>CM051461.1:165517600-166924609 GCA_028095005.1 Rhynchospora pubera | reverse complement strand
AGTAAGCTCTCCATCTCCCTCTCCCTCCCTCCCTCCTGTGTGTGTGTGTGTGTGTGTTCTGTATTTTGTAAATTGCACAGTGGGCTCAAAAGATAAAATTTACAGCTGTGCTCAAGCTAAAGAATTAAGCCAATTTATAATTAATTAGTCCTGCTACATTTATCCATTTATCATTCTAAGAGTAAAAATGATTATTACAATTTTGGAAGTGCAGCACACTTTCTATTCTTCTAGGAGTGCATAGTTATTCTGGAATTTTATTTTTCCATTTGTCGGAGTATATTAGAACTCTAATTCTTAGCAATGTCACTTTACTTTACCATTTTCAATGCAAAAATCATATCAATGGCTAAAATTTTGTTTCATTTACCAAAACTAAAGGAGACCATGGCTTTCTGATTTTTATGATAGTTTTCTTATGCCCTCGTTAATTAATTCAGTTGTGATATATTCAGTTGCTTACATAAACCATCTCTGTCAGCTCTATTGTTTCAATGTACGATGAGAGTGCAGCATCACACCTCGAGTTTATAGAGGTGGTCAATGGATCGACATTATATGCCCATGATCAAGTTATATGGTGGGTCTGGCTGAAAGCGAAGAACTGCAGCTCATCTGGTCCACCCAGCATGTACAAAGGTTTAGCTTCCGAGAACTTTTGTGGCCCCCTACAGTGTCTAGGTAGCCTACATTTTCTTGATTTAGAAGAGTTGTTTTAGGTTATTGAGTCTTTCAAATAAATTTGACAAGAGTTGAAAATTCACCTCCAGAACTATATATCGTGTTTCATTGGAACTTACTTGTGAGTTTTGAACTGAGCAATGCTTGATTAGAGTCATTGCGTAGCAGTTCATAATACCCATGCAATAAGAGATAAAGAGATTTTATTTTATCAATTTCCAGTTATTTATCTTCATTGATTCGTTATTCGTTATTACTGTTTTACTTCAATAACATTGTGCTTACCAAAAATAGAGCAACCTAGACGGTCCCTCAGAATAGAAGCTTTGGATCCAGGCAATCCTTTGGAAATCAGTGCGTTGACCTCGAAAATAGGATACTTAAATTATTCATCAAGTTAGGATATTATGAACTGATATCTTAATAATTCAACAGTTACGAGATGCATACTATCTTAGCATTTCTTTTGTGTGTGTGTGTGTTGACTAGTGATGGTGGTTTCAGGAATCAAAAAAAGGAATACATATATATATATATATATATAGAGAGTTTTGCTATGGTGAGTTGCAACTCACTAAAGCGTCCGTGAGTCGCGCTCAAAATTCCAAAATTTGATTCAAAATGACCGATCCAAACCGTCTAATATGATCTCCCTATTGAAATCTCCATGCAGACCAAATTTTATATATTTTTAAAATTTTTAAGTATTTATTTCGAATTTTTAAAAATTGTTGTTTTTGAACGGTTCAGAACTAATTAGATTAATGATTTTCTAAACTTTCAAAAAAATAATTAAAAATTTCGAAAAAATATAAAATTTTGTGACGGTTTGGATCGGTCATTTTGAACTAAATTTCAGAATTTTGAACGCGACTCACGGACGCTTTGGTGAGTTGCAACTCACCATAGCAACTCTCTCTCTCTCTCTCTCTCTCTCTCTCTATATATATATATATATATATATATATATATATATATATATATATATGAGAAAGCCTTCAACCAAAGCGCTTTGACCGGAGTCCCGGTTAAACCCTGTCAGTTCTTAACTTTGAAAGTTCAAATGACTGATCCAAACCATCAAATATGATCTCCATATTGAAATCTCCTTGCCGACCAAATTTTTCATTTTTTTTGAAATTTTTAAGTATTTTTTTCGGATTTTAAAAAATCGTTAATCTAATTTGTTCTGAACCCTACAAAAATTGTTGTTTTTGAAAATCCTAAAAAAATACTTAAAAATTTCAAAAAAATAAAAAATTTGGTCGGCAAGGAGATTTCAATATGGAGATCATATTTGACGGTTTGGATCGATCATTTGAACTTTCAAAATTGAGAACTGACGGGATTTAACCGGGACTCTGGTCAAAGCGCTTTGATTAAATCCTTCCTCTATATGGCTAAAGTGTCATTGATGGCAATGCCATAGATCTCTTTTTTGAGTTATTTTTTTAATTAAGATCCGAAATTCAATCGCTCAATCCAAACCATTCAAATTGATCACCATATTGAAATACCATTGGAGACCAAATTTTATATATTTTTTAATTTTTTTGCTATTTATTTTGATATGTTCAAATTGGAGGGTCTGAAATACTCCAATTATAACGTTTTTTTTTAAATATCATAATAAATAGTAAAAAATTAAAAAATATAAAATTTGGTATCCAAGGATATTTTAATATGTTGAATAACTTGAACGGTTCGGATTGAGCATTTGAATTTTGGATCTCGAAAAATGACTCTATGGCACGGGACCCTCCGTGCCATCTATGGCACGTTAGCCATTCTCATATAGATATATATATTCTCACACTTTGTATATTACTGGTGAATGCATACGTACGGTTATATTTTAAGAACACGTACGTCCAGAAAAAAGGGATAGAAAATCAGGCAGAATTAAATAACAATTGGAAACCAGGATACTGTTGTCATTATTTAAAAAAAAGAAGGACATATGTATATATAATGAACAGTATTGGCTAGTCCGCAACTAAACCCTCCCCTCTTCTGAAAAGTAAAGAAAGCAGAAGAATATGAAAGCAAAAGGAGGGGAAAAAAACTATAGTGCAATAGGACGGCAATTATGGAGCATGAACACACGTCTAAAATAAGCCCTACTCGGGTTTAATTTGTCAGACATGGACATATCCACAACAGAATTGGAAATACATTGAACACAGAATCAGACACCATCAGCCACTTGGACAAGCCTGGGTCATAACCAAACAAGTTTGAGATATGCTACAGAATAACACATACATTGTTATAGTCAGGCACATTTTTTAAATTTTGGATTGTTTAAATACATAATTATGCTGTGGCCTGCGTCGTTGTAAGAATCATGCTGCAAGATATCAAAGAGAGACTGGGAAGAAGTTGAACATGAAAGAAACTCAAGTCTGGCAGGAATGCTTTGAGCTCTAGTTTTGTTAAAATATGGACCAATAGCTTTACCACTTGGGGCAACTCCATTCATCCTAGGATGAACATATATATATATATATAACTTATTTCTTATGCAAATCAAACACACCCATAGAATATGCATAATTTCTGCTTTTTCAAATAAATTATATCAACTTCGAACAGCTGGGTTCGTAGTGGAATCATGTACATGATTGTTGAAACCTACTGTGTCGTGCAGTGTCATTTCATGATGTTTCCCATAACAATTTCTGTATCTGTAATACATACATACGTCAGCAACATGGAAATCTAACTAGATCTTCACTACCTCTCAAGTTTCAGCCCAGCTCAAACTTAGGCCTCACATGATGTCATATGCTTTATATGCAAATAAGCATAAACCATTACATCACTAATATGCTAACTGGGTATATATAATAGATCATCCACATGGAAAATAAACTACAAAAGATTGGTTTAAAAAAGTATGTTAAGGAAGAAGAATATTACAGGGCTGGTCTCAGTATATGCATAATTAATTCAACCATCTGTTTTTTTTTAATTTCAACAACATAATGAAAAATGTATATTATAGAAAAAGGGGAAAAAAAATCTACAAACTTTGTGGTAGAAACAACAGCACAGAAGATTACTAATGCTTCTTTATTTTTAATCTCGAGGAAGACAAGGCAGCTTTATTTTTAACCATATCTTGGTAAGATGCTCTAATTATGAAAAGTACAGTCTCAAGCAGCATGCCACAAACCAAGCCTAGTATACCTCCCGCAGCATTCTACAGAAAATTTAGAGGAGAAAGTTTGAAAACACACCTTAAGCACTCATAAAATTATCAAAACACCTAATGCAATGCAAAGTTTGAAATCTAGGATTCACCACTGTTGGTTTTAAAAAATGATATGTAAAGTTTGAAATCTAGGATTCACCACTGTTGGTTTTAAGAAAATGATATGTGAAGTTTGAAATCTAGGATTCACCACTTGGTTTTAAAAATGATATGTTTTATATAGTTATATCCAAAGTAACCACTAAAGCCATTTTGAGAGTCTAATTGCATCTAATTTGAAGAAGCTAATTATATCCGAAGTAACCAACAAAGCCCTTTGAGAGTCTAATTGCATCTAATTGAAGAAGTAAATTAGGCATCTCTAAACTAACTCAATGGACCGTTTTCATAATTTTGGTTGCTTATAACAGGATACCAAATAAGGAACTTTCTTAACAAAAGCCAGGGAAAACTACCATAACAGGGTTGTGATTGAAGAGGGCTCTGAAAGCGGCATAACCAACCAAGTAGCCTGTGAACATTAGAAGCACAACATGTAACCCTGAAAAAATAAGTAACGTTAAGTGCACTTGCCCTAACAATTTAAAAGAACTATCATCTAATATAAGAAGCTTCATGTATGTCCTACGGCCTATGCATACAATTCCCTTTGGCTGCATTAAATCATGCTTTCTCCATTACTTCTCGACATTAAACATGCCAAAATATGTAACAGCTCCTTGTCATTTGTGTAGCACCAGGATATCTCATCTGGCACATACCAATAACAGGCTACTAGATACGGACACGTATGTTTCAAGTAGACTTTTGTTTAATCAACAAAGCAAAGCAACAAGTAATGCACAAACTGTACAATTTCAACGTTAATCTGGCTGCCCAGAAAACATGTGCATAACCCAGACACCCTTATCGTCACTCACAATTCAAGAAAATTTTAGATAGATTAAAAACTTCTCCTTACCAAAACCAATCTGATCCTTATAAGAAGAGAATGGCTCTGTATTATCCTTTTTTGGAGTAACATCTTTTACTAACTCAGCATATTCCCTTTGCTCTGCCAGCTCAGCAAGCTTCTTCAGCCTCGCCTTAAGCTCCTCACTCTAAATTCAACATGTCAATATATATCGCAAACAATTAGGAAAGTTAGAACATTGTGTCAAAGACATCCAGACCTTCTGTCGCGGCTTGGGGCTGGTGAAAACGAAATCTGATCCATCTAGGAGGAGGCGAAGCGACGGTCGAGATGAAGCGGGGAGAGCGGACCACACAGTCCTGAGCGACTTGTAAGGAACCGAGCCGAGAGTTGAGAGAGAGGCAGCGAGGTCTCGGAGTTCGTCGGAGAGGTAGTCCTGGTCTACCGAGGCGGCGACGAGGAAGGATCGGATCGGGTCGGTACTGGCGATCACCAATCCGTCCGACATATTCGTTGGTTGAATCAAGTCGGAGTCGCATCCTCTGCGTGCTTTTTTTAAACACGCAGAGTGCATGTCTGGTAAGCTGAAGCGTCCGATCTCAATAGACGGTAGGATCCTCTTCTCTATCAAAAAAACCATCAAAAAAAAAAAAAAACGAAAAACGCGCTTTTGAAGTATAGACAAAATCGTATCCCTTTCTCCATCGTCACTCACTGTGTAGTACACGGCTACACCTCATCGCCGCTCTTCTTGAACAAATGATAATTACTTAACAGATTAAATTCTTATAACAAGCACCTTCAGAGATTCACAAAAAACGGTTCTAATGAACATTTCAAAATTTTTAAGACTTATGAAAATAATTCCTAGATTCAAACAGAGAGCATCACACCTAAATTGCAAAATTTCAGTCCGGCATACCCCTAATCACACATCAAATATCACAATAAAAACTAATCAAGCCATTTACACTGAATTCCAATTTCGTTTCTATATGCTTTTCAAATCAGACTAATTGTAATTCTCGGTTAATTCACTTGTTGAGGCAGCACTGCAGTCGAATGCCACCAGCCAATTAGGCGTACCAGTAAGTAATAATACAAAAAGAGGAGGAGGTAACAATTCAAATCCAGTAAACCAATCAAGCCATTAATCAAACATATCTCAATTCAAATCCAGTGCATAGTAATACAATCAGTTCATACACGCAAGTTCATAAATAGAAGAAAGAGAGGAGGTAAACAAAACGAGACAGTAAAAGCAAAGAGGAGGGGAGGAGATTGCGAGCTTCAATCGCTGTCGTCGGCCACCGTCAGTGATCAGGTAGAAAGGGAGGGGGGAGTGGCAGTGAGTTCTAGGGTATGAGACAGTAAAGATGCATTCGGTCTCGGTGAGAGGCGGCGATGGGGAGAGCGGTGGTGAGGTGTAACCGTGTAGGGTTTGCTTCGAGAAGAGCGGCGATGAGATGTAGCCGTGTAGCAGTGAGCGGCAGTGGGCGGCGATGGAGAAAAGGATACGATTTCGTATAGCGTTTTTCCTTTTTTTATTTTTGATGGTGTTTTAATAGAGAAGAGGATCCTACCGTCTATTGAGATTGGACGCTTCAGATTACCAAACATGCACTCTGCGCATTTAACGAAACACGCAGAGGATACGACTCCGAATCAAGTCTGGTGTGAGTTTGAGAAAGATTGGGCTCGAAAGGGAGGATAAGAATTCTTTGTGTTAGATTAGCTTCGTCTAGGCCTGGTTTGAATCGTATAACATATTATTACTGGGCCTTGGGCTCTACATCAAACAACGAATTATGAATTTGACGGTACATTCGGATTAGCTAACATAAATTTTGGATTAGTATATACTTAATTATTTATATATATTTAATATACATAATAATATCATGAATATTTAAATTCAATCTGTCAGAAATATTAAATATTATGTGAAACTTGTATCGAAAGAATAGCTTTTGGTAGGCACCGTGTAAAGGAAGAACAACCTTAAATGTTGATTTATCATATTTTATTTTCAATACCATTAATAATATGGATGAAGGAAAAGCGAAAGAAACAAATTGTTGAAAAGATAGACCGATAGAGATATATAGTGGATGTATGATTGCCAAAAGGTGCTTTGTGGGATGACATGGCACCAATAATGGTGAACATTATTGGTTGGGTGTCAATATCGTGTTTTGCACGTTTCTGTTTCATTCCGTCCAAAACGAAATAGAAAATTAGTTTTGTTTCTGAAAATTGGAATGAAAACGAAACTGGTATTGGTAAACGTTAGTGTTCTGTTTACCGAAAATTGGACCGAAATCAATGGAAAATTAAGAACGAAACAGAAAAAATGTTCTGTTTTACGAAACGGAACGAAAACAAAACTTGTGTTGTGTTTCGTTACTGAAATAGAACGAAAACATAACACCCTTGTTCCGCTTTCGTTTTCCACGTTTGACCCCCTGATAATTGGGGACTACAACATGGTTAAAGAAGGTAATTAGTAAATATCCTCAAAGTTAGTCGTGCATTTCAGTTTTGGCCAGAATCGAGAAAAAATTACTAAAATTTCAATTGATGTCAGATGTTCAATATCAAAGCGCAACGATCTTTCACTATATTCTGTATTAACTAAGTTACATTACTTTTTTTTCCTTTTCTATTGTAAGAAACACGTCAAGTGCTTTCTTTCTTTAACTTGGCTAGGATTTTTTTCCCCCTTTTTTCTCTTTTTTTTTCCCTTTTTTCCTTTCTTTCTATTGTAGGAACTATTGTAATTTTCAATTCTCTAATGTTTGTCTCTTTTTTAATAAAAAAAAAACAGGGGATAAACCTTCAATTTATTAATCAGAGTATAAATTACATATCTGGAATCTCTTCGACGAGAGACACATGTAACTCTGTTATCAGTTGTAGGTCCAGGCTTTAAAACTATATAGTTTGGCCACCTCAAATAATTCCCTTTTATTATCCTATTTATTAACATCACATATATCCCTTTCATACTTAAAACAAATGATCGAGCATCTATCTGTCTGCTTTCTTGATTCCGTTTGAAAATCTGTATTTTTCTGGATCAGATGTAAACCCAATGAATCTCATAAGATTCCGGTTTGCTGTACTTTTCCTTTTAGCTTTCAATAAAATTTTAACATCTTGTTAGAATATAGGGGGAAAAAATGGGAGGGAGATATATTTTTCATTCATTTTCCTTTGATTGAATATTTAATAAAATTATAATAAAAAAAGATTAGTCCTTAAATTTTAAACATTATATTTTCTTATCATCTAAATTGGAGTGAAATAGAAAAAAAAATTATTCAAAGAAAAAAATGAAAATATAATTTTTTTTTCAAATTCGTTCTTTTCCTTCTAGTTTTTATTTCTTTTTTCCTAACCAAAATTTACAAAAATGGAAAATTCATATTGCTTGTTCCAAAGAACGCTAGTACGCTACTATTGGAAAATTTGAACCCTTCTGACAGAGCCCAATAACAGAAACCAAACTGGGTAGTTGGGCATTAAAACTTGGAAGCTGGAACAGAGAAGAGACGATGAGAAGAAGACTGCTTGCTCTTGTGCGGCGCTGTTTTTTTCTTAGTTCTGAGTCAAATTTCTTGACCCCGAATTTCATTTCATTGATTCAACGGTGCAACTAACCACCACTAGGGCTTTGCAACTTACACCTACCTCTGTCTCGACAACCCGCTTTTAAATGACGTCAAATTTCGTGAAATTATTTTAAAATTACTTGCGTGTTGGATAAAAATTGTGAAAAAAAAGTCCCCCACAGATCAAAGTAATTTTTTTGTGAACTTTTTTTTTTCTAAAAAAATGATAATACGTGTGCATAATGAAAACGGTATCCGCATGGTGCATAATTGATAAAATATATTTTCAAATGATATGGAAAATTCTATGAAATAATATTTGGAATATATTTTATAAATTTTCAGATTGTATCTACCGAATTGTACACGTTAACTATTCTTCGCAACTTGCACTTGCATGGTGTTTTTCTAGTCATTATTGACTACTGAAGCATACTTTTGAAAACAAGGTTATGTCAAACAATGCTCTTTAATTACATTTTCTTTTACTAAGACTTTCATATATATCGTTAATAAAAAACTTACCGTAACTTTTTAAATGACATCAAATTCAGAGGTAAAAGTATTAACACATGCAATGCAAGTTGCTCATAGCAGAAAAATTTTAAGAATATTAATTACCTGTATGTATCTTACAAAATCAGATTTTTTTTTTTTAAAAAAAAAGCTGACCGGAGTTGTCATGTGGGATGGAGAGGCACTTTCCTCCGATCTCCCAATCAATTATATTTTGTTTTTTAAAAAATATACTTGTGTATCTATATTTTGGGAGAAAAAAATTGCTTTTGATTCAAAATTATTATTTAATTATGTCGTATTAAATTGTCCTATGGCAAATGCAGGTTCCGATCTAGATACTAGTATGTAGTATCACATTAAAAAAGAAAAAGAATTATACTATTATCAAGAGGATTGCGTCATGTCATATGTCATAATTTATTTAATGTTTTCAGTTCAGACGGTTAGTTTGCCAAAAGATCGATTTCAATAAAACATGTACTCTAAAAGCACCACGTAGATTAGTAGTTATTCACAAGCATTCTCGCATATTAACAACCAAATAACTGTCCATTAATGGAGAGTTTTACTTTTTTTTTCTCATCTTTTAAGTTTTAATGTGGTACAATAGAACTCCATCAGAAAAGGAAGAGTTAATGAGGACAGCGGAAATGATGGCGGTATGTGGTGGCATGACAATAAATGTAAGTAGGAATTTCAACAGTGTAAAACTTCACAGCTCACATCTATTTAATAGCAAAAGCGCGTTCTAATTTCAAAAGTATAAAAATAAGAGCAAAATGCCCGTTCGATTTCTCACTTTATCAACGCATCCATTATAAATTTGTTCTTTCTACAGCAGCGTAAGAGGAGCTAGAAAAAGTAATCGAGTTGAAATTGTGTACCATTAGTTGATAACTTGATATTAATTCATATAATTATACATAAAATATAAATTGAATTACGGGATAACAATTGAACAATTATCACATTTTTTAAGGACAAATATGATAATTTTTTAGACAAATGATATTATAATACAAGAAAAATTACAATGCAACATGTATACGTAAAAGAAAGATTGGGAACATTTCAAACCCATTCCATCAAGCATCATATCTAAATATAATTCTCTTTTTATTAATCTAATTACATTAGGTAAAAACAATTAATAAAGTGAGTCAAAATATTTCAATTATAATGCCACACATTGGGTGGGTGCGTTTGTTAAAGATAATAAATTTTATGAAATAACCACAATATTCTTATATTGTCTATTATCTAAGGATAATTTCATAATTGAAATGTCTAATTTAGCCATAAACACAAGTATATAACCATGCTTCATGAAAATTTAAATATGTTCGAACACGACACAAGATGGCTTGTCTAAGGAAAACACGGCACGACATAATACGTACGAGTCAAAAAGCTTGTCATGTCTGTCCATCGCAATTCCAACATGCACACAACACAATACGTGATATTTTAACATGACACGACACATGATCTGAACACGGCACATATATAGAACTCTAGTCCCACGGCATCTATATGTGTTGACATATTTAATTTCAAACATTTTATTAAATAATATTTTATTAAAATGATAAATATAATATAAATTATTAAATCACGACAAAAGGTATTATTTTGATAGACAAAGAAACATTGAACGTGCCATTGTCCATACTCCATACCCCTAAATCAGTGCATGATTTATTGAAATAATTTATTCACGTGTATCATCGAAATAATTTAGCCAAGTGGGAACTATAATCAAAAGAATGGTGATTAATTATAATAGTCTCCATGAAAAAAAAAATGTATCTATAATCACGCATAACTTACGCTTCAGTATTTCCAGTTGGATACATGAGTATTTTAACTCATGAAGACATTTTTCAACTGATAGAGACATATTTGTAAATTAATATGGTGATTATATAAGTTCAATTTTCAGACTGAGCTAAGAAATAAATCATTACAGTTGTTAACAAACTTACCAATCCGAATGGCAAGTTGGTACTATTTGTACCCAACTAATTAAGGCCTTTTGGTACCTGATACTGATAGTCTGATAGCACCTGCTAGGTGTGAAAGACACAAATCCAGTTAGAATGAATGACATTAAAGTCTTGTGTTGTTTCTTGATGTACCTTTGCATTATCGGCACGTACCAAAAATAAAAAAAATTATTTGAGGAGAAATCCTTGTTATCATTCTTTTGGTCGTGTGTATCGCTTAGGAATAGGAGGAATTGTCTATTTGTGGCACCGTTTGGATATAGGAAGAAGGAAGAAGGTCCAAATTTATTATAAACAATCCAAATTTTTCACAAAGTTACACACTTCCCAATACTTCTTTTCACTTCTTCCCTTCTTCCCTTCTTCCCACACCTATCCAAACGGAGCCCGTAAGCATAAAGTATTGAGAAGTGTATAATTTTGTGAAGAATTTGAATTGTTTATAATAAATTTATACTTAGGAATAGAAAATTCTCTAAATTTTCACTCGATCAAACGGCCCTTTATTATGATTCTTCTGGTTGTCGGACGTGCCACAATTTATTTATTATCGCTGCAAAATAATTATGTTTGGGAAAATAATTGGATACCCAGCTGACCGTTTCTCGCCATTCATTCCTTTTTCATTTCTTTCTGTTGTGGACATGATTATGCGGCTAAGCGTAAGGCAGACGAATTTTTTAGGTTAACGGGTCAAAGCTAGCATTTCCCTTCTTGAACACACTAAGGCTCTGTTTGGATGTGGTGTGGGAATAAGAGAATAAGAAAATAAGAGAATAAATTTATTATAAACAATCCAAATTTTTCACAAAATTACACACTTCCCAATACTTCTTTCTACTTCTTCTCTTATTCCTCTTATTCTTACTACTTCTTCTCTTATTCCTCTTATTCTTACACCATCCAAACGGAGCCTAAGACAAAGAAATGACGAAATATTATCATCTGGACAAGAATCGAATCTGAAGTAGCGAATGGGAATATTCTTGCCAAGCGCGTCGGGCGTATCACTTATGCACAACAAATCTCCAAGGTGCTGCCACACACATGATCCCGGTAAGAAACGTACTCGTGCACAGTGCATTATTGACAGTAGTAATCCCCATTTAATTAAATTTTCTTGAAATTAATTCAAGTATTACCAGATATTAATTAGGTTCATGCCACTGTAAAACTTGAAAATTAGAGAAATATTATCACTAAATGATATAGATTTTTAAGCCACCGGATGATTAATTTGACCATTATACTCTTTCAAATATGCCATTATAAAATAATAAAATTAGAAAGTCACTGTAAAATGCTAAAATTAGAAATATGTCACCATTAAGTAAATAAATGATTTTACGCCATAAAATAAATTCAAATCTCAAAATTTGAAAATTTCAAATTTTAAATTTTAAAATTCTAAAATATAAAAAATTTTGAATTTGAATTTTTTTAAATCTGAAATTTTAAAATTTGAAATTTAAAATTTAATTCATGTTAATAAATTTCTTTTTTTCATTTCTTAATGAGAGGGTATTTTGGACATTTTTAATAAGTTATTATGACATATCTCTAATTTGAGTGGCATATCTCAAATTTTGACAGAAAATAAGGATATAAAACTAATTTAAACCATTTTATGATGGCATAAAACTAATTTATAATTTAAGAGCGGCATATCTGTAATTATCAATTTTTCATAGTGGCATGTATCTAATTATTTCTTGTATCTATATTAAAATTGAAACAAAAAATTGTATGAATCTGCTTTAGTTTGATTGACTTTTTCACTGTCTCGTAACTTAAAAATTAAATGCTAAATTTTACAAATTTTGCAATTGATGCACTGCTTGTCCAGCAAAAGCTTTTTTTTTTTTTGGAAGAAAAAATGGAGATCAGGTCTCCATCTTTTAAATTAAATGATAGATAAAAAGTACGTCCAGCAAAAGCTAGCAGTTTGGGTTTGCGGTTTGCCATATCAAACTTTGTAGTTTCGATTCTGAATGACAAGTAGAAACTTGCCATACCGAATTATGATCATAACTGGATCTTTAGGTCATTTGTGCAAAAATCGAGATAAATATAGAATAATTAATTATATATAAAAAAATCTTGTCGGGCAAAGTCTAGTCAGGAAGCAAATACGAATATCCAAATAAATGTTTCATGTCTAACATTCTTGTTTTCCACTTTCTTCACTTTATTTTATCTTTAGTCTTTGCAGTGAGTCATAAAATATTTGCAAGTTAACTACTTCAACAAATTACTTTTGTTCTTTGCATTTTGTTTTGCAAATAACCGGAAAATTTTGTTTCATTTTTGCTTCCTTAGTTAGCTTAACAATTTGCTAGGACAGGACATCTAGACACATCACACGTGTAAATGAAACTAGATTCACCCCCCCCCCCCACCCCACCGCCCACTTAAATCACCGTCTAACTCTAACATGCTGTTTTTATTATAGCTATTTCAAGTTTCAATTTTCAAGAAATCTAAAATTCAACTTAGGCCAATGAATTAATAACAATAATTTATTTACTATTTTTCCTTGGTCTCAGTTGTTTCGCATAATATCGATAACCATGTTCAGTTATACATCCATAAGAACTTATTTGTTTTCAAAATAGTAACATCCGTTTAAATAACCTGGTTTTAGTCCTTACATTTTCCATTATTGTTTGAAATTCTTAATCTTATATACTTTTGAAATTCAATTATTGTTTAAAATAACCTGGTTTTAGTCCTTACATTTTTTTAGCTAATTAATGAAATAGCTTACTGCTTACGTCCCATTTATACACAAGTAATAACCACTCAAAGCCGTATAGTTGGTTTCTAATCTGCTTCTTCCATGCAGAAAACATTATTTTAACCAACAAAGCCAGAAATCATTCTGATAATTAAATAGCTTTTGTATAAGAATTTTGTTCTGAGGAAAAAATGTAGCAAACTTTTAAGTTAATTACATGTTCTCATTGAAAATGTATAGCGAACAATTGACAATTAATTGTCCATGTTGCTAAAAGTTCTTTTTGAAAAATTATCAGCAATCAAATTTAAAAGGATAGCAGGTCAAATTGATACATGTGATTACATGTAAAATATTTTGTAGTCCCTTTATTTGAAGCCATTGGTTTTCTGATGGCAACTAAACATCGGTTTTATGAGTGTAGTTTAAAAAATATTCCTACCTTAAAAGTCATTTCTTTGGGTCGGACAGGAAGAGCATAAAGAAAAATCTAATTACAGGGGAATTGGTTTGCTAGAAGGAAACAGGTGAATTAAACAATGAATTTCACATAGAATTTTTTCTTAAACTAGTCGAAGTTGAAAAGCCCTAAAAATTTGACACTTTTATTAATTTATAGACTCTCCTGTGACAAAATTCCCTTGTATAAACGAAGAAGGATAAAAAAGGACCACTCCTGTTATCCTACTTGTTTACGTTTAGCAATAATTTACATAACATTTGCAATAATAAAATTATAAGTACCCCAATTCATATGACGTTGCCAGACCTAGAAGTCTTGTTGGATGGACAGGGACAGATAGAGCCTAGAGGAAATGCCAGGATGGGCTCCTATACATGCTTGTTTAAGGATGGGCTCCTATACATGCTTGAAAATATTTACGGCGTTTGGATAAGGTATGGGAAGAAAAGAAGAAGGGAAGAAGTGAGAAGAAGTATTGGAAAATGTGTAATTTTATGGGAGCCATTTGGATGAACCCGATAGCAAATTCCGGAATTTAATTTATTATAAACAATCCAAACTCTTCACAAAGTTACACACTTCCCAATAAATTTATTCCTAGGAATTGCAAATTTCCCAAATTTCTCAAAATCCTACAACATCCAAACGGCCCCATGAAGAGTTTGGATTGTTTATAATAAATTTATTCTCTTATTTCTTTCTTCCCAAATGAAATGCAAACAGAGCCTACAAAAATAATTTTAAATTTTCCCTTTTTCTAGGGTTTTACATGCAAAAAAAGAGGGTCTGGTTTCAATACCAGCCAGTGCTGCTTTTGATAGTCTTTAATATGGTATAGTTTGTTTAACTTAGGAATCTATTTGACATTTGTTTTAGCTTATTACTGAAAGCAAATAGACATAATATGTTGTTTTCGAGCTGCGCTTTGTTAAATCCACCTAGAAAATTGGTTCAGGTTGTCAGGTTGGTACCAAAGGAGTGAGAAGGGTTAGTTGCTCAGGAGTGGGTAATTTATCTCCTTCATTAAATTGGATGCCCGATTAGACATAATTTTTTCTGCCTTCACGAGAAATTTCAAGCAACGAGTTAAATTATTTGATCTTGGTTTTTTCTTTTCCTAAGTCCACGAAATAAATGGATAAAAAATTAATTGTAACAGTTAATAATTTGTATATTTATGTTTTGATTGCTCTAAATATTATAAAACTAGCCTGAAAATTTTTGTTTTAAGTTTGTAATCGTTAACTTTGTGAAGGCTATTCCGCAACCTTCACAAAAAAAAAGAACTTTGGCTCCGTTTGGATGGTGTGGGAATAAGGTAGGAAGAAGGAAGAAGGGAAGAAATTTATTGGGAAGGGGTAAATTTATTGGTAAGTGTGTAACTTTTGTGAAGAGTTTGGATGGTTAGAAATAAATTTATTGGTAAAAAGTGGTTATTCCTTATTCCTTATTCCGGGAAGAAGCCATCCAAACGAAGCCTTTGTGAAGGCTATATTCTATCGCCAAATTCAAGTTATTTACTAGATTAATTGTCCGCATACGTTAAAATCTGCTGTACAACTTTGTTGAACTTACTTGTGCCATTAATTTCAAATTTATTTTTTTTATAACTAATACGTAATATTCAATTTAATTTTGAATATTGTAACAATTATCTAAAAGCATCTTTCTAATCCGGATTATTTTAAACTTAGCAGCATGGAAAATCAAATTTACAATATTGTTATATTAATGTGCTATTATCAACACAAAAACCTGAAATTTCCTCATTGTACACCAAGGATATATTTGAATATATATTAATCATAATTCTATTGTACACCTAACCCGGTATAATAAAACAATATCAGAACTTAAAAAATCAAATTCAATTATCATATTCAATGCCAATCATAATCATAATCATATCATAACATATATAAATTTGGAGAAATGAATCCGGATCCGGAAGAACGGTTGGCAAACAGTTCTCCGTATAGTGTTATGGACCGGATGGATTGTTGCTGATGTTCAGTGTGTGCCTGCGTATTCAAGAGCACATAAATTATGATGGTCATAGAGGATCTGATGTATAATTCTGTTGCACCTTTCTCTGCGTGCCGCGTGTCTCTGTTGCCGCGTCTTTCACTGACCGCACTCACATGGGTATTAGGTATGTACAAACTTTTGAATTTTTTTTTATGAATTTTCAATCTATTTTTACCATGCACATGGGTAGTGATTTGAGCCTTGGGGATTCTATAGTAAGAAAATATTTTAAGAAAATATTTGGGGGTGCTTCACTCACTCACCCACGTTGGCGGTTGGCCTAAGTGAAATATTATTATCACTTAATATTTTTAAACGTATGTCTATGATACTTACAACAATTATTGTATTTTATTTAATGTGCCTTTGTAAGAGAAAATTTTAAAAATTATATAGGATACACAATCAATAAAAATAAAATTGTCGCACATATTATTATAGGCTTTCAAATATTATACACATGCTATTTTGCAAAAAAATAATTAATTATTCTATTTTGTTTGAAATTAAGTTTATTCTTAAGGGATTATGTGCTATTACATATATATCATGTTAAAAATTATAGCACAACGCAACTAATTGATATGATCACTCAAATGGATAAAATGTACAAAAATAAAAAAATAAATAAATAATAGATCGCGCAACGCGCGAGATCCCCACTAGTGAGTATATTTTTCAAAGAAAGTGAAGTCAGCAATCAATTGCGAGAAAGAAGCTGGGCCAAGAAAGAATATTGAAGAATACATGCACATCACTGATGTGGGGCTTTCCATCATTGTTTGTAAAAAGTATTTAGGAACAAAAGTGTATATTGGGTCTATAGACTTGGAGTCTCTAATTTTCCGGAAAAGACGAAATCTTCTGCATTAACAATTTAGTGGAACTCGACTACATAACAGCTCATCTTCACAGTAGTGTGAGAAAGAAAAAATTAAATACAACACCCATTTACATTTGCACGAGAGTCTGAAACGCATTTATGTAGTTCCATTGAAGGAAACACTTTAAAACTTCAAAAGCATCCCGTGATATTAGAATTAATTCAGTATTTAACTAGCATAAAATCAATGTTAATTAATTAAATTTAATTTCAAAATTAATATTATTTTTTATGATATTTGAGAGCAAGCCTTTCAATTTAATCTAAATTTAAATATTCATGAATGATCCGAGTTAAACCCGCGAAGAATAAACATTGTTATATTGTAACCTATCATATCGAACCAAACTTATATATCCACAAGACACAATGAACTACAGAACTATCAACCTAATTAATTTTACATAAATGCTAAAAACTAAAATCTCAGACAAAAAGAAACTGTGCAATTAGAAAACATTGCTAGTCATACATGTGCGCGCGGTATCAATTTTTGCCCCTTCAATTGACTCATCAGTATTATTTCGCAAAAAAAAAAGCATGAAATTTTCGTTAAAAGAGTGGATAAGTCAACATTATCAAATTGTTTATAGAATGCAAAATTGAACTCAAGGAAATACGTTTAACCGTTTATAGAATGCAAAATTGAACCTTTAACTGTTAAAACTGTTAACAGCTGCATTTTCAAGTTTTCCAATATACAAGATTGAACTTGAGGAGATACTTTTTAATTGTTTACAGAATGCACGGAGGTACTTGGTTAATCTGAAATGCAACTAGGTGCTCCCCAATTTATATTTTTCCCTAAGGAAAAAAAAACTAATATAATTGGTAACCACGGACGAAAGGAAGAAACCAAGAAAAGAGATGCTTAGCATGTCGAAATCAATGCATATCAAACAATTGACAAATTGAAAGCTCCGTTGGAATATGGCATGAGCATGACTTATACACAATGGTGCAAGGTCCAATGGTAAATTAGAACAACTAGTGAATGCATCGCGCTTCGCGCGATGAATGATCAACATTAGTATGTTTCAATTAATAACGACAGCTTAAATACAATATGAACTTTTGTTCAACCAAAATGTTAATTATAAATTTATAATCATGACCTTAACTATTAACAGCTTTTTTTTACCGTATAGAGAGCAAAAAATGACACGACAAAAAGGAGAATCTCAAATAGGAAGAGGTTTGGATTCGATAAATGGTTAAATCGGTCATGTAATTCTTCACTCTTTTATTGGGATATATATATACTAATTATAAATTTATAATACTATTTTTAAATGTCTATAAATATTATTGTGTTAATTAATAATATCAATGCGTAGTTGTCTAGGAAGAACATAATAAGGAAACAATATGAGTTTTCAATATTGAATGGCAAATCTCTAAACAATATAATAGGCATACAGTATTCTTCCCTGCAAATTGAATTACAACAGCAAGTGTATACAATTGGATAACTAATACATTATTTCTACTTAATCGAAGAGCTTTTATATGACAAAAAAAAAATCAAATACCAATCAATACAAAATATTATAAAATAACTCTATTCGAAAATTGTAAATTGGGAGGAACAACGAAAAAAAAAATCACATTTCTACTTCAATTATTCTTCTGAACGCACTTTGTGGACCTAAATTTTACAAAGAACAAAAGTAAATCATGCTAAGTTTACAAATACAAAAATAAAGAAAAACTAAAGAAAAAAGATGTTTGTATTAACAAATAAAATAGCCTAAAAACAATAATTTTCTTTTGTATTCTAGGGCATAGTTGAATAATTAAAGAGAAATCAGTCTTGTGAAATCTAAGCCTAAGCAACCAATAGTCAAACCAAGGACGTTTGGATTTTTTTTTTTTTCTTGTTCACAATCGTTGGATTGGTATACTATGAAAGCTTGTCTCAGTATCAATATCTAATTTAAAGGATACTAAATAAGCAAATTTCCTCAAATTCATAACAGAAACTATATTTATCATACCCTCCATTTACTACAGATGTGCCCATTGAAAAAATGTAGATCAGTTTTGATAAATATAAAATACATGTAAATGGCCTGATTGAATGCTGGCGCTGATAATATTAGTGATAATAACCATATACAAATGGTCACGGACCCATTCATCATCATTTTGGCATTGCTTAACCTAACACAAAGCACATGGCTATCCAAACAAATGGTCAGATACAAAAACTGCACTTTTAAAAGTGGTGCTCCCATTAATTTTATGGCGTAAAAGTATTTCAATCGCAAGTATGGAATAAGGAGGTAAAGTTACTCTTCAGAGTAAAAACAAAGTAAAGAACAAAAAGATCCATAGATTTTATCGGCTTCACCTAAAATCTATTAAAACCATGGCGCCATTGGAGTCTATGTCAATCTCGGCCCACAAATCCTGCATTTCTTCTGAAGCAAGCCCATATGGAACACTCAATCCCAGCTGTACATTCATGCACAATAATATTTATAAGTATTATTTTCTTTTTTTTTAAAACAAAACAACAATTTCTATAAATGAACAAAAAGAAAAAAAAAATTGAGAGATTGAGGAGCAAGTTTACCTGGCCGAGGGCTTGACAAAAGCCAGAAAATGTGACAAAATCAGCAGAGTCATTAGCCTTGAGATATGCGAATGCATCCTCTGCTGAAAGTAATTCTCCTTGTAGAAGGTACTAAAATATCAGTACAAAGAAAGAGATCAATCGGTGCATAGACATGATATTAGAATCAAAATTTGCACAAAAAAAATGTAAAGAAAAGTAAAAGGAGGTGAAGAAGTCAAACCTTGATCATAGCAAAGACAGCATGATTCCAACTGGATTTGAGAGGTTTTCGATGCTTGTTTGGATTCAGAAGCCATATAAAGTCAACCCCACATATGCTCCCTCTATGGTTTCTATGGCTCACCCACTGTTTTGTACAGCCACGATAACATAATTATAAACAATATAGGTCAACAACTCAACATCAGAAATGAACTTTTGTTAAAAGCGATTGAAAGTAATTCTAGATACTCTGCTGCTGAGAGAAATTTTTGATTGATGAGAAGCTAATAGCCATTGATAAGGAAATATTACTCTTTTGAGGAATTTATATTTATTAATTACCTTGTGGGCATCAGCATCACTGTCAGTACATTGCCTAAGGCAAATAATACAGAGGCTGTAATCATGGGGAAAGAACAGATGAGTATTCAAAATAAGCATCTGTTGCTTCAAATTGCTGCTATTGTTGTTTCGGTACGGCCAGAATGGTACCACTGATTCCACATGTAAGAGTTGTGCCACTCTGTCCCCAAAATCATTGAAATGCAGGTTTTTGTAGTTTACAACCTTGAAGGTCTCTATGCACAGCAGTCAACAGATCTACATTTAAAAATTAACAAAATAAATGGTTAATAGGGGCACACCCTAGAAATTGGGCCTATACTATAATGGCAACCAAGACATGCCAGCTTTTTGCAATTTCAGTTCAGGAAAGATTTGATTCTGAGCCAGTCAGTTGTGTGCCTGTACAGTAGTATATAATATATTTCGGTTCCAAGAAACAGTTACGGGCATTCTCCAGAATTGCCACCAACACCCTTAACCCCCTCTTTTTCAGAAATTAAAGCATGTTCACCACTGGTAGATGATCATTTATTGTGTTTAGTATATATTTCTATTATGAAATATAGTCTCTTCTATCAGTGAAAATGATCAGCCATCTCAGCTACATTTTTGAGATATTTTCAAAAAATGTCTGTTCTATCCTTTGACTGAGCATATTAAGCGAATGAAATACGAACCTTTAATCTACTATATTTCAGTCATTTCTATGTGATTCCATCACATAATTTCAATGTGAGTTCCTACCTATTCTGAAATTCAATCTTGCAAGAGGAAAGATATAAAAGGGGAAAAAAATCTTAGTAGAATTACTCTTCCACAAACAACACAAACATAATGAAATCAATGATAAGTCTATTGCTTTCTGCTGTAAAGAATTGAGCTGAAAGACACTAAGACCAAGAAAAAATCAGTACCAAATTGAAGGGCTCGAGGAAAACATTACCAAATAATTATGCCTGTAAATATTGATCAAATACTTATGAGAGCAATTAAGCACCTAATACTTCTGTAAGTGAAAGAAAAACCTCTGAACTGAACCGAAAAAAAGAGAACAAAATTGGTGCACAGAGTAAAATAGAAATAAAATTAGGATAGAAATAAAATTAGGAAGAGAGAATAAGAGTGCATAGCTGTCTTACGCAGGCCACCAAGCTTTAGAACTGTCCAGGGGATCCTCAGACGGAAAACCTTCGAAGAGAAGAAAAGGCAATAACCAAGCAACTGTAGGAGAAAAGCAAGAGCGAAAATAAAGAACAATATAAAAGAAGAGGAAAAAACTGATATATGAAGGTCATTTTTTGCCTTCCTAGTTTTCACCATCTCCAAAGGCCGGTCTGTGGATCGGTTTGCAGCGTTGCCTCCAACCCCGCCGGCACCTCCCTCCCAAACAATCAGGAGTCACTTCCTCGAAGAAAGACGGAGAAGCAGAGAGCCAAGCAGACCATAAATGGAGCTCAATCGGAAGAGTAAGACACGATCTAAAAGGCTGTACCCTCGACATCGACGATGGAGGCCGGAGGCCTCCAAAACACGGTGCAGTGATTCCTCAGTGTCGTCTCGGGAGCTGCGCCCTCTTTGTGCTAGTAATGGATCGCTCTTCGAAGAATCGAGAGAGAGAGAGAGAAGGAACCTATCAGAAAGGAAGTGGGCACCCTTTTTTCGTGTACTCGTTCGTGCATCTGTCTGTTGTCTCCACACAGAAACGCAGCAGGGAAGAGCAACATGCTGGATACGAAGTTGCAAAGATAAAAAATCTGAAACAAATTGGGTCAGTGGAGCCGAACGTATAGGATGAAATCCATCGCACGGATAAAAAAATCAGACGGATGGGATTGAATGTAAATGAACAGTGTTTTTTCAGCTTGGAATTGAATGTTTTATAATATTTGATATTTGATGTGAGCATATATTATTCCAGTTATTTTGGTCGGTACTTTGAATTACAAAAGACTATAGTTCTAAAAGGTTACTTTTTTTCTCTTTCTCGTATGGAAATAACTTGAGAATAAGATAGTATGATACACTGTATATTTCTAATAGGAACTTGTCCTCTATGGGATCGTTTGGATCGCTTAGGAATTTGAGAAATTTGGAGAATTTCCTATTCCTAGGCATAAATTTATTGAGAAGTGTGTAACTTTGTGAAGAGTTTGGATTGTTTATAATAAATTTATGTCTAGGAATTGGAAATTCTCCAAATTCCTACTTCAATCCAAAGGGAATTTTATATTATTTTTCGACAATTTCCTGGTGAGAAAAAAATTTTCTAATATTTGTCTTCAATTTAATTACTTATAGCTTGAAAATTATGAAAGAGAGGTCAAGCCCCTAGGCTCCTAGCTTTTATTCGAGCATAACGAGTAACATTAGGGAGGATGATAATAAATTAAGTGAAACCAAAAGGAGGGGAAAAGAAACACATCTAGCTGTTTTCAGGACGGAGCTAGAAAATTTCATAAGGGGATTCACTAAATAAATCATATTTAAATTATCGTATTAAATTAAGATGAAATTGAATTCCGTATCTTCATCATACATTATTACTTCAAAAATTCAGTTTTTAATAATAATAATTAGACAAAATCTTGAGGGACTTGAGGGATCAATTGGATAGTTTTGCAGGATCAATTGGATAGTTTTTTGGGTTAACTTGAACCCGTTTAGGGACTTGAGAGGTTGAAGTATCATCTTGAGGTTGTCGTCTTTTTAAAAATTTCTCCATATTCGATCTAATAGAAAAACATTAAGAGAAAAATTGCCCTTAAGCATTTAGAATTAAAAAATACAATTATTGCATTGTTTGATAAATATGATTATATGATACCAAATAACTTTACACTGTTTTCGTCAATTACCACTAAAATAAAACAATACAAATTAAAATTGGATATGTTCTGGGCTTGTTTCAAACAACAATTTAATTTTCAAACTGGACTTTTAATATGTTATAATCAGAAAATAATAATCGATTTCATTAAAAAAAAGGGCAAAATTTGAAAAGTAGTACCTTGTTCTCTATTTTTCTTGTAAAAATAGAATTAGAGGAAGGAGCAAAAGTCCGGATGAATATATTTTTTTTCTCTATCTGATCTCGCAAGTAGCAAAGAGGAGAGTCGCTCGATTGGTTTCAGTAAAGTAAAATTGAAGAAAGGCTCAAAGCGAAAAGGGGCATTGGCAAATCACTGGATAACCTTTTTTTCTTTTTTTTTTAAAATTTTTTTTTATTTGCATGATGTGATTTCGCTAATTGCACAGGCTGGCTTATGATGTAACTAAGGCAACACTGGATATTGCTGCCTTTTTTTTATTATGGTAACACTTTGCAAATATAAATTGGCGACCTTTCCAAAAAAAAAAATTCACAAAAATCGACACTATAAATTAGGCATGGGGTTCAACAATGAAAAACTATCTAAATATTTTTGGGGTTCACACATATGGTGCGTCTAACAAAGTTGCATTTTATTACTCTGAATATTAATATTAGTAATAGTATT
The DNA here is from genome assembly GCA_028095005.1 of Rhynchospora pubera. Classification (NCBI taxonomy): domain Eukaryota; kingdom Viridiplantae; phylum Streptophyta; class Magnoliopsida; order Poales; family Cyperaceae; genus Rhynchospora; species Rhynchospora pubera. The sequence goes on along the minus strand of CM051461.1, from coordinate 166,900,924 downwards.
TACAAAAAAAAGGGGTGACATTGACACCCCTTTATTGAATGTAAATCCGTCCATGGCTGTTTTGATCTAGCCGTCTAGCTCAGTGGCGGAGCTAGAAATTTTTCTTACGAGTTTATGATATTAATCCGTTTTGACAGCCACTGTCAAAATTTCAAAAAAAAAGTTTATGATATTAATCTAATTAGTAGTGTCTATTCTTCTAAAAAAATTATAATATTAATATTATCATATCAAATTAAATAATTAGTAATAATTAATAAATGAGGTTCAAAACAATAAATATCATATAATCATCTATGCGGTTCAATTCAGTGTATCCATACAAAAGTTCATGTGATAGGTATACTTTTTATACACAATATTCTTTTTTTTAAACAAAGGACAATGTGGGGTCAATTGACCCTACTTGCTCAAGGATCCGGATCTGGACCGTCCGATTTATTCTCAACAGTTAGATTTTTTCAAATTTATCAATCTGATATTAATCACGAGACATTTATTATTGATCAGATGAGCACAGATTAAAAATGTCCAGAGAATCCGGTGGACTGCAATCCAGAGGATCTCATTCCAATTGCTCAATATAGCTCCACCTCTGATCTAGCCAAACAACAACAGCTTAGATGTTCATAATAATTAGGATCTATCATATTGGCAACAAAGCAAATGAATGAAAAGATATATAGACAGCTTTTAAGGCTTCGTTTAGATGAATGCAAGAATAAGGGAATAGCTTCTTCCTACTCCCAAATTTATTATAAACAATCCAAATTTTTCATAAAGTTACACACTTCCTAATACTTCTTCATTTATTCCTCTTATTCCCACACCATCCAAACGGAGCCTAAGATACAAAGAGTTCCCGATTCATTATGGTTTTGAATATCCACATAATTAAAAACATCTGTCGCTTTGATGTCATTTTGTATTTCACATAATGACTACGTCTTCCTGAATTCTTATTTCAAAAATAAAAAATTATATAATATTAGCGGTTAAGAATCGCAGCGAATAACAAGTGATCTACCATTGACACCATTTGAAAAAAAAATAGAATTTAAAAAAAAAAACTAAGAAAGAACGACCCCTTTGAATTCGCAACATATAAAATGTACACGATGAAATCTGCGTGAAAGATGTGCATCTCTTCTATAAAAATATAGAAATTCAGATCCGCTGCCGCGCGACATAGCGTGTCGCGCGGTACGCTGGCCGTCTGATTAAGATCCAATGGACAAGAGAGCCCCGTGCATGTAACCTAGATTGATAGGCCCGTAAAAAGTGAACCGTCCGATCAAGATCAGACGGCTCGCAGTGCGCTACACGCTGTGTCGCGCAACAACAGAGTCGGATTGAAAATATAGGGCCAATACAACTTTCCAACAGTACATGTCTTCCTGTACGCCTTATATTATAATAGGGCCTAGGGGTACGCATGTGTGAATATGTCTCTCATATTGAGAAAAACAAGCGTACTTAAAAAAAAAAGTTTAAACATGCTTTGCACTGCAATAAGAAATCACAAAATATCACCGTCCAATATTTTAAATGATATTTTGTGATTACTTAAAATATTGTATTATTCCGAGCGTAGATGGCGACACCTCCACACTGCAATAAGATTCGTATCGTACACAATTTAAAATATATATATATATATATATATATATATATATATATGCAACACGTGGAGTTGTAAAGACAATTACTCGCATATATAATTATGTATTATCTAAAAAATTGCAAATAATTCTATATATAAAAAAAATTAACGAGTGTGATGTAAAATAATTTAGACAAATCGATCATTGGGATGGTAAAGCAATCTTTGGTGATTAAGTTTTTAGTTCTTTTTGCAAGAAAAATAATAGTAAATACCGGTTAAACTAAAAATAAAAGTCTTGGTAACATTTGATAGCTTTTAAGGGATATATATCAAATTTACTATATTGCATGGGAACAAAATGTGTTTCACATTTAGAATGTCATAAGCGATGTGTTTGCGTCTCTGATAATACAGACAGAAGCAAGTTTTATTCAAAGAATTTTAAAAAATACCATAAGAAAGATGTACATCTATTTTACAAGAACATGAAAACTATTTGGCAACCAAGACTTACCTCCTTCTAGAGGTTTTTATCTATTTGATCTCATGAACTATTATAAAAAGAATTGCATGAAAGATGTATATCCGTTTGGATATAAGAGCATAAAAAAACTACATATCTGCCAATGCGGGTCATCTTCTAGGGACCGTTTGGATCGCTTAGAAATTTGGGAAATTTTTTATTCCTAAACATAAATTTATTGGAAAGTGTATAACTTTGTGAAAAGTTTGGATTGTTTATAATAAATTTATACCTAGAAATTGAAAATTCCCCAAATTTCCACTTCAATCCAAACGGCCCCCTAGGTCTTTTCATGCGTTTTGATATTGTAAACCAATAAAGAACTTTTGATCCGAAAAACAAAATGATGAAAAAGATTTAAATGTATTAAGTTTTGAGAACATCAAAACTATTAGTTAACCAACACGAGTCTGCCATCTAGGCTAAAGAATCTCATGACCACCATAATTTGTTTTTCATTCCTTTGGATCTTTTGAACTTTTCCTCAGACTCGCAAAATATACATATGAAATATGTTTTATTTATACTAACAATACATAAATTTATTTTACGACCGACTTTGAAAAAAAATGGACCTATAAATTTTTAGAGAAAATTAAATATATGCCACCTCGAAATTAGAAAATAAAAAATTTGCCACATTCATTAAAACAAACTTTTAGAAAATTGCCATCCTAAATTGAATTTACTTAGAAAATCGTCACTCTTTATTTCTAACTTTTCATATTGATCAAAATACCCAATTCTTTCTCTTCCTCTGTCCCTGAAATCGCCTCTGCATAACTGCATAAGGCTTCTATCGAAAAATCGAGAATTAAACTTGTAGTGCAGTGTTCAATCTATTTTTGAGTGGTGGTACTAATCTTTGGTTCGCAATAGATTATTGACTTAGGTTTCTTTCTCTCCATTTGTAATAAGTTTGTTTCCTAAAATTTCCACGTTTTTGTTTTATTAATGAATATTGCCAACGTTTGTTGGTCCTAGAAATAAGAATTATTTACTCTTTCACGGATCTAGTAGATTAGATCCTTTATGAATGGGAATTTCCGATGGAAGCATCTTAATCTACATCTTTTTTTTTTTTTCAATTTTAGTTCAATTTAGTTAAGCATCCTATAACTACGGGTTGCCAGGTGACCGATTTCAATTTTTTAACTTTATTTACTTGTAATTATTCAATTTATTAATAAAAGGCTGGGGCTTGTGTCCCTGCTCTGTTAATTTCTCGAACAAAAAAAAAATGTTAATTTGATCGATAGTTAAATTTCATACTATTTTCTAACGAGTACAAGTTTGCTTTCTTCGGCTTTCTCTCTCTGATTGTTTTCTAAAATAGATTGACTTCCATATTGTTGTGATTGTATGTAGAACTGTCAATTTCATTATGTTTCGAACTTTTCCATGTTGTTTCGTTCAAACGGAACGTTAAACGAAAGAGAAAACCAATTTCATTTCTGAAAATAGAATGGAAACGAAAACGAAAAAAATGAACGTAACGTTAAACGGAATACGAAAATGGACTGAAAATAATAGAAAATGAAGGACAGTGTGTTAAACAGAATAGAAATATATTTTTTTTGACGAAACGGAACGTAAACGAAACAAAAAGGGAATGGCCGTTTCCGCTTTTATATTTCACGTTCGACAAGTCTAATCGTATGAAAGAAGGAACTTGCAACCTGTAATACACTACGGTTGTTGCGAGCCTCTCTTTATCCGGTTCAAATCAAGTGTGTTTCTATTCTCATTCTACCATTCTTCAGCCATTTATTGATCATAAATTCCACTGGACTTAAGCAGCGACAACTTTCAACAAAGGGGGGAGGAGGGATAGAAAGAAGAGGGTAATTTGACCAATAAGAAAAATTAGAAATGAAAAGTGGTAATTTTTTAAGTAAATTAAATTTAGGGTGATAATTTTAAAAGAATTAATTTTAGAGTGGAAAATTTCTAATTTCTCAATTTTGAGTGGCAATTTTATAATTTTCCCCAATTATAGTTTTAATAGAACGTGTGGTCATTTATCAAACAGCTTTTAAACAAATATTTTTTATAATTTATATAAAACATATTATCGTTTCAAGGAAATTTTTAGTGTCTAAAATTAATTGAATATAAATTTTTTATTTGAAACGTTATGATAAAAAGTCCTTTAATACTACATTACTACTTAGAAATATTAACACTCTTAGTTAATATATCAAATTCGAAGAGTGCAGGCGGATTGATGGGAGCATTCTTGAATGAGCAAGCTTCTATATTATTTTTTGTTGCCACAAGTTGCCATAACTTCATATTTTATCAATATTTAAAATTTTAAAATTCAAATGCAAATCTAAGCTGTTGATCTTGTTCAATTTAACAAGCGATGCATTTTCATATAAGTTTTATAAAATTTGGAGGTAATTTGATACTCGATTAAGTGATTAAACGATGACGTATTAAAATTAATCAGTCATAGTTAACCAGATTCGTTCATTTGTTGACCACCTGATCAAGTATCAAACTAATTTCAAATTTTATAAAATTTATATAGAAACATATCGCTCATTTGATTTAACAAGATCAACTATTTAAATTCAACATTTGAATTTTATAATTTTTAAATATTGATAAAATATGAAGTTGTGGCAAGTGGTGGCTCTAAAATCTTGCTCTTAATTAATGGATTTCTATAATATGTACAACAAAACATTATGAAAATATGACCCCGTAAAAAAATATTGTAAAATGTACAAACAAAATGATAACACAAAAAAAAAAACTTAAAAAAGAGAATCTAATGAACCAAAAGCAATTGTCTGTGGGAAAATTATTAGGAAGAGGAACCGATACTCATTGGCTTATGTCACTCAATTAGTCTGATGGGCCTCCTGGACATCAGTTATCCATTTAATTATATATTTGATAGTAACTATTACGTGGCTTGATACTTGATAGGAGTTGATCCATGAGTCAAAAAATTATGATATACTCAAATAAACTGATTGGAAGGTCGATCAATTCAACTTTGATGTTGATAAAAATCAGACCTCCCTCTGTCTGTTGCTATTATAGGACCGCAAAATTTATTCATCAACAAAAAGGATGTGCATAATTATTAAAAAAAAGGAGTGCACCAATATTAATTATTATACTAAAATTGAGTTCAATTCAACTACAATAAAATATATCATTTCAATATTAAAAATGGACCATATACTGTTAGCAGTTTAATAATTAATATTGGGGCGGAAAATATTTTCTTTGTTTTATTTATTTATTCATTTATTTACTTTTCTTTGTTTCTCCTTTCCTCTGGGCTTCCTTCGGTCAAACTACGCTACTCTCTCTCCTTTGTCTCTCTCTCACTCTGACTTATTCCTCAATCTAAAATCCCAGGGATGTTATGGTAGCCGGTGGTAGTTAGGCACTTAGGCGTATATCCCAGAAGCAATGCTGGTTACTGCTCTTTTCCTAACCAACCTATCTTCCACAATCAATGCCATGCTTTTTTTGCATATAGCACCCCAAATGTTTACGATATTTTAAATAACAAGCAATCACAGACTTCACAGTCTCTGACAGTGACAGAGCAGACCTTTATTTTCTGTAAGCACTAAGCACCAGGATTTCTTAATATATTTTACGTTGATATACATTTTTGGGGGAAAATTTTTATGAATGACAAACATACCCCTGATAATTTTAAAAAAGACAAAAGAGCCTCTGAAATTTTAAAAAGAACACAACTATAGCGGTAATTGGACTGCCGTAATATCTCAGGCCTATAGCGGTAATAGCATTACCGCTATAGCCCCCTATAGCGGCAATGCAATTGCCGCTATAAGCCTTTTTTTTTCTTTTCGGACTGACTGACTGACACCAATTTGAATTCGTTTTTCGAAGAAAAGGTGTTTTGGATTTTCCTCTATAGCGGCAAATGCATTGCCGCTATAGGTGTCTTTAATAAAAATTTTCCTCCTTGAGACCTTGACCAGAAATAGACTACACTTGTCACGTACCAGAATTTTACCTGCCTTTGCCTATCATTGTCACCGCTTTTTAGAAAATCTTCCAAAAATGTTTGGTCTGGTAATTTCATTTTTTCTAACCACACCGATTATTTTTGTGCCATCATAGATTGCCCATTTTTTAAAAAATCTTTCGCTGTGACAGGCTGCAATAAAATCACATATATATAAAATTATGTCATAATAATTGATTAAAACTTGACCATTATTTAAGCGTCATTTCAGTGTGCCGGTGTTTAAAAAAAGGAACAAATATTTATCTCATAATCCCAGTTGTATTTTTTTAAATTGATTTATCCCGGTTGAAAAGATGTGCATTCTGACTGAAATGAGTATATAATAACTATTTATTCTGACAAAACACATTTGCCGCTATAGCAAAAAAAAAGAAGAAGAAAAGTTCTATAGCGGCATTGCATTTGCCGCTATAGAGGAAAATCCAAAACACCTTTTCTTCAAAAAAACGAATTCAAATTGGTGTCAGTCAGTCAGTCCGAAAAGAAAAAAAAAGGCCTATAGCGGCAATTGCATTTCCGCTATAGGCCTGAGATATTACGGCAGTCCAATTACCGCTATAGCTGTGCTCTTTTTAAAATTTCAGAAGCTTTTTTGTCTTTTTTAAAATTGTCAGGGGCATTTTTGTCATTGATAAAAATTTTCCATTTTTGGGTCTGTTCGCAAAATGATACCCTGTCGGTCTGTCCTTGAACTCTAATTAAATTTCCATTCTCTTAATAATCCTCCAATTTTTTGTTTTCCTAGCCTGAATAGAAACGTACTGAAACAAAGTCCAAACTCAAAAGGCAGTAAACAAAGGAGTTTACTTTTGGATTAGGTAATAGAAAGTCGATTGTGGCAACAGGTATTTGAATAGAAAAGTTCAAATTTCATAGTGCGATAAATAGTCAAAATGATATTTAACTTTAGAGGTTATATTATTAAAATGATAATTAACATTGGAGGTTAAAAAATTGATATATAGTACAGTGTTAATTTCCTGCACCAATTGTGAAAAGCTTCTTCGACATAAGAATATCACAGTAGATTAATTATCTTTTGTAATTTTTATTGTGTTTATTATTATTATTATTATATTGACAACTCGGTAAAAGTTACACAAGATAAATATATATGTGATATTTGTTACTTGTTGAAGCTGAAAATCGAGAGACTTAGAAATCAGCATGAAGTCGCATCTCCAAAATTGTCAACAGCTCAACAGCATTTTTCCACGATTTTTTTTTTTTGAAAATTAGTAGAGGAGCGCTCTACCACTTTTCGCATTTTTCCACGATCAATTATAATTAATATCACAAGCAAAGCCTTCCAATCAAATTAGCAAAAATATGTTATATATTATATTTTTCTAAATTGGAAAAACAAGGCGGTTATTGAATTCTGCTGGTCCTAAGGGTTGGACTAGCTGATTAAATTAGCTAACGTGTCGGACATATGTACAAGCATATAGACATATATTCTATTTGATCTAAAATTTCAATAAATAATTTAAGAAAATAAACGAATGCAAATTCACTTTTTTTCCCATCACTATACAAACTAACATTAGAACCATATAATTCAACTTAAAATAAAAAAATACAAAGAGTAGATGACTAGTAAATTACAAATTAAGCTTTTAAGCTGGCACTTAATTAACGTGGAATTCCATAACCATGAACTAATTTCATAATTGTTGCAATTGCAAGAAATAATACATAATTTAAAAAATGATGGAATTTGAAGCGGTCTAATATAAAGACGCTATGAAACTAAAATGACACACAAACAAATTAAATGAGAGACAAATTCAATTCATAAGATTAATAATATAGCTATAAATATTTAAAGATTTCTTGACTTAATTTCGAAGACTGTAATTAAGACCATCAAATATATAATAGTTTTGAACAAATACTCATCTTTAAAAAAATAGCAGAAACTAAAATTCAACGGGTCTTAACTAGACTAACCAGCTACCTCAGTTCTGTATAGCACATACGTAGAAGCTGTACCCAAATACTGTTAATTACATGTGTGATGTGTAGTTAATTTTTCCACAAAATCAATTTTGTACATATTTTATAATATGCTCTCCATCTCAGGTTAGCAGCACGCAGCTACCCACCACCCATCTTCTCATCTTCCCTCTCTCCTTCTACCCCCACGCCCTTTGAATGCCTTTCTTCCCTCCTCCCTTTATATACTCCTCTCTCCTACCCCCACCTCTCCAAACATTCCTCTAACTTCCCTCTCTCTCTCTCTCTCTCTCTCTCTTTCTAACTCTCAGACACACGCGCGCGCACACACACACACACAGAAGATTAATTAGCCATCATGCCGCAAGCACCGCCGGTATACGAGAACCCAAAACCAGTATGTGTCATGGATGCATCAGGCGCACTCGGTCAAACTCTTGTTGAGAGACTCCTAAACCAGGGATACACCGTCCATGCGGCCACCTCGAAACAGAGTAGGTCACAATCCTTTCTGAAAATACAAGAATGTTTGAAACTGCTACCTTGCCTGATTGGTATAGTACCAGTATACCATTTCTGGTTCCCAAACTTCAACCATATATGTTTTTGTAAAGACTGATGTGGGTATCAAGTACTGAACCCTTTTGGTACATCTGTTGTGTGATAATACCTAAGTAATTGATTTTTCATTGAATATATATTTAGGTGATTTGAATGGATTGAAGAAACTATTGGGCGAGAAGAAGCAGTTGAAGTTGTTTCGGTTTGACCCGTTTGATTATCAGAGTATAGTCGATGCCATAAAAGGTTGCTATGGTCTCTTCTACATGTATGAGGCATCTCAAGACCAATCTACTTATGATGTGAGTAAATTTAATTTATTAATTACACTGAGGTGTTACTATTAGAAGGAAAAATAAAACTTTTCAGGTGGTTTCTGTTGAAATATTCTTGAATGATCATAATTTTACTAGTAAGTAATATAACTTTCTAAATTCTTAGTAAAAAATATTTTCATCTAATCAGTTGTAACTTTCCATTTCAAATTCGTTTACAATTTTCCCCTGCTTGGGGTGCTTAGCATAAAAAAAAAAAATTCGTTTACAATTTTGAAAATAGCTAGTTAAACTTTCTGAGCTGGTAATATTCTGCATGTTTGCTGAAATTGTGGGAAAAAGTACTTTTATGAGCTGGGCATATTTAATGTCACAGCTGGTTATTTCTCTTTGAAATTTGCGAATATTTCCAAGCATTTAAGATTGCACATGGCTACGATTCAGAAAACAGTAAATTTTCTGAATAAACAGACAAACAGTGAAAATAACTAAAAAGTGCACTTTTCATTGAATACATATAACAACACATGAGAATTTCTTCTTTTGAAAGAAAAAAAAAACAATTAACTCAATTGAATATGAGTGAGTGATTTTCTTTTTCAAAATATTATAGGAGTTAATGGTGGAGGTGGAGGTCAGAGCTGCACATAATGTGATCGAGGCTTGCGCACAGGTGGAAACCATCGAACGGGTTGTTTTCACATCGTCGGTAACAGCCGTTGTCTGGAAGGAAAACAGGAAGTCCTCGGTGGACGTCAATGAGAGGGATTGGAGCGAACCCAATTTCTGTCGCAAGTACAAGGTAAATATACTATTTCTTATTAACCATTTGAACTTGAAATTGTTTGGTTTAGAGATACATGGTGTCAATATTAATTTGTTATTTGTGTGTGCATAAGTTTTTTGTAGTGTGCATCTTCTGAATCAAGTTTTTCTAATTAACTTCTAATCATACCGAAAAGCTCGGAACTATAATTTGACTCTTTTTGTTTCATATGGCATGATTTGGTGGGTGAACTGTTTCAGATAGGATTAATTGGACAAACTATTGTAGTAGACCCACCACTATTGTTTTAAATTTTGAATTCCAAAATTTTAAAAGATAATATACCCACGAAGATATTGTTATTATGTTCTAGCAGTAAGATACAAAGACCAAAACATATTGAACTTTTCAAATCACACGCAACTTCAAATAAGAGAAATTTGACACCACTAGATTTCAACCAAAAACCAAAGCATTTCAAACCATTCTGCAGAAGTTGCTAGAACACCCCGGCCGTTAGATTGTCCCCTGAGTAATAACCGGCAGATTAGAACCAACGGAGTCAGGCTAAATATATGAGTAAATAATTTGTTAAATATGATCATATTGTTAATTAGATGATTTAGATTACCTACTTCTCACATTCCTTGGAAAACTGTTAGTTAGATTACCTTTCTAATACGTATACGCCACATATCTTCTATGAAGCTCCTATATATTTATCAAGGAGTATGTTATTTTTTTTTCCCGTCTTATCAGATATACAAGTGATAAACAATACCCCTTAAACAAAAGAACCTGGGTTAGTTAGTAATGTGTCTCCAATTTGTGTGTTTTTTTGTTGATTTTTCCCTAATTCCCTAGCCTAAGGCCGACGATTCCATTAAGTACAATGTAATTGTTAAGTTCTTTAATATTTGTTAACAACAAATTATCACAACAACACATTAATGGAGTGCTATCTGTTTGCATTAAGCATGATGTAGAACATTTTTTTTTTTGTAATTAGTTTGGTCCAATACAATCCGTACAAATTTGATTTGATATATTTTGGCCTTTGGGTGAGGTACAAAACATTTGGAGGGCCTACATGATGAGTGCCACAGAAAACAATACCCCGTGAACAAGTCTTTTTCATAATAAAATAGTCAGTTAATTAGAGCTATCAGAGATTCAGAGCTTCCCATCTAATAAGTAACAACAGGCCTTTTTTTTTTTTTTTTTGAGATACTCATCTAACGACAGCTTTCAATACACCAAGTAAAAAGTGCTTGCCAGATTTCTATCTTCTGTTCTTTTATTTTGTAGTTACAGATTGCCAAAATCAAATGATCCCTTACTCAACTGTAGACCATATCTCATGAGATTGTGAGATATTTAATTAGAAAAAACTCTGAGAAATTTAATAAAAGAAAAATAAAACAAAATAAAGTTAAATATATGTATTGCTTCAAAAAAAAAAAAGAGTTAATTATATGTAAAAAATATTCCTAGATAGACTCTATCTAGTTTATCTAAAAATAAGATTCTCCAATCTCAAAATCAGTTCTTGTCGGTTGTTTGTAACATATTCACCACGAATAGGGAGCTTAGCTGTCAGCACAAAATATACTATTTTTTTATTATAAATTTATAATATTAAATTATACATGGAATAGTCACGAGTTAGGGACTCACGACTACCCAGTCGCCAACAGTCTGGCCTCAAAATTGAATGCATGCCTCACATGCTTAATTATAAATTTATAAATAAAATAATTAAATATTCAGATGAGATTTTTGACTTGATTCTAGTCATCTTTACTTGCAAATTGCACCCTTGAAACAAGGTAAATCTCCTAACCTCCATGTCTCCATGTACTCCATTCGGTTCAAAATTCTTTTCTTGTGATGTTTACATCGAAATTATATTGTATATGACAATATTTTGTTTAATAATTAAAAGGGTTCCCTAAATAAATGGAATGAAAGTACTATAGCATGACATCAAAAGGTTTGCAGTTTTCTTTATTAAATGGAAAATGATATATATTTATATTGAAAATGAAAGTACCAATTTACATCCAAATAGAGTACATATATCTCGTGGATCAAATATGTATATAGCTTGTGGAAAAGGATTGATGCGACAAAATGCTACTATCTAACTTCGCATTTATTAAAGTTGTTGACCTCCTGAGTTTTACAGAGTACAGACAGAAGGATAAGCTATCACTTGCCTAGAGCAAGCAAACAGCTAACCCACATAAGTTCTGATCAACTGTTGCCATCACCTACAGAAAGAATTGAATCCGTTTCCATACAAGTTTTATAATCCCATTTTTATGGATGAAATCAAACATCATGAATTCATGATTGAAGAACTTTAATCATCGGACAATAATAAGAAACAATTTTCAGTTCCCTTCTAAGTTATCTGGTCCTCTGTGTTTGTACGTTATGATTTTACCAGAAAGTTCTTTTTTCGCTTCATTCCAAGTCAAATTTACTCTGTTTAGTTCAAGATGCAATCAACTGGCACTTGCACAGCTTTCTAATATTTTTTTTCCTTTCTTAAGCTAACATTTTCCTTTTCTCATCTAGCTATGGCACGCTTTGGCAAAGACTCTTTCTGAAAAGACTGCATGGGCATTGGCCATGGATCGGGACATCGATATGGTATCAATTAATGCTGGCCTCGTGACCGGACCTGGCCTGTCAGCCTCCAATCCGTACCTGAAGGGTACACCAGAGATGTATGAAGATGGTGTACTTGTGACAGTCGATGTAGATTTCCTGGCAGATGCACACATTGCGGTGTACGAAACCCCTTGTGCCTTTGGTCGGTACCTCTGTTTCAACCATGCGGTGTGCCTACCAGAGGATGCCGTCAAGCTGGCACAGCTGCTCGTGCCTAAAGCCCCTTGCCCTCCGCCAAGGTATATCTGATTTCAAACTATTCAGGTTGTTTGCTTAATTACTAATTATAGTTTCATTTTTTTAAAATCTCGTAATGCTAAATTGTTTTTCTCGTTGCACTCTTTATACTGCAGTGATGAGTTGGGGTTGAAACAGCAGAGGATCCAGAACAAGAAGTTGAACAGAATAATGGCGGAGTTCGCTCAAGGAACACATTTGGAATTGTACGAGTAAAAGAAATGTATTCTTTTCTTTTTCCATTTTTCTTTTTATTCTTGAAATTTGTTCATAAATGGCGGTGTTTTTCAAGTTAGGAGAGTGGATTGTATTATTTTGTGCATGGCCAATTTGCCTCATGTATTTAGTGAGTTCTTATTTTAGTAAAAGTGTTCAAGGTAATGTTTTATTAGTTATTATTTTGTAAATAAGTATTGTTCATGAATTACCATTCTTTTAATCCCTTACAAAATCTTTATTATCTTCGTTAAAAACAAGGGTCATGAATAAAAAAAGAATTACGATCTATCTAGAATGTTCTATCTTGACAGTTTTGAATTTTTTTGATCAAGTTAGTTTTCAGAGAACAGAAAATAATAATATGATAAACTAATAGTTAATCAAACTTCATGTCTGTTAGGCATCATTAAATATTCATCAAAAGTTGTAAAATATGGATTGTTGTAAGTGTTCAAATCATGTTGAATGGTTTAACTAAATTTAATCATTTTTTTCAAATGTATTATATGACAATACATAGGGGGTTGCTAGTGTCAAACATATAGGACACGTACACTTGTCCAACGCGATGAAATTTTAATTTTTAAAATTGAAATGACCGATCCAAACCGCACAAATTGTTATGTGTTATAAAATCTTCATGGAGACCAAATTTTATGTTTTTTCAAAATTTTTTACTATTTTTTTGGAATTTTTCAATATGCTCAATCTAAAAAGTTCTGAACCCTTCAATTTTGAAAATTCGAAAAAAATAGTTAGAAAATATGAAAAAATATAAAATTTGATTATCAAAGATATTTTAATATAGAGATCATATTGAGTGGTTTGGATCGACCGTTTGAAATTTTAATGTGCTACGTTTGGATCGTGTTTGACGTCCTATATGTTTGATTCTAGCATTACTCCAATACATATTCCATTTCAAGTATCAGGCTTTGAAATATATATTATTCTTAATAATTATCAATGAACCTCACCTGACAAGAAGTGAGATAAACCAACATTTGTGCTTTTTAGCAGTTTAGAACAATCAATCTAACGACCACACTAAAGTTCATGAGAAGACCAACATTTGTGCATTATATAGGTGCATGTATCAACACTGCTTTTCATTGAGGCGTGCAAGACTCTTAAAATTGTCATATTTGGTATCAGCCAACTTTTCTAAAATTGTGAGAATGAGAAATGTATTGGGTTCTGATTTTGGTATCATTTACTTTCCCATTTTACTTGCCGTCATCAAGTATTGTTTTTTCCATTTCTGCGGCTTTCGCTTGATTGTGTCCATTTAGATGTGCCACATCAACTTTATAAAACAACACAAGTAATTTGGCATATTTACACAAGTAAACAGAAAAGATGCTTTGTAGCTTTGGAAAATTCCATTAGAAGGCTGCAGGAAAAAGAAAGCTTTCGAGATAGCCTGTCATTTTGTCAGTAAAAGAAATAAATAGACAGATATAAATTATGCCGAAATTCTTTTAAAACGAATTACCAAAAACTCAGTCAACTTTGGATTTTTAGGTGCTGTCCCTGCCTTGCAAGTTGCAAAGCAGTCGAGTTCTTTTCAGTTGTTTGCTAAGCCTGCAAGGCGTTTTGTTTTAGTTTAAAATTTCAGCCACAACTACCAACCAATTCAAACCACCAAATAAATGAAATTAGCACACAAACTCTAGGAGAGTTGAGATGTCAAATAAAATTTGTTATTAGCTACTTGACGTTGACATGTCTAATTTGTATGATCAAGTACAAAGGTGCTTCACTAGATAGCCGCTATCTAGTTTGTCCAAAGAAAAGTACAAGGGTGCTTCGCTTTTATACTATATAATTACAGACACCGTGTTACAAACCACCAAGCATTCTGTAAAGGCTACGTGTCAAACATGTAAACACACAAACACACAAAAGTGTATTACAAGAGTTAAGGGCTTTTATCGTGCTGGACTGATGTAGTAATTCAAGGCTCAAGTGCTAAGAGAGATGGAGACAATACGAGAAAGCTTGAACTTGCGAGGTTTCTTGGAGTTCAGAGGCTCAAACACCACCTCTGTATTAGGCTTTACTGCAATTTCCTTTGATTCAGAAGAGGAAGAACCATCTGATCTATAGTCTCGAATGAGCACACAATTTGAGTCCTTGAATTCCCTGAAAATTTATCATTTGCACGGAAGGCATCATTACCTTTCCATTATTATTTATTTATATTAGGAAACACAAAACTCATCTTCCTTAGTTGAAAATAAACAGGTTTCTCAACAGTCTAATCAACAAGTAAATCCGACATATGTATAACTGAATACTAGAGCATAAATCTGAATTTTAAGTTGAGGACTCCAGATTGGTAATTAATTGCAAAAATAATGACAACTGAAGCAAATTTTAGTAAATTGAGGAGTCAGCTGCAAACTTCAGGACACTATGATAGCTTGATTGATTGTTATAAGTTGGTAGTCTGGGGCTTGCATTGATTGAAAGTTAGCTGAACAATGAAGAATAGTGGCAGTACTCCGGTAAGAACATATTTTGTAACAACACTGTCACTAACACAGAGAAATTAAGTACCTAAACCAAGAAGAGATGCCTTTTGGACAACAATACGGCTAACTTTTGATCTCTTTATAGATTGCAAGGCTGCCATGTCACCATGATGCCCCTTAAATTCTATAAATTCACCAAGAAGATTCCTGTTCCCTTTTAATTCCAACCTACAAAAATTCATTATAAGAAAAGGCAATTTAAAGGAAACCTTTTATTTATTTAAGAAATGATAACAAGATGCAGGATTATTTTAGCAGGACATCAGACACAGGTCAAGTGCAGTATTTTCTAGACAATTTCATTAAATGTGTAATATTTTCTATCAAAAGTGGTCAAATAACTGTGTATTATGTTTTTGATAGGTTTGAAATAATTACTATCGTAAGTAATGAATGCAGAGTAAAGTAATTACAGCAACAAGGTGGACATCAGCGGTGTCATTTTTAAATTACAAGCAGAAATGCAAACTCTGCCGATGTAATGTTTGTAGACAAAAATTGATTCTAATTCTATACTTCTAATCTAAAATTAGCAAAATTTAACTTGTTATCTGCCTCGCTTATGTAATAAAGAAAGGAAAATTTCATGGAAATCATTTAGCTTTGGTTCATGTCATTGATTAGTGACTAAACCTTTGTTGTTTTAGGGAAAAAATTGGTAACCGAACTTGATTTCCTTCTGAAGCAACTGCATTTCTTTTGTCCCAATCAGGCTATCTATAAATCCTATGTTCAAAAACACACATGGACTGCTGCATATCTCATATAAAATAAGTTGTCCAGGTTATCAGAATAACTACAGAACTTCAGCACTCCATTAGAGGATATGTACTGGGTTCAAAGGGGATAGATCACAGATGATTACTATCATGAGACAAAACCGGCGTCTTGAAAGAAATTTACAGTAATAATAAGGAACACGCAAGTTATGTTGGCATCTTTTGTAGAAAATTTGGAAGTAATTTATGCAGGACTAATTCATCATTTTCATGAAATCGTGTTGAATATGGAATTCTTCCTTAAAAAAATAACAACATCATTGCTAATCATCAGAGAAACTGGAACCTGTCCCACATAGGAGAGGAGCTGAGAATAAAATGAATATTTTGATGCAAGGCATCTTGATTTTCTCCTTTTACACCAGAAAATGCACTTTTAACCCAATTAAAATTTCCATCTTTCAAATCAGGCTTAAAATCTCTCCATTTGTCATGTGTCAAAACCTCCGTTTGAAGCATAATTGAAGGAGAAACTCTACAAGTATGAGAAATAATTAGTTTAAGCATGCTATTACTAGAGTTCTTGCAAAAAGCACCTGGGTAGAGATTACGTATGCGACAGTACCATTCATTTAAGAATGTCTACTCCTAATTGCACCCATTCAAAACCTGGACAGCATGCTCTTTACACTCAGATTCTAATATATTTTATGCTGTGTTTTGTGCTAGTTGAATAATCATATGTTGATGGTTGGTCAGCATAGTGATACTGGTCTAGGTCGTTGGTGATGTGTTTACTTTCAAGGTCTGTTTTGTAAAACTATCAATGATAGAAATGCACAGAGATTTAGCCACTTTCCCTACCTAGAAGAGTACAGACATGCGATAAGTTGAGGAGGTCCTCTGAGACAGTGCTAGGAAAGAAGTGATGTAGCATCTATTTTTTATTTTGTTAATTTTGCAAGCGAGTAATTGGTACCAAGCTCAGTGACAATAGAGTGTGATGGATATTGTAAAGAACAGGGTGTTTTCAGTAAAATGAAACTGGCCAGTGGCCTTCTACCACTATTTTTCTCCTTTTTTTTTTGAAAAATTGAAAAAAGAAAAAACACAGTGGTTGAATTGGGCCATTACTGTAACACCAAAGCACATTGTAGGTTTCTAATGTTACATAAGTAACTATTTTACATACATGCAATATGGATTCGGAAGAATGACTTGACCATTGATAAGACCTTTTGGTAGAGAGGCTCCTCTTTGTTCCAAATATGATTGAAGGATTGTAATTTGAGCACTGACCTCCAGTACCTACAATAACTAGTAAGTTAATAAGAGCACAGGGCCAACCAATACTAATAAAGTTAAATAATTGAACTGAAAAAAGTATTACAGGATCAGGATGTGTTTCAGTCTTATGTTTCTTGTCACCGGTACAACTCCAGTTACCATCATTGTTTACTTGGACATACCCAGAGAAGTTTCTCACTGCCACCACCAGTATTTCCCTGCAATTAAGAATTTAAGATCCAATAAGACGACACTACACTCTTATATATTCTTTTTCTATTTATTATTTATTATTTATTTTATTTATTATTGGTTTGAGAAATTACACCAACGTGAACTGCATAGCAAAGGACCTCAGACATAATAATGTTCAACTTAATCTATAAGTTTTTTAGTAACTCCATAAAAATCACAAGTTTCTTGAAGGGACAAGTCAACTAAAAATGGACCAAATCCCTTTTTTCATATGAATTTTCTAAAATTGCCTAGCAAAAGAAACAGAAAAAGATTTGTCACTGTAAGTTAGTTGACCAAGCAATACGTAACATAAATCAAATCCGACTTTTCTTCATATAAAATGAATTCTTGTATACTTGATCTAATGTGTGCATCCTAAGAATCATATATGTGGTGCAGTAGAAGGGTGAAAGTGCCAAACCCTAACTGATTGGACCTCTAATAACTGTAGTTTATTTACGGATAACGTCAAAAAAAAATATCAGAAAGGAGTCTACGAAAAATTCTGCGAAAATGCCAACACATGCTGGCTTATTTCAAAGAAAAATCGAGCACACTATAATATATTAATTGATCAGTTGAATATTCAGGAACCACAAACTCGTTAAATTCATCGTTTAAACTTTTTTAAGTTTAGTACTATTTGGTTTTTCATTTTCATAAGCCTCATTTTGAGGAATTCATGGAATACTGAATTCAGGAAAAAAAGATGACTATAAAAGATTTTCTGTACCAGTTACAAGAAAAAAAATATCATAATAGTCAATATGGGTTCTCACCACCCATCAATGCATGATCTTCTTAAACTGATGCTTACTCTCGATGAAGAAACGAAAAATGCTTTGTTGTATCAGAAAATACATCTAGCGGTTTTATTTTTGTTATTTTAAAGTTAAAAGCTTTGTCGTTAAGGATTAAAGGTCAAATGCACAATCGAGGCATGATGGAGGAGGCATTAAAACCCTCCACACTCAATATATACGAAGGAGATCTAATTACTTCGAATTTATCTAACAAGCAATTCCCATCACATAATTTGGAGCCATATCAGTCAGATTAGTTTTGAGTACAGGCATAAATTACAGAACTACACTTATTTAAGTAAAAACAGAATATAGCTTAAAGTAATAAAGATAAGCATAAGATAAAGAGGCAAACTTTTTAGTTAGGAGCACAATGTCTATGTGCTGACGGTTTCCAGAATCAGGATCAGGTATGCGGAGTCCAACAAAGCATTTCCCACCGTACAGCTTTTCCAACCTGTGCAAGTTGACAAAAGGAATTCCAGTTCAAGTTAGTTAAATTAAAAGTACTCCTTCGGTATCAGTAAGCTGGTCTCCTTCAGTCCCAATCTTGTTCATGTTTGTACCAGTACAAACATGAATATAGATCCAGACTATAGTGCATGTGACATTTCTCCTTCCAAAACTATACAAGTGTTCTAATTTGTACCACAGAAGGGTTGATCTCATTCAGAAATAACCAAAACAGCATCCAATGATCCAAAGGAAGTTATGGGACAATAGAAGTCCCATTTCTAAAAATCAAGATCGCCGACTCTAAAGGATATCAGAATTTCACAAATTCCTCGAGGAATTAAGAAATGAGGGGAATTCTGTACCTAGAGGCGACCGCAAAACAGAGGTCGGAATGAGAGCTGTTGATGTCAGCAAAGTCGTCGACGTCATCGCCGAGATATAATCGGAAAAGCTTGTAAAATACCAGACAGCACAGTATCTCCACCCACATCTCTTTATCTCTTGTTCTCTCGCGATTTCTTAGATTGAGAGGAGAAATTACAAATATGATGGAGTCTTTGGTTTTCTGGACTGTTATATTTTATATGCACAAACACCGTGTGCTGATTCTAAGGATTTTTCTAGGAAAGGAAAAGGAACTGTGTTTCTTACTTCGCCATGAAGGATTCGTATCAAGTTATTTAATTAATTTATTCCCATTAAAAAATTTCCCTTAAAAAAAAAACCATTAAGACAATGTACGAGAAATTGCACATCTTTAATATAAAGTTGTTAGAAAAAATATATTTCAGAGAAAAAAAAAATGCACTTATTTTTGCCTATTTTTTGAGCGGTCGCCATGAATTTGTCACCTAAACCTGAACCGTAGTAAACGGGCCTAATTGGGCCTATAATATTAAAATAATTTACCCGGAAAGATACAATGGGCCAGAGATCCAAATTGAACTCCTTTGTAATGTAATCAGCCCAAAGGATCCAACATTGTCACTTTCTAAACATACTTCTATGTAGTTAGACGTTAGTTGTACACCGTACGATGTATAGTATAATAATAATACTATAATTATACGTCCCCGATTTCTCTCCAGCACGAGCCGTTACTTTTCTCTCTCTCGGACTCGGACCGCTTTAATTATGTTCTCCCCTCTACAGTTCCTACGTAACGGAGACGTACAACAGTTATGTTCTATAGGCGATTCGGTGGCGGCAGTCTCCATTTCACATTTAAAACGGAGACAGAAGAATAAAGGCAACATTGCAATGCGCACTGCGCAGTCACCTCTGTCTCTATAAATGGCAGCTTTTATTTTACATCTCACACTCTCTCTCCAGTCTTTTGTTGTGTGTGTGTTTTAGTGAGAGAGAGAGAGAGGCAACCGCCTCTTACCAACTTACAGCTTTCTCTTTTCCTGTCTCTTTGCCCCCACTTTCCTTTCCAGGCTTCTTCCGACTTCCTCTCAGTATCTCTCGAATGGCGACAATGGCGTCTTCTAAATCCAAGTAAGTCGGCTGAACTCGCTCAGATCTGCTCATGAGATGCGAGTTTTGATCCAAATTTAGTGACTTGAGTTTAGATTTGTAATTTTAAGCACCTTTTCGTCCTTTTCGGTTGAAAATAAAAATTCTATTTATAAAGTAAGGAGCTGATTTTTTTAGATTAAGCTTGAGATTTTTTTTACTCGTTTTGTATAATTGGTGTAATATTTTTTTTTTCTTTGGAGAACTAACAAATGTAGCTACACAATTAACAAAATATTACCTTATTGCTTCCAAATTGCAAATTTCAACATTTTCCGTTTTCTTTTTGTAAACTGCGATATGCTTAATTTTAGGTACATTGTTACTCAATGAATTTCGAGTTCTTAGCTCTTTTGTAAAACGTTTTCGCTATTCAATTTTTGTTTTTACTTATGGCCTAAAAGCAAATTTATCTCTTAAGTTCATTTTTCCCCCCCTTGAATTTATCATCCCGCCCACTGAATTTTGTTTTTTTCGGGGTAAATTTGGATGTTTTTGCAACTATTTCTTGTCCATTTCCTACCCAACTATTGAAATTCCAACTAACCTAATTTTTGTCACATTATACCTACAAATTAGTAAAAATTAAACCACTAACCTTGATTAATTTTAACAGATCTGGATTATCCGAAGCATCAAGCAACAAACCGTCCACACCAGCAACTCCCAGGAGGCCGAGTACCCCTAAATCGGGTAAGGTTAACCGGGTCGGGTCTCTCAAATCCGACCTGAATTCACCTTCACCCACTCAAAACCCACGCCTCTCCTTTGACCGCTCACCAAAACCTACCGAATCAAAACCTACTGTTGATCGAAGATCTCCTAAGACTGCAACAGCTGATGTAAGAATTTTTAAAAAAAAAAAAAATAGTCCGTGATGTACACTGATTTGTTTATTCATTTCTTCCTCAGTTTGGTTATATATATAATACCCAGTATTTCATATTGATAGACCAGTTCATTTGTTGCTGAAAAACCATCTGTTTTTTAGTTAATAAATTTGTAAGTTTTTCTTCTTAATCCAATATTTTGGGATAAAAAGAAATTAAAACTAAACCTGAGTACGTTCTATTTCTATTCGACAAACATTGGTATTTGATATCATAATGTCAATCATGGTAATGGCTAAGTACAAAATTTTTACCAGAGCAAAGGTTACAATATGTAAGGATGAAACTGAACATTATAAAACCATATCCCTACTGTTAATGATCTCTTCTATTAGCTTGAAAAAGGCTAATGAACTAAATTTAAAAACAACAGTTCCAATTAAAATTTTAATGAAGCTCATCTAAATTCAAAATCATACACAAAGGTCCTATAGTTCATTGTACAATACAACAATTTATTTTTGTAGAAACAACTTCAACCGCGGTCATTGAAGGGATCAGAGCTTCAATCTCAGCTAGATTCAGCCAATGAAGAGTTGAAGAAGGCCAAGGAACAGGTTGCCTTTCTAGAAAAGGAGAAGCTCTCCATTTTAGATGAACTACAGGAGGTCAAGCACCTTGCTAATGTGGCCAATGAGCAGCTCCAGGATGCAATTGCTGCACGAAGACGTGCTGAGGAGGATACAGAAATTGCGAAGTTCCGTGCAGATGAACTGGAGATGGTTAGTATTGATGCAGCCCAGACAAGAGAAGAGGAGTGGCGAAGTCAACTGGAAAGCATTAAGAACCAGCATGCATCTGATATTTCTGTTTTGGTTGAGACTAAAGAGCAGCTCGAGCAAGTGAAACACGAATTAGAGATGTCAATTGAGGAGAAAAATGCAGCACTTGGTCGTGCTGAAACAGCTATGCAAGAGGCCGAGGTTAACATGGAGAAGGCTGAGATGCTTTCCAGTGAGTTAGCTCAGCTTAAAACACAGCTCCACTCCAGTCTGGAAAACAAAACAAATGAATCAGAGGAGATTATTGTTAAGTTGAAGGGTGAAATTGTAAGATTGCAAGGGGAGTTAGAGAGTTCAAAAGAGACTGAGAAGGAGCTGATTAAAGTTGAGGAGACTGTAGAAGGATTAAACAATGAACTAAGTGAGAGTAAAAAGGCAGAGTTGGAAGCTTCCAGTTTGGCAGATGAATGGAGAGGGAAGGCAGAAGAATTGGAGATCCGACTTGAGGAGGTGCAGGAATCAGAGAAGTGCAAAACAGAGTCTCTTGCCTCAGCCATGCAGCAAGTTGAGGAAAAGGAGACACTTTTGCATGAGAGAGAAACCGAAATTCATACCCTGGAAAAGAAAATGGAGTTGTTGGAGGCTGATGTTGCACGATTTGAGGCTGAACTGGCTCAGTCGAACAGGCGTTTAGAGGCAGCTCGACAAGAGGTGTTTGAACTGGAAACAACCACCGACTTATTGCGAAACAAACTGGAGAACTCCGAGGAGGCAAAACTGGAGGCTTTGACTAATGAAAAGGATGCTATTTCCCAAATTGAGTCTTTAACAGAAGAAAAGGAGAGGATGATAGCCGAACTGGAGAAGATTAAGCTCGAGGAGGAGAATAATGAAAAGGCAATGGAGGATCTAGCCTCTGCTTTGCATGAGGCCTCGGCTGAAGCAAGAGAGGCAAAAGAGAACCTTTTAAAAAAAGAAAGTGACCATGAACATGCATTAGCCCAAATTGGGGACCTAAAGTTAGCCCTGAAAAACACAAAGGACAGTTATGAAGTAATGCTTGATGAAGTGAATTATGAATTAGTGTGCCTCCGTAAAACTGTAGAAAAGCTTGAGACTGAAGCAAATGATGACAAAAATGACCGTGACATGAAGGAAAATGAGGTTTTGAACTCAAAACAACAGTCGGAGGAGGAGATCGTGGCCCTGAAGGTGGAGGTGGACAAGGTTGTGGCATCTCTCAAGGGCACAGAAATGGAGATGCAAGCTGCAAAGGAGGAGAAGGAGCAGCTACTAGAGAAGTTGCGGCAAGCTGAGTTGCATGTAAGTGAGGCTAGCAAGGCAATGGAAGAGGCAAGAATAGAGAGCTTGCAATTGAAGGAGAGGTTGTTGGATAAGGAAAATGAGCTGCAGAGCATAACACAGGAGAATGATGAGTTGCGGGCCCGTCAGTCAGATGCTCAAGATAGGATAGATGAGTTGAGGTCTAAGCTCGAGGAGGTGACCACAGAGAAGGCCCCCGAATTACCTCAGGAAACAATTCCAATGTTGGATTTAGCAGTTGAGAAGCCAAAGGCAGAAGAAGAGGAAGAGGAGTCTCTTGATAGGTGCAAAGAGGAAGAACCTAATGGTCATGCCAAGCAAGAAGGGGAGAACGGAGATGCAAAGCAAGAAGAGGTGGAGGGTAAAATGGCAGAGAATGAGCATCTACAAGAGGAGAATGGTGCAGAGGATGAGAAGGTCGATTTAAAATCTGGTAATGGCAAGTTGGATCAGGTTGACAATGGGTTAGATTTGGATGACACAGGCAAAAAGGAGAACATGTCGAACAAGAAGAAATCACCACTGTCAAAGAAACTTAGTGGACTGTTCAAAAGGAAAAATAGCCACAAGCAGTAAGAACAAAATTATATTACAGCTTGGATTCTCAAATTAATAGTTTGGTTGCCATTTATTTGTTTACCCTTCCTTTTATTATTTGGGATTTGGTGACGTTTGTGTTTATGTTAGGTTGTGGATTTTAGAAGAGAGATTTTTTTCTCAGGTTAAGTGCGCAAGTACTTTTGTTTATATACCATGTGTGTTTGTATTTTGTTAAGGTACTCGATAGTTTTATCCTTGTTTTCGAGTTTTAACTGCCATCATGGTGTATGACTAAAGAATGGTACTTTATTTGTATGATTCAGTGACATGTTAACTTTTGTAAGTCCATTAATCATGTTGTCTGTAACTTTGTTTTACCTAAAGATCATTTACTGCCTTTCCCCTCTGCTTCATGACAAGGATATGTGGCATCTCAATAAGACCAATATTTTCTGAGGATGCTAGTTATATAATTATTTAATGTTAAAAATTTTGGTACCTAATTGATTCCAATTTATTATTGATGAAATAATGTTGCTCCTTCAGTGGACAATTTATATTAGAATCCAACATGTTTTGCAAGATGCTTTATCTATTAGTTGGTGACATAAAGAAAATCAGCTACTTTTATTCCTTGATTTGGAAACAATCTATTTTGTCGCTTGTGTAACTGAGGGCTTCATTTTCGACAGCATAGAACAATTTATAGCGTGCAATGAATCATTGCGTTTTTTTTCCCTTTCTTTTTCTAAAAAAAGAGTTATGACAGAATTGGGTAGGAAGCATTGAGTGCGAATCTCAACCCGGCACTTTCTTTGTAATATTCTAATTTAGAGAACGTTAATAATCAAAATTCTAAAATTGTCTTAAAAGATGCGGGTGAGAGAACCTAGTTGGTTATACCGAATATGTATAAATATTAATAATTTGATATTAGTAGTTGGGACAGTAAATATACAGCTTAGTTAGGGGAAGGTGCGATGATTGGCCAAAGAAAGCATACGGTGTAGCTGGAGCTGGTAATATATCAGCTTCACTTGATAGCTAGCTTTGTGCTAATTATTACCAACTATATTTTGATAGCTTGCTTTTTTTCGGCCAAAAAAAAAGGTTAAATTTTTATATGGATCATTAGCTTTGATCATGTGAGAGTTGTTAGTATAGTAATAACTTTTATCCCCCAAACCATCATCAGGTTGTCATCATGTGAGGTTCTGACACCACTTGCCTATTATGTATTAATACTCTTACCTTTAATGCCACCACCATGGCATGTTTTGTGTGGGTGTGGTCTCCCCACAATGAGCTTCAATGGTTTGTTGGTATGATATTAAATTCCACACTGACATTTTATAGTTCTGGGCTTTTTAGAATGTCTCACAGGTAACTTCTATTTAATGCATTTAATAAGCACCTGCCTTAGAATCTAGCCTAGCATCTAGATGGAGCAGCAAACTGAATGAAAGGCTGTATGCCTATGCAAACTTGACGCCTCTTTTTCCCTTTGTTGACAGGCTTTTTAATTGTTGTGATTCAAAACTAAGGTCCTTTTTCACTCAAATTCTGCAACGCATTGGGAGTATGATATAGGTCATTAATCTCTAATTGGAATGCCCGATTGTTCTGTGGCAGTTAAAAACATTCCATTCTGGATAATGACGATCCGAACCGTCTGATTTAAAATCAAGGGGAACCATTTACTTAGAAGTTTTAGTTGTGTCTACAAACGGAGGTACCTACCATGATTAAAGCGGATAATTATGAAGCTTCCTTCCTAATCCTTCATTTTGCAATTAGATGCATCCAAGTGCACATTGTAGCGGACTCGCGGTTCAATCTAAATTATGAAGCTTCCTTGTTAATCCTTAATGTGGATAGTTTCTCAAGTTAGATGCTGATCCTTAATTTGGGTCTTCTTTTCACTACTTCCGACTAATGAAATTTAGATGCTAACAGCAAAGACGCAAATAAGGGGGGGGGGGGGGGGATTGTATGTTAACCAAACCAACATATCCAAAAAAATAATAATAAAAAAAGCGCTACATATCCTGATATCCATCATACTGAGGAAAATGTAGTCGGATATCGAAGGCTTTCTTTCTGCATTCTTTTTTATAAAATTACCTTTTATATATATTTTTACAGTTTGATCAATGACCTCTGTTATGTTAAAATTAGATTGTTATAATTGTTTTCCTTATTTGTTGTGGTTTTTAAATTTTTACATAATATAAATTAATAGTAACATCTTCATGCATGCTTGTTTGCCATGAACTAGTACTTCATAGACGACATGTGAGTTCGGTACAAGTAATCAGTGAGACAGTGACTCCACCAGAGATAATAGCTCCAATTTTCGCTGGATACAGAAGAGAAATAAATTATATTTCATATAGTGAGCTAAACCTAATAAATAGTCTTATTTCCACTCACTACACCTAATAAATGGTTATATTTCCAAAAAAAAAAAAATAGTACTTGATAGGCTTCAAGAGAGCGCCAAATTAGAGTGTTATGAATCAACTCGTAGAAAGTGACGACTAAATTCAAATGTCAATAACCAAATGTATAACACAGTAAAAAAAAAAAACCGTTCGATATTGAAAGGTTATTCTATGATAATATGACCAAAATTTTATTCATGACGTGTTTAATAGTTAGAACACTAATAATACAAAATTCGTAATCCATATAAAAAAAAAAGATCAAATTACATCTGTAGATCTTATCATTTTGAAGAGCCGACATCATTAAACAGAACCATTCTTCAATTATTTTTTTTTCAGACGAAATGATGGTTACTAAGATATTTTTATAACTCTTTTTTTGTGTAGAAAAAATATGTGGAAAATGCATGTCTATAGAACAAAATTTAGTATTTTAGATAAACTACGGCAATTCTTGGAAACATCACAATAAATATAGACATCAGAATTTTTTATCAAAATTATGATACATTTTATAATAATTTTTTTTGCTGAATAAACTGGACTCACATGAATTACATATCTAGATCTTAACCAGCTAATCAGAAATGAATATCTCGAGATGTAACTACGAGAAGCTAGGGGCTTCTAAATGCAATATTGCAATGTAAAGCGGGCCCAAGCCCATAGCCTAGCTTTAGTTTCCTCTTTTTTTAAAAAATCTTTTTCAATTACAACGAGTCAGCCTGTAATCTACGATTCTACGTTATTATGCAGAGCATAAAAGGCTCGCAGGAGAACGTTTCCTACATAATATCTGAACAAATTAACTATAAACTATGTTGCAAGGATGAGAGCTCCTTGCACAGTTACAACGTATCCTTTACAGTAATGCCCTTTACCAATTGCCCCTAGAATCAATTTATGTTGCCGTGATAATTACAATACAGTAGTTTCTAGATGAGAGGTTGCAAATGTTCCCAGAAAATGGCACTCTACCTAGTCATATCCTTGGTCCATTCATAAAAGGCGCATGTTGGGACCAAATAAGTAGTACTATCTAAGTCCACCTTTTAAATTTAGTAAATTTTAAAAAAATTATAAAAATATATATTTGATTTTTGTCCGATGCACAGTCATTTATTGTTCAATTCATATTTATATGTTTTAGATAAACGCAAATATTGATAAATACCATTTGTGTGAGTACCTTTTGATAGTCGTTAACTCGTTATCGACTTTTGAACCGTTTCCCTCCAAATACACACGTTTGTTGTCCAATTCGTAATTCTATTACACATTGTCGATTTTTCAATATATATTAAGAATTTAAGATGTTAAATTTTTTAGACAAAAACAATATTTTTTGTTTTTCCCCCAAAAGGATACTCAAATGTAATTGAATAGTAGTAAAAATTGGAACAAATTAACTTGTATTCCAAAACAGAAAGCGTAGGTATAATTTTTTTTTAAATGAAAGTTTCTTATTATTAAGTGCCTCTACTTTGTTATAAAAAAATAAAAAGAAATTCTCATTATATAAATGATGGAAAAAATACGCCTATGCTTTCATAAAATACCTAGATCAGTCGTTGCAAGTTTGCAACTCTGCATGTCAGCACATCAAATACTGATCCTAGGAATGCAACCACTATTCTAACTAGTACACTTTCACAAGCTTCCTACAAAATCAAATTTTGAAAGCCTCATTGCCACATAGAGACACCAGTTTACAAGAAGGATGTCCAACACATATTACAAGACGTTTGCCAATTGCGGACAATAACAGAGATGTATCACCATATACCCAATTTGGGACATGCATAAAAATTAAATCCTAATATGGATGAAAAAGTTCACATTAGTAAAAATCAGTTATAACACAGTCAAAAGGAATCGCGTGAAAGAAATTTGGGACATGCACCACCGCCACCAGGCCCAGGCCCATGAAAGAAAATTGTTTCGTCCCTTTCTATCGGAGTCCATCATGCCCGGAACAGCAGAAAAAAAAAAAGTAAATCGCGTGAACCATTAAATTCTACCTATATATAAAGGTAACCATCTTTAATAAACGTGCTATGAACAGTGTCATTTCTCAATTTCCAGCGAATTTTCTGGAGCGTTGGTTTGAGATGGACGGATCGATCTTCTTCCATGAGATGTTCGGTGGTGTGCATCTTTACGGTGGACCGGGTGTAATGTCATAAATGAACAATAGTGCTTCAAACAGTTTTCTCCGTATGCATTATTATTTTGGTCCACGACATTTAATGTCGCTCAGTTTTTTGGGTACAATTTCCACACCGCTTCTCCTCTTCTCCATCGTCATTTTTTCTCCCATTCTAAGAGAGTACACCCCAAATTTGGGTTAACCATGTTTACACTTTTTTTAAAATTTTTATAGAAGAGTTCACCTGCGTTCTCCTTCATCCTCCTTGGTTCTCCTTCTATTTTAAAGTTTTGGAGCATGGTAAACTCCTTGGGCAGGGTTTGGGCAGTTACACCATCCTTTCATTCTTCTTGGTTCACCTCTTCTGGAGCAAGGCCTAAGCGACCATTAGAGAGAGAGGAGGGAGAGGAAATGAAAATCTTTTTCTTGAATTCTCCGACCATGGAGAAACCATTTCTGGTAGTCGATCGAACAACTATGCTCCGTTCGACACAAGAATTCAATAGAGATCTGACTTAAACATCGTCTCTTCTGCTTTACCTCTCCTCTAGCAAAACGAGCAAAAAGAAAAATGCAGCCATAGCTAGGGCTAATAGGACAGAGAACATGTCATGGTGATGGAGCGATCGGTGAAGAATTTCTCATGGTTCTGAAACTCGGATTCGGATGCGCTTCCGAGTTAATTTGGATCCGATTTGCTCCAATCCTACATCGATCTCTACCTAGATGCGCTTCCGATTCCTACGCCAGTCGGTGAGGTGTGTATATGTTACGAATTTTTCTGATTTTTTGTTTGATTGACGACTGACATGTTGATTTCTTGGTACAGGAAAATAAGCACTTCAATTTGGAGACAATATTGTCGCGTCTGTTGGCTCTCTGCCGTTCCTCTTCAGTGAGATGTTCTTACATTTTGTTGTTTTCTTTATTTGATCCAGTGTGGTGCTTTTTTTAATTCATCGTTTGTGGTTGGGTGAATTTATTAGATTTCATTGATTTTCTTTTCAATCTGTTACATCCGACAATCTAGAAAAATCTCTAATCTTCAACAACAGAGAAGGAAAATATACCAATCAGTATGAATCAAAATTCGAGAAATATTCTCAGATGTTAATCAATATTCCTATGTTCGAAAATAAAGAAATAAAAAATAAAAAATTTCATTCCCGCATGGTTTGACAATTCACTTATGAAGTACATATGTGATTCTGTACTAAAAAGTTTTCTCCTCTTTTTTTCGTCAGTCCAATAGTTGAGGGTGTTAAATATGGAACTTTACTTTAGGAATGCAAAGAAAGTCTAGGTTCTCTCATTATACACAACTTCGTCTCATGTAATCTTGGTTTAAGTGCATTGTAAGATAAAGGGATATAGATGACGTTTTAATAAATTGTAACTTGACTACATGAATACTAAAGCATCTACTATGAAAAATAAGATTTAAGTATCTAAAAACCACCCACAAAAAAAAAAAAAAACTGGAGTCATTCTTTACTGGTAATATAGTATTTATACAGGCCCTTGTCTCCTGCCTTGATGTGATCCTTGAAATAATAGTGAAGTAAACTTTTCGCTTTTGCTTATTTTATGTGTCATCTTTTATGCAAGTATTACATTGCTTGATTATCAAATACATACTGAGGTTAATAAAATGTTTTCCTTTCTCAATGAGGCAGAAGTAAAATGAAGAAATAATAAGTAGTTTATTTTGCCATCTGTTTATTTGAGCCTGTAGCATGCCTTTTGTGGTTCAGGTTTATACGAAGATCAGCGGTTCAGGTGAACTCTTTTATTTTATTTTATCATGTAATTTTTATACATATGCTGGCATGAACTGAAAAAAATAATTCTATTCTAACTCTTTCATATATGTGGTTAATTCGAATAAATATTACATATGCTTATTTAGATCTACTTGATTAGATTATTCTTTCTGTACAACAACTTTTTTTTTTTGTAAGCTTGTAATGTAGTATTGCTACAGTTTTTATTTGGTTCTCTTACATTTGGCTACACTGGTATAAAATATTTAGTATGTTCTTCGTATCTATAGAAAGCTAATTAGCTAAATGGTAAGATTGTAGTAGCAAATAATATTTTTACGCATTGTAGTACAATTGTATTGATTGATATTTTGCATGTTTTGTAAAATTTATCTTTATTGATTAATTAATGCTATTTGGCGTTTCAATTATAATGGACATTAAACAGATGACTTTTAAGTTGCTGGTACAATGGGCGAGGGGAGTTGGCACTCGAGAGATTTTGGGAGAAATGATTTCGCATTTGAAGGATTTTTTTAATTACATATGAGTAACGGAGAACAAGTTTCTTAAGTTAATTTGTTATGGGAGAGGTGAGTTAGCTGTGATTACTCAAATCTGCTGTAGCGGGAAGAAGTTGGTCTGGCACAAATTATGAAAAGCGACACCAATAGTTTCTTCGGGGAGTAGATAGGAGCATGGATGGGTTGCATTAAAGATTATGATGTTGTACATATTAAAACAAGTTTCAATTTGCTCTATCACGCTTACCATGCTTGATTGAGAAAACAGAAAAGAAAATCTTAGTTATTTACTATGCCTATTGACTTACTGTGACTAAATATCAGATTGATTTTGGCAACTCAAAACTTGAACATTTCATATGACATAATATTTTAAATCATGCTTCATGTTACTCAACAAAATACATTTATAAAGAAAATATTATGTTCGCCGCGACGGCAAAGCCCGCTAGTGTATTGGATATTGGAGATTTTAGAGGTTTGACAGCTCATGCCCATTCGTGTTTAATGCCTTGATTTGTGTCTTCTTTTTATATGAAATTAAAGGAGGACAAAAAGGTGTTTTTAATTGCTACTTTTGATATTCCTTCTTCCGTTTCTTCTCTTTCCAGAGCAACTAAAGAAGAAGGATCACCGTCCCATTCTATGCATCTCCTTTCTTTGATTTTCAGTATGCTTCTTCATCTCTATCCGATTCCCTAACCCTTGGTACGGCTCAAGCCATTTCTGTTTTTATTAGTAACAGCTTTTTTTTTAGAGTTCAATTTATTTTTGTATTTTTAATAAAACTAGATTTTTGATGAATTAGCTCTTTTAATCATGCCTGATGAAGGCTATGAAGATGATTACAGGACTTGGCCGATGATGGATTGTGGGCATATTTATGGCCCCAAGTCATTTTTTGATGACAATAAGAATAGGCAGGGTTCTTTGGGCTTGAATAAACGAGTCTGGCAGAGAGTCAGATGATGCGCTGAGAGGCTGGTCTGGCATTCAGGTCTGTATTCTTCTTTTTATTTATGTATATATGTTTTTCTTCTATACAAATGCTGCTTCCACCCAAATTTCCTGTAGTTTATTTTTATTTTAGTCTCCTTTAGTTTGTCTCTTCTCAATTTGGTTTATCCTTTCTTGCTTTGTTTAATGACGCTTCTATATCCAAAAAATTTTGTTTCAATTTCAAAGATCCTGATTCCTGATTCATGTTGTTCTGCCTTTATTGTTTTTGGTTTTTGTGATTAGGTGGTACTCCAAGAACAAAAAGGTAACTTTCATTTTCTTTCATCAAATGCTGTGTTTATTTTTCTTTTGTTACATGATGGGAAAAAATACATCATCTCCTATAAGAATTGCATTAATATGTACTTTTTATGTTCTTTGATATTATATTTTAAAATTGCTATAAGACATGAAATCGCTAAAAGCTAAAAGTTAAATTTAATCTTCAGGAAGCTAAATGGTGAAAAAAAAAAGAAAAAAAAAAGGCTAACATGGCAGTTCAATTTTTGACAGAATTCGAGCAGGAGGATGGTGACATGCTGTTAGAGGTAGAATATAAGCTTCTTCGCCAAGAGGTGCTTTTAGATTAAATTCTTGTCTATAGAATATCTTTTACATGTCTCGCCAACTTATTGTGTTGTTGTTTACTGATACATTAATAGTACAATAATTGTCTCCCTTTTGTGTATGCAGCACGACTCAGTTGTCATAATCAATAAGTTCATGCTTCGAGGTATCGATCAATTACTGAAAATGAAGGTAACTCACTACTAGAATTTGATTTTTTTGCTTCGAATATCTGCGTTCGTATTTTCACTCAGAAAGCTACTTGGGTCGGACTACCGACGCGAGTCTATGCATGCAAATAATCCCGCCGCTAGTAAAATTCATCAGCGTGAAGGCGACACAGGTATATTAGTTCGTGATTTCGTGGATAATTATGTATCGATATAGCGATGCAAATATCCCTCATCCAGATCCACAGTTCAGAGCATTTGCATTCTTATTTGAAGTCGTGTTGAGTGAGTTTAGGGACACTAATATTTACCGACCCTGATAAAATTAGTCAAAATTAATCTGGGCCCACAAGAATTGCGTGCGTAACATTATATTTTGCTGTAAAGATAATGATTATAATACTGCGATCCAATACCGATGCAATTATACATACCATAATAAATATTAGAAATTATATGTTATTTAATTCTTTTCTAATACCAATTTGGTATCACCATTATTAAATTGATATGAACATCAATTTCTTCACTGCTTTTTGCATCTTACAAACGCATATATTTATCAACTTGCATTGAAAATTTCATAGTCAAACAAACTTAAACATAACACAAATCCATAAATTGTATTTAATAAAAATGAACACGATATTTGATACAAATTGTCTCACCACAACGTAATTTTATAACATGGACCATGAATATTCATCCAAGTCCAAACTAATGGACAAACAAAAAGTAAAAGATTAAACAAAGAGAAATAAGGAGCCAGCCAACGAAGAGTAGTTGAGACAAACTCCAATGTAGAGCATATCTAGAGGTTCTTACCTATTCAACAAGCCAAACAACAGATATAAAAAATGTATAGTACTATCAAAACGTAATTATTCCTGATTATTGATTTTAGTACTGCGAATTCATCAAAACTGACAACTAACGTGGTTTTGTACATTCCTACTCCAAAAATTAGCAATTATAATGTAACTCAGATTTGTATATTTTAAAAAACACAATTATATTGCACTCCAAATATAATACCATCATCCTAGATTTGCCATGTAATACATTTTGAGGTTTAGAAATAGTAGACTGAGACACTAAACATAAAATAAATGAAGGGAAAAAAAAATGCAAGTTTAGATATTGTACCTCCAGATAAACACCATATAATGAGTGTTTTTGCCTCAAGTTATTTGTAGGGCTGATAAATAATACTTCTTGGTTGTTCGTATATTTCTATACCACCATCGTGTATAGTACCTATGAAATCATAAAAATATTCATACATATTAGCTCTGACTATTCTCCTTCATTTCTTTTAGGGCCTCATATGTAAAAGGACATTATGAGATGTACGGTGGATATCAGATTACAAGACCTGCTCTATACTCAAATTTGCCCGGGAGTTGGGATTTGGATCACATGACTGTAACCACAAAAATAATCCATATAGGCCACAATTAATGTTATTTGTATTAATATATTATATTTTCTGTATGAGGTGCATCTCCGCAAAATCTCACAATCAATGCGTCTCAAAAACCAGAAAAACAAAAATCATGCATGTCAGCACTAAATATGGAAGCATGTTTCCATCTTTCCAATTTTTTCCAAATCCTTCATTGCTTCAAGGGTGTGTGTGTTAAGAAGTTTCACTTTACATTCTCCATTGTTCTAAATTTTTTCTAGCCTCAGGTTTTTTTAGTATTATGCGCAAGGACTTCCCTAAAAGGTCAATCATCTTGTCCCCCTCCCCACCCCCCCGAAAATGCAGAATTAGAATGTTATCAAGTACTAGTTCCTACCAGCCTAGCTTAAATCATATCCTTGAACAAAGATGAAAAGAATCATTCCATAATTTGATATTTCTCCATAAGAGAAAAAAAAATAAAAAATAGTTATTCAACTCTTGTGAAAACTCATCACTCCTGGTAGTATTGAAAAGTTACACAAAAACATTCCAAAATTCAGGATGTTTAGGAATATGTAGCCATGAGGCTTTATGTCATGAGTTGTAACAATGACTATATCCAACTATCTACAAAACCCAAATCACAAGAAAAAAGATGCAACCAACTAGCACAAGGCCTGCACCTCAATGCAAGGAAATCTACTATTGGAAATTTAATAAACAATAGAAATGAGCAATACAAAACCTGTATGGAGATAAGAATAGCAGCAACATCATAACTAGGGCTCCACTGGTTTTGTAGAATGCCAGTCATATGCTCCCATCATCATATACTACATTTTCCCAAAAGGAAGTAAACATATAAAAACTAA
The DNA here is from genome assembly GCA_028095005.1 of Rhynchospora pubera. Taxonomy (NCBI): domain Eukaryota; kingdom Viridiplantae; phylum Streptophyta; class Magnoliopsida; order Poales; family Cyperaceae; genus Rhynchospora; species Rhynchospora pubera. Next base: position 166,866,138 of record CM051461.1, on the reverse strand, counting down.
TATTTTAAAAAGAGAGGAGGGTCGTAAGTTAATGAAGAACATGTATCAGAATATTTAAGTATAAAAACTTACTGTTTGGGTGGAACATCCTGGAAACAAATCTTACACCCGTACTAATATTTTAAAAAGAGAGTGTTTAATTCATGTACATATCTGATTACATGTCAGAATCTATATAAATGTGCACAGCCCAACAAGCAAGGTTTCAGATTTGGTACAATCTTACACCCCTAGTAACTTAAGGTAACAATTCCATTGGTACAAGGTTCTTTTGTTATGGAGCATTATTCTCAGCTCTAAATTGTAAACTGAACTCAAGTTAGAGTAATAGAGTAAATTGACCCAGAATAAAAGCAAAGACTAAATGATAGCATCAGTCCCTTAATTAACAGTAATTAACTTTTTACTAACCTCCATCCCATGGAGTGTCATCTGGTCTGCAAGACTGCAACATAAATAAACAAAAATGTTGTTAGGTCAGTACAACAAAAAACAATGCAACAAAATGAAAAAAAATAGCATACTAGCAATGCAAGTAAGAAAAATTTGTAAAACTACACAATGCCATTCAATCAGGAAATGTAATCATTTTTTATTTAATTTGAACTGTACGGTAACTGCATTTGAGGCTTATCTTCCTTAGGCATCATCAAAATGAAATAGAAAGCAATTCACTGCCAGACAAATATTTGGAACTAGTTATATGTACACATGTGATGCCTTGAAATATCACATTCACCATCAAATATAGGAATGGGCAGATTATTTCCAACAACAATAACTTAGACTATCAGATAATAATATAGGAATGACCAGAAACCTTTGACACAGTACATGTGCTGAGGCCGTCGGAGGACTTGCCTCACTTGCCTTTTAGCTGCTCTCTTCGGTGGTAATTCAAAACCTATTAAAATAGCACCAATTAACAGGGGTTTTGAGAAGATAAAATTAATTCCCTGAATTTTGACTTAATTTGAGGATCTCTTTAAAGTACCACCGATTAGGGTAGATGGAATTTGGGAGAAGACTGGGACTTGTTAATTTAAGGTAGATGGATTTAGGGGAGTGCTTACGTGCAAAGCAACACGGCTGAATTTGGTCACGATGGCCTCGTCGAGAGTCTAGCATTGAATCGTTGGGTGGCGCGACAAGCCTGGACCTGCTAGCCGCCGCGGGCGAGGCCGGTGAGCAGTCGGAGGAGTGGATCTTCTCGGCGATGGAGAAGGCGGTCACTATTTTTCTCGAGATGAATCGGAACTGCACGGTGAGAACTCGCTCTTGAGAAATAATTTGAGGATAGATTTCAAGGATGATGAAATTCGGGGGAGAATTTGATGTTGGACGGCGCCGAGTTTTGAAAATTGGGAGCAGATAGATTTTGGGGTAGGTTAAACCTAGGTTAAGACTTACGAGAGAACTAATTTCCCTAATTTCATGAAATTTGAACAAGCGCTATTTTTGAGTGTGTTGAGGAAAATTCGCTCGTTTGTTTAAAATCTAATGGCTAGATTAATGTCAATGCAGAGGTGCCATATTAGAGGCATTAAAATGAGGCATGAGAAATTTTCATTGAGGCCGCCGAATTAAATCATATTTCATGAATGAGATTTTGGGGGGAAGGGATTTTTCATTCTCCCGCCGAATCAAGTTCAATAACTAAAATAATTTTCAAGTTTAAATTAGTTTATACTACACACAAAATTGATGGATCACAGTTGTCTAATTTTATTTCGTTGGAATATTTATATGAGTAGAGAAATCAATCAAACAATGAAAATTTTGCACTTTTCTACAAGGTTTTAAAATTTGATTTATCGGTTGGGTTTGAGTCAGATTCATAAAATGCGCTAATAAAGTAGAATGTAATTTTCAAAATTATCTGAACCATTTGTAACTTCAAAATATATAAATTTAGTATCACTCAATTCCTAATAATTTTGTAAGAATGTACATAAAATTTTCTAGCAGTAATTATCTTCTATTTAATTTGTAGACAATAGTATTGAACTTTACGTTGTCTTTAAAAATTTGAATCTCATTAGAATGATAAAAATACTAAATGCGATATATCAAAGCTATATATATATAATAATATGATTATAGTCTGTAGAGAACTATATTGGAGACCGTATGCTTATTAACATAATTTTTTTTTGTGTATATTTCGAGCATTAGTACAAAAATAATGAAGTGTCAAACATTTTTGTAGTAAATATAAAATTTTTAAGTAGTTAAGTTTTTAGCTGAAAATCTTATATTTATAAAGTTTCATGTTTTATACCGAACATGGTGTAAATACACATGAACATCCGGATGGTATTTGTATATGGGAAATTTTAAATATGCCCTACGATGCTTTTCACGTTTTGTGTCGTTGGTATTTTTATAAATTGACAAAACTAATTTAACCAATCTAATTTATATATTGAAATCTTCTAGCAAATTAAATTTTATAATTTTTAAAATTTACTACTACTTTATTTGATTTTTTTAAAAACTTTCATTTTTGGAAGTAAACTTTTTTTAAAATATTCCAACAATGGCAGGTTTTAAGAAATTCGAAAAAAGAGAAATAAAATTTTAAAAATTATAAAATTTGATTTTCTATGAGATTTCAATATCTAGATTAAATTAGTTAAATTAGATTGTCAATTTGTAAAAATACCGACGAAAAGGGCTGTGATGTATAGAAAGCTTATATGCATCAAGTGCACCATAAACAACCTCATTGTATATGAGTGTTGAACTCAGCTAAGGCACCATAAACTACCTCATTCAAACGTTAAATGTAAATTGTTGGTTTTATGTAGTTTAACGCGCGATGTGTGTTTCAAATAAGTTTTGTAAATTTTAGAATTTATTTGATACTCGATCAAAGGATAAGGCATGAACGTATTAGAACGAATCTATCATAGTTAACAATGTTCATTTGTTTTTCTATCTCTTGATCGAGTATCAAATAAATTCCAAAATAAAAAAATTTATATAAAAACACATCGCTCGTTAAACTAAACAAGATCAACGGTTTGAATTTAACGTTTTTAATTTTAAAATCTAAAAAATAACTAAATAGTAAAATATTGATATTTGAAGGTAACAAAAATATTGGTATCAGAACCTTCCTCAACTAGAGCTATAAACTCTCTCTTAAGTTTCTTAGCATATCTTTTGCAATAGTATGAGGAATAAAATAAGTAGTTGAAATTTTGGCAGTAAATATAAAATTATTGTCAAGAAAAGTTTTTACCCGAAAAATGTATTAGTCATTCATGATTTTCTTTTTTATGAAACATGATACAAAAATATATCTCATAGAATGGCAAGCATAGCTAATACGGATGGATTTTGTACAACGCGTTCATTTTCAAATTTTAATACTCCAAATCACTGATCCAAACTATTTAATCTCATCTTCATATTTATAAAAATAGTATAGAAAATTTAATTTTATATTTTATATTTTTGTTTTTTTTAAAATTTTAAAAATTAGTCGATGTAATTAGTTTTGACTCTTACTTTTGAGTCAGTAATAACTGTTTAAATTTTTTTTTAAAAATAACAAAAAGAAAATTAAAAAAATGTATCATTTTGATCATGAAATATTTCATGTAATATATATGTTTACTACTTTACTCTTAAAATAATAAAAATATTAACTACGATCATATTATTTGTTTGTTATAAGTTAGTACAATATATGTATAGTTTTCTAAGGTAGAACATTATATATTTTCTCATACTCATCTCGCTGATCGCTATCCTCTGCAGACCTCAAAACATATGCCCTCTACGGATTTTTAATCCGGATCGTTCGACCTAATCTCGACGGACAGATTTTTACAAATAGCACGAATCTCGACGTACCTGATATTAATCACGGACACCCATTGTCGACGTACCTGATATGGATTCTCGTCAATCCCAACTTCCACGTCTCCTCGCTTTTCTGAAAAAGAAAAATTCCATGTCTCCTCTGTGGGCGATAAACCCTAGTTGATAGCGAGAAACCCCACCTCTCTTAATTTGATTCTCTAACTATCAATAGAAATCATCTCTGAAGGCAATACGCGCAGATCTGAAGGGAAAACTCGATCGAAGTCTATCGCACTCAAACTAGGTCAAATATCGATTTCTCCTAGTTTGGTTTTTTCGATTTCTTAGTTCTATCCATTAGACGTTGAAATTGGATTCGAGCTCATGGCGAGGTTAATTATCGTCTTACAAAGTTAGGACATGGTTCCTAACAGAATTGTATGTTTATAAAGGGAATTTTAAAATGTTCATTTTTGGAACAAACAAAAATCACTGATATAATTGTTAGTTTTTTGAAATTTTGATAGTTAGTTTATTATGGTGAAGGACTTGTTTATAATTAGTTTATTCTAACAGAACTACCAATAGGCATAAAAATAATTTTGTACTTTATTATTTCATTTTTACTTACACAATAGGAAGTTAAGGACACTAAATACCATTTTAGTATTAATCTGTTTATTTCATTTTTTAAATTTTGTTATTAATTTTAACAAAAATTTGTATGAAATTATTTTTCATGTAGAAGAGCAGCAGGAGGAGGCATAGACTGGCTGCTGCTATTGACCAAGAGATCCTCTCCCTTCAGGTCTCTCTCTCTGGATGATTACTTTCCCAACTTGCTAATTACTGAATATTAGAAAATAGAAACAAGGACCAAATTAGTATGTAGTTGGCACATTTTTTTTATTTTATTTCAAACTTTGATCCAAATTAGTTGTCTTGTATCAAATGTTCTGTTATCCCTCAAGGGACTAAGTCATCCCAGTAGCCTATTGTTCAAAATACAAATTGAGATAATTAGATATCCATCTTGATATCCCTCAAGGGACTAAAGCAGATTTTTGTTTCCTTTTGTGTTCATTAATTTATAGAACCTTTTTGATCTTGTCAGGCCTAAGAGTTCAACGAAGGATTAGATTTGCCTGATGCTTTGGTTCAGTTAGGAATTCTTGACCCAGTTGATCCTATCGAGCTGTCCAACTCAAGCAACCAATGCTCACTACTAGCTGATCGAGACATGGCATATGATGAATCTGAGAACGACATCCCTTGTAAAAATTCAGAGGACGAGGAAGATGAATGGTATGGCCCTTTATTAGGCGTTTAAGCTTTAATTTAATTTAGGACTTCATATTTATTTATGGGTTATTTATATATGCATACAAACAGACCAGACCTCAAATTAGAGTAATATTTATGAGTTTGATGTATACAAGTTAAATTGAGTTGTGCCTGATGTAGCTTGTCTATATACACTTGGATGACATTGGTACATACTTGGTACCAACCACTGGTATGAATTTGAAAGCTTAACACTGGATCCATGCTTTTTGTATGCAAGCAATAAAGAATGGATCAGACATTGCATGTGATTTTTTCTAGACCGTATTATCATATCTTTCTGATACTGAGCTATCAAAAGTTATTATGCATCAATGTTGTTTAATCAAATTGTGAAATTGTTGGGTGTAAGAACAGTGGTTCGTCAGGCAGCTATCTCAGATGGGCCAGTTCAAGTAATGTAAGTCATCTCTGTAACATTTGAAGTAATCAATTTTATGCAATTTGATAACACTTATTATGAAATAGAAATTTGAACTAATCTATTTTATGCAAATTGATCCACAATTAAGAGTGAATTACCCACAGTTTAGCAATGCTTCTGCTCAATTGTTTAATCTTTAACTGTGGATGAGTTAATGCAAATTTAGCCTCACTTATCACAAATTGTGAATTGAAACAACAAATAAGCCAGCAAATGAAATGGAACAAAATGGGGAACTTGTGAAATTGTTACCAGGGCATAGATATTCATTATGGTAACAGTCATGATTAAATTGGTACAAAGTTGTACTCTTCACTATCCAATTTCTTCTGTTTCAGCGACTGGTTCAACTTTGATGGCATTAGGATCAGTTCAATTTCATTACTAAGTTCAATGGCATGGATATTTCATTAAATTAATTGCTATTATTTGATTAGGGTTGTTTTCAAAATTTATTTGTCTTTATATGTAATACTGATGCTAAATTGCTATTGTTAACATAATGTCTTTGATGATGACATGTCTTATTCAAATACAAAAATCAATCTCTTGTTCAATGTTACAGGTTTTACATTATTTTGGGGCCCCATGATTTATTGTTTAACACAATGTAATGATTAGATATAAGGCTCATGTGAATGCATGATTTTGGAGAATGTTGATATTGCATTTTCCCATATGTATTGATAGATATACATTAAGCAAAAGATTTAAATTAGATGATGTGGCATTTGTCCATGGGATTGTTGAAAAACAAGATATTGCATTTGTCTATTTTTTTTTATAAAAGTTAGATACTTAAAAAGAGGTTCTATTTAGTCTTATTTATGCGTATATTTGCATCGATTTAGCTTTTATTTATTATTTCTGTAGGATCGGTCAATTTATGTACTCTTCACTATTTTTAAATTCTTTGGAATTGGATTGCCACGTTTAACTGTTCATTTCAAGGGCAACGCAGAAATTAGAAAATGATTATGTCAGATTTTACTGCATTTTTTTCATCTATTCGTGAGATTTAGAGGATAGATCGGACTTAAGTTCTCATTGTTTCATCGGATATTATGAAAGGTATCGAGACTAATTTACCAAAATGTAGAGAGAAATTAATGGTTTAATGTACCAACAGATTTTACTGCATTTTAATGTGTGAACACAAATAATTTACCACAAAATTTTAATTTCATCAATGAAAACTTTTATAAAGTCAATAAATCCTCTGTGCAAATACTTCACCGTTCAACTACCGACGCATCAATAAATCCTCCGTGCAAATACTTCAGCGTGGCTAACCTTCTTTTTTTAGCGTGTTTACTTAATTTTTTTTTACCGTCTTTACGTAATTGCGTGGCTCTACCGATGCATGGTTAAATCCTCTGCACTAAATTCTTCTGTGGGCTTGCGTGCTTAGTACCTGTGTCATTCTAACGACGCATGCTGAATTCTCAGTGGGCTAAATTTTTTTTCAGCGTGCCTATTTGAAACTACCACGCTAAGGCCTGCGGCTACCCACTCAAATACTCAAGATTCTAGTAGTGACTAGCTATCGGAGCGCGATGTAAGATCAACATGAAGCGATTATATTGTTTGGTTTAGTAGATTCAAGATCAATCTGAGTTGATTTTGACTGTTTACCAAGCAGATAAACTGATAAAGGGAAAATGGAAACATGAGGATTTTGATAAATCATGTTTAAACTATTCGCTACTTTGAAGGGCATTACATATACCACCATTGCAATGTAAAGCGAATTATTGAGCGTATGTGATTTGGTACAAAGGGCATAAATAATAATTATATGAAATGGATTTGTTGATTGGTTGTTTGAAAGAGGATAGAGCGAAAGGAAGCTGATGAAGTTGTTTTTGGAAGTTCTCATTGTACCTAATTTGACTGGCATATATATTTTTTTTATGATGCAATTGATAATGATCTAAGGACGTTTGTTTTTCTGCTGCTATCAAATAGAACATAGAAGTTGTTATGTGTACAGAGAGCCATTTGTTTTATTTATTTTGAGTAGCTAGATTTATTTATTTATTTATTTATTTTTTGTGCTTTACTGAGACAGAATGTTTTTTTTTATCGGGCCTTATTCTATCAAATAGAATGTATAAGTTGTTGTTATGTATGTAGAGAACCGTTATTTTATTTATTTTGAGTAGCTAGATTTTTTTATGCTTTATTGAGACAGGATGTTTTTTTTTTTTTTTTTTTGTCGTGCCTTATTCTATCAAGAAAGAAAAATAATTAAGAATGCATGGCGATACACATAGAAAGATAGACATACATGTATAAATATAGATGTCTTGATAGACAATATGATTTAGGAAAAGGTGAGGGGTATTTCTATACCGGGACAGGACCATCTGACGCAGTTGAAGCTCTATAAGCTCTATAAGGGACAGCAAAAGCAAGTCCATAAGGTCTAGAACCAAGAGGATCTGTTTCTGTATAGGTACAAAGATATTGAAATACAGAAAAGATAAAATACTAACTCAAAGATTAATCATTAGAAAAGAAAGGCTGATTACTTCAAAATGCCTTTCTTGCAACCGACCTTGTTCCAAAGCGATTTTGTGCTTGTTGAAGGTGGATTGTTTCAACCAAGCTTGCTGAAAGAAATGCATAATAATATCATCTGTATGAGCTAGATATAGAAATAAGCGTATGAAGATTCACATGTTATGCGCAGAACCGTAGTGGAGTTGTTTGGAAAATACATGTGGTGGCGGTGTAGAGATAGATGATTCTAGCAAAGGGTCTTCTGGGTGATTCTGCTCATGTGAAATAGGCTGATCTAGGGCATGCATGTTTACCGTCACAACGATGCAAAAGAAGGGTATTTGACAGGAAGTGTTTATAAAAATTATTTTTTATATTTTTTATCGTAAACATATATATAGTTCTGTACCTTTCTGTTCCTGCAGCTTGCTGACTACTTCCGTCAGGTTGCTTTGTTGTTTCACTGAATGTTTTTATGCCGTACATGTCTACAGAAATGGAAAAATACAAAGGATCAAATTAGTATAGAGAGAAACAAATGGAATTATAAAGAAGCTAATACATGAAAGTGAGAACGAATTATTGTTAAGTAGAAGTATGAGGAGGCAATTCTCTATTTCACATTTTTCCTACAAGCGAAATCGCTTCGTAGAATGATAATGTTAATTTAGAGACATATGTACAGTCAATAAAAAGCTGGAACTAAATAAGTAAGCATAGCCTATTAGTAATCCAAACTATGTCTAATTTTAGCAAGATATAAAGATTTGACTTTGAAATGCCAATGTGACTGTACCACTTACCAATAAATACTTGGAAGAACTAAAAGTAGGAGATAATTCATAATACTAGCATTTTATTGATATGTAGTTCTTCTGAGTATCAGTCGCAGGCAAAATTTTATTTTATCCAAAAGGCATCTCCTTCTTTTTTTAAGTAATTAATATCTACAGCTTTGGAGTCTGTTATGAATATTTTATTTATTGCAAATTTGTAGATATTGATTAATTAAAAAAATGAAGAAGAGGAAGAAAACAACGCCTCTTGATGCTTCTATCTTAGAAGAACTACAACAAAGTTCCATTCTGACCTCCCTTTGCCTACTCTTTGTTGTTCTATGCCAGCAGGTCCCTCACAAAGAAGATTTACAAAAAGGAGAAAAAAAAATACTATCATGCCATTTTCTTATATTGGCAAATGCGATGCTTACCATAGCTCCATTTCTTAGTAAGTTAGTAGCTAATTGTTCGAGGTAGTTTCATAAGAACAACATCAATTTGCTTCCAACATCCATACGCGGGCACTAATGAGATCTGTCAAATAACCTATCAAGATTTAAGAACATTTAGAATTTTATCGAACTGAAAGGAACAAAATATTTAATCTACTGCTATAAAACATAGATAAAGGTCCTAAAAAAATAATAACACATAAAGACATAATATTCTTGATGTTAATAAGAAATCCTTCAAATATCATAGCAGTAAAGTTCTCAACTTGGTGATACTGAATGGCTCATGAATATAAAATTGTCCATTTGAGGTAACAGTATGAATACAACCACAATTATAATATCCATTGATACTTTAATATAAAACCACAGTTAAAAACATATAATTAAATAATCTTGATGTACAGTGAGATTTTTTAACATTGCAGAAAAATAGCAATCCTGTTATTCTAGTAAAAGGAGTAGGGTTATTCAGGAATACATGCAGAATAATATGTGTAACAATTTGGTTATTCAGGAATACATGCACGATAATAGAATTCCAATCTAATCGCCAGCCCATTCTTATAAAAGGAGTAGGGTGCTAAGAAAGGCACTGGTCAGTAAGTATCTGAATTTCTTGACGCATGGCACAAATTCAATAGAGCAAGAGTGCAGGAAGCTGCTATATACTGTGAATATAGGGCTTAGGATTCGGGCTTAGGAAGCAATACTGCAAGAAAAGGCTGAAATTGCCCATAGAAATTCATTTTAAAAAAAATCCTGAGATCCAAGAGTAATCGACATACAAAATTAAAACCTTTATCTCATAAATCCACAATAGAATAGGAAGAAGACCACTCGTAGCATTGAACTGATGTCTTTTTTTACTTTTGTTTATTTTGCTTTTTAACCTTTGTTTAGCCACTGGCTAGCTTATGTAATTATCACTTTATTTCAATAAAAAGATGGAGACCTGATCTCCATTTTTTCTTCAAAAAAAAAAAAAAGAATAGGAAGAAGACAAATTTATCCATTGTTAAAGGGAACGCACCAATCTTTGATCCACCGTAGTAAACAAAAAAAAAAAACAGAAAATCGATAATAAGAATACCATACCTGCAACAGTGCGTCTCCTTTTGTTGCTTGAACTATCCACATCTTCATAACCGGAGGAACTATAAGCCAACGAATCATAACCATTGTAGTTGCGAAATGCTCCAAATAGAAGATGCAGGGGAATGAAAAGCAAAAGAAATCAGGTCAAAATCATAAAATTACAAATTCAACGAAATTTATTATAAAAATTTGTGAATTTGGATACAAAATCGACAACATCTCCAGAGTTGCAGTCTTCGAAACTGCTCCTTATATTTAATATGATAAGAGATTTAAGCTGCCCTTGTATGTAACGTAACATCTTGATCCCATTACAGATCTAAAATAGATTTTACATTGTAATGAAAAGTTTTATCGTGGCAAGTAATAATAAGCATGTTTCCACACACATACGCTTGTAGTATTAAACTAATCAGTTCAGTTGTACCTTCCCAATCTGAAGAAACAAAAAAACACCTTCAGGCAATGACTCCACTTTCTCAGGATTGATAACATCTGATGGCATTGGGGAACCGACCAAACCCTAATATAATCGTATTTTTCATAAGAACAAAATTAAATAATAATAGATATAATTAGAGCATCTCTTCTGCAAAGAGGCCAAAAGACCCATAGAAAATTTATGAAAGAGATAACTTAGAGAAGGAAATAAAGTAAAATTAAAAATAACAACGGAGCACCACCAGAAAATCTAAATGAAGAAAATCCACACTACAAACATCCAGAATATTTTTATAGTTGAGAGAGGCAAAGGGAAAAGATCAGTACTCACCTGAAAAGGAATCTAGAGATCCTAAGTTGTAAGGATTCATTCATAGTAGGGTCAATTAACTTGGATCTTTCTCTTTTTATCCATGATAGCTGGTACATGGAAATCAAGGAACTAAAGTTTAGTGAGGAAAGAAGAAATAGTAAAAAAGATGAAAGGAAAGAAACCTAGATGAAAACAAAATAACAACAAAAAAAGAGAGGAAGAGATACTTCACTGGCTGTGTTCTAAGCGCTTCTTCTCATTTCCAGTCTGCCTCTTTCTCTTTCCATACGAAATCCTGAAAGAAAGAAAGTCCTGTCAACAACCAAAGAAAATCGATATAAAGTAACAAAGCTACGACCTCTAACCACCCTACAGAAGAAGAGAGGAAGAGGAAGAGGAAGAGAGGTGAGGTCTTCAAATCAGAGTAGCAGTGGGAACATAAAGAGAGGTCAGGTACTTAAATCGGAAAACCTAGATCACTACAACCACTGAATACTCTTCTCATAAATCTAGCACCCAAAATCAGATAGAGATAAGAGCTCGAGATGGAGATAGGTCGGAAAGACACCGATTCGAGTCAACTAAGAAAATTGGAAAAAATTAAGCTGCTAGGTCAAACAAAATTAACAAAGGAGACCGATAGAAGCCATAGCCGCTCAGTTTTTCTACCTGGAGAAGCAAAGAAGAAGAAGAATGCAAAAAATCAAGTGAAACGAAGGAAAGAAAAACCTGTCGCACCAAAACAGCACAATCCAGAGACTTCCGCAGTAGGTAGACTTCCGTACCAATCGGAATGGGCAGAAAGAAAGTAAAGAATAGGAATCGGCATGGCAGGAAAGGAACGAAAGCAGATCGGATAAGGGGACGGTACAGATTGGAAACGGTGTCGCACGCAGGAGAAGAAAGGGAATGCCAAGGCAGGAAACGACGCAGACAAAGGAAACACAACACAGAAGCACATAGAAAACACAACGGAAAACCCAGTCAAGCCACCCAGGCCATACACCAACCACGCTGTACAGAGCCAAAGAAATGGAGGGCTCAGATGAAGCGCCTAAGAAGGAATGAACGGCTGGATAATTCTACAGTTCCTTGACGTTTGAAATTAAGGTATTTATGATGGTGAGGAATTATTTTTTGTATTACTACAGTTGACACCCTTATCTTTTGTCAGTTAGGCAGCATGAGCTACATGACTGTTGTAGAAAATGATAAGTAAAACACTAGGAAGAATTTTCTGGTTAAATCTATTTGCAGTCAAAATATGTTTTTTAACAGAAATTATAGTGGTAATGGGTAATGTTTGGTAAGGAATTGGTTTGTCGTCACTCAAGTAACTAATTATTACTAAACCATGCATGAAGGACTGCTGAGCTCTGGCCTCTGGGCCTTATGCGATGAAGGAAGAAGATGCGATGGTTTATAGAAGACCCTATCTCACTTCTGGTTCTTCTGGTTTTGCCCTCAATGCTATTAGCAAGGCAATGAAAAAGGATTTGAAGGTGCTTTCTTTCTTTAATATTATATCAATTACACCAAAATTCAATTGACAAAATAGGATGGAATTAACCCTGTGCAACCAAGCATGGCACCAGTTAATACTTAACTGATGTATATGGCTTAGTTAATGTCTAATCACCTGCACCGAGATTTACTGTGTGTGCACTGAATTTGCTCTCAATTTACTTTGAGCTCTGCAAGGAGCTTCAATTTAATTTGGTACCTCTTAATCTACCTGAAATTTCGCAATCACAGTTACACACAAAATGGGCCAGAAAACAATAAATGGAGAGGAAGAAAAGGGCTAGCTAATCACCTAGCCAGTACTATATGCTAATCGATACTTTACTGGACCCCTAACAGAAATCTGTTTTAGCCCCTAAATAGCTTCATCAGAAATTAATAAACAAAATAATCATATGAACAGATAAATAGAATGGGCACCAGAAAATTATTATTATATAAGTATTTTGAAATTGTACCTAATTTTGCTATTGTTCATGTGGATTAAGTTTATGAGTCCATCTGGTTTTGTTGCCTTAACTATATATTGGACTGAACGAGGGAAGCTCAATTAAGGTTTAATTTTTAGGACTGAATTAAATTGAGGCACAGTTGCTATATACATGCTGGCAAAGGCCAACTTGCCAACTGGGTTGCATCAAATTGAGATTGTTTAATTATCTGGGACCAATCTTATTGTGTTGTTTATGTGTTACTCTTATTTTCTTTTTTCTTTTTTTTGTTCAGGCTTATGTTCAATCAATGAGAGAAGTATTAATCAGCAAGTCATGGAAGGTGCCCACGAGTATTTGCTTATTGATCACATTTAGACCTATTGTAATGGTCATGCTTTATCATATTTATTGTATAATTTACAAGGTACACTATCTAAACTCAATTTTGCTGCTCTCAAGTGGTATTTTACTATTTCTTCAAATAATATAATTTTATAATTTTTAAGTTCAATTCAGGACTGCTTCAAAGATGTCAATGAGCGTCAGTGTTGCTGCTTTTTTAAATGACGAAGAGTCTCCTTAGTTATAGTAAACGTTTGGATCGGTAGTTTTAACAAATATAAAAAACATATTTGTACGAACTTTAATGGAGACATTTATAAAGCCATTTGAGAATGCGGCCGAGGCAGTGGCACTTAAGAGTGTTGAATTTCAAGGTAGTGAAATTTCTGATAATCACTATATTTTTTTGTTGGAGCTGGAACTTTGGTTTTATTTAGGCCCTGATCAAAATGGTTTTTTCATGGAATTTCAATTCAATTCAATTGATTTCATAGGATTTCGTAGGATTTCGTTGGATCTAATTACATAGGAATTCCAACCAAAAGACACCAAATCCGTTCATTTTGATCAAGAATTTTCCAACGAAATGAAATAAAATGAAATCCCATGTTAAAAAAATGAGATTTTGATCAGGGCCTTAATCTTTCGTATTGAACATAAATTTGTTCTTTCATTATAATTGGAAGAAGAGATAGTTTTGTTATTATTATACGCTTCCCCTATGATTGAAGTAGAAAATAGAAGTACATCTTAGCCTCTCTACTTCTCTCTCTTCTCTCTTTTCTAATGTTCTTGAAATTGGGAAGATGTCGAAGAAGGTGAAAAAGGCCAATTCGAAGATGTGCACTTCACACACGATCAGTGATGATAAGGCAACGTTCAAGCATGAGAGCCTGTTGCAAGATTACGAATAATCTGTTGAAGGTCAGACTTAGTCTTTCAATTTTGATTTTGTCTTCCAATCTCTTTCAAGGCATTCAAATGAAGTTGCAATGCAATTGGGATACTTAGAGAAAGAAAAATTGAAAATTAATTTAATTGGCTCAGGGTATGATTGGGCAGTTCTAATTACATCATAATTGTATAAATATGGGTAAACAAAGTTGGAGATGTGTCTTACTTTATCTCCAATGAAAAAAAAAATTGTTAACAAAGTTGCATAATTTAGAATTACTGCTAATTTAATTGTTAATTCTCATTAATGCATTCTCCATCATTAAGATTGATAATGCAAAATTTCGCCAAACTGAAAAGTCACCACAGGTGTGGTTGCTGTGTCGCCATAGATCCAGACTAGCATATGTTGTGTCAATACCAGTACCCATGCACGCCTAATTATAGAACACTAATGTACCACTTCAAGAAACAGAAACAGAATGACTGGTATCTGAGTTGCCTTAGTACTGTACCATTTGGGTTCAGAATGGTAGTTGTTGATCAGTAACTTACAATAAATAATTTTCAGGCCTTTGCGGAACTCTCTGCACTTATTGAACAGAGATGTGATGCCTATGCAAATGCAGACATAAGATTATCCCTGGAAGGTGTGTGTGGAACTGATTTTTACAACAATTTCATGAAGATATGTAATTTATTTATTGTAAATCTGAGTATGTTTTCATAATTGCAGAGATGGCAGCTGAAAAGGACCATGAGAATGTTACCGTATTAACACCTAAAGATATTGCTATGCATTTTCAAAAAAAAAAAAAAGATATTTCTATGGCTCTTTTGAGATAGATAGCTCAGCTTCTATTTTGTTGCACAATGCATTTCTAATGTTTTTCTCCCCCTATGTATTTTCAGGCACTATATGAGATCCAGAGATTGATTGCTTAAGAGGCAATTCTGACATTTTTTTTTTGAATAACTTTTTCGTTATTTAAATTCAGGGTGCCCAAAGCCTTTCGTAAATCACATCAAAAAATGCAAACGGAAAAGTAAATGAGAAGCGTTTGATATATCAATTGTTTAGAGTGATTTTATCTAAAGTTACTTGATTCTTTAATTTTTTTAAGGTGAAAATACTTTTTGGGAACACGTAGTTGAACGGCGTATGTCTTTCGTAAATCACATCAAATTTATTTGTTGTCTAAATTTTCAACCATTAGACGAGCCATTCGTTGTGAACAGACGGGTATTATTAACTCTATTGACTTTATTTTATTTAATAAGCTATTTACTTTTACTTTAAAAGTTTGGCTGGAATTTTAAAATTATGTTCTAAATTTTAGAATATATATTTGAAACATTTAACCACATGGAATGAAATACCACTTTTCTTTTGATTAACCACATGGTAATCAAGTTCAATTTGCAACATCTTTTTTCTTTACAATTTTTTTTTTTGATCGTGCAAAGTTTGATAAAAATCGTGTACTTTCTATTTTTAGTTGGAGAACATTTCAATGGTTATATCTGAAGAGAGTGGAAAAGCACCTCTGGTCACGCGAGGGACCTTCTGCAGTATAACTTTTAAGGAACTAGAATTGCTTTTGAGTTGGAAGACTAAACAGTATGAGAATGTTGTTAGTTTCAATGAGATATTTCTTTTTGCTAGTAGTTTCAGTGCAACAATTTCTTATTATTTTCATATAGGTTGACGAGTCTATATGGAAAGAATCTAAATTAAGCGTGGGCTGATTTGTTTGGTATTCAAGTTTCTATTAATTATGGTAATAGGCTAAATTTGGCTGTAAAAGAATAGCAGATTTTGTGCAATAGATGCGTTGCCTTTTATAGGTGGTTATATTTAGAAACATTGCCTAATTAAGATGGTTAATTAAGGCATTGTTTGGAGGCCAAGAAGCCCTTGGTTCTCATTATATATAGGGGTTGGTCCCCAAGGGACAAGACAACAACGTAATTGCTGCATACATGAGTTGATAGCAGCAACTCTGCCCCTCTTTCTAGTTATTCCATCGATTAGAGAGAGATAGTGCTTTGCTTTTAGGCGTAAGGCATCAAAGGGCGTGTCTTGATCCTTTGGAAGACTTCCTCCCAACCTTGGTGGTGATCTCACAACACTAAGGACTTTAGCAACAAGCAAGACGTGCTCAACATCAAGATTCAGACCATAGCAATGGAATTAGGTAAGCTTCCGCTCATGATTTAGTTTTCTTGTGTTTTGGAACGGTCCGTTCCACTGCTGGTTCTGCGAGTTCATGTTTTCTGGGTTGCTTATTTGACTTGTTAGAATTGTTTATTCTCTTTGGCTTTAAAGCAAACCCAACAAGTGGTATCAGAGCCACTCGTCATGAGCCAGTAGAATAACATAAAATTTGGATCTAATTGCTTGATTTTGTGAGTTTTTAATTGGTATGAACTGTTTCTTTATATTCTGGCATTTATGGCGGTCCGTTTCATGACTCGAACGGACCGTTCCACATTTTTTGACAAAATTGATTATGAACTGTTATTGAATTGTTTGATTTTATTTAGCCCTTTGTTATATTTCAAGTTGATTTGAAATTGCAATTGCTTGATAAGATTTTGAAAATTAAGTTAAAGTTTTGTAAACTCAAAATCTTTTAAAATCTGACCTAATTGGATGATTTAGATTTAGAGTAGAATGTTAGGTTAGTAGAGAAATCATTAGGGTTTCTCGACCTTGTTTAGGACGACATTCTTCTACTCGTCTGCGGTTTTCTGGCGGTTCGTTCCACTCCGGTACGGACCGTACCACCTTCAGTTTTAGTTGCAAACTATTAGGTATTGACTAGAGTATGGGGCGGTCCGGTCCACTACCAGGACAGTCCGTTCCATAACCAGAATTGTTAGGTTTTAAGCCAAAATTCAGGTTGTTTGTACTGGTTAGGTACAAATAACGGTTTATGCATCCCTCCTCTTCTCTTCTCTGCCGTGGTTTTCATTAGTAAGAGCTGTAAGCGTTGGGTTACACCATGTTGTCATGAGGACAAATCTGCCGCAGAAAATAAGGTCGGCGCCTGAAGTGTCCATATGACCCTGGCCTTTTCTGGGAATCTTGCCTGGATGTGGTGTAATTTTAATGGCTGCTGGCTGAACGGGAGACCACCGCTTTCTTTTCTTACCTTAATATGACCATACTGGACTGTATGGTCATATCTCTCTTTGGTTCTCTTTGTTAGAGTTATGTCCTAGAAGTCAATAATTTAATGACTTAATTATTAGTTTATGTTTTGGATGAGATTTTATCATCTGTTCCTAGGTTTATTATTGACAGATCATTCAGGTTGAGGATCTGAATTGTAGATCTCTGTTGATCATTCTTTAGAATGACAATAATAAATCTAAACGGTCCATAATCTTGATAATTAACAAGGAACATTAATTATCATAAAAGATTAGTATGCAAGTTAAGTGATGATTAAGTTCTACTAATCATAGGTAAAGAGTTACCAACTTAGTTGCATATGTGTATGTTATGGAACATAGCACAGGACTTGACCCATCGAAATAAACATATGGATTGTGTTATGTGTCATTGTTTATTTCGTTGTGATTTTGGTTCTAAGTTTGAGATGTTTATCTTTTCCACATGAGGATAGGTTCAATAAATACTGTCTACCGCTGATTCCCGATAAGGGCTGCTATACGGACTTTATCTATGTTCTCTTGAATTGTGCGGGGAAAAGTTAATCATCAAGAAAACCGTATGTCCCTCATTAATTCACTTAGTGAGTGACGATATCTGTTTGGGCCCCTTGATGGAGATAGATTGTTTGCATGCAACTTTATACAATTATCTCTAGATCAAGAAACGTATAATCTGCAAGAATGACACATTCCGATCTTGGATTATACGATGATATCGTGCGACATAAGAATCAAAATAGAGAAACTAATTATTCTCTTATGCAGGATTGAAATATTGTAGCAGTACACTATTTATGTGAATTGGGAATCATAACGTGTTGCTAGATACCGCTTATGATTATTGGAATTAAATAGCGATTTAATTCCATGTCCAACATAGCATAAATCCTCAAAGGGTCACACATAATAAGGTGTTTAACCACACGTGCATTAATTATTTATTTGCAACAATTGGTTTTGCAAAATATGATAAGTTGATTAATTAATCGTATGCCGTTATGGACCGTTATGATTAATTAAGTCAAATAGATCATATAGAAATAATTTAATGCATTGACTAATTCCATATTAATTATTAAATAGTTAATAATTAATTATAATCAACACATTTAATTATTTGAGCTAATTGGGCTTTAAATTAATTGGTTGATTTAATGTCCAATGGAAGGTGCATTTAAATGGAAGAGTATTGGGCTCAACTCAACTTGAGGCCCAACCCACAAAGGGAGGTAGGTAGGTGCGGCTAGGGCAAGGGATATTTTTGTCCATGTAATGTTGGATGAGAGCTAGGTTGAGTGGCCTATATAAAGGGGTGTTCTTTGGGAGCAAACCCCAAGCCTCCACACACCTCTCTCTCTCCTTCTCTCTTTGGCCGCACCTCACAAGGAAGAAAAGAAAATTTCAGAATTTTCTATTCCTCTTTCTCTCTTCCACACACCACCTAGCTCATGTGTTGAGCAAGCTTTTCCACTAAATTAATTGGAGAATTAACTAGAAGAGGGAAAGCTTTGGAATTAGGCACACTTCTCTCAATTACTAGCATAATTGATTAGAGAAAGTGGTTAATTCCTTAGTGGACTCGAGGCGCACGGCGTGGAGGTTCTTGGAGAGCACGCCACCGACACCAATCCGTTGGAACGAGCCTCTTGGTTGCGATACCAAGAGAGGTATACTTCCAACCCTTTTTCTCGTGTGTTTGAATAGCTTGTGTACTAGATCTTGTGTGTGCTATGTTTGCTTGGTTAATTAATTGGTAATTAGCATAAAAATGAAAATTAGCACACTTTCTAACAGTGGTATCAGAGCACATGGTCGTACTTAAGCTATTTTAACACTTAATTAAGAGAAATTTGCTAATTAATGGATTAGTAGAGATGATGCGTTTGTTTGCTGTCTGGAAATGATATTTTCTGTGTTATTTCGAGTTTTTGGATATGATAAGTTCTCTGGAAGATCTTTCCATCTACATGAAAGTTGTATATCTGTGGATTGTGATTCCTTTGGCGTTGGATTCACATTTTTCTGAATTAGTATAGATTTACTGTGAATAAAATGGCGACAGTGCGCAGAACCAGTTTCTGCTTGCACTGTCCTGTTTGAATGGCTTGAAAGATTTATATTTTGAATATAAGTACCAGTGTTCTATGGCTAGATTTAAAGAGGACTTGAAGCTCTTTCTGAGAATGTATAAATTGTTGCATGACTTGGATTAATTTGTGGGTTTTCAAGTATGAAAAGGAAGATCTTGTCAGATCCAGTTTGTTGAGCAAATCGATTGTTCTAATAAACTGTACCAACTGAGAACTCCTTTAAAAATTTTGTTTAAAAGGAGTTGTTCTATTTTGAGTTAGGATTCCAGAAAAATTAATTTCGTATTTTTTCGTGGATGTTTGGACCTTCAACTAGGTTAAAACCTTTCGATTGACAGTCTGTCCCAGTACAGAATTTGTTGATTGTTTAGGCTGTAACTTAATATTATTGAACTAAACTTGGTTGTTTTCTTTTCATGAATGGATAGCCTGTAGTCTAAACAAGTTTTTCTATGTATATTATATATATAAAAACTGGATAGAAGGTGGTCTAACAGACCAAATGGTTGAGAGGATAAGCTGAAAATCTCATAACGGTGTTTCGTGCACTTGTAAGAGATTTGTCTTTTTTTATTCTCCCAGATGGTTTAAGATCTCTTCTTGAATTTTTTACTGGTAGTCACAACTTTGATAAGGAGCTTAAGTAATTTATTTGAGAATTTTTGGAGACCAAAAACTGTTGTTTTTGTTGGATTCCATTAGTTACGTTTTTTGGTAAATTACTGTTTTTCTAAGTATTCAAACTAGTTGAATTTAATTAGAAAACTCCTTGTTTGATCTCCTTTCTGTTATGGGATGTTGAAAGAACTTTCTAAATGAATTTAAACAAGTTTGGTTGTTTAAAATTGAGGATTTGTACACGGAATTTACTTATAGCAAACGATACGCAAAGATGCTTGAAAATCGTTAATTGGAAACAAAGTTCTTGTATGTGCTAACTTTGTTTTGTAGGTGGATAGTGGGTTTAGTATGGCTCAAGACTCAATGCCTTGTGGTTGTAAATGAATGCATGTGTGAATGTTTGTAATGCGGCCTTTGGTGCCATTAATTAATTTTTGATTAATTTTTTATGTAACTTGTGAGGCTTGCATGCCCCTAAGGATAAGAAGGGAATAGGATGTTTTCACATGTATTTTGCACCTTTATTTTATATAGGATTTAGATCCTTATAGAATTTAGTGGGAGGGCAAGGATTAGATTAGTTTTGCTCCATGGACGATGTGGCGAAACTAATGCAAGCGGGAGCCATACAAACCCACAACTATGAGATGCTTATATGTGATTGCTTGTGATTGCTATGAATTGTCATAGGCTAGGTATGGGTGTATGCTTACATGACCACCATACAAGTGTCACTTAATTGATTGTCCCAAACAAAACATGATTAAGTTAAATCGCCCTCCTTCTCTCTATCCCCTTCTAACGTGTATGATCGTTCATTGATGCATTCTCGCCGACGCGGGACATCGTGTTCCATCATCCGTGTCGGGGTGTAAATCGGATTTACTAGGAGCAAATAGAGAAAGGTCACTTAACGATGTTTTCTAATCGGATTGGATATCGGGGCAAAGTTTGTGGATGTACATGTGATATTTCACAAACCAAGAATCATATGGAATGATTGGTTGGAGAACCTACCTTATCTAGTTGTTTTGGTGTCACGCCGACGCTAGCACCATCTCAACGAAAATAGGGATCTTGGAAAACCTACTATATTAGGGACATTAAATAAATATAGTGGGAGTTTTATTTGTTATAAATAAAACAATTGCATAAACTAAATGACCGTAAATTGATTTTGTTATAGATGTTAAAATTGTTAATTTTGTTGCGATCAATCTTTGAAAAATGAACAAACTCGTTTCTAAAAGGTAGTTACTTGAAAGAAGTAATACCGATTCCTAAGACATGATCTTAGTGAAGAGAAATTTGAGTATGTCAATTCCCAAAACTTTCCTCAAACTACCCGAACGTAGCAACGCGATGATTGATTGACTTTTGGCGAAAAGTTATTTAATAAAGCGTATGCTTAATATCCTCATTTGAAATTTCTAGACCTTTGAATTAGCGAATTCATATGGACTAAAATTAACTCGTACGTTCTCATCCGCTTACTCAAGAAAGTGTTCTTGGAGAAAGTAGATATTAACTCCATCATTTATGATCGAGTATAAAGAATACGAGTTGACCAAGAGATTATTCTTTTAAAAGAAGTTATATGAATGTTTCATTAGCTCACAAATCGAAAGATTGAAGTAGCTAATTGATGACTAGAGATATTAATCTCCGATATCAAGGATTGTTGATATTGTCATACGATCTCTTTCCAGTATTAAAGGATATGGCGTTACCTTTTACGCACACTTGTTGGTGAAAAAGGTAATTGGTTAAGTATTCAAGAAATACTTCACCAATGTATGAGTTGAAATTTCGAGACTCTCATTGATGACCATGTGTCACATGAGATGTTTCATTTGCCGTTTATGGGAGGCATTTGAAAGGTTGTCCGAAGTACCATGATTGTGACGATTAGAAATATTCTAATCCTAAAGTGTATTTGTCGTTCAAATTATCTCACTATCTCTAATTTACACTAGTAATTTGAGACTAGTTCATATGCTCGCATTTAACGAAATGTGTTGGCAATGAAGAATAAGAGAATGTTCGAGAGATATAAAGTAAACTCCGTATAGGAGATGACTTATTTGTTTAAGTCATTACCATTGAATACGTAGAGTTATCTTTATTAAGAGTTTGTTTAGGAATTGAAGGTTGTATACCTTAATCCTAACCTCTCAAAATATCTCCATTTCATATTCAATGATGGATGATTATGTTTTGTAAAAGACAAGATCTTTTATTATGAATTTGTTTATATGATTTCATGCATCTTGATTGAATTTGCTTGAAATAGATAAACAAATTTTGAATGACAAATAAGATGCGTAAGACTTGACATAAAGTATTTGACTTTCATGTTATATATAACCGCTTAGTCACATATATAAACGAGAATCGCATTATGAGAGTCTACGTAACGTAGAGCTCGAAATTCAATTCGATTTCAAATCGATTGATATGCGAATCATGTTTGTTAAATGACAAAAGCGCCTTTAACCTACAAAGGTTTAAGGACAAGTGACTTGATTAGGACTTATACATATCGATGTATAAAGACCAATAAGTACTTGTGCAATGAAAGGTTGTTGATACTTTACTACTTAACCAACGATCATTGTAGATATTAACATATCTATTTGATAAGGTATAAGTATGAACCTTTTGACTAGTTCAAAGGAGTTCAAGTGTGAAGTTAAAAAGACCGTTCAAGGGAAAAGAAAAGTCTTACAATTAATCGTGGCAAATAAGTAGTTAAGTCATAAGATTTGAAGTATTATCTAAAGAGTATGAAAATAGTTTCATAACTCACTCCATGAGGAACATTATGGAATAATGTGTCCAAGAATGGAGGTATCGAACAATATTTTGTATAGTTCGATCGATAATAAATCAAATTGACTTATTCGACTCGTATTAGGGAATTATGTTTGAGGACAATATTGTTTACACTGAATGGTGTTCCATCAAAGTCTATTGAGGAAGGTTTCTTACGAGATTTTGATCTCTAAGTATAATACTTCTCGAGATTTGGTGTTGAGAAGCTTATTTCAAGTATTGTGGACTTGTAAGCTTAAACCAAATAAGACACTATATATTTGTAGGATGCTTTATATTAAAAGGCACTACTTCCACGAATATGATAAGAACAAAGTAGTTGTTGCTAATCATAATGTAGTCTTGATGAATTGAAATTCTCAAGAAGAAGTAGTGGGAGTAAAGTGAGCATTAAAGGAGTTTATGCGTCACTACAAGAAGTACTCTTATGGGAAACTTGTCACTCCATACATGGTGCTTAGTGGGAGTTGAGCGGAACTTCATTCACAAGTTGTTTTGAAAAGAAGTTTAATAGTACGCTCCTTCCAATGAGAACTCAACCATATCACGAGTTGATGATGATTCGAGAAACTCATGGAATATATGAGGAGTCAAGAACTCGTTCAACAATTCATTGTGGAAGTAGTTCATGAACCTCAAGTACCAGTCCTACAAAAGATCAACGAGAGTTGATTGCCTAAGCCGTTTGGTGCATTGGCTTCACGACATTCTCAAACTTAGCATATGAGAATCCGTTGATAAACAAGAAAAACGATGGAACGATCCGATTCCACATATATGGTTTGAATTCATATGATCTTTAA
Organism: Rhynchospora pubera; assembly: GCA_028095005.1. Taxonomy (NCBI): domain Eukaryota; kingdom Viridiplantae; phylum Streptophyta; class Magnoliopsida; order Poales; family Cyperaceae; genus Rhynchospora; species Rhynchospora pubera. Next base: position 166,842,243 of record CM051461.1, on the reverse strand, counting down.
ATAAAATCCATGTATAACAACAAGGTATAAACCTTGGTTGACGTTCATGAAGGAGCAATCCATCAAGAACGTTTTAGATCTTCAAAAGGAAAGATCGACATGGATAACAAATCGACTATGTACAAAGCGCGGCTTCTCGCTTGTAGCTATGTCTAAGTCGATGACTAGTTGACTACGTACAAAGCACAACCTCTTGCTTGTGGCTATGTAAAAGTCAATAAAGATCATTCTAGCAATAGTTGTATTTCATATATATTGATATATGGAAAAACACATAAAACCGCCTTCTTCGTATGAATGAAGGATGATGTTGTGCATTTGACACAAATCGAGGTTTTATGTATTGCTAAAAACATACGCATGCTTCAAGGATCCATAAATGGATTAAAGCAAGTGTTGTGGAGATTGGAATAAAAGTTTTGACAAGGAAGTCAAGGAGTTGAACTTCGTCAAAAGTATCTTGTATAAACAAGATATTCAGTGGGAGCATAATTGTATTACTTGTATTGTTCAAGATAACAATTCATTAAATTGGGAATAACATTAACATTAAGAAAATGAATATTGTCGAGATCTCTTTGGAGAATGCTTTCTCAAATGAGAACTTGGGCGAAATCACCTAATCCTAGGAAACAAAATCTATAAAGATAGATTATGATGGATGTTAGGTTTGAGCAAATATGCATATATTGACGAAGTGTTCTAGAAACACGAAAGTTACACTCCAAGAAAGGATGTCTAACTATACGTCACATGGCATGACTTGAGTGTTTTAACTCGGTCTATTGCAACTCGATTCGAGAAAGTGCATGAAATAGTTCAAGCATTCCTTCATTATGAGTTTCATTGTGTACGCCATATTTATGCATATGCCCCAATGTGTAGTATCCAAAAGATATGACAAACAGTTGTCGAATGGATACAAGAGAGACACATTAGGACGATAGTCAAGGATATCCTCGAGTACCTTATGAGAAAGAGTGATATAATGTTTCATCTCTTAAAAGGAGCTCGTGTAAGTTAATTACACTAATGCTAGTTTTTCGAAAGATTGATATAATCACAGTTGAACTACGTATTTTGCTAAAAGGTGGTGTTGTAAATTTAGAAGGTGTTCTAAATGGAATATTACAACCGTTTCCGTCACCAAAGCAAAATACATAGCAACTTGTAAAGCAATAAAAGAAGTTTATTTCGGATCGATTTCTTAGTTGAGTTATTATGGTTCTAAGCATCTCGAACCATAACTTACTCCTAAGAGCCCAATGTTACATTGGAGATTCAAATATGATCTATAACGATATCACTTGATATCATATGATGGTGATCAAGAATATATATAGGAGTATATATATATATAGTCAAACAATTTTTGGATAGGTTCGCGAACACAGCGAACACTCTAGCACGACCTCTACCTTGAGCAGTATACGAGATGCAGTTATGCGTCCATACGTGGTGGACGTATGAGTAACTAGCTATAAGCGTATTATTTATTTTGAGGTCCGAGACATGTATATATGTAGATATATGACATTGTTCTCAATTCTTCGTTGGCTAGAAGTCACTACCGATTGACTCTAGGCCAAGTGGGAGATTGTTAGAGTTATGTCCTAGAAGTCAATAATTTAATGACTTAATTATTAGTTTATGTTTTGGATGAGATTTTATCATCTGTTCCTAGGTTTATTATTGACAGATCATTCAGGTTGAGGATCTGAATTGTAGATCTCTGTTGATCATTCTTTAGAATGACAATAATAAATCTAAACGGTCCATAATCTTGATAATTAACAAGGAACATTAATTATCATAAAAGATTAGTATGCAAGTTAAGTGATGATTAAGTTCTACTAATCATAGGTAAAGAGTTACCAACTTAGTTGCATATGTGTATGTTATGGAACATAGCACAGGACTTGACCCATCGAAATAAACATATGGATTGTGTTATGTGTCATTGTTTATTTCGTTGTGATTTTGGTTCTAAGTTTGAGATGTTTATCTTTTCCACATGAGGATAGGTTCAATAAATACTGTCTACCGCTGATTCCCGATAAGGGCTGCTATACGGACTTTATCTATGTTCTCTTGAATTGTGCGGGGAAAAGTTAATCATCAAGAAAACCGTATGTCCCTCATTAATTCACTTAGTGAGTGACGATATCTGTTTGGGCCCCTTGATGGAGATAGATTGTTTGCATGCAACTTTATACAATTATCTCTAGATCAAGAAACGTATAATCTGCAAGAATGACACATTCCGATCTTGGATTATACGATGATATCGTGCGACATAAGAATCAAAATAGAGAAACTAATTATTCTCTTATGCAGGATTGAAATATTGTAGCAGTACACTATTTATGTGAATTGGGAATCATAACGTGTTGCTAGATACCGCTTATGATTATTGGAATTAAATAGCGATTTAATTCCATGTCCAACATAGCATAAATCCTCAAAGGGTCACACATAATAAGGTGTTTAACCACACGTGCATTAATTATTTATTTGCAACAATTGGTTTTGCAAAATATGATAAGTTGATTAATTAATCGTATGCCGTTATGGACCGTTATGATTAATTAAGTCAAATAGATCATATAGAAATAATTTAATGCATTGACTAATTCCATATTAATTATTAAATAGTTAATAATTAATTATAATCAACACATTTAATTATTTGAGCTAATTGGGCTTTAAATTAATTGGTTGATTTAATGTCCAATGGAAGGTGCATTTAAATGGAAGAGTATTGGGCTCAACTCAACTTGAGGCCCAACCCACAAAGGGAGGTAGGTAGGTGCGGCTAGGGCAAGGGGTATTTTTGTCCATGTAATGTTGGATGAGAGCTAGGTTGAGTGGCCTATATAAAGGGGTGTTCTTTGGGAGCAAACCCCAAGCCTCCACACACCTCTCTCTCTCCTTCTCTCTTTGGCCGCACCTCACAAGGAAGAAAAGAAAATTTCAGAATTTTCTATTCCTCTTTCTCTCTTCCACACACCACCTAGCTCATGTGTTGAGCAAGCTTTTCCACTAAATTAATTGGAGAATTAACTAGAAGAGGGAAAGCTTTGGAATTAGGCACACTTCTCTCAATTACTAGCATAATTGATTAGAGAAAGTGGTTAATTCCTTAGTGGACTCGAGGCGCACGGCGTGGAGGTTCTTGGAGAGCACGCCACCGACACCAATCCGTTGGAACGAGCCTCTTGGTTGCGATACCAAGAGAGGTATACTTCCAACCCTTTTTCTCGTGTGTTTGAATAGCTTGTGTACTAGATCTTGTGTGTGCTATGTTTGCTTGGTTAATTAATTGGTAATTAGCATAAAAATGAAAATTAGCACACTTTCTAACACTCTTCTGGTCTATTTAGGACGGACCGTTCTCTCACCAAAACGGTCCGTTCCAGGTTTGTTGGTTCGTATGTATTCCATACGATTCAATATGTGTATACCTTAGGATTTGCAATTGGGTCCTAAGTCTTTATCATCCTAGGTTGGTATTTAGTTAAGACTTTTCATATTAGTATTGATGTGCATAATGAAAGGTCTTGGTTTAGGTATACTTTAAGTCTAATATAAAGGTAACTTGAGTTGTATTTAGAGTTGAACCAATATTAATATCATCCTGCCAAAGTGGGCTCTCATATTAATGGTTGTTTCAATTCTCAATTACAAAGTGTGTTAAGGTATATGTAATCTTTAAATTATGGATCGGCCCAAAGGAAGGACATAATTTAAAGGCTACATGTGCAATGTTTTGGTAGAATCATATGGGTAATGATTATGAGGTTTTACATATGGTTAATTAATCGGCCCAAAGGAAGGTTAATTAATTGATATGTTATGAATCATTACATTTGATACTACACCTAGTCGATTGAAGTTTGCTCGGAGACTCCAAAGAGCACTTGCAAATGAAAAAGACTAGCAGATGGGATTTGGACCTTTATGTTGTGATTTATTGCTATACAGTTAAAGATTAATGTAAGTGCATATATCAAGTTTAAATAATCAAGCATCTTTAATATTCCAACTTAAAATTTAAGGCTCTCAGATTGGTTTGATCTTGACCATGTGTTAACTGATATTCCCATTAAGGTCATAAATTAGAGTTTGACAACTCAGATTAAAATAACATGTGTCTTATGATCATTTCACCATTCTTGAGACATTAAAGGGGGCAAAGTTTCTAATTTCATTAAGGCTAATTCATATAAGAAAATATTATACTTGAGTATCAAGAATAATATTATGCTTCTTGCTAAAGTACATGCATAAATTTACTATTGAGAATTTAAGTATATTTTGACACAAAGTTTCAAGTTGTATCTCTTAATGGGATAATATGTTTTGTGCAAAATCAAAATTCTCAATTAATAAGGATAGCAGTTTATATTATAAAAAATAAAATATCAACTAAGGCAACTATTAATAAAATCCAATATAATGTGTAGACCGGATAGTTCACAATTTATATTTGGGGATATCCAATAAAACTCGGGTTTATAACCCACTTGAGAAGAAATTGGATGAAAGGATAATTAGTTGTTTAGTTGATTATGCCCAAAGATCTAGGAGTAACCAGATTATTATTTCCCACAACTAAGGATTAAGTTTTAGAGACTTTGAGGGTGTTTTGGTTGAGGGGGAGAGATAACACATTAGGATATTATCTTCAAAATAAAACCATAAGTGCCAAGCTTCAATAGGACCGTTACAGGACTGAAATGGACCATTTGATTATTAGTATGGCGCATAAGGGCTAAAATGAGAGACGAACCATTTGAGGACTTAAATGGACCATCTCTCTTAGGGAATCCAAACGGACCGATTGAGGACTCAACGGACCGTTTGACTCAAACCCTATATATAAAAGTTGAACTGTTTGAGGACTCAAACGGATTCCTCTACTCAAGGAAAATCAAATGGATCGTTTGTGGATTTAGACGGACTGTTTGACTCATGAATTAAACCCCATTTAGGATCTATGGACTTAGATTTTGGTAATGATTAAATTGAAGATAATGTTGTCAATCTACAACTGCAAACACCTCAAGAACTTGTGCTTACAAGATCCACTAGGGAGAAAAGACAAACAATATTGGATGATTATGTTGTCTATCTTCATAAAAAGGTGGATTACTGCCATAAATAAAGAGATGAAGTTCATGTGTGATAATGATATTTGGGACTTAGTAACATTGCCTAAAGGTAAGAAACTCATTGGTTGCAAATGGACATTTAATACCAAAAGAGATTCTAAAGACAATGTGAAAAGACATAAGTTACATCATGTCACTAAGAAGTTCATGTAAAAGAAATGAATTTACCATAAAGAGACTTTCTCTCTAGTCTTATTGGAAGACTCTTTTAGGGTAATATGGCACTTGTAGCACATTTTGGATCTTGAGTTTCATTAATTAGATGTTAAGACTATGTTCTTCAATGGAGACATTGATGATATGTGACCATCTCATTTTGAATTAGATGATACAAATAAAATGATTGCAAATTTTAAATTTATTTATAAACTCAAAATAGAAGTCTCAATCATGATGTTACAAACATCAAGTATTTATCTCATTTGGTTTCGAGGTTAACTTGGTTAATAATTGTATATATCACAGGTCAGTGGGAGTAATATTTTGCATTAAAATATAGTTTATTACTATAAATGATATTATCATGTGTACTGGGCTTCAAGGTTCTCGGGCCTTTAACAAATGATAAATATCAGTTAGGTTCTCAAGTAGTATGATAAGATTAAATGCAAACTATTAGATATCATGTGATTAAGGCATATATATATATATATATATATGATACACCCCACAAATATTGACTAAATAAAGTTGGAAATAAAAGTATTCCTTTTGGTTATAAGGAATTTAAATTAAGATTGTATACATGTGGATACTGTATATAAAGATGCAAAGTCAATATCTGTACAATATGAGTATAGAACTTTGGAATACAACCAAAATTAATTATTAAATATGTACTTACAGTTCGGATGTCAGAATTAGGTTGAGGTCATTTTAGTATTCTAATTTCAATTTTAGTAAATGCCGTAATAACATGCAAAAAGATAATTCCATGAAGAACGCTTATGTATTAGCATCTTCCACAATGGAAATAAGGTTTATAGTATGTTATAAAGCATTCAAATTTAGGGAGTATGATTATGAATTTTGTCACTAGGTTGCGCATAATGGATGCTACTTAAGCATCACTATGGATATTGTGACAATAATTATATATATACTCCAACAACATGAACTTAAATAAGTTGATGAAGGCTTAGAACCTAGGAATCAAATAAATTTATAAACCTAGAGCTAACCTCACTAGTCGTTTTAGTTAAGCTTTAGGGTCGAACCCAAGGGACGGATTAATGAGTACCGGACTTTACTTCCTCACGAAAGCTAGACAATTACATTTTTATGGAGTTTTTGGTTGATTAAATCTAAAGGTGCAAGTAAATAAATATTTTTGGATATTTTAATTATCTAAAAACAATCTAAATGCTTAAAGAGATGTTTTTGGTGTTTTAACAATATAAAAGTCGTCTTAGGTTCAGGTTTCACATCGGTTAGGACTCTAGAACACAGAACTTATCACTTTCGTGCATCAAACGGTGTTTTTCAAGCATATACCGCTCTGTTCGATCCGAACAGATGGTATAAGTGTGTGGTTTTGACTCTTTATGAAATTTTATGCTTTGTGCTAGGGTTTGTTGGTCAAACCTAGATACTCTAAACCTCAGCTTTCGCTTGTTGGACTAGACACTGGTTCAATCACAACCTAACCTAATTAACTCGATTGGTTCACAACTTTTGGTATAGAATTCAATCAACTTAAACTTGTTTGTTGGAGTTCATAAGGATATCTAGAGGTCTTTTGGACTTGTCTAAAAGTTACACTTTTGGTGTCAACTAATCTCCCCTTTCGGATCTACGATTTATCCCAAATACTTATCTAAATTATCTTGATTATCCTAACTTTAGAACTTAACTAAATGCGGCCGTACATCTAGAAGTTAATTAGACTTAACCAAGCAATTCAAATAGGCAATTAACATAATTCTCAACAAAACAAATCAACAAAACATATCATATCATATCAAGTCAAATCACAACACATCGAAACCTAAATTACTTCCCTACTCCTAAGACAACATAAATCTATCCTAACATGAAAACAAAATAAGATACAAGCTCCATCAAATCAAAATATCAAGAGAATGGAAGAAATAAACCAAATATCGCTTCTAACTCAAGATACCGAACGTCCAGAGCCGTGGTTGGGTTGATTCTGTCGCCGTCGCGCCTAGAATTGCTCCAAAAATGATGCCATGGTCGTGCTATGATGAAAGAGGTGGAATCCCACGTCTTTCGGCGTGAGAACGGTGGTGGGAAGGTGCCAAAACGTGGTAGGAGGTGGAATTTCGTGTATGGTGGATTCCCCCCTTTTTCTTCTGGGCTAGGGGAGCATAAATAGTGATCTTCTGGACTTGGAAAGGAGGCTAGGGCGTCATGGCAAGAATTCATACCAAAATATTGAGTTTCCATGCTTGAAAACTTGCCAAATGCACTATGTCGGCTCTCAACTCGGACCGAGTTGGCTCCAACTCGGACCGAGATGGCAATTTAGCTGTTTTCTGACTTTCAACTCGGACCGAGATGGATCCAACTCGGACCGAGTTGACTCCAGACTGAGGAGAGGTAGTATTTCGGCCATAATTCCTTCACCCGAACTCCGATTGAGGCGATTCAATAGGCGTTGGAAAGCTTAGGATGAGCTCTTCAATGCTATTGATTCCATTTGACCAATTATTTCTCTTAAATCCACCATTTTATGCATTAATTGAGTTTGATCCACCGAGTTCCTGCAATTCAATACAAAAACCACAACAGTACCCAATTCTAGACAAATATAGCACGAAGCACAATGAATATAGGGGTTTGAGTTACCATTTAAGTGTAAAGTCTGATCAAAAAGCACATATAAATATGAGATATCAAATCCCCCCAAACTTAAACTTTGCTTGTCCTCAAGCAACGCCCTAAGTTCATAATTTTGGACTGTACTTAAACCTTAAACATTGAGTTGCATCTCAAACCAAGAAATGTCATGAAACCAATTGCTACGCCTTAAGTTTTCACACCTCAATCAAATAAGTCAAACAAAAATTTAATTTCAAGAACCAAGTTTAGTGTTCTACAAATTAATTCATGCATCTCTTGGTCCTAATGAAATCTTTTCTCAAATTCAAGAACTCTAGCTTCACTTTGTCAATTCAAATGCGATCTCAAATTCAATTACCCGTTCTTTTCCATATTTCACAAAAGTTTGTAAAGAATTTTATCAAAATTGAAAATTTTATGATGAACACTTCTTAAGAACAATTTCAATTTTCACCAATTTGTTCGTGCAAGTCGAGCCGTGGAGCTTTACACCCTAGAGGATAATGCGGTATCATCGGCTTTGAGTTTGCTACTAGCACATGTCGCGCTAGGGAGGTTAGACGGGTGTTGCTCGACTATGGCCACGGTACACTTGGGCCATAATACTCAACAACTCCTTTACCAATGCTTTCGCACCGGGTCCGGTAGAATTAAGCATGAATTATCCAATTATTTCTCGCTTTCTTTGAGTTGTAATTCCTAACAATTCATGCTTAACCCAATACCCTCCAATTTGTGGCTAAGTTGGTGGAAAAAGACCTCAGTGTGTCCTCGTTTTCACAGCTATTTTGATTTATTTTCCAATTAAGTTTGCTTGTTGGTGATTCAAGCGATTAAAAGCATTTTCAACAAGACAAGGTTCATCTTTTAATTTCCAAAGTCCATAAAATTCTTTTTAAACAAAAATTTATCAAATACAAATTCGTTCACTCGGCAAAAACTTTTGAGAATCGACTTAGAGTGTTTTGACAATTTCAAGCATCCAAATTCGAGTTCTATTTTTGCAAAATATTTCAATTCGGCCCATTGGCGCAAAAATCAACAAGAGATATCAAAACATTCTAGGGTCCATCGAGAAAAAAATTTATTTGACTTCAAAACAGTTTAAACTGTGTGAATTTATCATTTAAAATTCAAATCGAGAGAGACTAGGCACATCCAATCAATTTCCAAACAAAAACTAGGCATGAATAGTGCAAAAAAATGAGCAATTTCAATCAAAAGTTCGATTTTTCTCCTATTCCCTTCCCCCAAACTTAAATCAAACATTGTCCTCAATGCATTCAATCACAAAGAAAAGTAAATAGGAGGAAAAGAGAACTTAGCCAATTTTTGCTTCCACCATTTCGATTTGCTCCTAGTTTGTTCTCTCGATTTCCAAGATGGCTCTACTCCTTTCTTTGAGTTGTTGTGCAATTCGTATGAGGTCGATCAGGGTTAGTTGGTTCACGTAACCCATGGTGCTCTAGCACGAATCGCATCTTTCTTCATTTGTTCCTCAAAATTTTCCAAATCAAGGCATGAATTTCCATATGAATTCGTCTCTATTTGGCGTGGGGCAACAGCGCTTCAGCGTGAGTAAATCGTGGCAGCAATGTAGGAGTTCAGAGGTAGCAACGGGACAAGTTTTCTTGTGGCATGCAACTCACATGAGGTCGTGCGTGGGTCGTGTGTTTTTTTGTTGCTTGACCCGTGGTGCTCTAGCGCGAGTTGCAAGTAGGACATCCACAATCAGTCAAAACCTGTATTTTCAACAATAAAATCCAAACCAACCATTAGTTTTTTTTCTTTTTTTTGATAATAATAATAATAATAATAATAATAATAATAATAATAATAATAAATGAAAGATACAATATCTAGTCTCTCGTTACTAAGACAAGGATCCAATATCAACACCGTCCCCGGCAACGGCGCCAATTTGATGAAGGCTTAGAACCTAGGAATCAAATAAATTTATAAACCTAGAGCTAACCTCACTAGTCATTTTAGTTAAGCTTTAGGGTCGAACCCAAGGGACGGATTAATGAGTACCGGACTTTACTTCCTCACGAAAGCTAGACAATTACATTTTTATGGAGTTTTTGGTTGATTAAATCTAAAGGTGCAAGTAAATAAATATTTTTGGATATTTTAATTATCTAAAAACAATCTAAATGCTTAAAGAGATGTTTTTGGTGTTTTAACAATATAAAAGTCGTCTTAGGTTCAGGTTTCACATCGGTTAGGACTCTAGAACACAGAACTTATCACTTTCGTGCATCAAACGGTGTTTTTCAAGCATATACCGCTCTGTTCGATCCGAACAGATGGTATAAGTGTGTGGTTTTGACTCTTTATGAAATTTTATGCTTTGTGCTAGGGTTTGTTGGTCAAACCTAGATACTCTAAACCTCAGCTTTCGCTTGTTGGACTAGACACTGGTTCAATCACAACCTAACCTAATTAACTCGATTGGTTCACAACTTTTGGTATAGAATTCAATCAACTTAAACTTGTTTGTTGGAGTTCATAAGGATATCTAGAGGTCTTTTGGACTTGTCTAAAAGTTACACTTTTGGTGTCAACTAATCTCCCATTTCGGATCTACGATTTATCCCAAATACTTATCTAAATTATCTTGATTATCCTAACTTTAGAACTTAACTAAATGCGGCCGTACATCTAGAAGTTAATTAGACTTAACCAAGCAATTCAAATAGGCAATTAACATAATTCTCAACAAAACAAATCAACAAAACATATCATATCATATCAAGTCAAATCACAACACATCGAAACCTAAATTACTTCCCTACTCCTAAGACAACATAAATCTAGCCTAACATGAAAACAAAATAAGATACAAGCTCCATCAAATCAAAATATCAAGAGAATGGAAGAAATAAACCAAATATCGCTTCTAACTCAAGATACCGAACGTCCAGAGCCGTGGTTGGGTTGATTCTGTCGCCGTCGCGCCTAGAATTGCTCCAAAGATGATGCCATGGTCGTGCTATGATGAAAGAGGTGGAATCCCACGCCTTTCGGCGTGAGAACGGTGGTGGGAAGGTGCCAAAACGTGGTAGGAGGTGGAATTTCGTGTATGGTGGATTCCCCCCTTTTTCTTCTGGGCTAGGGGAGCATAAATAGTGATCTTCTGGACTTGGAAAGGAGGCTAGGGCGTCATGGCAAGAATTCATACCAAAATATTGAGTTTCCATGCTTGAAAACTTGCCAAATGCACTATGTCGGCTCTCAACTCGGACCGAGTTGGCTCCAACTCGGACCGAGATGGCAATTTAGCTGTTTTCTGACTTTCAACTCGGATCGAGATGGATCCAACTCGGACCGAGTTGACTCCAGACTGAGGAGAGGTAGTATTTCGGCCATAATTCTTTCACCCGAACTCCGATTGAGGCGATTCAATAGGCGTTGGAAAGCTTAGGATGAGCTCTTCAATGCTATTGATTCCATTTGACCAATTATTTCTCTTAAATCCACCATTTTATGCATTAATTGAGTTTGATCCACCGAGTTCCTGCAATTCAATACAAAAACCACAACAGTACCCAATTCTAGACAAATATAGCACGAAGCACAATGAATATAGGGGTTTGAGTTACCATTTAAGTGTAAAGTCTGATCAAAAAGCACATATAAATATGAGATATCATAAGTTCAGGCACATTAAAACTTCAAGTTTCTTGTTGTAAATAAAAGAGTTAAGAATAATTTAATGTCAATCTAGCACATTAGAACAAAACTCCAAAATTGCAGATCTGCTCACAATATCTGAAAACACCCAATACAGTTACAGAAGCACTTTGCTTGTGTGGGTGTTAATTCAGTTGAGAGTTTATAACTTCAGTGGGAGTTTGTGTCCAGTTGGAGTGCTTGATTGGACATATATTTAGTTTTTCAGTTTATTCAGTATGTAAAGAATTTCTGCAGAAATGAATAAAAATTCAGTTTTCAATTTCAGTTTTTCATTCTGACTCTAATTAAGTTGACATCACTTCAGTTTTGGGTGACCAATAAAGTTGGAAATAGACACGTGACAGTCACACTTACGTGTATTTTCCACACCACTTATACACATTTTAATTCAATGTCGTTCATTTATAATGATATTGTGATCATTGTGGGTTTAGTTGCGACGGCTTTGCAGGATTAGAAACCTGTATTGGCTATAATGTAACAAAAACTTCATTGGTCTTCTATCATTGTGAATGATGGACGGAATTAAGGGCACAAAATTTATTACCATAAAAGTTGAGCTCATTAAAGTTAAGGACATTGGATAACACCAAACATAATAGCCCAAGTGGGAGATTGTTAGATTATTTTCATATAGGTTGACGAGTCTATATGGAAAGAATCTAAATTAAGCGTGGGCTGATTTGTTTGGTATCCAAGTTTCTATTAATTATGGTAATAGGCTAAATTTGGCTGTAAAAGAATAGCAGATTTTGTGCAATAGATGCGTTGCCTTTTATAGGTGGTTATATTTAGAAACATTGCCTAATTAAGATGGTTAATTAAGACATTGTTTGGAGGCCAAGAAGCGCTTGGTTCTCATTATATATAGGGGTTGGTCCCCAAGGGACAAGACAACAACGTGATTGCTGCATACATGAGTTGATAGCAGCAACTCTGCCCCTCTTTCTAGTTATTCCATCGATTAGAGAGAGATAGTGCTTTGCTTTTAGGCGTAAGGCATCAAAGGGCGTGTCTTGATCCTTTGGAAGACTTCCTCCCAACCTTGGTGGTGATCTCACAACACTAAGGACTTTAGCAACAAGCAAGACGTGCTCAACATCAAGATCCAGACCATAGCAATGGAATTAGGTAAGCTTCCGCTCATGATTTAGTTTTCTTGTGTTTTGGAACGGTCCGTTCCACTGCTGGTTCTGCGAGTTCATGTTTTCTGGGTTGCTTATTTGACTTGTTAGAATTATTTATTCTCTTTGTCTTTAAAGCAAACCCAACAACAATTTCTTATTATGATGATAGATGCATTTATATTTTGTAGTTGTATTCTTTCTGGGATAATTTATGACAACAATTAATTTCCATTAGTTTCGTAATAAACTAATATGCGCACAGTCTAGCCTAGGTACAATGAAGCTACTGAGTCGGTAAGTACTGAATCTCTACATGGCCTTAGTTTTCCTGAATGTCTGTAGGCAACACTTTTCCTTTATTCTTACCCATTGGCTGTAATCTCTCATTTGAAGTGGAATGAATCTTTACCTACGTATTTTCAATAAAAAAAAAAACATGGCCTTAGTTTCAGATTTTAGGAAAACTAGCTACTTCATCGCGCGAAGCGCGATGTAAGATTAATTTGTAGTGATTAAATTGTGTGGTTTAGCATAGCATTTTTTTTAGGAAGAGACTATGCTGTAAAAGATAAGTATAGTTTTAAATCAATGTTCAATGTTGTCATTTGGATAAATCGATAGTATTTGGCTTGAAAAATAAAAGGAGTACACCAATTAAATCGATAGAGTATCTGACAAAAAACATAACAATATAAGGTTTAGGCAATATTTTTTCCACGAAAATGCTATAACAAAATTATATAACAATATAGATGGAAAGACACATGCATACATATTAATGGCTTGGAGGTGAACTAAAGAAAATCGAACTTGAAGTTCTAGCGAGCCCACAATGTCCTAAATCAAACAAATTAAAACATGAATATTGTATGATTCAAACTATTAGAACTAAATAAAGAAAATTGCTCAAGCAGAAATGGTAATCGAGAGAGGAAAAAAATAATAATGAGAGTTACCTGTCAGAAAGATAAAGAGCCAAGGAGAGATGCAGTGAGGAAGAGCAAGCAGAATATGTTCTTAAATAGGAGGATCTTGTGCTAAGAAGGAAGAAGATGATAAATTAGAACTCAAATCAAATGAAACAATACATTAAATAACAGTTGATACATGACTAATAGTTTCATTAAATAAACTCTCCAAAATATATTTATATAAATAACAACATGTTTTTATTTAGTACCTATCTAGTAGATTATGGATTTTAGCAATAGCACTTAGGGGAAGTTCCTTGCCCAAGTTGCTTATTAAAGTTCCTTTTGTTCACGAGAAGGCACAAAATCATCTGTTAGGAACAAAACGGGATTACTTTCATACCTTCACAACAAAGCCATATCTGTGTGTACCAATCACAATACGTCCTACTTAAATTTAGAAAAACACACAGGAATCATGTTATCTATATTGGATGATTCATATAAGTTGATTAGAAAATTGTAACGCAACAAATGTGCATACTTATCAATTTGGTGTAGTAATGTAAAGTAAATGTGATTAACTCTTAAGGGGATAGAAATTTATAATATATAGCATTTACATAAATGAGCAAGGGTAAAAATGGAGATAAGCTGTCAAAATAATGTAAATTGGTACCGACTGCATATGGTGTACCATTACTTCCATGGATTACAAAATGAATGTATATTCACTGTTAAATAACTTTGACCATGATATATCTAGATGTATAAGGTGTACTTTAGTATTTTCATCTTAACATATGTCACTTAAAAATGCCAGAAAAGAATTATGCTTGATTGAAGAAATGTATATATTTTTTTGTGAATCAGACATGCACATAAATGAGGACAGCTAGGCGTACCAACCTAGCCTGAACTTTTTTTTGACATACACAGAAATATAATCAAATTATATATAGTAATCTTCTAACAGGTTATTACTAAAATTGATCTCAATGTGTTAAATGGATACTCAAATAATCTCACCCGAGAAGGAAATCTGCGGCATAAATTAAGGAGCTTCAGAAAAGTAACTCCATGCTGGTTTGATGGCTGAATCAACTTATACCACCACATAGACAGTTCAAAGAACCAATCCCATACCACCAGGCACTATTACATCATCAGAGAACATAGATGTTGTTACAACACTATTGTCCACAACTTTGTACAGATAAATGGAAAAGCAATAGAAATGTCATAATTACAATGGAAATAAAAGCTGCATAAGATGGGACTACTAACTTCACTAATACCGAAATTTAAGAGTACATATCAGGATCACACCATTTTATCCGATTAAAATGGTTTACAAAGCTATCTTTTCATCTTTAACGTCTCTATAGAAACTCAATTTGAGTAGTATGGATAGTAATCATTGTACAAATAACATGCATCGGGTCAAAGACAATGCAGAGCATAAATTACTAATTTAAGGGGCCGTTTGGATGAACCCGGAATTTGCAAGAATAGCAAATTCCGGAATTTAATTTATTATAAACAATCCAAACTCTTCACAAAGTTACACACTTCCCAATAAATTTATTCCTAGGAATTGCAAATTTCCCAAATTCCCCAAAATCCTACAACATCCAAACGGCCCCTAAGAACTTTTTTCAAAAATGCACCATTTCGATGATGCGCTACCTCATTTCGGGCACTATTCTATCTACCTGCACGATGCATTTCAGTCAATATATGAACATAAGGATTTGATCCTTTATTTTTGTCTAGTTCACTATAGGTCTACCATGAACAAAATAAGAAGTAAAATTCTGAAGAAAATGAAAAATAAACAAAAAATTACCTGAGCCATCAGGATTTGATCTTAGAGCTGCACATCAAGGCAACATCTCCTACTTAGTAGCCATCAATGTCCTCTCCAGTAAATTCACATTTTTAAAACTAGGATTAGCCATCATCTCTAAATAACTGCAGTAAACTCAAATTTGAGAGGCCATGTTATAATTTTTAGTCTTCTTTGGATCAAAATGTATCTGGAAAAATTGATCTAAGATTTTCAAATTTGAAGGATCGAACTCTGTTCTCATTTTCATTTGAATGAAGAGAAGATACCTTGTATGTGTTAGAGATATGTCCTAGAAGCCAATCATATTTGGCTACTTCTATGGTTTTATGTCATTGATGATTTCATATCATTTGTTCATTGATTTATGTGTTGACAGTTCATTCAGGTTGAGGATCTGAATTATAGATCGCTGTTTTTCATTTAGTAGTAAATGACAACAATAAATCTAAAACGTCCATAATCTTGATAATTAACAAGGAACATTAATTATCAGTAAGATTAGTATGCAAGTTAAGTGATGATTAAGTTCTATAAATCATAGGTTAAGAGTAACCAACTTAATTTCATATGTTTATGTTAATTGAACATAGTACAGGACATGACCTAACGAAATAAATATATGGATTGTGTTATGTGTTATAATTTATTTCGTTATGATTTTGATTCTAAGTTTGAGATTGATCGAGGGTGTGAACCAAGGTCAAACAAATAAACCTTGTACTCGACTAGTCGCTCGTAGTAGAGTAAAGGTGTCGAACCCACAGAGATGGATATGAGTATTATTCTTATTATTTCGTTAAATCTAGACGATAAAAATCGAGAAGAGAATTGAAGTCACAAATAGAACAAATTAAAGAGAAATAAAGGTATGCAATTGTAAGTGACAAAAATATGCAAAATAATTAAAATAAATATTTTTGGGGTTTTCTAACGGATTAAAAATATTATGGTAAAAATGCCTTAGGGTCCGATTTCACTTAGAACTGGCCACAGAGTCGCAAGACCTAGCACTGTCGTATTCGGCCTTGCTAATTCGGTCCGAATTCCGGACCGAATTCCACTGTGTAAATGCTATGGTTTACCCTTTTGTTGATTTATTCAAGTCAAAGGTCCATCTAGCCAAACCTAACTCCCTAACCCTCCGCTTTCGCCTATTGGGTACGGTATTTGGAATGGGATCTAGAGTTGAATAACCTTCATCGAGTGTATTGCACCCCCAACTTTCGTTGTTCGGTGGACTTACTCGAGTTTACCAATGGTTTTCTACGAGATATCTAGTTAGATTTTCGCCTAACTAAAAACGTTCACTTTTGGTTATTAATTGGTCGACTTTCGCCATTGACCTACCTCGAAGTACTTGTACAGGACTCGATTAATAGAATGTAAAGAAATTCCCAACAATTGCCGCGTACAAAAGTCGAGCAATACAAGTAATAAAATGTCCAAACACAAGCAATTTCAATGAAATCCCCAAGGGTAATTGGCTTCGTCCATCAACAAAACAAGTAAATCAAGCAAAACCAAAAATCTAAGCTACATCGTTCCCTAAAGCAACAAGTTTTTAGCCTAACATGCTAATAGAAATCATGCAAACAACAATAAATAGACCTAAACAATCCATAAAACCAGAAAATAGAGAAATAGTACTAGAGATACACAAATAAACTGAGTTTTTGAGACACAATCACTGCCAAATGCACACTAGAAGGTAGGGAATCCGTCGGAGCAGCAAACCACAGCCAAAATCTCGAGTCTAACCCCTGTCCCAGTCGCCCCAGCCAAGAGAAAAGGGCCAAAAAGTGGATCTGGATCTGCTGGAGAGAGAAGGGTCCAGAATGGAATGAAAGATGGCCCTCCCCAAAGATGGAAGGCGCATATATCCTCTCCAGCAGCTGTCAGACACGTTTCCATTAATTTCAGGCAGAAATGGGGGCTTCCAGATGGAGAAAACGCCTCCAGAACGCTGTCAGAACACTTTCCATGTATAGCAATTCGGACCGAATTCGGGGGAATTCGGACCGAATTGATGTCACTGGACTTTCAGAAGAGAGGTCTGCGCAGGAATTCGGTCCGAATTCATGAGAATTCGGTCCGAATTGGAGGGCCTGGTTGAGAAAACGTCTTGATTCGGGCGGGACTGCTTCATCGGGCTGAGTCGGGGCTTGGTCTAGGCTAGGCATGAGTCATCTAGCACCTGAATTGCTGCTTTCCTTGCTGATTTCCTTGGATTCCTACAAATAAGAACAATGTGCAAAAGGCAGTGCCAAATCTGGTGAGGAAAGGCAAAAACAACAATAAATCAAAGTATTAGTCACGATTTCGATGTAAAGTCTGGTCAAAATAGCAATATAAATATGAGATATCAGAGATGTTTATCTTTTCCACATGAGGATAGGTTCAATAAATATCGTCTACCGCTGATTTCCGATAAGGGCTGCTATACGGACGTTATTTATGTTCTCTTGAATTGTGCGGGGAAAAGCTAAATCATCAAGAAAACCGTATGTCCCTCATTAATTCATTTAGTGAGTGACGATATCTATTTGGACCCCTTGATGGAGATAGATTGTTTGCTAGCAACTGATACAATTATCTCTAGATCAAGAAACATATAATCTGCAAGAATGACACATTCCTATCTTGGATTATACGATGATATCGTGTGACATAAGAATCAAAATAGAGAAGCTAATTATTCTCTTATGCAGGATTGAAATATTGTAGCAGTACACTATTTATGCGAATTGAGAATCATAACGTGTTGCTAGATACCGCTTATGATTATTGGAATTAAATAGCGATTTAACTCCATGTCCAACGTAGCATAAATCCTCAAAAGGTCACACAAAATTGGTGTTTAACCATACGTGCATTATTTATTTATTTGCAATAGTTAGTATTGCAAAATATGATAAGTTGATTAATTAATTAAATAGCGTTATGGACCGTTATAATTAATTAAATCAAATGGATCATATAGAAATAAATTAATCCATTGTCTAATATCTAAATAATTATTATTAAGTTAATAATTATTTATTCAACACATATGTTAATTAAAAGGCTTTAATTAAAGTGTTAATTAAAAGTCCAATAGGGAACCAAATTGGGAGCAACAAGAAAGGTCCATTTAATAATTGATTGAGTGGATCCATAATACAAAACACATAGCCCATAAAGGCCCATTTTGTGGCCGGCCTTGCATGGAGGTACAGTTTAAATGGCTATAATAAAATATTAATATAGTAATGCATTGCACAACCTGTAAATGATATCCGAGAAATTAATAACCATGGATTTCTCAGAGATATTCACAAATAAAGTTCCCAGTAGATGAAAGAGAAAAGTGCAGTACCAATTAATGTGAATCTGAGTGATATTGAAGTTCCATTGTCTATCTTTTTGAGATGCAATTGTTAACCTGACCTAGTTTTGTGATTGATTATAAATTTGGATATTGTTGTATGGGATGGCTATTGGTTGGGTCAGATTAGATAAATTCGGTGTGTTGAGTCAATCTGATAAAATGAGCTAAGGGTTTACATTGTCCATTGATGTATAAAATAATCAGGTTAAGAAGCATGACAAAGTTGTCATATTTGCCTTTATGTACTTAATTATCAGTATTTGTTTTTCCTTTCTTCATAAATTTATTATTTACAATTACAATGGGCTAATTTGTATCTCGACTTAAAATAGTTTAAATGAAGCACACATTTTATTATTTACAGATTTCCTATTTAATTTGGTATTATATTGCCAGAGAGCACTTACATCACAAGAGGGATGTTCTTAATTGAAAAGTCATTATCTCACATACTTAATTCCTATAATGCATATATCATCGAAAAGTCATTATCTCACATACTTAATTCCTATAATGCATATATTAATTAAGAATATCAAGAGTCTCTACATGTTTTAGTTTTCTTTTCTATTGAGATACGTATGAGATTCAGTTGGGGTAAGTAAACCCCCTTTGGAGTCACCATTGATAATTAGATGTATGGTACTACCTAAAATCATCACAACAGGAAGTAACACAGATATTTGAGATAAAATTGCACCTAAATATAGAATATGCGAATTAGTATTAACATACTAGTAAGAACAATTGGTTTGACACCTGACCAGTTCATGGCCACCGTATATGATTTTTATGGCCTCGGTTATCATTTTTGTGACCAGACATGCCAACTATCTCCCCCTCATATTGAATTTTAATTTTTTTTTTTGACAATATGATATACGAATTCAATTTTTTTTCCTTTTAGTTTATATTCATTATTAATTGACAATCATGCAAACACTTTTGTCTATTCACGTGATCACAAATTATTATTATTATTATTATTATTTCTTATTTTCCTTCAAAAAAAATTATTATTTCTTATTCTCGGTAGAAAACATCTCATGAAAGAAAATATAAATTAATGGCTTCATGGACTGTTCATAAATAATGAATTAATAGTAGGAAGATACAATCAAAAGAGTTGTTTCTATTAGCTTGATCTTTATGTGATTTTGGAGAAGATAATCGACTAAAGAGAGATTGATCCAACTCATTGATATTTATTACTTTTATTTATTCGAAAATGTTTAACATTGTATGATCGAGTCACGGTGATTTTAATTGGATCGAGCGAAGCTTCATATAGTAGTAACTAGTAACAAAACAACAACAACAACAACAATAATCTATAGTATTAATTAATTTCCATGGGTGTCGTGGACCGTTTTTTTTTTCAGTCAGCGACACTGCAATCTGACCGTTCATTTTTGATCCGTAGCCTCCATTCTCTCTCATTCGCGTTCCTATCTCCTCCTCTGAAACACTAACCCTAGCCCAGACCTTCCTCGCCTCTTCTCTCTCGGACCATCACCTCGAAGCACCTGTCTCGAAAGAGGCAGGACTACCAATTCTGGCGTTGGCAACCCTTCGAGTGTGACCTTCCCAGGTTGGAACCAAAAGCACCCGCCGATGTCTTCCTCCTCCGCCAACACCCAACGGGCAACCCTTCTCTCCTCCTCCGTTGACTTCCCCCAACCCCAACAACAGACGTCCATATCTTCCTCAACGCATCCCTCCTCCTACATCCCTGTCTCTCCGCCTCTCCACCTCCTGCTCCCCGTCTCTCTTCCGGTCTACCTCCCTGCCTCTCTATCTGAATTGAATGGAAAACGAAGAAAGGAGGAGTTTCAGATTCTCACTTGATTTGATTGACAATGTCAGGTATTGAAGGTCAGCTGGTGACCGTTGGAGAAGCTGACTGGGTCAAACAGCAGCAAATGGGTGGAATTGGAGTAATTGACGCTGGGCTGTGTTGATTGGGCCATATTAGCCCAAAAGAATTGTGTTGCTTCTATCCGTTGCTATGTCAGACAAAGGGATTACTGGAGATGATACAGGAGAAGAAGATTGGGATTAGTTAGTCTGTTAATTGGTTGCTAAATGTAATAAATGAGTTTTCTGTTATTTTTGTTGGTTAAGCATTTTTCTTATTGTTTTGTTAATTCCAGGAGAGATATAAATAGGGAAAAGGCTGTAAAGAAATTCAGAATTCGTTTTAATAAAAACTCAGAATCATTCTCTCTCCTATTCTATCTCTCTCTCTCTCTTTCTTCCTTTCTCTCGCTCTCATTTCATCCCTTCTGAATCAACTTCGTAGCTCGTTTTGTCTCTAATTGAGCTCAATTACTGCTTGAATTACACGAATCCCTTGCTTCTCAGTCAAGATCATGACAAAGTTGTATCAGACCACCGGTTTTTAACTGGGGTTACGCTCAATTCCGCCATTTCCTCTCACTTTCGAGCTCTCGGTTGGTCTGGCACGGTCGAAGAAAGAAGGCAACAGATTCCGCTTCATGACTTCTACTAGAGCTGGATCTGTGGCGTTAGAAGAGATGAAGGCTCAGATCTCTCAATTACAATCTGAAATTGAGAGAGTGGCAAAGGAAGGCGCAGATCGAGGCGCAAAAGAGATATCCTTGCTCCGTGAGCAGATAGCTGACGCCATGAAGGAACAATCTGAATTCTTCAACCGTGGTGTAGATGAGAGAATTGGTAGATTAGAAGAGATGTTTGAAAGAGCACTGAGAAGGGACAAAGATTCAACCATAGATCAACCGCCAATGACTTCTCAAACGGGCTCAGGGGTACTAGGCGCCAGACCAGGTGTTAATACTGATCAGAATCACAGAAGGTTTGGGGAAAATGAAGCTATGACCTATGGAGATGGCTATAGAAGAGATTCAGGTGACAGATCTACGGTATCTCCAATTCAGCTACCTAAGATTGATTTTCCAGTCTTTGATGGAACTGATCCATCTGAATGGTTGTTGAAATGTCATTACTACTTTGATCTGTACCTAATACCAAATGAACTGAAAACAAGACTAGCTGTTCTGAGCTTTTCTGGGGAAGCTAGTGCATGGTACAGACACTTTAGACTTGGTATGGATAACCCCCCCATGGGAGTTGTTGGTAGAAGAAGTTTTTGCTAGATTCAGTGAAAATGCAGCTCAGGAATTGATTGGAGAATTCAAAAGGGTACATCAACTGGGAAAAGTAGCTGATTACATAAAAAACTTTGATGGTCTAAGAGGAAAATTGATGCATGAGAAACCATATCTACCTAGTGACTTTTATGTGTCATCATTCATTGAGGGACTAAGGGAAGATACAAAAGCCATGGTGACTATGTTCAATCCTAAAACCTTAAATGAGGCATACAAATATGCAAAACAGTCAGAGCAGTTTCAGGAGGGGCAATTTAGAAGGTTGAAGGGTATCCCTAAACCTCAGACCTCAAATTTCTTCCAAAAACCCATTGAAGTAGAGGATAGAAAACTGATAGCACCAATGGGGAATCAAAGAAACTGGCAAAATGTTAACAACAACAAACAGTTGACATATGAGCAGAAAAGAGCAATGGGGCTTTGCACCAGGTGTGAGGCCAAGTGGCACCCTGGTCACCAATGCACCAGCAAGACAGTTCATTTACTCATGGGCCCTGGAGAAGATGAAGAACCAGTAGAGGAGGTAATTGAGCCCTTTGAAGTTTGTGAAGAAGGGTCATCTGGAAAGGAGGTTGAGAACTGGGAAGAAACTGTCATCTCACTGTTTGCAGCCAAGGATACCAGTCGAGTGAAGAATATGAAATTCAAAGGTTTCGTGGGACAAACACCAGTGTGTGCATTGATTGACAGTGGCAGCACCCACTCCTTTGTTAATCCCAATATCCTAACCTCCAAACCATTCTCAATTTCCCAAACTGTCCCTATGTCGGTGGTTGTAGCAAATGGGAATAAAATGATGACAGATGCTGAATGTAAAGGTCTCAAATTTACAATCCAAGGCAATGAATTTGTCAAAGATATGAGGGTATTAGATATTAAAGGCTATGATCTTATCCTGGGATTGGATTGGCTCACTGATAGAGGACCCATGTTGGTGGATTGGAAGAAGGGTTGTTTAAAGTTCAAAAGTGGGGATAAAGAAGTGAAGTTGCAAGTCTGTGAGGAAACTGCTGAGGTGGCAATGTGTCACACTACATTGGACTTGAGGAGTGAGGCTAAGAAAGGAAGTGAGGTACTCATAGCTCATCTCTTCAAGTTGGAAGATGGATCCCAAGGAACACAAAACATAGCTAAAGAACTAAGGAGTGTTATTGATCACTACAAACAACTTTTTGAAGAACCAAAAACACTTCCTCCTCACAGAGAAATTGATCACCAGATTCAGCTCACCAATGACAATCAACCCATTAATCTCAGACCATACAGACAGTCATACTTTCAGAGACTTGAGGTAGAAAAGATAATTGAGGAGTTGCTTAGAAACAAATTTATACAGCCATCCACTAGTCCTTTTGCATAACCCATCATATTGGTCAAAAAGAAAGACAACACATGGAGGCTATGTGTTGACTACATAAAACTCAACTCTTGTACCATTAAGAATAGATTTCCCATCCCAATGATTGATGATTTACTGGATGAACTTCATGGAGCAAGAGTATTCTCCAAGATTGACTTGAGATCTGGTTACTACCAGATAAGAATGAAACCTGAGGATATTCCCAAAACTGCTTTTAGAACCCATGAAGGTCACTATGAATACACAGTGATGCCTTTTGGATTAACTAATGCCCCTGTCACCTTTCAGGCTCTCATGAATCACATCTTCAAGGCATATTTGAGGAAGTTTGTGTTAGTGTTCTTTGATGACATGGTCCAGTATTACTGCAACCAGAATTACTACCCCCAGGATTACTGCAACCACTTCCAATTCCCCCACAAGCATGGTCCAGTATCACTATGGATTTCATCACTAACTTGCCTAAATCAGAAGGGAAAGAGGTGATTTTAGTCATAGTTGACAGACTCACTAAGTATGCACACTTCATCTCTCTCTCTCACCCATTCCAAGCTTCAACTGTGGCTCAAGTTTTCATGGATAGTGTGTATAAACTGCATGGGTTACCAACCGAAATCATTTCAGATAGGGATCCTATCTTTACAAGCAGATTTTGGAAGGAGCTATTCAACAAAGTAGGGGTTAGACTCAATTTCAGTACTGCTTACCATCCTCAATCTGATGGCCAAACTGAAAGAGTCAATCAATGTGTAGATAATTATTTGAGGTGCATGGTGTACAACCAACAGAAGGCTTGGCACAAATGGCTGCCACTTGCTGAGTGGTGGTACAACACCAATTTCCATACATCTATCAACACCACACCATTCCAAGCCCTTTATGGGTACCCTCCTCCTCAGTTTGCTTTGGGAACTCCTCCCAAAAGTGAAGTCCAGTCAGTGAATGAAATAATCAAGGAGAGACACCAAACCCTCATAGAACTGCAGCAACAATTGAAGAAGGCTCAAGAGAGAATGAAGAAGTTTGCTGATAAAAAGAGGTCAGAGAGACAAATCCCTGTAGGAGCTTGGGTGTATCTTAGGCTACAACCATACAGACAACTGTCAGTTCAAGGGCAGTACAACAAGAAATTAGGAATGAAGTACTATGGTCCTTTTGAGGTGATTGAGAAGATTGGTCAAGTAGCCTACAAATTAAACCTGCCCGCAAACTCTCAGATCCACCCAGTATTTCATGTGTCACAATTAAAGAAAAAAATTGGGGAAAATGGTAAGATTACCCCTCATCTGCCAATGGTGGGACCAACTGGCAAGGTAAGAGTAGACCCTGAGAAAATTTTGGGAAGGAGATTGATTAAGAGGAACAATGCTGCGGTTGTTCAGGTGTTGGTTAAGTGGAATCATCAAAATGAAGAAGATGCTAGCTGGATGGATTATGAGGAGTTAAGAAAGGATTTTCCAAATTTTGCCCTTGAGGACAAGGACAACCTGATGGGAAGGAGAGTGTCAGGTATTGAAGGTCAGCTGGTGACCGTTGGAGAAGCTGACTGGGTCAAACAGCAGCAAATGGGTGGAATTGGAGTAATTGACGCTGGGCTGTGTTGATTGGGCCATATTAGCCCAAAAGAATTGTGTTGCTTCTATCCGTTGCTATGTCAGACAAAGGGATTACTGGAGATGATACATGAGAAGAAGATTGGGATTAGTTAGTCTGTTAATTGGTTGTTAAATGTAATAAATGAGTTTTCTGTTATTTTTGTTGGTTAAGCATTTTTCTTATTGTTTTGTTAATTCCATGAGAGATATAAATAGGGAAAAGGCTGTAAAGAAATTCAGAATTCGTTTTAATAAAAACTCAGAATCATTCTCTCTCCTATTCTATCTCTCTCTCTCTTTCTTCCTTTCTCTCGCTCCCATTTCATCCCTTCTGAATCAACTTCGTAGCTCGTTTTGTCTCTAATTGAGCTCAATTACTGCTTGAATTACACGAATCCCTTGCTTCTCAGTCAAGATCATGACAGACAACAACTTCAAGGTACAATATTGAGGTATTAGTCTTACAATCGTCTTTGTCTAATATTTACAATATATTTCTGGATCTGTGATTTCAAGAATTTTGATGAAAATGAAAGTTCTTAGGGGTTTAAGTCTTAATTAAATAATTAGGTTATATCATGTACGTAACATGTAGGCAAATTAAAGCATGAACAAATTTAATAAACACATCTGTTGATGTTGACAAATAAATATTAGAATTCATTCAGTAATTTGATAGTAAGGTGATACCCATTATGCTACAGTACCAATATGAATTGTCACTTATTGTTTCATTATTCTTTTATGGTTTGGTTTAATTGGACTTTTCAACAGGTCTAATTCAAGGATGAGGATTGATAAAGTGTTTCTCGGTAACAGTTCCTATCAGAAAAATTACAGACTTAAGAGGTACAATACTTGAAAAATGTCTTTTTCAGTTGTTTTTTTTTTAAAAAAAAAAATTCATTGTCATTAGGATCTGTTTTTTTTTTGAAGAAAAAAGTGCAAACCTTGAATGTTTTATGCATCAAGAGTACATTGGCAATGTTAGTAATTGGATATCAATTTATTGGCACCTATTCTTTCTCATTGTTCTGTCACGCAGCTTACTGGTATAGAAAATTAATCTTAAGCTATAATCTGTACACACCTTTCCTTTTTCTTTCTAATTGCAGTAATTGGTACTCCAAAAGAGCTGGTGGTAAAAAAAAAATTAGATCTTTTGCAGCGATACCATTTCTATAATTAGAATTGCCATGTATTTTTTTCCAGAGACTAAGATATGCCATGCATTTTACTTTCATATTAAAATGGAACCTTTATGCTTTTTTTTTCAAATAATAATTTTTAATTTGAAGTGCAAAAAGGATCCTATTTGTAGTGATTGTGAAATTTGTTTGATAGAGTTAAAATAGAATATACTATGAGCTCCACTGCATATTAATTTAGGCATTGTAAACTGGTATGTTTGGTGTCAGGACATGAGTATGCAATTTTAAAGGCTCTCAATTGTGTAATGTTCTGACATTGTATAAATCTGCCTTACTTTGTGGTTGATACTGATATGTAGTGTTCAACCATGATTGTACATCAAAAAGAGGAGGCGCTTGATGGAGGCCAGCCATAGGTGTCTGATCCAAAAGAGAGGGAGAGAGAGAAAGAAGCACAAGGAGAACAACAATAAGGACACCAAGGATGAAGTCAAAGATAATGGTAGTTTCTCTTTCCAAATTAATGTTTTCTTTTTATTTTTCCTTTGCTCATGTGTCCCTTGAATATTTTTATAAGCATAGTCCAGTCCAGTACAGGTTAAAAGTAAGAAACTGTTATGGTGTCAACTAAAGAGTGCAAGCTTTGATAGCCAGTAAAACCTAGAGCATTGTTGTAAATCTTTTTTTTGTAGTATGGCATTTAGAGTATTTTTCTTTCATTTTTCCAGTAAATCAATTATATCATTATTTACAAATATATTAGGTCACTATTTTTTTTTCACTAAAATTTACTTGCTTTGAACTTGCATTTATATTTAAAAGTATTTGATAACATGTGCTGGCACTTTATCTGAACATGAGAATACCCTTGGTTCTTCTCCATCATGTTTCCACATTGAAATATATAATTACTCAATATAACTACATGGAATACACTTAAGTCTGACCATTGGATGCCTAAAATGTATATGTTTAAAGTGTACTCATTATAAGATAATAATCACTTCACAAATAAAATCAGAAAAGCTAGAAGTGAATGGCATAGTGTAAGTACAATAGGAATTTGTTCTACATGACTTTTATAGCAATAAAATCATTGACGTCGGCATGAAATACCAAAATATAGTTGTCTAGGGATATATAACTAAATTATATCAGGTCATGAATACCTAACTTATATCAACAAATTGATCCTGCCTAAATTGACCTTTTAAGTAAAAAAATCATAATGCCCTTAAGTAACTCATCTATAGTATTAATTAGGCAAAATCGGATATAAACCCCTGTAATCTTGCTTATCTAGAAATAAACCCCTCTAATCTTTAAAATTAGATATAAACCCCTCTAATTCTAATTTGTTTGGACATAAACCCTTTTCGCTATTTTTATTCATAAATTAAAAGAAATAATCTGAATCTTTAATGCTAGGACTGAAATACCCTTCTCTTCATCTAGGTAGGACGATTCATCTTCTTGCCTCAGCGATTCTTCTTCCAACAAAATGATTTTTCCTCTGCTTTCCTAATCGTTAAATTAAGGCAAAATCTTTGTAGATCATTTTCTTTCTAAAGTTTACTCGGCAAACTAGAGCAAGCTATTTCTAAAAATGAAATTTCTTTGATTGGTGAGGAATTCCATCGGCAATTGAAGACAAGAAAGCAACATAAAATATGATAGAAGTTCAATAGTCCAATTGGGTACTCCAAAATGAACATTTTATTTCTCTCAATACATCTCGAAGAATAACAAATATCAAAAATATTAGTTCAAAATAAGAAAAATCCTAAATAGCAGAAACGGATGAGCTAGCAAATGAATTTTATTAACTTGATTTTTGCATATTGCGGAGACCAAGAGGGCAGACCACAAAATGACGGAGAGAAAAGATGCACACGTGTAAAACAATAGGACTTTGTTAGATTGGGGGTATTTCAGTCCTAGCATTAAAATTCTGAATTTTTAATTTTAATTTATGAATAAAAATAGTGAAAAGGGTTTATATCCAAACAAAATAGAATTAGAGGGGTTTATATCTGATTTTAAAGATCAGAGGGGTTTATTTCCGAATAAGCAACATTACAGGGGTTTATATCCGATTTTGCCTATTAATTAAATTTCGTGGGTGTCCGATCCAACTATTTTTTTTTTCAATTTCGACACAGCTATTGCTTTCGTTAACGAAAACAATCTGAGTCGTTTTTTAGTTTATGCTAAAATCTGATCGTTTGTTTTTAAATAATTTGTTAAATATTGTGTAGTTAAATATTAAATTAATCCAGTTAATTGTAGAGTTGAGACTCAATTAATGTCTAATTTAGAAAAAAACTTAACTACAGTGACGATATTGGAGCTCGGGCAGGGAAGATTGCTTTGACCTCTTTAAATTTCTGTTTATCAAGAAAGATACATCTCATTCGAAGGTCACTGTTTCATGTCATCAACCAGTATAGTTGCAAACTCACTGATGATAGTGTGCTCAGCTACATTGATCAGGTACGTCTCTAATTTTGAAATTAGTTGTGCTAGCTTTACCAGAGGTACCATCCTTCTCTTTTCCTTCACTGTCTAATGTGTGCCATGGAGTTCATTGTTGTTGCAGATGCAAATAGATTTCAAAATTGTGCAGGACATTAATAGAGAAGAAAATACTAAACATCTTTTCTTTGTTGTGTCCTAATATTCAAAGAGTGTAGTATTGGATGGATTATTGTCAAGAGGTGTTCCTTTCTTGGCATAATTTGTAGGAGGATATAGAATTTGCTTTAAAGCTACAACAGAACAACAAACATGCTTTTTTTTTTTAGGGCCATGTAGCAATTACTAAACATGATTTTTTAATCTTTTATAGTGCTTTATGTTGGACTGCTTGGTTAGATAGAAATAATAGCATTTTTAATAATAGTCATCCCAAAACTATGAGGCAAACACTAATAGGTATTCGTGCTTTGATTGATTACTGGGCAGAGTTAACCAAGCAGGAAGTCCAAAGCTATATCAAGAACTGGATACCAGCCAGTTAAGATTTGATACCGATCCAGATGATAGAACCAGGGAGAAGGCTGCCAGCAGAGACTGAAGATAACTAAGCATCAGAAGGGGCAAATATAGAGAGCCAAGGCAGTGCAGGATTGGGGATTCCAGTAGCAGTAGCAGCATGAGAGTTTACTGCTTCATGGGAATCACAAGGAGCTGTTTTTACTATTTTGAAATTGGATTGCACTTTGTCTGCTTTGCGTGCAAAAATAAAGGGTTGTATTTTTGAAAAGGCAGAAACACAGAAAAAAAAGGTATGTTTTGCTAAGTTTAGGATTAGGTTTATTGTTCGGCCTAAGTTTAGGATTAGACAACTGTTTAGTTAAGTAGATGAGGTAGCCTTTGGATTTGGTTTTTACGTTACTGACTTAATTTGTAGTGTCCATGTAAACTTAGGTATAGCACTTTATTAAGCTGGTATTGGGCACAAAAGAAACATTACTTCATACTGTCACCTGGCACCTCTATGGCATCAGACCTGGCTATTTTCTCTTATTCCTCTCGATTCTCTTATTCCTCTCGATTTTCTCATATTTTTTAGGTTGGGGCTACATTCTTTTAATTATGTATTATATTGTAGGCACATTTTCTGACCAATTTATATGACATTTTTTAAAAAAAAATTTATGTCATCGAAATTTTCATAAATGGCATGCTACATTTCAGCTAGAAGGCTTGAACCTTTTCATATGTCATTTAGGCAGTTACCTTTTATGTTCGTCATGTCTAAGAAAATTTTCTTTGTTAAATAAAATTTTTAGGAAACAAATATTTTCTTTGTTAGATAATAATACTAAAATCATTTTCCTTACTCTCTTATGAAAATTTTATTATAATTATCTAATAAACAACTTAAAATAAGTCAAAATTATGAGCGGGGTCTGTATATTTGTCATCTTATATGGAACATAACTAAATTATGCCTCTAAATTATAAAAACATAATATGAAAAATGAACAATATATCAAATTGGTACCGATGCTACTGTACTGACAATGAAACATGAAAATTTAATCCTTTGCAAAAAATTTTGGTTTTATTTTAATAGATTAAGATTAAGAAATTTGGAAGAAAAAAATGTAGATAATTCACAATAAAAAAAAAACATAGTGCAGCGAAACTGCAACAATCATGACTAAAATGTATTTACATTTGTTTGGTAATTGTGTAATCCAAATGCAAGAACAAGTACCTAGACTAAACACACATATTTTGCTGTTGATTTATCCAAAAACTAAAAATTGTTCCTCGCTTTTTGCCTGAATATCGATTAAATGTATGATGGCTCTATTTGGATCTCTTCAATTGCTTATATATTTCTATAAAATTCAATGTATATGGATGCTAAAGTAGCTCATGTATGATGCGTATGCACTTAATTGCACTTAATTTTTTTAAACTCATGTGAAAAGAAAAAAATTATGGCATTTTGCCTTTGCACTTATATATCTCTTGCACAGAATTTAGACTTAGTGACAAAACTGATTCTTAAATTTAAAATACAAAAAATCCGCTAAGGCGAGGCCAAGCCGCGCTTCCCCACCTAGTAATAATAATATCAGGAGAGAAATTACTTGCACGCATGTAAAGAAAAAAAAGAAAAGAGAAGAAAAGAAAAGGAAAGAATCAAAGAAAAGCGGGCATTCGAAGTTCTCCCCAGTCGGCCAGTCCCCACCTAACCCTAGTTTTCTTTTCTGTCGTCGACCCCAAACCTAACCCTAGTTCCCAATTTCTCTCCGATGGATGGCAGTGGCACAGTCGGAGGCGGCGATTCTCCAAGAGGCAGTCCTGCGCCTCCCCCTCTCAGCAAACCCCTCTCCACGACCTCCATTCCTAGACCCGTAACTGTCGCGCCGATAGAGACGCTCAATGACGCCATGCGTGGGACATCGATCTCTGCGGAGACGCCTCGACGGAGGAGGGGTCTGAAAGGAGATCGCTACGTGGAATACTTAGCTGAAGTCGCAAGGACCAGCCTCGAAGCCAGGAAGCGCTGGATCCAACAAAGGCTCACTCATCCCCCTTGCAAACGAGTTCGACCTAGAAAGGAAGAACCGGACAAATTAGATCCTCTCTTTCAGGTTTAATCCCATATACTGATAACTGATAACTGACCCCTTTCAGCACCTTTTTGAAATATGTTTTTCTTTCCATTCTCTTATTGCGTGCTTTGGTTACCTATATGTGATTTAATGCAATGACATGAATAAATTACAACATTAGTATGGTTTCTCAATTTTGGAAAACCAGAATTTCATATATTCATACCAATTGTTCACCTATGAAAATGAAACCCATTCAGAAAGTAACACACAAACAACCAATTGGCATGGTTTGTTGAAGTAACGCACAAACAACCAATTAGAATGCAACAATCTGCCATACCTGCCTTGCTGGTGTTATATTGATGAAGAAGGGTCTTGCTAGAAACCAACAACCCTCATTTCATATTCATATTTCTTCAATTGGCACCAATCTGTCTTGTCAGGGAATAATAAATAAATGAATAAATAAATAGATAGAACAGTTTTAACTTGAGCAACTCCAATTTCAACGAATACGATGTTTTTTTTTTAGAAGAATTGGCAGTGGCTGCCAATTGACAACGAATACGATGTTACTACCTAGTACCTACAGTTTCTGTGATAACTTTTTTTTTTTGTATCCAGTGTTTCCGGGGACATCAAACATGCATCCGATGCTACGAGTATCACTCCATGAAGTGCCGGTATTGCTGCACCACCGAGGGCTCTGTCTTTAGCTGGACAAAAGAAAAGGCTGCAGATTACACAAATCTTTACTCATGCCACGAGGGGCGTGGTTACGTCATGCCTAAAGAAGATGATTTCTTCTGCCCCGACAGTTCTTGCCAATTCTGCGGCCCGCTAGACAGTGTACTCAACCACATTACAGATGCTCACTCGATGAACATCCAGCATTTCTCCTACGGTGATGTAATTCAAATCCCCCTTCATTTGGTCGGCAAGTACCTAGTTCTGAGAGCAGAGGATGGTACCACTTTTGTCCTGTGGGTTGATGATAAGAGTCAAGGCAAGATATTGTCTGTTGTCTGTGCCGAGCAGCAGCCCAGGTTCTGTAGGACCGGGTTCACCTTTGAACTGACATATTACTTGCCTCCTGTGGTACGCAGCTGGCTTAGAGGGGAACGCTGGACGCCTCTTTATTGGGCCAGCAATCCAAGAGTGAAGCCCTGGGACATTGTAAACAACTCGATCGTCAATTATGGGAAAAATACTGATGTTACTGGAATGGCCAATGCTGATTCTAATATCATAAGGTCTTACGTCTCAAGCTCTAATCTGGGAAACATGCACACAGACAACAAAAATCGTGCTCTCTGTGTACCTTGGACATTTTATGACTCATATTGGGGCCCAAAAATGTGGTATGGAGATCTTATTCTCTCAATTTCTTCCCCATCCAAAGCAACTAAGTCAACCACCTAACGTCTTGGCCTGCTTATGGAGGCCTTTTCCTAGCCGTGCTATATTTCAAAATTTGCTGCACTGAAGATTTTTCTTTTTTTTTTTATACGTGTTTAAGAATGTATGTCTGGGATTATGTGGATGTACTTTTTTATAGCTTTAAGTAGTATTATGTTTTCTTTAAATGTTTGTGTAGGACTGTGTGGATGCACTTGACAGAGCTTTGAAATGATGCCTCTATCAAGTGGTTTGTTGTTAAGCTGAAAAAAGGCCTGTATGATATGAAAATAATTATTTTTAAGACTCTTTTGACTTGGTACATTGGTTTGCATAGGTCCAACTTTGTTTGATTTGGTCCTGTATAGTATGGTTATTTTAAACTCTTTTCCATCTAGACATTATGTATGTATGGTTGTCAAAGCAGAAATTACACTTTCAAGTTTCAACTCTAATATTTTTGTGCAACTTGGATTTTGCTAGACAGAAGCCTGGAGCCATTACTCCTTTCTGAGATTTGTTCTCTTGGATTATTCTCAGTAACAACTACTTTTTAAATTTTTCAGTCATGTTTTCTAGCGCAGTATAATCAGATTAGATCGTTTTGTAAATTACTGGTGTTGTTATGTCAATCTAATTGAATGGACTATATGAATAGTTCGATTTGAAAAGAATCCACAACCTACATGCAAAGGAGTGTGAAACAAAGAAGTAGATCCAGTTTATGATTTGATCAATTCGTACACCCTCATGTTTTGAGATATAAGCCCTACGAACAACAATGTCGGATCAGCATCTTCAAGCCATACATGGTTGATTCTAGTATGTAATATATTTGTATTTGTAATAGATTACAAAAAGAAATTTGATATAGTTGTTTATATTTTACTTTTATAGTTTTACTTTAGTATCAGCAGAAGCAGTAGCAATATTTATGGTAGAAGCTTCTAAGTAGTTCATAACAGAACCCACTTTGGCCAGTTTAGTAGTTATATTCGTATAATTGGTGCTTCTTTTTAATAAATATATAGAAAATGTTTTTATTCTTTGCATTCTAACTGTTGTTACTATAGATGCATTTGATATATATATGTACGTAACAACTCCTGGAATGCATGAACCAGCGGAAGATTGGCCAGACTGTCAATCACCTGATAACTGATTTATGATTTCGAGAACCACAGTACATGCTCTCAAAGCTTCCACGAGGTAATTTAAAATTTTCAGAAGACAATTTTAATCACAAAATGCTTATAGAGGATTATGAGTGCAAACACGAATTGTCTGTTACAAGTTAGCGTATGTCAAATTCCCAAAAAGGAAAGAAAAAAAAACCCTCCAATCAATCATTATATATACCTCCTAACCAATGTCCTAAAGAACTGAAACCACTGACAACTAGAGAGTAGAGAGGTCGCCATTATGCGACTGTATATTATGAGGCTGAATGATTTCTTACATTTGATTTTTTTAGAGTCGTAATTTTAAAGAGAAGTCGACATCACAAAGAAAAGGAAAAGCTTATAAAAATTGATTGGTCTTTTCTTTGATAGGTTAATGCATCTGATGTGATCTTAGTAGATGGGTATTTTGGTCTTTTACAACACTGTTTCCATTTTATAGAATTTTCTAAATTTTGCGAAAAAATTCAATTTTTACATGCTTGATTGTTCATTTTAAATGACAATATAGATCCTCCTTATTGATTTGATTTTCACAAATAAGGGAGTGAAGAAATGGGTCAGTTCAACTATAGAAGAAAAAAGGAGGGGTCATATATTGCATTTTCATGATGTTATAAAAAATTAAAAAAATGTATATGAAAAAGTTCTAGTTTTGCTTACTACTCTTTCTACTTATAAAAAAAGGGAGTAAATTTTCTAAGAAGTCACTAAAGTTTGTAGGTTGTTCATTTTTAGTCACTAAACTTTAATTTGTCCTCCAGCGACCCTCCAACTTTAATTTTATCCGATTTTGATCCTTCCGTCGAGATTTCAATAATTTCCGTCATTTCCGTCTGATTGAGTGCAAATAATTTCCATCTAGCCGACCTAAATAAAAAAAAATGAGACTTCAATCTCTCTTGCTCACTTCGCCTCCGCCTGTTTCTCTCTCGCTCAAACCTAGACCCCTCTCTCCTTCTCTCTCGCTCGCTCACTCACCTCACGAGGCCCCTCTCTCCCTCTCCGCTACCTCCTCTGAATCAAACCTTCAGCGGATGAGAATCAACCCTCTTCTGAAACACTGGGGTAGCGAAGCAGGAGACGGCCCTTCTTAGTCGCTGAGGTCGATCGAGCCTGTCGTAGGTGATTTGAGAATGAGATATCGAAAGTACTTCATTAAGAAGCCAAATTATTGTAAGTCTCAATGTCTGCGATTTCATATAATTTTTCACCAATTTTTCTTAATTTGTGTTGTGCTGAGTTGAAAAGTGAATCTGAAATTCACACGTCTATGCAATTTAATAAACATGGTTCTGTACCCCTTTTCATATCATAGGATTTTTATATTGGAATTCACTGTCGTAGGTGATTTGCAGCTACTGGTATAATCTGAAATTCACTTTCGTAGGTGATTTGCAGCTACTGGTATAATCTGAAATTCACTGTCGTAGGTGATTTGCAGCTACTGATATAATGCATCTCAAGGAACCCCTTTTCATATCATAGGATTTTTATATTGACAAAAACTCTTTTAACTTTACACATTTATAAAATAAAAGCTTCAGGGCCAATACTATATTTTGACTGCAATACAGCCGTATAGAGCACAGACTGAGCTCAAAGTTGAATGGTTCTAGATAAATTCTCTGGGCCAAAATTAGCTAGTGGTATTGTGTGGCTTGGAGGGAGACATAGCCATTACAGGATTTAGTTTAAAATTTTGTCACCATGAAAGCCATAACAAAAGATGGCATGGCACACAAGCTAAACCAACAAGTGCCGTAATTAAAATTCTTGTTTTTTTTTTTAAATTTAATATTCTTACTCATAGTGGTTTCATGTTATTTATATTTTGTGTGCAGGTGGTAAGAGAAACTAGAATGGTGCCTTCCAATGTATAATTTGATGGCAAGGAAAAAGCTACTTTCGTTTTCAATTTGATTACTATTGTAGAACAGTGCCTTACCGTAATACTTTAACATTTTGTAGGCATGGTTGTATCTTGGTTTAGTGATTTTTTTTTTTTTTATGATTCTGACTTTGTAAGATACTTGTTGTGACAATCTGGTTGTATTTTAGTGCAAGTGAATTTACTCTCTATTTATTCTTTATTACTTAGCATTTTGTGTGCCTGGTTGCTAAAATGGATCTCTATTTATTCTCAATTTTTGCTAAAATAGAATTTACTATGTTGAAACAGATTTGGATCTGTTTTACATTTTTTTAGTTGTATGCGGATGTTTTTTGTTTCTCTTGATTTGTTTTAATTTTTGTAATAAAGGACTTGTAAAGGGGTTTAGTTGTAATTGGAGAGGTAGATAACATTGATACACTGGTACACTGGTACGGTCTCACTTGGTACTAGTGTAGGAATGCGGTATCTCATGGGGAGGGTAGTGCTACGGTCTTATTTGGGATTGTTATAGAGTTTTAATCCAAACATGAAATTAATCTGAAAAACAAAACATAAAATCAATCCAAACTTACCATATAGGCTACTTCTTACCACCACAAAATCTTACCTGAGAATAATAATCAGAGTCATTAAAACATATAGACTACTTACTACTGGAACAGTCAACGGTAACCAGAGAATCTACTAGCCACTGTCAAATTCTTACCAGCACAAAGAATCTACTAGCCATTAATAACTACTCTCTTATCTCTGCCTAATATAACAACATTTTTTCAATCCTTAAAGAGAAGGCACGCTAACACTAAAAAAACAAATTAACATCAATACCAGAAAAACTGATAAAATGACTAAACTAAAAATGATACGATTTCCCTTCTTCTGGTTATCCTTCAGATTTATTTCGTTTAAGCAGCCCATTAATAACTTCCTTTGCTCGATCTGCAGGAGGTTCATCATATCATCTGAAGAATTGACATGCTCCGGACCTAACACATTCCTTGAACAACAGCTATAACAGCTACACAGCTTCCCTGAACAAAATGAGACCAAATAAATATGATTTCAGATTACTTGATTACTAAAATAATGAGACCAAAATTTAATTCATAATCAGGGAGAAATGAGACTAAAATTTCATAACCCAAATTGTACTTCTGAAATCCTACCAGAGCTAGTGTTCTCAATTGGATCAGCATCTCAAATTCTTAAATTTGGCACAAAGTCATACCAAATAAATTGTTATCATTCCTACTAATTCATTAAAAATCACGTTATTAAGTTACAATATCAACAAGGCCCAATCAATTTGTGCCAATAAAGGATGAGAAAAAAACGAAAAACTCAACAAGTATTGAAATCAAGCACACAAACTTATTGCAAAAGTAATAAAATTAATCAGGATAAGCAAATAGAAATCAAGTTCATTACCGATTCATAGAAGAAGAAAATAATAGAATTTTCATTGTGGGCCTTAGTGAGGTGATCTTGGATCTGAGAGGAGGTAGCAGAGAGGGAGAGAGGGGCTTCGTGAGGTGAGTGAGCGAGCGAGCGAGAGAGAAGGAGAGAGGGAGCTGGGTGCTGGCAGCCTGGGTCTGGGTTTGAGCGAGAGAGAAACAGGCGGAGGCGAAGTAAGCAAGAGAGATTGAAGTCTCATTCTTTTTTTTATTTAGGTCGGCTAGACGGAAATTATTTGCACTCAATCAGACGGAAATGACGGAAATTATGAAAATATCGACGGAAGGATGAAAATCAGACAAAATTAAAATTGAAGGGTCGCTGGAGGACAAATTGAAATTCAGTGACTGAAAATGGACAGCCTACAAACTTCAGTGACTTCCTAGAAAATTTACCCTAAAAAAAGGTAAAGGCTCCTCCTTGCTACTCTTTTTGTTAAACAGGCAGTAGTATATCAAAGAAGGTTGGGGAACGTGGACAAAAGGAGCAAAAACCAAAAAGCAGAAAACATGCAGTGTAATTTATGTTTTTCTCAATTACCTTGATTTATCGGTTGATATCTTTCACCTGAAAGCAAAAAGAAAAAAAAAATTACAAAGCACTGGTCAAATTGACTCCGAAAGCAGAAAAAATACAGTGTAATTTATGATGTTTTAGTTTCACATGATACTCAGAGATCACTGATCTCTAACACTTGCATACCTAATCAACCAAGGAAACAGTAAACCCACCAACCTCGATCCTAACAGCACACAATAAAGACCAGACTTTGATTGAATTCTCTATACAACATTTGGTCAACTATAAGGAAAGAACTATATAGTAATTAGAGCTTGAAATTATAAGTATTTGAATGGTATCCACTGATAGACTGTCCTTTTCTATAAAAAAAAATATTGAACGACCCTGAACTTAAAAGCACATTGATGGCAGAGTAGTAGTTTTGCCAATTCTAATTGGCAAGGAAAGTGTGATTGGTACCTGAAAATTCATTGTTGCATCTACTTTTCTGATTGTTTTTTGTATTAAACTGGTACAGCTCCAGTCTCATCCAATTTATCGTGAATAAATCACTACTTGTACTAATGATTAATTGAACCCCATAACTGAACATATGCCTAAAGAGACCTTGATATAAAATTCAATTTATCATGATTAAGGCTAATCATCAACAAAATCACTTTCCAATCTCGTGAGCCTTAAGGAACTGTCTCAAGAACTCAAGCACAACCAAGGCCAAAATGAAAGTGATGCTTATAAAAAAGAAAACTACTTCCATACACTAATTCTCTGCATCAGTTAAATTTTTATAGCTATTTTGTAGCGCATAATCTTATTATCATGATTCCCTTTGTAGTGTATTGCAAAGTACCAAAAGTTTAATAACATCTATTGGAAAGTACGCAAACGTTGTTTCTCATGAGCATCGAACACCTTATGTGCATATGCAAGAGCGCGCCAAATTAGAGTGTTATCAATCAATCAACTTGTAGAAAGTGACGACTAAATTCAAATGTCAATAACCAAATGTATAACACAGTCAAAAAAAAAAAAAAACAAAACCCTTCGATATCGAAAGGTTATTCTATGATAATATGACCAAAATTTTATTCATGACGTGTTTAATAGTTAGAACACTAATAATACAAAATTCGTAATCCATATAATACAGCTTTTTTTTTTTAGAGTTCAATTTATTTTTGTATTTTTAATAAAACTAGATTTTTGATGAATTAGCTCTTTTAATCATGCCTGATGAAGGCTATGAAGATGATTACAGGACTTGGCCGATGATGGATTGTGGGCATATTTATGGCCCCAAGTCATTTTTTGATGACAATAAGAATAGGCGGGGTTCTTTGGGCTTGGGTAAACGAGTCTGGCAGAGAGTCAGATGATGCGCTGAGAGGCTGGTCTGGCATTCAGGTCTGTATTCTTCTTTTTATTTATGTATATATGTTTTTCTTCTATACAAATGCTGCTTCCACCCAAATTTCCTGTAGTTTATTTTTATTTTAGTCTCCTTTAGTTTGTCTCTTCTCAATTTGGTTTATCCTTTCTCGCTTTGTTTAATGACGCTTCTATATCCAAAAAATTTTGTTTCAATTTCAAAGATCCTGATTCCTGATTCATCTGCCTTTTGTTTTTGGTTTTTGTGATTAGGTGGTACTCCAAGAACAAAAAGGTAACTTTCATTTTCTTTTATCAAACGCTGTGTTAATTATGTGTTTATTTTTTTTATTGTTACATGATGGGAAAAAATACATCATCTCCTATAAGAATTGCATTAATATGTACTTTTTATGTTCTTTGATATTATATTTTAAAATTGCTATAAGACATGAAATCGCTAAAAGCTAAAAGTTAAATTTAATCTTCAGGAAGCTAAATGGTGAAAAAAAAAAAGAAAAAAAAAAGGCTAACATGGCAGTTCAATTTTTGACAGAATTCGAGCAGGAGGATGGTGACATGCTGTTAGAGGTAGAATATAAGCTTCTTCGCCAAGAGGTGCTTTTAGATTAAATTCTTGTCTATAGAATTATCTTTTACATGTCTCGCCAACTTATTGTGTTGTTGTTTACTGATTCATTAATAGTACAATAATTGTCTCCCTTTTGTATGCAGCACGACTCAGTTGTCATAATCAATAAGTTCATGCTTCGAGGTATCGATTAATTACTGAAAATGAAGGTAATGGTGAGGAATTATTTTTTGTATTACTACAGTTGACACCCTTATCTTTTGTCAGTTAGGCAGCATGAGCTACATGACTGTTGTAGAAAATGATAAGTAAAACACTAGGAAGAATTTTCTGGTTAAATCTATTTGCAGTGAAAATATGTTTTTTAACAGAAATTATAGTGGTAATGGGTAATGTTTGTTAAGGAATTGGTTTGTCGTCACTCAAGTAACTAATTATTACTAAACCATGCATGAAGGACCCTCTTAGAGCAAGTGACAAGGCACTGCTGAGCTCTGGGCCTTATGCGATGAAGGAAGAAGATGCGATGGTTTATAGAAGACCCTATCTCCCTTCTGGTTCTTCTGGTTTTGCCCTCAATGCTATTAGCAAGGCAATGAAAAAGGATTTGAAGGTGCTTTCTTTCTTCAATATTATATCAATTACACCAAAATTCAATTGACAAAATAGGATGGAATTAACCCTGTGCAACCAAGAATGGCACCAGTTAATACTTAACTGATGTATATGGCTTAGTTAATGTCTAATCACCTGCACCGAGATTTACTGTGTGTGCACTGAATTTGCTCTCAATTTACTTTGAGCTCTGCAAGGAGCTTCAATTTAACTTGGTACCTCTTAATCTACCTGAAATTTCGCAATCACAGTTACACACAAAATGGGCCAGAAAACAATAAATGGAGAGGAAGAAAAGGGCTAGCTAATCGCCTAGCCAGTACTATATGCTAATCGATACTTTACTGGACCCCTAACAGAAATCTGTTTAAGCCCCTAAATAGCTTCATCAGAAATTAATAAACAAAATAATCATATGAACAGATAAATAGAATGGGCACCAGAAAATTATTATTATATAAGTATTTTGAAATTGTACCTAATTTTGCTATTGTTCATGTGGATTAAGTTTATGAGTCCATCTAGTTTTGTTGCCTTAACTATATATTGGACTGAACGAGGGAAGATCAATTAAGGCTTAATTTTTAGGACTGAATTAAATTGAGGCACAGTTGCTATATACATGCTGGCAAAGGCCAACTTGCCAACTGGGTTGCATCAAATTGAGATTGTTTAACTATCTGGGACCAATCTTATTGTGTTGTTTATGTGTTACTCTTATTTTCTTTTTTCTTTTTTTTGTGCAGGCTTATGTTCAATCAATGAGAGAAGTATTAATCAGCAAGTCATGGAAGGTGCCCACGAGTATTTGCTTATTGATCACATTTAGACCTATTGTAATGGTCATGCTTTATCATATTTATTGTATAATTTACAAGGTACACTATCTAAACTCAATTTTGCTGCTCTCAAGTGGTATTTTACTATTTCTTCAAATAATATAATTTTATAATTTTTAAGTTCAATTCAGGACTGCTTCAAAGATGTCAATGAGCGTCAGTGTTGCTGCTTTTTTAAATGACGAAGAGTCTCCTTAGTTATAGTAAACGTTTGGATCGGTAGTTTTAACAAATATAAAAAACATATTTGTACGAACTTTAATGGAGACATTTATAAAGCCATTTGAGAATGCGGCCGAGGCAGTGGCACTTAAGAGTGTTGAATTTCAAGGTAGTGAAATTTCTGATAATCACTATATTTTTTTGTTGGAGCTGGAACTTTGGTTTTATTTAGGCCCTGATCAAAATGGTTTTTTCACGGAATTTCAATTCAATTCAATTGATTTCATAGGATTTCATAGGATTTCGTTGGATCTAATTACATAGGAATTCCAACCAAAAGACACCAAATCTGTTCATTTTGATCAAGAATTTTCCAACGAAATGAAATAAAATGAAATCCCATGTTAAAAAAATGAGATTTTGATCAGGGCCTTAATCTTTCGTATTGAACATAAATTTGTTCTTTCATTATAATTGGAAGAAGAGATAGTTTTGTTATTATTATACGCTTCCCCTATGATTGAAGTAGAAAATAGAAGTACATCTTTGCCTCTCTACTTCTCTCTCTTCTCTCTTTTCTAATGTTCTTGAAATTGGGAAGATGTCGAAGAAGGTGAAAAAGGCCAATTCGAAGATGTGCACTTCACACACGATCAGTGATGATAAGGCAACGTTCAAGCATGAGAGCCTGTTGCAAGATTACGAATAATCTGTTGAAGGTCAGACTTAGTCTTTCAATTTTGATTTTGTCTTCCAATCTCTTTCAAGGCATTCAAATGAAGTTGCAATGCAATTGGGATACTTAGAGAAAGAAAAATTGAAAATTAATTTAATTGGCTCAGGGTATGATTGGGCAGTTCTAATTACATCATAATTGTATAAATATGGGTAAACAAAGTTGGAGATGTGTCTTACTTTATCTCCAATGAAAAAAAAAATTGTTAACAAAGTTGCATAATTTAGAATTACTGCTAATTTAATTGTTAATTCTCATTAATGCATTCTCCATCATTAAGATTGATAATGCAAAATTTCGCCAAACTGAAAAGTCACCACAGGTGTGGTTGCTGTGTCGCCATAGATCCAGACTAGCATATGTTGTGTCAATACCAGTACCCATGCACGCCTAATTATAGAACACTAATGTACCACTTCAAGAAACAGAAACAGAATGACTGGTATCTGAGTTGCCTTAGTACTGTACCATTTGGGTTCAGAATGGTAGTTGTTGATCAGTAACTTACAATAAATAATTTTCAGGCCTTTGCGGAACTCTCTGCACTTATTGAACAGAGATGTGATGCCTATGCGAATGCAGACATAAGATTATCCCTGGAAGGTGTGTGTGGAACTGATTTTTACAACAATTTCATGAAGATATGTAATTTATTTATTGTAAATCTGAGTATGTTTTCATAATTGCAGAGATGGCAGCTGAAAAGGACCATGAGAATGTTACCGTATTAACACCTAAAGATATTGCTATGCATTTTCAAAAAAAAAAAAAGATATTTCTATGGCTCTTTTGAGATAGATAGCTCAGCTTCTATTTTGTTGCACAATGCATTTCTAATGTTTTTCTCCCCCTATGTATTTTCAGGCACTATATGAGATCCAGAGATTGATTGCTTAAGAGGCAATTCTGACATTTTTTTTTTAATAACTTTTTCGTTATTTAAATTCAGGGTGCCCAAAGCCTTTCGTAAATCACATCAAAAAATGCAAACGGAAAAGTAAATGAGAAGCGTTTGATATATCAATTGTTTAGAGTGATTTTATCTAAAGTTACTTGATTCTTTAATTTTTTTAAGGTGAAAATACTTTTTGGGAACACGTAGTTGAACGGCGTATGTCTTTCGTAAATCACATCAAATTTATTTGTTGTCTAAATTTTCAACCATTAGACGAGCCATTCGTTGTGAACAGACGGGTATTATTAACTCTATTGACTTTATTTTATTTAATAAGCTATTTACTTTTACTTTAAAAGTTTGGCTGGAATTTTAAAATTATGTTCTAAATTTTAGAATATATATTTGAAACATTTAACCACATGGAATGAAATACCACTTTTCTTTTGATTAACCACATGGTAATCAAGTTCAATTTGCAACATTTTTTTTCTTTACAATTTTTTTTTTTTTTTG
Source organism: Rhynchospora pubera (assembly GCA_028095005.1). NCBI lineage: Eukaryota > Viridiplantae > Streptophyta > Magnoliopsida > Poales > Cyperaceae > Rhynchospora > Rhynchospora pubera. The sequence continues at coordinate 166,798,796 of CM051461.1, read as the reverse complement.
ATCGTGCAAAGTTTGATAAAAATCGTGTACTTTCTATTTTTAGTTGGAGAACATTTCAATGGTTATATCTGAAGAGAGAGTGGAAAAGCACCTCTGGTCACGCGAGGGACCTTCTGCAGTATAACTTTTAAGGAACTAGAATTGCTTTTGAGTTGGAAGACTAAACAGTATGAGAATGTTGTTAGTTTCAATGAGATATTTCTTTTTGCTAGTAGTTTCAGTGCAACAATTTCTTATTATGATGATAGATGCATTTATATTTTGTAGTTGTATTCTTTCTGGGATAATTTATGACAACAATTAATTTCCATTAGTTTCGTAATAAACTAATATGCGCACAGTCTAGCCTAGGTACAATGAAGCTACTGAGTCGGTAAGTACTGAATCTCTACATGGCCTTAGTTTTCCTGAATGTCTGTAGGCAACACTTTTCCTTTATTCTTACCCATTGGCTGTAATCTCTCATTTGAAGTGGAATGAATTTTTACCTACGGATTTTCAATAAAAAAAAAACATGGCCTTAGTTTCAGATTTTAGGAAAACTAGCTACTTCATCGCGCTTCGCGCGATGTAAGATTAATTTGTAGTGATTAAATTGTGTGGTTTAGCATAGCATTTTTTTTAGGAAGAGACTATGCTGTAACAGATAAGTATAGTTTTAAATCAATGTTCAATGTTGTCATTTGGATAAATCGATAGTATTTGGCTTGAAAAATAAAAGGAGCACACCAATCAAATCGATAGAGTATCTGACAACAAACATAACAATATAAGGTTTAGGCAATATTTTTTCCACGAAAATGCTATAACAAACTTATATAACAATATAGATGGAAAGACACATGCATACATATTAATGGCTTGGAGGTGAACTAAAGAAAATCGAACTTGAAGTTCTAGCGAGCCCACAATGTCCTAAATCAAACAAATTAAAACATGAATATTGTGTCATACCCTGAATTTCTGGTGAAATTTTACTAGGTGACTGAATTTTCAATTTGATCGATTTTATTTTCTAGAGTTTAAAAGTTTATATGTATCGTCTACTTTATTAGAATTGATTTCTAAAATCTTTGGAAATTCTATTGCTGCATTCTACAAATTGTGTTGATTTTTTTCAGAATTTTCATTTGTATTAAAATCAGTTACTTGGATTATTATTCATGGAACCATTAGTTGAAACAAAGAAATGGAATTTATCTTCTATGACCGATATTTGTAGGAGATGAGAAAAATCAATTACAACTCATTTGCTCCTTTACTTTGGTTCATTCCATTGTGTATTTATGACATATATGGCCTACTTATCAATTTAGTCAATAGTTTAATTATTTGGTTGTGCACCATGTCCAAGTGAGCTTTAAAAAAAAAAAAAACAGACTTTGGGTTAAACCCTTTTCCCTGGAATTTCGGATCTGGTCTGCCCAACCCATCCATCCTCTTTATTTCCGTTTTTGTTTCTTTTCTCTCTTCTCAAACTGAGTTGCTCCCTCTTGTGCCGTACACCAAAATCACTTCCGAAAATTTAAGTAAAAATCATAGAAAAATCAGAATTTTTCTTGGAGTGAACTACTTTGGTGCTCCCGGTGGCGGAAATCGAATCTTGGAAGGTCTCTTCCGATTTTTTTTTTGCACACCTCTATTTCGTTGCCTATCTGAGTAAGTAAATTTGTTGAGTTGTATTAGATTTCTACCTTTTGTTACTCAAATTAATTTCAAAGGGCCAAATTGAATAAAGTCATTTGCAGCTTTTCTGTTATCGCTGTGACCTTGCATCAGTCTTTAAGTAACTGTTGTTATTCTGTTTCGAATTTGGATGTGAGAATAGTTTTGTTTGAAACTAGACTTCAAGATGAAAATTTTGGTATCTAAAGTGAATTTTTCTGAGATTGGTTGGTATTTTTACAAGATTTTTGAAACTAGGGCCTCTTTTGAAAATCAGTTTCTGGAACAGACAGACCCCAGTGTGGTTTTTCATTTTTCATTTATTCTCTGTTTGCATTTAGGACTTGAAACTTTTAGGTATGAAACTAGACATCTAGAGGCAGCTTCTGTAAATTTTACAAAATTTTTAGAGATTTATTTGAAGGGTTTCCAGGCAGGAACTTTCAGACGTATTTACTGGCACAATTTGCTGGAACAGATTTTCTGAAACCTGATTCTGTCTGATTTCGAAAATTCACTATAATTAATCTGTATGTCCAAACATCATGAAATTTTTACAGTAGATGAGTCCTATCATGTTTCATTCACAGTTAAATTTTCATTTGATTCCGTTCAGCCGTTCTTGAAATAAAAAGGATTTTGTAAACTGTCGAAAATGCCCTTCACGGGTTGTGCCAGAAAATTGTCCAGCACTATTGTTTTACCGTTGTGTATTGATTTCTAGAGTTGTTAACCACTGTTTAGTGTTTCAAATCATCTACTAGTACAACTAATAAGGTGTACTATAATTGTATGAGGTAATCAAAGGAACAAATCAAATCCGTCACTTTATCTACGAATTTGTTGCATGTGAATTGTTATTGTTTGCTTGCTTAAATAAGGACTTAGCCTAGTATTGTTAATGTAGAGTCTGGGCAGGTTTTCGAGCCGGATATGGCTGGTACAACTGAGGGTCTGTATGATTATTGTTGGCTAGCTGATGTTATTGTGTTATCAGGTACGGATTTCACTTGAGTTTTAATTATATGTGACATATGTTTTGATTGTTGTTATTGTTATTATTATTATTATTATCATTGTCATTATGCATTCTGAATTCATAATTGGAATGTTGTTCATGAGATCATTTTGTGAAATTGTATATTGATGCATGATTGAAAAGTGACATATTGAATGGTATCCGATTGAAATGTTGGAAAGTGACATATTGAATGGAATCCGATTGAAATGTGAATTGATTGAGGTAAGTACAGCTTGTGTGGTTGAGATAGACACTCGTAATGTTTGGAGGTGGAGTCATGACCCATCCTACCAAGCACCGTGTAATAAGCGCTTATGTACCGGGACTCAGTAGGTCTAGTCTGGAATGGACCGGAGTGTGAGTGTTCCCAGCTTGCTTGTACATTTTGATGATTTAATTGATTGAATTATGTATGAATTGAATTGGCCGTTGGCATCCATCTATAGGGTGGTTCGCGGTATCTGAAGGAAATGACTGAAATAATTGACTTGTGATAAACCAGACTTGCATATTAGGTAATTTCCCAACCAAATGAGTCGGCTTTTGCTATACATTGATATTTGAATTGTTATGGAATTGATGCCGAGCTCACATTTCATATTGCATTGATTGAATTGATTTGACCTTGCTATTCCTATTGGAAACAAGTTGTAAGGGTTGCTTTTAATTTGCACGTTAGTTATTACATGTTATTAATTATTTGTTCGAGTAATTGAAATGGTAATTGTCATATTTTGAATTTCAAGAAAGGAAAATTGATTTTGAATAGTACTGAATTTATTTGTCTAATTGCATTGCTTGATCAAAAGTCTAGTTTTAATGTTATTTGAAATAAAAAGAAATGAAATTTGATTTGGAATTGATTTGACTCAGTCTTGTATTTAGTTCCAACACATGATAATCAAAACTCAAGTGGCTGGAACTGAATACCGTACTGAGATAAATTTTATTTATCTTCAATGTGATATCTTCAATGTGATATTTTAAAAAAAAAAAAAAGAACATGATGAGTCTAATTTTGACTTCGATGCTCCAAGTGATGAAGAGGTCTTTTCCAGTGACGGTAGAGCTATACTTCTTGGCTGAACTCCAAGCGTTGGATATAAATTTGACGAAGTCAAAGTCAGATTTTATAGTTGAGAGAATTACAAATTTGTTGTAAAATAGTTAAAATTTAGTTGTATTTGAGGGGAAAAATGAATTCCAGTGATGTAAAATAGTTGAATAATATTTAAGTTATTAATTAATTATGATTTATTAATATTTTTTTTGTTGTCGTGATATTTTTTATTTAAATGATTAAATGAAAATGATGATAATGAGATAATTTTTATGACAATTAGTTTATAAGATCTATTGGTATCGTAAAATACGATTATATAAAATCTATTCGCAAACGAACTACAAATTATGAGTAAATGTAGTGATAGTTTATTATGTATTTGTATGCTAATGTGATATAAAACACATATGATTATATACAATTGATTGTTTATCTTGCACGAGTAAAAGGATGCAAATATTAATCATATGCATGAATAACTTTCGTACAAAAGAGTACATGTTGCATCGGCTTGACTTCAATACAATTGACTGTTATCTTGCAAGAGTAAATGGATGCAATTAAAAGTTACATGCATTGGGTGTCCTCATGTAGAAGAGTATAAATTGCATCGACTTTTGAATGCAATTATTATTTATCATGCATGCGTAAATTGATGCAACTATAAATCACATGCATCAGGAATTCCCGTGCAAAAGAGTATATGTTGCATCGGAATGCTCATGCAATTTATCGATTATCTTGCATGCATCAATTGGTGCAACTATAAATCACATGCATCAGGAATTCCCATGCAGAAGAATATAAGTTTCATTGGCTTGTTGATGCAGTTTATTGTTAATTCTGCATGTGTAAGCCGATGCTATGGTAATTAAATTCATCGAGACTACCAATGCAGAAGATAAGAAGTTGCATCAGTATGATGATGTAGTAGATAATTTATTTTTCATCCAAACATTGATGCATTTGAGAATCTATTTTTAGCATCGGTCATCTGATGAAACTGAGCGAGTCGATGCATTTGATATCATCACCATCGCCACTTTCTGCATCACCTTTGTTGCATCAGTAAGCTGATGCAGATCACTTACTTCATCGGTTTTGCGGATGTAGAAAGGCGATGCAGATAGTGTCTTTTCCTGTAGTGGATAACATTTACAACTAATAACAACTCATTTATCTTCTCATAGAGTTCAAAATTAACCTCAAGTCAAAATTTAAAGTGATGCATAAACAACTTCGAAAATTATCAAAGCACAATAGGTTCTTGTCGAATTAATTGCGCTTTGACACGAATCTTGAAAATAAAAGAATAGTTTTGCGCAATAATTTGGCTCTTAAGAATCAAATATTTGCAGGCATCTCTTATACTGAACTGCGAAGCCTAAAAGAAACTATAAAATCAATATAGATGATTTAAGTATGATATGTGATATATTCAACAGAATAATGTGGTGAGCTATGTTTTTCTATTTCCTAAAAACAAATATAAGAAAGAATAGAGAGAGTATAAATGTTGTAATTTCTGTTTGTTCCCTCATTAGAAATGTTCTGGCACAATGAACTATATACAAATAACAGACATAACCAAAACATAAGTAATAAAAAGACAAACTTCCAGTATTAGTTAGCAGTTTAAATGGCTATAATAAAATATTAATATAGTAATGCATTGCACAATCTGTAAAGGATATCCGAGAAATTAATAACCATGGATTTCTCAGAGATATTCACAAATAAAGTTCTCAGTAGTTGAAAGAGAAAAGTGCAGTACCAATTAATGTGAATCTGAGTGATATTGAAGTTCCATTGTCTATCTTTTTGAGATGCAATTGTTAACCTGACCTAGTTTTGTGATTGATTATAAATTTGGATATTGTTGTATGGGATGGCTATTGGTTGGGTCAGATTAGATAAATTCGGTGTGTTGAGTCAATCTGATAAAATGAGCTAAGGGTTTACATTGTCCATTGATATATAAAATAATCAGGTTAAGAAGCATGACAAAGTTGTCATATTTGCCTTTCTGTACTTAATTATCAGTATTTGTTTTTCCTTTCTTCATAAATTTATTATTTAAATGAAGCACAAATTTTATTATTTACAGATTTCTTATTTAATTTGGTATTATATTGCCAGAGAGCACTTACATCACAAGAGGGATGTTCTTAATTGAAAAGTCATTATCTCACATACTTAATTCCTATAATGCATATATCATCGAAAAGTCATTATCCACATACTTAATTCCTATAATGCATATATTAATTAAGAATATCAAGAGTCTCTACATGTTTTAGTTTTCTTTTCTATTGAGATACGTATGAGATTCAGTTGGGGTAAGTGAACCCCCTTTAGAGTCACCATTGATAATTAGATGTATGGTACTACCTAAAATCATCACAACAGGAAGTAACACAGATATTTGAGATAAAATTGCACCTAAATATAGAATATGCGAATTAGTATTAACATACTAGTAAGAACAATTGGTTTGACACCTGACCAGTTCATGGCCACCGTATATGATTTTTATGGCCTCGGTTATCATTTTTGTGACCAGACATGCCAACTATCTCCCCCTCATATTGAATTTTAAATTTTTTTTGACAATATGATATACGAATTCAATTTTTTTTCCTTTTAGTTTATATTCATTATTAATTGACAATCATGCAAACACTTTTGTCTATTCACGTGATCACCAATTATTATTATTATTATTATTATTATTATTGTTATTATTATTATTATTTCTTATTTTCCTTCAAAAAAAATTATTATTTCTTATTCTCGGTAGAAAACATCTCATGAAAGAAAATATAAATTAATGGCTTCATGGACTGTTCATAAATAATGAATTAATAGTAGGAAGATACAATCAAAAGGGTTGTTTCTATTAGCTTGATCTTTATGTGATTTTGGAGAAGATAATCGACTAAAGAGAGATTGATCCAACTCATTGATATTTATTACTTTTATTTATTCGAAAATGTTTAACATTGTATGACCGAGTCACGGTGATTTTAATTGGATCGAGCGAAGCTTCATATAGTAGTAACTATAACTAGTAACAAAACAACAACAACAACAATAATAATAATAATAATATCAGGAGAGAAATTACTTGCACGCATGTAAAGAAAAAAAAGAAAAGAGAAGAAAAGAAAAGGAAAGAATCAAAGAAAAGCGGGCATTCGAAGTTCTCCCCAGTCGGCCAGTCCCCACCTAACCCTAGTTTTCTTTTCTGTCGTCGACCCCAAACCTAACCCTAGTTCCCAATTTCTCTCCGATGGATGGCAGTGGCACAGTCGGAGGCGGCGATTCTCCAAGAGGCAGTCCTGCGCCTCCCCCTCTCAGCAAACCCCTCTCCACGACCTCCATTCCTAGACCCGTAACTGTCGCGCCGATAGAGACGCTCAATGACGCCATGCGTGGGACATCGATCTCTGCGGAGACGCCTCGACGGAGGAGGGGTCTGAAAGGAGATCGCTACGTGGAATACTTAGCTGAAGTCGCAAGGACCAGCCTCGAAGCCAGGAAGCGCTGGATCCAACAAAGGCTCACTCATCCCCCTTGCAAACGAGTTCGACCTAGAAAGGAAGAACCGGACAAATTAGATCCTCTCTTTCAGGTTTAATCCCATATACTGATAACTGATAACTGACCCCTTTCAGCACCTTTTTGAAATATGTTTTTCTTTCCATTCTCTTATTGCGTGCTTTGGTTACCTATATGTGATTTAATGCAATGACATGAATAAATTACAACATTAGTATGGTTTCTCAATTTTGGAAAACCAGAATTTCATATATTCATACCAATTGTTCACCTATGAAAATGAAACCCATTCAGAAAGTAACACACAAACAACCAATTGGCATGGTTTGTTGAAGTAACGCACAAACAACCAATTAGAATGCAACAATCTGCCATACCTGCCTTGCTGGTGTTATATTGATGAAGAAGGGTCTTGCTAGAAACCAACAACCCTCATTTCATATTCATATTTCTTCAATTGGCACCAATCTGTCTTGTCAGGGAATAATAAATAAATGAATAAATAAATAGATAGAACAGTTTTAACTTGAGCAACTCCAATTTCAACGAATACGATGTTTTTTTTTTAGAAGAATTGGCAGTGGCTGCCAATTGACAACGAATACGATGTTACTACCTAGTACCTACAGTTTCTGTGATAACTTTTTTTTTTTGTATCCAGTGTTTCCGGGGACATCAAACATGCATCCGATGCTACGAGTATCACTCCATGAAGTGCCGGTATTGCTGCACCACCGAGGGCTCTGTCTTTAGCTGGACAAAAGAAAAGGCTGCAGATTACACAAATCTTTACTCATGCCACGAGGGGCGTGGTTACGTCATGCCTAAAGAAGATGATTTCTTCTGCCCCGACAGTTCTTGCCAATTCTGCGGCCCGCTAGACAGTGTACTCAACCACATTACAGATGCTCACTCGATGAACATCCAGCATTTCTCCTACGGTGATGTAATTCAAATCCCCCTTCATTTGGTCGGCAAGTACCTAGTTCTCCCTGCTGCTTTCCCGAAGCACCCTCAATGGCACGTCCATCCAAGGAAAGTAGCTCTGGAACCTGCTATGACTGTAATTTCTCTACTTCCACTGCAACTGAAGCCTCAGGTCAACAAGCATAGGGCTCTTGAGGCATACCTCAATGAAGCTGAACTTCAGATGCGCTCTTTTACTCTGTTGCGTATAGTGAAGAACTCACCTACAGCACATCTCCGAACTATGGGAGAGCTTCCTTCAATCCCAACTATTGAGCCAGCCTCAGCAAAATCTGGACGAGTCTTTCCAGCGTTCCATAATCCAAAGCTGGTGTTCAATGCCTCCTTCACTTCCAAGTCACGCCAAGGGCTAGACTTGCCCACATCCTTTCAACAACAACGTACACCTCGCCCGATTACAGTATGTTATTTATTAATAGCTATTTTAAAAACTTTAATGACAAGTGTCTTGTGCTGGCTATATGAAAGCACCTGCTACCTGGTATCTGTTTAAAAGTTCTAAGGAGAATCTTCTCTATTGTGCATTAAGTGGCTTATAGCTTGGACTTAGACTGAGCTTTCATTGGATTATGTGTTTTTTGCCGGGTTCAGTTAGGATTTGAGATGAATCACAAGTGTTTGAGTTTTTGTTAATTTAGTTCTTATATTATTTCAATTTATTATGAAAAACTTTGAATTCAGTTTATGTCACAGTAGACAAACTAGATTGGCTGAAATAGGCCTTGACATGTGATAACTGACCTGCAACTCTTTATGAGCAATAAAGTTGCATCTCTTTTGGAATAATTTGACCTGTTACAGCTCTAAAATTCTCTGAAATATGAGGTCATTCCCAATCATTTTTTTAGTTTCTGAAATGTTGACAAAGGCTGCCTTGTTCTCTCCCGTTTAGAATGCCTCTCTATATAGCATTATTAATAACAGTTTCAGCTTCTTGGATCTGATAATAGTAATTTAAGAATTTGAACTGTGTCCACTGTGTACTTGGACGATTATGTTAAATACTTGTTTGTTTTTGTTATCTTGGATCAGCAAGAAAACAGCACCCGTGTGGGTGTGAATTGGAGAGAGAGAGGGGATCACCCAACTGATCCACTAGACGATAACAGTGATGGATCTCCATCGGACGGCTGTGATGGATCTCCATCTGACGGCTGTGATGGATCTCCATCGGACGGCTGTGATAGATCTCCATCTGAGGGCTGTCATGATAAGAAAACGGATCAATCTGATAAAAAGTTTGATGAGGAAGCAGCTCCGCTTGTTGTTGATCTATTTGAAAGTGAAGGTCTGAATCCTCTAAGAGCTATAATAGAAGATTTGTCAACCATGGAATGTGTGATGTGTTTTGATCCGTATCGTTTCCCTATACTCCAGGTATAAATATCTGCATACTAATTGATTCGCATTTTTCAATAATTGTGTTGTTCTTTTTTCTTTTGTAGCTTATAAAACTACGCTCTTTTTCTTTAGTGTGTGGAAGGCCATTCGATGTGTCAAGTGTGCTGCCATCAGTACGATGGGGAAGAAAAATGCTGTATTTGTAAGAATGACATAATTGGGGAGAATTTGTCCATGCAAACTGTGGCCAGTAATTGCTTCCTCCATTGCCGAAACCCGAAATGTCTGGAATATGGCGCAGTTGTGTACCACGATATGGAAGATCACAGAAAATTCTGCTCTATATACGTGTTTTGTCCATTGTGTGAAAATTCTTTTGAAGATTTATACTTTTTTACACATTTGGATAGATATCATAGGCAGAATTTAGAGTCATTTGATTATGAGGAAGAATTTATTGTCAGTCTCAAAGACAGGAAATACATCTTTGTAACTGCAACAGATCATAATATTTTTGTAATCATTAGAGTGCACAGTGATTTTCACTTGTTGTGTGTTAGGGCAGATGACGACGGCTCTTGCACACCCTTTTGGGCTTATATTAAATCAGATGATGTTAAAGAAGGGAACACTACGTGTTCGAAAGTAGTTAGTTCAGTGCTAGTCGAGAAACTTAATAAAGATTCTGAACTTTTTACTCAAGAGAACATTAGTGAAATAAGAGTGTTTATTCAGCGTAAAAATAATGCTCAGGAGGGTGAGGGAGAGGTTGCTCAGGTAATTCGCCTCTCATTTGAATTTGAACTTTTAGTTGTTTGATATATAATGTGATGCTTACTGTTATTCGATGATAATTCAGGAAAAGGAAGACACAAATGAAGATGAGGATGAGGAGGACTCAGATCAGGATGAGGACGAGGAAGACGCAGATCAGGATGAGGATGAGGAAAACACAGATCAGGATGAGGACGAGGAAGACGCAGATCAGGATGAGGATGATGATGTTCAGGTAATTTATATTATTTCTGATTTCGGATTGTTTAATTTTGATTCCTTGATACTAGTCAGCTTCAATGTTAACTTGCTTTTGGTGGGTCTGGACTCAGATCGAATTCGAAGGTGTCGACAAGCATTGGAATTATATGGATGAAAGCGAAAGGAATCTTCCTGAAGTTGATCCAAATGCGAAGGAAATCGAGTATCTTAAGAATTATAAGCTGGGTCAACTATCAACAGCCTTATTGCGATGTGCAGAATGTAGTTTACCATTGACTCCTAAGATATTTCAGGTAGGCAAACTGTCTGTCTAATTACTAGTTGTTAATATCATGCATGTGCAGTAATTATCGTTGCTACTTAGAATCAATAATTGTTAATAGGTTTCCAAGTGTTAAAAAGAACTGCTAAATTGCTGATGCTAAATTCTAATTGGCCGAATGATGGGTAGTCAAACTGAAATGTTTTATTTGTCGGGTTATCTTTCTATAGGCCCACATAGTTTGTAGGACGTGATGATTGATCTTGCCGGACATTATTTTTGTTTAAATATAATACTTTAAGTTCCTGTATTTGTACTGTACTAATTTTATATGTTTAAATACAGTGTGCAAAAGGACACGACGTGTGTGTAAGATGTCGGGTAGGCAAAAAATTTTGCACAGAGTGTGGATTAGACTTGGTTTACCGCAACAACAATCTGCAAAATGTTGTTGAAGCAGCTAAAGTTCGATGTGGCTTTGAAGGATGTTATCAAGTACTTCCATTTTTTAAACTGTTTGCTCATGAGACTAGGTGCTCTTTCGCCCAACTTTGTTGTAAAAGCTGCAGCAAAGGAATCTGTGGAGATTTCAATAAACATGTCAGGGAGCATCATCCGGAAGCTGTTAAAGAGATTGAGTTTAACAATCCTGTCTGTGTGCGGTTGGGAAGTAAACAACATCTCTTTTTGGTGGCAGAAAATGAGACTTTTGTAGTCATGCTCAAGGATTTCCAGATAACTGTTGCTGTTGCTAGATTGGTTGATGCAGACCCCAGCGGTTACATGTTTGGTATTGATTTTGGTTCGAGTGAAGAAGTGGTCAAATCTACTTTGTGGGACGAGCTTACTGAAGAATATGAATACAGGTGGATATCATTTGATAGTAAAGACAGATTGTACGAAGGAACTGTAATAATAAAGAGCTGACTTGAAAAAAATACAGAACCTTGACTAGATAAATTTTCTTGGTATTTGGCTCTGTTCTTTAAAAAATGAATGTTATCATTGTTTGTTAGGTTGTAAATTCTACGCCAGTAGAATACGTGGGGAGTTTTTTTATTGAAAATCTTTGCCACGAATATGTAGGTATTATTTTTTGTGATTGAAAATCTTTATTATTATCTTTAGTATTTATTTAATGCTGTCTGCCTTTATTTAATGCTTTTGATACGTATTTATTAGGAACTGCTTTTGATAGTGTTAGGTTGTAAATCTTTTCCTTCAGATATTTTTATAAACTTGTTAGCTCAATTTCTAGCATTCATCTCAACATAAAATAATAATACATGAAATTAATTTTGTTAATGTCATGCATGTCGGTGTCCAGTACGAATCACCACCGAGTCTTTTAATTCACAGTGTTGATTAAATCTAAATGCGCACAATCCAAATAAGATGAGAAGAAAATTACGTGTAATATAAACACTTATCTTGGGCTTTACAAATTTACAATGTCCTGTATTGATTTGAGTGTCTTAATTTACGATTCTTTCTTGTCTGAATAAAAAAAAAATAACCCAGCCAGCAAAAATTTAAACCCTTGCCGGAACAAATAAACAGCACGGGCCCAAAAAACCGATTCACCACGAAGCGCGATGAGAAAGCTAGCTTAGATTAATTGTGCAATGATTGTCTAAGTTATTTTGTTTACACCCTTCAAGTGTAGGTCTTGCTTGATCGATAGGTGGTTAAGTCCAAGCAAAATTTAGATTAATTAGCATAGTTATTACCAACATGAGGGTTGATGCCGAGAGGTTAAACTAGAATCAAGAAATGAAAGTTGAACTCCTTTTCAATGACGATAATACAAGAAATCATAGGTCAAAACTCAAAAGTATATAATAGATAAAAAAACAAGAGTTGAAATCTAGATTATACTCTAACACAAGTCAAAGACCCTTCCTTTCGTACTGAGACGAAGACAATTTCCAATGCGGTTGTGTTATGTAATGACAATCAACAAAAGTCAAAAACCTTTATTGGGAAGGGGGGGGTTATTACCCTCTAACTCTACATTTCTCTGAGGACTACGCAAGCAAGCCTCCCAAGTGCCAGTTTCCCCAAGGCTTCTTCCATCCTAATGTGTATCCTTCCAGCACCGTTTGCTTTTCCATCCTCAATGGAGATTACTGTGAGTAAAGTTCCCAGTAGTTGAAAGAGAAAAGTGCGGTACCAATTAATGTGAATCTGAGTGATATTGAAGTTCCATTGTCTATCTTTTTGAGATGCAATTGTTAATCTGACCTAGTTTTGTGATTGATTATAAATTTGGATATTGTTGTATGGGATGGCTATTGGTTGGGTCAGATTAGATAAATTCGGTGTGTTGAGTCAATCTGATAAACTGAGCTAAGGGTTTACATTGTCCATTGATGTATAAAATAATCAGGTTAAGAAGCATGACAAAGTTGTCATATTTGCCTTTCTGTACTTAATTATCAGTATTTGTTTTTCCTTTCTTCATAAATTTATTATTTACAAATACAATGGGCTAATTTGTATCTCGACTTAAAATAGTTTAAATGAAGCACACATTTTATTATTTACAGATTTCTTATTTAATTTGGTATTATATTGGCAGAGAGCACTTACATCACAAGAGGGATGTTCTTAATTGAAAAGTCATTATCTCACATACTTAATTCCTATAATGCATATATCATCAAAAAGTCATTATCTCACATACTTAATTCCTATAATGCATATATTAATTAAGAATATCAAGAGTCTCTACATGTTTTAGTTTTCTTTTCTATTGAGATACGTATGAGATTCAGTTGGGGTAAGTAAACCCCCTTTGGAGTCACCATTGATAATTAGATGTATGGTACTACCTAAAATCATCACAACAGGAAGTAACACAGATATTTGAGATAAAATTGCACCTAAATATAGAATATGCGAATTAGTATTAACATACTAGTAAGAACAATTGGTTTGACACCTGACCAGTTCATGGCCACCGTATATGATTTTTATGGCCTCGGTTATCATTTTTGTGACCAGACATGCCAACTATCTCCCGAATGCAACTCTGCTGTTGCGCTACAAATTTTGTAGCGCACTAAAGGACAAATTAATTTGATCAGTATTTAATAAGTAGCCCCCAATTGTGTACCCATATAGTCCATGTTATTAGTTTATAGTTTGATGTTTTCTGTCTGGTTTTAGCAAAACCCCACCTCATCGTGTTTTCCCGCAATCTTCCCTCTCTTTAGGTACTGTACGGCAGGATGGTTCTTTTGGTTAAACTAAATCTTTCAAAAATTATCATACCATAAATTATTATCCTTTTATTTTCAGGTTATAAACAGTTTTAGTGCTTAGGTATAACATCCCCTAATTACCTTCCTAGAAAATTAGACTTAGAAAGCCATAAGTTAATTAAGAAACAAACCTTGCTCTGATACCAAAGTGGAAGCGAAACTGATCGACTTTGAAACTTCGGATTATAATTAATGCTGGCTTCAAAGATTTTTATGAAATTGTGAAAGAAAGATCTTATTAATGGAGTAGGATTACAAGAGAGAAGAAGTAAGACTTCAGAGTTTTTCTGTGTGTCTTGCAACTTCTGAATGACACTCTTTTATAGAGACTTAAGTCTGGTATCTCAATAATGCATCGGGTGCTCATTGGGCCCCATCGTCATGCAATTAATTGGATTACCACATACTTTTGTCTCCCACTCAAATAAAAAGATGCACACTGACACACTTAGTGCGATCTGAAAATGAAATAAAGGAAAACACTTCCTCAGTGCTGTCCAAAAGTAAAGCGCACTATTCAATAATGCGCCTAAAGATGCACCAAGTGGCGCACTGAAACACACCAGTACAATTATTATACACTAGCACCATTATAAAGATGCTTTTTTAGAAAAGAACAAATGCCCACTAACAGACCAAAACAAGTTGGCACCGAAAGTAAGCATATTATGAATACTACCTAATAATAGATGCTCTGCTGGATTATTCGAAGCCTACTGTGAGCTTCAATCAACTTTTCGATATTATTGTTAACAAGCTCGAGGGCATCTCTTGCCCAATTATCCTTACTAGCATGTTGTTCAAGTCTGACCTTTTGTAAATTGCTCATGACTAGCAATTTTTCAAGCTCCGTAAGGGATTTTTGAATTTGGGCTTGGTGTAATTCCATGAGCCTTGTTCTCATTCCTCCTTCCATATTTAAAGTCGGCCTCGAAAATAATAAATCACAAGTGATTGTCTCATAGTCTTCTATTTCTTCTGTTTGGCCACATGATGCTCCCCAGCGAACAGCGTTGTTGAGCGCTATCCTGGAATCTGGCCTAAGACTATAACGTGGGGATCCTTCATAGCTTCTAAAAATATGGGTTAAATATTCCAGCACCATTTTTCTGCAAAAATATAAACAAACTGAAACTATTAAACAAAAGACAGTTTTCCGTAGATTACTGCCAAAGATCAATGGTTTTCCGTAGATTACCATCAGACCTGAAAAAGAAACAAAAATAATTAAACATTTATTTGGATTTTAAAGGGGAATCAGAGTAAAGAGCTAATTTTTAAAATTAGCTCATTCATCTGTTTGTTTAGGCTGTCACTAAATTGATCTGCTTCTTCGAATGCTCCTTCGAGATGTGCTAAAAATAGCTCTTGCTGTTCTTGTATCTCACTGGTGACAGCCAACTTTGTTGTTAATCGGGAGAGTGCATCTGCTAAGCTATTCAACTTACCATCTATATGCTCAAAGTTAATCTGCACTCCTGTCCCTGTTACATAATCAACAAAGTTTATCCATCTAACCCTTGATGGTTTATTTTGGGCTGACTTATTGAAAAAGGATATTATTGCTTGACAGTCAGTCCTCAGCGTTATCTCCTGCTGATCAAGATAGTGGATTTTTAGTGCCTTCAATGTTTCCATGCAAGCGTGTATTTCTGCATCAATGGTTGACTTGATCACCGGAAATTTACCGCTAGCATAGGCACAAATCTTTTCTATGGTTCTGGGGTCATGCTTCTTTGGTTTCCATTTGCATATGCCACCCCATCCTTCCATACATCCGTCTGTTTCAAGGATGATATAGCTCCATGTTGGTGGAAGCTCCAAATCTGGCAGGTTTTGCACTTTTTCCTAGATTTTTCTGATCAGTTCATAATCAGACGGTTTAAGGCGCTTATCTCCATGAGGGCTGGTTTTCGTGTACAAGGGGCCTAGGAGAGTCCCAAGTTTTGGAATGTAACTCCTGGCGTAATTAAGTATGCCTAACCATGCTCGGAGTCCAGCCTTTTCTTTTAATTTTTCCTCATCAAATGAGACAATCTTCTTTATGACATGGGGTTGGAGTTTCACCTTACTCCTTCCAATGATTGCTCCAAGGAATTCGATCTCTTTGACTGCTATCTTCATCTTTGTTGGAGAGAGTACGAGGCCCCATTTTTCACAAATTTCTAGCATTTTTCTAAGGTGCTCGGCATGTTGTTGTTCATTCTCAGAAAATACCAGAATATCATCAATATACGCCGCTATAAAATCTTCGGTACCAGCAAAACACTGATCCATCTTCCTTTGAAAAATAGCTGGTGCGTTCTTCAGTCCAAATGGCATAACGAGCCATTCATATAGACCACCAGGCACCACAAAAGCAGTCCATTCAATTGACTCGGGTGCCATTGCCACCTGATGAAATCCACTCTTGAGGTCGAATTTCGAGTAGATCTTACTGTGACCAACCTTTTTAAGGATAGTATTGATGCCAGGGAGGCTATACTGATCCTTATGAGTATTATCGTTGAGGGACCTGTAGTTGAATACCATGCGCTCTTTGCCTTTAATTTCTTTGCCAGTGACTGGGTCAATGGTGGTTCCAGAATTGACCATTATAGCCATGGTTCTGTGCCTGCTTTTGCTAGGCCTAATTACTCCCAGTTGTAATAACGCCTTTGTATGTTTTTTAAATTGTTCTTTCATTTGAGGCGTCACATGCTTCAGAGGTTTATCCTGAATTTGGAGATCAGGATTTATGATGTCGAGGGAGCATGTTACCTGATTTTTCGACCAGTGTTTCAGAGGGTTTTCTCCAATGAACCCCTGTTCTTTTAGTCTGTCGAGTAGTGGCCTGAACTTCTCTTTAAACTGTTGTAGCTCTTGCTCTTGGTGGTATGCTACGGCCTCCCTTACTTCAATGTATTCTAAGCCCGTCAGGTCGAGTTCAGGAATTACGGCTTGTACCACCTCAGCATCTGTTGTGGTTGCAATTGTCGTGATATTTTTATAAAAAGTCACGTTCTGGCCTTCGATTCGTAATCCACCTTGCATGGATCGGATAAAATTGCACCCGATCAGCATCTGAACGCCCTCCTTCTTCCCCATCGAAAAAGAATAGGTGAAGGGAATTCTGAACCTATTCGACTCAATCAGCATACTGCCATTTTTGAGTTTTAAACTGGCTATCTGGGTTGAGTTTACCCCATTTATTTGTATGGGATAGGCACTTGGCTCCAATGCCTCTTGTGGGACAATTTCTTGGTTGACACAACAGACAGTTGCTCCTGTGTCAAGAATTGCTTGAACCTTGAATGGGTTGACTCCTGGTATTTCAAATGTTATCTCCATGTTATAGAGTCTATTTAGAACCCTTTTGCCCCTTACAGGGTCTTGGACCACTGTATTGAATCGCTCAATTTCCTCAGTAGAGATAGTATTGGCAGAAGCTATTCGAAGAGCTCCTGTTGGATTTTTTGGTTCCATCTCTATTTCTTCATCTACCTCTTCGTCTTCGAACCGTAGTTTGGTTTTTCCTTTGTCTTTCTTCATTAATTCATCAAACTCGGCTTCGAGATCTTCTGTTCTGGCCTCAAACAGTTGTTGTTTGAGTTTTCCATTTTCTGCCAAGAGGTATTGAACATAAGAGATCAGCTCATTGATTAGCTGATCCTTACTATCATAAGGTGCTATTGGTTGCACCTTAGCTCGTATTCGTCTGCCCAGCCGGAATCTTGAACACATAGGACATACTGTTAGGCGGCAGTTTTTACAGTATGCCCTTGTTGATTCAGTCGTCATTTCTTTACACATGGAACATTTTTCATGTCCTGTTGGAACCGAATCATTGTCCTGCCAGTCATGGGGACAATCTCTTTGATCTTCAGGCAGTTGTATGTAACTCCGCCAGCTCAATTGCTCTGCCTGTATCATGAGTAATTGCTCGCCAAATGGTAAATCATTGATTACGGCTGAAGCAACATTTCCAACTTCTCCTTCAGATAATGAGCAAATTGCGTCACTATCAGGTTCATTTAGATCAACTGAGAGGACATCCCAGCTATCTGACAGTTCCATATTTTCAATAATAGCTGCCCTGGCAATGTTTCCTGTTTTGCGGTTACAGTCTCGCGCGAAATGTCCTTCTTCTCCGCAAATGAAACACTTGCATTTGCGGACTTTGTCAGCATGTTTTCTCTTGAACACACGCACATGAGATTCATGGGGTTTGCCTTTGTAAGTTCTGGACTTACGAAGTCCATACTTCTTTCTTTCTCCATAGTAGCCTGGTAATGGGATTTTGCTACAAAAGGAGAGATCTTTCAAGCTCCTTTGGAGTGCAGCTTGTTTGCACCTTTCAGCCAGGTACTGGTATGAGAAATTTATTCTTGGCATAACGCCTATTGCTGCTCCAGGGTATTTGTCTAAAAACGCCTTTTCTAGTTCTTGCCCAATTAGAGGTGGCATTTTTCTGAAGAATTTTTCCGAGAGTTCTGAGAAAATGTACATCCTCCCGGATTTTACTGCAAGGATCTTGTAATCATTCATGTAATTGAACAGATCCTTAACATGGTTGCATGACAAGCGTTCAAGGTCTTGGTAAGCGCGTGTCTGTTCTTCAGTGGACCCTTGGTATGGGTCCTCTAGCAGTATCATCCTTCGAATGCAGGAGATTACGTTTTGGGGATCATCTGCGACTGCTATTAATTCTTCATATTCATGGGGATACGCCATTCTCCATTGGATAAACATCTTTTTCTCTACATCCCCTAGGAGATTTTCAATGAAAATCACCTTACTCTTGTTATCTGTCCAGTTGCGGTCATTGACCACATTGAGAGTAATTGATTCCCATCGAAAAATCACATCGCTGTATTGCCCAATATCTTCTGGTAATACCAGAATTGCTACTTTGTCACTCTGAGCATCCGGAAGGTTGAATCTCCCATTATGCTGTTGTGCATAACCTCCTTTGAATCTGCCAACATGATCTCTGATTTCATGTATTGTTGGCATCGGTGCTTGCCGGGATGTGCTCGCCGGAGGGTAATTAACAGGACCCATTACTGGTTCTGTTGGCCTTCTCTGGGTAAGTGAACTCTCAGCTGTTGAAAAAGCTGATTCCATCATTTTTGTGAAAGCCTTCATCTTAGGATATTCTAGTTCTGTTTCTTCTGCCGCGTATGCAAAATGCGACAGTTTGTTTTTATCACCTTCGGAGGCGAAAGGATTAAGCCATTCTTCCTCTGATTCATCATCTTTATCCCAGATTGGACAATAATCTAGCATCGGTCCTTCTCTAGACAGGGATGCCAATAGTTGGATTGATTTCAATTCTTCTTCAAATGAGGTTTCTGGTTCCTCAATTGTAATCATCAAGGCCATTTCTCCATCTAATTCCTCTTCATCATTAGGCCCGACAACTGCTGGTTCTGCTGGTGCATTTGCCGAATATCCACCAAATCTAATGGCTAGGGAGCCATCAGTTCTTGATCTGACTCGAATTGTTTGTGGGTGTTGCACTTCTGGAATTGCTGGTGGCCTGATTATCCATCGTTGGCCTCTCAATTCTTCGGTTGATCTCGGTTTTCCCGGTATAGCCCTTATGCCCCTGCTTGCTAGGTGTTCTGTTACACCTTGGACATTGTACCGGAAGTTGGTGTGGCTGGTATTTGATAACCTCCCTATTAAAGATCGAGAGATTAAGAGGTTGCTTTCTCCACCTCGCCATGATTCATACCCATGAGTTTGTACAACCAATTGGATGTGATTGTAAAAATCATGAATACTAACCATCATGTCAGGAACTGCGTATGCCAGCTGTGTGTTGTCTGTTAAGTCCATTTCCATGGAGCTTATCAGTGAGGTATCGTTCCCCCATCTTGTGTCTCTCAAAACAACTAGAGCATTTACCCCTGCACTTCTTCTATGCAGAGCGTATAGCCTGACCATTACAACACCTATATGTAAGTGCTGTAATCCTTCTTCTACGAGCCTGTTGTAGCTTTCTTGAGAGATAAAGGATATTTCCCTTTGGTCTCCAACCACCAGAATTCTTTCATCGGAATAATGTTGGTATACCCGATGATTTCTTTCGCTCCATCCAGCTTGGTATAATGTTTCTGCTGGAACTTATTGTGCTCTGCGAAACTGTGAGACGCTTAGTTCCGCATCAGGACTTAGTTGAGATTCTAATGTCCTTCGATATTGCCTACGCCTTGGCAATCTTCTTTGTGCCTCATATCGTAACCGGCTTCCGAGTCTGTAATCCCGGATTTGATCTTCAACGGTTGGTATTTGGTTTTCGTGGCCTGATACAGATGGTCTACCCACTGTTTCTGTTTGAGTACGACTCATTGTATCTTTTTCTTTTCTTCTTCGTATATTTTCTTTGGGTCACGATATACGAAGAATTTACCCGTTATGGTTGGCCGTTTTGAGGTTGTTGGCGGTCCGAGACTTAAGTTTTTGAGTTGATTTTGAATTTGTTCTAGGACCTCGGATGTGTCAGACCCTTCAGGTGCTTTTGTCCTTCTAAGGTCTCTTATTTGATATTTGCAATCTTCGAGTTCTTCCTTGATTTTAACAAGCAGTTGAATGATTGTGTTGTTCTGCTTGATAATTATTGAGGTGCCCTTTTGTGTTGCTTCAGATGGTTTAACGAAACCAAGGGCTGGCTCTTCTAATGATTCTGTTGCTCGCAGGGCTTCTCTGTATACTGAACTTTCAGCAGTGAGACGCCAGTCACTCATAAATAAAAATTAATTTTATGAGTAATTTAATTTAATCAAGATTTATTCTTAATTTCTAAATGACTTTTTATCTCAAATATTCTAGGTCGGCTTTTAGGTTTGATTATACCTCTTATGAATATGTTATCCTGAAATTTAAGTATAAACCATGATTGTTCATCTAAACTTTTCTGGGTGCAATATGGGTTTCCTTTGTACTATATCATTCCCAAACCTTTTGTTTTATATGCGCGACACAGTGTGTCGCGCGACACATGATTTGGGTTTCTATCTCCCCCTCATATTGAATTTTAAATTTTTTTTGACAATATGATATACGAATTCAATTTTTTTTCCTTTTAGTTTATATTCATTATTAATTGACAATCATGCAAACACTTTTGTCTATTCACGTGATCACCAATTATTATTATTATTATTATTATTATTATTATTATTGTTATTATTATTATTATTTCTTATTTTCCTTCAAAAAAAATTATTATTTCTTATTCTCGGTAGAAAACATCTCATGAAAGAAAATATAAATTAATGGCTTCATGGACTGTTCATAAATAATGAATTAATAGTAGGAAGATACAATCAAAAGGGTTGTTTCTATTAGCTTGATCTTTATGTGATTTTGGAGAAGATAATCGACTAAAGAGAGATTGATCCAACTCATTGATATTTATTACTTTTATTTATTCGAAAATGTTTAACATTGTATGACCGAGTCACGGTGATTTTAATTGGATCGAGCGAAGCTTCATATAGTAGTAACTATAACTAGTAACAAAACAACAACAACAACAATAATAATAATAATAATATCAGGAGAGAAATTACTTGCACGCATGTAAAGAAAAAAAAGAAAAGAGAAGAAAAGAAAAGGAAAGAATCAAAGAAAAGCGGGCATTCGAAGTTCTCCCCAGTCGGCCAGTCCCCACCTAACCCTAGTTTTCTTTTCTGTCGTCGACCCCAAACCTAACCCTAGTTCCCAATTTCTCTCCGATGGATGGCAGTGGCACAGTCGGAGGCGGCGATTCTCCAAGAGGCAGTCCTGCGCCTCCCCCTCTCAGCAAACCCCTCTCCACGACCTCCATTCCTAGACCCGTAACTGTCGCGCCGATAGAGACGCTCAATGACGCCATGCGTGGGACATCGATCTCTGCGGAGACGCCTCGACGGAGGAGGGGTCTGAAAGGAGATCGCTACGTGGAATACTTAGCTGAAGTCGCAAGGACCAGCCTCGAAGCCAGGAAGCGCTGGATCCAACAAAGGCTCACTCATCCCCCTTGCAAACGAGTTCGACCTAGAAAGGAAGAACCGGACAAATTAGATCCTCTCTTTCAGGTTTAATCCCATATACTGATAACTGATAACTGACCCCTTTCAGCACCTTTTTGAAATATGTTTTTCTTTCCATTCTCTTATTGCGTGCTTTGGTTACCTATATGTGATTTAATGCAATGACATGAATAAATTACAACATTAGTATGGTTTCTCAATTTTGGAAAACCAGAATTTCATATATTCATACCAATTGTTCACCTATGAAAATGAAACCCATTCAGAAAGTAACACACAAACAACCAATTGGCATGGTTTGTTGAAGTAACGCACAAACAACCAATTAGAATGCAACAATCTGCCATACCTGCCTTGCTGGTGTTATATTGATGAAGAAGGGTCTTGCTAGAAACCAACAACCCTCATTTCATATTCATATTTCTTCAATTGGCACCAATCTGTCTTGTCAGGGAATAATAAATAAATGAATAAATAAATAGATAGAACAGTTTTAACTTGAGCAACTCCAATTTCAACGAATACGATGTTTTTTTTTAGAAGAATTGGCAGTGGCTGCCAATTGACAACGAATACGATGTTACTACCTTGTACCTACAGTTTCTGTGATAACTTTTTTTTTTTGTATCCAGTGTTTCCGGGGACATCAAACATGCATCCGATGCTACGAGTATCACTCCATGAAGTGCCGGTATTGCTGCACCACCGAGGGCTCTGTCTTTAGCTGGACAAAAGAAAAGGCTGCAGATTACACAAATCTTTACTCATGCCACGAGGGGCGTGGTTACGTCATGCCTAAAGAAGATGATTTCTTCTGCCCCGACAGTTCTTGCCAATTCTGCGGCCCGCTAGACAGTGTACTCAACCACATTACAGATGCTCACTCGATGAACATCCAGCATTTCTCCTACGGTGATGTAATTCAAATCCCCCTTCATTTGGTCGGCAAGTACCTAGTTCTGAGAGCAGAGGATGGTACCACTTTTGTCCTGTGGGTTGATGATAAGAGTCAAGGCAAGATATTGTCTGTTGTCTGTGCCGAGCAGCAGCCCAGGTTCTGTAGGACCGGGTTCACCTTTGAACTGACATATTACTTGCCTCCTGTGGTACGCAGCTGGCTTAGAGGGGAACGCTGGACGCCTCTTTATTGGGCCAGCAATCCAAGAGTGAAGCCCTGGGACATTGTAAACAACTCGATCGTCAATTATGGGAAAAATACTGATGTTACTGGAATGGCCAATGCTGATTCTAATATCATAAGGTCTTACGTCTCAAGCTCTAATCTGGGAAACATGCACACAGACAACAAAAATCGTGCTCTCTGTGTACCTTGGACATTTTATGACTCATATTGGGGCCCAAAAATGTGGTATGGAGATCTTATTCTCTCAATTTCTTCCCCATCCAAAGCAACTAAGTCAACCACCTAACGTCTTGGCCTGCTTATGGAGGCCTTTTCCTAGCCGTGCTATATTTCAAAATTTGCTGCACTGAAGATTTTTCTTTTTTTTTTTATACGTGTTTAAGAATGTATGTCTGGGATTATGTGGATGTACTTTTTTATAGCTTTAAGTAGTATTATGTTTTCTTTAAATGTTTGTGTAGGACTGTGTGGATGCACTTGACAGAGCTTTGAAATGATGCCTCTATCAAGTGGTTTGTTGTTAAGCTGAAAAAAGGCCTGTATGATATGAAAATAATTATTTTTAAGACTCTTTTGACTTGGTACATTGGTTTGCATAGGTCCAACTTTGTTTGATTTGGTCCTGTATAGTATGGTTATTTTAAACTCTTTTCCATCTAGACATTATGTATGTATGGTTGTCAAAGCAGAAATTACACTTTCAAGTTTCAACTCTAATATTTTTGTGCAACTTGGATTTTGCTAGACAGAAGCCTGGAGCCATTACTCCTTTCTGAGATTTGTTCTCTTGGATTATTCTCAGTAACAACTACTTTTTAAATTTTTCAGTCATGTTTTCTAGCGCAGTATAATCAGATTAGATCGTTTTGTAAATTACTGGTGTTGTTATGTCAATCTAATTGAATGGACTATATGAATAGTTCGATTTGAAAAGAATCCACAACCTACATGCAAAGGAGTGTGAAACAAAGAAGTAGATCCAGTTTATGATTTGATCAATTCGTACACCCTCATGTTTTGAGATATAAGCCCTACGAACAACAATGTCGAATCAGCATCTTCAAGCCATACATGGTTGATTCTAGTATGTAATATATTTGTATTTGTAATAGATTACAAAAAGAAATTTGATATAGTTGTTTATATTTTACTTTTATAGTTTTACTTTAGTATCAGCAGAAGCAGTAGCAATATTTATGGTAGAAGCTTCTAAGTAGTTCATAACAGAACCCAGTTTGGCCAGTTTAGTAGTTATATTCGTATAATTGGTGCTTCTTTTTAATAAATATATAGAAAATGTTTTTATTCTTTGCATTCTAACTGTTGTTACTATAGATGCATTTGATATATATATGTACGTAACAACTCCTGGAATGCATGAACCAGCGGAAGATTGGCCAGACTGTCAATCACCTGATAACTGATTTATGATTTCGAGAACCACAGTACATGCTCTCAAAGCTTCCACGAGGTAATTTAAAATTTTCAGAAGACAATTTTAATCACAAAATGCTTATAGAGGATTATGAGTGCAAACACGAATTGTCTGTTACAAGTTAGCGTATGTCAAATTCCCAAAAAGGAAAGAAAAAAAAAACCCTCCAATCAATCATTATATATACCTCCTAACCAATGTCCTAAAGAACTGAAACCACTGACAACTAGAGAGTAGAGAGGTCGCCATTATGCGACTGTATATTATGAGGCTGAATGATTTCTTACATTTGATTTTTTTAGAGTCGTAATTTTAAAGAGAAGTCGACATCACAAAGAAAAGGAAAAGCTTATAAAAATTGATTGGTCTTTTCTTTGATAGGTTAATGCATCTGATGTGATCTTAGTAGATGGGTATTTTGGTCTTTTACAACACTGTTTCCATTTTATAGAATTTTCTAAATTTTTCGAAAAAAATTCAATTTTTACATGCTTGATTGTTCATTTTAAATGACAATATAGATCCTCCTTATTGATTTGATTTTCACAAATAAGGGAGTGAAGAAATGGGTCAGTTCAACTATAGAAGAAAAAAGGAGGGGTCATATATTGCATTTTCATGATGTTATAAAAAATTAAAAAAATGTATATGAAAAAGTTCTAGTTTTGCTTACTACTCTTTCTACTTATAAAAAAAGGTAAAGGCTCCTCCTTGCTACTCTTTTTGTTAAACAGGCAGTAGTATATCAAAGAAGGTTGGGGAACGTGGACAAAAGGAGCAAAAACCAAAAAGCAGAAAACATGCAGTGTAATTTATGTTTTTCTCAATTACCTTCATTTATCGGTTGATATCTTTCACCTGAAAGCAAAAAGAAAAAAAAAATTACAAAGCACTGGTCAAATTGACTCCGAAAGCAGAAAAAATACAGTGTAATTTATGATGTTTTAGTTTCACATGATACTCAGAGATCACTGATCTCTAACACTTGCATACCTAATCAACCAAGGAAACAGTAAACCCACCAACCTCGATCCTAACAGCACACAATAAAGACCAGACTTTGATTGAATTCTCTATACAACATTTGGTCAACTATAAGGAAAGAACTATATAGTAATTAGAGCTTGAAATTATAAGTATTTGAATGGTATCCACTGATAGACTGTCCTTTTCTATAAAAAAAAATATTGAACGACCCTGAACTTAAAAGCACATTGATGGCAGAGTAGTAGTTTTGCCAATTCTAATTGGCAAGGAAAGTGTGATTGGTACCTGAAAATTCATTGTTGCATCTACTTTTCTGATTGTTTTTTGTATTAAACTGGTACAGCTCCAGTCTCATCCAATTTATCGTGAATAAAATCACTACTTGTACTAATGATTAATTGAACCCCATAACTGAACATATGCCTAAAGAGACCTTGATATAAAATTCAATTTATCATGATTAAGGCTAATCATCAACAAAATCACTTTCCAATCTCGTGAGCCTTAAGGAACTGTCTCAAGAACTCAAGCACAACCAAGGCCAAAATGAAAGTGATGCTTATAAAAAAGAAAACTACTTCCATACACTAATTCTCTGCATCAGTTAAATTTTTATAGCTATTTTGTAGCGCATAATCTTATTATCATGATTCCCTTTGTAGTGTATTGCAAAGTACCAAAAGTTTAATAACATCTATTGGAAAGTACGCAAACGTTGTTTCTCATGAGCATCGAACACCTTATGTGCATATGCAAGAGCGCGCCAAATTAGAGTGTTATGAATCAATCAACTTGTAGAAAGTGACGACTAAATTCAAATGTCAATAACCAAATGTATAACACAGTCAAAAAAAAAAAAAAACAAAACCCTTCGATATCGAAAGGTTATTCTATGATAATATGACCAAAATTTTATTCATGACGTGTTTAATAGTTAGAACACTAATAATACAAAATTCGTAATCCATATAATACAGCTTTTTTTTTAGAGTTCAATTTATTTTTGTATTTTTAATAAAACTAGATTTTTGATGAATTAGCTCTTTTAATCATGCCTGATGAAGGCTATGAAGATGATTACAGGACTTGGCCGATGATGGATTGTGGGCATATTTATGGCCCCAAGTCATTTTTTGATGACAATAAGAATAGGCGGGGTTCTTTGGGCTTGGGTAAACGAGTCTGGCAGAGAGTCAGATGATGCGCTGAGAGGCTGGTCTGGCATTCAGGTCTGTATTCTTCTTTTTATTTATGTATATATGTTTTTCTTCTATACAAATGCTGCTTCCACCCAAATTTCCTGTAGTTTATTTTTATTTTAGTCTCCTTTAGTTTGTCTCTTCTCAATTTGGTTTATCCTTTCTCGCTTTGTTTAATGACGCTTCTATATCCAAAAAATTTTGTTTCAATTTCAAAGATCCTGATTCCTGATTCATCTGCCTTTTGTTTTTGGTTTTTGTGATTAGGTGGTACTCCAAGAACAAAAAGGTAACTTTCATTTTCTTTTATCAAACGCTGTGTTAATTATGTGTTTATTTTTTTTATTGTTACATGATGGGAAAAAATACATCATCTCCTATAAGAATTGCATTAATATGTACTTTTTATGTTCTTTGATATTATATTTTAAAATTGCTATAAGACATGAAATCGCTAAAAGCTAAAAGTTAAATTTAATCTTCAGGAAGCTAAATGGTGAAAAAAAAAAAGAAAAAAAAAGGCTAACATGGCAGTTCAATTTTTGACAGAATTCGAGCAGGAGGATGGTGACATGCTGTTAGAGGTAGAATATAAGCTTCTTCGCCAAGAGGTGCTTTTAGATTAAATTCTTGTCTATAGAATTATCTTTTACATGTCTCGCCAACTTATTGTGTTGTTGTTTACTGATTCATTAATAGTACAATAATTGTCTCCCTTTTGTATGCAGCACGACTCAGTTGTCATAATCAATAAGTTCATGCTTCGAGGTATCGATTAATTACTGAAAATGAAGGTAATGGTGAGGAATTATTTTTTGTATTACTACAGTTGACACCCTTATCTTTTGTCAGTTAGGCAGCATGAGCTACATGACTGTTGTAGAAAATGATAAGTAAAACACTAGGAAGAATTTTCTGGTTAAATCTATTTGCAGTGAAAATATGTTTTTTAACAGAAATTATAGTGGTAATGGGTAATGTTTGTTAAGGAATTGGTTTGTCGTCACTCAAGTAACTAATTATTACTAAACCATGCATGAAGGACCCTCTTAGAGCAAGTGACAAGGCACTGCTGAGCTCTGGGCCTTATGCGATGAAGGAAGAAGATGCGATGGTTTATAGAAGACCCTATCTCCCTTCTGGTTCTTCTGGTTTTGCCCTCAATGCTATTAGCAAGGCAATGAAAAAGGATTTGAAGGTGCTTTCTTTCTTCAATATTATATCAATTACACCAAAATTCAATTGACAAAATAGGATGGAATTAACCCTGTGCAACCAAGAATGGCACCAGTTAATACTTAACTGATGTATATGGCTTAGTTAATGTCTAATCACCTGCACCGAGATTTACTGTGTGTGCACTGAATTTGCTCTCAATTTACTTTGAGCTCTGCAAGGAGCTTCAATTTAACTTGGTACCTCTTAATCTACCTGAAATTTCGCAATCACAGTTACACACAAAATGGGCCAGAAAACAATAAATGGAGAGGAAGAAAAGGGCTAGCTAATCGCCTAGCCAGTACTATATGCTAATCGATACTTTACTGGACCCCTAACAGAAATCTGTTTAAGCCCCTAAATAGCTTCATCAGAAATTAATAAACAAAATAATCATATGAACAGATAAATAGAATGGGCACCAGAAAATTATTATTATATAAGTATTTTGAAATTGTACCTAATTTTGCTATTGTTCATGTGGATTAAGTTTATGAGTCCATCTAGTTTTGTTGCCTTAACTATATATTGGACTGAACGAGGGAAGATCAATTAAGGCTTAATTTTTAGGACTGAATTAAATTGAGGCACAGTTGCTATATACATGCTGGCAAAGGCCAACTTGCCAACTGGGTTGCATCAAATTGAGATTGTTTAACTATCTGGGACCAATCTTATTGTGTTGTTTATGTGTTACTCTTATTTTCTTTTTTCTTTTTTTTGTGCAGGCTTATGTTCAATCAATGAGAGAAGTATTAATCAGCAAGTCATGGAAGGTGCCCACGAGTATTTGCTTATTGATCACATTTAGACCTATTGTAATGGTCATGCTTTATCATATTTATTGTATAATTTACAAGGTACACTATCTAAACTCAATTTTGCTGCTCTCAAGTGGTATTTTACTATTTCTTCAAATAATATAATTTTATAATTTTTAAGTTCAATTCAGGACTGCTTCAAAGATGTCAATGAGCGTCAGTGTTGCTGCTTTTTTAAATGACGAAGAGTCTCCTTAGTTATAGTAAACGTTTGGATCGGTAGTTTTAACAAATATAAAAAACATATTTGTACGAACTTTAATGGAGACATTTATAAAGCCATTTGAGAATGCGGCCGAGGCAGTGGCACTTAAGAGTGTTGAATTTCAAGGTAGTGAAATTTCTGATAATCACTATATTTTTTTGTTGGAGCTGGAACTTTGGTTTTATTTAGGCCCTGATCAAAATGGTTTTTTCACGGAATTTCAATTCAATTCAATTGATTTCATAGGATTTCATAGGATTTCGTTGGATCTAATTACATAGGAATTCCAACCAAAAGACACCAAATCTGTTCATTTTGATCAAGAATTTTCCAACGAAATGAAATAAAATGAAATCCCATGTTAAAAAAATGAGATTTTGATCAGGGCCTTAATCTTTCGTATTGAACATAAATTTGTTCTTTCATTATAATTGGAAGAAGAGATAGTTTTGTTATTATTATACGCTTCCCCTATGATTGAAGTAGAAAATAGAAGTACATCTTTGCCTCTCTACTTCTCTCTCTTCTCTCTTTTCTAATGTTCTTGAAATTGGGAAGATGTCGAAGAAGGTGAAAAAGGCCAATTCGAAGATGTGCACTTCACACACGATCAGTGATGATAAGGCAACGTTCAAGCATGAGAGCCTGTTGCAAGATTACGAATAATCTGTTGAAGGTCAGACTTAGTCTTTCAATTTTGATTTTGTCTTCCAATCTCTTTCAAGGCATTCAAATGAAGTTGCAATGCAATTGGGATACTTAGAGAAAGAAAAATTGAAAATTAATTTAATTGGCTCAGGGTATGATTGGGCAGTTCTAATTACATCATAATTGTATAAATATGGGTAAACAAAGTTGGAGATGTGTCTTACTTTATCTCCAATGAAAAAAAAAATTGTTAACAAAGTTGCATAATTTAGAATTACTGCTAATTTAATTGTTAATTCTCATTAATGCATTCTCCATCATTAAGATTGATAATGCAAAATTTCGCCAAACTGAAAAGTCACCACAGGTGTGGTTGCTGTGTCGCCATAGATCCAGACTAGCATATGTTGTGTCAATACCAGTACCCATGCACGCCTAATTATAGAACACTAATGTACCACTTCAAGAAACAGAAACAGAATGACTGGTATCTGAGTTGCCTTAGTACTGTACCATTTGGGTTCAGAATGGTAGTTGTTGATCAGTAACTTACAATAAATAATTTTCAGGCCTTTGCGGAACTCTCTGCACTTATTGAACAGAGATGTGATGCCTATGCGAATGCAGACATAAGATTATCCCTGGAAGGTGTGTGTGGAACTGATTTTTACAACAATTTCATGAAGATATGTAATTTATTTATTGTAAATCTGAGTATGTTTTCATAATTGCAGAGATGGCAGCTGAAAAGGACCATGAGAATGTTACCGTATTAACACCTAAAGATATTGCTATGCATTTAAAAAAAAAAAAAGATATTTCTATGGCTCTTTTGAGATAGATAGCTCAGCTTCTATTTTGTTGCACAATGCATTTCTAATGTTTTTCTCCCCCTATGTATTTTCAGGCACTATATGAGATCCAGAGATTGATTGCTTAAGAGGCAATTCTGACATTTTTTTTTAATAACTTTTTCGTTATTTAAATTCAGGGTGCCCAAAGCCTTTCGTAAATCACATCAAAAAATGCAAACGGAAAAGTAAATGAGAAGCGTTTGATATATCAATTGTTTAGAGTGATTTTATCTAAAGTTACTTGATTCTTTAATTTTTTTAAGGTGAAAATACTTTTTGGGAACACGTAGTTGAACGGCGTATGTCTTTCGTAAATCACATCAAATTTATTTGTTGTCTAAATTTTCAACCATTAGACGAGCCATTCGTTGTGAACAGACGGGTATTATTAACTCTATTGACTTTATTTTATTTAATAAGCTATTTACTTTTACTTTAAAAGTTTGGCTGGAATTTTAAAATTATGTTCTAAATTTTAGAATATATATTTGAAACATTTAACCACATGGAATGAAATACCACTTTTCTTTTGATTAACCACATGGTAATCAAGTTCAATTTGCAACATTTTTTTTCTTTACAAATTTTTTTTTTTTTTTGATCGTGCAAAGTTTGATAAAAATCGTGTACTTTCTATTTTTAGTTGGAGAACATTTCAATGGTTATATCTGAAGAGAGAGTGGAAAAGCACCTCTGGTCACGCGAGGGACCTTCTGCAGTATAACTTTTAAGGAACTAGAATTGCTTTTGAGTTGGAAGACTAAACAGTATGAGAATGTTGTTAGTTTCAATGAGATATTTCTTTTTGCTAGTAGTTTCAGTGCAACAATTTCTTATTATGATGATAGATGCATTTATATTTTGTAGTTGTATTCTTTCTGGGATAATTTATGACAACAATTAATTTCCATTAGTTTCGTAATAAACTAATATGCGCACAGTCTAGCCTAGGTACAATGAAGCTACTGAGTCGGTAAGTACTGAATCTCTACATGGCCTTAGTTTTCCTGAATGTCTGTAGGCAACACTTTTCCTTTATTCTCACCCATTGGCTGTAATCTCTCATTTGAAGTGGAATGAATCTTTACCTACGGATTTTCAATAAAAAAAAAACATGGCCTTAGTTTCAGATTTTAGGAAAACTAGCTACTTCATCGCGCTTCGCGCGATGTAAGATTAATTTGTAGTGATTAAATTGTGTGGTTTAGCATAGCATTTTTTTTAGGAAGAGACTATGCTGTAACAGATAAGTATAGTTTGAAATCAATGTTCAATGTTGTCATTTGGATAAATCGATAGTATTTGGCTTGAAAAATAAAAGGAGCACACCAATCAAATCGATAGAGTATCTGACAACAAACATAACAATATAAGGTTTAGGCAATATTTTTTCCACGAAAATGCTATAACAAACTTATATAACAATATAGATGGAAAGACACATGCATACATATTAATGGCTTGGAGGTGAACTAAAGAAAATCGAACTTGAAGTTCTAGCGAGCCCACAATGTCCTAAATCAAACAAATTAAAACATGAATATTGTATGATTCAAACTATTAGAACTAAATAAAGAAAATTGCTCAAGCAGAAATGGTAATCGAGAGAGGAAAAAAAATATTAATGAGAGTTACCTGTCAGAAAGATAAAGAGCCAAGGAGAGATGCAGTGAGGAAGAGCAAGCCGAATATGTTCTTAAATAGGAGGATCTTGTGCTAAGAAGGAAGAAGATGATAAATTAGAACTCAAATCAAATGAAACAATACATTGAATAACAGTTGATACATGACTAATAGTTTCATTAAATAAACTCTCCAAAATATATTTATATAAATAACAACATGTTTTTATTTAGTATCTATCTGGTAGATTATGGATTTTAGCAATAGCACTTAGGGGAAGTTCCTTGCCCAAGTTGCCTATTAAAGTTCCTTTTGTTCACCAGAAGGCACAAAATCATCTGTTAGGAACAAAATGGGATTACTTTCAATACCTTCACAACAAAGCCATATCTGTGTGTACCAATCACAATACGTCCTACTTAAATTTAGAAAAACACACAGGAATCATGTTATCTATATTGGATGATTCATATAAGTTGATTAGAAAATTGTAACGCAGTAAATGTGCATACATATCAATTTGGTGTAGTAATGTAAAGTAAATGTGATTAACTCTTAAGGGGATAAAAATTTATAATATATAGCATTTACATAAATGAGCAAGGGTAAAAATGGAGATAAGCTGTCAAAATAATGTAAATTGGTACCGACTGCATATGGTGTACCATTACTTCCATGGATTACAAAATGAATGTATATTCACTGTTAAATAACTTTGACCATGATATATCTAGATGTATAAGGTGTACTTTAGTATTTTCATCTTGACATATGTCACTTAAAAATGCCAGAAAAGAATTATGCTTGATTGAAGAAATGTATATATTTTTTTGTGAATCAGACATGCACATAAATGAGGACAGCTAGGCGTACCAACCTAGCCTGAACTTTTTTTTGACATACACAGAAATATAATCAAATTAGATATAGTAATCTTCTAACAGGTTATTACTAAAATTGATCTCAATGTGTTAAATGGATACTCAAATAATCTCACCCGAGAAGGAAATCTGCGGCAGAAATTAAGGAGCTTCAGAAAAGTAACTCCATGCTGGTTTGATGGCTGAATCAACTTATACCACCACATAGACAGTTCAAAGAACCAATCCCATACCACCAGGCACTATTACATCATCAGAGAACATAGATGTTGTTACAACACTATTGTCCACAACTTTGTACAGATAAATGGAAAAGCAATAGAAATGTCATAATTACAATGGAAATAAAAGCTGCATAAGATGGGACTACTAACTTCACTAATACCGAAATTTAAGAGTACATATCAGGATCACACCATTTTATCCGATTAAAATGGTTTACAAAGCTATCTTTTCATCTTTAACGTCTCTATATAGAAACTCAATTTGAGTAGTATGGATAGTAATCATTGTACAAATAACATGCACCGGGTCAAAGACAATGCAGAGCATAAATCACTAATTTAAGAACTTTTTTCAAAAATGCACCATTTTGATGATGCGCTACCTCATTTCGGGCACTATTCTATCTACCTGCACGATGCATTTCAGTCAATATATGAACATAAGGATTTGATCCTTTATTTTTGTCTAGTTCACTATAGGTCTACCATGAACAAAATAAGAAGTAAAATTCTGAAGAAAATGAAAAATAAACAAAAAATAACCTGAGCTATCAGGATTTGATCTTAGAGCTGCACATCAAGGCAACATCTCCTACATAGGAACCATGATTTGATCTTAGAGCTGCACATCAAGGCAACATCTCCTACATAGGAACCATCAATGTCCTCTCCAGTAAATTCACATTTTTAAAACTATGATTAGCCATCATCTCTAAATAACTGCAGTAAACTCAAATTTGAGAGGCCATGTTATAATTTTTAGTCTTCTCTGGATCAAAATGTATCTGGAAAAATTGATCTAAGATTTTCAAATTTGAAGGATCGAACTCTGTTCTCATTTTCATTTGAATGAAGAGAAGATACCTTGTATGTGTTAGAGATATGTCCTAGAAGCCAATCATATTTGGCTACTTCTATGGTTTTATGTCATTGATGATTTCATATCATTTGTTCATTGATTTATGTGTTGACAGTTCATTCAGGTTGAGGATCTGAATTATAGATCGCTGTTTTCATTTAGTAGTAAATGACAACAATAAATCTAAAACGTCCATAATCTTGATAATTAACAAGGAACATTAATTATCAGTAAGATTAGTATGCAAGTTAAGTGATGATTAAGTTCTATAAATCATTGGTTAAGAGTAACCAACTTAATTGCATATGTTTATGTTAATTGAACATAGTACAGGACATGACCTAACGAAATAAATATATTGATTGTGTTATGTGTTATAATTTATTTCGTTATGATTTTGATTCTAAGTTTGAGATGCTTATCTTTTCCACATGAGGATAGGTTCAATAAATATCGTCTACCGCTGATTCCCGATAAGGGCTGCTATACGGACGTTATTTATGTTCTCTTGAATTGTGCGGGAAAAGCTAAATCATCAAGAAAACCGTATGTCCCTCATTAATTCATTTAGTGAGTGACGATATTTGTTTGGACCCTTTGATGGAGATAGATTGTTTGCTAGCAACTGATACAATTATCTCTAGATCAAGAAACGTATAATCTGCAAGAATAACACATTCCTATCTTGGATTATACGATGATATCGTGTGACATAAGAATCAAAATAGAGAAGCTAATTATTCTCTTATGCAGGATTGAAATATTGTAGCAGTACACTATTTATGCGAATTGGGAATCATAACGTGTTGCTAGATACCGCTTATGATTATTGGAATTAAATAGCGATTTAACTCCATGTCCAACGTAGCATAAATCCTCAAAGGGTCACACAAAATTGGTGTTTAACCATACGTGCATTATTTATTTATTTGCAATAGTTAGTATTGCAAAATATGATAAGTTGATTAATTAATTAAATAGCGTTATGGACCGTTATAATTAATTAAATCAAATGGATCATATAGAAATAAATTAATGCATTGTCTAATATCTAAATAATTATTATTAAGTTAATAATTATTTATTCAACACATATGTTAATTAAAAGGCTTTAATTAAAGTGTTAATTAAAAGTCCAATAGGGAACCAAATTGGGAGCAACAAGAAAGGTCCATTTAATAATTGATTGAGTGGATCCATAATACAAAACACATAGCCCATAAAGGCCCATTGTGTGGCCGGCCTTGCATGGAGGTAGGTGGGTGGTAATCTTGTAATTAGATGGTGTGAGGTAGGTAGGGTTAGCACACTATATAAAGGGTTGTATGGTTGCAAATCCACCTCTCTCTCTCCCACACAAACCTAGCCGCCCCTAGCCCCCTCTCTAGGCCGGCGCCTCCTCCCTCTTCCTCTCCCTATTGCTCATGTGTTGAGCCCCCTTCTTCCTCAAATAGATTTGTTGATTTGCTTGAAGAAAGGGTTAACTAGGGATTAGACTCATCCTCCAAACTACTAGCATAGTTTGTTGAGGATTTGGTTAATACCATAGTGGACTCGAGGCGTCCCGACTTGGAGGTCTTTGTAGCACGCACCACCTTCATCCAAGCCTTGGTTCGAGCCCCTTGATTACCATATCAAGAGAGGTATAACTTTGAACATCTTCTCTCTTGTGTGAATGGCTTTAAGTACTAGTTCCTATGTGTGCATGCTTTATTGTGGATAATTAAAAAGAATTAACCATAAAAATGAAAATTATGCACTTAACTAACAGTATGATCAAGAAATGATACTAATTCAGGCTGGTGTATCTCTGTGTGCGACAATTTATGTCAATTAAACTATTCGTGTTAAACGTAAAACTCACCAGCTTAATTAGAAAAAGGCCAAAATTCTGAAAGCAAAAGGAAAAATATTTTTATGTTTGCAGCAGCCAATGCATACTGGTCCTGCATTCCAAAAATTAACTATGGACTTCTTTAATCAACGATGATAACATTTACAACTAATAACAACTCATTTATCTTCTCATAGAGTTCAAAATTAACCTCAAGTCAAAATTTAAAGTGATGCATAAACAACTTCGAAAATTATCAAAGCACAATAGGTTCTTGTCGAATTAATTGCGCTTTGACACGAATCTTGAAAATAAAAGAATAGTTTTGCGCAATAATTTGGCTCTTAAGAATCAAATATTTGCAGGCATCTCTTATACTGAACTGCGAAGCCTAAAAGAAACTATAAAATCAATATAGATGATTTAAGTATGATATGTGATATATTCAACAGAATAATGTGGTGAGCTATGTTTTTCTATTTCCTAAAAACAAATATAAGAAAGAATAGAGAGAGTATAAATGTTGTAATTTCTGTTTGTTCCCTCATTAGAAATGTTCTGGCACAATGAACTATATACAAATAACAGACATAACCAAAACATAAGTAATAAAAAGACAAACTTCCAGTATTAGTTAGCAGTTTAAATGGCTATAATAAAATATTAATATAGTAATGCATTGCACAATCTGTAAAGGATATCCGAGAAATTAATAACCATGGATTTCTCAGAGATATTCACAAATAAAGTTCTCAGTAGTTGAAAGAGAAAAGTGCAGTACCAATTAATGTGAATCTGAGTGATATTGAAGTTCCATTGTCTATCTTTTTGAGATGCAATTGTTAACCTGACCTAGTTTTGTGATTGATTATAAATTTGGATATTGTTGTATGGGATGGCTATTGGTTGGGTCAGATTAGATAAATTCGGTGTGTTGAGTCAATCTGATAAAATGAGCTAAGGGTTTACATTGTCCATTGATATATAAAATAATCAGGTTAAGAAGCATGACAAAGTTGTCATATTTGCCTTTCTGTACTTAATTATCAGTATTTGTTTTTCCTTTCTTCATAAATTTATTATTTAAATGAAGCACAAATTTTATTATTTACAGATTTCTTATTTAATTTGGTATTATATTGCCAGAGAGCACTTACATCACAAGAGGGATGTTCTTAATTGAAAAGTCATTATCTCACATACTTAATTCCTATAATGCATATATCATCGAAAAGTCATTATCCACATACTTAATTCCTATAATGCATATATTAATTAAGAATATCAAGAGTCTCTACATGTTTTAGTTTTCTTTTCTATTGAGATACGTATGAGATTCAGTTGGGGTAAGTGAACCCCCTTTAGAGTCACCATTGATAATTAGATGTATGGTACTACCTAAAATCATCACAACAGGAAGTAACACAGATATTTGAGATAAAATTGCACCTAAATATAGAATATGCGAATTAGTATTAACATACTAGTAAGAACAATTGGTTTGACACCTGACCAGTTCATGGCCACCGTATATGATTTTTATGGCCTCGGTTATCATTTTTGTGACCAGACATGCCAACTATCTCCCCCTCATATTGAATTTTAAATTTTTTTTGACAATATGATATACGAATTCAATTTTTTTTCCTTTTAGTTTATATTCATTATTAATTGACAATCATGCAAACACTTTTGTCTATTCACGTGATCACCAATTATTATTATTATTATTATTATTATTATTATTATTGTTATTATTATTATTATTTCTTATTTTCCTTCAAAAAAAATTATTATTTCTTATTCTCGGTAGAAAACATCTCATGAAAGAAAATATAAATTAATGGCTTCATGGACTGTTCATAAATAATGAATTAATAGTAGGAAGATACAATCAAAAGGGTTGTTTCTATTAGCTTGATCTTTATGTGATTTTGGAGAAGATAATCGACTAAAGAGAGATTGATCCAACTCATTGATATTTATTACTTTTATTTATTCGAAAATGTTTAACATTGTATGACCGAGTCACGGTGATTTTAATTGGATCGAGCGAAGCTTCATATAGTAGTAACTATAACTAGTAACAAAACAACAACAACAACAATAATAATAATAATAATATCAGGAGAGAAATTACTTGCACGCATGTAAAGAAAAAAAAGAAAAGAGAAGAAAAGAAAAGGAAAGAATCAAAGAAAAGCGGGCATTCGAAGTTCTCCCCAGTCGGCCAGTCCCCACCTAACCCTAGTTTTCTTTTCTGTCGTCGACCCCAAACCTAACCCTAGTTCCCAATTTCTCTCCGATGGATGGCAGTGGCACAGTCGGAGGCGGCGATTCTCCAAGAGGCAGTCCTGCGCCTCCCCCTCTCAGCAAACCCCTCTCCACGACCTCCATTCCTAGACCCGTAACTGTCGCGCCGATAGAGACGCTCAATGACGCCATGCGTGGGACATCGATCTCTGCGGAGACGCCTCGACGGAGGAGGGGTCTGAAAGGAGATCGCTACGTGGAATACTTAGCTGAAGTCGCAAGGACCAGCCTCGAAGCCAGGAAGCGCTGGATCCAACAAAGGCTCACTCATCCCCCTTGCAAACGAGTTCGACCTAGAAAGGAAGAACCGGACAAATTAGATCCTCTCTTTCAGGTTTAATCCCATATACTGATAACTGATAACTGACCCCTTTCAGCACCTTTTTGAAATATGTTTTTCTTTCCATTCTCTTATTGCGTGCTTTGGTTACCTATATGTGATTTAATGCAATGACATGAATAAATTACAACATTAGTATGGTTTCTCAATTTTGGAAAACCAGAATTTCATATATTCATACCAATTGTTCACCTATGAAAATGAAACCCATTCAGAAAGTAACACACAAACAACCAATTGGCATGGTTTGTTGAAGTAACGCACAAACAACCAATTAGAATGCAACAATCTGCCATACCTGCCTTGCTGGTGTTATATTGATGAAGAAGGGTCTTGCTAGAAACCAACAACCCTCATTTCATATTCATATTTCTTCAATTGGCACCAATCTGTCTTGTCAGGGAATAATAAATAAATGAATAAA
Organism: Rhynchospora pubera; assembly: GCA_028095005.1. Classification (NCBI taxonomy): domain Eukaryota; kingdom Viridiplantae; phylum Streptophyta; class Magnoliopsida; order Poales; family Cyperaceae; genus Rhynchospora; species Rhynchospora pubera. The sequence goes on along the minus strand of CM051461.1, from coordinate 166,759,604 downwards.
TAAATAGATAGAACAGTTTTAACTTGAGCAACTCCAATTTCAACGAATACGATGTTTTTTTTTTAGAAGAATTGGCAGTGGCTGCCAATTGACAACGAATACGATGTTACTACCTAGTACCTACAGTTTCTGTGATAACTTTTTTTTTTTGTATCCAGTGTTTCCGGGGACATCAAACATGCATCCGATGCTACGAGTATCACTCCATGAAGTGCCGGTATTGCTGCACCACCGAGGGCTCTGTCTTTAGCTGGACAAAAGAAAAGGCTGCAGATTACACAAATCTTTACTCATGCCACGAGGGGCGTGGTTACGTCATGCCTAAAGAAGATGATTTCTTCTGCCCCGACAGTTCTTGCCAATTCTGCGGCCCGCTAGACAGTGTACTCAACCACATTACAGATGCTCACTCGATGAACATCCAGCATTTCTCCTACGGTGATGTAATTCAAATCCCCCTTCATTTGGTCGGCAAGTACCTAGTTCTCCCTGCTGCTTTCCCGAAGCACCCTCAATGGCACGTCCATCCAAGGAAAGTAGCTCTGGAACCTGCTATGACTGTAATTTCTCTACTTCCACTGCAACTGAAGCCTCAGGTCAACAAGCATAGGGCTCTTGAGGCATACCTCAATGAAGCTGAACTTCAGATGCGCTCTTTTACTCTGTTGCGTATAGTGAAGAACTCACCTACAGCACATCTCCGAACTATGGGAGAGCTTCCTTCAATCCCAACTATTGAGCCAGCCTCAGCAAAATCTGGACGAGTCTTTCCAGCGTTCCATAATCCAAAGCTGGTGTTCAATGCCTCCTTCACTTCCAAGTCACGCCAAGGGCTAGACTTGCCCACATCCTTTCAACAACAACGTACACCTCGCCCGATTACAGTATGTTATTTATTAATAGCTATTTTAAAAACTTTAATGACAAGTGTCTTGTGCTGGCTATATGAAAGCACCTGCTACCTGGTATCTGTTTAAAAGTTCTAAGGAGAATCTTCTCTATTGTGCATTAAGTGGCTTATAGCTTGGACTTAGACTGAGCTTTCATTGGATTATGTGTTTTTTGCCGGGTTCAGTTAGGATTTGAGATGAATCACAAGTGTTTGAGTTTTTGTTAATTTAGTTCTTATATTATTTCAATTTATTATGAAAAACTTTGAATTCAGTTTATGTCACAGTAGACAAACTAGATTGGCTGAAATAGGCCTTGACATGTGATAACTGACCTGCAACTCTTTATGAGCAATAAAGTTGCATCTCTTTTGGAATAATTTGACCTGTTACAGCTCTAAAATTCTCTGAAATATGAGGTCATTCCCAATCATTTTTTTAGTTTCTGAAATGTTGACAAAGGCTGCCTTGTTCTCTCCCGTTTAGAATGCCTCTCTATATAGCATTATTAATAACAGTTTCAGCTTCTTGGATCTGATAATAGTAATTTAAGAATTTGAACTGTGTCCACTGTGTACTTGGACGATTATGTTAAATACTTGTTTGTTTTTGTTATCTTGGATCAGCAAGAAAACAGCACCCGTGTGGGTGTGAATTGGAGAGAGAGAGGGGATCACCCAACTGATCCACTAGACGATAACAGTGATGGATCTCCATCGGACGGCTGTGATGGATCTCCATCTGACGGCTGTGATGGATCTCCATCGGACGGCTGTGATAGATCTCCATCTGAGGGCTGTCATGATAAGAAAACGGATCAATCTGATAAAAAGTTTGATGAGGAAGCAGCTCCGCTTGTTGTTGATCTATTTGAAAGTGAAGGTCTGAATCCTCTAAGAGCTATAATAGAAGATTTGTCAACCATGGAATGTGTGATGTGTTTTGATCCGTATCGTTTCCCTATACTCCAGGTATAAATATCTGCATACTAATTGATTCGCATTTTTCAATAATTGTGTTGTTCTTTTTTCTTTTGTAGCTTATAAAACTACGCTCTTTTTCTTTAGTGTGTGGAAGGCCATTCGATGTGTCAAGTGTGCTGCCATCAGTACGATGGGGAAGAAAAATGCTGTATTTGTAAGAATGACATAATTGGGGAGAATTTGTCCATGCAAACTGTGGCCAGTAATTGCTTCCTCCATTGCCGAAACCCGAAATGTCTGGAATATGGCGCAGTTGTGTACCACGATATGGAAGATCACAGAAAATTCTGCTCTATATACGTGTTTTGTCCATTGTGTGAAAATTCTTTTGAAGATTTATACTTTTTTACACATTTGGATAGATATCATAGGCAGAATTTAGAGTCATTTGATTATGAGGAAGAATTTATTGTCAGTCTCAAAGACAGGAAATACATCTTTGTAACTGCAACAGATCATAATATTTTTGTAATCATTAGAGTGCACAGTGATTTTCACTTGTTGTGTGTTAGGGCAGATGACGACGGCTCTTGCACACCCTTTTGGGCTTATATTAAATCAGATGATGTTAAAGAAGGGAACACTACGTGTTCGAAAGTAGTTAGTTCAGTGCTAGTCGAGAAACTTAATAAAGATTCTGAACTTTTTACTCAAGAGAACATTAGTGAAATAAGAGTGTTTATTCAGCGTAAAAATAATGCTCAGGAGGGTGAGGGAGAGGTTGCTCAGGTAATTCGCCTCTCATTTGAATTTGAACTTTTAGTTGTTTGATATATAATGTGATGCTTACTGTTATTCGATGATAATTCAGGAAAAGGAAGACACAAATGAAGATGAGGATGAGGAGGACTCAGATCAGGATGAGGACGAGGAAGACGCAGATCAGGATGAGGATGAGGAAAACACAGATCAGGATGAGGACGAGGAAGACGCAGATCAGGATGAGGATGATGATGTTCAGGTAATTTATATTATTTCTGATTTCGGATTGTTTAATTTTGATTCCTTGATACTAGTCAGCTTCAATGTTAACTTGCTTTTGGTGGGTCTGGACTCAGATCGAATTCGAAGGTGTCGACAAGCATTGGAATTATATGGATGAAAGCGAAAGGAATCTTCCTGAAGTTGATCCAAATGCGAAGGAAATCGAGTATCTTAAGAATTATAAGCTGGGTCAACTATCAACAGCCTTATTGCGATGTGCAGAATGTAGTTTACCATTGACTCCTAAGATATTTCAGGTAGGCAAACTGTCTGTCTAATTACTAGTTGTTAATATCATGCATGTGCAGTAATTATCGTTGCTACTTAGAATCAATAATTGTTAATAGGTTTCCAAGTGTTAAAAAGAACTGCTAAATTGCTGATGCTAAATTCTAATTGGCCGAATGATGGGTAGTCAAACTGAAATGTTTTATTTGTCGGGTTATCTTTCTATAGGCCCACATAGTTTGTAGGACGTGATGATTGATCTTGCCGGACATTATTTTTGTTTAAATATAATACTTTAAGTTCCTGTATTTGTACTGTACTAATTTTATATGTTTAAATACAGTGTGCAAAAGGACACGACGTGTGTGTAAGATGTCGGGTAGGCAAAAAATTTTGCACAGAGTGTGGATTAGACTTGGTTTACCGCAACAACAATCTGCAAAATGTTGTTGAAGCAGCTAAAGTTCGATGTGGCTTTGAAGGATGTTATCAAGTACTTCCATTTTTTAAACTGTTTGCTCATGAGACTAGGTGCTCTTTCGCCCAACTTTGTTGTAAAAGCTGCAGCAAAGGAATCTGTGGAGATTTCAATAAACATGTCAGGGAGCATCATCCGGAAGCTGTTAAAGAGATTGAGTTTAACAATCCTGTCTGTGTGCGGTTGGGAAGTAAACAACATCTCTTTTTGGTGGCAGAAAATGAGACTTTTGTAGTCATGCTCAAGGATTTCCAGATAACTGTTGCTGTTGCTAGATTGGTTGATGCAGACCCCAGCGGTTACATGTTTGGTATTGATTTTGGTTCGAGTGAAGAAGTGGTCAAATCTACTTTGTGGGACGAGCTTACTGAAGAATATGAATACAGGTGGATATCATTTGATAGTAAAGACAGATTGTACGAAGGAACTGTAATAATAAAGAGCTGACTTGAAAAAAATACAGAACCTTGACTAGATAAATTTTCTTGGTATTTGGCTCTGTTCTTTAAAAAATGAATGTTATCATTGTTTGTTAGGTTGTAAATTCTACGCCAGTAGAATACGTGGGGAGTTTTTTTATTGAAAATCTTTGCCACGAATATGTAGGTATTATTTTTTGTGATTGAAAATCTTTATTATTATCTTTAGTATTTATTTAATGCTGTCTGCCTTTATTTAATGCTTTTGATACGTATTTATTAGGAACTGCTTTTGATAGTGTTAGGTTGTAAATCTTTTCCTTCAGATATTTTTATAAACTTGTTAGCTCAATTTCTAGCATTCATCTCAACATAAAATAATAATACATGAAATTAATTTTGTTAATGTCATGCATGTCGGTGTCCAGTACGAATCACCACCGAGTCTTTTAATTCACAGTGTTGATTAAATCTAAATGCGCACAATCCAAATAAGATGAGAAGAAAATTACGTGTAATATAAACACTTATCTTGGGCTTTACAAATTTACAATGTCCTGTATTCATTTGAGTGTCTTAATTTACGATTCTTTCTTGTCTGAATAAAAAAAAAATAACCCAGCCAGCAAAAATTTAAACCCTTGCCGGAGCAAATAAACAGCACGGGCCCAAAAAACCGATTCACCACGAAGCGCGATGAGAAAGCTAGCTTAGATTAATTGTGCAATGATTGTCTAAGTTATTTTGTTTACACCCTTCAAGTGTAGGTCTTGCTTGATCGATAGGTGGTTAAGTCCAAGCAAAATTTAGATTAATTAGCATAGTTATTACCAACATGAGGGTTGATGCCGAGAGGTTAAACTAGAATCAAGAAATGAAAGTTGAACTCCTTTTCAATGACGATAATACAAGAAATCATAGGTCAAAACTCAAAAGTATATAATAGATAAAAAAACAAGAGTTGAAATCTAGATTATACTCTAACACAAGTCAAAGACCCTTCCTTTCGTACTGAGACGAAGACAATTTCCAATGCGGTTGTGTTATGTAATGACAATCAACAAAAGTCAAAAACCTTTATTGGGAAGGGGGGGTTATTACCCTCTAACTCTACATTTCTCTGAGGACTACGCAAGCAAGCCTCCCAAGTGCCAGTTTCCCCAAGGCTTCTTCCATCCTAATGTGTATCCTTCCAGCACCGTTTGCTTTTCCATCCTCAATGGAGATTACTGTGAGTAAAGTTCCCAGTAGTTGAAAGAGAAAAGTGCGGTACCAATTAATGTGAATCTGAGTGATATTGAAGTTCCATTGTCTATCTTTTTGAGATGCAATTGTTAACCTGACCTAGTTTTGTGATTGATTATAAATTTGGATATTGTTGTATGGGATGGCTATTGGTTGGGTCAGATTAGATAAATTCGGTGTGTTGAGTCAATCTGATAAACTGAGCTAAGGGTTTACATTGTCCATTGATGTATAAAATAATCAGGTTAAGAAGCATGACAAAGTTGTCATATTTGCCTTTCTGTACTTAATTATCAGTATTTGTTTTTCCTTTCTTCATAAATTTATTATTTACAATTACAATGGGCTAATTTGTATCTCGACTTAAAATAGTTTAAATGAAGCACACATTTTATTATTTACAGATTTCTTATTTAATTTGGTATTATATTGCCAGAGAGCACTTACATCACAAGAGGGATGTTCTTAATTGAAAAGTCATTATCTCACATACTTAATTCCTATAATGCATATATCATCAAAAAGTCATTATCTCACATACTTAATTCCTATAATGCATATATTAATTAAGAATATCAAGAGTCTCTACATGTTTTAGTTTTCTTTTCTATTGAGATACGTATGAGATTCAGTTGGGGTAAGTAAACCCCCTTTGGAGTCACCATTGATAATTAGATGTATGGTACTACCTAAAATCATCACAACAGGAAGTAACACAGATATTTGAGATAAAATTGCACCTAAATATAGAATATGCGAATTAGTATTAACATACTAGTAAGAACAATTGGTTTGACACCTGACCAGTTCATGGCCACCGTATATGATTTTTATGGCCTCGGTTATCATTTTTGTGACCAGACATGCCAACTATCTCCCGAATGCAACTCTGCTGTTGCGCTACAAATTTTGTAGCGCACTAAAGGACAAATTAATTTGATCAGTATTTAATAAGTAGCCCCCAATTGTGTACCCATATAGTCCATGTTATTAGTTTATAGTTTGATGTTTTCTGTCTGGTTTTAGCAAAACCTCACCTCATCGTGTTTTCCCGCAATCTTCCCTCTCTTTAGGTACTGTACGGCAGGATGGTTCTTTTGGTTAAACTAAATCTTTCAAAAATTATCATACCATAAATTATTATCCTTTTATTTTCAGGTTATAAACAGTTTTAGTGCTTAGGTATAACATCCCCTAATTACCTTCCTAGAAAATTAGACTTAGAAAGCCATAAGTTAATTAAGAAACAAACCTTGCTCTGATACCAAAGTGGAAGCGAAACTGGTCGACTTTGAAACTTCGGATTATAATTAATGCTGGCTTCAAAGATTTTTATGAAATTGTGAAAGAAAGATCTTATTAATGGAGTAGGATTACAAGAGAGAAGAAGTAAGACTTCAGAGTTTTTCTGTGTGTCTTGCAACTTCTGAATGACACTCTTTTATAGAGACTTAAGTCTGGTATCTCAATAATGCATCGGGTGCTCATTGGGCCCCATCGTCATGCAATTAATTGGATTACCACATACTTTTGTCTCCCACTCAAATAAAAAGATGCGCACTGACACACTTAGTGCGATCTGAAAATGAAATAAAGGAAAACACTTCCTCAGTGCTGTCCAAAAGTAAAGCGCACTATTCAATAATGCGCCTAAAGATGCACCAAGTGGCGCACTGAAACACACCAGTACAATTATTATACACTAGCACCATTATAAAGATGCTTTTTTAGAAAAGAACAAATGCCCACTAACAGACCAAAACAAGTTGGCACCGAAAGTAAGCATATTATGAATACTACCTAATAATAGATGCTCTGCTGGATTATTCGAAGCCTACTGTGAGCTTCAATCAACTTTTCGATATTATTGTTAACAAGCTCGAGGGCATCTCTTGCCCAATTATCCTTACTAGCATGTTGTTCAAGTCTGACCTTTTGTAAATTGCTCATGACTAGCAATTTTTCAAGCTCCGTAAGGGATTTTTGAATTTGGGCTTGGTGTAATTCCATGAGCCTTGTTCTCATTCCTCCTTCCATATTTAAAGTCGGCCTCGAAAACAATAAATCACAAGTGATTGTCTCATAGTCTTCTATTTCTTCTGTTTGGCCACATGATGCTCCCCAGCGAACAGCGTTGTTGAGCGCTATCCTGGAATCTGGCCTAAGACTATAACGTGGGGATCCTTCATAGCTTCTAAAAATATGGGTTAAATATTCCAGCACCATTTTTCTGCAAAAATATAAACAAACTGAAACTATTAAACAAAAGACAGTTTTCCGTAGATTACTGCCAAAGATCAATGGTTTTCCGTAGATTACCATCAGACCTGAAAAAGAAACAAAAATAATTAAACATTTATTTGGATTTTAAAGGTGAATCAGAGTAAAGAGCTAATTTTTAAAATTAGCTCATTCATCTGTTTGTTTAGGCTGTCACTAAATTGATCTGCTTCTTCGAATGCTCCTTCGAGATGTGCTAAAAATAGCTCTTGCTGTTCTTGTATCTCACTGGTGACAGCCAACTTTGTTGTTAATCGGGAGAGTGCATCTGCTAAGCTATTCAACTTACCATCTATATGCTCAAAGTTAATCTGCACTCCTGTCCCTGTTACATAATCAACAAAGTTTATCCATCTAACCCTTGATGGTTTATTTTGGGCTGACTTATTGAAAAAGGATATTATTGCTTGACAGTCAGTCCTCAGCGTTATCTCCTGCTGATCAAGATAGTGGATTTTTAGTGCCTTCAATGTTTCCATGCAAGCGTGTATTTCTGCATCAATGGTTGACTTGATCACCGGAAATTTACCGCTAGCATAGGCACAAATCTTTTCTATGGTTCTGGGGTCATGCTTCTTTGGTTTCCATTTGCATATGCCACCCCATCCTTCCATACATCCGTCTGTTTCAAGGATGATATAGCTCCCTGTTGGTGGAAGCTCCAAATCTGGCAGGTTTTGCACTTTTTCCTTGATTTTTCTGATCAGTTCATAATCAGACGGTTTAAGGCGCTTATCTCCATGAGGGCTGGTTTTCGTGTACAAGGGGCCTAGGAGAGTCCCAAGTTTTGGAATGTAACTCCTGGCGTAATTAAGTATGCCTAACCATGCTCGGAGTCCAGCCTTTTCTTTTAATTTTTCCTCATCAAATGAGACAATCTTCTTTATGACATGGGGTTGGAGTTTCACCTTACTCCTTCCAATGATTGCTCCAAGGAATTCGATCTCTTTGACTGCTATCTTCATCTTTGTTGGAGAGAGTACGAGGCCCCATTTTTCACAAATTTCTAGCATTTTTCTAAGGTGCTCGGCATGTTGTTGTTCATTCTCAGAAAATACCAGAATATCATCAATATACACCGCTATAAAATCTTCGGTACCAGCAAAACACTGAACCATCTTCCTTTGAAAAATAGCTGGTGCGTTCTTCAGTCCAAATGGCATAACGAGCCATTCATATAGACCACCAGGCACCACAAAAGCAGTCCATTCAATTGACTCGGGTGCCATTGCCACCTGATGAAATCCACTCTTGAGGTCGAATTTCGAGTAGATCTTACTGTGACCAACCTTTTTAAGGATAGTATTGATGCCAGGGAGGCTATACTGATCCTTATGAGTATTATCGTTGAGGGACCTGTAGTTGAATATCATGCGCTCTTTATCTTTAATTTCTTTGCCAGTGACTGGGTCAATGGTGGTTCCAGAATTGACCATTATAGCCATGGTTCTGTGCCTGCTTTTGCTAGGCCTAATTACTCCCAGTTGTAATAACGCCTTTGTATGTTTTTTAAATTGTTCTTTCATTTGAGGCGTCACATGCTTCAGAGGTTTATCCTGAATTTGGAGATCAGGATTTATGATGTCGAGGGAGCATGTTACCTGATTTTTCGACCAGTGTTTCAGAGGGTTTTCTCCAATGAACCCCTGTTCTTTTAGTCTGTCGAGTAGTGGCCTGAACTTCTCTTTAAACTGTTGTAGCTCTTGCTCTTGGTGGTATGCTACGGCCTCCCTTACTTCAATGTATTCTAAGCCCGTCAGGTCGAGTTCAGGAATTGCGGCTTGTACCACCTCAGCATCTGTTGTGGTTGCAATTGTCGTGATATTTTTATAAAAAGTCACGTTCTGGCCTTCGATTCGTAATCCACCTTGCGTGGATCGGATAAAATTGCACCCGATCAGCATCTGAACGCCCTCCTTCTTCCCCATCGAAAAAGAATAGGTGAAGGGAATTCTGAACCTATTCGACTCAATCAGCATACTGCCATTTTTGAGTTTTAAACTGGCTATCTGGGTTGAGTTTACCCCATTTATTTGTATGGGATAGGCACTTGGCTCCAATGCCTCTTGTGGGACAATTTCTTGGTTGACACAACAGACAGTTGCTCCTGTGTCAAGAATTGCTTGAACCTTGAATGGGTTGACTCCTGGTATTTCAAATGTTATCTCCATGTTATAGAGTCTATTTAGAACCCTTTTGCCCCTTACAGGGTCTTGGACCACTGTATTGAATCGCTCAATTTCCTCAGTAGAGATAGTATTGGCAGAAGCTATTCGAAGAGCTCCTGTTGGATTTTTTGGTTCCATCTCTATTTCTTCATCTACCTCTTCGTCTTCGAACCGTAGTTTGGTTTTTCCTTTGTCTTTCTTCATTAATTCATCAAACTCGGCTTCGAGATCTTCTGTTCTGGCCTCAAACAGTTGTTGTTTGAGTTTTCCATTTTCTGCCAAGAGGTATTGAACATAAGAGATCAGCTCATTGATTAGCTGATCCTTACTATCATAAGGTGCTATTGGTTGCACCTTAGCTCGTATTCGTCTACCCAGCCGAAATCTTGAACACATAGGACATACTGTTAGGCGGCAGTTTTTACAGTATGCCCTTGTTGATTCAGTCGTCATTTCTTTACACATGGAACATTTTTCATGTCCTGTTGGAACCGAATCATTGTCCTGCCAGTCATGGGGACAATCTCTTTGATCTTCAGGCAGTTGTATGTAACTCCGCCAGCTCAATTGCTCTGCCTGTATCATGAGTAATTGCTCGCCAAATGGTAAATCATTGATTACGGCTGAAGCAACATTTCCAACTTCTCCTTCAGATAATGAGCAAATTGCGTCACTATCGGGTTCATTTAGATCAACTGAGAGGACATCCCAGCTATCTGACAGTTCCATATTTTCAATAATAGCTGCCCTGGCAATGTTTCATGTTTTGCGGTTACAGTCTCGCGCGAAATGTCCTTCTTCTCCGCAAATGAAACACTTGCATTTGCGGACTTTGTCAGCATGTTTTCTCTTGAACACACGCACATGAGATTCATGGGGTTTGCCTTTGTAAGTTCTGGACTTACGAAGTCCATACTTCTTTCTTTCTCCATAGTAGCCTGGTAATGGGATTTTGCTACAAAAGGAGAGATCTTTCAAGCTCCTTTGGAGTGCAGCTTGTTTGCACCTTTCAGCCAGGTACTGGTATGAGAAATTTATTCTTGGCATAACGCCTATTGCTGCTCCAGGGTATTTGTCTAAAAACGCCTTTTCTAGTTCTTGCCCAATTAGAGGTGGCATTTTTCTGAAGAATTTTTCCGAGAGTTCTGAGGAAATGTACATCCTCCCGGATTTTACTGCAAGGATCTTGTAATCATTCATGTAATTGAACAGATCCTTAACATGGTTGCATGACAAGCGTTCAAGGTCTTGGTAAGCGCGTGTCTGTTCTTCAGTGGACCCTTGGTATGGGTCCTCTAGCAGTATCATCCTTCGAATGCAGGAGATTACGTTTTGGGGATCATCTGCGACTGCTATTAATTCTTCATATTCATGGGGATACGCCATTCTCCATTGGATAAACATCTTTTTCTCTACATCCCCTAGGAGATTTTCAATGAAAATCACCTTACTCTTGTTATCTGTCCAGTTGCGGTCATTGACCACATTGAGAGTAATTGATTCCCATCGAGAAATCACATCGCTGTATTGCCCAATATCTTCTGGTAATACCAGAATTGCTACTTTGTCACTCTGAGCATCCGGAAGGTTGAATCTCCCATTATGCTGTTGTGCATAACCTCCTTTGAATCTGCCAACATGATCTCTGATTTCATGTATTGTTGGCATCGGTGCTTGCCGGGATGTGCTCGCCGGAGGGTAATTAACAGGACCCATTACTGGTTCTGTTGGCCTTCTCTGGGTAAGTGAACTCTCAGCTGTTGAAAAAGCTGATTCCATCATTTTTGTGAAAGCCTTCATCTTAGGATATTCTAGTTCTGTTTCTTCTGCCGCGTATGCAAAATGCGACAGTTTGTTTTTATCACCTTCGGAGGCGAAAGGATTAAGCCATTCTTCCTCTGATTCATCATCTTTATCCCAGATTGGACAATAATCTAGCATCGGTCCTTCTCTAGACAGGGATGCCAATAGTTGGATTGATTTCAATTCTTCTTCAAATGAGGTTTCTGGTTCCTCAATTGTAATCATCAAGGCCATTTCTCCATCTAATTCCTCTTCATCATTAGGCCCGACAACTGCTGGTTCTGCTGGTGCAGTTGCTGTATATCCACCAAATCTAATGGCTAGGGAGCCATCAGTTCTTGATCTGACTCGAATTGTTTGTGGGTGTTGCACTTCTGGAATTGCTGGTGGCCTGATTATCCATCGTTGGCCTCTCAATTCTTCGGTTGATCTCGGTTTTCCCGGTATAGCCCTTATGCCCCTGCTTGCTAGGTGTTCTGTTACACCTTGGACATTGTACCGGAAGTTGGTGTGGCTGGTATTTGATAACCTCCCTATTAAAGATCGAGAGATTAAGAGGTTGCTTTCTCCACCTCGCCATGATTCATACCCATGAGTTTGTACAACCAATTGGATGTGATTGTAAAAATCATGAATACTAACCATCATGTCAGGAACTGCGTATGCCAGCTGTGTGTTGTCTGTTAAGTCCATTTCCATGGAGCTTATCAGTGAGGTATCGTTCCCCCATCTTGTGTCTCTCAAAACAACTAGAGCATTTACCCCTGCACTTCTTCTATGCAGAGCGTATAGCCTGACCATTACAACACCTATATGTAAGTGCTGTAATCCTTCTTCTACGAGCCTGTTGTAGCTTTCTTGAGAGATAAAGGGAATTTCCCTTTGGTCTCCAACCACCAGAATTCTTTCATCGGAATAATGTTGGTATACCCGATGATTTCTTTCGCTCCATCCAGCTTGGTATAATGTTTCTACTGGAACTTGTTGTGCTCTGCGAAACTGTGAGACGCTTAGTTCCGCATCAGGACTTAGTTGAGATTCTAATGTCCTTCGATATTGCCTACGCCTTGGCAATCTTCTTTGTGCCTCATATCGTAACCGGCTTCCGAGTCTGTAATCCCGGATTTGATCTTCAACGGTTGGTATTTGGTTTTCGTGGCCTGATACAGATGGTCTACCCACTGTTTCTGTTTGAGTACGACTCATTGTATCTTTTTCTTTTCTTCTTCGTATATTTTCTTTGGGTCACGATATACGAAGAATTTACCCGTTATGGTTGGCCGTTTTTGTTAGGAAGTGTGCTAATTTTCATTTTTGTGCTAATTACCAATTAATTAACCAAGCAAATCACACACATAAGAGATCTAGTACACAAGCTATTCAAACACACGAGAAAAAGGATTGGAAGTATACCTCTCTTGGTATCGCAACCAAGAGGCTCGTTCCAATGCGTTGGTGTCGGTGGCGTGCTCTCCAAGAACCTTCTCGCCGTGCTCCTCGAGTCCACTAAGGAATTAACCACCTTCTCTAATCAATTATGCTAGTAATTGAGAGAATTGTGCCTAATTCCAAAGCTTTCCCTTCTCTTGATTAATTCTCCAATTAATTTAGTGGAAAAGCTTGCTCAACACATGAGCTAGGTGGTGTGTGGAAGAGAGAAGAGGAATGAAAAATCTGAAATTTTTCTTCCCTTGTGGTGAGGTGCGGCCAAAGAGAGAAGGAGAGAGAGAGGTGTGTGGAGGCTAGGGTTTGCTCCCAAAGAACACCCCTTTATATAGACCTCAAGCCCTAGCTCTTCATCCAAATTTTGGAGGACCAAAATGCCCTCATGTAGCCGCACCTACCTACCTCTATTGTGGGTTGGGCCTCAAGCCAAGTTGAGCCCAATAACCTTCCATTTTATTACACCTTCCTTTAGGCATTAAATCAACCAATTAATTTAAGGCCCAATTTGCTCAATTTATTAAATGTGTTGATTATTATTAATTATTAACTATTTAATAATTAATATAGAATTAGACAATGCATTTAATTATTTCGATACGATCTATTTGACTTAATTAATCATAACGTTCCATAACGGTATACGATTAATTAATCAACTTATCACATTTTGCAAAAACCAATTGTTGCAAATAAACAATTAATGCACGTGTGGTTAAACACCTTATTATGTGTGACCCTTTGAGGATTTATGCTATGTTGGACATGGAATTAAATCGCTATTTAATTCCAATAATCATAAGCGGTATCTAGCAACACATTATGATTCCCAATTCGCATAAATAGTGTACTGCTACAATATTTCAATCCTGCATGAGAGAATAATTAGTTTCTCTATTTTGATTCTTATGTCACACGATATCATCGTATAATCCAAGATAGGAGCGTGTCATTCTTGCAGATTATACGTTTCTTGATCTAGAGATAATTGTATCAGTTGCTAGCAAACAATCTATCTCCATCAAGGGGCCCAAACAGATATCGTCACTCACTAAGTGAATTAATGAGGGACATACGGTTTTCTTGATAATTAGCTTTTCCCCGCACAATTCAAGAATACTTAAATCAAGTCCGTATAGCAGCCTTTATCAGGAATCAGCGGTAGACATGATTTATAGTATCTATCCTCATGTGGAAAAGATAATCATCTCAAACTTAGAACCAAAATCATAACGAAATAAATAATGACACGTAACACAATCCATATATTTATTTCGTGGGGTCCAGTCATGTACTATGTTCTATAACATATACATATGCAATTAAGTTGGTTACTCTTAACCTATGATTTATAGAACTTAATCATCACTTAACCTGCATACTAATCTTATTGATAATTAATGTCCTTTGTTAATTATCAATATTATGGACTTTTAGATTTATCGTTGTCATTTACTACTAAATGAATAACAGTGATCTATAATTCAGATCCTCAACCTGAATGAACTGTCAACGAGTAAATCAAAGAACAAATGATCTGAAATCACCAATAACATAAACTATAGAAGTAGCCTAATGAATTGGCTTCTAGGACATATCTCTAACAATCTCCCACTTGGCCTAGAGTCAATCAATAGTGACTTCTAGCAAGTGCATAGTACTCAATGTAATATCCAAAATATACATGTCTCATACTAAAGCCTAGTAATAAAAAGATACAACTCAAAGCCACTCAGGCATACGCCTAATCCCCATGGATGCAACGTGCAACTCATGTGCGGCTCGAGATAAAGGCTTTGTCAGAGGGTCCGCTGTGTTCGCGGCACCGTCCACCTTCTTGACCTTGACCCATCCATCATTGATCAACTGACGGATGAGATGGAATCGTCGTAGAATGTGCCTAGTCTTTTGATGAGACCTAGGCTCCTTGGACTGAGCTATGGCTCCCGTGTTGTCGCAGTAAATATCCACTGGACCTGAGATGCTTGGAACCACCTCTAGCTCGGTCAAGAACTCCTTGATCCATACACCTTCTTTCGCTGCTTCACCAGCCGCTAAGTATTCTGCTTCGGTGACGGAATCGGCCGTAGTATCTTGCTTGGAACTCTTCCAACTTACGGCACCACCATTGAGCAGAAATACGAAGCCGGACTGTGATTTTGAGTCATCTCGATCGGTTTGGAAACTAGCATCGGTGTAACCACTTACCACGAGCTCTTGGTCTCCACCATATACGAGAATGCTATCCTTTGTTCTCTTGAGATATTTGAGGATATTCTTGACTGCAGTCCAATGTGCCATGCCGGGATTGGCTTGGAATCGACTAGTCACGCTAATCGGATGTGCCACATCAGGACGAGTGCATAGCATGGCATACATAATCGATCCGACCACAGATGGATACTGGAATTTCTTCATGTAATCCCGATCTGTATCATTGGTCGGACTTTGAGACTTGCTCAAGAAAATGCCATGTGACATAGGCAAGAATCCCTTTTTGGAATTTGTCATGTTGTGTTTGTTCAACACTTTGTCAATATATGCATCTTGGCTCAAGCCTAACATCCTTCTCGATCTATCTCTATAGATCTTGATTCCAAGGATATAGGCGGCTTCGCCCAAATCTTTCATTGAGAACACCTTCTTCAATGAATCCTTAACTGCATTCAACTCGGGGATATCATTCCCGATCAAGAGGATATCATCAACATATAGAACAAGAAACACAACCACGCTCCCACTGATCCTCTTGTAAACACAAGGTTCCTTTTCGCTTTGAACGAAGTTCAATTTCTTGACTTCTTCATCAAAGCGTTTGTTCCAACTCCTTGATGCTTGCTTCAATCCATAAATGGACCTTTGAAGTTTGCATACCTTGTTAGCATTCTTTGGATCCACAAAACACTCGGGTTGTGTCATATACACATCCTCTTCCAAATTTCCATTTAGGAAGGCGGTTTTGACATCCATTTGCCATATTTCATAATCATAAAATGCGGCAATTGCTAACATGATCCGAATTGACTTGAACATAACGACGGGCGAGAAGGTTTCTTCATAGTCAATACCATGAACTTGTTTGTAACCTTTCGCTACAAGTCGTGCTTTGTAAATGGTCAAGTTGCCATCCATGTCGACCTTTCTTTTAAAGATCCATTTGTTCTCAACGGGTTTTACCCCGTTGGGAAGATCAACCAAGGTCCATACCTTGTTGTCATACATGGATTGCATTTCGGATTCCATGGCTTTGAGCCATTCCTTGGAGTCTGGTTTTCTTTTCATGTCATCAATGGTCAAAGGCTCATCGTTCTCCATGACGAGAACGTCGTGCAAACCTAAATATCTTATAGGTGGACGACTTGGCCTTGCCGATCTTCGTAGGGTAGATGCTTGAGGTTCTTGAACTTGCTCCACAACGGTTTGTGGGCTTTGTTCTTGAACTTCAAGTATAGGTGCGTCCTCAACACTATCGACACGCGATATGTTTGAGTATTCATTTGAGGGAGCTTGTTCTTGAACCTCTTCTTCCACAACAACTTGAGGAATGGGTTCGACTACAATCTCGTTCGGTGCAACCTCATTTGGCACTATATTTGGAACAACTACATTACCTACTTGAGGTATGTTTTGTTGCGGTTCTTGAATTTCTTCAATAACCACGTTGCTCCCACTACTTCTTCTTGAGATAAACTCCTTTTCCAAGAATTCCGCATGTAACAACTATTTTATTCTCGACACGGTTATAGAAGTAGTAACCCTTCGTTTCCTTAGGGTATCCTACGAAATGACATTTGTCCGATTTGGGTCCAAGCTTATCGCTCACTAGCCTTTTCACATAAGCTTCACAACCCCAAATCTTGAGAAACATCATGCTTGGTTTTGAACCAAACCATAGCTCATAGGGTGTTTTCTCAACGGACTTTGATGGAACACGGTTCAAAGTAAAAGCTGCGGTTTCAATTGCATAACCCCAAAAGGACATAGGCAAATCAGTTTGGCTCATCATCGATCGAACCATGTCTAGCAAAGTTCGATTCCTCCTTTCGGACACACCATTCCATTGTGGTGTTCCTGGTGGAGTGAGTTGTGGAACGATTCCACACTCCTTTAGATAATCGCCAAATTCATGGCTTAAGTACTCACCACCTCTATCGGATCGTAAGGCCTTGATCTTTCTATCAAGTTGGTTCTCAACTTCACTCTTAAACTCTTTGAACTTGTCAAAGGTTTCAGATTTATGACGCATTAAGTAGATATACCCGTATCTACTATAATCGTCAGTGAACGTGACGAAGTATGAGAAACCTCCACGTGCACAAATGCTCATAGGTCCACATACATCGGTATGTATGAGATCTAACAATCCATTTGCCCTTATCCCTTTGTTGGGAAAAGGCGCTTTGGTCATTTTACCCATCAAACAAGATTCGCAAGTGTCAATTGGCTCGAAAGCGAATTGATCCAAGAGACCAACGGATTGTAGTCTCTTGATGCGTTTCTCGTTGATATGACCTAAGCGGCAATGCCACATTAAAGTAGCATTCTCATGTGAAACCTTACGTTTTCTTTTGTCATTTTCAACACTCAAAACAAATCCATTCGAATCGAGCACATAAAGACCATTCAATAAATGTGCATCACAAAAACGAACTTCATTACGAAACAAAGTCAAACACTTGTTCTTTATTACAACATCATAACCATCCAAATCCAAACAAGAAACGGATACAATGTTTCGAGTGATACATGGAACTACAAAAACATCCTTGAGTTCCAACACAAAACCATTAGGCAAAGTTAGTTCCACGCTCCCAACGGCCATAGCGGAGACGCACGTGCCGTTACCGACGCGGAGTTGAACTTCGCCTTTCTCGAGCCGTCTTCTATTCTTTAGTACCTGCACATTTCGACAAATGTGAGCACACGAACCAGTATCAAATACCCAATCTGTGTGAGAAGTAGCGAGAAGGGTTTCGATGACAAATATACCTGAGGTAGAAGGTTGGACAGTTCCCGCCTTCTTGTCAGCGAGGTACCTTGGGCAGTTTCTCTTCCAATGGCCCTTGTTGCTACAGTAGTAGCAAACGGTCTCGGAAGTGGCCGGGTTCTTATTCTTCTTAGAACCCACGGGAGCACCCTTGGCCGGACCTTGGGGCGTCACCGGGCCTTTGCCTTTTCCTTTGCGGCCACGCTTTCTTATCTTCTTGCTCTTTCCACTCACCGCAAGAACATCCTTTGGGCCCTTCTCTTTCTTTAGACTCTCCTCCGTCTCAATGAGCATGTTTTGGATGTCATCCATGCTCTTGTCCATGCCGTTCATCCGGTAGTTCACAACGAAACCGGTGAAGCTTGGAGGGAGAGAATTGAGAATGAAGTCTTGAATCGCCCCCGAGGGGAAGGGCGTATCAAGCTTCTCAAGCTGCCGAAACAACCCCGCCATCTTCATGATGTGTGGCCCGACATCATGACCTTCGGCCAAGCGAGTGTTGGCGACGGCCTTGATGAGACGGGCCCTTTCGGTGCGGGCCTTTGTTTGGAACATGTTGGATAGGCGAGTGATCATGGCGAACACTCCATAGCCACTATCCATGAACTCCTTTTGGAGTTCCGCTTCCATGGTTGCCACCATCACGACGGACATCTCCATGTCCTCGTTCTCATGCTTCGCAAAGGCATCCTTTTCCTCTTGGGAAGCGGTTGCCTTTGGAGCCGATGGCATGGGAGTGGTGAGGAGATACTCTCTTTTCTCATACCTAAAGGCAAGCCTTAGGTTGCGATGCCAATCCAAGAAATTGGCACCGTTAAAAGCGAGTTTCTCTCTCTCAACAAGAGAACGTAGCGTAAAAGATGAGGAAGACATCTACAACAATACATAAGTTTAAGGTCAATTAGTTTATGCTTTAAAATTTGTTTTAACTAAGTAAAACTTCCACTACATTATATCATGTCCCTAAATGTAGTGAATTTCCAAGACTCCCACAACTTGTTAATGCAACGACGGCGTCGGCAGAACATTGCACCAACAAATGTGAGATAGGTTCTCCAACCAATCATACGTTCCTATGATTCTTGGTTCGATTAACGAACTTCACTCCAATGACCAATCCGATTTGAATCATTGTTAAGTCACTTCTTTCTATTTGCTCCTAGTAAATCCGATTTACACCCCGACACGGATGATGGATCACGATGTCCCGCGTCGGCGAGAATACATCAATGACCGATCATACTACGTAAGAAGGGGATAGAAAGAAGGAGAGTGAATTTTGTTTAGACTTAATTCTTTTTAGTTTGGGACAAACAATTCATATGACGCTTTGTTTGGTGGTCGTGTAATCATACACCCATACCTAACCTAACACAAGCATTCATACAAGCATCTCATAGTTGTGGGTTTGTATGGCTCCCGCTTGCATTAGTTTCGCCACATCCTCCATGAAGCAAAACTAATCTACTCCATGCCCTCCCACTAAATTCTATAAGGATCTAAATCCTATATAAAATAAAGCTACAAAATACATGTGAAAACATCCTATTCCCATCCTATCCTTAGGGGCATGCAAGCCTCACAAGTTACATCAAAAATTAATCAAAAATTAATTAATGGCACCAAAGGCCGCATTACAAACATTCACACATGCATTCATTTACAACCACAAGGCATTGAGTCTTGAGCCATACTAAACCCACTATCCACATACAAAACAAAGTTAGCACATACAAGAACTTTGTTTCCAATTAACGATTTTCAAGCATCTTTGCGTATCGTTTGCTATAAGTAAATTCCGTGTACAAATCCTCAATTTTAAACAACCAAACTTGTTTAAATTCATTTAGAAAGTTCTTTCAACATCCCATAACAGAAAGAAGATCAAACAAGGAGTTTTCTAATTAATTTCAACTAGTTTGAATACTTAGAAAAACAGTAATTTACCAAAAAACGTAACTAATGGAATCCAACAAAAACAACAGTTTTCGGTCTCCAAAAATTCTCAAATAAATTACTTAAGCTCCTTATCATAGTTGTGATTACCAGTAAAAATTTCAAGAAGAGATCTTAAACCATCTGGGAGAATCAAAAATGACAAATCTCTTACAAGTGTACGAAACACCGTTATGAGATTTTCAGCTTATCCTCTCAACCATTTGGTCTGTTAGACCACCTTCTATCCAGTTTTTATATATACAATATACATAGAAAAACTTGTTTATACTACAGGCTATCCATTCATGAAAAGAAAACAACCAAGTTCAGTTCAACAATCTTAAGTTACATGCTAAACAATCAACAAATTCTGTACTGGAACAGACTGTCGATCGAAACGTTTTAACCTAGCTGAGGGTCCAAACATCCACGAAAAATTATGAAATTAATTTTCCTGGAATCCTAACTCAAAATAGAACAACTCCATTTAAACAGAATTTTTAAAGGAGTTCTCAGTTGGTACAGTTTATTAGAACAATCGATTTGCTCAACAAACTGGATCTGACAAGATCTTCCTTTTCATACTTGAAAACCCACAAATTAATCCGAGTCATGCAACCAATTTTACATGCTCAGAAAGAGCTTCAAGTCCTCTTTATTTCTAGCCAAAGAACACTGGTACTTATATTCAAAATATAAATCTTTCAAGCCATTCAAACAGGACAGTGCAAGCAGAAACTGGTTCTGCGCACTGTCGCCGTTTTATTCACAGTAAATCTATACTAATACAGAAAAAAGTGAATCCAACGCCAAAAGAATCACAATCCACAGATCTACAACTTTTATGTAGATGGAAAGATCTTCCAGAGGACATATCACAGAGAAAAATGCGAAACAACACAGAAAATACCATTTCCAGACAGCAAACAAACGCATCATCTCTACTAATCCATTAATTAGCCAATTTCTCTTAATTAAGTGTTAAAATAGTAAGTACAACCTGGCTCTGATACCACTGTTAGGAAGTGTGCTAATTTTCATTTTTGTGCTAATTACCAATTAATTAACCAAGCAAATCACACACATAAGAGATCTAGTACACAAGCTATTCAAACACACGAGAAAAAGGATTGGAAGTATACCTCTCTTGGTATCGCAACCAAGAGGCTCGTTCCAATGCGTTGGTGTCGGTGGCGTGCTCTCCAAGAACCTTCTCGCCGTGCTCCTCGAGTCCACTAAGGAATTAACCACCTTCTCTAATCAATTATGCTAGTAATTGAGAGAATTGTGCCTAATTCCAAAGCTTTCCCTTCTCTTGATTAATTCTCCAATTAATTTAGTGGAAAAGCTTGCTCAACACATGAGCTAGGTGGTGTGTGGAAGAGAGAAGAGGAATGAAAAATCTGAAATTTTTCTTCCCTTGTGGTGAGGTGCGGCCAAAGAGAGAAGGAGAGAGAGAGGTGTGTGGAGGCTAGGGTTTGCTCCCAAAGAACACCCCTTTATATAGACCTCAAGCCCTAGCTCTTCATCCAAATTTTGGAGGACCAAAATGCCCTCATGTAGCCGCACCTACCTACCTCTATTGTGGGTTGGGCCTCAAGCCAAGTTGAGCCCAATAACCTTCCATTTTATTACACCTTCCTTTAGGCATTAAATCAACCAATTAATTTAAGGCCCAATTTGCTCAATTTATTAAATGTGTTGATTATTATTAATTATTAACTATTTAATAATTAATATAGAATTAGACAATGCATTTAATTATTTCGATACGATCTATTTGACTTAATTAATCATAACGTTCCATAACGGTATACGATTAATTAATCAACTTATCACATTTTGCAAAAACCAATTGTTGCAAATAAACAATTAATGCACGTGTGGTTAAACACCTTATTATGTGTGACCCTTTGAGGATTTATGCTATGTTGGACATGGAATTAAATCGCTATTTAATTCCAATAATCATAAGCGGTATCTAGCAACACGTTATGATTCCCAATTCGCATAAATAGTGTACTGCTACAATATTTCAATCCTGCATGAGAGAATAATTAGTTTCTCTATTTTGATTCTTATGTCACACGATATCATCGTATAATCCAAGATAGGAGCGTGTCATTCTTGCAGATTATACGTTTCTTGATCTAGAGATAATTGTATCAGTTGCTAGCAAACAATCTATCTCCATCAAGGGGCCCAAACAGATATCGTCACTCACTAAGTGAATTAATGAGGGACATACGGTTTTCTTGATAATTAGCTTTTCCCCGCACAATTCAAGAATACTTAAATCAAGTCCGTATAGCAGCCTTTATCAGGAATCAGCGGTAGACATGATTTATAGTATCTATCCTCATGTGGAAAAGATAATCATCTCAAACTTAGAACCAAAATCATAACGAAATAAATAATGACACGTAATACAATCCATATATTTATTTCGTGGGGTCCAGTCCTGTACTATGTTCTATAACATATACATATGCAATTAAGTTGGTTACTCTTAACCTATGATTTATAGAACTTAATCATCACTTAACCTGCATACTAATCTTATTGATAATTAATGTCCTTTGTTAATTATCAAGATTATGGACTTTTAGATTTATCGTTGTCATTTACTACTAAATGAATAACAGTGATCTATAATTCAGATCCTCAACCTGAATGAACTGTCAACGAGTAAATCAAAGAACAAATGATCTGAAATCACCAATAACATAAACTATAGAAGTAGCCTAATGAATTGGCTTCTAGGACATATCTCTAACAGTTTTGAGGTTGTTGGCGGTCCGAGACTTAAGTTTTTGAGTTGATTTTGAATTTGTTCTAGGGCCTCGGATGTGTCAGACCCTTCAGGTGCTTTTGTCCTTCTAAGGTCTCTTATATGATCTTTGCAATCTTCGAGTTCTTCCTTGATTTTAACAAGCAGTTGAATGATTGTGTTGTTCTGCTTGATAATTATTGAGGTGCCCTTTTGTGTTGCTTCAGATGGTTTAACGAAACCAAGGGCTGGCTCTTCTAATGATTCTGTTGCTCGCAGGGCTTCTCTGTATACTGAACTTTCAGCAGTGAGACGCCAGTCACTCATAAATAAAAATTAATTTTATGAGTAATTTAATTTAATCAAGATTTATTCTTAATTTCTAAATGACTTTTTATCTCAAATATTCTAGGTCGGCTTTTAGGTTTGATTATACCTCTTATGAATATGTTATCCTGAAATTTAAGTATAAACCATGATTGTTCATCTAAACTTTTCTGGGTGCAATATGGGTTTCCTTTGTACTATATCATTCTCAAAACCTTTTGTTTTATATGCGCGACACAGTGTGTCGCGCGACACATGATTTGGGTTTCTATCTCCCCCTCATATTGAATTTTAAATTTTTTTTGACAATATGATATACGAATTCAATTTTTTTTCCTTTTAGTTTATATTCATTATTAATTGACAATCATGCAAACACTTTTGTCTATTCACGTGATCACCAATTATTATTATTATTATTATTATTATTATTATTGTTATTATTATTATTATTTCTTATTTTCCTTCAAAAAAAATTATTATTTCTTATTCTCGGTAGAAAACATCTCATGAAAGAAAATATAAATTAATGGCTTCATGGACTGTTCATAAATAATGAATTAATAGTAGGAAGATACAATCAAAAGGGTTGTTTCTATTAGCTTGATCTTTATGTGATTTTGGAGAAGATAATCGACTAAAGAGAGATTGATCCAACTCATTGATATTTATTACTTTTATTTATTCGAAAATGTTTAACATTGTATGACCGAGTCACGGTGATTTTAATTGGATCGAGCGAAGCTTCATATAGTAGTAACTATAACTAGTAACAAAACAACAACAACAACAACAATAATAATAATAACTATAAGTAGTAGAGATTAAAAATGGAATTTAGCGGCGTTAACTATAGTTGTCACTTGCCAAAGTAATCGGAGGCCTCGTATAGTCGTATTAGAATTAAATTGGAGTTAACTTTTGCACGCATGTAAAGAAAAAAAAGAAAAGAGAAGAAAAGAAAAGGAAAGAATCAAAGAAAAGCGGGCATTCGAAGTTCTCCCCAGTCGGCCAGTCCCCACCTAACCCTAGTTTTCTTTTCTGTCGTCGACCCCAAACCTAACCCTAGTTCCCAATTTCTCTCCGATGGATGGCAGTGGCACAGTCGGAGGCGGCGATTCTCCAAGAGGCAGTCCTGCGCCTCCCCCTCTCAGCAAACCCCTCTCCACGACCTCCATTCCTAGACCCGTAACTGTCGCGCCGATAGAGACGCTCAATGACGCCATGCGTGGGACATCGATCTCTGCGGAGACGCCTCGACGGAGGAGGGGTCTGAAAGGAGATCGCTACGTGGAATACTTAGCTGAAGTCGCAAGGACCAGCCTCGAAGCCAGGAAGCGCTGGATCCAACAAAGGCTCACTCATCCCCCTTGCAAACGAGTTCGACCTAGAAAGGAAGAACCGGACAAATTAGATCCTCTCTTTCAGGTTTAATCCCATATACTGATAACTGATAACTGACCCCTTTCAGCACCTTTTTGAAATATGTTTTTCTTTCCATTCTCTTATTGCGTGCTTTGGTTACCTATATGTGATTTAATGCAATGACATGAATAAATTACAACATTAGTATGGTTTCTCAATTTTGGAAAACCAGAATTTCATATATTCATACCAATTGTTCACCTATGAAAATGAAACCCATTCAGAAAGTAACACACAAACAACCAATTGGCATGGTTTGTTGAAGTAACGCACAAACAACCAATTAGAATGCAACAATCTGCCATACCTGCCTTGCTGGTGTTATATTGATGAAGAAGGGTCTTGCTAGAAACCAACAACCCTCATTTCATATTCATATTTCTTCAATTGGCACCAATCTGTCTTGTCAGGGAATAATAAATAAATGAATAAATAAATAGATAGAACAGTTTTAACTTGAGCAACTCCAATTTCAACGAATACGATGTTTTTTTTTTAGAAGAATTGGCAGTGGCTGCCAATTGACAACGAATACGATGTTACTACCTAGTACCTACAGTTTCTGTGATAACTTTTTTTTTTTGTATCCAGTGTTTCCGGGGACATCAAACATGCATCCGATGCTACGAGTATCACTCCATGAAGTGCCGGTATTGCTGCACCACCGAGGGCTCTGTCTTTAGCTGGACAAAAGAAAAGGCTGCAGATTACACAAATCTTTACTCATGCCACGAGGGGCGTGGTTACGTCATGCCTAAAGAAGATGATTTCTTCTGCCCCGACAGTTCTTGCCAATTCTGCGGCCCGCTAGACAGTGTACTCAACCACATTACAGATGCTCACTCGATGAACATCCAGCATTTCTCCTACGGTGATGTAATTCAAATCCCCCTTCATTTGGTCGGCAAGTACCTAGTTCTGAGAGCAGAGGATGGTACCACTTTTGTCCTGTGGGTTGATGATAAGAGTCAAGGCAAGATATTGTCTGTTGTCTGTGCCGAGCAGCAGCCCAGGTTCTGTAGGACCGGGTTCACCTTTGAACTGACATATTACTTGCCTCCTGTGGTACGCAGCTGGCTTAGAGGGGAACGCTGGACGCCTCTTTATTGGGCCAGCAATCCAAGAGTGAAGCCCTGGGACATTGTAAACAACTCGATCGTCAATTATGGGAAAAATACTGATGTTACTGGAATGGCCAATGCTGATTCTAATATCATAAGGTCTTACGTCTCAAGCTCTAATCTGGGAAACATGCACACAGACAACAAAAATCGTGCTCTCTGTGTACCTTGGACATTTTATGACTCATATTGGGGCCCAAAAATGTGGTATGGAGATCTTATTCTCTCAATTTCTTCCCCATCCAAAGCAACTAAGTCAACCACCTAACGTCTTGGCCTGCTTATGGAGGCCTTTTCCTAGCCGTGCTATATTTCAAAATTTGCTGCACTGAAGATTTTTCTTTTTTTTTTTATACGTGTTTAAGAATGTATGTCTGGGATTATGTGGATGTACTTTTTTATAGCTTTAAGTAGTATTATGTTTTCTTTAAATGTTTGTGTAGGACTGTGTGGATGCACTTGACAGAGCTTTGAAATGATGCCTCTATCAAGTGGTTTGTTGTTAAGCTGAAAAAAGGCCTGTATGATATGAAAATAATTATTTTTAAGACTCTTTTGACTTGGTACATTGGTTTGCATAGGTCCAACTTTGTTTGATTTGGTCCTGTATAGTATGGTTATTTTAAACTCTTTTCCATCTAGACATTATGTATGTATGGTTGTCAAAGCAGAAATTACACTTTCAAGTTTCAACTCTAATATTTTTGTGCAACTTGGATTTTGCTAGACAGAAGCCTGGAGCCATTACTCCTTTCTGAGATTTGTTCTCTTGGATTATTCTCAGTAACAACTACTTTTTAAATTTTTCAGTCATGTTTTCTAGCGCAGTATAATCAGATTAGATCGTTTTGTAAATTACTGGTGTTGTTATGTCAATCTAATTGAATGGACTATATGAATAGTTCGATTTGAAAAGAATCCACAACCTACATGCAAAGGAGTGTGAAACAAAGAAGTAGATCCAGTTTATGATTTGATCAATTCGTACACCCTCATGTTTTGAGATATAAGCCCTACAAACAACAATGTCGAATCAGCATCTTCAAGCCATACATGGTTGATTCTAGTATGTAATATATTTGTATTTGTAATAGATTACAAAAAGAAATTTGATATAGTTGTTTATATTTTACTTTTATAGTTTTACTTTAGTATCAGCAGAAGCAGTAGCAATATTTATGGTAGAAGCTTCTAAGTAGTTCATAACAGAACCCAGTTTGGCCAGTTTAGTAGTTATATTCGTATAATTGGTGCTTCTTTTTAATAAATATATAGAAAATGTTTTTATTCTTTGCATTCTAACTGTTGTTACTATAGATGCATTTGATATATATATGTACGTAACAACTCCTGGAATGCATGAACCAGCGGAAGATTGGCCAGACTGTCAATCACCTGATAACTGATTTAT
This sequence comes from Rhynchospora pubera, assembly GCA_028095005.1. Lineage (NCBI taxonomy): Eukaryota > Viridiplantae > Streptophyta > Magnoliopsida > Poales > Cyperaceae > Rhynchospora > Rhynchospora pubera. The sequence goes on along the minus strand of CM051461.1, from coordinate 166,732,704 downwards.
GATTTCGAGAACCACAGTACATGCTCTCAAAGCTTCCACGAGGTAATTTAAAATTTTCAGAAGACAATTTTAATCACAAAATGCTTATAGAGGATTATGAGTGCAAACACGAATTGTCTGTTACAAGTTAGCGTATGTCAAATTCCCAAAAAGGAAAGAAAAAAAAACCCTCCAATCAATCATTATATATACCTCCTAACCAATGTCCTAAAGAACTGAAACCACTGACAACTAGAGAGTAGAGAGGTCGCCATTATGCGACTGTATATTATGAGGCTGAATGATTTCTTACATTTGATTTTTTTAGAGTCGTAATTTTAAAGAGAAGTCGACATCACAAAGAAAAGGAAAAGCTTATAAAAATTGTTTGGTCTTTTCTTTGATAGGTTAATGCATCTGATGTGATCTTAGTAGATGGGTATTTTGGTCTTTTACAACACTGTTTCCATTTTATAGAATTTTCTAAATTTTGCGAAAAAATTCAATTTTTACATGCTTGATTGTTCATTTTAAATGACAATATAGATCCTCCTTATTGATTTGATTTTCACAAATAAGGGAGTGAAGAAATGGGTCAGTTCAACTATAGAAGAAAAAAGGAGGGGTCATATATTGCATTTTCATGATGTTATAAAAAATAAAAAAAATGTATATGAAAAAGTTCTAGTTTTGCTTACTACTCTTTCTACTTATAAAAAAAGGTAAAGGCTCCTCCTTGCTACTCTTTTTGTTAAACAGGCAGTAGTATATCAAAGAAGGTTGGGGAACGTGGACAAAAGGAGCAAAAACCAAAAAGCAGAAAACATGCAGTGTAATTTATGTTTTTCTCAATTACCTTGATTTATCGGTTGATATCTTTCACCTGAAAGCAAAAAGAAAAAAAAAATTACAAAGCACTGGTCAAATTGACTCCGAAAGCAGAAAAAATACAGTGTAATTTATGATGTTTTAGTTTCACATGATACTCAGAGATCACTGATCTCTAACACTTGCATACCTAATCAACCAAGGAAACAGTAAACCCACCAACCTCGATCCTAACAGCACACAATAAAGACCAGACTTTGATTGAATTCTCTATACAACATTTGGTCAACTATAAGGAAAGAACTATATAGTAATTAGAGCTTGAAATTATAAGTATTTGAATGGTATCCACTGATAGACTGTCCTTTTCTATAAAAAAAAATATTGAACGACCCTGAACTTAAAAGCACATTGATGGCAGAGTAGTAGTTTTGCCAATTCTAATTGGCAAGGAAAGTGTGATTGGTACCTGAAAATTCATTGTTGCATCTACTTTTCTGATTGTTTTTTGTATTAAACTGGTACAGCTCCAGTCTCATCCAATTTATCGTGAATAAAATCACTACTTGTACTAATGATTAATTGAACCCCATAACTGAACATATGCCTAAAGAGACCTTGATATAAAATTCAATTTATCATGATTAAGGCTAATCATCAACAAAATCACTTTCCAATCTCGTGAGCCTTAAGGAACTGTCTCAAGAACTCAAGCACAACCAAGGCCAAAATGAAAGTGATGCTTATAAAAAAGAAAACTACTTCCATACACTAATTCTCTGCATCAGTTAAATTTTTATAGCTATTTTGTAGCGCATAATCTTATTATCATGATTCCCTTTGTAGTGTATTGCAAAGTACCAAAAGTTTAATAACATCTATTGGAAAGTACGCAAACGTTGTTTCTCATGAGCATCGAACACCTTATGTGCATATGCAAACAAAGGAACATGGCACAACAGTGCAAAAACATGCCAAACGTGAAAATTACCAAGGAAGAAATATGAAGAAAATAGATCGCCAAATCTTTATTAACCAGAAAACAATATTTAAATTAACAAAAAATTACAAACAAAAACAACTAAGTGACCTAGGTTAGAGTAAAATAGCACTTTTAGTAATAAACCACCTCAGTTCTTCCTATTACACCGAAATTCGCTGGAACAAAAAAAAAAAAAACTAGTACTTGATAGGCTTCAAGAGCGCGCCAAATTAGAGTGTTATGAATCAACTTGTAGAAAGTGACGACTAAATTCAAATGTCAATAACCAAATGTATAACACAGTCAAAAAAAAAAAAAAAACCCTTCGATATCGAAAGGTTATTCTTTGATAATATGACCAAAATTTTATTCATGACGTGTTTAATAGTTAATAATACAAAATTCGTAATCCATATAAAAAAAAATATATCAAATTACATGTGTAGATCTTATCATTTTGAAGAGCCGACATCATTAAACGGAACCATTCTTCAATTATTATTTTTTTTCAGACGAAATGATGGTTACTAAGATATTTTTATAGCTCTTTTTTGTGTAGAAAAAAATATGTGAAAAATGCATGTCTATAGAACAAAATTTAGTTTTTTAGATAAATTACGGCAATTCTTGGAAACATCATAATAAATATAGACATCAGAATTTTTTATCAAAATTATGATACATTTTACAATAATTTTTTTTTGCTAAATAAACTTGACTCACATGAATTACATATCTAGATCTTAACAAGCTAATCAGAAATGAATATCTCGAGATGTAACTACGAGAAGCTAGGGGCTTCTAAATGCAATATTGCAATGTAAAGCGGGCCCATGACCATAGCCTAGCTTTAGTTTCCTCTTTTTTCTTAAATCTTTTTCAATTACAACGAGTCAGCCTGTAATCTACGTTATTATGCAGAGCATAAAAGGCTCGCAGGAGAACGTTTCCTACATACATCTGTACAAATTAACTATAAACTATGTTGCAAGGATGAGAGCTCCTTGCACAGTTGCAACGTATCCTTTACAGTAATGCCCTTTACCACTTGCCCCTAGAATCAATTTATGTTGCCGTGATAATTACAATACAGTAGTTTCTAGATGAGAGGTTGCAAATGTTCCCAGAAAATGGCACTCTACCTAATCATATCCTTGGTCCATTCATGAATGGCGCATGTTGGGACCAAATAAGTACTATCTAAGTCCACCTTTTAAATGCTCTTAGTTAGATAAATTTTCAAAAATTATAAATTATATATATTTGATTTTTGTCCGATGCACAGTCATCTATTGTACGTTCAATTCATATTTATATGTTTTTTAGATAAACGCAAATATTGATAATTAGCTACCACTTGTGTGAGTACCTTTTGACAGTCGTTATCGACTTTTGAATTACGTACTTCCCTCCAAATTAATACACTCGTTTGTTGCCCAATTCGTAATTCTAAGACACATTGTCGATTTTTCAATATATATTAAAATGTTACAAATACACAATAGATTAGCCAAATACAAAAGCTTTTGTTTTTTTCCCCCAAAAGGATACTCAAATGTAATTGAATAGTAGTAAAAATTGGAAAAACTTGTATTCCAAAACAGAAAGTGAAGGTATAAATTTAAATAAATGAAAGTTTCTTATTATCAAGTGCCTATACTTTGTTATAAAAAATAAAAAGAAATTCTCATTATATAAATGATGGGAAAATTACTCCTATGCTTTCAAAATAACCTAGATCAGTCATTGCAAGTTTGCAACTCTGCAAGTCAGCACATCAAATACTGATCCTAGGAATGCAACCATTATTCTAACTAGTACACTTTCACAAGCTTCCTACAAAAGCAAATTTTGAAAGCTCCATTGCCACATAGAGACACCAGTTTACAAGAAGGATGTCCAACACATACTACAAGACGTTTGCCAATTGCAGACAATAACAGAGATGCATCACCATATACCCAATTTGGGACATGCATAAAAATTAAATCCTAATATGGATTAAAAAGTTCACATTAGAAAAATCAGTTAAACAAATTGATCCCATAAAAAAGTTTATTCAGAGGGGAAATGTAAGTTTCAATAATAATACATACGTACTGAATTAGCATTTTCTCTTTTTAGATTGTTTTAGTTTGAGCTCGTCATATCATTAATGTTGTTGGTTGCTTTCTTTGGTGAAACTCACAACCAACTAAATATCCTCCGAGAAAGCGAACTAACTTCAATTTTTTTAATTCTATTTCATAAAATAGATAATGATGTGTTAATTCGCTGAGACAATCTACTCAATGCCCTTCCATTAGAAATTTTAGGATTAGCTTCAATATTTAATATAAGGAATATTCATCTTGATTTTACTGATATTAATTTCTATGGATAGCATGAATAAGCTTAGGACTAGGGATAGAACTTATTCCAAAATTATTTTGGCTGCTTTATGGCTCCGTTTGGATGGTGTGAGAATAAGAGAAATAAGGGAAGAAATGGAAAGAAGTATTGGAAAGTGTGTAACTTTGTGAAGAGTTTGGATTGTTTATAATAAATTTATTCTCTTATTCCCTTATTCCCACACCTCATCCAAACACAGCCTATGTTAGAATTTTTGGTTGGAGAGAAATAGGAGACTTTTTGCTAATGCAAGTGGCTTCAACTCTCATATCATATATTTTAACACTCTGTGTGTCATTAACTCATTATTGATTTTGGACAGGTTTTGGAGCTGAGATGGAAGAAAGGTTCCGAGAGGTAGTGGCTCATCAGAAGGACTTTGACAACGGATGACACATCAGACGCTGATGTGGTGATCTGGCGGACTTTGCAACATGCCTTTGTTTCCGACCCTAGTCTTTTGAGACTTTTTGTACTTTGTAAGTTTGTTTTGTGCTGTGATTTGGGTGCATCTTGGGACTACTGTGTTTCGCTGTTTTCCTTTTTGTTGTGTGTGCTTTTAATTTGCTGGGAGTTTACCACCTCTTCTTAAGTAGTCCTTAAGTCTTTAAGGGGTGTGTTTACCTCTCTCTTTTGATGTATATCTGGAACTTTTACTTTTAATTCCATTTTGATGGTCTATCTCTGGCCGCTTTGCTTAAAAAAAAAATGATGTGCTAACCGTTGCGGTAATAACATCTTTGTCTGTTAACAAATGACCCTATAATCCCTATTCCAAATCAACAACTAGAGCCTTTGATCGGTCCCAAGTACATAGATTTTCTCAAAGAACTAGAAAAAAAGAAAAATAAAATCCAAAACTTTGGGAACGGAGGTGTCATTTTCTGGATCGGGTATGAGAGTAGAAAAAAATTACATAAATTAATAGATAACTGGACAAAATGTTTCTTCAAGGAGAAAAGTACAACAAAGTTAAATGAAAATTATTTATTGATGAAGAAAGATTAGTTGATAATTATACATTTTAACAATCATCAAAAATAAAATTTTTAAATTGAAAAGTATTAAGTATGTTCTAATTAATGCTCATAAAATATGAGGAAATTTTAGTCATATTTTATTGTTCATCTAATGATTAGAACTTTTCACAATTTGAAATTAGCATTGCTTGGCGCATCACCAAACAATATCTAAATTACAAGAAATTTAATCGGCTATTTATATCCCTACTACTTATAAAAGTACAAATTCAATGGTGTAAGCAATTAGACCAAGGATGTAAACATTTAATTTATCATATATGTTTTAGACTAGATATGAATTATCATATAAGTTTACTAACTCTTTGATTTAATTGGAAAAAAAATTATCCTTGTACTACAGTATTGTTATAAAATGCAAGTCGGACCACAAAAGATACGTATTAATACGTTAATCAATATACTTTCTCTTTTTGAGAGCAAATATTTTTTATTTAACAACTTTAGTTACTGGAGCATATCATTGTTATTTTACTTTATTTTTAACATTTCTTATATCAGTTGAGGGAAATAATAATATTAATATTTTTTTAAAATAAAAAGTTCCCACACATTGGGTGGGTGCAATTACTAGTATCAAATAACATATAAATTTAATTTTTTTAGCTTTTAATTTATTCAGTTTCATTTGAAGAAAAAATTATTACCAAGTGATCTCTCTCCTTGGTCATTTTTTATGTTCTTCTTCAAGGCTTCAAATTCTAATTTAAACCTATCACTTCCTATAAAGAGAAATCAATGAGCAACTCGTGGTTCTCACTAAACCATGGCAATACCTAGTAAGGTTGCAAGAGTACCATGGTATAATTGTTATCTAACACACTTTGGGCCATGCTTAGTAGAGGAGTAAACCATAGAGTAGCTTAAGGAGGAGTAAATAGTTAATCCACTTTACTCCTCCACTTTTAGATCATGTTTGGTGTAAAAAAGATGGAGTAAATGTGGAATAAAAGTAGATAAATAATGAGAACCATCTCTTAATTCTGTGGAATAACTTTACTTCACCTAAAATAGTAGAGTAATTTACTCCTCCTTACTCCACACTACTCTATCAAATTTAAATCATATTTGGAGGAGTAAAAGTGGATTAAATGAGTTACTCCACATTGTCAAAATCAAATTATAATCCTCCGTTTCACCCGTGGACAAGTTTAAAGCCGAGAGGCCTTGCGTTAATCGTTTCGTTAATGGACAAAATTTTTTTGTCTTTTGCGTCTTGCGTTTTGTTTTTATAACGCGACAGAAATTTGTTACGTTAACTGTTTCGTTCAAACGCACGATCAAAAACGATTAAACGTCCAAATTTCTTAATCGTTTTTGACAGATCAAAATATCATTAAAATATGCATACTTTGATAATATTTTACATCCAATACACAACAAAAATATTAGAATAAGAGCGAGCCATTTATAAACCTCACATCAGTCATGGAATACACAATATTGCATCCTTGATGCATCAAAAAGATTACATCCAAAATTGTTAACAACTTAGAACAAAGATATGATTTTCAGCCATGCACTAAAAGCCATCTTAAAGCCAATAAAATTTCAACATATCAGCGAAGCAATATCATATATACTCATACACTAAAGTCAACAATATACCTACTTAGCAGTAGCCTTCAGCAATTTCATGCACTAAAGCCATCTTGATTCACCTAAAAAAGAAGTTATGCAAGTAAAGATAAAAGCAAACTATTGATGCATTCATTAGAGAATAAATTAAACATTTAATATCTTGGTGTTCTCATATTCTACTTGGTCCATACACTATCTGACAAGCTGATCAATACCATCATCAGTACTGTTTAATAACTGGTCAATAAAACTGATAAACAAGCAAATTGTTTAAGTACCATACTCAAAACTAAATTTGTTAAGTTATTTATTGTGCATACTCAAAACTAAACAACCTCCTTCTTCATTCCAAACAGCCCCAGCTCAGTTTCAATAGAAGAAAAGGAAAAAAGAGAAAAATATGCACCATGGTCCATAAATTTTTATCAATTGTAAAATACCTTAGCTGGTAGCAGCTTAAACTTCTTTGATCTAGGAACTTTTTTACATCCCTTTTCAAAGTGATGCCACAATGAGTTTGTGCTCCTTTGAATTCCTTGCTTGTACTTCTTTCCGCAATAATTGCAGGAAGCTAAAAGGAGTCATCATCATCTTCGGGACCCTTTGTGAAATGATTCATTATCATCTTCTCTGAATACTTCTCAAACACTTTTCTGTTGTTCTTTGAATACTTCTAAAAATAAGAGGGATATCAGTAACAAAAGGAAACTTGAGATTTACATATCAAGTTATATATCAACAGTCCCAAATTACATGTCATTATCCCCAAATTCCATATCAACACCCAAATTACATGTCATTATCCCCAAATTGTATCAACAGAATAAAAAGAAATAAGAGACATACCTTAAATGATAGTAAGTTGGGGCTGGTACCAATTTCCTTCTATATTTACTGCACCTTACACAGCCTCAGCCTTTAAATATTTTCCTTCAAAAAAAAAAAAAAACATGCATCAGTTGTTAAAGAAAAAAGGCTTGGAGTTTTAAGTAAAAGAGAGTAAAATTAAGTAAAAAAGAGTAAAACTAAGTAATAAATAGAGTTTGTTGTGAGACTAGGTTTATACAATTATTTTCCTTCTTATTGACTTAAACTTATGATTATATCTACTTTATCATTTTATGAACAAATGGATGATAGTATACGTAGCATTAATGAAGGTGGCCTATTGCTTGACACAATACTGTATCATATGGGTTCACTGATGCTATTGTGTGTAAATGAAGGTAGTAGTTAGTTTAATACATACAATCTTTTGAAAATCAAGTGTCTAGATGAAGGTGTTGATATAAGTATATATCGATTGCATGATTTGCAGCTAACACTCCAATACTGTCACAAGTATATACCGATTGCAATGTTATACCAGAAAATCAAGGGTCTACATACATGAAGGTGTTGATATAATGTCAACAAAAACCAATCTAACAAAATCAACAAAAATCCAAGTACATCCAAGAAAATCAACAACATCCAGTTTAACAAAATCAGTATAAATTCCAGTAGCATTTTACCAGTAAACACTAACATTTTAACAAAATTCAGTTACTGACGATAATAGCAAGAAAATCAACAAATACCTTTGTCACACCCCGGAAGCTAGATGTGACGTCACCTCCGCCACAAGAGTAATTAATACTCCTATTAAGGCTTAACAGTCAGAATTATGGTATTGCATATTCCAGTTTTTTTATTTCGGTCCCAGGAAACAAAAAAATTCACACAACAAAACCAGAATAAAGTAATATTGTTTTCACACTACAATACACTAATATTACAAGGCTTGGTTATTTCTTACCGCTAACCTAAAGCTCGTCAGTATATTATACAAAACGACTGACGGGTTCCACCAAACAACCTAAATAAACCAAGCTAAGGTAAAACCGGGGCATCACAAGATCAGGGGCCACTACAACAACAACAAACAAAAGTACACCAGAGGGACTTAGTACCTACGACCCTGATGAGTCAACCTATAACTCATCAAATTTCCTCTTGCGGGTCCGATTGCGGTTCCCACTCGGGAACAACACCATCACCCGAACCATCAGAACCAGGGAAATCAAAGTAAACATAAGCATATATCTCCGACAAATCATCAAAGCTGAGTAACATAAAGACATTGCAACACAAATGGGACACGTACACTTCCAACTTGACAAAAGAACACTCGATCGTGGCAACCGCTCGAGGCCTAGTAAGCCTGCGACGCTCCTGGAACCCCTGACCAGCGAGGCACATGCAAAAACAACAAACGGATGAGAATATAATCTCAGTACGGGTTTTAGTTCCAGTACACGGTTTCGTGGTACATATCCGTGCAATGTACTACTTCCCTTTTAGTTATAATCTTTTCCAAAGGTTTATATTTTCAAACAGAATATTTAACAGAATCAGATTTAGTACCGTAGGAATCAGTCGGAACGGTCCTAAAACCGGCATACTGCAATATGAAATGCATTTAACAGAATCAATATTATTTTACATACGGTGCACAGTGATTTTATATCTCTTTATCTCAAGTTCTCAAGGCCCGACAGATACAGAGAGAACTTTTCCCAAAACAATTGGTATTAACCTATGGTACCGAGCAAACAGAGGGAATAAACCAGAGAGAATAGCGCTAGTAACCTGGCCGGGTCGGTGGCCAAACCGAATCACCGGAGAGTAATAGATAAAATAGTGCTATGCTTAACTGATAAACAGTAGATTGGTTTCTTATCAAATTCAACAGATTCTTTTTAACGTCAATGGAAACCATTCCTTTTTCCTTGTCATTAGTCTGATTAAATTCATTATAATTCAACGGAAGGCTGAATCAAACTTTATACATATTTTCAACGGATCAAACGGAATTTTATGCACAACATGCAATTTGTCATTTTTCAGGGTTCTATTTGAACTACATGAACAATAGAGTGCAATTCCAATTGTATCAACATGCTATGCATGAATTTAAAAATACCGATTGTCCAAATATTAACAAAGAATCCGTGTAACCGCACCTTCACAGCTCTCTTGGGGGTCCTGGACGCTGTTCGTGCCTGTTTACAAAAATACAGATCAAGTCCCGTTAATATTTAGTTAACGACAGCTATAACCCGTTTGGTAAGCCTGGCTACGTAAGTCTGGTTTCAACAGATACTTTAGTTTTGACGGTTCAGTTTCAAGTTCCATAAATTTCTATCTTTTTATTTCTTTTGCTTTTAATCACGATAATTAAAGAATTCAAAATAATTATTATCTTAATTATCGCTAATATTGAAGTCAGAAAGTCAGAATACAGAGTCGTTATCAGAAATCATTATCAGAGAACAGAAATCAGAATTTTAAACTCAAGAATAGTAATCCAGAAAATTATCACATTCATGTGGGATCAGAACTGTCTAAGTATAATGCCATAGTATCCATTCTAATTTTCAAATCAGACGTCTCATCATCTCCCTAAAATCCCTCGAAAGTTAGACTATTTAAATTGGGTCAAAGTCTTTAGTCTAACGTTAAATCAAGCTCAACAGAATTAGTCACTTAATTAAGTCTAAATCGAATCCGAAACTTAATTAATTAAAGCCCACATAATTTAAATTTCAGAAGCCCATCAGATATTTAATTTAAGCCCATAATTCCTTTTATTTTTCTAGGCCCAAAAATCCGGCCCAACTCAGAAATTCCAGCGACAGCCCACAACGCAAGGTCAAACCCAGTCAACCTGACCCAATTGACTGTGTCGATCCGTAACGGGTCCGACAGAACTCGATAAGACACGGAATTAAATCTGATCCAATATCCATCACTTTATTCATTTTAGCCCACAGAATTTAAGAAATCTCCTCAAATCTTCATCAAGTCCACATAAATTCATGAATCATGTCCATGCCACAAATAAACCCTCAGAATTTTACAGAAAAACCTTCAGAAAATCTTGTTTTATCGCAAAATCATCCCTGAGCCAACGAAATCATACCAGAGGCTATGTCTACGTACTAGAACACAGAACTTAGTACCAACAACTGGTACCAAGTGTCACTTTGCCTTGTTCTACAATTGACAAGCTCCTACATGCTTAATATGCATGTTTATCCTCTATGTACATATCAAAATATGCATATATGCCCAATTAATGCATGTCAACCCCAGAACAGCTATGCAACCATCTCCAGTCACTATTATGACTTTACCAAAGTCAAAACTATACAACTATGCATTCATATGACTCAATTGAAATCAGTTATGCATATCATAAGATAGAATAATGCATTAAAACTATTTCCTTCACCCCAAACCAGCAGAAATATGAGGATAAGGCATATGCAAAGTTTAAGATCTACTCATGCCTCCAAATTAATTCTGTTACAGCATTAGATTATCAAATCCCCTGCTCAGACCATAAATCACCATGCTATAGTATGATTTTGTTCAAAATCAGGTGTCAAAACATTTCCAGCCATCAAAATTTTCTCAAAACTGATACAAGTTTAAAAGTACATGATATGCAACCTCCATTTATACCCTCTACTAGCTTCATGTCACTATTATGCATACAATAAACTAATGGTCTCAACCAACTATAGTTCAGTTCTAAAGATATGCAGAAAGCAACGTAACAATCAAGCATCTTATAAATTAACAGTTCCAGTTCTATATGATATGTATGCACATCTTACTTTCTAATTTATGCATCTACTGGATATAAGAGAAACATACATGACAATCAACAAATACTCTTATCAGCAGATCAGTTCTAGTTTCATTTTAACACACAGAAATAGCCTCGGTCACACGGAGATAGCCTCATACCACAACAACATCTCAATAACACAGATCAGATGGCTCATAAGCATTCAATAAAAATTCCCCACATAACTTAACCATAAAGCTTATCAGTTAGCATCCAACAACTCAATAAAGTTAGCATATAGTTCATCAAGTATACACAGAGACAAAGGCAAGTGTTATACCTCTCGAGTGAGAATGGAGAAATCTCCTCAATGACTCAAGGAAAACCAAGGCAAAAGACCAACGATAAGCAAATCAAGAATAAGGCAAGGTCCATGCACTTATTTTCTTAACAGTAAAAGAAAACCCTAGGAATTAGGATTAACACAAAATCAATCGAAATTGAACGGCAATTGAAAGAAAGAGTTCAAGTGAGCACAGAGTACCTTCCCCAGCCGTCGTCTCCCTCTCCTCTTCTCAGTTTCTAAAAATCCCAAATATACTAAACTCGACCCCCAAAATATAAAGATTACCTCAGTTAAGGGACGAGAAAGAGAGAGAGACGTTGCTGAGGAGGAGATCAAGCCACGTTAGTGCCTCATTAAGGCGTTAATAGCCGCCATCGATCGATGGGAAGATTAGAAGCTCTCCTCGTGTGAGACATCACTGAAGCCAGAGATAGAAACTGAGGTGCTCTATCGTAATAGGATAGTCAAAGTCGTCGTGCCACTGCAACCAACCAGAGCACAACACGAGCACAGGAGCCACGAGCTCAGAAGGGGTGAGCTCGAGGAAATGAGAGACGGATCAGAGAAGGAGACGAGGCAGAGAGAAAGAGAGCCCCGTCGCTCTAAATTTTATTAAATAAGGTCCAGATCTTCTGTGGCCAAAACCCAGTGGACTTTAGTGTTGCTAACTTCTGACAAGCTTTTGTAAATTAGCTATTTCATTAATTAATTTATTTCAGTCCATTCCCAACATCAGAAAATTATGGCATTTATACAGAAATACTCAGAAATTATAACGGTCATTTTTCGCGTTCACAGTCTGAACAAATTCCTGAAACTTTGTTTAGTATTTAGCATAATATCATTTAACTTCTTGATCATATAATTCATGCATTTATAATAAGTATCAATTAATCAGATAATTTTGGAACTTGATTACCGTCTAACTAATTCAGAAGTATCACAACCTTATATGCGTAGTAGAGTAGGAAGGAGATTGAAGAGCCTCCTTAGCGGCTGTCAAGCACCATCAACTGCCATCAGTCGACACCAACCTCCATTAGCGCCATCCAACCTCCAGAGAAAGATGAGAAGTGGAGACAAAGAGAGATAGGCAAAGGGAGATAAGGGATGGGTTTAGTTCAGTCTTTGGCTGAGAGAGATAGCCAGAGAGAGATAAGAGAGGGTTTTTTTTAGAGCTTGATAGTAGCCGAGAGAGAGGGGTTTAGTTGAGTCAGTTGAGACTTCGACAGAGAGAGGGAGAGACAGGGAGAGGGGTGAGCTCAGATAAATAGAGACAGAAAAAGGGGGAAGGGACACCATCATCACCTCGACGGCATTGGTACAGAGGCGTGCGACTGTGCGAGAGAGAGAAAGAGAGGAGATGTGATATCTGATCGGCGAAGAAATGACTTACGCCGCTGGAAAACTTAATTTTTGTCGCATTCCATCGTTCTCTCCGTCATCTCTACTCTACAATCAAATTAATAACAATACCGTAAAATTATAAACGAAACAGACGAAATAAACGATCACGAAACAGCTCCGTTTCGTTAACCGTTCCGTTCTGAGACGAAATTGAGTTTATATTTGCGTTAACCATTCCGTTCCATAAACGAAACTAAAATCCTTGACCGTTACCGTTCCGTTTTGAACGAAACGAAACGACATAACAGTCGAAACGACTACCGTTTTCGGATGAAAATAGTCGGAATGGGCCAAAATTGAATGGATGAAATATGTGATCGATATATTTAATTTGGGTTAGAATCCTTCTTCCTTCAATTTACTCCATTTGATAGATAAAAGTAGAAAAAAGATAAGAATATTAGTTACCTGATGGAGAGAACTTACTGATGTGCAAAATTTTCACTAATTGAGATGCTTGATCTTTTCTGAATTTCTTACTTTGATGAAGAATGATAGGGTTTAGTTTTATATTTGTACAACGGCGGCTGCAAATGTTGTATAAAATAACATTTATAAAATAACTTACAGATCTTTCTCAGACAGAGAGTCAGAGATTTTCAAAAAAGCAAGTTGTATAAAATAACACATGGGCCGTTTGGATCGCTTAGGAATTTGGAAAATTTTCTATTCCTACGCATAAATTTATTGGAAAGTGTGTAACTTTGTGAAGAGTTTGGATAGTTTATAATAAATTTATACCTAGGAATTGGAAATTCCTCAAATTTCCAAAGCATCCAAACAGGTCCACAAGGGGGCCGTTTGGATCGGTTAGGAATTTGGGAACTTTTCTATTCTTAGACATAAATTTATGGGAAGTGTGTAACTTTATGAAAAGTTTGGATTGTTTATAATAAATTTATGCCTAGGAATTGAAAATTTTCCAAATTCCTAACTCATCCGAACAACCAAGGGTATTTTTGTCCGGATGCAAAATTTTAGCGTGTATTACAAAAAAGTTGGATATGCATGGATGGATCTTAGGTTGGCAACCCGGACCATCATCATTGGCTTCTTTTCACAAGACGAAGGCCCGCTTAAAAGCAGCTCCCACTTTACTCCTTCCTCTCGCACTTCAATTATTGCTCTCGCAGTCTCGCCTCAGCAAAGTCAACGAAATCAACAAACTGATCCTGAGCCTCGCCTTGCCTGAGCACCACATTGGTAAAGGCAGACGGGTCTTTACTCTTTGAAGGCGGTGTTGGCAAAGTGAAGGTGCAGAAAAGAGGATAGACGGTCTCCCAATCTCCGTTATTGGCTAGATTTTGGTATCGTCGTACCTCTTTTCTTTGTCTTTTATGGTTTCAACTGAAGTCTGTTGTGAAGTGTAAACTCTGAAGAGTGTGAGACTTTGGGTGAAACTGAAACCTCAATTAATGTCGTGAAGTGTAAACTCTGATTTATCAAGTAGAACCTCAATTATTTATGGTCACTTAAGGGACATTATGATTTTTTTTTCCTTTTTTGAAGGTTGGTGATTGTCAACAAAACTTGTATTTATTAAAAACAACCAATACAATTTGGGAAGTGTCTGCATTTTTATTTACTTATGTATTATTTTTTTATTTTAGTTAACCTTATGCTTTCAACTTTTGATTCTATAACTTATCTTTGAATAAAATATTTCTTTCTTAATCTTTTTGCATTCTTTTAAAATTTTAAGGCACTAAAATCATTTTCTGTAAAATAAAAATTCAATTTTTTTAGAGAAAGTTTAATATGCATCATAATGCATAACCAATCTAATATTCATATTGAAATCTAATGGCAAATCAAATTTTACAATTTTTTATATTTTATTACTATTTTTTTTAATTTTTTAAAACATGTTATTATTGGAAACAAACTACTATTTACAACATTCCAAAATGACATATTTTAAAAAAATCGAAAAAAATAGTAATAAAATTTCAAAAATAGTAAATTTTGGTTTGCTATGAGATTTCAATATGTAGATTAGATTGGTTAAATTAGATTTGTCAATTTATAAAAATATCTCAGAAAAATTTCTCATTTTTTTAATCTGATTTACTGATTTTTTTTTATTCATCATATTTGACTTATTGGACCAACAATCTGAGTCTAATTTGGATTCTGATTTTTAGAAATAACCCCTACAATCTTGCTTATCTGGATATAACCCCCTGTAATCTTCAAAACAGGATATAACCCCCTCTAATTTTGTTTGTGTTGGATATAACCCCTTTTCATTAAATCTGATCATATTTAAAATTTAAAAATTCATCTTTTACATATTATGACCAAAACACCCTTGTTTTGTCACCTTCAAATCAAAGTTGTTTCATATTCCTACCTTTCTCCTTCGACATTAAAGAAAAAAAATGAAGCAATGACAAAATCTGTTTTTTCTTTATTCTCAAATCGGATTATAGAATGTAAAAATATAGTAGTTGTGTCATTTGTTTCAAGTTGATAATTTACCATATTGTTTTCCCTAACCAAGGAAGGCAGCCAACAAGGCAACAAATCATCGATTTTTCATTCTAATTTTTTTTTTGGAAGGTTGCTCATTGCAATTAGTGATTTGAGTGGATAACTGTATTGTCGCGGCTTTTTCGTCATTATTCTCCTCAAAGGGATTTCTCGAAGAACAATGGGAACATAGCCTTAGATTCACCTCCCTTAAGGTTTCGATCTCTATGGCGGGTATCTCTCAACACAAGAGAACCCTATAAAGAGTCGCTACTTAAAGAAGTTTCTTGATTTAGCGGGTCCTTTCTTTCCAATAGGCGCAAGCCCCTATTGTTAATTACCTCGTAGCTGCCTACGAGAACCTCTGATTAAGGGACGTAAAGGGTATTGATGTAATGGGCTAAGAAAAGAAACTTATGGAGTGCTATTACTTGTCTTAAAGAGGCCTTAATTGACGGTACCAAACCTAATTGACGGGACCCAATTAAGGATCGCCGACCTGCTACTAAAGGACTTTGAGGTTTAGAAGAGGTTTTCGTTGAAAAGGAACGAATCTTCGCTTGGAGTCGTTCTGGAGGGGTTTTACAACCTTCGGGGCATTTAGCGCCTTTGAGCGAAAGTTGGTTCTTTTACAACCCTCGGGACATTTGGCGTCACTTGTGAGAGTTGGTTCTCGGGCCATTTGGCGGCACTTGTGAGAACAAAAGGAATTTTTACAACCTTCGGGGCATTTGGCGCCTTTGAGCGAAAGTTGGTTCTTTTACAACCCTCGGGACATTTGGCGTCACTTGTGAGAGTTGGTTCTCGGGCCATTTGGCGGCACTTGTGAGAACAAAAGGAGATTTTACAACTTTCGGGGCATTTGGCGCCTTTGAGCGAAAGTTGGTTCTTTTACAACCCTCGGGACATTTGGCGTCACTTGTGAGAGTTGGTTCTCGGGCCATTTGGCGGCACTTGTGAGAACAAAAGGAAATTTTACAACTTTCGGGGCATTTGGCGCCTTTGAGCGAAAGTTGGTTCTTTTACAACCCTCGGGACATTTGGCGTCACTTGTGAGAGTTGGTTCTCGGGCCATTTGGCGGCACTTGTGAGAACAAAAGGAAATTTTACAACTTTCGGGGCATTTGGCGCCTTTGAGCGAAAGTTGGTTCTTTTACAACCCTCGGGACATTTGGCGTCACTTGTGAGAGTTGGTTCTCGGGCCATTTGGCGGCACTTGTGAGAACAAAAGGAAATTTTACAACTTTCGGGGCATTTGGCGCCTTTGAGCGAAAGTTGGTTCTTTTACAACCCTCGGGACATTTGGCATCACTTGTGAGAGTTGGTTCTCGGGCCATTTGGCGGCACTTGTGAGAACAAAAGGAAATTTTACAACTTTCGGGGCATTTGGCGCCTTTGAGCGAAAGTTGGTTCTTTTACAACCCTCGGGACATTTGGCGTCACTTGTGAGAGTTGGTTCTCGGGCCATTTGGCGGCACTTGTGAGAACAAAAGGAAATTTTACAACCTTCGGGGCATTTAGCGCCTTTGAGCGAAAGTTGGTTCTTTTACAACCCTCGGGACATTTGGCGTCACTTGTGAGAGTTGGTTCTCGGGCCATTTGGCGGCACTTGTGAGAACAAAAGGAAATTTTACAACCTTCGGGGCATTTAGCGCCTTTGAGCGAAAGTTGGTTCTTTTACAACCCTCGGGACATTTGGCGTCACTTGTGAGAGTTGGTTCTCGGGCCATTTGGCGGCACTTGTGAGAACAAAAGGAAATGGAATTCTTTGGATGAGGGGACCCGTAAGAATTCTATTTCTAAGTCATATAAGGTCGATCTCAACCTTAAAGAGGGACTTTTCCTCGAAACGAAGAGGTTTCGGTTTTGACTTTGGGTTTCGCGTTTATACTTTTAATTTTGATGTTTCACTTGAGATATTGGTGATTTTTATTCACTCTGGCCTTTTGAATCTTTGACATTTAACAATTCCTTTCTATTTGGAGAGTATCATACTCGAAACCACCTGCATATTTGAAAGTATTCAAATTCCATTTAAAAGATATTTACTAGTGTTGACTTGTTTTGACTTTTCATATTTATGAAAATACGTTCATGTTTGAAAGTACTTGGTTTTGAAGATATCATATTTGGAGTTTCTATTTCAAAAGTACTTAGTTTCAAATTAGAATTTTATAAATGGTTTATTAATTTTCTAATATTTATAAAATTTATTTTTAAAGTGAAAATACTTCAAAAATACAAAAGGCCGCTACTTTGACACAATTTCATATCAAAGTATCAGTGAATTTGGTTTATTTAGATTTTTAGAATTTTATGGATATTTTATTTATATTTTTCTGAGTACATTACTATTTTTAATGAATTTTTTTTGAAGTTTCTGTTGATTTGGCATTTTCGGATTGGTCCACGTTTGCGAAGAGGCTGATGTGGCATTGATTTGGTCTGACTGGGCGCTGATTGAGCTTGCTGACGCGGAAGGGCGCTGGCATTTCTCGTTTGTTACATGTAACGAGTTATAACCATGTCTGTGACCCGCTACACAAGATTTGACCATAAAGGATCAACGGAGAATTTGGCGCTGAGACTCATTGAAGGAGACGGAGTTTTGCATTGGAGCCCCTGGACTTATTTTGTTGCCGATGTGATCCTTTTCCGACGGGGCTCCGACGATCTAGGGCACCGCTGATGACGAGATTGGGTCTGCTATGCTCATGGGATTGAGGAGAATACAGCGATGGTCTCTGCTTCTGTTGCGTCACTCCCTCTTGGCCGGAAAACCATGGATTTGTATTGGGTGTACTAAAGTTTTCTTCAATTTGGTCCCTGCCTTCTTAGAATTTAGTTTTCCCACGATTGGGGCCACCTTAGTCATCCATAACAGGTTCGTTAGGGTCACGACAGAGATAAGGACACGAAGACGGCCTTGGTTTGGGTTGCGTTGCTCTAATTCTATGGGAGAGTCACGACACTGGTACGGGTCTGGAAGTGTTTGGTACCATTACTCGATGTAGCATTGGGTTGGATACAAATCAATTATAGGGGTCACACTTTCCTATCTCACTTGCTTCTCTCCGGCTCACACATTAACTCATGCCGATTTTTACTACCTAATGTTTAATTTATATTAGGAGCAACTATGCATATTGTTCTTTTTAATGCTTATATGGTCGAAAGTATACATGGTACCAGAGATAACTCACCATAGTTAATCCATTGATGCTACATATTTCCTTTGGCCACTCACAAAAATATTTACACAATTTATATAAATGAAATGCTGCTTGTATCTACGTTGCATTTATAAAGCTCTTTAGGACTTCGCATATCTTAATCTTGTTTTATGATGCTTTGACAGAAATAGCAGTTGTGACCTTCATACGCACGGGGCAACTATGATACCACTTTATTTCATACAATTTCATTTGACTGGACCCTAATCACATAGTTTATTGTGCATATACTGACAAGAGACAACAACCAAAGCACTTTCCTCTTTTTTTTTTTATATTTCTTTTAATAGGGTTATAGTAGTAATTCACTGTGACAAACTTAAGAAGAAAAGGTACAGTAATTGATGATTCTTATGAATAGGACCTCATGCTAATTTGTTATTTGCAGTGAATCATAGAGCCAACCTAAACTTGGTTTCCTCATATCATACCGATGTCACCACCAATTACAATTCCAAAAAAAAAGGTCAATTGTGCTACATTATGTATTTTAGTTCAAGAAGCTTAAGCAATTACAATTGTTATCACTAATCTCAGTTCGAAAATCATATATACATCTTTGGTCTGATTAAGCTAATCTATTTTCATTAAAGTCCAAGGAGCTTCAGATATTACCTACCACCATTGATTTAATTTGTTTCATCAGATTAAGGTCAAGAAAACTACTTTAATTGTATGATTCTCACACTAATACCCCTTTAAATACTGGTTTCAAGCATTTTAGTCCAGGATTGCATACAATTTTGATTCTAATGGAATTTCGGCAGCATTTCGGTTCACCATTGATTGACATAGTTCCTCTCGCCATGGCTCAATGCCATTGACGGAGAAAGCTACCTGGAACTGGAGAAACTCCAGTCGAGGTAAAAGAAGCCAGGGACTGAGGAAACCACAGCCGAGGCATTGTGAAGCCAGGGATTGGAGAGACTCCAACCGAGGCGTATTGTTGTGTGTGTGTGGAAAGGGAAAGGAGGAAAGAAAGGCAGATATCACATCAGACTACTCAATAAAGCTTCAATTTTAATCAAGAATTACCATGAAACCTTAAGCAAAAGCTGCACATAACAAGTTGGATCCAAGATTTCAAAGATCACAAATTTCTTGATCAAGATCTGAATTCATGTTACAAACTTGCTCCTTACCTCTGCCTCTTACCTCTCTTTCAATTACAATCTGAGAAATCCTTTAGATGTCGCCTAATTTCTTTCTTCTAAGCTTGCTCTACGACTGTTTGTAGAAATGCCTATTACAAGTTTCTATCTAATTTCTTGAAAGGAATTGTCTAAACTACTGTGTGTGTGTCTATGCGTGGTGATAGATTGGAGAAGAAAGAATAGTGTGCAAAAGTTGTGTCTCTTTCTAACCGTCTTCTCTCCTCCCCTCCCTCTTCAATCTTTGAGCTATCTATTTATAGGCCTGGTTTAAGGTCTAGAAACTTCAATTGGTGTAACCGTCGACTTGA
Organism: Rhynchospora pubera; assembly: GCA_028095005.1. Classification (NCBI taxonomy): domain Eukaryota; kingdom Viridiplantae; phylum Streptophyta; class Magnoliopsida; order Poales; family Cyperaceae; genus Rhynchospora; species Rhynchospora pubera. The sequence goes on along the minus strand of CM051461.1, from coordinate 166,712,365 downwards.
TCTCGTCCCTCCATTCCAGAGCACACGGATCGCCACTCTATCTAACGGCCCTGGTGATGCCAATCTGTGTTTCTTCTTCCTGGTCAACGAATTGGGTAGCTTGCTTTGACCATGGTGGTTACAGATTTGTTACATCGCACTTAATCTCGTCCTTCAGTTTTGAGTCCCACGGATCGCCACATGATCCAACGGTCTTCCTGGCGTTACGCCTTCGAGTGTTTCTAGAAGGTGCCTTGAACCAACTCGGATGGGAAGATGGAGGCCGTTACGCCTGGCTGCATCGCCTTTCTCCCCTTTTCTATTTCGCGGTTTCCCCCTTTTTTTCCTTTGAGAGAGACGAGCGTTTCATCTCTGGGTCCCAGAAGTCAGCGGGAGAAAGATGATGGGGGCCATCTGTCAGTTTTAATGAGACTCAATGCAGCGCTTCTTCACTCGCGTTTAGGTGCTCTTGGTTCACCGTACACCACGCACATGGCTTCTTTTTTTTCACTGCATGCGGCCCATGGAATTGGCTCATTCGGAACATTTCCTTTTACAGAGGGAAAGAATGGTTTGAATTTCGTTTTCTATTTTCTCAATTGCCAACAGAAATGGAGGGTGCCATTCCCTGCATATTTCATTTGTTTTCTTGTGCTATTCATGATTTCTAACATACTCTCCTTCATTTCCCTGGTCCTAATTGCTTCATTTATCACATTTTTTTATGCTTCAACAAATGCCCCCACCAAAGAATATTGGGATGGATTGATTTATCATCATACAAGAGCAATGTTCTTTGGTGCATGTTTCTTTTCACTCAGTTTGCTCCGTACTCAGCCTCTCCATTTTGTCCATCAGTTCTAACTCTTTTGACTGTACCATTGCACCACTGGGCCTCTGTAGAGTATTGACAAAATGTCTTTCTATACGCAAGCCTTTTCAGTTTCCAATTTGTACCTTTCTCTTATCCAATACAGCTAACGTTCTTTTAGGGTGCATCTCGCTTAGACCCGGTGCATCTTCTTTGCTTTCACTGACAATCCTTTGGTCCACACATTCTTCACTTCTCCTATTCACGCTGGTCCCCATTTCTTTTCAGATGCGTTTCAACAGGGAAGGTCACACATTTTCTCCCTTTTGTGGGACCCAAATATCAGCGACCCATTATTTTTTCTGCTACACGCTTTCTCCTTTGACATTTGTCCACAAAGGAACACCTATCCTCCTCATTTTGTCACGACATTACTGGTAAAGCCCTAGCACAGCTCCTATATATATGATATTTTCGCTGATTTTTGAATGCCATTTCTCATTGCAACTTAACTGCCTCCTTTCTCAATTTTGGTGAGCATGCTCTTCTTCTTATTCTGCTCATCATTCTTCTTTTCATGGGTCTCATTCTTCTCCCTTCCTTTGCTCAGTTTTAGAATTTCAGAGAACTCAGATTTGTTTCTCACTTCTTTTCCTTTCCTCATTTTCTTTGGTTTCCATGCTATCGTCCAGCTCTCGACTGGAGATTCTACAGTTCCTGATTTCAAACCAGACTCCATTCTGCTCGATTCACCAATCTGGTTCTATAAAGCAAGAATCTTTGTTGCTTTTAGGCATAGAAACATGGTTAAATGTGTGAAGCTGAGGTCTTTTGAAGTTTCTGTACTTTAGTTTGTTCGACTCAGGATTTTAGCTGTTGATTCCAGTGTATTGCGCAACCTAGATCTCGATTGGACACTCTCGAACTCTTGATCATTGAACCAGCCATTGTCCATCCAATTTATGCATTTTGAGCTTGCAAAGCACAGAACTTTACCACCTGAAGGTATAGTGGTTTGGGGATCTGCTTGTCCCATGGTGCTTGTCAGCTTCATCTAATTGTTCATTCATTGTATGACTTTCAAACCATGGTCTTTACACTTCTTCAATCGGCCACTTTATTTAATTTGCCTGATTTTGCCCAATTTATTTGTCTCGGCTGAGGTTTCCTCTGTCCCTGACTTGTTGCTCTGCCTCGGCTGGATACTCTCCAGTCCCTGGTTTCTTTCATCTCGACCAGAGTCTCTCTGGCTCCAGATGGCGCTCACATCCCTCTTTCAACCCATGGTGTGTTTGATTGAGGTGTTTGTGGCACACTGCACTAGCCTTGAGAGGCGTTATGCTGTCCAATTTTATCCAGCCATTTGGTTATTACTCACCATTCCTTTGGTTTCGATTTTAGCCCATGTGTTAGGCATGTCGCAGGCTTTCATTTATTGCTTTCTCCTTTCTCTCTTTTACTTGTGCAATGTTTGGTCCATACGGTTTCTCAGATTTATCGCACATCTGTGGTGTCCCAGTTTGTTGGTTTTGTTGATTATGGTTGAGTAGAAGTTTTGGCAGGGTGAAAAGCATTCGTGTCAAAAATTTTTTTTTTTCTCTGCTTCATTGAGAATTCGCTCTATTGCATTAGGATGGAGTGCGAAAATATTCAGGACGAATCAGATGCTCCCCTGTGTCTTGGGTCTGCACAATGGCCTACTAAACGGGCTTCTTTGGGCCTGCTGTTTGTTTTGTTTTTTTTTCGCTTGCTATACTCTTTAACCCGGTGGCCCGCCTCTTTGGAAAAAAAGAAATAGGCTTTTGGGCCAATATGGCTGAGGTCTTTTGGGCCCAATACTTTATATCGGGCCGATTTTATAATTCACCATTTTATTCTCATAGCCCATTAGCCCATTCTGATTATTATACGCAGTTTTTTTTTTTTTTTTTTTTTTTTTTTTTTTTTTTTTTTGCTAACCGTTTTTTGTTTTATTTACAGCTTCAAGTCACCTTGGTAATTTCTTTGCTTCCTCTTCTTTTACTCCTGGGTTTCTTCATTTTATCGTCATTTTCCATGGCTCGTTGGGAGCGTCCTTCAAATTTACCAATCAGTAGACCTTCTGAGTCTGAAATTGAGGCTTTTATTCATGATAATGACCCCTATAACCAGTTTCCAGAACAACACCCTGATTGGCGAAATGAAATGCTCGCGGGTCGGGATTTCTCTTCTAGTAGAATACCTCGTCATCCTCCTACCCGTTTCATCTCTCCTGACATACCTTCAACTCTTTTCCCTGTGTGTAACCCTTTAACTGAGGACATCACAACTGGAATTTATACCCATTTCCCCCAAAGGCAACGGGTCATGCAATCTGGGCCTCGCTCTGCTACTAGGACCTTCCGTGCTGCTGAAGAACGTGGCACTGACACTAGTGTTGTGTCCATTCTTAATCCGACTACTGGTGAGATGATATATCCTGCTGTGCACTTGCCTGGCGCCGCCATGATTTCTGGGGACGTGGAACCTTGGTCTCCTACTGCAAGTATGATTCGTAGCCCTCTTCGTCTTGAGCGTGGCCAAACCGAATGGATCATGTTCTGTTTGCGCCGTTACCGCTCTCTTTTGTGTGAAGCGGGAGTCTTCAAGGCAATTATTCCTGCTTTATTTTGTTATAAGCCCAATGGACCTGTCTTCAAAGCCTTTATGAGCAATTGGAATTATCCAAACAATACACTGTTCACTGAAGATCGTCCAATGACTCTTCTCCTTCACGAACTTAAGGCAGTAACTGGGCTTTCAGTTTATGGGGACCCCTATGAAGAGTACTCTCCTATCGATTCTGAACTCTTTGGGATGCATCCTAGCGGGGAATGGAAGTACCGCCACGCGGTGAGGCAAGTTTTTGAGATATATGATGGGCTTTCCGCTGAGCGATACCGGAGAAAAAGCGGACCCAAAGTGCCTTTGTCTACCTGGGTGAATTATTTCACTGACTTATCAGAACGATCCAGCGGCTGGCCTAAACCGCACATTCTGACCATGCGATTATTGAGAGGGGACGACCCTAGACCTCAATTGAGCCAAATGACTTCTAGGTGTAAGAAGATTGGTGATGAAGTCATGCTAACCGCTTTCTTAGCATGGTGGCTTTGCTATTTTGCTTTCCCGTCTACAGGTCACATCAGGCCAGAAACCTTTGTAATGGCAAATGCCATGGCTTGTGGTAAACGTCTTGTGTTGGCCAAGCCGGTTTTGGCTAATTTGTTTAGGTCACTTCGCCAAATTGCTTCTTCCCATGACCCATCTTTTGTTCCAGCGGTGGTTCCTTTCCATTATCTCTTTGGGTGGTTGAGATCCTATTGGCCTCGCATCTATGATCCTCCGATCCTATCACAGTCTTTGGCGGCCCATCTCCCTTCGATGATGGCCCTTGCTCATGTAAATCCCGCGGAGTGCCCTGATCCTTGGAAAGCTCACTCATTCTTCATTCGGAGTAGAGATACTCGTGACAAGGCCCGCGTGTTTGGGCCTGGTTTCTTGTATGATCATTATCAACCCAAGGTGATAGATTCTCCTTCTCCTTCTGCTGGGCAATTTCCCCTTTTGGAAGACTCTTATCTCAAAGTTGAGCTACTTATTAGTTCCAGGGAGGGCCTCCTTTGTTATCGTTCAGGAGATAATTTAGTAGCTGAGCCATATTGTCCTTCCTTTGCGGCTCACCAGTTTGGCTACGACCAGTACATCCCTCGCACACTGATCCCTCCTGCTTGTGATTTCCTGGAGCCTACTTTGGATGCTCATGCTCTCATTTGGCACGCTTATCTTCGTTTAGGCACGGGTGATACATTGGACGTACCTCTTCCTACTCGAGCGGGTGTGGTTACTGCACGGGCTTTCAGATGGTACACCAGTTTAGCTGAATCGTTCCACGAACGCCTTCAAGAGGAAGTTATCAGGAGAGTTTACCCAACTCATGGCCAAGAGCCTCGCGCCCACAATCGTCCTCCTTGGGGTCCCCGTCAGCCTATAGATTTTCGTGGTATTGATGCTCCCCTTCGTTATCCTTCTGCTTCTCGTTCAGTCCCTGTGCCTCCACCCGTTAGTGTGGCCTCAGGTTTGTTTCCTTGTATTTTCCACTCTGATTCTTTGCCTGTGCAAGTTTTCCGTGTGTTGACTCACGGCTTGTTTACACTTTTAGGGCCCCTTTCTTCTTCTTCAACGGACATGCCTTCTTCCTCCAAAGTTAGCCAACCTTTTCATGATGGTGAAGCTCTTCATCGCTTATTGGTTGAAATTTTTGGTGAGGGTATGTCTCACACTCCATTCTCACTTATTATTTAGTTTACCTCCTGCCTCGCTCCACATTTCTTCATACTTTGTCCTGGATTTTATCATATTTCAGATGTTGATGAAACATTAGACGGGATTGCCCAAATGATTGATGAAGTCGAGGCCAAGAGTAAAGCCTCCTCTAAAGTGACTGGTACTGAGAAGCTCAAGGAGCTGGCCTCGGACAATGATGAAGAAGTAGATGAAATCATTGACTGTGAGCCTTTGGAGGAGGTTCCTGTAGTGAATTATCAGAAACCACCTGCAGATATGGGGGTTTTTGAAGAAGGGTCTTCCAGTGAACCTGTGGATGATCCTCCTGTAGAATTCATGAATGCAATCCCAGTAGTAGATCTTGAGATGACTCATGCCAATGATCCTGTGGAGGAGGCGATTTTGGACCCAGTTCAGAATGTTATTTTTCCCGAACCTGCCTGGGGTGTCCTACTTGCTATTGAGGCTCCCAATGAGAATGCCTTCGGCGATTTTGCCATTGTGACCACAGAGACTATAGCGGAAGCTCTTCAAAAGTTGTGGGAGTTGAGTCAAGCTACTGGTGCTATGTTCATCCCTTTTAATCCTGCTTGGTTAACAGGCATTCCTCTAGGCGTGCATGTCCCTGCTTTCAGAATCTTGATGAATGACCACATCTCTCCTTGTTGTGAAGCCCTTTCCCAACTGACAGAAGCTTCGCTGAATGGTTACTATGATTCTCCTCTATCTGCCCAGTCCGTGTATGCTCATGAGCGGCTTAACATTGCCAACTCTGTTAGTGACCTGCTGCTTCAACAACATGAAACCAATCTTCTCATTTCTTGGACTATGACAAGGATCGATTCTTTATGGGTCACTCGTGAGGATGTTTCTGCTCTTAACCATATGAGGCGGGAATTGAGAGGGCTTCGTGACCGGGCTAGGGCAATCTCTACTCGCTTGGCAAGTCTCACAGATTCTTTTCAAATTGCCTCTCAACGCTATCAGGCGGCTATTGATCAAGTTGCCTCTTCTCACCACGAATTTGCCTCACGTGCCCAAGCAGTTAATGTTCATTATCATCAAATCTTGGCACAATTAGAAGCAATCCGCGAGTCTTTCGCCTTTTAGGATTACAAGCCTCTCTTTTTTCTTCATTTGTAGTTGTTTTAGGATTGGTTGTTAGCGGGGCTTGTATTAGTCATGGGTGTCAGCTCTTGTATCTTTCTCTTCCAATTGTTTCTTCTTTCTTCCTCTTTTTTTTATTAAGTCTAGGTTGAGGATGTTTGTATGAACTCTTGATATTTGCTTTGTTGATGGAATGGAATTTATATGCCTCATATCTTGGTTTTAGATTCTACTTCTCCAATCGATTTTGATGCAATTTTCCCTATGCCTCTTTCTTTGTTTTGCAGTTTAGGTCTCCATGGATAGCCCGCTTGGACCCTTGCCCTATGAAGGTGAAGACGGACTCTCAGAGTCTAGTGACTCCCCTCGTCATGAGAATCATGTGGCTGGCATTCAAGAATTCCTACGCACTCCAAGTCCCCCACCCTTTTCTGGGGGTAAAACCTTTTTACTTCTTTCCTTTCCTTCCTTCTTCTCCTTTTTAATCACCCCATAACTTTCTTCGTCTTCTCCCCTTTTAGCCATTACAGTGGCCGGTTTGAGAGATGCCTTGTTTGCCCTGCGTCTCGCCTGCCGTGGTACTCCTCTTGTGCTTCCTTCTATCTATGATAGGCTTTTTGATGGAGTTTCCCTAGAGCTTCACTCTAATCGAAGGGTGGCTGCTCAAGTGCTTTCTCTTATTGGCGAGTGCCGAGGGTTGCTGACTTCGCTCAGGTGGGGTTATTTGGATCAGGAATATGCTGTAAGAGGTCGTCACCTTAACTCCTGTCTCCAGACTCTGAGCAACACCTTTGACACTCTTACAGAACTCAACACCCAGTATCGTCTCTTCTGCCAGCGTGCTGTTGCCTCTACTACTGAGTGGGTGGTGGCTCGTCGGGCTGCACCTTCTTCTTCCATTCGTCACATTGATGCTGGGCGTTGGGAATCAGACTTGGCATTTATTCGTGCCGAGCTCTTGGGGATTCAGTCCCAATTAACTTTATGGTCTGGTCACTACACGGATGCATGGAACCGTTGTGTGGAAGCTTTTAGGCACTTGTATCACTTTCGTGATGAAGAAGAAAGGAGAATGAATGCCATCCACTCTTGCTACAGGCAAATTATCCACATCATCAATGAGGCAAAGAGTAGGTCTTATCTGCATAGGAGGGAGGCTGCTCTGATAGGAGGATAGTGAGGAATAGTGAATATTGCTTGGTCGGAGTTTGGGGCTAGGTACCAAGGGTCTAGTGCTAGCCTTGTATCTTTTATCGCTTTCTGCTGTGTTTTGCTTTCTTAGGCTCAACATCTTAGGTTTTATGTTGGCCTTGTATCCCTTTTGTGCTGAATGCCTGACTTGTTTTGTTTGGCTTTATAGAAATTTGGTGTTTTGCCTGATGATGTTTTGGTTTGGCTTTGTGCCCGACTGAGCTCTTGCGCTCGGGGTTCCCTTACGTGCTTGCTTGCGAAGCAACAAGTAACTTTTCTCTCCTAACTTCCTTGCAAAATATAATGAGTACTTCGTCATTCTTGTGCCTGATTGAGCTTCCGCGCTCAAGGTTTCTCTTTATCTTTTCGAGACTCGAGTAGTCTTACTCTTGTCTCGATTTCTTTTAAGAGATATGGGAATTTGGCCCATACTCAATTTTTCTTCTTACTTCTTTTGGGATCTCGAGCGCACATAGATCCATTCCTCTATTTAGGTTAGGGTATTTTGGCCCAATCCTGTATTTCCTTGGGCCTGAACCTATATGGACCTCGATCCAACTTTGGCTTTGCTTTTCTGACATCAGCCTTGAACGCTTCCGCTTCTTCTACACCTTCTTGACTTCATACTGTTTCTTTTCAAGCACTACCTTGAACGGTTTTATTTCCCACTTCTTACCACTACGGCCTTTGCTTTCTCATGTGTTTACACGTTCGCCATTAACTCCAAATTTCAACCTTTCCTCTACCAGGCCTATATAAGCGCGCCTTTGCTTCTTCTTTTCTCACATTCAAGCTTCCCGCAGTCTTTCTTCTTTCTTACACAAATCCCCCAATTTATTGCCACCATGTCTTCTCTTCCTTCATCTAAGCGTGTCAGGGAGGCTTCTGGTTCCTCTACTTTGCGTCTGGATCCCACCTTTCCAGACTGGTCCCTTACTCCTGACAACCGTTACCTCTTCCGCGATGAGACAGCATTCCTCTCTTATTATAATGACATGGGTAACGCAGAGAGACCCGTGGCTGATTGCTATTTCTTTCGTCCTATGCGGAGGATCCCTGTGGAACAAGTGAATCTCATCAGGGGTTGGCTTGACTCATGGAGCTTGGCTGGCTTGGTAGATTGCGATCAGCCGTATCATCCCAGAATTACTCGCCTCTTCTATGCCAATCTCAGGGTTTCTTTCAACCATTTTGGGTCTCCTTCGGCCTCTTCCTATCTATTTGGCCGCTTCTTTCATATCACCACTGGAGATTTGGCCAACTACTTGCAAGCTGCCAATACTGCCAATGGCTCTACCATTTATGCTTTTCAGAGGTGGCCTCAAGGTTTTGGCAGTTATCAGGAATGTCGCCAATGGTTCAGGGTGGCGTCTCCTGATATCGAGAGGGTGTCTACTTTTCATCTGCCCGCTCTCCATAGGTATTTTCTCTTTTCTCCTTCTTCTTTCGCTTCATTTTGATTACTTATCTTCTCTTTCCTTATTCTTCCATGATTTTCAGGCTTCTTTTCTTGGTGATCAATGATATTATCTTTCCCCAAGGAGTAATGACCCATCTTGCCAAACCTGGAAGTCTCTTTTACCTCCGCAACCTTATTCAGAAGCAATGGCCTATTAACTTGGCCCATATGATCCTCTTTCATATGCATCAGGTGGCTATTTCTGATCGGGAACCGCTCCCTTACGGCCATCTCATCGAAGCTCTTATGCTTAGGGCTCGCATCCGCGTGCCTGACATGTTGTGGGGCAATCGTGTTTCTGATGCTGATGTGGTACACCCTTTCAACCTCCTTCTTTCCTTGCCGCTTATCGGATGGGTTGAATCTTCAATGGATATGCTAGTTCCTGATCCTAACCAGCCCGTGAATGATTACATTTTGCTCCCTAATGCGGCTCCCAACCAGTATGGTCCCATGGACATTGATTCTCCGCCGGATGATAATTCGGCTATGATGGCCCTTGATGATCCTGCCCCTGTCTCAATTCGGGGTTTGATTGATCAACGCTTTGGGGAATTGAATGCCCGTTTGGATGCTTTGGAAGGAATGCTCCAGGCTATTTCCGCGACTCTTAACAACATGGCCGGTGGTGAAAATGCGGCTGTGGCTGATGGTGGAGCTGCGGCTGCCCCAGAGTAAACGACCACCTTGAATAGTCCTGCCCCAGCGCTGCCCCAGTGCCGTCTCGGTGCTGCCCCAGTGCTATCTTTAGGGCATTTTACTTTTACCTTTATTTTGCACCCCTTCAGTTTGTATTAGGGATTATTTCCTTTTCAGTGTTGCTTTAGATGTTTAACTTGCGTTGGCTTATGCTTGTAACCTTCTGCACTCCTTTTATTATGAATGACATTTCCTTTATCTGCCTTTTTGCTTCTTTGTATCTTCTTTCCCTTATGAACTTCGTATCATGAGATAAGGACATGGTGGAGGTGGGTGGGGGGAGCCCTCAGATACCTTCATAGGGCGGTGCCTTAATGCCTTCAGACGCCACAAAGGCTTAATCTTCATTAGGCATAGGTGTCTTAGAAAACCACCAAGGCTTTCCTTGACACGGCTTCGCGTTCTCCGGGACCCGAAAATCCCATCGTTGACCGCGGATTGTGATTAGGGTAAATTCTAACATGCGGGAAAATAGGTTCCTTTTCAAAAACCATTTTCCAAACCATGTCCAGCGAGGGACACGGTGGGAGTGATTGGGGGGAGCCCTCAGATACCTTCATAGGGCGGTGCCTTAATGCCTTCAGATGCCACAAAGGCTCAATCTTCATTAGGCATAGGTGTCTTAGAAAACCACCAAGGCTTTCCTTGACACGGCTTCGCGTTCTCCGGGACCCGAAAATCCCATCGTTGACCGCGGATTATAAGATAGGGTAAACATAACATGGTGGGACATGTCTCTTTTCAAAAACTTGCCCCTTTATTGGATTTTGGGTTTTGATTGAAAGGTTAAGTTAAGGTTTTGGTTTTTATTGGGTCCTAACGTTTTCGTTGGACTTTATTCTAAGGTTTTATTGAATTATGTATATGGTTTTGGACTTAATAGGTTTTTGTTGTCATGGGCTTTTGCAGAGTTTTGGATTTTATTGGGCTAGGCCTTATTAGGTTTAAAATATATGAAGGTTTTGATTGTTTTTTGGTAAGGTGGACTAAAAGGATAGGTTTTCAAAACGAATCACTGTAATTCAAAGATACTCCTGCATAGATGCGTAGATCACATGTATTCTTATATGTGAGGTGCGGGTGTCTGAAGGACGTGTTCGGGTAAAGACAGTACACCCTCTTGATATCGCTCCTCCACCCAGTCTTTAAAGGTGAAACATTCCTCCAGATTATGCCCCCAATTCAAGTGGTATGCACAGTATTTAGATCCAATCATGTCACAAGTACCTTTGGTCATTTGGATGGGAAATCCACATTTCACGGCTAGATCGGCTACTTCCCATATCCTATCTTTTCTGAATGAGTATGGTCGACTCTTTCTCGCAGATAAAGGTATACCTTCTTTAGACTTCTTCTTTACAATCTCACCCTTGCTTTCATTCACGGGCTCTTTCGATTTCCCCTTCCTTTCTTTCTCTCGTGATTGCCCCGAAATTGATTTTGATAGACTTGTTTCTCCTTTTGGATTCTCCTTCTTTCCTTCCTCACTCCTCATTTCAAACTCTTGTTGGGTTTCCAAGGACCTCGCTATTTTTCCACCCATATAGTCCATATCTTCGGGACGTCTCGCCTTGTCCCTTCGTAACCTTTCTCTTGCATTCTCTTCTAGTAGCAATTTCGTGTACTCCCCTCGGTAATGTTCTAACATCTTTTCACTCTTCTTGAATTTCTGACGGAGAGTCTCCACTTCTTCCATCGTTACTCGATACACCTCAGCTATGGTTTGCCAATCTCCTTGTCGAGTTTGTTTAAGATGTACACATTTTTCTCTTAAGTCCGCAATTACGCGACTATTTTCTTTAGATTCGTCCTGTAGTGTACCTATCTCCTGTTTATAATTCTTAATTTCTTGCTGAAGCCCAATTACTATTTGCCCGTTTACCTCTTCTTCAAGCTTTTTCGTTTCCAATTCACGGCGTAATTTACCGTTTTCTGCCAATAACAAAGTCACTTCACACCTCGCCTCTTGTTTGTATTGTTGTAACCGTCTCCCCAATTCTTCTAATAGAGCTGAATCACTTATCCCTACCCTTTCAGCGGACATTTCTCCTTTCTCTGACTTATTTTCCTCATTTGCTTTTCCTTTTCTTGATTCCCGTATTTCAACTTCTATAGTATGACATTCCAGAGCCAACGCTTCTCTTTGGGGTTGTAGGTAGCCTAAACCTTTAGTATTTTTCACTTTTCCATCCACTCCCATCACTCGCCGGGATTTTCCGTTCCACAAATCATGGAAGGTCTTAGCTCTTTGTTTTGAAATTGGGTCTAGGCAACGATTTCTTTGGAAAAGGCTCATCAACCCTTGGTTGTAGTACCCCACCACTTCTATTTTCTCATATTCTTCTTCTTCCTCCTTTAGCCACTTCGCCCAGTCATTTGAGCCAAGAGGATTACCCGATGAATCCGTGCTTTCAGCCTTATAGAATAGGATTCCTTTGTGGAATACCTTTCTTCCATTCACTTCTTCTACTTTAGGTGGGATGTAGAAGGTTTCCAATTCTTTGATCTGGTAAACCTCCCTTGGTGTGAGTTCTTTGTAATAGCCCATAGGTACTTGCTCAATGGCCATTGAGTCTTCTCTATGATCATAGAACTCTTCGTCTAATTCGGTATCATAGACATGAATCACCCGTTTTGGTTCTTGCCTTTCCTCTCCCAACTCATCTTTTATGTGTATCTTTCCCCTTCGACCATCTTTCTCTTCTTCATCATCTGATGATTTTATATAAATGGGAGTTTTCACGGCGCAAGCAACTTTCACCTTTCCCCTAAACTTTATCTTCTCTTCATCCTCTTCTCGAGGCACTGCTCTTGTCCTTAAAGTTGGGGAAGTACTTCTTTGTGAAGTTGGAGCGTAGAATCGATCAATTTCTTCAAGCCCCACTTCATGGACGCCATAATGTTGGGCATCTCCTTTGATCACTTTTTGTTCTCCGTCTTGTAAATACTTGACACATTGGTGAAGGGTTGATGGCACAAGCCCGTTCTCATGTAACCACGGCCGTCCAAGTAAAGCTCGATAAGAAGTATCTGCGTCAATGACATAGAATTTTACTAATGTTTCAAGCTCTCCAAACTTCATTGGCAATGTGATGGCACCTAGGGCTCGCTCAGAGTTTTGGTTAAAACCATGTATGAACACATTCTCATCAGAAAGCCTTCTTCCTCCTAAGGCCAACTGATTTAGCGAGTTGAGAGGTAAGATGTTAATGGAAGACCCGGGATCGACTAACATTCGACTTAATTGGCCCCCATTCGTCTTGCCTGTGATGTATAATGGCTTATTGTGATAGGAGGTTCCCATCATGAGGTCTTTGCTTGTGAAGGTTATCTGATTTTCAGGTTCTACATAAAGGGCCTCAGTCATGTGCTTCTCGGCCACGTAAGCTTGGAATTTTTCGGGCTCTTTAAGCATTTCCATCATTGTCTCTCGCAACTCCTTTGACATCATCAGTGCTTCAAACACGCTTATTAGTGCTGGAGTGCGCCTTAGGTGAGCCAGAATGTTGTACTCTCCCTTTATTTCTCTTGCCCTGTGGCTTGGTCCGGGCTCATCTTCAGCCTCTTGAATTCTAACCTTGCCCTTCTCTTTAGGCGCTTGTCTTTCGGGAATGTTCGTACCCGACCGCAGGTTTACATGGCAATCTCTTTCTTTAAACATACCCTTGGCGAAAAGGCCTTGATAAGGAGCCTCGTTTTCATCTTCTGTATCGTCGTCATAGTAGTAAGTGACCATCTCTTCTTTCTCTTCTTTCTTTTCTTCTATTTTTAACACCATTTCTTTCTCTTTTCCACTTTTCTCTTCTTTTTCTTTCTTATTTTCATCTTCATTTCTTTTTTCATTGTTTTCATTTTTCTTTTCTTTCATCATCTTTATTTTTTGCATTTGTCTTGCTTCTTCTTCTTCATCTACTATGACGATGACATTGCAGTCCACATTTCGCCTTGGGCTGCCTCTTTGAGCCACTTCATTAGCTTGAGCATGCGGAGCGGGCGTTTGCTTGTAACTTTCAGGCAAGACCAAGTCGCCTTCTTTGATCATTCTTTCCGCTATGTTCTTAAAGACATAGCAATCGCCCGTCGGATGACCTAGGACCCGATGATAAGCACAATAAGTTGGATCATTGGTCTTATGCATCTCCTCGGCCCTTTTGCACTCTGGCAATTCTATGGCTTTTCCTTCTAAGAGTTGTTTTAGTAATGCCGCGGTCTTCTCTTTCTTAAAAGAGTATGGCCTGTTCAACCGTTCGGCTAGCGTGGACACGCGACCGCTCCCGTTGCCATTGTTGTTGTTGTTATTGTTGCCATTGTTGCGGTAATTCCTTTGCCCGCCCTGGCTAGTTGATGCCTCATTAGCTCCCGCTATCTTGATGGGCCCTTGCGTTCTATTTCTCGACTCACTTTTATAGTTTTGCACTTCCTTGGGAGGACCAATATGCACAATTCTTGCAACTCTCGTGACTAAGTCCTCATAGGTATAAATGTCACTCCCTGAGAGAGGTCGCTTTATCCAATCGTCAAGATTCCTTATTAAAAATTCAACCGCCTCCCTTTCGGGCATCTGGTGAGAGCATCTTATATGCATGTTCCTCCATCGGTTGATGTAGTCAAGTGGAGCTTCACCCGATCTTGGTTTTTCGCCCACGACGTCGGCCACCGCGAGTCTTTGATTAACCATGGCGAATTTGGCTTTGAAAAGGTCCTCCATTTCTTCCCATGTTTCTATTGAGTCGTTTTCGAGCGAGGAATACCACTCAAATGCTGCCCCAGTGAGACTTTGGGAGAATTGCTTGAGCAACAAAGCTTCGTCATGGGCAGTGTTGCCGCATGAGTTGCGAAACTGGATCAGATGCTGATTAGGCGTGATGCTGTCTTTGCCCGTTCCATCGAACAAGTTAAACCTGGGCACTTGATATCCAAGAGGATACGGGATTTGTTCGTATTCTTTAGGGTATGGCCTCCCGCACCTCTTGTGTAGATTCGCAAATCGACCCGCTCCCGTGGCTTGAAGTTGTAGATTAATCATTTCTTGAATGACTTGCTTGGTAGGGCCGGGCCTTCTTGCCCCAGTTCGGCGCCTAGTTTCGGGAATCTCATCTTCACTTGACTCGTACTTCGCCCGATTCCTTCTCCCCTTGGGACGCCTTTGATATCCTCTTTCTTCTTCTTCGTCTGACGACTCATACTTGTGCCTATTCTTCCTTTCTTTGGAAGGTCTTCTCTTAGGCTTTTCTTGCTCTTCGTCAGAGGATCCATATTTACTCTCATTTTTTCTGTCTTTTGAGAATTTTCTTCTATCTCCTTCCTCTTCTTCATCAGAACACTCATACCTACTTTTGCTTCTTCTTTCTTTAAGTACTCTTTCTTTGTACTCATCTTCTTCTTCACCCGAAGACCCTTCCTTTTCAAGGTCCTCGAGCAACTTTTTCTTTTCTAGAATTTTATACATCTTCTTGAGTAGTTTTCTTTCTTTCTCTCTTTCGTTCATTATAATTGCCATTTCCTTTTCATTTCTTTCAATGATGCTCATCAATTTTGGCCTTTCGCCCTCGTTCCAGCGATCTTTACCATCTACATCTTCTTCTTCGTCCCTTGTTGGCTCTTCATCATTTATGATGCGGCTCGAAGAAGCACGATCTCGCTTATCCTTGCCGTCCCTCTTGGTGAAGGGAACTTCTCCATCGCTGGCCATGTTTACGAAGGCGTGCATTTCATATTCTTCATTTATTTCGACCATATGGACCCGAGCGTGGACCACAAGTTGGCCATCTTCTCGTGCAACATGCCTTCTCTTGTTGCGTGGCTCTTGATCCACTTCCATGGGTTGTGGTTTCTCCTTAGGCACCCAAGCTTTCTTTGGTCTCGATCTTTCTTTGACTGGTTTGACCCTCTGCCCCAGTCTTTGATGTATGGAGGAGGATGCCTTCTTGTGACCCTTTGGTCCCAACCGTTCATGGGCCGATATTCGCGGAAAGCTTAGCCTCTCCTTCACCGATTGCCGGTTTTGAGGGCTTCTCCCTCTAAATTGCATTTGATACTCGGGAGGGAATTCCTTCATGGTCTTGAGCACGGCCACAGGAGAGTTCTTCCTCACGAGGCGAAGTGTTGAGAACGGGTTGCTTACAGGCAAATTCGGCCTTGCTTCCAATTCATTTTTGTAGGCCCGTTGGACCTTCTTCATTGTCCTTGCGCCTTGAGGGACCGGCGCATATACCTTCTTCACGGCCATTTTCTTAATAGGGGAACGGCGGCGAGGTTGATGCCGTTGAGGAGAATGAGTCGGGCTTGAGCGAGCTCGCTTGTGGGAGATGGTTGTCCATTCTTCCTTCTTCACAGAGTTGGTCTCCATTGGATCTTCAATGACCTTGGTAATCTCCACCACTTCTTCGAGTGGCTCCTCCACAACAACCCTTGCCAACTTGAAGCTTCCATCACTGGTTTGGACGACAGGCACATAGGAGTGCCCGAAGGGTAAGCCTCCAAGTGTGAATTCATCATTGTAGCAGATCGGCACTCCACCGATCCTAAGGACTCCTGTCGGCTTGAAAGCGTCAATGCTGGTAAATGCCATTTCAACCTGCAATGACACAAAACTTAATGTTACCGTTAGGATTGCTTATTAAAATTTCCTTAGCCCTTACGTCACCCTTCAAGTCCCAAAGATGAGAGGAGAAAGAGGTCCCACCGGGCGTGCCAGAGAATCTGTCGCGGCTTTTTCGTCATTATTCTCCTCGAAGGGATTTCTCGAAGAACAATGGGAACATAGCCTTAGATTCACCTCCCTTAAGGTTTCGATCTCTATGGCGGGTATCTCTCAACACAAGAGAACCCTATAAAGAGTCGCTACTTAAAGAAGTTTCTTGATTTAGCGGGTCCTTTCTTTCCAATAGGCGCAAGCCCCTATTGTTAATTACCTCGTAGCTGCCTACGAGAACCTCTGATTAAGGGACGTAAAGGGTATTGATGTAATGGGCTAAGAAAAGAAACTTATGGAGTGCTATTACTTGTCTTAAAGAGGCCTTAATTGACGGTACCAAACCTAATTGACGGGACCCAATTAAGGATCGCCGACCTGCTACTAAAGGACTTTGAGGTTTAGAAGAGGTTTTCGTTGAAAAGGAACGAATCTTCGCTTGGAGTCGTTCTGGAGGGGTTTTACAACCTTCGGGGCATTTAGCGCCTTTGAGCGAAAGTTGGTTCTTTTACAACCCTCGGGACATTTGGCGTCACTTGTGAGAGTTGGTTCTCGGGCCATTTGGCGGCACTTGTGAGAACAAAAGGAATTTTTACAACCTTCGGGGCATTTGGCGCCTTTGAGCGAAAGTTGGTTCTTTTACAACCCTCGGGACATTTGGCGTCACTTGTGAGAGTTGGTTCTCGGGCCATTTGGCGGCACTTGTGAGAACAAAAGGAGATTTTACAACTTTCGGGGCATTTGGCGCCTTTGAGCGAAAGTTGGTTCTTTTACAACCCTCGGGACATTTGGCGTCACTTGTGAGAGTTGGTTCTCGGGCCATTTGGCGGCACTTGTGAGAACAAAAGGAAATTTTACAACTTTCGGGGCATTTGGCGCCTTTGAGCGAAAGTTGGTTCTTTTACAACCCTCGGGACATTTGGCGTCACTTGTGAGAGTTGGTTCTCGGGCCATTTGGCGGCACTTGTGAGAACAAAAGGAAATTTTACAACTTTCGGGGCATTTGGCGCCTTTGAGCGAAAGTTGGTTCTTTTACAACCCTCGGGACATTTGGCGTCACTTGTGAGAGTTGGTTCTCGGGCCATTTGGCGGCACTTGTGAGAACAAAAGGAAATTTTACAACTTTCGGGGCATTTGGCGCCTTTGAGCGAAAGTTGGTTCTTTTACAACCCTCGGGACATTTGGCATCACTTGTGAGAGTTGGTTCTCGGGCCATTTGGCGGCACTTGTGAGAACAAAAGGAAATTTTACAACTTTCGGGGCATTTGGCGCCTTTGAGCGAAAGTTGGTTCTTTTACAACCCTCGGGACATTTGGCGTCACTTGTGAGAGTTGGTTCTCGGGCCATTTGGCGGCACTTGTGAGAACAAAAGGAAATTTTACAACCTTCGGGGCATTTAGCGCCTTTGAGCGAAAGTTGGTTCTTTTACAACCCTCGGGACATTTGGCGTCACTTGTGAGAGTTGGTTCTCGGGCCATTTGGCGGCACTTGTGAGAACAAAAGGAAATTTTACAACCTTCGGGGCATTTAGCGCCTTTGAGCGAAAGTTGGTTCTTTTACAACCCTCGGGACATTTGGCGTCACTTGTGAGAGTTGGTTCTCGGGCCATTTGGCGGCACTTGTGAGAACAAAAGGAAATGGAATTCTTTGGATGAGGGGACCCGTAAGAATTCTATTTCTAAGTCATATAAGGTCGATCTCAACCTTAAAGAGGGACTTTTCCTCGAAACGAAGAGGTTTCGGTTTTGACTTTGGGTTTCGCGTTTATACTTTTAATTTTGATGTTTCACTTGAGATATTGGTGATTTTTATTCACTCTGGCCTTTTGAATCTTTGACATTTAACAATTCCTTTCTATTTGGAGAGTATCATACTCGAAACCACCTGCATATTTGAAAGTATTCAAATTCCATTTAAAAGATATTTACTAGTGTTGACTTGTTTTGACTTTTCATATTTATGAAAATACGTTCATGTTTGAAAGTACTTGGTTTTGAAGATATCATATTTGGAGTTTCTATTTCAAAAGTACTTAGTTTCAAATTAGAATTTTATAAATGGTTTATTAATTTTCTAATATTTATAAAATTTATTTTTAAAGTGAAAATACTTCAAAAATACAAAAGGCCGCTACTTTGACACAATTTCATATCAAAGTATCAGTGAATTTGGTTTATTTAGATTTTTAGAATTTTATGGATATTTTATTTATATTTTTCTGAGTACATTACTATTTTTAATGAATTTTTTTTGAAGTTTCTGTTGATTTGGCATTTTCGGATTGGTCCACGTTTGCGAAGAGGCTGATGTGGCATTGATTTGGTCTGACTGGGCGCTGATTGAGCTTGCTGACGCGGAAGGGCGCTGGCATTTCTCGTTTGTTACATGTAACGAGTTATAACCATGTCTGTGACCCGCTACACAAGATTTGACCATAAAGGATCAACGGAGAATTTGGCGCTGAGACTCATTGAAGGAGACGGAGTTTTGCATTGGAGCCCCTGGACTTATTTTGTTGCCGATGTGATCCTTTTCCGACGGGGCTCCGACGATCTAGGGCACCGCTGATGACGAGATTGGGTCTGCTATGCTCATGGGATTGAGGAGAATACAGCGATGGTCTCTGCTTCTGTTGCGTCACTCCCTCTTGGCCGGAAAACCATGGATTTGTATTGGGTGTACTAAAGTTTTCTTCAATTTGGTCCCTGCCTTCTTAGAATTTAGTTTTCCCACGATTGGGGCCACCTCAGTCATCCATAACAGGTTCGTTAGGGTCACGACAGAGATAAGGACACGAAGACGGCCTTGGTTTGGGTTGCGTTGCTCTAATTCTATGGGAGAGTCACGACACTGGTACGGGTCTGGAAGTGTTTGGTACCATTACTCGATGTAGCATTGGGTTGGATACAAATCAATTATAGGGGTCACACTTTCCTATCTCACTTGCTTCTCTCCGGCTCACACATTAACTCATGCCGATTTTTACTACCTAATGTTTAATTTATATTAGGAGCAACTATGCATATTGTTCTTTTTAATGCTTATATGGTCGAAAGTATACATGGTACCAGAGATAACTCACCATAGTTAATCCATTGATGCTACATATTTCCTTTGGCCACTCACAAAAATATTTACACAATTTATATAAATGAAATGCTGCTTGTATCTACGTTGCATTTATAAAGCTCTTTAGGACTTCGCATATCTTAATCTTGTTTTATGATGCTTTGACAGAAATAGCAGTTGTGACCTTCATACGCACGGGGCAACTATGATACCACTTTATTTCATACAATTTCATTTGACTGGACCCTAATCACATAGTTTATTGTGCATATACTGACAAGAGACAACAACCAAAGCACTTTCCTCTTTTTTTTTTTATATTTCTTTTAATAGGGTTATAGTAGTAATTCACTGTGACAAACTTAAGAAGAAAAGGTACAGTAATTGATGATTCTTATGAATAGGACCTCATGCTAATTTGTTATTTGCAGTGAATCATAGAGCCAACCTAAACTTGGTTTCCTCATATCATACCGATGTCACCACCAATTACAATTCCAAAAAAAAAGGTCAATTGTGCTACATTATGTATTTTAGTTCAAGAAGCTTAAGCAATTACAATTGTTATCACTAATCTCAGTTCGAAAATCATATATACATCTTTGGTCTGATTAAGCTAATCTATTTTCATTAAAGTCCAAGGAGCTTCAGATATTACCTACCACCATTGATTTAATTTGTTTCATCAGATTAAGGTCAAGAAAACTACTTTAATTGTATGATTCTCACACTAATACCCCTTTAAATACTGGTTTCAAGCATTTTAGTCCAGGATTGCATACAATTTTGATTCTAATGGAATTTCGGCAGCATTTCGGTTCACCATTGATTGACATAGTTCCTCTCGCCATGGCTCAATGCCATTGACGGAGAAAGCTACCTGGAACTGGAGAAACTCCAGTCGAGGTAAAAGAAGCCAGGGACTGAGGAAACCACAGCCGAGGCATTGTGAAGCCAGGGATTGGAGAGACTCCAACCGAGGCGTATTGTTGTGTGTGTGTGGAAAGGGAAAGGAGGAAAGAAAGGCAGATATCACATCAGACTACTCAATAAAGCTTCAATTTTAATCAAGAATTACCATGAAACCTTAAGCAAAAGCTGCACATAACAAGTTGGATCCAAGATTTCAAAGATCACAAATTTCTTGATCAAGATCTGAATTCATGTTACAAACTTGCTCCTTACCTCTGCCTCTTACCTCTCTTTCAATTACAATCTGAGAAATCCTTTAGATGTCGCCTAATTTCTTTCTTCTAAGCTTGCTCTACGACTGTTTGTAGAAATGCCTATTACAAGTTTCTATCTAATTTCTTGAAAGGAATTGTCTAAACTACTGTGTGTGTGTCTATGCGTGGTGATAGATTGGAGAAGAAAGAATAGTGTGCAAAAGTTGTGTCTCTTTCTAACCGTCTTCTCTCCTCCCCTCCCTCTTCAATCTTTGAGCTATCTATTTATAGGCCTGGTTTAAGGTCTAGAAACTTCAATTGGTGTAACCGTCGACTTGATCTCGTCCCTCCATTCCAGAGCACACGGATCGCCACTCTATCTAACGGCCCTGGTGATGCCAATCTGTGTTTCTTCTTCCTGGTCAACGAATTGGGCAGCTTGCTTTGACCATGGTGGTTACAGATTTGTTACATCGCACTTAATCTCGTCCTTCAGTTTTGAGTCCCACGGATCGCCACATGATCCAACGGTCTTCCTGGCGTTACGCCTTCGAGTGTTTCTAGAAGGTGCCTTGAACCAACTCGGATGGGAAGATGGAGGCCGTTACGCCTGGCTGCATCGCCTTTCTCCCCTTTTCTATTTCGCGGTTTCCCCCTTTTTTTCCTTTGAGAGAGACGAGCGTTTCATCTCTGGGTCCCAGAAGTCAGCGGGAGAAAGATGATGGGGGCCATCTGTCAGTTTTAATGAGACTCAATGCAGCGCTTCTTCACTCGCGTTTAGGTGCTCTTGGTTCACCGTACACCACGCACATGGCTTCTTTTTTTTCACTGCATGCGGCCCATGGAATTGGCTCATTCGGAACATTTCCTTTTACAGAGGGAAAGAATGGTTTGAATTTCGTTTTCTATTTTCTCAATTGCCAACAGAAATGGAGGGTGCCATTCCCTGCATATTTCATTTGTTTTCTTGTGCTATTCATGATTTCTAACATACTCTCCTTCATTTCCCTGGTCCTAATTGCTTCATTTATCACATTTTTTTATGCTTCAACATGTATCAAAGCAGTATGCATGCTTCGAAAAAAAGTAGAGAAACGTGGTATAGAATGATAAAGTAAGTGAGCATTATCTTCGTCCAATCTGGTAGATTTCAAGTAAAAATGTTCCTTTAATTCGCTAAGGATCTTTAATGTTGCTTTATAACAAATAGCTAGAATGATAGATTAACATGTAACTAGAATCGAATGGTGTGCTTTTACGACATGAACTGCTATTGTTCTTTCAATTCGTTGGAGCAAGGAGAGAAGTACGAAAGGGCTGTGGAATAAAGACAGGGCAATAAGGGTAAATTGGTCACAATATGTAAAAAAAAAAGTTTTTAAAATTTTAAATATGATCAGATTTAATGAAAAGGGGTTATATCCAATACAAACAAGATTAGAGGGGGTTATATCCAATTTTGAAAATTATAGGGGGTTATATCTAGATGAGCAAGATTGTAGGGGGTTATATCCAATTTGGAAATGCTGGGATGCCATCCAATTTTGAAAATGTTGTTTACCAGGCTTATGTTTTGTCGTTAATCATTCTAACATGAATCTGGTATTGCTAATGGGGAGAAGAAAACAACAGCAGAAGAAGCAGAAGGAGAGATTTGATGAATTTGATCAAGAACAGGTTACAAGAGGTGCCAGAAAATCCCTTTGAAGACATGACTATCTTTCGTGTTCCGGCACGGTTCCAGGAAGCTCACAAGGGCCTTTTTGAGCTGAGAATGGTTTCAATTGGTCCTTACCATCGAGGCAAAGAGAGCCTCGGCTTCATGGAATAGCAGAAGTGGCATTTCCTTCGAGATTTCCTAGAAGGGGGACAGAATGTCTGTTGCGACACGCTCATAGGTGCCAGGCACAGCGGAAGCCAAGTAAACAAGGAGGTAGTAATTTCGACAAATACGTGACGGGCATAAAACAAACCCGCTAGATTAAAGCTATGATGGTGCCACTTGAGAACCAACAACAATAGCACAATCAAGCACAATAAAATAAAGTAGAGACACAAGATTTTACGTGGAAACCCGAAAGGGAAAAACCACGGGAGCGATCGGTGCAAATCCACTAAATCAAGAGTTATCTTACAAGTACATGGAGATCATCAAGCTATCAACCTTCATCTCTCTCTCTCTCACACACACTCTCACTCATAATTTGAGGTGGAATTAACAAGAGATACAAGAGAAATGTGTAAATCCTAGATAGCTTCAAGGAGAACAAGAGAACAGCTCAAGGAGATGCACACAGAGAGATGACACTCGCTGCCCCTATTCATTTCCGTATCTCATTTTTATTTTTTTCTTTTCCGCATGGGCCATTATGGGCCGAACCCATATTATTTGGCTTCACACTTATACACAACAATCTCCCACTTGAAGACAAAACGCCCACTTGATCATACAAGCATACACCATGCACCTCGCTCCAAACACACCCGAGTTACTCACCCAATCCGGATTGCCTCCTACAAAACATTACCTTGTCGAGAGGCACCACCTTAGTGAACATGTCGACAACATTCTCCTTCGTGTAAATCTTTCTCACGACTAGTTGCCCATGATGTAGAACATCACGAATGAAGTGGTATCGCACATAAATGTGCTTAGTTCTTGAGTGATATGCCGCATTGTTTGAAAGATGTATGGCACCTTGATTATCACAATGCACCACATACTCCTTTTGCTTCAACCCAAGTTGTGCAAGCAACATTTTCAACCAAAGCATTTCCTTCACCGCCTCGGTCAATACGACATACTCCGATTCCGTGGAAGACAAAACAACAATGTCTTGTAGTCGAGACATCCAACTAACGGCTCCACCACCGATAGTAAAGACATAGCCCGTCGTGGACTTTCTTGTCTCACTACAACCCGCATAATAGGCATCAACATACCCTTTAATTCCCAATTTAGAATCTCCTCCAAAACATAACTGCAAGCCACGAGTGCCTTTCAAATATCGAAGTATCCACTTTACCTCTTGCCAATGCTCCCATCCTGGGTTAGACATATATCGAGAGACAACTCTCACTGCATGTGCAATGTCCGGCCGTGTGCACACCATAACATACATCAAGCTACCAACGGCCGATAAGTATGGAACCTTTTCCATCTTCAATCTCTCTTGAGAATTCTTTGGAGAATTCTTTTTAGACAACTTAAAATGACCGACAAAGCTGTAGTCAACAGTTTGCAATTCACCATGTCAAATCTCTCAAGGACTTTATCAACATACTCCGTTTGACTTAACCAAAACTTGCCTCTCCCCCGATCCTTATGAATCCGCATACCCAATATTTTTCTTACTTCGCCAAGATCCTTGGTTGCAAAACTCTTAGACATATCAAGCTTAAGAGACTCAATCTCATCATGATCATTACTAGCAATCAACATGTCATCCACATAAAGTAACAACAAGGTGAAAGTGTCACCCACCTTTCCTTTCATGTAGACACAATGATCATAGCCACTTCTTTCAAAATCTTCTTTTTGCATAAAAGTATCAAACTTTTTGTACCATTGCCGAGAGGCTTGCTTCAAACCATACAACCCATTTTTCAATCCACACACAAGACTAGGGTTTGATTCATCAACAAAACCTTCTGGTTGTGACATATAGATCTCCTCATCCAAGTCACCATGCAAGAAAACTGTCTTGATATCAAGTTGCACAAGCTCCAAGTCTAAGTTAGCCACCAATGACAAAACAACCCTTATGAAACTATGCTTCACAACGGGAGAGAATATCTCATTAAAGTCAACACCATGTATTTGTCCATAGCCCTACTAGCCTTGTCTTATGCCGTTTAGAACCATCGGCTTCATTCTTCAACACAAATACCCACCTATTCTTCGATGCCTTCTTATCCTTTGGAAGTTCAACCAACTCCCAAGTCTCATTGAGATACAACGAGGTCATTTCATCTTCCATTGCCCCTAGCCACATAGCCTTCTCCGAACAATTTATAGCTTCATGAAATGTCTCGGGTTCACCCGCATCCGTGAACAAAGCATAATACAAGGAAGGTGAATACCTTTGTGTAGCTTTTGAAAACCGAGTTGACCTCCTCAACTCTTGTACCGGGGAATTAGTGTGCTCTTCTTCAACAATGCCTTCATTCTCATGCGCTTCCACCGACTCACTCTCATCATCATTATCATGACCACTTGCTTGAGGATCCGCTAGCATTTTGGGTGCAACACTAGCATCAACATGCTCCTCCACATGTCTTTCTTCACTTTGCTCTTTCTCATAATTTTCCATGAACATCACATATTCACGAAATATGACATCTCGGCTTCTAATTGTTTTCTTCTCAATAGGATCACACACCCTATAACTCAAATCATCACCGCCATAAACAAATGCACACCTTCGTGACTTGACATCAAGCTTATTCCTTTTGACATTAGGAATCTTCACATAAGCCTCACATCCAAAAGTTCGTAAATGGCCACAAGAGATCTTCTTGCCACTCCATATGACTTCCGGTATGCCACCGTCCAATGCCACACTAGGTGATCGGTTTATGAGGTAAACCGCCGTGTTAGCCGCTTCGGCTCAAAATGATTTTGGAAGACCCGAGTGAGACAACATACTTCTAATCCTCTCCACAATGGTCCGGTTCATCCTCTCAATGATCCCATTTTCTTGTGGAGTGTATGGAACCGTCTTCACTCTCCGAATGTCATTTCTCGCACAAAAATTGTCAAAATCATTAGAGCAAAATTCACCACCATTATCGGTTTGTAAACACTTAATGGATTTTTCACTCTCTTTTTCAACACGAGATTTAAAGTTCTTAAATGTTTCAAGAACTTGATCTTTTGAGGACAAGGGATAAATCCAACACTTCCTAGAAAAGTCATCTAAAAAAGTAACAAAATAATTAGCACCACCAAGGGATTTGACATTAAATGGATCACACATATCGGAATAAACTAATTCCAACGGTTTCACCTTTCTATGGGACTCATTCCTCTTAAAATTCACTCTCTTTTGTTTTCCCATTACACAATTAACACAAAATTTAAGAGATGAACAATCAAAAGAAGGAATGTAATTTTCATTTTGCAACACTTTCATACCTCTTTCACTTAGATGACAAAGACAGTTGTGCCACATATGCATATCACCATGCTCACTTGCCATAGCAACAACACCCTTTTGAGGCACTCCATGAAGAGTGTACAAACTTTCATCTTTGTGTCCCTTCATTAATGCCATGCAACTCTTTGATATTTTTCATGATCCCTCACCAAAAGATACAACAAATCCGCCATCATCAAGTTGACCCACCGAGATAAGATTCTTGGTTATCTTGGAAACATACCTCACATTGCTCAACTTACATCGCCTTCCATTGGCTTGCTCAAGCTCAACATCACCAACTCCAAGAATCTTGCATGGCCGACTATCACCAAGATAGACATTCCCACCATCTACATCCTTGTAGTTGACAAAATAAGGACGATCTGAGCATATGTGGAATGATGCACCCGAATTCAATACCAAAATATCTATATTCTCCTTCTCGGAACTTTTCACACTTAGAGTCACCGCATCTCCAATCTCATCGGAAACTATACTTGCTTCACCATCTTGCTTCTTCTCTTTTTGCTTACCTTTCAAGAAACGACAATCTCTTTTCAAGTGCCCTTCATTCTTGCAATACCAACAAGAAAATTTTCGGTCTTTAGACTTTGATCTTCCATTGCCTTAAGAACCACCCTTCTTATCCGAAGAATTGCCCCTAGTCACCGACCGTCCCCTATCAACCGTCAATGTCTCACTAGGCCCGGTTTCCAATTGGGTTGTAACCTTTCTAGTTTTCTCATTCATCAATGAAGCAACAACATCACTCAATTTGAATTGGTTGCCCATTGTGTTTGCAACGGTAGTCACAAGAGTATCCCAACTTGTAAGCAAAGAGCTCAAAAGTAGTAAGCATAAAACCTCCTCATCAAGGTTTACCTTCAAGGACTTCAATTGAGCCGCAATTAAGTTGAACTCACTTACATGCGATCTCATTGAAATGTCATCCTTCATTTTCAAGAGAAATAACCGCTTCATAGCATGCATCTTGTTTACACCCAAAGATTGCTCATATGATCGCTCCAATGTGGTCCAAAACTATTGAGCGGTCTTACATTGGTAGACACCAAACAAAATAGATGGTGAAATACACGGCCTTATAGCCATCAAACACTTCCGATCTAACAACTCCAATACATGATCGTACATATGAAGAGGTTGTGCACCCGGTCCCATCAATGGTAAATCCAAATTTCTTACCACCAAGTAATCTTGCATCAGCATTTTCCAAATTGTCCAATTGCTATCATTCAATTTCTCAAATTTCATAGCTTTTTTCCATTCTATCACTACTACACGTGTAACCACCGAAATACACAAGAACTTATACCTACACCAATCCAAGCCTCAAACTCCTATTCTTGACACCAACGAGCCAACACTCTCTGATACCAGTTGTTGGGACACGCTCACAGGTGCCAGGCACAGCGGAAGCCAAGTAAACAAGGAGAGTAATTTCGACAAACACGTGACGGGCATAAAACAAACCCGCTAGAACAAAGCTATGATGGTACCACTTGAGAACCAACAACAATAGCACAATTAAGCACAAGAAAATAAAGTAGAGACACAAGATTTTATGTGGAAACTCGAAAGGAAAAAATCACGGGAGCGATCGGTGCAAATCCACTAAATCAAGAGTTATCTTACAAGTACATGGAGATCATCAAGCTATCAACCTTCCTCTCTCTCTCACTCACACTCTCACTCATAATTTGAGATGGAATTAACAAGAGATACAAGAAAAATGTGTAAACCCTAGATAGCTTCTAGGAGAACAAGAGAACAGCGATGCGCACAGAGAGAGAACACTCGCTGCCCCTATTCATCTCCGTATCTCCTTTTTATTTTTTTTCTTTTCCGCATGGGCCATTATGGGCCGAACCCATATTATTAGGCTTCACACTTATACACAACA
This sequence comes from Rhynchospora pubera, assembly GCA_028095005.1. Lineage (NCBI taxonomy): Eukaryota > Viridiplantae > Streptophyta > Magnoliopsida > Poales > Cyperaceae > Rhynchospora > Rhynchospora pubera. The sequence goes on along the minus strand of CM051461.1, from coordinate 166,684,823 downwards.
ATGTCGGCATTGAAGTTTACATCCAAGAGATTGAAGCTCTGGAGGACAGAGCGCGCAGGTGCTACAGTGAAAATTTTGGAAATGAAAAGTGATTTTGTTATGATGTTGTTGCTTGATGGATGCTTTCTACTTGAGCATTTGTTAAAGTCTTCAGGTAGGAAATATAGTGCATACTGCAATTTAGGTTGGGCAGTAGGCAATCTTTCGACTGACTTGGTCTTGTTAGATAATCAAATCCCTTTCTTTATCATTGACAAGCTGTTTGCCATTCAACGTGGCATGACTTGCAGTTGCGAAAGTTTTGAATGTCCTCTGCTCAAAATCTTTAACACCCCACTTTGTTCCGGACAGATTATTACATCTGCAACGGGGAGCCACCCACTGACGGATCTAGGTGTAACAAAGGAGTGTCAATGTCACCCCTATTTTTTGAAATAATATTACTACATATGAATATTTATAGTTATAAAATATAAATTTGTTATATGTACTCTATATTTGAACTCCATAAATATTTAGATGATTTTTCATTAGTGAACCCCATATAATTTTTTTAGTATATTTTTTTGTGAGGTCTTTTTGGATTGATTAACAATTTCTATTTGTAAAGAATTATTGCCATACAAAAAGATCATTTTTATAAACCGAAAAGAGAAATGTAGTTAATTTTTTTTTTCTTGTTTGTGTCTTTTAATTAATTAAATAGGTCCACAATATAGGCTGAACATAAACTATGATGGATAACCTCATAAGCATCCTACCCGAACAACCATGAAAACAAATTAAAAAAAATTGAAAAAAAAGAAAAATAATTATACAAATAAAATAGTACTAACAAATACTAATACTAATACTAAAAAAATAAAAGGTACTGCTGATCAAAATTTACCCTTTTATTTATTAAATCAATTGTTTTATTTTCTAGTTAATTTATGACATACTGAAATTATAATTTGAGTCAAATTCAAGTTTGAAACATATCTAATTTGTAGCTTGGCCCCAGGTGAAACATATTCTCTTATGACAAATGTCGAAAAAAAATTCTTTATATAAATAATAATATTTTTATTTAAATATTATTAATTTATTTAAAAATTCAAATTTTTCTAGCTTCGCCCCAAGTGAACCCCCAATCAAAATTTTCTGGCTCCGTCTCTGGAGCCACCAAAAGAGTGGTGTGATAGTATCTATCACTATCTTCACCTCGTTTATATCTGTATGACTCACAATGATGAAAGAGAGAAAGAGTATTGATTAAACAGAAATCACATCACAGAGGGTCTCATTGTCCCAAATCAAGAGATACTGCACCACAAATTAAACTTATGCAGCAGAACTAGATATGGTACCATTTGCAGAAGAACTCAATATGTTAAGTGCATCCAAGAGTGGACTGAAGATGACAATCCGATCGAAACCAGGTTATAATACCATGTGCCAGCAAGCTCCATGCAGCAGGTGTGACATTCAAGAGAAAGAAAAATCCACGTGACAGGTTTGACATTTCATTTACCAATGGCACAATGGAGATACCATTACTGTCATTGAGTTATTACCGTAAGATCTTGTGGGCGAATATTGCTGCATTTGAGCAAACTCAAAAATTCTACACTGACAAAAGGAAATTCGTGAGTTATCTGGCACTAAATCACTAATGGATGCTTGTCAACACAGAAGAGATGTTGCTCTACTTGAGCAACCTGGCATCCTTGTGAATATGCTTCCAAGCGAGAAAGATGCAGCAGATTTCTTCAATGATTTAGGTGAATTTTTTTGGCCGAAAAGTATACAGGACATTACTTGTTCAATACAATAAGAAAATACAGTGACTCAACTTGGCACAAGCAGAGAGCGAGGCTGATGCATAAATAATTTATGCAGCATAATTACTTTGGTAATCCATGGTCTGCCATCTCTTTTCTGGCAGCTGGAAGTCTTCTGATTCTCTCCATCCTACAAACATATTATTCTTCTAAGGGACATTAACCGTGTGTTTATGGGTTAGATTGATTGTTCTTTATAGTTTATATTTAAAATGTGTGGTGGTCGGCATGTCTTTCATCGTCTTTAGCGCAAAAAAAGCAGTGTTATGAATGGATTATTCAGTGGAATAATCAGCTCTTGACAGGTGTCACATAGTGTTAAGAATATGAAGAATAGATAACCGTTGAGGAATGCTGGCCAGAAATAGCTCATCATATTGGCCAGATTTAGAAATATGCAGCCTACCAATCTAAAGATTAGAGTGACAAATCTCTCAGATATATTTCCTTGTACAACCACAAATTGAACGTTAGAATTACCTAACAAGTTAGAATAGAGCCGTTGTAATCAGGCCTATAAATAGGCGTGTAAATCATGTACAGAAATATTCAATAAAAACAAATTGTTATAAATCATCTGTTTCTAAATTTCGACATGGTATCAGCGCATACCGATTGACAAACAACACCGCTTCCGCAACCCAAATTCAAAGCCAACAATGGCAGAGTCTCAACGGGTTAAACCCACAAGAAATATCTCATGGGCACAAGTTGTGAGCATGCCCATGAGAGACAACCACAAAATTACTACAGAAACCAAGAAAAACTCAACTCAACCGGTGCTAAAAAAATGCTCAACACAAAAATTGATAGAGGGAGGTGGAGAATCTAATGGCGCTAATTCATTTAGCCACGAGAATGGTCACACGAGGGAGAGGTGCTGGTTCCTCGATCCCCACCTCAGATCGGCCTCGAAAGGGGGAGACGGCATGGTCGAGACCAAGAGAGGCAGTAGCGCTATTCAGAGAAGAAGAGAAAATGATGTATCACGAAAGGGGGAGAAGAAGAGCTTTGCTGTTTCGACCGGATCCGATCTGAGGAAAACCAGACTAGATCGTATCGAAGCACAAATAATGCTACTATCCTCTCTCCTGGATTGTGAAGGTTCAATTCCTTTATCTTTCTCTAATGGGCCTGGTACAGCTCATAATTCAATAAATTATTTTTCGGCTCCTGTAAATGAGAATTGTGCAAAGCCCAAAACTTGTGAGTCCGAGATAAGTAATAATTTAATTATTGCCATGAATGCCAATAAAACAAATTTGAAGATTAATGACTTAACTTCCGTCAAACCAGTATCTAGTCCAAAGGCTGTCCATGTTGTAAACCATCTTAAATCTGATTTAGAAAAACAGGTTGAAAACCAGTGTTTGACTGTTGGTTGTAGTACTGTCAATGCACCAAATAATTGTACCAAATGGATACTTGATTCTGGTGCTACCGATCATATGACAGGAAATTTAAACTTGTTGAGAAATTACCGGACCATTAGTGATGAACAGTTTTTTACCATAGCTAACAATGAAAAAATCAAAATTAAAGGTTGGGGTATGATTAGCATTTTGTCAAAAAAATTTTTACAAGATGTGTTTTATGTTGAAAATTGTTCTATAAATTTGCTATCTATTAGTAAACTTACTAGAGATTTGAATTGCGAAATTATTTTTAAAGAAAAATGTGTTATTTTTCAAGATTTAGTTTCAAAAGAAAAAATTGGTGAAGGATTTCTTGAAAATGGTCTTTATTTTCTAAATAGTAACAAAATTATTTTCAAAACTACTAAAGATGAAGATTTGAGTAAACTTTGGCACAAGCGTGTTGGGCATCCTTCCGATAGAATTTTAAACAAAATATTTGATTTCTCTAATTTAGATTGTAGAAATTGTGAAATCTGTAAACTTGCGAAACACACTAGAACCCCTTTTCCTATCTCTAACTCTAAAAGTAATGACTTTTTTGAACTTATTCACTCCGATGTTTGGGGTCCGGCTCCTATAACATCTTACAATGATTTTAGATATTTTGTTATTTTTATTGATGATTTTTCGAAAATTACTTGGCTATATTTGATGAAAAACAAAAATGAGGTTTTTTTGCATTTTCAAACTTTTGTGAATTTTATTGAAAATCAATTTGAGAAAAAAATTAAAATATTAAGAACGGATAATGGTACTGAATATGTTAATCAAGCCTTCTCTAATTTTCTTAAACAAAAAGGTATTTTACATCAGACTACTTGTGTTTACACCCCTCAACAAAACGGTGTCTCCGAAAGAAAAAACCGTCACCTTTTAGAAGTTACTAGATCTCTCTTATTTCAAAATAATGTTCCAAAAATTTTTTGGTCGGATGCCGTTTTAACCGCGACTTATTTGATAAATAGGTTGCCAAGTGCCATCTTGAATTTTAAAAGTCCTTTAGAAATTCTTTATGGTAGAAAATTAGATATTAGTCATTTAAGAGTCTTTGGTTGCAAATCTTTCGTGCACAACCAAAAAAGTGACAAACTTGACTTTACTTCAATCAAAACTATTTTTGTTGGGTACTCTTCTGAAAAAAAGGGATATAAATGTTATGACCCTAAAAATAAAAAACTTTACATATCTAGAGATGTTAGTTTTTTCGAAAATGAACCTTTCTATGACAATTATAATCAAAATAACACTGAAAAAATTCTTCCAAGTGATTTTATATATCCTTGTGTTACTAACATCGAAACGAGTGAGTTTCGAAGAGAATTTAGAAATATTGTAGGTGAAGAATTACAAGAAGAAAGTGAAGGAAGCCTACAAAGTGAAGAAAATCAAAATGAGGAACTTGAAAGAACCGAACAAGAAGGACACGTTGAAAATGGAGAAGAAAATCAAGAGCAAGAGATGCCTTTGAGAAGGTCAAATCGACAACCTCAACCTTCTACAAGACTAAAGGACTTTGTTACTTATTCGGTACAATATCCTATCCAAGATTACATTTCATACAAAAATGTTTCCAATGAGCATTATGCATTTATAAATTCTTTGGCCAAAATTGAGGAACCAACCAATTATGAGGTGGCAAAAAATGATCCAAAATGATGTAAGGCAATGGTCGAAGAACTTGATGCCTTAGAAAAAAATCAAACTTGGTCAATATGTCCTCTACCAAAAAATAAAAAGCCCGTAGGTTGTAAATGGGTATATAAGATTAAATATAATAGTGATGGAACCATAGAACGGTATAAGGCTAGGTTAGTGGCCAAAGGATATACACAAACCTATGGAATTGACTACTATGAGACCTTTGCACCTGTAGCAAAAATGAACACGGTTAGGATTCTTTTGTCTATTGCTGTTAACAATGGTTGGAAATTGCACCAAATGGACGTTAAAAATGCCTTTCTTCAAGGTACACTTGAGGAAGAGGTGTATATGACCTTACCCCCAGGTCATAAAAAAGAAAATATACCTAACCTTGTTTGTAGGCTAAATAAATCTATTTATGGACTCAAGCAATCTCCGAGAGCATGGTATGGAAAACTAAGTCACTTTTTACTTTCTTGTAATTTCAAAACTAGTTGGGCCGACACATCTTTATTTACAAGACATAATGAGTATGGCACAACAATAGTCCTAGTTTATGTAGATGATATTATTATAACAGGCAATAACCAACTAGAAATTGAGTCTATTAAAAATGGTCTCAAACAAAAATTTGACATTAAGGATTTAGGAAAATTAAAATATTTTTTAGGAATTGAAATTGCACACTCGTCAAAGGGATTGTTTATTTCTCAAAGAAAATATGTACTTGACTTACTTAAGGAAACCGGTAAATTAGGATGTAAGCCAGCATCAACCCCTATTGATATAAATGTGAAACTTAATACCGAGGATGGTGAACCACTTAAAGATATTAATCAATACCAAAAACTTGTGGGAAAATTAATATATTTGACCGTAACTAGACCCGACTTGTCTTTTGCTGTAAGCCAAGTTAGCAAGTTCATGCATGCACCAAGAACACCTCATATAGATGCAGTTAACAGGGTACGTAGATATTTGAAGAGTTGTCCTGGAAAGGGAATTTGGATGAAAAATAATAAAACTAATGCAATATGTGGCTATTCCGATGCAGATTGGGCCGGAAGTTTTGATAGGAAATCGACAACCGGCTTTTGCACATTTGTAGGCGGAAATTTAGTCACATGGAAAAGCAAGAAACAAAATGTTGTGGCACGATCAAGCGCAGAAGCAGAATACAGAGCCATGGCATCCACTGCAAGTGAGTTGACATGGATTAAGCAGCTCCTAACTGACTTACACATTAATCACAAAGAACCAATGAAGATGTTCTGTGATAATCAAGCAGCAAGACACATCGCAGCAAATCCGGTCTTTCATGAGCGGACCAAGCATATAGAAGTAGACTGCCACTTCATTCGAGAAAAAGTTCAAGCTAAGGAGATTGAAACTCCTTTTGTCAGGAGTGGAGATCAACTAGCTGATATTTTCACAAAAGGACTCTACATAAATGCATTTGAAAAAATCACAAACAAGCTAGGATTACATGATATTTACAATCCAAGCTTGAGAGGGAGTGTTAAGAATATGAAGAATAGATAAACGTTGAGGAATGCTGGCCAGAAATAGCTCATCATATTGGCCAGATTTAGAAATATGCAGCCTACCAATCTAAAGATTAGAGTGACAAATCTCTCAGATATATTTCCTTGTACAACCACAAATTGAACGTTAGAATTACCTAACAAGTTAGAATAGAGCCGTTGTAATCAGGCCTATAAATAGGCGTGTAAATCATGTACAGAAATATTCAATAAAAACAAATTGTTATAAATCATCTGTTTCTAAATTTCGACACATAGTTATTTGGTGCTTGTATAAGTGGACCTCCACCATGGAGTATGGACTTCATATTGGAGCAGCCTCTAATCTTCTATGGCGTTTACCTGTGCGGGCTTCTCTTTTTATCCAGTATTCAGTTTTATATAACCCACTGCACATGAAGTTATACAGAATTATTTGCTTTTCATTCTCTATTTTGTGTTTTGTATGTTTTATAATTTATAATTTAATAAACAAACAATGAAGAAAAATAGCACATTAGGTGATGTAATTTGTAAGATATTACAACCAATCTAAAATTGATGTTGAAGATAATGAAGTGTTTCGATTCAGTTTTATATAACCCACTGTACAGGAAGTTGTACAGATTTGGTCTCTACAAGAAAAAAGAGTTTGTAGCCTTTTTTTCTGATAGAACTTTGGTGCGTTGGATAGAATCATGCAGGGACGTTGATAATGATCCTACGGATGATATTCCATTAATCCTTCTTCTGCAGGAGTTGGATGTTAGCTGCGTTTTGTTAGGGATAATGCGGAAATTCCTTAAATTTTTTTTGCGACAAATAATAAGTTTGTAAATATTTCACTGTAATTATAGTATTAATTAAAAACCTTGACCGCATTTTATATAGTTAAAAATAGTTTTCTTTTTTTGTATTTTGTATTTTTTATAATTAAAAAAAATATTAATTGTTTGTTATTTGGTATCTTCAACCGTTGCTTTAAATTTCTATGCAATAAATTTATAAAATTGAAATAATATCATATAATCATTGCAAATGATAATCAATATTAAATTATGAAAATCTCCGTATAAAGAAACTCAATTTGCTGCAACAAATTCGATAATTAAATGTCAGTAAGAATTTTCGTATCGAGCGAAGCTCGATGTATCCCTCTAGTAAATATATGGGACGGATGGGGTCTATCCAATACGATCTTTCTCACATTTTAATTTTCAAATGAATGATCCAAACCGTTCAATATGTTCTCCATATTGAAAACTTATAAGAAACAAATTTTATATGTTTTTTCCGAAATTTTTTAGACGGATATTTCTTGCTTATTATGAGACAATAACCTCGTGGGGGACTTTTCATTTGTCATAGAAAATCGTTGTTATTGTACGATCCATATTTTTATATCATGAATTTTCTAAAATACCAAGAAAATAGTAAAAAAATTTTTAAAAAAATGTAAATATTGGTTTCATATAAATTTTCAATATGGAGAACATACTGAACGATTCGGATCGGTCATTTCAAATTTGAAATGTGAGAATGATCATATTGGATGAATATATTGGGCACCAACATTTCACATTCTAAATTGTTAATTCGTGATAGTTGGTCTCTCAACAGCTAATTTATCGTTAAAGGCTTAATATTAAGTGCCAAAATGACCAAAAATATAACATCAAGTATTTATAATTCATGGTTTTCAAGTAATTTGTATCACAAATTTACATATGACAATACATGAATTGTTTGTTTTTCATTCTCTATTTTTGTGTTTTGTATGTTTTATAGTTAAATAAACAAACAATGAAGAAAAATAGCACATTATGTGATGTAATTTGTAAGATATTACAACTAATATAAAATTGACGTTGAAGATAATGAAGTGTTTAGATTAATATTATTATTTGAATCAGGATAAGTTTATCAAGGCATTGTGGTCATTTCACGTCGAAAAATCAATGTAATTAAGTTAGAATAGCAATTGGACTGCTTATTATCTTTTTGATGGTCAGGACTGCTTTTTTTTAGCCTACGGGCTTTTATTTCAAAAAAAAAAAGGACTGCTTTTTTTTTTTGAGTGAAAAGCATGGGTCATGCCCGACGCCTTTTGAGGGTCAGGACTGCTTATTATCACGAATTAAAAAGTTCAAGATGTTATTTGTCGTCATAACGAAACAAAGAGTTCAAGAATTTTCTTTTCTTTCACTATTTTAGTATTTTTCTCCCCACGGAAGTGAGAATGAAAGAGAGAGAGTATGTTAAAGCAACCAGGCGAGGGGGGGGGGGGGCATAAAGAATGAAATTTGACAATAGAAACCTCAAACTTCTACAAAATCGAAATAATCCGAAATAATTGATGAATTATCCTTTAATAAATAACTTGGCATATTATTACATTAAATGAGAAACACATAATACCGTAGGGACGGCAAGTCAAATTAACGACATATACGGCGCTAAAAATGTACTTATTTCTTTGAAAGTATTAAATTATTTGTTTAGAACAAATAGCGAGAGGAGAGGGAATGTAGTGGGGAACCTTAATGCAATGCAACTAACTGTTCGTGGCCACTGCAACTCTTCCCAGAAAATTAATCAACTTCAAAAGTTTTAGATAGTTTACCCCAATCACATCATCTTCTACTCATCTTTAGTGCAGTTCCTTCTGTTGCTTTCACTGTTGCATGGCAAGCACCATGATGGCCTCCAAATCCAAGTATGTGGACCTCTCTATGCTTTATAATTTTTTCCCCTTTTACTTTGAATCTCATAGCTTATGCTTACTCTTTTTGAATTTGATTAGTCATCAAGAAAATATTTAACATCTGTTCTGTGTTTATGATAATCTTAGATTTAAATAAACAATCACCCAATGCAACGTTATAATTATTAAACAGAGCCGAAAGAATGAGAAATTACCCTTTTTGTTACAAGTTTCGATTTATGGTTAGAAAAATGTTGATTTTTCCTTATATCAAGATTCAATTGACCTAATTTTTTGTTTTGCTATTCATTTATTTCAGCTACTTGAAATTGCATTATGATACTTTTTATAATAACTTCTCATATAAGTTAAAAATATACCAACAAACTTTTATCCAGAAGATCAAAAAGTTATTTAAATTTTAAAAAAATGAAAAGGTTTAACAAAATACAGGCCTCTGTTCTATATGCACTTCACAAATTTAACCACATTTTCTTCATGAATGATATCCTTCTTTGCCTGTCTCATACCAAATGCTTAAATAATGTCCTTGTATGTTCCAATAGAACGGGATTACCTGAGGCATCAACTTCAGCCACGACACACAAGCACACAATACATGCAACATCGAAGGTCGCAAAGTTAATCCGTGGTGGATCTACCAAGTCATCTAGCCGTGATCCATCGCCAGCCCAGCATACCACCAGCATTATAGGTGAAAAGGCAATGTCTACATCAATTGATTCAAAGATTAGTACTGGGGAACGTCGATCAATCAAGATCACACCCAGACTTAGCACTCCAGCTCCTGAGGTAATATATAGACAACTGTTGCTTGCAAATTCTGAGCTAGTAAAGTATTCTATATAGTTACGTTTTAATTTGCAAGCATCTAAAAAATGAACAAATGGGCTAATTTCCTATGAGGTATATTAAATTGCAAAATCAATCTCTTTTCACTGAGCATGTCTTTAGAAACATTAAGGAAAGGTATAGGTTTGTTTCAGAACTTTTGCTTGAAATGCATATTGGAGTATTGTCATGTGCCTGTCTAAGGTTAAAAACTTTTCCATAAGAAATAAATTTCGGGTGTCTGTGCACCAGCGACAACCCATAGAGCATTCAAATGTTGTTTCTCACACAAAACAATCCTAAGCTAAGTTATTGATTTCATCTGGTTTCATTTTGTTATAAAATTGAATTACAAAAACGGTTTAGTGATAGAAAAATAAAAGCACTTTGTCACAAATTTTATAGGTAAAATGTATGAAATTTTACTCATCATTGATCAGGATCAAATATTTGTTAGGTTTATTACTTTATTTCAATAATTGCAAATCTTGAGCAAAGATGCATTGGAACTGGTGGTATCTCAAGATCATTATGCGATTGATTGTTTCATATGCAGAAAAGTTCAAGACCTCTGAAGCTGTCTGAGCTACAAGAGCAGGTGACAGTAGCACAAGAGGAATTAAAGAAGGCCAGGGAGCAACTGGTAGAGGTTGAGAAGGTGAAGGCAGAAGCAACTGATGATTTGAAAGATGCCAGGACGATGATTGAAGAGAGTAATGAGAAGCTCGAAGAGGCTCTCTCAGCTAAGAGAAGAGCTGAAGAGGCTTGGGAAATCGAAAAATTCCGTGCAATTGAATTTGAGCAAGATAAAATTGAGAGCTTACAGAAGAAGGATGATGAATGGAAGAAAAAATTGGAGATTACACAAAAGCAACACTCTCAAGATATTGCAGCACTAGTGTTGACCAATAAAGAGCTAGAGAAAGCCAAGAGCGAGTTGGCAAAAGCAATTGAAGCAAAATGTGCGGCATTGAACCGTGCTGAGGAGATATCAAAAATGGCAGAGGAGAATGAAAAGAAGGTGGAGACATTGAATGAAGAAATCAACCGCCTCAAGGGTTTGCTTGCTTCAGAGCTGGAAAATAAGAGCAAAGAGGCATCTGACATTATCAAGAAGTTGGAGGTACAGGCAATTGAGATGAAAGCAGAGCTTGAAAAGGCAAAGACGGCTGAAGAGAAGTTGATGAAAATGGAGGAACTGGCAGAAGGGCTCAAAATAGATGTCGCTTATGCAAAGAGGGCAGAAGTAGAATCAAAGCAGTTGGTGGAAGAGTTAAAAAGGCGGGCTGAAGAATTGGAAAATCGGGTAGAGGAATTAGATGAATGCAACAGAATGAGAGAGCATTCAATCGTCTCGATGACAAAGGAACTAGAGGAGAACAGTTCTATATTAAATGTCAAAGAATCTGAGATATGCAATCTTAAGGAGAAGGTGCAGTTGCTGGAGCCTGAGTTGGCCAAGTATAGAGAGGATGCAGAGAAATCCGGATTTCGAGTTGATGTGGCACAAAGGGAGGTCGATCATTTACGGGCGAAAGTTGAAAGTCTTGAGCTAAAAATTCAAGATTTGGAGGAGGCTAAAAGGGAGGTAATGAACAGGGAGAGAATGGCAAGTTTGAAGATTGAGAGTCTCTTAGAAGAGAGGAACAAAATGTTGAAGGAGCACGAGATGATGAAGGATGAATTGGATAGCTCCAAGAAAGCAATGGGAGATTTGGCTTCGGCATTGCGTGAGGTTTCGTCGGAGGCAAGAGAGGCAAAGGAGAGGGTTCTAGTTAAACAAGCTGAGATAGAGAGCTTCAATTCCCAAATTTCAGAAATAAGTACATTCAGTACTAATGCACAACAAAAATATCTATCGCAGCTTGAGGAGGCAAATAATGAAGTAGCTCGCCTTCGAAAAACAGTTGAGAAGTTGGAGATGGAGGCCAAGAATTCAAATGAAGAATGGCATTCCAAAGAGATTGGTTTTACAAATTCTATAAAGAAGTCGGAAGAACAATTTATGTCTATCAGGTCAGAAATGGATAAGGTATTGCACTCGCTAAAAGGTGCCGAGCAAGAATTACAAGTCTCAAGGGAAGATAAGGCCTTGTTACACAATAAGCTGAGGCAAGTTGAAGCCATGTTAAAGGAATCTAACTTGAATGCTGAGGCAGCAATGGCTGACAGTTTGCAATTGAAGGAGGTACTGTCAGATAAAGAGGTGAAGTTGAATTGTGCAATTCAGGAGATTAATGAACTACGGGTTAGAGAAACCTTCACATTGGCAAAAATAGAAGAGCTGACAGCACTACTAGCACAAGCAAATGCTAGAAAAGTGGAAGAAGATGATGCAGCACGTGGTGCAGAGAACTCTAAGATCATGCTTATTAAAATGGAATTGGATAAACTTGTCGAGTCACTAAGAGTTGCTGAGCGTGAAATACAAGTTGCCAAGGATGATAAAAGCCAATTAGAAAACAAGCTTAGGCAAGTTGAATTGAAGATTACTGAGGCAAACCTAACTGCTGAAGAGGCAAAAATTGATAGCTTGAGGCTGAAAGAAATGCTATCTGAAAAGGAGAATGAGTTAAAGAGCTTAGCAAAAGAGAACGACAATCTACGTCAAAAAGAAGTGACTGCTCAGGCGAAAATTGATGAGCTGTCAGCACTACTTGCTGAAGTCACGGCCAAGAGAGCAGAAGAAACTAATGTTGCCAGAAGTAGCGACAAGCCGAGCATGCTTCTAAAATTAATTTGTTCACCTTTGGAGAAGGTGCGTGAGGATGAGGCAGAAAAAGACGATCGACTCAAGTTAGAGGCCCCACAACCAATCAAAACCAGGGATATCCATGATGAAAACAAGAATCGTGAATACGTTAATGAAAAGGCAAAACCAGGTGAAGAGTCAGCTTTGATTGAGGGAAAGAAGTGGGAGAATAATGGTACTGCTCTAGAGAACCATTTGGCAAAAGAGCGAGATCATCATGATGCCACTGATCATGACACGAGTGATGATGAGATTGACTCAAACCCAGAGGAAATATATGAGCAGACAAATGGGTTGTTGGCTAATGGGGCTGATAATCCACACCACCAAAAGAAAAAGAAGGCTTTGCTCAGAAAATTTGGAAATCTGCTCAAAAAGAAAGTCACAGCAAGTAGATAAGCGCACCAGATGGTAATAATTAAGTGTACTTTTGTTTCTATTTTCTGTGAATTTTTTCTTATTAATTGAACCTTTTACTAGCTGTAATGATTTTTCCCCCTTCCAGGTTGTAGTTACATTACATAAATTACGTTCTATATGCATTTGTTGTATTTTTTTTTTTAGATATATCTATATGCATTTGTTGTAAGAAGATGTAATTCTATGTTTTCCTTCTGTTTTTGTTATTACATTTGTATTCGTTAAGGAAATGTAGCAATTATGAATTATTCAATGTATGTTATTCTTTCTCCGAAACAAACATTAAGTTTTCCTTTCATGAGCTTTCATTTTTTCTTCAATCATTTTTATATATTTGAGGTAATTTTTTCACTTTAGTTTAACAAATGGCATGAGAGTCAAATGAGCATCACTCTTGTAAAGTATAGTTCCACAAAAATGTTAGGTGAACTTATGATGCCAAACCACATCTAACTCAGAACTAGAATCCATTGCTATAGCACATAATTTTGCATGGTGAAAGATAATTAAATTGATTAATTTTAATAAATAAATAAATAAAGAAGATCAAAAAAAAATTTCGGAAATAGGTGAATGAGAAACAGTTTCTGTACCTTCCAGAAATTTTCCGATGCCAGCAGACAGGCCTGTCAGTAAATAAAAAAATAATAATAATTTAAAAACACTTAAACTTCCTTTCCTTTCGAAATCAGTTAGCCTAATTCATCTCCATTGTCCAAAAAGCAATAGCTTGTCAATATTGCTAGACGTGATCTTCAGTTAGTTATTTTGGTAATGCCTATTGAATATTGATGTATATGGGATTATACTGGCAAAAGAAATTGTGCTGAATTTTCATTTCTGTAGTTCTGTAAAGTGGTTTTTAGTGTTGGGCAATTACTAGTTTCTTATCAGATTTTGGTAGTCTAATTATTTGACTCCAAATTCTATGAACCATTTCAAGTAATAGAGGAAGTCAGAAACGTCACACGTAAATTGAATTTACCAGAAAATTCACAAATACATACGGTGTTTCATGTTTTCCAGTTTCAGACAAAGGTAGATATATCACCATATCAGTACTACACTACCTACGCTACCAAATTTGGGTTAAGTTGGGAAAATAAATAAGAGTAGAACCTCTGACAATGCTGGATAGGTCATTGATGAAGAGGCGAAATGAACCGATTCAACAAATTCTTGTTAGATGGCACCGTTGCCAGTCACCAAATGAGAACAGTACTAATCGGAAATAAGAGAGCAGATGGAGGAGAATGGAGAAAGCCAAAGATGGGCCGTCTGTTACGTTGTTGGGCCGAAGTGATCTGCTAAAATGGTCCCTATTCTCAGTATTGTTATTTCTTACTTTTACTGCGATGAATAATTAAGAGGAAATTTCCAAAGGTTCGCCTAGTAATAAACTTCTTATTATTTATATAATAACTAAATAAATAGTTAAAAAATGTAAAGTTCCACTGAAATGTTTTTCAGAATCATTTTCTAGCTACTATAAATCCTAGGAATTATAGGCTGATTGTAGTGGGTGTCGATATCACTAAATATGCATCCGATATTCCACCTTAACCACTAATCCATATCTATTCATGTTCGTTCCTCCTATTATTATAATTATTTTTTTTCTTTTGACCGAGTGGAGAGGTGGACTAAGGTGGGTTTCAATTCAATACTAAAATTCAACAATACCCTTATCACAAGTTAACCGCGTAATGATTTGAAACAATTAAATTTCTATATTTTAAACCCATGAAAACAATCATCTCTCCATCCAATAATTATTATTATTATATTAGTTTTTCTTTTTCTTTTTGACCGAGTGGAGTGGTGGACTAAGGTTAGCGCTGGTGATGGGCCGGACATATCCGTGGGCTCACGGATCGAACGTACTGTTTTTCGTAACTGGGCCGAACCTATTTCGAGTAGAGCTGTAAAGCTCGGATCGGCCCTCAGATTAATTTACTGCTCGAGCTTCAGTCGAGTATTCTCGTTAGGCCCTCAGTCTTAAATCGAGTCTCATATCGAGATCGATGCTCCGCCGACCGCCGCTAGGACGAAGAGCAGATTCGTGCCATTAGGGTTTTCCTTATCGAAAGAAAGCAAGTACAGCACGAAGACTCGAGACTTCGATTTCTCCGTTCAACCCTTATTTCTCGCTCGCCGATCAGGTAACTCCTTTCTCAATCTCTCTCTCTAAGTTGTACCAGCCATCAGTAGTACCTACCTAACTGACCCCTCCAGAACCATATAAAAGCCTGTGATGCCATTTTATTATGCTCCTGGTAATTATGGAGCGATTTGTTGTTTTCTTTCAATTGGGCATTTCTTGATTTGAGAAGAATAAAAGATAGTATCATTTATGAACCATGTTAGTTTAATCCACCTATAGTCCAAGGCAATGCTCTTTGTATGGGAAACACATGTTTGAAACCTTCTTGGTAGATTATACCGAATATTAAAAGCAAGGAAAAAGCCCATTCTTATACTCAGAAAAGATGGATGGCTTAATTTATGCTTATTGTAAAATAAAAAAAAAACTTAGAAAATTCAATAAATGGTTACCGATTAATTTAGTAGTACTTTTTAGAAAAAGGAAGCAGTAAGAAAAAGGGCTTTCTTCACAAAGTTGACTATGTTAATTTTTTCAGATTTAATACTAAAACTGGAGACAAATGTCAACATGCACAAGTTTTAGGTCTTTGTGTGTTTTTTTTCTTGTTTTTATTTTATTATTTTTTAAAGATGTGTGGTGAACTGGTGATCCTGTTATTATAATCCTTTTCTAATATTTACCAACTTTTGATTTCTTTCTTCTCAGATTCATTTTGGGGTAAATAGTGGGGCAACAAGATTTGCACTAGAAACACAAGCAGTGAACGAGGCTACCTTTCGATGCCCTGATGAGTTAGGCTGGAAACCTCAGGTTCATTTACTTTTGTTTTCAACTAGGCTAATTGAGCATGGTTAGATCAAATTTGGTCATTGTCAGAACTAAGTCGGTGATTCATATATGATTCATATATGATCTAATTGAGCATGGTAGATCAGGTCTAAGTCGGTGATTCATATATGATTTAATCACTTGTTCATTTCCTTTCTAAGTACTGCTGCTGCCTTTATTTAAGTGTTTGGCAGAAACTAAAATAGAGGGTTAGTTTAATTAGTGTACTTTTAGTTGCTGCTTTATTTAAGTGTTTGTACTTTAATTATTTTAGTACTTTTTTTAATGTATTCTAAGTGGTTTCATTTCTGATCTGTACTTTTTCTTTTGTAGGGTTGCAATGTCATTATCCGGTAATCAACCACCTCTTAGTGTCGACGCTGTCGTGGAGGAAAGTGAGAGCCGAAGTGAGACCATTGAAACAAGATCAACTCAATCGAAGAAAAAATCTGTGGTTTGGGGCCACTTTGTTGATACTGGAGATAAGAAGGTGGTATGCAAACATTGTGGAAGTGCTTTGAGTAAGGTCAAAGGCTCGGGGACCTCACACTTGCGTCGACATCTTTTGACCTCTTGCAAAAGCATCGGCGATGAAGAAAGAGCAAACATGTTAACAACTCAAGGGGATGATTGGTTTGATCCGTCTACTTTCAAATTTGATCCCGAGTTGACACGTGGCCTTCTCACGCTTTTCTTCATCGATGCTGAACTTCCATTTTCAGTCACTGAAAGTCGGTTTTTTGAACCGGCTATGAGATCTTTGAGACCAGAATATAGATCTGTTGGGCGTCAGACAGTACGAGAAGATTGTGTCGCGGTTTTCAAGGCTGGTTGCAAAGTTGCATTGGCAGAGCTCCAAGAATTGGACTCACGTGTGTCATTTACAAGTGACATATGGACCTCTAGTGCCAATTTAGGATACTTGTGCTTAACGGCACATTGGATCGATAAGGGATTTCAGTTTCAGAAAAGGATAATAGCTTTCAAGAAAATCCCTTATCCACATTCAGGGCAAGCCGTTGCTGATTTGGTTGAAAAGATATGGACCGATTGGAAGTTAGATGACAAGATATTTGCTATTACTCTAGATAACTCTTCGGTGAATGATCTTGCTGTGAAACATTTGGAGAGTAGACTATCAGAAAAGATGCTTTTTGGTGCAAGTCACATGCATATGAGATGTTCAGCACATATTTTGAATCTCATTGCGCAAGAAGGCATGAAACTCATCCATACAACATTGGAAAACATTCGAGAACTATTACGGCATATTGGTTCAAGTGGATCAAGACTTCAACTTCTCAATTCTATTTTGGATGAGCTCAACTTGTCACCTAAAAAGGGTTTGGCACTAGATTGCCCAACAAGATGGAATTCAACACTTTTAATGATCAAGGAAGCATTGGTGTTGAAAGGGGCCTTGAAGAGGTATGTCAATGATCAAGGAAGCATAAAAGGTCCAAGTCTAGAGGAGTGGAACAATGCTGAAGACATGGCTACATTTTTGGAGCCATTTCTTGATGCGACAAAAATATTCTCGAGTGTTAGAAAACCTTCTTCTCACACCTACATTAAGGAGGTTTGGACTATTCGTAGATTGTTGCTGCTTGAGAATCACAAAGATAGTGCAATTTTGAGGGAATTGGCCGTACGAATGCAAAAGAAATTTGACAAATATTGGGAAAACCCGAATCTGATTCTAACACTAGCAACTATCTTTGATCCTCGGTACAAGCTCATATTTTTGGCATTTTGCTTCAAGAAAGCTTATGGAGAGGGGCGTGAAGCAAATGCAAGGCTGGATTATATCCGTGATTGGTTGAAAAAGTACTATGAGGAATATGAGAAGGCTTGCATGGACCAAGATTCAAGTGTTGGGTCCTCTCAAGGTGAAAGGCATATTTCTAGAAAACGAAAGCTCGATGAGGAATTTGCTCAATTCAAGTCTGAAAATTTGGATTTGCACTCGACAATGTCCGAGTTGGAGAAATATTTGCAAGAGAAGCCCATAGACACTGATCAAGTGTACAATTGAAGAATTAGGTACCACATAGGTTATGATAGTATGTACCGCAATTTGAACCCATATCAATAAAACCAATGCAGTCTGAATTCCTATCGATATAATAACAGATAAGGATTAACACTTTTTAGTGTTGGTTATGGTCTTTGAGATAAGGAATTAAGGATGTTGATTAATTCTGGGATGAGAAGGATATAGCAAACTGGGAATCAGTAGCAGGTTTGGATAATTGGATCTGGAATTTTGGATACAAGTATACTGATTTTTCTGGATGTAGATACTAGATAATAGATATCAACGTCTCATTGCAGTTTTTTTTTTCTTTTTTATCACATGGGATACAAGTATGGAGTGTTTAGGTCGCATTTTTGTTGCATTTCAATTCCCGAAGCCGAAATCGCATTTTTGTTGCATTTCAATTACTCTTAGGAAATAGCAATGTCACCATGCACAATATGTGATTTTCTAAAGTGATATTGATGTCTTTTGTTTTTTAAAATATGTTTTCTTTCAGCAACATGATTCCGTATGATATATCCATGTTTGTCTTTTGGGTAATATGTAATGTATAGTCTACTAGTCTTATCCATTTAATATCTGGACCTTTTTTTTATATACATTAGATGCCCACTAGTAATATTTTAGTTTACATTTTTTTGGTGTTTTTGTTTCTGTTCTGGACCTTTTACGCATAAGATGCATATACCAGTTTGACAAAGATTTGGAATGATGTATTTTCTATTTCGATTTGAATGGATTGCATGTTTCATATTAAGATTTGGTGATATTTTTCTTTTGCAGGGGCAATTGGTTTAAAAGGGAGGTTCGTCACATGATTAACAATTTGGCGTGTCCAATATATCATTAGGTTTTAGGAAATGTTTCTTTCAGCTATGTTAGTGTTAATTTGATATTTTTCAATATTATTTCTAAATTCTAATGTACTTTTGGGATGTAGAGCTTATGGATTGTTCTTTTGGCTTATGTTTAAGTTTGATAGAAATGACTGAACCAATGATTTTTGTTATGCTGGTAATTAATGTGCCCTTTCTTCAGTTTTTTGACAAATATTTTTAAATTTATGAGCCTGCTTCTATGTGTTCTTTAATGGTATTAATTGTACAAAATATGCAATTGTTGATTTCAAAACATAATTCTAATGAAAACGGATTTCAAAGCATCAAGTGTTGCTGAACAAGCTCGAGCTCGAGCAGAACCAAGGGCCTGGCCCTTCGTAGATCGAAGGGCTTTTTCCGGATAGTATCAAGAATTATAACGAGGGTCGAGTAATTAAGCGGAAACTAGGGCTGGACTCGATTCGGACTCAAATGCCTTGAGAAGAGGGCCGAGTCAGATATCCAGCTCGGCTTGGCCCAATCCCAGCGCTAACTAAGGTGGGTTTCAATTCAAACTAAAATTCCACAATACCCTTATCACAAGTTAACCGCGTAATGATTTGAAACAATTAAATTTCTATGGGTGTGTTTGGATCATTGGAAGCAAAGAAGAAGAAGAAGGAAGAAGAAGAAAAAAAATTATAAACAATCCAAACTCTTCACAAAGTTACACACTTCCTAATACTTCTTCCCACTTCTTCTCTTTTTTCCTTCTCCCCATACCTATCCAAACGCACCCTATATCTTAAACCCATCAAAACAATCATCTCTCTCTCCAAGTGCAAAATAAGTATACCCTAGTTTTTATATCTTGAAATTTAAATCAAATAGTCTGAAGCATAGTAACAGAGCTATGCAGCCTATGCTTTCATACTGACATCATGGCAGCAGAAAACGGTAACAGGTACTGCTACGGTACCGGTAATGCAGATTCCAGATTCATGAAATTCAGAAATTCTGAATTTGTATTGCTGTAGGGACATATTTTATCTCTTTTATCTAATAACAACTACTAGTAAGGTACTCGCCAAATTGGCTATAAATTAAAAAAAAAAAAAGGCTTTTTAATACGCAACATTAGAACAATAGATGCATTATTTGAATTTATATGCCCCACAGAATTTTAATTTGGGCAGCTACTCTGGAGGTGATAATCATATAGGGGCCGTTTGGATCGCTTAGAAATTTGGAAAATTTGGAGAAGTTGCAATTCTTAGGAATAAATTTATTGGGAAGTGTGTACTTTTGTGAAGAGTTTGGATTGTTTATAATAAATTTATGGTAGGAAGATGAAATTCTCCAAATTCCTCGAGAAATTCAAACAGCCCCATAATTTTAGTCGCAAATGTTTTGTTTACAGTTTTGCATCAACCGTATCAATTTCTAATAATAATAAGTTTACTAAACAAACCTATATCAGTGTAGGGTCTTTTTAATATAATATCTATTTAGTTCTTTGACCATTCCACTAAGGCGGTGATACCATGGAAGATTTGGTAACTTCGGTTGAAGTGATCTGTCACTGCTCATCACTAACTAACATTCTTCAGTCAACAACTATCGGCAACCCCTTCACACTGAATTGATTTTTTTTCTGTGTGTTACTCTTCGTGTATTTTATCTATGTTAGGAATTACCGCGTTCAACATGGTGGCAGCATATTTACCTACACTGAAATGCCTCATGAAATCAGAATAATCCTTTGCTCTGAAAACAATACATCTCTGAGAAATTTCGTGTGGTGACTGTCGACCAATAAAAATCACAATATTTGACTTGCTACATATTTTCCTGTAAATTCCTTCACAGAAACAACAGACATTATTCCTGCCCGCTTCCAACTTCCTCTTCTTCCCCTCGCTCCTCTTCAGTTCCCGCCATATTTCTCCTCTCCGTTAGGATCCTCTTTTTCCAATTCATCTCCTCACAAGTCACACCATGAATCCATCTAGAAACCACCACCAAAACCAGCCTGACACCTCCAGTTGGAATCACAACCAACACCTAGGCATTAACAAGCTGAGCAAACCAATTCGAAAATCCTCCTTGCCTCCTCCTCCTCCTGTTCCTTCCTTCCAACCCGACACACGACCCGTCGTCAATCCCCAGCCGCATGTTTATAACGTCAGCAAGAGCGACTTTCGAGATATAGTGCAACAGCTCACTGGAACCCCCTCTCGTGATCCAAATCCTTCAGCCCTCCCGCAAGCACCGGTTCTGCCATCACACCAAAGACCGCAAGCGTCACTTCTTCCATCACATCAAAGACCGAACAATCAGCCCAGTGAGCGGTTACAGAAGATTCGACCCCCGCCTCTAAGCTCCATGCAAAACCCTAGTCAAATCCAAAATCTCCCCTCCCCGCTCACATCTTACATGCAGTTTCTCGAAAGTTCTCTTCTTGACACATCACGGCATGTATCAGCGCAAAGCAGATTGCTTCCTTCTCCGGTTGGCAAGACACAGGAGGCTTCAGTTGTGGCCTCATCTCCGCCGACACAGTTCCCTTCTCCAGCCTTCCTACAATCTCCAACAGCCTTTGCTAATTTGATTTCGCCAATAGGGTTTCAGTACCCAAACCCGTTAACCCGAAACCCTGGTCTTTCACCTGGCATATTAAGGCCCATGCCTGGTTTCAGTCAATCACCAATACCCTCGCCTGCGCTGCCTCTCTCGCCTGGTTTTCTCTTCCCGAATTCACCCCAGGGTCTTCTCTCCCCTTCCAACTCCTTTCCAATTCAGAGTCCGATATGGAGACACAGTTGAAATTTGCTGATTTGAAAATTTTCTGAAGATGGTGGATGGTGGTGAATCGGATTTGCTAAAGAAGGCGAACTATAATTGGGTCATTATGGCAGAGAATCGGAGGGAAGCAGGCAACCAGGTATCTCATTGTGACATCTTTTACAGTTTAAACTTTAAACTGTAAAAAGATAGAATAAATTGTTGCAATCTGGACCAACCGCGTCATTCTTTTTTATTAAGCATGAGATGAGAAAAATTAGCAACTAAGATTAAAATCGCTACACGGATCATTTACACATCTTCCGCGACCAGTATCGTCCAGGCTTGCTTCTGACTTTAATTTCAGCTGTTTCGGAGATGGCGTCTCTCCTCACTGCAGTTTTGCACTTTTTCTCAGCTGTGATTCGAAGTTTCAGATGTGAGATCTCCCTCTGATGCAGCATGTTTGAGCTTGACTTGCTTCTTGAGCAATCCCTGCAGAATTTGATGGCACTAATTTGGTTGTTACAAATTTACAATGGCGCAGTTTAGTTACCTTTGTTAACAATGTGCTTAATGTTACTTGCAGCCGCAGGAGTTGTTCTCTTGCGCTAAACAAACACAGAGAAAAAGGGTGTTCCAATTATTGCAGTAAAATGTTCTAGAATTGAAGTTACAGAAAGACCAAATTCTTCAGCACAAATAGGCCCCCAAAATTGGTAATGCTTTTTGTATTTTGACGACTTCTCGGGCTGCTTTTATATTGTATTCATGACCCAGCTCTCGGCCCAATCCAATCTGGCCCAAATTCTTATGAAAAGTTGAATATATGAAGACCAGATTAAAGTCTCAGCATTACATTTGCATGCTTGATGAATAAATCCTTTTTCTACAGAAGAAACATGGAGGCAGAGGCGTAGAGAAAACAGTAGAAGAGCTGTGATAAACCAGCAAGCTTGTTAACTATTTACTGCTGCTAGAAGGTTAAGCTACGGCGAAACCTAGAGGCCCATAGTGTATTAAACTTTGATTTGTACAATGCCCTTCAATATTTCTATATAAAATTGTGATTAATACATAATGTTGATGCAAATTTGGAACCGCTACACGTTGTTCGCCTGTTTCAACGATACATCTTGTTCCAAATTGAGCCAGTAGTCCTTTTTTCCGTTCTTTTTTTTTTTTTTTTTGTTGGTTGGGTGAGCCTGACAATTCCTTGATTTAGCGAACTAAATTATTTTCTTCTTTTCTAAATGCTTATACTCACATGGCATCTCAGTATTGTGGTGAAATTTATTAAAATGCGTGTTATTGGATATACACATTCGATTATGCACTTTTTTTTAGATACATGATTATACACTTTTTTAACTGCATGAACACAAGCAAAAGAAAATTATTTCCATTTATTAAAATAATATAGGATTAATTAGCCTGAATCTAACGCGCCATTAAGTATTTCTTTTCCTCGTATGTCGTCTCCTTTTTCTTCTTTAACTACTCAATTGAAGTAGACCCTGAATATAAAAAATAAACACCCAAAATATATACAGTTTTTATCCGGATTCTATGCAAGTTATTGTTTAGGCCCTCCTAGGATTAGCTAACTGTTATGTTTGCTTCAATTCTTATTACCTCAGGTTAGCTGTAATTAGTAGGGATGAAAACGGATCGGATTTTATCCGCTCCGATCCGCATCCGAGAAATAGCGGATTCGGATATTCATATCCGTATCCGAACAGATTCGGATGCGGATACGAATATTTTTAAACGGATGCGGATGCGAATATGGGAATAGATATTTTAGAGGATACGGATGCGAATACGGATTTTTATCCGTATCCGCAAATGTTTAGTAAACGGATATCCGTTTTTCGTTTACTCAATCCATAGTCCAACTATATAATGCAAAAATAAGATCTTCAAATCTGGGAATCGAACCCACGATGCATTGGCTATAATCCAAGCGACACCACCACTTGACTACTTTGCTACATTTGATAAATATGTCACTTGACTACTTTGCTGCATTTGATAAATATGTTTTAAATATATATATATATCTCCATTATCGCCTACACTTGACAATGTATAAATTGGGATTAGATTTTAAGGGGATTAAAGCAGCTTTATTTGGAATTTTTAGTACAAATAAATTTTAATATTGAGTCATGAATTTGGCAAATACGGTTAAACTAAATTCACATGAATGTTTTAAAAGGGAAAGGTTTAGACCAATGAAAAGCCTTTTTTTTCTCTCTTTATGGCAACTTCGTTGC
Source organism: Rhynchospora pubera (assembly GCA_028095005.1). NCBI lineage: Eukaryota > Viridiplantae > Streptophyta > Magnoliopsida > Poales > Cyperaceae > Rhynchospora > Rhynchospora pubera. Next base: position 166,660,833 of record CM051461.1, on the reverse strand, counting down.
TGATATGTAAATAAAATATTTGTTGCTGAGCTGGATCAGAATTATTCTTGTTTATGTCAAACGTCAAACTTAGGAGTGAAAATAGGTTGTGTATCACTATATATATATTCCTTTTTTCCTGGGTTTGTTCACTGGTTTTTACTTGGGTTGGACAATATATTACTTCATTGGCTAGCTTAGTCACGTAATTTATGATATACAACTAGCTATTTTTATTTTACTTGGATTACAAATATACAAATGCAACTAACACATTTTTATTATTCTTATTAAAAAGCGAATGTAATTATGCGTGGTATGTTGATGTGGAATAAATTTTATGAAAAATGCTAAAAAAGGTGAATAAAAAAGATTAAATTACAATCCGTATCCGACAAAATATATTCGTATTCGACTCCGTATCCGATAATATCCGAACCGTATTCGTATCCGCTTAATATCCGAACCGTATCCGTATCCGAACGCATCCGTATTCGTATCCGTATCCGGAAAAAAAATATGGATGCGGATATGGGAAGACCAACATCCGCTCTGTATCCGATCCGTTTTCATCCCTAGTAATTAGTCATTTTTTCACCCTGTAAAAACTTTTTTTCTTTTATTAATACAATTGAGGTTGGCCACTGGCCGACTTGCCTTTCGAAAAAGGAGCGAGGAAAGCTTTAGCTATCCGAAGTCTATTACATACATTATACAAATATAATATCATTTTTTTGACGGAGCAAACTAGAAGTTTGGATCACATTCTATAAAACAATTATAATTACTTTCTGAGCAACAAAATATTATAATTAACACATTTGAGGTGTCAGTGTGACAGACATGAAAAATAAAGGCGATCAAAATTTTTTTTAATTAATTTGCGTTTTCCAAATAGGAGATTGTGGTTATTATTAGTCTATGCTTGCAAACACTTTCAAGGAAATTTCTGGGATATTATTAAATAACTTCAATTTATTTTGAATGTAAAGAAAATTATATTTTCTCTAATTTTTTATTTTCTATGATAAATATGTGATATCTATGTTATAAATTATAACTAGTATATATACCAAAAAGTTTTTAACTAAAAAACAAACCAAACTAAACAGATAAAAATAATAAAAACACAAATAAATAATTTTAAAAACAAATACCTTAAAGAATCCAAAACCATGCAATTCTATTTAAAAATTATATTTTATTTTCAAAAATAAATACCTTAAAGAATTAAAAACTATGCCGAATTGGCGGAATTGTTAATATTGGTAAATATACATTTTATTTTTGTGTCTAATAGGTTGAATGAATTTCATTATTAAAAAAATACAAATGAAATTCATTAAAAACAAATACATAAGACCTTTTTCATCAATAGAATACATTAAAATTTATTTAAAAACATTAAATACAAACATATTTTAATTCAAAATACGTAATCGCTAATATCGGTGTTTGAAAATCGATATTAACTAATATCATTCTTTCAAAAAACAACATCAATATCGAACGATACTGTGAACCTATATAATTTTAATTCTGATTATTTTAATAATATTTTCGAAATATAATAATCTTTTAGGTATTATTTTTTATTTTTTTCTGTATGAAGTAGTTTCTAGATATGAAGTTCTGTTTTCAAGAACAAATACGGCCCGCATAGAATTATTTTATATAGGCCGATGAAAATAAACTACCTTGTCCTCCGTTGTTAGTGTCAAAAGAAAAAAAAAAAAACAGGAATTATAAGTGCCATCGGTAAATATATCATTTCAGCCATCGCTGCTATGTGTTATAAATGTTCGGTTTAATAATAAGAAGTGTTCAGTGTAATGCGTCAGAATCGCGCTAGAGTCAGAGTCGTGTGTGGTCAAGAGGTGCGCTAGGAGGTAGAGGTAGAATCGGAAGAAATTTAATTTGAACCGGATCGATTCATTTCCAATTATAATTTTTACATGTATTTTTTGTCCGGTTCGTGACCCCTTCGCTTGGTTTTTTTTTTCTTATAACAGTTGTATTTCTGTTGCAACTAACTGAACATTCATACTTGTTAAACTGAACATTTGTACTTATTAACTGAACATCCGTACTTACTAAACTAAAAATTTATACTTAATAAAATAAACATGTTTGCTCATAATATTTATATTTTCTGTTGCAGCTAACTGAACAGTTCTACTCAATTAACTGAACATTTGTATTGACCAAACTGAACTTTTGGCAAAAAAAAAATCAAAATGAAAATATTTGGTATAGCGAACACTTATAAAATAATGAACAATTCTACTACAAAGTGAACATTTGTACATATTAAAGTGAACACTTATAATAACTAACTGAACAAAAAATACGCGCTGGATGAGTAGAGGGGTCAGAGCGCTAGTTGAGGCGCTGTGCAGCGCGATGGCTCGGATGACACTAATCAATTTCCAAAAAACAATCCACACGATTACCTTCGTTTGACAAATATGCTCCGTTCTGTATTGACAAAATTATCTTTATACTACTTATAAAAGCACCAATTTAATGCCCTGATCGGAATGGTTGAAAAGAAGAGTTCAATTCGTTTCAATAGAATTGAGTTAAAAAAAAACGATTTTGAATTGAAATCCAGTGATCGGATCTAAAACAAGAAGAATTGGAAGAAATGATTTGACTACTTTATATTGGACTATTTTACCCTCTATACATTTCTTTTGAAATGGCAGCACGCATTTACCAACAATTACAATGATTAAAAGGAAAAAAACAAAGGAGAGAATACATCGTAAACAGTGATTATATCTCTCGACAAATAGTTACTGGAGAAGAGAGCTTGCACAAGGCAGCAACACTAATTATCTCTTTTAGCAAACAGTGATCGAAGAGGAGAACTTGCACAAGACAGACAGCATCATTAATCATCTCTCATAAAATAGTAATGGGAGAGGAGAAGGTAGTAGAGGCGATTGAAGGCACATAGCACAAATGGCGAAAAAAAAAGATTCTGAGTATCACATTCACAAGGGCAAAATGGTTAGAAAAGAGAGACATATCAGACAGCATCGCTAGAAAAAAAAAAACAAATCACGCCAAATTTCTACATTTTATACAATAATGATGAAGGCTTAAAACCTAGGAATCAAATAAATTTATAAACCTAGAGCTAACCTCACTAGTCGTTTTAGTTAAGCTTTAGGGTCGAACCCAAGGGACGGATTAATGAGTACCGGACTTTACTTCCTCACGAAAGCTAGAAAATTACATTTTTATGGAGTTTTTGATTGATTAAATCTAAAGGTGCAAGTAAATAAATATTTTTGGATATTTTAATTATCTAAAAAAAATCTAAATGCTTAAAGAGATGTTTTCGGTGTTTTAACAATATAAAAGTCGTCTTAGGTTCAGGTTTCACATCGGTTTGGACTCTAGAACACAGAACTTATCACTTTCGTGCATCAAACGGTGTTTTTCAAGCATATACCACTCTGTTCGATCCGAACAGATGGTATAAGTGTGTGGTTTTGACTCTTTATGAAATTTTATGCTCTGTGCTAGGGTTTGTTGGTCAAACCTAGATACTCTAAACCTCAGCTTTCGCTTGTTGGACTAGACACTGGTTCAATCACAACCTAACCTAATTAACTCGATTGGTTCACAACTTTTGGTATAGAATTCAATCAACTTAAACTTGTTTGTTGGAGTTCATAAGGATATCTAGAGGTCTTTTGGACTTGTCTAAAAGTTACACTTTTGGTGTCAACTAATCTCCCCTTTCGGATCTACGATTTATCCCAAATACTTTATTTGAACTAATCTTGTTTATCCTAACTTAGACTTGACTAGATGCGGCCGTACAACTAGAAGGTGATTAGGAAATCACAAGCAATTCAAACAAGAAATTAACATAATTCTCAACAAAACATATCATATCATATCAAGTCAAATCACAACACATCAAAACCTAAATTACTTCCCTACTCCTAAGACAACATAAATCTAGCCTAACATGAAAGCAAAATAAGATACAAGCTCCATCAAATCAAAATATCAAGAGAATGGAAAAAATAAACCAAATATCGCTTCTAACTCAAGATACCGAACGTCCAGAGCCGTGGTTGGGTTGATTCTGTCGCCGTCGCGCCTAGAATTGCTCCAAAGATGATGCCATGGTCGTGCTATGATGAAAGAGGTGGAATCCCACGCCTTTCGGCGTGAGAACGGTGGTGGAAAGGTGCCAAAACGTGGTGGGATATGAAATTTCGTGGTTGGTGGGTTTTTCCCTTTTCTTCTGGCCTAGGAAAGCATAAATAGTGATCCTCTGGACTTGGAAAGGAGGCTAGGGCGTCATGGTAAGAATTCATACCAAAATATTGAGTTTCCATACTTGAAAACTTGCCAAATGCACTATGTCGGCTCTCAATTCGGACCGAGTTGGCTCCAACTCGGACCGAGATGGCAATTTAGCAGTTTTCTGACTTTCAACTCGGACCGAGATGGATCCAACTCGGACCGAGTTGACTCCAGACCGAGGAGAGGTAGTATTTCGGCCATAATTCCTTCACCCGAACTCCGATTGAGGCGATTCAATAGGCGTTGGAAAGCTTAGGATGAGCCCTTCAATGCTATTAATTCCATTTGACCAATTGTTTCTCTTAAATCCACCATTTTATGCATTAATTGAGTTTGATCCACCGAGTTCCTGCAATTCAATACAAAAACCACAACAGTACCCAATTCTAGACAAATATAGCACGAAGCACAATGAATATAGGGGTTTGAGTAACCATTTAAGTGTAAAGTCTGGTAAAAAAGCACATATAAATATGAGATATCAGATAATTCAGAAGGTAGATTTTTTCTGGCCAAATCGTGTGGGCTGAAATCATTTCCCTCCATTGTATCCATTCCGATCAAAGTAATTAATAAAAGGCAAAATTGGATAGAACCCCCCCTAATCTTTCTTATCTGGATATAACCCCCTGTAATCTCTAAAACTGGATATAACCCCCTCCAATCATGCTTATTAGGGATATAACCCATTTTCATCGATTTTAGTTATTTTTTAATTAAAACAAATCAACAACATAATTTTTATGACCAAAACACCCTCCTCTTTCCAAAGCTCGTTTCACCTTCTTCAAATAGATAAGTATCCAAAACTGTACCATCTTCTAGGGAAGAAGATCTTTCAACTTCCTGATATACCCGAGACTGAATTTCTCTATCACTGGACTCCAATCTCTCTCTCTCTCCATCCCTCCCTCTTTTTTCCGATAATAATTTGAATATATAGATCACATTCAAGTAATGAATCCAGATCCAAATTAAAAAAAAAATCCCATACAAGGAAGAAACACTGTTGAAAAAATGCACTCAAATAGGACACCCGAAGATATATGATATTAAATAATTTAAATCCACCATAGAAATCAATTTTAATCTTATTTAGATGTTTTAACTTAACAAGGGCTGTTGCCTTGGTAAAAAAAAATAGGAGCAAATAGGTATGCCATTTCATTGCCTCGAGAGAAGAACTTGTAAAATGGATTAGGATAATACTGACAAACGACAACAAATGTCATGAACAATTAACATTTTCAGGTTGGAATTTAAGCGTACAAGAAATCTATTTTCACGAAACATAACAATTTGGGTGGTGCTTCTATGTTTCAAGAAAAGTTTAACAGAGTGGATGAAGTTCTCTACATTTCTGACTTGATGACTGTTAAAAAATCAGAGGTTGGCAGTAAACAACTTACTGGTTCTTCCTTCTTTTCGATAGTATGCATTTTTTTCATGGCCTGAATTGCCTTCAAAAATCAATGACACGGAGAATAGTTTCATCAGAAAGGCTACTTAACCTATTCAAATTACACCTTGTGCTTCGTTCAAAAATCAATGACACGGAGAAGAACTTCATCAGTTTTGGATACGTATCTATCAAGCAGGAAGGTGAAACGATCTTTGGAGAGGAGGGTATTTTGGTCATAAAAATTATGCCGCTGATTTGTTTTAATTAAAAAATAATTAAAATCGATGAAAAGGTTATATCCTAATCAGCATGATTGGAGGGGGTTATATCCAATTTTAGAGATTACAGGGGGTTATATCCGGATAGAGAAGATTAGAGGGAGTTATATCCAATTTTACCTTAATAAAAAGAGAAATCCATTTATGATTCTCGCGTTGATTTCTTTGTTCCGATCAGACCCTGAAAGTCTATCTGAAATTCGAACCCAAAAGAGTAAATAATTGTTTATCCAATACAATATGGACCGTCTATTTTTACGATTTGATCAGAACAGTGGTGTAGATTAATAATGAGATAAAAGATTTAAACATTTCGTTTAGACCGTGTTAACATCTGCTCAGATGGTTGTTTCCTTTCCTATTCTTTCTTAGTTTGTGCGCATAGTAAAGGAAAGAGAAAAAAATAAATCAACCCTCTCTCATCATACCAAAATCGCCATTTAACAAAATCGTCTCAAATTTTCTTTCTTATTCCCACACAATCGGGTGGGCTCGTTTGCTAGTAATAACAATGGAAGGAAACAGGATCGTTTTTTTTTTTTTTTTTTTTTTTGGAGAGTCAATAGGAATAGAAACAAGAACGTTTCTATAACTCGAAACTTTTTTTCAGCTGTTGTCCGAGTCTAAGTCTATCCTGATGCCCACCGCCGCATGTCGACGCAAATGATGGTTCGAGCTAATTATTTATTATTATTGCTAATATTATTTTTGTTAGGGAGATTCGAGCAAATTCTACCACAGAACCACATACTTAAACGTACGGGTTATGTCACAAGAAAACCCATGAAAACCTCACATGTCCCAACAAAATACTAATAAAGAATAGTCAAAGATGCCAGCCACCACACACATGACATGTTTTTCATGAAGGATTAGTGACAATGGGATGGGTGCCACCTCGTGTCTAATTTAAAAAAGGTTAAACGGAAAAAAGGAGAAATAAGCTACTTGTCAATTTGTCATATGATATGATTTGCCTTAGCGTCAAACAACCAATCCCAGCACTCTGGTGCACGATAGCACGAAGGGAATAAAAGAGGACTTGTATGGGAAAAAGAAAAATAAATAAATAAAGGACAAATATTTTAATTCAATCTCAAGAGCAAATTATTTCTGCGATAGTGGTGTAGATGATCGGACAGCTAAGTTCACAGCATAATATAATGTTCCAAGTCTCCGCTTTATTCTTTTCAACCAAATAATTTTTCCACTTTATGTCTGAGATATCAAATCACATGAGAAAATTAAGTAGAAAATTAATTTTATAATGTTGGATGCTCCATATAACATAGGAAAATTCCGTTTTCGCCTCCGAATTTGTCACTGGCAAATAAATTACAGGAGTGATAACCATCATCCACAAAAAAAACATCCATGTCATCCAATGATTTTTCCGCGCACTTTTTTTCTCCGCGAGCGCTCTCTCTCCGCGCGTTCCCACGCGTCCTCCCTTTCCGTTCCCTTCCCCCTCTTCTCTCAATCTCCACTCGCCTCTCTTTCCATTTTCCTAGTATGCCCTCTCCTCTCCCTCTTCGCGTTTTTTTCTCCTCCGTGCAACTCTCCTCTTTCTAATCTCCTCCGTATACCTTTTCTCTTTCTAATTTTCTTCCACCACTTGAATTTGCTAGTTTTTTTTTAAGATGAACATTTATAATAACAAAATGAACACTTACAACAACAAAATGAATAGACAAATATTGGTTAAATAAAGAAACAAAATAAACATATACAAACAATAAATTGAACAGATATAACGATTAATTGAACGGATATAACAAATAAATTGAATATATATAACAAACAATGTAGACTCATACAAAAAGTAAAAGTGAATAAATAAACTGAACATATATAACAACTAAATTGAACTGATATAACAAACAAATTGAACAGATATAACAAACAAATTGGACTCATACAAAAAATAAAAACTGAAGATAAATTGAACAGTTAAAACAAATAAACTGAACAGAAATGACAAATAAATTGAACAGTTATAACAAATAAATTGAATATATGTCACAAACATGCTAACTCGTATAAAAAATAAATAGTGAACATAAATTGAACATATATAACAAATAAATTGAACAGATACAATAAACAAATTGAACAGATATAACAAACAAATTGGACTCCTACAAAAAATTAAAACTAAAGATAAATTGAACATATATTACAAGCATTATATACTCCTTTGTTACAACAAACTGAACACTTATGTATATTAAATAATTCTTTATTATAACTCACTGTATAAAAAACAAGATTATTTAGAAAAAAGAAAAATGAAAAAAATGAAAAAAAAACGAGAAAAGAAACAGAGAGAATAAAGGAGGAGAGGAGATGAGGGAGAGAGGTCAGAGAAAGAAAGGAGACGTTGAAGGAAAGGAGGGGAAGATGCTCAGAGGAGGGAGCAGAGGTAGACGCGGAAAATGCGGGAAAAAAAAAAGGAAGGAGGGAGAGGAGAGGAGGGTAGATGCGGAAGAAAATAGAGAGAGAGAGGGGGAGCGCGCTACTGTGGATGATTTGGATTGCGTTGGGTTGGATGGTAAGTAGTAATTACCAATAAATTACGACAATCTTAAGGAACGTGGATCCAATTTCAAAAATATTATCGACATCAGTATGACAGTATCCATCAAATTCATGATATTTTCAACGGAAACTTTTTTTATTATCTACAAAAAAAAAATTTAATAGGTAGTACCAGCCATGTACTAGTTAAATGAACCTGTAAAAAGTACTTCATGTAAATAAATTAAGTTTACAAATATTGCACATTTTTTTATTCGACCAGTCCGTATTCTCAATCGGCATCAAACAACTTCGAATGATAGAGCAATAATGGAAGGACTGAAAAAGAGATTGACAGTGAAATATTTGCTTCCCAGAGAAATCAAATAAAACACGTTTATCACGCCCTAAAAAAATATTTTTATAAAAAAAAACATAATAAATAAGAAACTATTCTCAAAAACAGTTAGTTCCGGAAAAGTAAGTTCCTTGAAGAAAAGTAGCATATTAGCATCCATCTATTGCACAACCTCTATATACAATTACAGGTAAAAATAAAACATAACCAAAGAAAAAGGGACATACTTAAAACTAAATTACACTCTACAATAGACCCAAAACAAGGATTGATGAAACTTACACCTCTCCCCCAAATATCATGCCTAAAATTCTATACCTTGCACTGCCGACAACAAAACCCTAACACCTGCCACCCGGCATCGGCATCCCGGCTACCTGGGCAAAAATGGCCGAATGAAGCTGCTCTTGGTTATAAACTCTACTGACCATCTTCACAGCTACTTGTTGTATCATTAAATCATTCACACAAGACACATTAGCATGATAAACTTCTAGATCTAGGTTTTTTAATGCAGCCATGAGCTGTGCAGCCGGGTGGTTTCTTTTGTTACATTGCACTCGGATCATCGCTTCGGTTTGCATAATTTTCACCTCAATTTCCACACCATGGCACCGAGGCAGGCCGAGTCCATTCCCAATTTTACTTTCACTTTCATTCGTTGCTGGCAGAGGTCTTGCATCCCTCTCCTTTTTCAAGGTCTCGACTTGGTTTTGCAACGAGTCCTTGTCCGATTCAAGATTTTGTAATTTTGAACGTAATTCGTTTATGTAAGAAATTGCATCACCTAAAAGAGAAGCCTTGTCCATTTTCGACACATTCGGGACCACAGCACGAAGAGCATAGAACCGCTGGTTGAGTTTCTCCCTACGTTGTCTCTCAGCCTCTACATGGTTAAGCGGCTCTTCACGGCCATTCGCTGGTTTCCGGCCTCTCTTGCGTGGCCGTTTTTCAGGCTCTACAACAGGGGCTACCACATGGCTGCTTTCCACCTCTCGAACTGACGCCTCCAGGTCCGAATGATCAGAATCTGACTTGGTTGTTTGAACCCGAGCCGCAGAGAAAGAGAGCATGCCTTCAGTGTTGTGACTTGATGTGGGATTGGTTCCATTGATATTTGTGTTGCTTGCTCTTGATGTTGCCTCCATGGATCTTTTGTTGTTGTTAACCTTTTTGTTGTCTACCGCTGTGTTGGTATGTTGTGAGAAAGGGCTGCTGCTTCTAGGCCCGGGGGGAGCAGGGGAGGCCGATACTGGTCTCCGGCCAGCACTATCTCCTCCGAAATTTAACATGTCGTTATATTCAGGCTTGAAACTGTGATGGGCCGGAGCTGATTGTTGTTGGTTAGCTGCATACTCAGAGAAATTGAGCTCTCTTCTATAGAAAGATTGGCCATTGCTAGTGTGATTCTGCTGTTGGATATTCACCGAAGGGCTAGGGTTTGGGGTTTCGGTTAAAGTACTTGAGCTAGGGTTTTCGACGGAGTTTATTTGAGGCTTTGAAACTGATATCTCCACCGAGTCTTTAACCTCCACTATAGATGGATCTGACAGCCATAACACTGATGGGTCTGTCTCAATTGGATCAGCCACAGGTGTCGACACTGCTGCTGCTGTTTGTGGTGTTGCCATAGCAGGTGCCGGAGCCCCTGCATAAAAATTGAGACCGGCACCTGAACCTGGAGAAGCCTCAGCCCCTGAACTGAAATTGAACAAAACCCGGACTTTACCCATCATTTCTGAGCTAGACATAATAGCCTCAGTCGAGCCAAGCTCTAACACACCACTACCTACTGGTACACAGACCATGGTCTGGAGGCCGAGCAAATTGGCTTGCTGAGCCCGCTCGCAGGGAGCCGTGGCTAGCCCGTGCCGACCCACGATCCAAATTGGGTTTCCACCGAACATGGCCTGACCCGGCAACCCAGACCCATTAACAAAATTCTGAGTCATAGACACCAGAAAGAACCACTCAGTATCCGTCACCTCTTCTTCGACTGCATCATCAGATCCACCTCCAGCTATGAGCGAATTCAACTCGCGCAATACCCGCTTCCGGTGCTCCTGCTCGGCAGCGGAGGCAGCAGTGGGAGCCTGGTGCTTCCTCTTGTCTTGCTCGCATCCCTTGTAGTACCCATCACCCCAGCCGAGGAGTGACGCGCCGGTCTGGACATCGACCGAGGATTGCCAGAAGATGGCGTAGGTCCAGGAAGGAAGGCGATCTCCTTCAATTAAGGTCTGAAGCCTCTGTTGGAGGCTTTCTTGATTGAAAAAAACAGGTTGGGAAGGCGGCGGAGGTGGCGGCGGAGTGGCGGCGGAGGAGGAGAGCCAGGGGAAGGAGGAAGAGAGGTCGGAGGAGGGAAGGAAAGCTTCCATCATGGAGTTGTTGTCATCAGCCCAGAGATTCATGTCGGATCTATGGTTTGATGAGAGAAAGTAGAGAGGGAAAGGAAGAAGTGGGATGGAAAAAGAGGAGTTGGATTTTGGGGGAGAGAAATGGAGGTGGGGAAAGAAAGGAAGTCGCTTTCTGAGTGGAGGGAGAGAGGATGAGATTTTTTTACAGTTCGTTGTCCGTTTTATCAGATTACTTACGATACAGTGCCGCCAAAAGTGGACGAGAAACCCTCTAATTTTGTGTATTATCCTTTCTTCTTCTTTTTTTTCCCTTCTGCTTGATAACCACTGTCAAGTTTTATCTAAAAAAAAAATCCTTTCTTTTTTTTTTTGGGTACAGTATATTATCCTCATGCTACTGGGAATTGTTTTGTTCACTCTCGACTTTTGAAATTCACTCCTATATTTCATTTAAATGACTAAAATACCCTTAGCAGTGTCGCTCCACTGAAAATATGATTGACATTTTAGTCATTATGGAAGTGAATCTCAAAATAGCGGAGTGAGCAAAGCAATTCCGATTTCCGAATGCTACTGCCTGTCGTCCGTTTCAGGACCTTTGCTTTTGTTAATTGTAGTTATGAACATAATTTGAATAAACAGTTCCGGAGTGAAGATCTAGTTGTATTCTAATTCCTAAAAAAATATAAATACTTTTCATTAACTAAAATAATAAGAACAAAATTATAAGAGTAAAATTACAAACTTTCTATGACCTACTGTTTAATTTCCAGAAAGCTAATTTTTTTGTTTGTGATTTTGTGGAAAGTTTTATGTTTCAATTTTTTGGGGTTACGCTAAGTGTCATTTAGATATTCATGCTCCGTTTGGATAAGGTGTGGGAAGAAGAGAATAAGGGAAGAAGGAAAGAAGTGATAAAAAGTATTGGGAAGTGTGTAACTTTGTGAAGAATTTGAATTGTTTAAAATAAATTTATTTCATTTTTCTTTTCTTCTCATCTTCCCACATCTTATCCAAACGAAGCCTCAGTGGCATGCTGAATGCGTACTCTATGTGTGTGTTTGTGGTGCAAAAATATGAGTGCGTGATAATGGGTAGAAGTGATCATCCAATCAAGTGGTTAAAAATAAATTTAACAAGGCAGGATAAATATATTTATTGAAAGAACAGACCTAATTAAATCACAGTAAATCATTTTCGACACAACTGCCTTTTGACATGTTAATAAAGTATGAAGATGAACTTCGATGAAATAAAAATATCACTTTGACACATCTTTCTTGAAAATGAGCAAAATCAAAGAGTTAGATTTAATATTTGAGTTTTAAATTATAGAAAGATGAGTTGTAGTTAGGGATGAAAACGGATCGGATTTTATCCGCTCCGATCCGCATCCGTATCCGAGAAATAGCGGATTCGGATATTCATATCCGTATCCGAACGGATTCGGATGCGGATGCAGATATTTTTAAACGGATGCGGATGCGAATATGGGAATAGATATTTTAGCGGATACGGATGCGAATACGGATTTTTATCCGTATCCGCAAATGTTTAGTAAACGGATATCCGTTTTTCATTTACTCAAACCGTAGTCCAACTATATAATGCAAAAGCAAGATCTTCAAATCTGGGAATCGAACCCACGATGCATTGGATATAATCCAAGCGACACCACCACTTGACTACTTTGCTACATTTGATAAATATGTTTTAAATATATATATATATATCTCCATTATCGCCTACACTTGACAATGTATAAATTGGGATTAGATTTTAAGGGGATTAAAGCAGCTTTATTTGGAATTTTTAGTACAAACAAATTTTAATATTGAGTCATGAATTTGGCAAATACGGTTAAACTAAATTCACATGAATGTTTAAAAAGGAAAAGGTTTAGACCAATGAAAAGCCTTTTTTTTTCTCTCTTTATGGCAACTTCGTTGCTGATATGTAAATAAAATATTCGTTGCTGAGCTGGATCAGAATTATTCTTGTTTATGTCAAACGTCAAACTTAGGAGTGAAAATAGGTTGTGTATCACTATATATATATTCCCTTTTTCCGGGGTTTGTTCACTGGTTTTTACTTGGGTTGGACAATATATTACTTCATTGGCTAGCTTAGTCACGTAATTTATGATATACAACTAGCTATTTTTATTTTACTTGGATTACCAATATACAAATGCAACTAACACATTTTATTATTCTTATTAAAAAGCGAATGTAATTATGTGTGGTATGTTGATGTGAAATAAATTTTATGAAAAATGCTAAAAAAGGTGAATAAAAAAGATTAAATTACAATCCGTATCCGACAAAATATATTCGTATTCGACTCCGTATCCGATAATATCCGAACCGTATTCGTATCCGCTTAATATCCGAACCGTATTCGTATCCGCTTAATATCCGAACCGTATCCGTATCCGAACGCATCCGTATTCGTATCCGTATCCGGAAAAAAAATATGGATGCGGATATGGGAAGACCAACATCCGATCCGTATCCGATCCGTTTTCATCCCTAGTTGTAGTGTGTCAACGTTTACAACTCGTTAGTTAAAACCATCCTCTCAAAATCAAAGGCCCTGATCAAAATTCCATTTTTTTTTAACATGAGATTTTATTTCGTTGGAAAATTCTCGATCAAAATGAAGACATTTGATGTCATTTGGTTGAAATTTTTATATAGTTTGATCTAACGAAATCTTATGAAATCAATTCAAATGAAATGATCTCGATCAAAATGAAGACATTTGATGTCATTTGGTTGAAATTTTTATATAATTTGATATAACGAAATCTTATGAAATCAATTCAAATGAAATGACCTCGATCAAAATGAAGACATTTGATGTCATTTGGTTGAAATTTTTATATAATTTGATCTAACGAAATCTTATGAAATCAATTCAAATGAAATGAAAATTTACGTAAAAAATCATTTTGATCAGGGACTAATATAACGCATTTGTCTAAATAGTTGTATTTTTTTTACTTTTCGGGTCAAAAAAGTATCCAGGCGGAGGATGTGATATAGAGCATAGTTAAAGATTTTGAATTTTTTATTTTATTTGCAGAGCTTGATTCTAGAGAGGTCGTATGGAATAATATAGAAAAAATTACGGGTGTGTTTAGATGCAACGGAATAAACCGTGAATAGAGTATAAGAATAAGGAATTTCGGTTTGCGTGTTTATCCTTATTCTTGCGCAAAACAAACGGTATAAGAATAAAAAATTTGGACTCTTATTCCTATGCACGTTAAATATGCAATCTAACCGTTTTTTAAATTTTATTAATCGCACGTTAAAATTATAAAACAGGTGGAATCGAAAAGTTTCTAATCTATTTTATTTTCATTCAACGTATTTTCCGTTGCTAATCCGTAATAATATACAAAATACACGCAAAGTTTTTTTTTCGCACGCGCATCATTATGTTTAAATTAAAATATCAATCTACAATGATGATCTTGCAGAGTGAGAAGGATAATTAGAAGTGTATATTTTATAAAATTCAAAGATCACAGTTTTATCTTTAATTTATAGCTTTCCATTGTCTCATTTAATAATCTGAAATTTGAGGCGTGCACTGATCATTGCATGACGGCAAAGCAACCACTCAAAATTGGTTTCAGCTCCCTGATGATATTGACCAGTGGGTTTCTTGGGTTATGTTTTTCCTTCTCTATTTCCAGCTTAGGGAGCCCCGATTATTTTTTCTTTAAAATGGAAGTAAAATTTCGAAAGGGTGTTAAAAATAATATAAAGAACTCGTGCAACTTAAATGAACGTGGGATTCCTAACAAGTTTTTTTTTTTTCAATAGACAGATCATGCTAGAAAGAGATCTATATCTATCTAAATAAATAGTTTGATTCAAAAATTTTATTAATAAAAAAATGACAATAATACCGTCCCTAGTCGATATTCAAAACTTTATACGATAGAAGGTATTCAGATACAATTGATTTAGTCTTTTGTTCAACCAAAACGGATAGAAAAACAAGAAATTTACGTTTATCTACTCAACTTTATAATTAGAGATTGAAAAAAGATTACGATTAACTTTTTTTCATAATTTACACAAAAAATTGAACCATTTTAATCAACAAAACTCGAAACATCATCCACTTCTATTCGGTCGGACTTCGTACTTTCAGTAAAAAATTCAAATAAAAAAATATAAAAATTAATAAATTTTTCGCGGGCCGAATGGTTGAACATAATCCTGCCCGCTTACTTGTCTGAATTTTTAAGGATCGTAAATGTCACATCTTGAATTATTTATTTATTTTTGAAAATGGCATATCGAAATCGAATCCATCGAATATTTAACGCCCGGTGAGCTTTGGCAGGTGTGCCGAAATCTTGCCATGGACTGGACCGACTGTGTTGCTCCACTCCAGTTGTAGGGGAAAGGTTTTTCTCCATTTCATTTAATCGGACTCTTGGTCAATTTTCTGACATAGTTGTCAGTGTTTGAAATTCGGGAAATTTCCGCAATTACGAAGACGTTTATTTCGGTTTGGATAACCAGAGGGTCTGTTTGGATGCTGAATAGGCGAAATTTTTTATTTTTAGGCATAAATTTATTATAAATAATTTAAACTCTTAACAAAATTACACACTTTTCAATAAATTTATATTTAAGAATAAAAAAATTTTCAAATTTTCCAAATTCCTAAGCGATCCAAACGGCTCCAGAGAAAGGTTCCCAAGACGGAGTTATACATACACAATGCTTGGTCAAAGTTTTGTCTTCAAAATAGCTTAAAAGATTGCATTCAAGAATGATGTTAGAATTTTTATTGAGACATTATTCAAACAGGTTTGGTTAACGAAAGGAGAAAAATGATTTTTTTCCGTTGGGTTAAAATACAAAAAGTACTGCTCCAACATTCATTTTTTAATATTGCCTCTTTATTTGATTATGACACATCTAGTGGAAATAAAGAATTGTTAAACCATCTCTATTAAATTTTAACTTATATATTTAATATGCACATGAATCATTACTGTTGATTTAGATGTCCGAGCCAAATCACGCGCATTATAAAACACATCTGTTTGTTAAATATAGATTAGCTCAATTGGATCACTTTAAATAATTGCAAATTGATTTGAATTCAAAAGTTTTCAAAGCACAGATCATCACGAATGGTGCACGTTCGGAAATAATTGCTAATCAGTCAAGCGACTTTCCTCTCTAACCGGATAAATCTCATGCGAAATGACGCCGAACAAGCGAAATGCCAACGAATTTTCCTAACTTTTTGTGCGTCTTTTAAGCGAAAACATGAATATAATATTATAGGTTGAAAGATTCTCAAAAGTACGAATAAGAATGACGGCATTGTTTGCTTAAAAAGTTTTAACCTTCAGATTGTCCATTATAAACCCGTTATTTCAACTTTTGGTTAGCATATATCTCATTTGAAATGTAAATAAATGGCACGAGTTACTCTAGCATACTGCATACAGTTATGGTCTTCCATCGATTTATAGTTCATTTTCAAATGAGATACATACGGGAAGAAAAGTACAACGCAAGGTAAATGAACTTTTTATTAATTTTTAACTTAGATAATTATCATCATTTTTTTTTCTTGAAGATAATACATGATAAAGTCTTCCAATTTATTTCGAAATTAAATATCATAAAGGATCCACAACTGTATTTTGAACCTGCAAAATTTAGTAAAAGTGAGTTGTTCTTTATTATTAGATCAAGAGCTGGTCCTGAATTATCATCAATTTTTTGTTGTGTAGATTTGTGAGTAAAAATTTAAATAAACTAAATTAAGGCTTCAACGACACCACATAATAGATAAGGATTCTTTTTGAAACAACTCCCCAAATCGAAGGAAAATGACAAAATTTCTAAATTACGTTTGTATGATTGAGTTCAGAATATTTTGTAATGAAAGGACGAGTTAGATAGATATTTGCAAACAATTCACTTGATACCGAGTTTTTAAAAAAATGTATGAATTTCACGAAACTGTATCCAAATCATATGGAAAAATATATAAACCTTTGTATTTGTTCTCTAAAAATAATAATATTTTAATATATTTATATTATATGTAAATAAATAAGTTATAAATTTACATTATAAATAGATGAATCATTATCTTCTAATTAAATTTAGCTCATGTTATAAACTAGAATTTTGATCTTTGGATCCTTCAATAAAAACAAATCATTGTGCCAACTGGCCAGATATACATATTAAATTTTTTTTTTCTGATTAGTAGTAGCAGCCGCCATTTTTTTAATGGTGCCATAAGAAAGCAGCCGCCTTTTAATAACATCACAGGAGGGAAGTTCGTACATTGTTGTGGAAAATTCTTAATAAATACCAATGTTGCGGGTCTTGTAATAGTTCAAAATATAGACCACACCAAGTAGCACAAAACAATAGTAGCAGATAATTAAACTTGGATGAATTCGTATCATATTCGTAGCCAGTTTTTTTCGTTAATTTTTTTTTTTGTTAATTTTAAGCCCGTATTTGTAGCCGCCTTGTTTGACAACACGTTTCTTCACGTGCTAGACTGTGAAAGCTGCCCCCATCAACACCAATTAAAATGTGGATATTCTACTTTTCAAAAAAAGAAAAAAATATTGATATTCTGTACTTGATTTTCTGTGTCTTATTCTTTTTTTTTTTTTTTGCGCGAGGATTATCGTTTGTATCACAAATGACGAATACAGAAAAATGGTATTTGAGTCTAATTAAAAAATTAGAATGCAATTTTCTATGGTCTTATAGCAGATTTTGTATATTATACGTTTATAATAGTTGCTGGCCTATGGGCGTATTATACTACTTCAGTACTTGCTTGAATCTATTTCCTTATTAATTAACCGTTTATCAAACCCAAGGGAACATTTGCTAGGAAGCATGTAACCTGAGGTAGCTTTGTGAATAAAAAATCGTTTGAAGCTTTTTATGAAATTGTTGCGTTAGTTGGAACTTAGCGGAGATGATACGCACAAAATTGATGGAGCCCCATCATGACGTGGTCCTTAAAAAAAAAATCACAAAATGATCTGTTGCGCAGTTGGCTGCGCTCCTGTATTTTTACAGTTCTCCCGACAGTTCTTTCATCCACGCCGTCCGTTCTGCTTCGTTCCATCATGTTCGTCTGATAGTTTGATTATGTTTCGTCCCTCCGATCGCATATCTCTGGATGTTTCTTCCTGATTGACATCTATCCCCTTTTTGCCATGTCGTTTCCATCTTTTCTGTTCGCGACGTGCCTCCGTGGACTATGGGGATCTCAACATCCATGTGGTCTCTGTACGATCAGAATCAGCTGCTTGGTCGCGGTGTGTGCGCTATTGTGCCTCTCTGCTCCCTCCTTTTACTGTACTGCTTCGTGTTGGTGTATTGTCTTCCCTCCTTCCAGTTTTACTTTCGATTTTGCATTGTGTTGTGCCTCCGGGTTTAATATATTAACACGCGCGCTTTGACTTTCCTTGCACGCAGTTTGTTGGGTTTTCCTCTTCGTACGGTGCCTCTTCGATTTCCGAAGTGTTGAGACTTGAGACACAATCTGTACTGTACCTGTACCTTTGGCTTCTAGGTTTTCTACTTTTCTTCCTTCCTTTGTTTACTTTCCTCTTTCTGTCTTCTCCTTTTGTGCCTTTTCTCTTTTTGATCGCCATAACCCACAACCATCGAATTTTCTTCTCCCTTTGTCTTGGCTGGTTAGAGAAATGCCTGGAGGAAACAACAGCTACTTCTCCTCATTTCATCCCCTTGGTTCCACTTTTTTCCCGTTTCTGTTGTTTTTTTATTTTTTGTGTTCTTCAGTTCTGCCCTAATTGTTTTTATTTGTCTGTCAATTGCAGGTTTGTTCCACGAATCACGGCTGGACCCCCCTTTCAAACTCTCCCTTGATGCTGCAGAGGAGTAGGTAGGCATACAGAATTCCTCCTGCTTCATTTGTTTTGTATCAAAATTTTGCTGAATTGGCTCTTTCATTGCTATGTAGATGCGAAGATTCCCTTTGATCGATAGTCTATGTGATTTTCAAAAGTAATTGCTATTATTTTTTAACATTCATTTCAAATTTTGTCATTATGTCTTAATTTCTGTTTATTTTTTCTCAGCTATGCATCTACCGTTTCTAGAGGTTTAAAATCGCTTTTGAGTGTAGTTACATCAGAGTAGTTTAGTTGAATCGATTGTTGTTAGCACCTGTTGTTGGTTCACCATATCACCCATTTTCTTAAATAACAAAAAATATGTAAGTTCCTTCACCTGACTATTGCTTATTTCTGCTCAGCAAGCAACACCCAGCTTTAATTTTTATACACAGTTGGATCTGATCACCGGCTGCAATCAGGTTTGTTGTTGTTATTTTTTTTTTTATTTGCTGCTTTCTTCTTTCTCTATTGGTTGGTTTTTTATTGTTCCTTCTTTTAATTATTTGAATTATAGTTCTCCACTTTTTATTTTGTGATGAATGTTGGAGTTTAGTTTCTAATTGGACTAAGTTTTTTTTCTTTTCCCTTGCAGGTTTGGCCATTTCAGAATTGAGATATAGAAGTTCCTTTCTTTTTTTCGGTATTAATATGTTGATTGTTGGTGTCTCCTTCTTATGTTAGCATTCATCCTTCATTTCTCTTCAAATGCACCCAAGCTCACTTCATCGTCTAATTAAAAAGCTTCAAGCAAATCATAGTATCAGCTAAATTCACAGGCTGGAGATAAGCAGACTCGAACCGCTGACATCCGCCGCAGGGTAAACCACCGTCTCTCAGGCCTCCCCGAAAGATTTTCCCATAGAGGCCCACGAATGACGGCCATCTTCACAAATTATAACTTTCTCAATGCGTCATCTGAAGGTTCTTTTTATTTTGCTCTATATATGATTCAGTGCTCAGATTTAAGAGGTCTCATTGTGTAAGCATACCATTTCATCTCTAATTTTTTATAGAAATTCATTTCCAAATTAGTTTTTTTTTCTATGATAAGTTTAGCATTTGGGCACCTCTTTTTATGTCTCTTCTACTGAGGCATGACGATCAAGAGCAGAACCATCTCTATATTATTTTAATTTTGACTTTATTAAAACTTGAAAGTGATTATTTTTTTTTTTCAAGGCTTTGTCTGATCCTCAATTCCTAGAAGGTTGATTTCATAAAGTCTTGGTCAGATATGTTGTGAGAAGCATGTGTAATAAAAATGAATCTGAAGATTGGATTAGACTTACCAGTTAGGTATTTTATCAAATTTTTTTATTTTGTTTGTTTTATGATGATGACATATTAGATTTCTTGAAAAACTGATATAAGACCAAGGTTTGGCAATGAATTATTTGTGTCTAACTTCCAAAATCAAGGGCATCGATCAAAATAATGAATTTTATGTATGTCCAATGTGCAGATTTGAAGGGTACAACTATCATTTTTGTTGCTCTTTATGGTTTACATCCAATGCATCTGTCTCATAATGTCTATTAGGCTTCACCTTAACTTGCTCTCTTCACCTAATTTACTGGTATGGTTTTCTGAATCTTCATTTGTGGCAATTTTTGCGACTCAACTAATCACTCAATCTGGATAAACTCTGTTGATGTAGATTTTAGGTAATAAAGAGGGATACAAGTTGTGTACGTATGAATAGATTTCTGGACCTTTTTTGGTTTTCTGCCAAGTGAATAAACCTTAGCTCTTCTTTTCACATTTTGTTAAATTGTTGATTCTCTTGGTGTATCTATACAGAAATTCTATAGAACCTATATAATATTTTAGGCAAATTGTTATTGTCTCTAGGTTAAATTAGGAAACAATATTTATATATTTGTATAATTTTTTTGTACAATCTTTTACTCTCTTTAATTCTCATTTCATGTACAGTTCTTTTCCTTCTTTATTTCTAATGAAATTTCAAGCTTCAAATGGACAAAATTATTTGCCTCCAGACCATTAATTTCATCCATTCACATGCTAAATTTTTGTGTTATGTCATTTTCTTTTAAGCTTCAATTTAATAGATTTGGAAGCAGCTGACGTGTAACAAAGACTAGGTGAGATTGGACTCACAACAAAAAATGGCAACTAGCAGAGTAAAGAGGCTCACTACTTAATGTTGACAAACTCTTATTAATTTCATCCTGCTCTCGATATATATTTGGGTGTGGTTCTTTTTATAGTAACTTGCAAATTTTTTTATTTATAGCAATACCCCTGAGAAAGAGATAGCACCAAAAACAAAAAAAACCCTCTAACATTTATTTCCTATCTTTCATCTTATTTTCTATTATTTTTTTCATAATTTATCTATTTGCTTTGTGATTAATAGATATAGTAAATGTGCTATGAATAAAAACTATTATAATAGTAAAAAATTTTAAAAAAATGAGAGAAAAAATAGATCGCGCAACGCGCGACAATCCCACTAGTATAAATAAATAACACGATACAAAGGTCTCACCTCCTCAAATGTGCTCATCGAAATTTTCTATCGAACTTCCTTCACGTACTTACTTTTAAACAGAATAAACACTCGTTTGTGTCAAAACACCCATTTTTTTTAATAAAATTAACATATACTTAACAATAATGCTAGCGTAAAAAATGTTTGACGTCAAACTCGATCTGAACCTTGATTATTGAATTTTTGAAAGGGACTATCTGAATTGTTTAACGTTGTCTCCATATTGAAATCCCTTGAAAACCAACTTTTCCATTTTTTTTAAAAAAAATTTAACTATTTTTTCAAAAAATTTTTTTGAAAGATACATAACTAATTAGATTTACAATTTTTCAAAATTATAAAAACTAGTAAAAATATTTAAAAGTATAATATTAAGTTTTCGAGGACATTTGTTATGGAAAAATATGATTTGGATTGGTCGTTGTAATCTTGATAACTGAGATTCGATAGTGCTTTACATAGACACTGTTGAAATGTTGAACTAAGCATTACTCAATATTAACTATATATATAGACCATCAATTATAAAGTATGTATAAAATTTCTAAGTCAATTAATCAAATTCTTTAGATTCCACGTTCGTTCATTTAGCCAGAATAAGTGCTCACTTCCATCGAAATACTTTCGGCTCCGTTTGGATGGCTTCTTCCCGGAATAAGGAATAAGGAATAACCACTTTTTACCAATAAATTTATTACTAACCATCCAAACTCTTCACAAAAGTTACACACTTCCCAATAAATTTCTTCCCTTCTTCCTTCTTCCTACCTTATTCTCAACGCATCCAAACGGAGCCTTCGGGAATCAAAATAAATGCTTTCCAATTAAATTTAAAACTTTAAGAGAATATTGAAAGGTAATAAATGTGACGACGACGCTCGTCCCAAATCACCGGTCCGCCAGTGGAGGCCGGCGATAAATGGTTTAGTGGAATTAGAAAACACAAAGAAATGCTAAATAGCAAAGAGGAACTCAAAGAACCCAAAGGGAAATTTCATTAATTAATCAACTATCGTTTACAATGACAAGCACCCCTTTATATAGGAGACGGCGCCTTGGACAACAAGTCAGTATATTTTCAAAAATAGTACCCTAAAAAAGAAAATTTGCAGAAAGAAAAAGAAAGTATAAAATTACAAATATAGTAATGTCCTAAACTAAAGATAGTCCTCGTCAGATTCTGAGATAGGTTCGGATGAGATTCAGTTCGTGTCGTGCACGGATGCAACATTCCTGGATACTCTGGGGAGAGGTCTCTGTGAGATACCCTCGGGTGAGGGTGAGGTCTCGAGTGAAATACCCTCGGGTGAGAGACCCTTAGGTGAGGTACCCTCGGGTAAGGTACCCTCTCGGGTTGGGTTCGCATTATACTCGGAATCCCAAGGTATCTCGGGAAGTATGGAGCGCCCCAACGTACTTCGGGAGAACGACTCGCGTCGTGTTCGGATTGAACAATCCGAGGGACAGTGGGTGAATTACCCGCGTCATGCACTTGTGGACTACCACGAGGTATTTCGGGAGAAAGACCCCGAGATACCCTCGGTGAGATCATTTTTCGTATTGCGTCAAGCTCCCGGGGTTGAGCAAAGCTTGACCTCAAGCTTGCATTTTCATCGGACCTCAAGCTTGCATTTTCATCGGAGTGCTTATGAAGATGACGAACATCGAACATGCTAGAAATGTACATGACTTCGGAAAGCTTGAATCTGTAGGCATCCTTATTGAACTTCTTTAGGCTCGGACTTCGTCGAGACTTGCAATGAGTTAACTTATTGTAATCACACCTCGGGTCATGATCTTTACTCGCGAAGACCCACATGAGCTCGAGAATCTTCAGATTCGAGCACATGGGAGTATATATTCCCTGCAGGTCGCGAGCATGTGTTGTAGTCTTTCTTGAACCCGAACTCGGGTCTCCTACTGGTGGTGGGTCCAGAGGACCTCGGGTGATGTGCTCGCAGTTCACATAAAGAGAAGAAGGTAGCGATAAGCGATCGATCGCGTGGTGGCACTCAAATTTATCTCTCGGAGTGTTACGTGCCTCGAGTATAGTCATCTGGTCTAGCAGTTTGTTCAAGATATGTCGCTTAAGTACTTTTGGGCTTGGCTGTAGAAATGGGTCATTGTATTTTGATTTTAAGATGGTGTTGTGTGCAGTGTGCAAAGTTTCAATCTTGAAAAGTTCTCGGGCGATGAGCTCACAATATGTTGGAGGAGGGTCGAGAGGACCTCGCAACAAAGTCACTTGAGCTAGCAGCGTTGTCACCTGAGTTCGTAGCATTTTCGAGATATCACGCTTCACTGTTTTTGGGCTCAGCTACAAGAATGGATCATTATAACCTGACTTCAAGGCCATGTTGCATGTCTTCGAGGTTGAGGTTGAGGTAACACAAGGAGAGGGTAAGGGCTCGAAGGTGAGATTACTTCGAGAAGCATCCTTCTTGCTTATTATGACTAGACCCAAGTTGAGATCAACCTCGTGGACCTTCTCTTCATCTGAGGAAACTTCGCAGATAGTCTCGTGAGTGACCAGACTTTCCTCGCCAGTGTTGAGGTCAACTTCATGGTCTTGCTCTTCATTGCCAAGGTTAACCTCATGGATCTTCTCTTTGCCTAAGTTAACCTTGCAGACGACCTTGTGAATATCTA
This sequence comes from Rhynchospora pubera, assembly GCA_028095005.1. Taxonomy (NCBI): domain Eukaryota; kingdom Viridiplantae; phylum Streptophyta; class Magnoliopsida; order Poales; family Cyperaceae; genus Rhynchospora; species Rhynchospora pubera. The sequence continues at coordinate 166,636,501 of CM051461.1, read as the reverse complement.
CGGTGTTGCTCAAGTTAGTTGAGGTCGGTATGCTACAAGAGGCAGACGAGTTGATACTTGGAGAGTCTCTTGGTTGGTTGAGGTGTTTCGAGGTCTCGATGTATGCTCGGATTGGTATAGTTATAGGTATTGTAACCACAGTTTGAGCTCGACTTAGTGTTGATACATCGCTAGGAAGTAAGTTTTGAGCTCGGGTTCCTTGTTCCTTTATGGATTTCACCTTGGGTTGGATTTCGGGGTGAACCTCGGGTTGAATCTCGGGGTGAACCTCGGAAGCTTTATGGAATGTGTGCACTGACATCGCAGTCGAGGTGTATGTCGAGCAGCGAGATTCATGATGGAATATGCTCGGATTGGATAGCGGAGTGACAAACCTTGTAGCCACGGATTGGATTCGGCTCGAGGTTGGTATAGTTCTCGGAGGCAAGTTAGGACTTCGAGCTTGCTGTTGCTCTACTGTCTTCGCCTTGACTTGGGCCTCGGAAATGTCATAGAAGGTTTGCACAACAAGTGTGTCTCGGATCGAGTCACGAAGTCCATGGAGGAATCGAGCAACTCGTTGATCCTCGGTCTCGTTCAGTAGATTGCAAGACTCCAACTGATAGAATTCGTGAGTATACTCGTCTACACTCCTTGCTCCCTGTCTAAGCGACTGAAACTGTCGAAACTGTGCCTGTCGATAGCTAAATGGTATGAATTCAAGAATCATCTCGCGTTTTAGTTTGTCCCAATCATTGAGAGGTGGAAGGTTGTCGAGATAGCGACGATACTTAAAATTCTGCCACCAAGTACTCGCTTGCTCTCGAAACCGAATGATAACTGAGGACAAACGCTTCTCAGGGGGAATTTCTTGTAACTCGAAAATCTCTTCTACTGTGTGCGTCCAATCGAGGAACTCTTCGGGCTTGAGCCTCCCAGTGAAGTCAGGAATCTCAACTCGGAGATCTTCTTTCCAGTTACAATCTCTGGTGTTGTCTCGACCTCGGATGTCAAGATTATAGGGGTTCGGAATGGAGTTACGGGCTTGATCTCGGGTGTCAAGAATATAGGGGTTCGGAATGGAGTTACGAGCTTGATCTCGGGTGTCAAGAATATAGGGGTTCGGAATAGAGTTACGGGCTTGATCTCGGGTTTCAAGAATATAAGGGTTCAGAATGGAGTTAAGAGCTTGATCTCGGGTGTCAAGACTATAGGGGTTCGGAATGGAGTTACGGGCCCCACCTCGATCATCATTAGGGTTTAAGCGCCTCATGAGTGTTGTAATCAGTTCTGTATGACGCGTTGCGGCGTTGGCGGCGGCGTCATTCATGCGTTTAAGCACAGCTTCGTGGCTCTTCTGCATCCGTTCAAGAGCGGCGATGATACTAGGGTCGGCCATGAATTCCGGCGAGAAGATAGAAGGTGAGGGTGGTAGAAATAGGTGGATTGCAGCGATCGGCGACGGCGGTCAGCGGAGATACTACTTCTCGCATGCGCGAAGGTGGATTGTCGGACGACGGACAGTGGAGATACAGCTTCACGCAAGCACGAAGGTGGATTGTCGGAACCTATGCTCTGATACCACTTGACGACGACGCTCGTCCCAAATCACCGGTCCGCCAGTGGAGACCGGCGATAAATGGTTTAGTGGAATTAGAAAATACAAAGAAATGCTAAATAGCAAAGAGGAACTCAAAGAGCCCAAAGGGAAATTTCATTAATTAATCAACTATCGTTTACAATGACAAGCACCCCTTTATATAGGAGACGGCGCCTTGGACAACAAGTCAGTATATTTTCAAAAATAGTACCCTAAAAAAGAAAATTTGCAGAAAGAAAAAGAAAGTATAAAATTACAAATATAGTAATGTCCTAAACTAAAGATAGTCCTCGTCAGATTCTGAGATAGGTTCGGATGAGATTCAGTTCGTGTCGTGCACGGATGCAACATTCCTGGATACTCTGGGGAGAGGTCTCTGTGAGATACCCTCGGGTGAGGGTGAGGTCTCGAGTGAAATACCCTCGGGTGAGAGACCCTTAGGTGAGGTACCCTCGGGTAAGGTACCCTCTCGGGTTGGGTTCGCATTATACTCGGAATCCCAAGGTATCTCGGGAAGTATGGAGCGCCCCAACGTACTTCGGGAGAACGACTCGCGTCATGTTCGGATTGAACAATCCGAGGGACAGTGGGTGAATTACCCGCGTCATGCACTTGTGGACTACCACGAGGTATTTCGGGAAAAAGATCCCGAGATACCCTCGGTGAGATCATTTTTCGTATTGCGTCAAAATGCCTTAGTTTGTTTCTATTCAATATTGAGCGTGTAACGATAAATATGTTGTTCGATGGCAATTGACGCGATTTAGTAAGTTTGAATGTGCATGTATCATTGTGAAAAATCGAGAGCTTTCCAGGTAGTCAGTATCTGGCTGATCAGGGGAAAAAAAAAATCGAGTGCTTATTTTTCGAAATTCAAAGTTTGAGATCTCCCTTTCCTTATCCAATAAATCATCAACGACAATATATTAATAGCCTTTGGCCCTAAAAAAGAAAAAAAGACAATATAATAGCCTTCAGTAAGACTCCACAAAATTACTATTGAAAATATCGTATCTTTACAAAATTAGTATCAACAATAAATTTATTTCCTTTCTGAAGGTTGGCGATTGCCAATATATATTTAGATAAGAAGAGTTTTTTCAGGTGATGATTTTTCAATATTTTATTTTTTGTAAAGCTCTTGTTTAAAACTATGTTTTTAATCAGATAATTCTTACTTTCTGGCGTCAGTGTTGTAAGGCATTTTTTCTCGTTTATTAAATAATTGTAAAATTTAAATTTTATATGCTATTTTTCTCAAGAAATTTCGAAGAATTTTTCTTTTTTTGGATAAAAATCTCGAAGAACTTTTGATGCATTCGAGATTTCGAGCTGATAAGTTCATCGTGGCCTTTGATCGGATGCTCTGTACATTTTAGCGAATCTGTAATGATTTTATTGGATGCTCTGATAGCGTGGTAATGCAGCAATGGCTCATTTTGGTATCTGGTGAAGTACAGGATCTGCTCCTCTCGCAACTTCGTTTTGTTTTCTTTTTCTGTTGTGCTGTCACGTGTCGTGGTCCAGTGAAATGTGATAAAATCGAGGGTATTCCAGTATATATTGTTGATTTTCCAACGGGGTGAATAATTATTAAACAAAATTACAAAAATATTGTTGATCCTACCCGTAGCCGTAAGCGATATTTTGGCAAACGAACTGTAAAATCGTCCGTATTGTTTTTATAATTTAGATGTACCGTATATCAGATTCAGTTCTAAGGAATTTGGGGAATTATTTAAACATGATCAAGTACTAATTAATAGAGTTGACATGTTGATGCTTTGAATCGTTGGCTGAATGATTAATTAATTTTTTAAATTTTATTAAATAGAAAATACAACATATTTATGTTTTATTTAATTTCCATTTGATTAGTAACTATGACAGCCAACCAATATGTTGTCGATATATTAATGTATATCTGTTCAACCTCAATGTAATATATTGTTGCATCAGCGCATGTAGGTGTGTAAACATATCAAATATTATCCATTTTTTAAGGTTAAACTGATTTACAAACAAATTAATATAACACAATTATTTGGGTTCATTTTTGTTGGGCATTAAGGTTATTATTTCAAAGGTCCAAATGTTACTTTACTTAAGCTTTTCCGTCTAACATAAAATTTTAATACCATAAGTAACAAATTTGTTATAATAACATTACGTCCTTAATCTTATTAATTAATGTACATATAATATTTTGTATTTAAACTTGTTTGATATTGGATTTCATCCTTATTTATTTAATATATAAAATTGCTATCAATATATGAGACTGTATCAAATCAAAAATTAAAGACAAATATGAATGAGATTTTGTTTGATATTTGAGAATATTTTTCAGTTCGGATTTGACGATTAAACGTAGAATAAGAATCGATATAATGTTATTTTTTATGAATGTCCAAAATATCGATTGTTATATCAAATCTTATTTTAACGAAACACAGCTGAGGGAAAATTGAAATCGACAAAAATTTAAAAATAAGCTAGTACATACATATCCATGCCCGGCCCAGGAAATATGGAATTCGTTTTTTTTTTTTGGGTTTCAAATTAATATGTCTCATAATATTTGTTTGTAATAGAACACTTCTTTTTTTTTTCCACGACCACAGTGATGAAGCTTTTACGATTTTTTTTTTTTATAAGGAGCTTTTACGATTTCGTAAGGTGTATAGTGCAACATTTGTTGTCTGGAGGACACTAATTTGAAAGGGACATGACAACTAACATTTCACGGGGTTATAGATTACATTGGGGCCACGATGAAGAACCCAACTTCGGCCAACCATTTCCTCATCACTTATTATCATTAATCACACGTTTTATTTTTCTTTTAATATATATAAACGGACAAAACCCTTTTTCCTCTTTAAACCCGGATTCTGTGCATGCATATGCCGCAATTTGCTTTTACTTTTACTGCTGGTGCTTTTGGGCTCAATTAAAAGGACACTTGTAAGTTGTAAGAAAGAAAGTAATCTCTTTCGTTTTGTCGTTTTTTGCAATTAAAAGGTCATTCAATTATTAAGTTATGTTGGAACTTAATGAAAGGCTCTCGTAACCTAAACCAACCAACAACTTTTCTGTAGTCTTTTTTAGTATTTTCCTTCGACTTTACAACATATAATCAATGCGGATGTTTGCGATTTGCGTCATCTCGTTGACATGCTGTAAAGGTAAGCATGTGTACGCTTACAGTACGAAATCAAGTATTGCATTGCTTAGAGTTGTATAACCAAAACCTAACTTTCCATAAAAATTGAAGCTATATTAATTATAATATTCCCTCCTTACTCCTCGCTACTATAATTCCTCAACCAAGGGATTGTAATAATAATAAGAGACTAATTCGTTATTTGGATGAAGGGTTTGAATAGTCGATTAGAGGTAAGATACAAACAATTATTATTTATCATGCAATCACCATCAATATTGCTATTTACAATGTTATATTACATTTTTTATAATGATAATAATAATATTCTCAGCAATTTTAGCATCCTTAAAATTATTTTTATCATATCATCAACGTCTTGATACGATCCAGCATTTTTTTTTTGAAATTTATCCAGCATTTTTATTATTAAAGTTAATATTTTATTGAACATTTTTCTTTTATTATAGTTAGGTAAGAATTACACAATACTAGTTTTTGTCCGGATAATAGTACTTCCCTAATAGTTTTGTAGTGTTATTCTGTAATAGATAATTTTATAGTGGACATAAATTTTAAACCAAACATAAATCGAGATTTTCTTTGTTCTTTTTTTTTAATTAAGACTATTTATAGAGGCATGATCCATTATGTGAAATAGAGTTTATCTCTCTGCCGCGCCCGACATTAATTCAACTCGTTACCTCTAGAATAACGATGGAGCCACTACGTACTCAACTCCCACGTTCTTAATTTTAAATAAAAAAAATACAGTGTTAAGTTTAGTTAAAAAAAAATTAGTCCATAGTATAATTTGTTTTATTTAATTTATTTTACAAGTACTTATTCCACTTATTGTTAATATTTTTGAAAAACTGTCATTATTATTTATAGGTGCGGAAGACACCTCACACTAACACTGTATTAACAAATATAATTAATAAACGGCTGATGTTTTCCTTCTTACGACCAAGGAAAAAAGGAAACTATAATTCGATATAATTTATAGACAACTTGTGCTCCTAAATTCACTTAATTAAAGGAGATATTTATATATTTATTATTTGACAATAGAGGATATTTTAAACTGAAAACTCTCGTAGCCTCATTTATTCATCAACTAGTAGAAATATGAAAATGACAAGGAACAAAAACGTGCTTTGTTGCCAAAGAGCAGGTGGGTGGCTGAGAGCATCATGTGCACCACGACTTTATTTTTATTTTCTCCTTTTCTATTAAAGTATTCAGATTCCAACGTGGCCACGTGACATTATTTTGTCTCTACCCGGCGGACCACTTGGGTTAATCATCGAGCACCATTAGACCTGTCAAACGTTAGAGGTGGAAACGGAACAGTCATTTCCGTTTCCGTTCCGTTTCGGTAACGGAACGAAATGGCTGTTTCATTTCCGTTCCGTTTCGGCAAACGTAACAAATTTCTGTTCCGTTTAACGTTCCGCCTCAATTTCCTATTGATTTCAACTCATTTCCGTGTTCCGTTTCATTTACGTTAACAAATTTTGATTCCGTTTCCGTTCCGTTTCTGAAAACGGAACCCATTTCAGCTTTCATTTAACGTTCCGTTTCGGCGGAACAGAAACGGAAACGTTAAAACGTTTCATGTTTGACAGGTCTAAGCACCATCAAACAAATATATAGGATAACGACAATGAAAATCACACGTGACAAATTCTCTTTGGCCTTTTACGGTAAATTTTGTTTCGCTTTCCGTAGCAAATTTTTCGCTGGATGGTCTCGGCACGAGTTATGTTCAAAGCATGTGCGGATGTGCCCGCTGGCCACTGCCCAGAAGTTTCGCGCCATCAGTTGAGTGATCTTGCCGCAAATATATCTGTAGACCGGTGGTTATCCTTTTGTTTTTATTATTGGAGATTGGAGAAAAATCAAGGTTATCTAATTATCTGGATTCTGTGCCACACTGACAGCATGCACTTGCTAAGAATCAAACACCGAGACCCAAAAATATTTAGATGGAGCCGAAATATATTCCAATGTGGAGAATAGAATTATTTAAAACTAGTAAGTTCATAATTTTTTGATATAATATTTTATAAATTAAAAACAATAAAATTATTAGCTAGATAATGTCATAAGTTATACATTTTGATATTGACGATTATGTCTCAATAACAAATTAAACAAAAAGAAATAGCATGCCGTGTCGAACGTGTGTCTCTGTACTACCGTTTTTGAGTAAATGCTTAATTTTCTTATTTGAATATCCATTTTTCTAAATGTTCTTTCAACCTCATGTACCGTTGATCGATTTGGTCTAAATGTTCTTTCAACCTCATGTACCGTTGATCGATTTGGTCTATATGCTTGATGAATGCTAATCTATACGGCTCCGTTTGGATGATTTCTTTCTGGAATAAGGAATAAGGAATAACTATTTTTTACCAATAAATTTATTTCAAACCATTCAAACTCTTCACAAAAATTACACACTTCCCAATAAATTTACCCTTCCCAATAAATTTCTTCACTTCTTTCTTCTTCCTACTTTATTCTCAACGCATCCAAACGGATAAGATATGCAAAACCAGTTTGTCACGCGGCATAATCTCTTGCATACGGCGCGTAGCAATTTAAAATATTTTTGCACGTGCACAAATATTACTAGTGTCAACCCTATCATCTTCTAGAAGTAACTAATCAATAATATGTAATCGTTTTTTCAAAAAAGTATGTATTTGAAATTTTGAATACTAATTTTATATTCAAACAAGTAAATGAAGACCTCTGAACAAAATGAATATGGATATATTAAAATTAAATTTGAGAAATATATCATAAAAAACTACAAAAACTTAATTAAAAGAGGACAGTTCGATGTCGAACATGACTGGTACTGGCGACATGGGCGGATCCAGGGGTGGGGCGGGTGGGGCTAGAGCCCCACCTACCACCGTTGAGCCCTGAAGCTCCTCTTTAGCCTTAATGAATTTTTTCAGCCATTGGAGCACTCAAGATGGGGCTGAAGAATAGAAGAAGAGAAATCGTTCGATCAAATGATTCATTAGAGCACTCAGTCCCACCTAAATATTTTTGCTGAATCCGCCACTGACCGGCGATGACTAGTGATAATTTTGGCTCCATTTGAATTGCTTAGGAATAAGAGAAATAACATATTCCTAAGCGGAAAGTATTGAAAAGTGTGTAACTTTGTGAAGAGTTTAGATTGTTTATATTAAATTTACATCTAGAAAAAAGCTATTCTTTCTATTCCCATACGATCCAAACTGGCTTTTGAGAGTAGAATGGAATTAGGTGCGATAATTGTGCCCGTATCACCTAAATATTTTCCTGAAATTAAATAAGCAAAAGATTCCAAGTCCTTGAAATAAAATCAGTCTTGGAGGAATATTGAATTGGATCCAATCTTCGTTAACTTAATTAACTCTCGTTAGAAGAAGAAGCCCAAGTCCAACAATTCCGTCTTTTTTTTTTCCTTGAATTTGATTTACACGTTTCTATATACACAAAACGGGGTTGTAAACAACATATATTCCCGTTTGGATCGCATGTGAATAGGAAGAATAACTTCTTCTTAGACGTAAATTTATTATAAACAATTCAAACTTTTACACACTTCTTAATACTTTTTTCCTAAAAATAAATTATTTCTCTTATTCCTAAGCAATCCAAACGGAGCCGTATCTCGCACACTCGATTTTCTCCGTCAAATGTGATTGAATATAGAGCTGATAAGTGCAATCAACCTTTCAGGCAATCAAGCAATCAGACTCCAAAAATAGAAAAAAAATTTCTGATTCCTGCCAAATACGGAAACCGCATCTACCTTCCACCTTATCCGCGTCTCCCTTCCCCCTCACCTCGCTTCACCCAGCTTCAACCCTTTATTCTGTCTCTCCTCTCTCACCGCACGCCGTCACGCAACCCTGCCGTCGCCGTCGAGCGGCCCTGCCTTCGCCGTCGAGCGGCCCTGCCCTGCTGTCGTGCAGCCCAGTCCAGCCCAGCCCTGCCGTCGCCGTCGCCGTCGCGCAGCCCTCCCGTCGCAGCCCTGCCGTTATCAAAATTATAAATTAAATATTATTTACTCTCTCACTTGTATTAAATACTTACTTACTACTAATTATTTACTCCCTTATAGATATTTAGTTACTCCCAAACAACAACAGAATCAGATATGAATATTATTTACTCCCTTACTTGTATTAAAAACTCCCTTACTATTACTTATTTACTCCCTTAGAGTTATTTAGTTACTCCCAAACAACAGTAGAATCAGTTCTGAATATTATTTACTCCCTCATACATATTAGATACTCCTTTTATACTAGTTATTTACTCCCAGATAGCTATTTAGTTACTCCCAAACAACAACAGAATCAAATATGAATATTATTTACTCCCTCATACATATTAGATACTCCTTTTATACTAGTTATTTACTCCATTATAGCTATTTAGTTACTCCCAAACAACAGCAGAATCATATATGAATATTATTTACTTCCTTATACTGATCAATTTCCTCTCTTATAGTAATTTAGTTACTCCAAAAAAAACAGCAGAATCAAGCATGAATGTTATTTACTTCCTTATACATATTAGATACTCCTATGTACTGATTAATATCATCCCTTATAGTAATTTAGTTACTCCCAAGTTGTAACAGAACTAGATCTAAACCGCTTTTCTCTTTTTATCCTTCTTGATTTCTACTTCTTTCTTCCTCAACCAGATCTGATTGGTATAGGAGAGGGAGCAGTGAGGCGGAGGCGGATGCGAGGCGGAGGAAAGGAGAGGCTGAGGCGGAGGAGAGGAGAAGCGAAGGAGAGGCTGAGATGAGGCGGAGGCGGAGGCGAGACAGATGAGAGGATAGGCGGAGGCGGAGGAGAGGAGAGGCGGAGGCGGAAGCGAAGGGAGCGAAGAAGGTGGTGGAGATCTGAATCGAATTTTGTGTTTGTGATTGTGAGGAGATCTGAATCGGAGAGAGATAGAGGAAACTGAGAGAGTAAAAGAAAGGAAGGGTGAGTCGAGGGGAGCGACTCCCTGTTGATTGCTTGATTGCACGAGTGTGAATTGTCACAAGCAATTCCCGATTGAATATGCCAATATGGGAATTTAAGTACCTGAAAATATGCGGGCTTTTTGCTATATTTATTAGGGAAAATCAGCCCTATACCCCTCAAATCTTATCTAATTGGAAATATCACCCTCTAATTTTTTATTTTGGAAATATCCCCCTCTAATCATGATTTGTACAAATATTTATCATTTTCTTAATATTTTAATTCTGAAATCTAACATTTGAGATTTAGGACAAGAATGCCATCAATTCCTTTAGACCATTCTTCTCTGTGCCTTCTTGCAATCGATATCAGAATAAATTCGAAACCTTTGGGCTGAGTTTAAATGCTAAACTTCAAAAGAAATTTTTTTGAGGGTTAAAATTTTATCGTCCAATGAAGAAATCATCCATGCATTGAACTTGAGTGTCGCATGTTACCAATTGGAATCAAAGTTTCCTGGGATTCGGTTACCTACGAACACCAAAAGGAATTTAAGTAACATCTCCTAACAAAATAAGGAATGGTAAATTCGTATTTAAGGTCAAACATGGTACTGGTTGGGGTTAACTCAATCTCTAACCAGGAAGAATGCTTTTCAAGAAAAATCAAATCGTTACTAAAAATAATAATAATTTAGCGTAGAAGGTTGAAAAGAAAGTAACTTATTTATATGAGTAAATACAGAAGTGCTGCGCTTATCTTTTCAAATTGAGAGAACCAAATTAATTCAAATTTCAGATAGCTTAGTATCTAAGTTGGGATGATTAAAAGAACAAACCCCTCATGAGAATAAGAATCGGAAGTTCAAAATGTTCAATGGAAGATGAATCGTCAGGGGACAAGGGCAATTTTGTCCTAAATTTTTAAATTATATTTTTCAGAATTAAAATACCACTAGAAATAGTCAAAAGGGTAAATATCCATATAAGTTATAATTAGAGGGGGATATTTTCAAAATAAAAGATTAGAGGGTGATATTTCCAATTAGATAAGATTTGAGGGGTATACGACTGATTTTCCCTATTTATTATGACCATACCCTGGTGCTGGGAGCCATTATATTTGGGCTGGACAAGTGGGCTCAATGAGATGCAATATTTTACACCACGTTGGGATCATGTAAATTAAGACCCAAAAATATTTCTGGGTGGCGATCCACTCATCCACACAATATTTGCAGCATCCACGGCCTTATTAATTAATTAATTCGAGAAATTCTGAATATTCCTTTTTGAAGCAAGTGGTAACAGATTGACTTGATATATTTACCGATCTTAATGAATTAAATTCTAGATTGAAAAGTCTGCATAGTAAAAAGTACAAAGTGGAACTGTGGATAGATAATTTACTGTGTGAAATAAATAGTTTATTGTTTATCCTTTTCTAGTGAGAATTAAATTGAAAGATATTTATTTTAATTTTTTTATAATTCAATGACACGTTAGCAAATTTAAACATGCTTCTGATTACTAATAAGTTAATAACACGTTAGTAAATTTTGCCACTTTTGAGTACTGCGATGTTATGTTTCAAAACTGTGTGTTCCTTGCAAATACGAACCGTGTTTTTTTTTTCCGTTCAAATTCTAGAAACTACAAAATAAGAAATTGAATCGTGATTTATTTGGGGCGGTTTCCTTGACCTTACCATATTAGCCAGACCAATTACGAATGACACAAAAAGGAACAGCGCCTATTGCCACATCGTATCCCAATGATCCTTAGCTTGACTCTGTCTCGCTATCTATGCTTTAATTTGTGCAGCAAGCCTGTACAACGGAAGCGGAGAATTCCAGATTGGAATTCGGAGTCTTTAAGGATAAGGGACCCACGAGTCAGTCACAGGAGACATGGTTCGATAAAATCTCACAGAGTACAGATTCGTAATTACGCAAAGAAACCTAACAATTGCACGAAATCACAAAATTGACACCTGTCCTCCTTTCGTCGACTCGTGGCCTCGTTGGTTTTTTCACCAAAATTTAAACACAAACAACAACCGTCAGAAAGGAACGCTTTTAGTTGGTTGGTTTCTGTGATCTCGATTTTTCTCCAACCAACTAGCCTCGTTGTTGTATCTTCGATTTTCCGAGGCGAATCTGATTTTCTGATTGGTCGATCGACCTCGTTTCGCCATGGCCATGGACAATTTCTCCGACAAGAACGCCGTTTTCAGAAAGCTGAAGGCGAAATCGGAGAACAAGGTTAGGAATTTTCCTTTGTTAGATCTAGTAGGTTGTAGTTTTTGATTTGTTATGTGGATCTGAGAAAGCGTGGCTATTAGATCTGAATTGCTTGGTCGATCTGGATTGCGGATCTGGATTGCTTTTAATCTTACTGTGAAATGTGTGCTGCGTAGATGTGCTTTGATTGCAATGCGAAGAATCCGACGTGGGCGTCTGTGACTTATGGCGTGTTCCTCTGCATTGATTGTTCGGCCGTGCACCGGAGCCTCGGTGTACACATCAGCTTTGTTAGGTATTTCCATTCCTCAAATTCACAATTAGGTTTGTTTTGTTGTCCTTCTCAACGTCCTGAGATTGTTTGTATGGTATATGAGAGTCCTTTTGATGGTATCTGAGGCCTTTTTTTAATTTCTGAAATTTAGGTATCCCATGACTAAATGTTACACCTGAAGTTCTTAGTTTGTAACATTTGATGAAGAATTGGTCATGAGTCATGACTGCATTTCGATTTATCTATCTACTTTGATCAAATCTCATTTGTTTGAGTTAGAAAGATGAACTGTATACATGATTGTTGTAATGATCAGAGTTTAATTAGCATACTGGTAAATATCACTGCAGATTAATTGCTTTTTTTGGGGAAATATATTAAACGAGCTGCTGGTTTTTAATTTCGTATAGATCGACCAATTTGGATTCATGGACTCCAGAGCAATTAAAGACAATGGCATTTGGTGGCAACAACCGTGCCCATGTCTTCTTTAAACAACATGGGTGGACAGATGGTGGAAAGATAGAGGCCAAGTACACCTCCCGTGCGGCAGAGCTTTACCGCCAAATCCTCTCTAAGGAGGTTGCCAAGAGTGTGTCTGAGGAAATGTCCAGTGCCAATAGCAACACCTCCTCTCCGGTAACACCTACTTTGGTTGCACCACCTGAGCCAGCCAACGGCTTGCCAGAGATTAAGCTGGCTGAGCCGGTAGTCAAGCAAAATGTGGCTGTTGAGTCGGATGTTGTCAAGTCACCAAAGGCACCTACTTATCCCACTGCAATTAAGAAGCCACTTGGTGCAAAGAAAGCTGGAGGGAAGACCGGTGGCCTTGGTGTGCGCAAGCTCACTACAAAGGTATAGACGTATAGTGACTATGGTTGTTCCTTAGTACTGTATGGTATTGCCATGATTGCACCAGAAATGAGAAGATAACAAGCAGATGCTAACGTAAAGTGCTATTCTTTTTTTTTGTGCATTAGGTCCCAGCATTGTGTGTATATTTTGTTTTTATATCAGTCTCTTGTTATTGTTTGTGTAGTCCTTAGTCCTTATATCATCATTGGTGCTGTAAAGATGCCTAATAAGTGGCACAAATGCTGCTAATACCATCAGTACTTTTATGTTCTACGTAAGAATATATTTGTGCTGAAGAAATGTATATGACAAATCAGAGGAGCAAGTTAGCTTAAAATCTGCTATGGCACTGCTTAGTTGAAGTCATAAGTAATTTATCTATTATAAGCTGACAGGAACACTTCTGCAAGGTGTTTTCGATAAAAAAACTAAGCATATTAGTAGATTATAAACTCTTATTGTTTCCCTTTATATTCGGCTTTAAAGGTGTCAACTTTGTGTATGACTGATTTATCTATTTATTTGTATAATAAATATATAGCCTAGTGAGAGCCTATATGATCAGAAGCCAGAGGAACCAGCACCAGCCCTGCCATCCCTGGCCAGTACAGCTCCAGCCACTGACAAGAAGGGCCCGTCCTATCCTTCTCGTTTTGAATACACAGAGAATACAGGTTCAGCCGAGACCACCTCAGGTGGCACTCAGGTTATCGGACATGTGGCCCCACCTAAATCCTCTAATTTCTTTGCGGAGTTTGGTATGGACAACAGCTTCTCCAAGAAATCATCCTCTTCTTCATCCAAAGCTCAGGTATCTTCCTCAAAGCTATTGAACCTAAATGTAATCGCCAACTAACATGCACAGCCTGGTTTGCCACCTTTGTTTTACCAGAACGATTGCAATTTTTGTCTATCAGGTATCTTCCTCAAAGCTATTGAACCTAAATGTAATCGCCAACTAACATGCACAGCCTGGTTTGCCACCTTTGTTTTACCAGAACGATTGCAATTTTTGTCTACATTGCATGAATATGGATGTGACTATCATATATGATATGACATGGTTTGTATGAAATATAACATATTTCAAATTCTCAGAACACCATTCATTACATATATAAATAAATTATTATTAGATTCTTGCTGCTGAAATTGATGCCCAGAGAATTATATTACAAATTTGAATACTAAAATTCTATTTTAGTAAGGATGCTGTAAAATCATGCAGGGTTATATGATGTGTATAAGACAATTTAATAAAAATATCCATAATTTAAAAATAAAATGAATTTATGTTCTTTATTGTGCAAACAATTAATTATGGAGCAAAGAAATGAAAAGATAATTGATTGAAATTGTAAGGGGTTAAAGATAATAATCTATTTTTTGTTTTTCTGCCAATCTGGAATGGTCTTATGGCATCAGAATTATAAGATACAAACTGCAATGGAGTTAAAGTTACTTGGCAAAATCACAGAAACATGTAGAAAAAGTTGGGACTCTGGATCTGGTGCATTCCCATGCACTTCCTTAGTCCCATAACTGTGATGAGAAGTTTTCACTCCTACCCCAACCTATATATAAGCAACGACAGATCTTTGCTTGTGGGAAGTGGAAGGTCACCAATCTGGTGTGCTTTGTAGTGACTGGATACATGTGCTATTACATATCAATAGCCAGAATCCTGGAAGTTATTATATTGTAATTGTAAGATGTATCAGATAACAAAAGTGTATTTGATACGGGTAACACATAGAATATCTGGCAATATTCGTCATTTTTTTATTTGTTTTGCTTGTTTTCTATAAATTATGCAATTTAAGTGTAACAGAATGCGAGTTCAGGGAGAAATCAACCTTTAATTGAGTTTGTTTTGGACCTAATTATATTAAAATAATAAGATGCATCAGATAACAATAGTATATCTGGCATGGGTCACATATAACATATCTGTCAACGTTCGACAATGTTTTATTTGTTTTGCTTATTTTCTATACATAATACAAGTAAGTGTAATAGAATGTGTGTTCAGGGATGAAATTAATCCTTTAATTGGGTTGGGTTTGTTTTGGACCTAAAGTTTTCTCCAATGAAGGGATACCCGTGAAGGCTGGATATACATTATGTATGAGATGGTAATAATCATTAATCTAGCTTGTTAATAGGTCAGTTAGTGTTGGTGGTGATTACTGGTTTCTGGGGTCAAAAGCAGTAACTGTAATTTGGCAAAATTTATTACAAAATATTATAAACATCAAATTATTTTATTTTAGTGGGATCAACTAGCTCCATTGCCTTCCATCTCCCTCTTACCAAGGCTGGCTGCAATAATGATTTCTCCTGAAGTCTCATTGTTTTGACTATTAATTATGACAGGTTGAGGAGACTCATGAGGCAAGACAAAAGTTCTCCAATGCTAAGTCCATTTCTTCAGCACAGTATTTTGGTGATCAGAACAGAATGGACCGAGAGGCTGGGATCTCCCTTCAGAAATTTGCTGTATGGTCTTTTACATTGCTTGTATTGTGTATGAAACTATTTTGAGCTAATTATGATGAATTGTTAAAAATAATGTAAATATTAACTTAAGCTCATCTCTTGCAAGTTGCAACATATATATTTTTTTAATTTTTTTTCACTATTTCCAATTTATAATTTATATATACATGTGTGTTTTCACATGACATGGAAGTTATAATAAGGGTAAGCAAAATCGGGGTCTAATACTGAACATAATTACGTATATATAATCAGAATGAAGGCATATTGATTGCCTATCAAGTAGAAAGTTATTGTTACCTAGAGCACTGAATTCAGCCAGTCTAGCATCATTGATTGTGTCTTTTGGTTATTTGATAGGGGTCTTCATCAATATCGAGTGCTGATCTTTTTGGTCGTGATAGGGACGATTCTCAACTTGATGTCAGTGCTTCTGAGATCATCAACCGTCTCTCTTTCCAGGTAAGGATTTAGTTTTTGAGTTTTCTGTAAATAACAAGTTTGTTATTCGAGAGTTGCTGAATTATCACCAACTAATGTCATGGAAGTCCTGGAGTTCCAGTTCAGTATTATTGTCTGTGTACTTCTGTTTGTCTTTGAATAACTAATGAAATGAGTTGTCCCAGGTATTATTTGTAAATGTATTTTTTCAACTGAAAAATTATGGAGTCAGCGTTGTACTATTCAGATAAGAGGCATGATTACAGTAAACGACATAATTTGAAATAAATTTGCTTTTTTATAACTTCCTCCAACCTACAAAAATAAGGAGAAAAATAATTTAGACTACATCTTTTTTTAATATTATCATTCTGCTCATCTTTTTAGGCGACTCAAGATTTGTCATCATTAAAGAATATGGCTGGAGAAACTGGTAAAAAGCTGACATCATTGGCTTCAAGCCTCATAAATGACCTTCAAGATCGTATCCTCTGAGAGAGTGAACCTTGCTATTTGAAGTACGATGCCAGAGCAAATGAGCCATTTCCAAGTTGGGTATGGTATAAATACCTCGACACCGGATCCTCTTTTTAGCCAAGCAAATGTTCTTTTAGATTTTTCTTGCCATTCATAAAGGAGTGTCTAGAAAGCTGTGTGTGGTTACTTGTACTTTTCTGTGCCAGTTATAGAGTGAAATTAAACTATATAGAACAAACTTTTGTATTTGCCTACTGCTACAGCTACTCATGTTTTGTAACTTGTTATTGTTGCCTTTAAATTTGGTGTGTTAATGCTTATGCAAGTGACTGCTATTACATTTTAGTGTATAAGTCAAGAGTACTATTTTTCCCCTTATATTTTGACTGACGGCCCTGATCAAAATATTTTTTACGCGGGAACCATTTTATTTCACATCATTCAATTGATTTTACAAGATTTCGTTGAATCTAATTATATGAGAATTTCGTGAATCTAATTATATGAGAATTTCAACCTAATGATATCAAATTTATTCATTTTGATCAAGAATTTTACAACGAAATGAAATGAAATTTCATGTTAAAAAAATGGGATTTTGATCAGGGCCTAATTTGTTGGGACAGAGTCCAATTGGAATTTAAGAAAAGCCTCAAGACTCCTTAATCTAATGGTGCGGCTGCTTACAAAATTATTTAAATTCTAGAAATATGTCTATTTTTGGGCATACAAATCAGCATGATTGAATGAGCAACAAATTAATTGCGAGTATCGATTAGAATTTTTAATCAATTCCAGTCGTATTTTACGTTATACATTCACAAAGACTTGCAGTTATTTCCAAATAGCATTTAAGATAAAATAAAATAAAATATCAGTAGTGTGAATTTGAGGAAGATGCATCTACTTTCTGCATAAAAACCGCATGGTAACATTTAAAGCATATTCGAACATTTACTTTTGTGCATAAAATTCTGCGAATTCCAAAAAAAAAAAAGAAACAAACTTTATTTTTGCATAAAAAGCTGTAAGAAAACATTTTCAGCACATCATAGTTTCGGTTGACATTTTTAATCAATCCAATCTTATCTTATCAAGTCATAAAGTCACTAAAATTGACATTTTTTCTCTGCCAATATGGGAAAAAAATGTTTGGCGAAAGATAAAGTTTTCACCTTTACTGTCGAAGTTTCTTTTTGAGGCCGGAGCCATAGAGTATTGGCAAATTACTCCAAAAATATCTGAATTTCCACATATGGCCCGTTGTTCAGGATTTCTTTTCCAAATGACAGAAAACTATGGTATATATATCAGCTTTAATTGAATTTAATGGCAAAGTCACTGTCCGAAATTAAATTAGACAACAAAATTTCAGTAAGATTGGATTGGAGTATGGGACACTAGTGACCCATACGCACCAGTACAGAAATGAAGGCAGATGTACGGCTTGTGTTAGCCCAAATGCCAAACTTGGTGACCACCACTTAAATAGTATCGAATGTACATGCTGATTCATTCAAGGAATACTGGAAAAGAGATAATAAACCAATAAACAAATGTGAAGGCTGATATGAAAACAAATATAATTGCTTCGGATAATCATAGGTTTCTGGGGACATGTCCGTGGCATTTCTCCCTGGCTTCCTTAGTCACAAAGGAGTCAACTAAATTGGACCAGTTGCTTTGTCCCTGAGTCAACCAGTCAACTATACAAATCCAACGCGGATATCCACTGGTGTTGCTTTGTACTTTTCTGTGGAAAAGAATCGGCACATTCCAGATTTATTACGGCGTGTTGCAGACATGGATTATTTGTGGTGGGTTATTTCCATGGAGAGTTCTATCATATGGATGTGTAGAAAGATAATTGGTAAGCATGCTAGCTGAGCAATGCAGAGACTTCAAGCATTTCATAACTTCTCAGATCAGATGCATGATATTCTTGTCTGGAGATAGATTCTTAAGGACATTTTATAGCTCCTTGCTGTATGGGGTTGGCTAAATAGTAAAAAGGGTAGTATTACAAGGAGTGCTAAAATGCTGTAATGAAAACTTTCATTTAAATAGTTGAAAAGAAGAATTCTTATTAAAGGTAATTTAAATAAAAAAAATGGGGGGAAGGAAATCTAACTTGTGTATTTTGTCGGAATTTTGAGACTCGCCTTAATTAGTTATATTACAAACTTGTTCAATTGCTTTACAAATCTAGACTGATTATCTCATATAATCATTTTAATTTTAATAGAAAAATATAGGTGTAGAAGTTCATCAACATCCAAAGATTCTTAAGCAGCTGAAAATATATTCTTTAATTCAAAATTTATGGAATAATTTTGTAATTTTAATTTAATTAATTATAATCTGTACTTTATGTTTCGAAATCTTGTTGAATTATTATTTTATCCTAATTTTTTTTTCAAAATTGTGGGAGTGCCAACACTTCTGATCCATTTTTAGTTGATTTAGATTTGATATTTGCTTCCGACATTATTCTTTTTTTCCTCTTTAAAGGTATGAAAGGTAGGCAAGAACTAAGAATAATGGAAAAGTCAAAAGAAGGACAACTTTCTTGATAGGCAATCACAAAATATCAAAAGGATAACAAGATTTGTTACAAAAATATGATACCTTTCATTCTATCCATACAGACAAAACTAATTAGAGATGAGTTGCTCATATGCAATAAGGCTCCTCCAGATATCAAACTAGTTAAAATCTATTTTAAAAAAAATGAAAAATATTAGGCTTCCATTCACATCATCAATTAATCATCATCAGCATCCTCATCCCAAATACCAACTTCCTACTGTGTAAATATGCGGACAGTAGACCTCACTTAAATTGAAATCTTTGAAAACTATCTCCTAGTTTAAAACTTTTTATTAAAAGGTTTTGTGTTTTTTTAATAATAAACCTTAAGGGCATTTAATTGCTGCAACTATGGCGGTCCGTATATAGCCACCACAGTCAGAATAAGTTGTCGTAGTTAGGGAGCCATTTGATTTTATTGAAAAAAATGAACTATGAGTCAACTTTGTCGGTCTCAAATGTTTCGGGTCTCTTGACTCAAAATTTAGGCCTCAAATATAAAAACATCTTCGGAGTATTTTTCAAAATCGTTGTTCACAAAAAGGTATTTTAAAATCGAATTTAACTGGCCGGTTCAAGTAATTTCGGCAAATCAACTATATGACCGCCACGGTCTGTAACCTTTGGAAAGAATGTAATTCATCTGCTTTTACACAGACATCAGTTTCTAGTCTTTCTATTTCTAGTGTACTTTTCAGCATTGAGAATGATGTGAGGCTTTGGATAATGTACATTTGGTTTTACTTTTTAGTTTTCTTGCAATTAACTTTGTAAATGTTTCCTTTAATTACATTATTAGGCTGTTGGCGTAAGCCAACTCTCAATATATATATATATAGAGAAAACCTATGGTGCATACTAATGTACGAAAGCTTCGGTGCATACTGATCCGAACTCTTGGATCTGCTTCAAAATGACCAATCCAAACCGTCCAATATGATCTCCCTATTGAAATCTCCTTGCCGACCAAATTTTACATTTTTTCGATATTTTTAAGTTTTTTTTTTTGGATTTTTAAAAACTGCTATTTTTGAACGGTTCAGGAAAAAATTAGATTAGCGATTTTTGAAAATTTGAAAAAAATACTTAAAAATTTTGAAAAAAATATAAAATTTAGTCGATAAGGAGATTATAACAAGGAGATCATATTGGACGGTTTGGATCAGTCATTTTGAAGCAGATCCAAGAATTCGGATCAGTATACACGGTCATGGTGCACGGAGCGTTCTATGCATCATGGTTCACAATAGATTTACTATATATATATATGTATGTATGTATGTATGTATGTATGTATGTATGTATGTATGACCGCCAATTGAGAAATGAGGACTAATTTGACACAATTTATAAATGAAAAAAAAAACTTAAAGTTTAGGATCAAAAGAAAGAAAGCAAGTTATAATTCAACCAAAATGTGTTATTTATTTTGTTAAAATTAACCAGCTCATTAATGTTCGGAAAGCAACCTTCATTGCTAGGGGAAATGAAAAGATAATGCATCAAGTCATCAACTAACTTTAATAATTTTAAATTTTTTTTTATAAAGCACAATCTCGGTTGCTTGATTATTTAATGTCTAGGGAACCTCATTTTAAAACATAGTTAGAGAGTAACCGAATATTTTCTAGTGATTTGGAGATAAGATGCGATAACGTTATCCCCTCAAAACACATTTCGTATGAGAACATGAAGAAAGTATGAAGGCTTATCCGAAAATAACTGAATAAGCATATCCCCAAATCCCTACAATAGGGATACAATATATCCTCTTTCATCTATTAACTTGTAAATTATTAAAGAAAATATGAAATGTGTAACATGCATGTCTACTAATGACTTCATAGTCATTGGAATCTCGTGGACCATGACAATGAAACCATTTTAGTTATCTTAATTATTCCATATAAGAGAGAAAAGTGCAATTAATACTCGTATATTGCATGTACCATCAAAAGAAGCAGATTTGTATTTCAATTTAGTTATTTGATTACAATATTCTTATCTATCAGTTTATGTCTTAGCCTCCAACTACATTGCATTTATTTAGGCTAAACTTGTCTCTAGCACTTAAACATTGAACCCGTTGATGGCACCATGTTCTAAGTTGACGTTTCATTAGTTCTATAGTTGGATCTTGGACAGAAATTAATCAATTTGTAAATTTAATTCATAGATTATCTAGAGGCCACGAGTGAAGGCTGCATAAGTCAAGGGCCATATATATCTACCATCTACTCAACTAAATATTTGCAAAAAAAAAAAAAAAAGGACCAGTAGGTTTTCTTCAACCAATACACTTGAAAATAAAATCGTCAAAATTAGAAGAGATTCATTAGAATGTCGCGATCTAGAAGGCAATATGTCTCGAGTTAGGTTGATACCATTTGTAGTCATATATGGTCGATATATACTAATGGTCGATACAAGTGCATATCAACCAATGTTTATGTTCCACCAAAATTTAATTTTTCTTTCTTTCTGTATTTGTTTTATTAAATTTTTTGGTTCAGTTTTTAACTTCATTTGCGATTGTGTTGAGAGCCGCTTTCCTTAAAGCAAATCGAGATAAAAGGATCTCGTGGTAAAAATAAATTATTTATAAGATCAAATAGAATGAGACAAATTTTCAAAGTCCAATTCAAATTCAAATTTGTCAGCACTATTATATTTATGAAATATTGTTTCTTAGTAATAAATTTCGTCTATGAAGTTTTCAAACCTTCTATTGGAGTCCCTTTCAAGTTACAAGAAGCCTAAACTTTTTTTTAGAAGACTAGGTAGCAGCTACCTAGTTGGTACAAAAAAAAAAAACTAAAACAAAAGAAAACTAACAAACACACAGTTAACAGCATCTAAAGCAAATTTTAACACAGTTCAAAATCTCAAGAAGCCTAAACTTAGTTGCAAAACCCAAGGCGTTGTAAATATTCTATATAGGACCTTGTCAATAGAGAATTTAATTATTCGGTTACGATTCTACGAGATTGCATCTGGTTTTTCCTTTTGGAGGTGTGGTTGTTTGTATCCAATAATTCATAGATATTGATTGCATTGGTATAGATATTATGCTATCAATGCATTTGGGGTAATTTTTAGTTGAGACAGGGCTTGTAGATGCATGAGTTATCTGTAACTGTTGTTTAGACTAGTTTTTGTATTTTTTGCTTTTCAGTAATGAAAAGTGGCAGAGGCAACTCTACAGATTTCAACAACAACAACAACAACAACAATAATAATAATAATAATAATAACAATAATAATAATAATAATAATAATAACAATAATAATAATAATAATAATAATAATAATAATAAGAGAATGGATTCAATCAAAGCGCTTTGACAGGAGTCTCAGTTAAACCCCGTCGGTTCTCAATTTTGAAAGTTCAAACGACCGATCCGAACGGTCAAATATGATCTCCATATTGAAATCTCCTTGCCGACCAAAATTTTCATTTTTTTGAATTTTTTAAGTATTTTTTCAGATTTTCAAAAATCGTTAATCTAATTTGTTCTGAACCCTACAAAAATTGATGTTTTTGAAAATCCGAAAAAAATACTTAAAAAATTCAAAAAAATGAAAATTTTGGTCGGCAAGGAGATTTCAATATGGAGATCATATTTGACGGTTCGGATCGGTCGTTTAAACTTTCAAAATTGAGATCTGACGGGGTTTAACTGGGACTCCGGTCAAAGCGCTTTGATTGAAGGCTTTCTCTAATATTATTATTATTATTATTATTATTATTATTATTATTATTGTTATTATTATTATTATTATTATTATTATTATTATTATTCGGAATTCCTGTATTCCATGTCCTTCGACATTATTGAAGTACCGTTGTAATAAGTAGGGATTTTTTTTTAAAAAAAAATTCGGTTTAAAAAAAAATCATAATAAAAATATAATTTCAAAATGAGATATATTTTTTCTAAAAATGCTGTATTCCACACAAATTATCAATTTATTATGAAACACGAAACACGGATACAATGATAAATAACACGAATAACGATGATTCATGTAGGATAGTACAAAATATTATATTATTTTAAAAGTTATATTGCGACTTAATCATCACATATTATTTTATCCAAACAAAATTAACAAGGAGAGAAATGTACTGTCAGACATATGATAATATAAATGACGCGATAGGATTAAGAAGAACATTCTTATGGAGTATCGATAACTCACTTAAAATTTTCCTCAGCGTTATAAATATTATATATCTTTTCGAGAATAACAAATAATGCATTTAAGTAATCGGAAGGGGCGCCAATTGATCCATCCTTCACAAATTGAATAAAGATGTACTTCAGTACTTGATATAATTTAATTTTCTATAAATTATATGTATATATGAATATTTTCGGTTTATGTACAGAACAATTTCGTCAACTGCTTAGCCCACTTTCTCCTTGCTTATACGCAATTACATCTTGATAAACTCTTTCTAAAAAATATGAAATAAAAAACTCGAAATTAGCTGTCACTAAAAAGAAATTCAAACTACCCAGGCACTACAATTCCTAAAAAAAGTTCTTTTAAATTTGAATTTTTTTTTTGGTTTGCTGTGAAGCTTCTGCAAAATTACTTTCAAATCGAGCCAACATTTATACGGTGGGTTCAGACTTACAATTCTGATTATGGTTCCGATTCAAATGGCTACAATCCGAGAGAGCTAATATACAAATACATACCATTCTTCATTACCTCATACAACGAACATCTAAGGTTTGCATCAGGGGATCAATTGTTTAAATTGCATATGTGCCAAATCTATCTATGTCTGGTACACCGCACTGATACATAGGCAGATAGGCTGATCTGACTTCTGAGTTCTGAGTGTATAAATTGAAGGATATTGTTTTTTCCTACTAAATAAGTTCATATATTGTTTTTAGGAAAATTCTACGGTAGATAAATTTTTCAATATGGCTTGAAAATCAGACTGTTCCTTCAAAATTATGGATAGTTGTATTGACCAGGGCTTCAAATTTATACATGATTTTAATTAAAAACCATCATAGTTTGCAAACTCTAAACTACGATTATCATTTCATTACCGACTCCCATTAACTACTTGTAATGTAATTTTTGTTGTGATATAGACATTTAAAATAATTTATAATTTTACCTATCCTCGTAGAAAAATATTCTGACTCCTTCCTGATGATTTTACCAAAACCAAATAAATTAGAACGTCCGAAGCAACAAAAAGTACTATTTAATGAATGATACCGATGCCCATCATACACATTGATTTAGATATTTTCTTGATCAATTTAAGAGTGAGCAGGTTCCGTGTTAAACACATTTAGCTAAATGATATC
This sequence comes from Rhynchospora pubera, assembly GCA_028095005.1. NCBI lineage: Eukaryota > Viridiplantae > Streptophyta > Magnoliopsida > Poales > Cyperaceae > Rhynchospora > Rhynchospora pubera. The sequence continues at coordinate 166,612,037 of CM051461.1, read as the reverse complement.
GATGCAAAAAATAAGTATGAAATTGTAATTCAGGAAAATAAGCAATTGCGATTTCTACAAATAACAATTGGACGCAGCCAGAAGAAAAAACTTTCAAATTTTATTGTTACAGTTGCAAGTATGAAATCGGTACAAACAAAAAATAAGCAATTGCAATTTCTACATATAACAATTGGATGCAGCCAGAACAAACAACTTTCAAATTTTACTGTTACAGTTATAAGTAATTATGTAAACAAATTTATTATGAAAACAAGTATATGCAGTATGCTAGTATTGGATACGTCTAAATTGGTAATTTGTTATAATATAATGTGGTGACAAGAATTTTTTTGCCCATTTGGTATGAACTGTCCTATTAGATCATACTAAAATTTTATACTATAATCCTTTTAGAGAAGTTTCTTAAAATATTAAAATTTTATCGAATCTCTTAATGTATAATTCTACTATATTGTAGAAAATATATGATAGAGGATGTGAACTCGCTATCGTCTCTACTACAGCTTCATAACATTTATACAATCATTTATAGTTTGCTTTTCTTTTCTTTTTTTTTAATTTCCCTTTTTTTACTAGGTAGCCGCTATCTAGTGTATCAAAAAAAAAAAAAAAACATTTATACAATCATTTAGCACTGTTTTGCCTATAAAGCACAAGTGGGTTTGTTACCATAAAAGTTTATATACGGAAATTAAACTAAACCATAGTTCCCTCGCTGCTCCATGATTGCTGAAGCACTTATGCTGAAATTCTGGAGCAAATGGGGAACCAAAACATGGGAAAAACAAGTTGCAATAAAATAGAAACTAATGCATTACAACAAACTTTTGCAAGAGAAAAATCACTAGATATAGAGAGAAAACAGAGGTCCTTGGCTCCTTGCTATTAACGCATGTAGGCATGTAGCCCGTGGGTCGGAGACTCGGAGTCAAGACTGAGTAAACCGGAGCGAAATGATGCAGTAATTTACTCCAAAATCACACCCACTCTGTGCCAACTTTTTGAAATTGAAATTACTGCAGATGAGATGACTTGAAATATGTTTTTTTTTAACAAAAGATAAAGAAATATCCATGATAAACTATTGGTTAACTAGCGTGCAACTTTTTGAAATGAAATTTCTGTGAAGTTCTAGATTTCGGACTAATTTTAGTTTTACAAAATAATTCGTTGGCATATTATTGATTTAGCAAAAAATTCTTATGACAACTATACAAGAGCTAATTAACATTAAATAATATTTGGCATCTCTAGAATCTCATCTGAAATTTTATTAGGTCACCTAAAATTAATTTTTGGCTCTACACATAATGCCTCTGTCTTATTGCTGTTGAACTTTGGAAAAGTAAAATATTATTATATATATCTCACAATAGCTCTTTTCATACTTTTATATTATATACTTCTTTCTAGTATACCGTTGGCACCGTTGTAGCAAATGGGTGGAGGCTGCAAAGAATGATCCTTGCCCTATTTTACTTCTTTGCTTACATTTACACCAATGCTATCTATTTATTTTATTCTTTCGTTGGTACAGTCGATAGATTCCATACCGATATAGGGTGCTATTAGGAATAGTATGCACAACGATTTCTTTTGTTAATTTTTGTGGGTTTTTAGAGGCTGGTAGTTTGGTGTGATATTAGGATTATTTTTTTTTTCAAGTACTTTGGTCTTATATTTGATTAATCAGTTGTTGACTTTCGAATATTTCAAGTGATTTTCACTTCCCTATTGATATAATCAGGGACATTTACCATTACAAATTACTTTATTGTTGTGATGATTTATGTTCTGAACTACTTTTTTTTTCGATTGATTACTCTGCACGGCCTCTTTTATTAATTAAATAAATAAAGTCTGGAATTACAGTAAATGTGGTTCTGCAAATCTCATGTGTGCTTATTGTATAACATTTTTATCTATATGAACTTAGAATATCATGCAAATGCTATTTCTTTAGTATCATTCTAATTCAATATTTCCAATGCTGCCTATTAGTCCTATAAATGGTATAAGATCGAGTGATTGGACAAAACTTTGGGATCGAAGCCATAATAATGTAATAATGTTGCATGTATTGCACTTTAGTCCACAGAAAATTTTGTTACATCTATGTCATATCTGCTTAAATTCTATGCTCATATAGCTGTGTTATCATATCTGTTGGCCAAGATTTCTGAAGTTTGTGTTTTTATTGCTTATTTCTATTGCTTTCACCAAAAGTGCTGATAGAGATGAACTTCATTTTCAGCCCATTATTTGTGACATGGAAGAAAACAACAAATGGCTCTGAGCCACGTCTAAGGGGTTGCATTGGTACTCTAGAAGCACGCCTGATAATCAGTGGTTTTAGAGAGTATGCATTAACAAGGTATATGCAATTCTTTGCTTGAGTATTTTTTTTTTTTTTGTGTATGTACTTAACTCACGCTAATTGCTATGTATGCACTGTTCTTTGCTTGTGTATTTTTTTTTTGTGTGTCCTGGATTGTACTAACTCATGCTGATTGGGTCTCTCTCAGTATATTTTTCCTGAATGTACTATCAGTACTATGTAGCTGTCAGCATTTATTGATGCTAAGAGCCATCTACTGAACAGTATTACATTTAGTTATTTTTCAAGTTATGGAACTTCATTGTGGGTCATTGTTTTTACTATGCACAATATTATCATGTAGAACTGTGTTCCAATGACATAACCCTGTTGGCTTTTCACTGCCCCAAAAGTGAGGAAATTGTATGGAACTTTTTGTTTTTAATTCGAAATAGGCAATAGGCATCATTTATGTAGCCATTAGATTATGGCATAACTCATAAGGGATGACATTTAATCTTAATGACCGCAATGCATGCAGTTGTTAAAATTAGTTTTATTTGCTTAATTTTTGTTAACCGTGCAGTGCACTTAGAGACCGCCGGTTTCCACCTATACAGCCTAAGGAAATACCATACCTGGAGTGTACTGTCTCTGTACTAACCAACTATGAATCAGCTCTTAATCACCTTGATTGGGAGGTCTCTCTTTCTTTCTCTCTCTACACACACACGCACTCATTATTTATCAGCTCAAAGCTATGAATACCTGTTCATCAACATACATCACTCTGTCATATGAGTTATTGATTGACACGGACTAATACCTTATTCCATAGTCCATACCAATTTCAACTAGTTAGGTGGTGGTTTCTTTTTATTGTCCATCAAATAATGGATTGATGGAACTTTATATATTTTGTTCTCTTTCTTCATTTCCTTGGCCCCTGGGTTTCTTGTTTAACCATTATTGTTGACCTGATATGTGGTTCTAGTAATGGCTTTAATTCTCAGATTGAATTGTTCAAATGTCTGCTTTTTTCTAAACAAAGGTTGGGAAGCATGGTTTGATCATCGAATTTACTGACCCTGATTACAACACTAGGCGTAGTGCAACCTACTTGCCTGAGGTCCCTGCACATGAAGGTAACAATACAATTCACCTTTGCCGAAACTCCTTGTTTAAAATGTATTGTTGCATAAATAGTCCCTTGGAATTCTCATGTTCACAATAAAAGTTCTAAAGTTTCCATTTGGTCCTTAAAAAGTCGGAATTTTTACTTCTTTTTTTCTATCCATTTGATAGAATGCTTGTCAATAAAATAGTGTGAAATTGGTAGTATTACAATTTTTCCTCTAAGAGTTCATCCTGGTTGCTCAGATTGCAGTAAAATTGTGTTCATACATTGGATCAGACAGGTTAAAAAAATTTTGTCTAGAGACCAAAGTGGGAGGCCTTGGGGACTAATTGTGCAATCAATTTTTCTCTTATGCTTAGTTCTCTCTCCCCCTCCCGCCACCCCCATAATTTTTACCGGACATGATCTTTTTCATTCTTAGTGCTAATTATGCATTTTCATTTGCAGGATGGACTAAGATTGAGACCATTGACTCTCTGATGAGAAAGGCGGGTTATAATGGTGTAATAAATGATTCACTCAGAAAGAAGTTGAGGGTGACTCGCTATCAGAGCACCCTGTACACCATGCACTACACTGACTATGCCTCGCATGTCAAGTCGATTAGAGGCACGGCCCCCACTATTAATGGGGCTCCAATAATTAATGGCTTCAAAACAAACTCCAACCATTGATTTAGTTCAATTCTTTCTTTGCTTAAGAAAATGAAGAACAAACTGCGTTAGTGTTATGTCAGTGTGGCAATGTGTCTGGGTGATAATTTATTTTCAGTTTGCACCCTCCTTGCCGCTCATTTATGGTATCCCGTGCATGTTTATCATTTTATTTATCATGGGATTGTATCCTTGTCAGAAACATATTTATAACTGCCAACTTAGATACTTTGCCTCATCATGCTGAATCATAATATTGTTCATCTTCAGCTGCTGATTTATCTTACTGTTAAATTTATATCTTATTTATGGTTGTACGCTACTATGCATATGAGTTTGGTAAAAGGCGTAGAGAGAATTAGAATAAATTTTGCATTCCATATATGTTAAAGACCCATAATCAAAGCAAGTACAAAATTCCAGCAGTTTTAAATTTTAACAGAAACAAACACAAGTCTTTGACTTGGAACTCTTCCCTTTGTGGCAGCGTGTGCCGATTCAATAAGAGCAGGGATCTGATATTTTTGCACTCTGCAACAATGAAAACAGCAAGTGCCTTTAGGAGGATAATACCATTGATAATCATTAATAATTTGACAGAAGTTTTTGTTCTCTTATCTGACTTTTGTCTAAGGAAGAATTCAACACACCTGTTTGCAATGTTTCTCGTTAGTGCTGTTGAAAGTGAGGTTTACACAGACAGAGAGCTCACACTGTCTTTTGGAAATTGTAAATTGTCATCTTGTATCAAGCAATGAGATTTTATATTCAGAGCTGACACCTACTTCAATTATGCTAACTCGTGTAAAGAAAAATGCACATGATATTATCAGAAACGCTGTCAATTTTTTGCATTTAAAATGCATCATTGCTGATAGTCCACCTATATGTAAGAAGACTTGAGGAAAAAAGGATCCTCACGAACATAAAACATTAATTCCAACAAGAGGTTACAAAACATTATAATACAACCCTGAATTAATCCCATTAAATAAATAATATCTCTTCGCATGAGTTGCTTCTCAAAATTCTAAACGGTTGTTGGAAATCACATTACAATGCGCATCACTTCCGTTCCAGTTTGAACATGGTGCAACCACTTCACATAAAACACAGTAACACTGCATCAATTTACGAAATTAAGCATGAATTAATTATCTTATTGCAATAGTTTTCATGAGGAGTGCTATCAAATGGAAAAAGAGGAAGAAAAGAGAAGGGAAAAAGAGGCTGCATATATTAATTACCTTACTGCAATAGTTTTTATGAGGGGTACTATCAAATGGCAAATTTCCACAAAGGTGCCTTGGATGTGGAAAATCTCTGAGTGCCACCTGTTAACTTATAATGAATCAAACGGGCTATGTTAAGAGTAGTAAATTGGCAATAACAGCTAGAGTTTGTATCTAAGCCAAAAACTATAACAGCAACCAGACTGGTAAAAAACTAGAATATACCCAGCAACGGCTTAATTGTACAATTAAAAACGCTACATAGAAACCCTGAACACTTTTATTATTTATGGAATGTTTTGGGCTCTGAAAGAACACATAACCAAAGGTACCAATGCATCTATTTTTTACCAGGATGCCTCATTAATCCATTATTCCTAATCTATAGCATACTATCATATATTTATTAACTTTGGTATACATTTGGTCCATTTGGAGTTGGTTTTGGTTGCAGGTATCTTACACCATCTAAACTTGACAATTTTAACACATCCTTCTCAATTTAAAAATTTATACTGTACCACAACATGAACAAAAAGAATGGTCAGTTTAATATCTATGATGAAGTTTTACTTGCTGATATATCTCAGACAGACAGACAGAAACCATACCAGCCCCTTGGTACCAAGCACAACCACCTCTTCATCTTCATCAGCATCACTGGAGGTTTTAATGGAAAGATTTCCATAAAATTCGACATGATCAATCTCATAGCAATCATCATCTTCCCTGTTCACCTTTTCCTCTTTGTGATCTACTTGCTCTTCTTTAATTTTCCCTGTTTTTAGCACATTTGTAAGAAAATCTTCTGCCTCCAAATCTATCACTTTTTCCATGCTTGTTGCAAGAATAGGACAATGTACTAAAGGCCCTTTGGCCATTACCAATCATATACATATATGATAGTCCATATATATACATGATAATTCTTTTTTTTTTTGCACTAACAATTAATTAGGATCCATGTACAGGTGCATGAACAGACCTTTCAGTTCTCTAGTTGTCTAGTAGCAGAGAATTATTTTTTTTCCATTTCACCCTTGGGAACTTAAAAGTTAAAAGCCACCATTCCTTCTTTGGAACCTGAGAAAGTGTTTTACGAGAGGTCACATTGCCTATGGGCCTCTATATGTTTGGGTCATGATACAATGGTGACATTAAACTTATGTGTCTTATAAATGTGGTCCACAATTGACTCCTTTTGGAGTTCAGCGAATGCAGTTTTATAGATGACAGTGCGCTCCTCATTATTATTCTCCAGTAGTCCAGTATGTATTTGAAGAAATAAGCTGAGTCTCTATCAGGCTGATAATCCGACTTTACTTATCTTTACCAGCATGTTATATTGTCAATTATTTTCTCAAAGAAGTATTGTATTAGTTATTTAATTTTACATGATGCTGTATAGATATTTCTGATGATGTTGATAATTATGTAATTTGTAAAATAAGGAAAATTTCATTTAAGGTGTAATATGAAATATTATGTAATTTTAATCGATGCATCCAAGCAAGACAGCAGAATAATGATCTGAAAAATTGTTTGCCTGAAATTAATCTCTGAAAAAGAAGTATGAGAAAAAGTTTTAACATCTTTGTCTTACGGATGGGAAATGTGACATATCAATACAAATCTCAGAAAGAATTTACAATCACGAGATTACAAAAAAAAAATCAAGAATCTCAAAAGAGTAAAAATCAACACAAAGACCTTTTTCTCTCTTCTTTGTGGTCATGTAGTCAGAGAATCGTCAGGAAGTTGTATGGAGATTTTTTGCGAGAACTCGGTCGGGTCAATCTCATAGCAACTATCATCATCACTATCATCCTCGTATTCATCAAAATCATCATCTGTATCAACATCATCATAGTCAGATTCATCTGACTCATCCTCATCACCATTATCATAGCCTTCATCATCTGCAATGACTTCACGTTGACTAATCAAATAATCTTCTCTGTGATTGCTGTCATCTATCACATAACAATAATCTTCATCTTCATCTTCATCATCATCGTCGGTAAAACCAATCACATAACAATCATCATGCTCTTCATCACCACCGATCTCTGTGGTGTCCTTGCTTTCTTCTACTTGTTTCCTTGGGAGATTTTCAACTACAGGAGAAGCTATGTTTTCCATGGCTATCTTGTTTCTTCTTGGGAAAAAAAATGAGAACTTTTGAGGGCTTTAGGTGCTAGTTGTTTCTCTTGTTAAAAATTGTTTAATCATACACCTAGTATTAATTTTTCAGCTTTTGTGATGTGAAGATAAGTACTAGTTACACATAATAGCTAGCCTATTATTAAGGGAATTGTTTTATTTTTGCATTCTTTGCTGGAGAAAACTCATATCCTTTCTTATTTCCTAGTGGAGATATACCTTACCACTTGGGCTGATGCTTGCCATGATCTAATGCCCAGGATTGATCATGAAATCACTGGACAGAGGTAGTACTGGAGAAGATTGAAGGATCAGTCCTTACATGCCACAGACTGGATGTCCTCTTCTTTGTGATTGCCATTTTCTATTAATCATATAGATTTCAGAATTGAAATGAGATTTTATATTCAGAGTAGACATCTACTTTATTCATGCCAACTCATGTAAACAATCATTAACAAAATCGACATGATATTCAGATCAGGAAGCTGTCAATTTTTGCATTTAAAATTCACCATTGCTAATTGTCTGTCCACAGGTGAAATTTTCTTAAAATAAACATATAATGATTCGTATCCACAAACATATAATTTATTTTTCCTGTCAAGAGAATACAAAGTACAATCCTGAATATATTCTTCTATGATGAAAGCAATTTTTTCTCTAGATGAGTTGCAGTTCCAATGTTTTCTCTGTTGTTCTTGGAAATAATATTACAATGTGCATCGATTCCTTTCCAACTTGAACAAGGCGCGACTACTTCACACAAAACACAATAGCACTGCACCAAATTGCAAAATTAAGCATCAGTTAATGCCCTTACAAACTCTAAACATAAATTTTGCTGCTTTTCTTTTTTGGAAAGAGGAAAGGAAAGAAAAGTAGGGTGCTCATATTAATATACCTTGCTGCAATAATTTTCATGAGGGGTGCTATCAAACGGAAAATTCGCACACAGGTTCCTTGGATGTGGAAAATCTCTCAGTGCCACCTATTAATTTATCACGAAATGAGATAAGGTAAATTAATTGAAAAATGCACCTAATTAGAGTAGTAAACTGGTAAACACACCAGGTGCCGTCTCCCCCAAAACACTAAAACAGAGATCAAACTGATAGAAACCAGAATATACTCTGCAACTGCCCCTTGATTCATACAACTAAAAATAATGTATAGAAAACCCTGAGACAAGTACTAATAGTGAAAATATTTGGGCTCTGCAAAAGCACGTCGTTAAGGATTTCCAATGCATCTACTTTTTACCAGTATAAGCAGGATACCTCTTTAAATTCCTTCATACTAAATATATCTGTTAGCTTATGTATATATTCGGGGTTGGTTTTCATTTTTGGCTGCAAATCTCTTACACCATCTTAATTTGTTAATTTTGCAATATACTTACCAAAACTAAAGAGTTATACCGTACCACAATCCCAACCAAAAATGGTGTCAGTTTGATATGAATAGACAAGTTTCATAGGTAGTCAGGTATCTCGCATGACATGTACTTAATTCAATAAATTAATCCCAAAAGAATATTTAGTTCTCAGACAGAGAAAGAGAACCATTGAACCAAAGAGACAGAAAGTAAAAACCGTACCGGCCCCTTGGTACCAAGGACAACAACCTCGTCGTCTTCGTTTTCATCTTCATCAGCATCACTGGAGGTATTATTAATGGAGAGCTTTCGTAAAAATTCGACAAGATAGACTTCAGAACAATCCTCGCCTTCTCTTATGTCCTTCGCCAGCAATTCGTTCTCCCCTTTCACCTTTACATCCTCCTCTTTTTCCATATTTGGCTCGACAATACTAGATGTTCGCGCAGGCAGTATTGGTTTGTTTCTTTGGCTAAATTGCAAAACGCCCCTTTAGAATGTTTCTATTTGACGAAATCCTACCTTTATCTTCCCGGCAAACACATTTGGTTAGGCAAAGGTTGATTAATATTTTGGCCGTACTAAAAGTGAAGTTAACACACTTCTATATGAAAAAAAATTATTTAAGAAAAGTAATTTTCCTATAATAGCTAAAATATCATAAGAGGTTAAGGACCCATCTCAAAAATGTGAAGGACCTTGCTGAACATGTCATGTTTGATTTGAATTGCATAACAACGCCTAAAAAATTACATAGGACCCAGGTAGTATTTGTTCATGACTAATCATCTTCTTTCTTCCTCTCCAATTAATCTTATTAAGACGCAACTTAGAATATAATTAAATATTTGAATGAATAATTATTTGTAGCGTATATATACTAGCGCAAATCTCGCACATTGCGTGATTCGCTTATATAATGCTTTCTGAACTTTAGGACATTATAAACAAAATATATCACAGAAAATCAAAAGTATAATTCGGATATTATATAAAAACTGTCACTAAAAATTCTAAATATTGTTCATGTTAAATAATTTCAAACGCCACAAAAGATTAGAAATATTGTGGTTTGAATAGTGGACGAACTCCTTCGTATGCCTCCCATCTTTATATGTCTATAATATAGAAAAATAAATATCAATGAGATTTCTAATGAATCTATTGTGCAAAATTATGAGAAAAAATAAAAGTTTTAAGAGAAAATTGTTGTAGTTTTTTACTGTCTTGATTTTTGAATTATTATTTTGTATCTTAAATATATTATTTAAGATTTTTTATTGTTATTATAATATGTATTTGAGTTCTCATGAATTTTTTTTGTAACATTATTTTAGATTTGTTTATTTAAAAATTTTTATTATACTATGTCTATATTAAACGTTACATCGTGTATATGTTTTCAGCAAAAAAAATTTTACGGACCCTGCTGACACGAAATCCTAGCTTCGCCACTGCTTGAAGCACAGTCTAAACGAGCAACCTCAGGCTCTAGCAAATGAATCGCCCCTTCGCCAGAAAGATTTGAAATCTAAAATCCAAATTTCCCATTTCTCCGATGGCAACCGGCGGCGCGGCAACACCACTAATCTCCGCCGACAGCACGACATCACCGCTTATCTCGTCCGACAGCGCGGCATCACCACTAATCTTCGCCGACAGCGCGGCATCACCACTTATCTCCCCCGATAGCGCGACATCACCACTTATCTCCCCCGACAGCGCGGCATCATCACTTATCTCCCCCGACAGTGCGGCAACCGAGGTGATTGAAATCTCCCTCGACGGCACTGAAGAGAGAGAGAAAGGCTCCTTCAAAAATGTGAAGAAACTTGGTGGTGCAAAGGAGAAGAGAGCTAGGAGGTTTTCCGGTGTGGAAATCTAGAAGGCTGACGAGAAGGAGTTGAACGACAATAGAAGGTATTCTGGTGTGGAGATGTGGACCGCTGACGAGAAGGAGTCGAATGACAATGAGTGTTGCATCCTTGCGTCAGATCCTTCTAAAGAGATCGATCTCATGATCTCCTAGCCTGATCACGATGATGACAATGTGGCTGATCAAGATGACGACAATGTGGCTGTGTTGGCTGTCCGTGGAAATGTTTTAATCTCTTTTTCTCCTTCCTTTTCTTGCAAACCCAAGACAAATTAGAATCCTCTTTTTGGTATGATGATCTTGAAAATGTTTTAGCCTTCTTATGCATTTGAGCTAGGAAATTATTTCAAAATTGAGCTCAGATACATTACTGGTCATGTACTTCATTTCTTACATTCAAGATCCAAAATCTGTTTCTTTGAGTTCTATACAATTATTGCTTTGTCTGATACATATGTTCAATCTTTGTTTTTGACTAAACTCTCTCTTTCCTTGCATTATCATAACGAACACAAATCATTATACATACGTTTATGATATATTGCTTGCATTTTCTCAATATCAATTTGCTCGTAATCAGAGTGTGGGGTCGGTACGGCAATCGAACACTGAAAAACATGTTCAGGTGAAATTAATATCAATTACATGATTGAGAGATATAAATTTTTTGGTCATCCTCCAATATCTCATCAATGGCACCGTTTGGATGCGTTGAGAAGAAGGTAGGAAGAAGGAAGAAGGGAAGAAAAAAATTATAAACAATCCAAACTTTTTATAAAGTTACACACTTCCCAATACTTCTTCCCACTTCTTCCTTTCTTCCCTTCTTCCCACACCTATCCAAACGGAGCCAATGATGACAATTTGCTTCATGAACGTATTTATAATGATTTTTGTGTTACTTAAATTTGCTTCATAAACGTATGTATAATGATTTTTGTGTTACTTAAATGTGAACTTTCTTTGTCATGTATAATTTCAAATAAATTCGACTATAACTACTTTATCATACCATATGCATGTATTGAATTAACTATAGTGCGTGAACCATCACAAAATAAGAGTGATCAAGGCATATGGTTTAAAGTTCATTTAAAATGCAATTGCATTTTTAAATGATGTTTATCTATATTTATGGCAATAGTTTACCAAGCTTTGTAAAGTTCAAATACGCAAATTGAATTAGTTAGTTAAAACGTAAACACATATTAATTAAGAGAATATACTTTGTAGTAGATTTATTTCGGACAATCTTGTCGCTATTCATGAGATGAGGAAAAAAATAACAAATTTTTAATTTATCTTTCAAACGTGTTTATAATAAATTGGAGCGATATAATGTATGCTTGAGTCTCAACTGTACTTCTTCAATATAACTTAGTTGTTTTAAAAAAAAAAACTCATGAAGAATACATGATTAACTTCAGAAAGGCAGACGGGGTGGGGCATTCAACATATACGGTAAGATAAGAATTAATCACTTGTTTAATAAAATTCGATATATTTTTTCTATAGTCATTGTCAAGTTTTCCTAAAAAAATGATATAAAGTAAAATTAATATCATTGATACTATTTTGTTTTAACATAATTAATAGTCATTTCAGTATCTAAGTTTGAACTAAAGAGTCCTTTTTTTTCACGACAAGAGATTACTTCGACGTTTGAATGTTTTCATAAAAAAACTAAAACTGCAGGTATATCCGACTTTGACATAAAAAGAGCATGTTTCATGAGTCCATGACGACAAGAGGTTGCATAGTTGTTTGAATATTTTCCCACGCGAGGGTATTGAAACATATATTAAAAAACTCAAAATTTTCATTTGATAAAACAATTTATTTGTAACTTTAATATTTCTCAACTTTAAAAGAATTCACCCGTTGTTCATCAGTTACGAAGAGTTTCATTTTATCAATTCCTTTATAATTATCATTATGTTTTCTGATGGAATAAATCTCCACATCCCATTAATTACCAATAAATCTGAAATTTATATGGGCCAGACGTGGTTGCTTGTGCATCATCGTTACTCAATTAATGTATTAATATTTGTGATTAAGATTTGGCTATTAGCCGTTTAGTTTAAGAGACTAAAGCCCTGATCAAAACGGTGTAGACATGGAATTTTATTTCATTTCATTGGATTAGAATTGATTGGAGATGATTTCCAATTGAAATCTCATGATCAAAATAAATATAGGAAGAATTGAATTGAATTCTAAAAAAAGACTAATTTGCCCTCATCTATTTGAAGGAAAGGAGGGCTATTAAATTCTTTTCTATTTTTTTCTCGTGTAAATCCCACGAAATCTTGATCCAATTTCTAGGATTTCAATAGGGTCAAATTTTCCCACAAAATTCTATCAAATGAAATGAAATCTGACAATTTATAAGATTTTGATCAGGGAATTTCAATATCATGGAAATTCCAAATCCAATTCCTACCTAAGAAGTTGATTTTGATCGGTACCTAATATTAACATGTTTGACTTGAACACTTTCCGAGTTTCCAGACTATATGCAAACACAAGATTCAAATATGATATAATCTATTCACAAGTATAGCATAAGTGCGAGAATATATAATCTCATTTCCAAATTAAACATGCTTTTTACAATGAAGAACTGGAATTATTTTGTTTGTCATTTTACTCTTCACTTGTTGATCATAAGAATGTTATTCCCTATAGAAAGCCATCTCTTTAGCCTTAAGGATGCCAGTTTTAAAATTGTGCATTGTTCTTTGTTCTTCTGTCTGGGTGTAAATGGCCGTAATATAAAAGATACACTATTTCCAAAAATTAGAGAGACGATTGAATCAGAACAGTTGATATATTTACAAAGGGACTGAACTTCAAACAAATCATAACAGATAAAACTCTTCCGAAGTACCTTTGTTTCAGTATTAGATGCTCTTCTAATTCTCTCTAGATATTAGGCAAAACTTTTGTCCCAAATGTGGACGCCCGCAATATAAAAATTGGAGCTTTCTTTTTAGGCAAAATATAAAACATGCGCCTAATTCCAAAAATGAGAGAATAAAGAAAAAACACACATGATATATTTACAAATTGACTAAATTATCACAATAGAACATACTATAACACTTTCAAAGCAAGTTAAATAGCATGCTATAAAACTTGCAAAGCAACATGCAGGAATTTTTTTCTTCTAAGGTATATAACCCAGGAGCAAAATAGAGTAGCACTACTGTAACTCGGGCAATCAAAAAATAATTCCAGAGATGGGAATTAGAAGCCATAAATCATGATCTATTGGCTGGCCTTGGTCGGACAAGAATTCAACGCCCAAATCTTAGTCAGACGGGATGCTTGCCTCTTAAAGGTCCATTTTTTGTCTCCACTAGAAGCATGGCAGTGCCCATTTGATCCCTTCCAATGGCAACATGGTGCCAAGACATCACATACATAGCAATAGCACTGTTTTGGATAAAAAAATATATATATAGTTTTATTAGTTGAGCAGTAACATCATAATACTAATGTAAAAATATCTTAAGGCTATGGTGTTTGTATACTAGATGTTTATTTCATCTTGCCTTATTTATTTTTTTTCCTACCATTCACCCAAACATAGATATAGTAAATTAGTAATGGGCATCTACTACTAAAAACAAGCCATTAATGAGTATTACCAGATTGGAATCACCAAAATTCCCATTTTATATCTATTCAACTTTCTGGAAAAAAAAGATCACCCTACTTCCAGTACCATAGTATTGCTAGCTTGTTTGTGCAAGTCCTTTCAGGCTCTCAAAAAATGAATGAAATGAGTATGGATCTAATGTTGTTTTGACAGTTCATTATCAAGCCAGGGCCCAGGGGTAATAAATTTAAACCAAGAACAGTCAGTACCAGATGGTATGCACCAGTACAAGACCAAACAAGTGTTAACAAGCCAACCTGGGAGCAGCAGTCTTCATGAGAAGTCTTGCTGAAGGGATATTCTGCACATGAATGCCTTGCATGCGGAAAGTCTCTGCATGCCACCTGTAATATTGAACGGTAAAATTACTGAGATATTTTTTTTCCCTTGATTTTCATCTTGTGTTGAACGGTGTTTTTTTTTTTGTTGGGGGGGGTGGGGGGAGGGGGATGTGAGGGCTAACTGTGTCACTACAACAGGCTAGTTTGCCCCGGTGCCTTTAATCTAGCCCGCAAAACTCTTTAAACTTACACTGTTACACAAGAAGAAAAGCACCTTCCTCCTAATCATAATGTACTCAGTACATTGAAAATGGAAAGCAAGTTAAATGGAACTGAAATCTAGAAATTTTATAACTTGAAGACCGCAATTATTGTCTGAAAACCTCTTTTTGGCCGCAGACAATGTCTGTGAATCTTTCTACCTTACAAGAGAATTGAATTTAAGAGTTACTCTCTGCACTTCATGGATTTCCTTGCCATTTTAAAAAATAAAGGCCCAAGAAACCTGGTTTCATCAACGAACTATAAGCCTAAAACAAGAAACAATAACTGAAACCAAACATTCCCTAGGAAACAATCTAGTTTTTTTTGTTGCTGGCTGCCCAGAGGTGATCCTTATTTTTCTTCTATGCTTGTTATGCCCTCTTCATTTTCCTGATTTCTCTCCCTGTTTCTCCCATGCCTATTATGCCCCCTCACTTTTTCCTCTCATCTATTTTCCTGCACTCTCTTCCATGCATATTATGCACATCATATATGCTCTTATATATTTTCCCCATTTTCTTCCAGCCCTATTTTGCACCTCCTTTTTTTCTTCAGATCTATTTACCCTCCAAATTTGTCCATGCATATTATTCCTCTCTCCTTGACCCCAAAACCCTATCAGCACCCCAACCCAGCCCGCCCAAATAATAATAATAATAAAGAAATAAATATTAAAACATTCCTCTTACCCAACTTCCTTTTCTCCCAGCACGTCCTCTCCTGCCTTGGCCCCCACTCTCTCAACTGTTCTACTAACAAGCTGAAACTTTACTATAGAATTCCTTTCAAATTGAAAGCCTAGGGTTTTCAATTTCAATGAATTACCAAATACCAATATTGTACTTTTTATTAAAATTAACTTAGTTTTATAAATTTATTAACTTGTTTCTTTGCTCTTACGTCTGATGATATGACACACATGAGTCTACTAGTAGTTTTTTTTTTTTTTTTAAACAAGTTTTAGAAGAATTTTTAGTTTTTTATTTCTCAAATTGATTTTAAGTTATTAGTTATTTAGTTCATGATGCAGCAATTGCCATCTGATATAATGCTTGTAAACCTATGCTGTATCAAATAAATTAATCATTGTACAAAGCTTGCAAGAACAGATTCTGGATCTAGCATGTAAGAAATGAAGTACATGATCCAGCAATGTATCTGAGCTCACCTTTCAATTTACTTCCTAATTTACTGAGGATTTTTCACATCAGATTCTGTATATGCTAGCAGAAACTGGTACAGGTACTTACACACTGATACTAGATCTATACCTAGTAAGGTTTCCAGCTGGATCCTGTCATCTTAGATATTTCTTTTAAAATTGCATAAGAAGGCTACCAAATTTCCATGTTATGTGGTCATAACAGCTTGAAAACTATAAATTTTTGAAGATTAATCCTACCACATTTTGACTTGAGTGCCTAAGCCAGTTTATCGTTGGATCTCTTTAGTCTAAATAGGAATAAAATTAGCTAATTCTTTAAGATGCTCAATGTGTACCATAAAGGAAAATAATGCAAGAGATTGTCTTGGGTTTGCAGGAACAGTTTGCTGCATTTATTTAGTGGGTGAAGGACTTAATATAATACTCATAATATATACTTCTACGACGCCTAAAGGAAAACGATCATGAAGTTTTTTTTTTCTTTG
Organism: Rhynchospora pubera; assembly: GCA_028095005.1. Classification (NCBI taxonomy): domain Eukaryota; kingdom Viridiplantae; phylum Streptophyta; class Magnoliopsida; order Poales; family Cyperaceae; genus Rhynchospora; species Rhynchospora pubera. The sequence continues at coordinate 166,595,415 of CM051461.1, read as the reverse complement.
TTTTTTTTTGTTTTCTTTAAGTAGAAGCCAGCTAATTTTTTCATGTGGATGGTATTCGTCTTTTTATATTCCAATTGAAAGAAATAAAGAAAAAAGAAAGAAAGTTTAATTTAAAATTCAATGTATTCATGTAGCATTGTTAATTTTGGGGATTTCTATTCTGGGTGGGGGGACCTCACTTCCTGAAAATGCTAAAACGATCTTTGAAAACTTATCCTCTTTTTTCATCTTCTTCTAATTTTTACGGTGCCTTTAGTCCAACAGTAGAAATCGAACTTCTTTGCAGATTCTAACATTTCTTAGATAAAATTTCTCCATTTTCAAGCCCATCCAACCCATTTGCAATTACGGTATTATTGTTATATGAATTTACAGAAAACCCTAAATCCAGCAAACCAACTACCAGCGGTTTAAGAATTCAAAAGAATCTGAGATATCTTTTAAATCTTTTCATGAAAATTGGGACCAAGAACTACCACTAGAGAAGGAAACAGAAAGAGAGAGAGAGAGTAATTATAGAACCACCTTGCCACGCACAGCCAGCACAGAAAAATCCTGCTCGGAATCAGAGATTGGACGGCTGAGATCAACCTCTCCAGCAGGATCCGACACAAGAATACAACACTCGTCGTCCTTCAACTCCTTCTCATCGGCCGTCCAGATTTCCACATCAGAATACCTCCTCGCTCTCTTCTTGCTATTTGCCTTCCCTAAACCCCTTGCACCACACTTCCTCTTATTCCGACCCTTATTCCCAGATTTCTTCTCGCTTTTGATGCAATTTTCCTTCTCTTCCTCGCTGTCGGAGGAGATTTCGACCATGGTTAGCGGTGATTCCGCCTCAGTTGCCATCAGAGAAGAGGGAACTTTGGATTTGCGAAGGAATAAGGACTGGAATTAGACTGGGTTTAAGAAAGGACAGGAATATAGATAGCTAGAGCTTTTTCGAATTTCGAATTCCAAAACGAGTAACTGGAATATAGACGTTGAGAATTTATTAGATTTCAAATCTTTCTCCGATTTCCAAGAGGTTGCTCGTATAAGGTCACTGACGATTCGACCCCGCAAAAGTATTCCGATATCCATAGACTGGGTGTAGATAGCACACGGCTTTCCGATTCCCATTTGCCTGTCTACCGTAGACCGGGTTTAGACAGCGAACGGCACACAAAATGGGCCTGAATAACTTCGATGGGCCGAAAAAATTAAAACGTAATGTCACTCGAATTAAGATAATAACAGTTAAAATTTTGAAATCTTAAAAATAATATCGATGGATCGTCATTCCGATTGAAGAAATCACAAAACGCTTAGATAGTCATCTCGGATGACGACCCATACTTGCATCGTCATTCCAAATGACGACCCAAGTTTACACACCTTTAAAAACCAAAAAGCGACAAAATTAAAAATTATATAAAATCTCATGCTCGCATTGGGTGTCAGAGACGTTCAGAGAAGAAAATTTTGACTAAATAAAATAATAATTTGCATCAAAGTTCCTGTTTTTTTTTCAGATTTAAAAATTTCCAAAAAATTATTTCAATTTAAATATGAATTAAATAGATATAATGAATATATTACACGTGCTGTATAAGTATTTCATTGTACATATTTTTTTTTTAAAACATGTGTATAATATCATTTTGTTTGAAATATTATTTGATCCTTTGTAAATAAAAAAATAGAGAGGCTAAAATACAAAAGATAAAGATGTAGAGATAAATAGTAAAAATATAGGGTTACCAGCGAAAATTGTCAATTATAATGTTTGTGCATTATTCGTCGATGACCCTACATTTTTACTATTTATTTCTACAAATTTATCTTTTACATTTTAGTCTTTTTATTTTTTTTATTCACAAAAGGATCAAAAAATATTTCAAACAAAATGATATTACACATATGTTCAAAAAAAATATTCACACTGAAATGCATATAAAGTATGTGTAATATGTTCATTATATCTATTTAATATATATTTAAATTGAAATAAAATTTTAGAAATTTTAAAAATATAAAACATACATGGACTTTGTTGTAAAATATTTTTTTAGAATTCTAAATTTTCGTGCTAACTTCAAAATAATATTATGCAACAAAGTTCCAGCATGTTTTATATTTATAAAATTTCTAAAATTTTATTTCAATTTAAATATGTATTAAATAGATATAATGAACATATTACACATACTTTATATGCATTTCACTGTGCATATTTTTTTTTTTAACATGTGTATAATATCCTTTTGTTTGAAATATTATTTGATCTTTTTGTGAATAAAAAAAATAAGGAGACTAAAATGTAAAAGATAAATTTGTAGAAATATATAGTAAAAATATAGGGTCATCGGCCAATAATGCACAAATATTATAATTGACAATTTTCGCCGATAACCCTATATTTTACTATTTATCTCTACAAATTTATCTTTTGCATTTTAGCTGCTCTATTTTTATTTACAAAAGGATCAAACAATATTTCAAACAAAATAATATTATACACATGTTTTAAAAAAAATATGTACAATGAAATGCTGAAACAGTACGTGTAATATATTCATTATATCTATTTAATTCATATTTAAATTGAAATAATTTTTTGGGAATTTTTTAAATCTGAAACAAACAGGAATTTTGATGCAAATTATTATTTTATTTAGTCAAAATTTTCTTTTTTGAACGTCTCGACACCCATGCAATTTTTAATTTTATCGTTTTTTGGTTTTTAATGGTGCGTTGAGTTTTTGGGTTTGGATCGATATCCGTGATGACGATCCAAGTTTGGATTGTCATTTGGAATGACGATGCAAGCCTGGGTCGTCATCCGGATGACGATCCAAGCATTTTGTGATTTCGTCAATCGGAATGACGATCCAGCGACGTTTTTTTTAAATTCTAATTTTTAACTGTTATTATCGAAATTCGAGTCAACAGTAATATCAGTTTTAATTTTTTCGGTTCGATGGGGGAGCGGGGAGCCGTGAACTGCGGGAAATAAGCCCCACAAAAGAGGCTTTTAAGGCCTTCGGCCTAGTTCTGATTTTGGGCGATAAGTTATTAAGCTCAACAGAAAAGTCATGTTTGGTAGAGGATCAAAGGTGGAGCAACTCATTTAATCCACTTTTACTTCTCCAAACATAATTTAAATTTGGTGGATTAGTGTGGAGTAAGGAGGAGTAAATTACTCCACTATTTTAGGTGGAGTAAAATTACTCCACATGATTAAGAGATGGTTCCTATTATTTATTTACTTCATTTTTACTCCATCTTTTTCATACCAAACATGATAAATTAGAAGATTAAGATGGATTAACTATTTTACTCCTCTACCAAACATGGCCAGCGATTAAGCGAACCAACATAAGTTATGAGGCGCTTCTTTCAGTTCTTTCTTTGGATATGGATTCCGCTTCTTTGTTTCATTTTTTATGTTGTCTTCCAATGAGGCAATGACTCCAATCTAAGCCTGATCAGTGATGACTTATGAGTCATGAGTGGTCCTTCAATCTTCATCACATGATCTAACAAGTAACAACCATCATAAAAAGGCAACGGCCGGTGATTCTATTTTGTTTTTTCCAAGTTACTAACTTAATAATGATCAAATTAGGGCTGTCGATGGGTACGGTACGATACGATAGAAGGTATTTTCATACCCGTACCCGTTAAAATTTTCTTCACCCATACCCGTACCCGTACCCGTTAAAAAAGTTTTACCCGTACCATACCCGTACCCGTTAAGAATTAACGGTAAGGGTAGGGTAACAGTACATAACGGATAATAATAATACTATTAATTTAATAAAAATATATAATGTGATAAATAAATAATATCAAATAAATATATAGATAAAGTAAAATATTTAGATAATATTTTAGATATAACAAAAATTATGAAATTTATTCTCATATCAATTGAATTAAAAAAATCTATATAACTAATTATAAATTATAATATAATATAGAATGAAAAATCATCATCATAAATAAGTTTGGATGAAGATCGAAATTAATAACATATCTTTCGAAATATACTAAAAACTTGTTTATATATGCATGTAGGGAGTGGCTAGTGTCAAACATTATAATGGCTGATCCAAACCGCTCAAATTGTTGTGCGTTATAATATCTCCATAGAAACCAAATTTTACAATTTTTCAAATTTTTTTACTATTTTTTTGGAATTTTTGAATATGCTCAATCTAAAAAGTTATGAACCCTCCAATTTTTAAAATTTGAAAAAAATAGTTAGAAAATTTGAAAAAATATAAAATTTGACATTCAAGGATATTTTAACATAGAGATCATATTGAACGGTTTGGATCGCCCGTTTAAAATTTGAATAGTTGACATTTGGATCGTGTTTGACGTCCTATATGTTTGATTCTAGCATTACTCATGCATGTATGTTTGTAAAATATTACCCGTTAGATAATAGGTACGAAATAACCATTACCCGTACCCGATTGTTTGACCCTGAAATATGGTGCCAAATTCATGAATTAAATTGGATAATTTCATCAAGGAGGTTGAAAAATTCATGAAAAATATCTGATAAATAAATTCAAACAATTTATTTAGTTTCAGTAGTCATGAAAATACGATAAAATCTGATAAATGGACAAATCCTTACTATTGGAAATGGAGAGGAACTGAAACAGAAATCAAATACTTCCCTCCGTACAAGGGAGAAGTGTAGGCACACCAGTTCTTCCGTACACCAAACAAGAGGGATTACTTGAATTCTGAATGGCGCATGAGGACCAGATTCATGCAGAGAAAGAAGAGGAAAGTTGCTGAGAGAAGGAAGTCAACCCCTTCATGAATCGGTTTTCCCGTACGCGCGGGATACAGAAAAGAGAGAGCAAGAGAAACTGTAGACCCCACACAGCATGCTTCAGACCACCGTGTGCCGAGTGCAGCAAAGATAAGGAAAAGAGAAAGGGATGAATGAACCCAACGGAATTTGTTGGAGACGAAGGTGTAATCGCCGGGCTCGAAGCAGTGATTCACTGCACCTAGATGGAAAGAGAGGCAGAGACTTCACCTATATAAGGAGAAGATCAAGAGAAGAAAAAGGGGACTCTTCCCCGATCATTTTCTCAGATTCCCAAAATCTCACACACACACTTAGAAAGAGATAGGCGCATTTCCACGAACACTTGATAGGTTAGCATAGAAAGTAGGTAGGAAAAGGATTTTGTGTGTAATCGAAGAATCAAGAAGGAAAAGAGAAGAAAGATAAGTCAGGTAAGGCTGTAACGGTGTCGAATTTGATGTGTGAATGCTTGATTTTAGATGAAATTTGTTATCTTGTATGTTCTTTGGTGATTTCGATTTACAATTTCGGTGATTGGGTCTATTTCTTCAATTCTTTCGCTATAGATTAGATTAAATCGAACTCTTCTGTTATGAGATTTCTTATCTCGAGATCTGAAAGTTTAATTCATGGATTCCATGGCCTAGACGATCAGAAATCGGGAAAAGAAACGACGACTGTTCATTTGTAAGTTAGATTACGCCATAGTTTTGTTTAAAGTTTTATTCCCCGATCTGAAAACCTAGGTTAAGGATTCCTTAGCCTAAGCAATCAGTGACGAGAATTAAAGTTCAAACAATAGAGAATTTACCTTTCTTTGCTTGATTGGATTAATGTTGTTTCTTGTGTTCGATTTTGTTTGATAACAAGGGAGTCTAGGTTACAGATTCTGTGACTTAGACAATTAGTGATCGAGTTATGTTATTTTGCCTAAATAATTCGTATCCCCTTTTGCTTAAACTTCTTCTTAATGCTTTTTTTTTGAAATCTGGTTCCCCTGGGTCCCCTTTGGCTTCTCTCAATGATGGTCTAGACTGAGATCTTCTCAGAATTAGACTTGAAAGAAGCAACTTAGCTTGAGGTTTCTCTCAAGACTAAGTACATGTTGCGACTTAAATCAAGGCCTCTTTGGTTTAAGTCAAGGTTCTTTGATCTGAACTTGTATGAGTATAGGTCAAAGAATCTCCTAAATGTACCTCACATTTAGGCGACATGCTGTCCAAATTTCATGTGTTCATAGGTTAGTGGTAATAAGTAATAACAGTAAATACAGGGACCTTAGAGAATGAAATGTCTCTCTTATACAGTCGCCAAAATCGATTTAATTATTACTTTTTGTTGAGGATTGTCAAAAGGTGAAGAACACTCTTGCAGAAAATTGCATTTAGGTACTGTAGTATTGAAACCTTACCCAGTAACTCTTTCTAGCATTTCTTTTAAAGTTCTGGACCAAAATGTAAAATAAACAATGCCTGAAGCGAAGATTGGATGATGTCCTGACTTAGTCGTTTTATGGATTCTAGATTGTTAGGACTGTACATTTAGATGTTAAATAGCGACTTAAAATAACCAAAATGTGGTTAATTAAGGTTTCTGGACTATGTTGAATAATGTGCCTTGGTTACAGCTAGTACTCAAGAACAGTAGCAAAGGTGGAGCGTGTTTATTGAAGTTGCTAATTATTGCAAAAGGTTTTATTTAGGCACCCTCAATTTAGTCTGCTATTGTCTTTGTTTGTAGTTCATGTGAGCTCTGTAAATATAGATTGAAATATGAGCTGTTCCTCTTATCCTCATGACCAGTGTATTCGTTGAATAGTTGAGGTTGTAAGCCAAATACTAACATGACTGTATTAGCAAATTCTTATATCGGGTAAGTACTTGAGCAAATCAATTTTCTTTACAATCGTTAACAGTGGTTCCAATGTAAGAAGTTAGGCAGCAAGATTTTATACACGGTTGAACATAAAAGTTAGCAAGTGAGGAATAAAATGTTGGAACTTTATGAAAGAATTTGTTATGGAGTTAGTATGTCCAATAGTAATCCGCTTTGATGACCTTGATAAGAGCCAGCCCATAATTGCCTTCAAATGTGATTTGCTACAAGACAAATAATGACAGGTGGTGTTGTTGTGCGAAAGTATAAAAGTTGTGTTAATGAACATATCCAAGACACAAACTAACTCGATTGAACACTCATCATACATTCTGCTGTACCGATTCTAATTCACTGTATTTAAATTTCACACCCACTTCTCATCAAAACTAAAGTAAACACCGATCCAACTAAGCTAATAGTTACTCCTTCTTTACTGTCTCGACGGCTCGACGCTGACCCACTCCTTCTGGTACAAACAGTTTCTCCATACCCAATCGGTACCACTCTCTTACGCAGTTGTACCAGTACTTGGGTCCCATGCCGAATGGTGCTGACGCACCATGAACGGGACTCACCGTTAAATTCCCCTCCATCTTGCGATGCCTTGAAGACTAGCCCGACAAAATGTAATAGCCGGAATCATTGTCGGATTCAGACCCGTTATCATGCATAGGAAATGACACGTCAGCCAGAAACTTTATAAATTCATTAAAAATAATAGGAAGCTCAGAAAAATACAAACGACACATCCGTATAATTCTAAAAATCAAAATAAACCAAGTTCACTGATACTTTGATATAAAATTACGTCAAGGTAGCGACCTTTTACATTTTTGAAGTATTTTCACTTTAGAAATGAATTTTATAAGATTTTAGAAAATTAGTAAAATTCGATTATAAATTTCTAAAATTTTGAAACCAAGTATCTTTGAAATAAAAATTCCAAATATGATATCTTTAAAATTAAGTATTTTCAGATATAAATATCAAGTACTTTCCAAATAAGTATTTCCAAGTCTAAAAAGGAATTCCTAAAAATCAAAAGTGTATAAAGGCTAAGGTGAATAAAAATCACCAAATATCCCAAATGAAACATCAAGATTAAAAGTCCAAACATGAAACCTAAAGTCAAAATCGAAACCTCTTCGTTTGAGGAAAAGTCCCTCGCTAGGGTCGAGCTCGACCTTAGATGACTTAGAAATCGAATTCTTACGGGCCCCCCTCGTCCAAAGAATTCCATTTTTGTTCTCACAAGAAGACCGATTAAGATGGTCCCGAGAACCGACTCTTATTAAGAAGACCGATTAAGATGGTCCCTAGGGTCGTTAAAAAACCAACTCTTATCAAGAAGACCGATGAAGATGGTCCCTAGAGTTGTAAAAGAACCAACTTTCGTCGAGTAGCCATCAAAGAGAACCCGAAGGTTGCAAAACTCGTTTTGTTCTCATAAGAAGACCGATGAAGATGATCCCGAGAACCGACTCTTATTAAGAAGGCCAATTAAGATGGTCCCTAGGGTCGTTAAAAAACCAATTCTTATCAAGAAGACCGATGAAGATGGTCCCTAGGGTTGTAAAAGAACCAACTTTCGTCGAGTAGCCATCAAAGAGGACCCGAAGATTGCAAAACTTCTTTTCACTCTCACAAGAAGGCCAGTCATAGCCCCGAGAGTTTACCAGAAATAATCTCTAGTGAAGCCTCTCTTTCATCAATCAAAAACCTCTTCCAAATCAAAATCCATTTCTTTTTAGTCAAGTTAGAAGTCTTTCGTCGATCCTTACTTGGGTCCCGTTCACTGAGTTTGGTACCATCAATTAAGTCCTCCTTAATAGCACTCCATAAGTCTCTTTTCTTAGCTCATTACGTCAATACCCTTCACGTCCCTTAATCAGAGGTTCTCGTAGGAAACTACGGGTAATTAACAGTAGGGGCTTGCGCCTGCTGGAAAGAAAGGACCCGCTAAATCAAGAAACTTCTTTAAGTAGCGACTCTTGTTAGGATTCTCTTATGTTGAGAGATACCCGCCATAGAGATCGAAACCTTAAGGGAGGTGAATCTAAGGCTATGTTCCCATTGTTCTTCGAGAAATTCCTTCGAGGAGAATAATGATGAAAAAGTTGCGACACCGATAAGTTAACGAAAATTTTTCTTTATCCGTACCCATATCCGTTAGTCTAACGAAAATAAAATCTTACCCGTACCTGCCTTATCGAATACGATACGGATAAACGGGTTTCATTGACAGCCCTAGATCAAACATTCTCCATTTCTGATATGACAGAAGGTAACTAGAGGCACTTTTTTTTTTTTGAATTAAGTAGGGAAAACAACCCTACCACTTTCTATTGATTTAGAAAGCAGAGATTACAATGCTAGGAAGGCACCGAACTGTTTACAGTAAAACCCCTCCAAAAGTAATTACCCATAATAACTGCTCGGTACCATCCCATTTGATACCGGTTCATTATCCCCTATTTTTATTCTACCCCATCAGAATCAGTATTATAAATAAAAATCCGTGGGTGTCATTGATTATTTGGTTAAAAATTATCTGACACATTCTGCTCCAACTAATGTTAAAAGTAACCCGTTTTAGGTATCTGCAACATGGTAACCTATGGATATATGTGTAACGGGTATTATTCATTTTACAAGTAACCCGTTTTAGGTATTATTGTTTATTTGGAATCTCATTGAATCGTTTGAAATATCATGCGTCCCCTTTCTAATTTCTGATCCATCTTCCTCTTCCCCTCTTTCTTCGGGTGTCGCTCTCTCCTACCTCGCTGAGGGAAAAAAAACACAGCCTAATCCCAACCCCTTTTATACCAATTTTTACTATTGACTAGCAGCAGTGCCCGCTCAATGTGCGGGCAATTTTTTATTTGATATATTTCAAAAAAATTAAAGACTTTTAGTATATATCTTTTATAGCAACAGTGCCCACCTAATTGTGGGCGGATTTTAATACGTGAAAATTATTTAACATGAATATGTTGTTTATTTTTAATATTTAAGTTCAACGTTGTCTTGATCGATGCTAAAGGTAACAGTGATATTCACCGATTTAAAACAAATAAAATCTATAAAAATAGACATGTGAATAACTAAAAAATTAATTCGATGAAGATAAAATATGTTTCTCGATTAAAAGTTTCACATAAAAGTATATTATCTCAAACATAAAAAAATAATACAACATGTCAAAATTCTTGAATCGCTTTTGCTCGGCAAAAAGCGACACAGGACACGCATTACTTTTTTATAATATCAATTTTATTTTTTGAATTTTTTATTTATTTAATAAAAAACATGCATATGCGCCGATGCGCGTTAATCGTAATATTGGCATTAGTTGATTTCATATGCACATGATTTCTCACTATCTTGATTAACATATTAATCACAATCTAATTTAAAAGGTAAAAATAATATTTGAATCAGCCAATGATCTTTCTCCCATTTCTGTTATATATTACATTCCAAATTTCTACGGTAATTATTTTCATCATCTGTCTACCTATTCCATTGAAACTATATTAATTTGGTGTGCCGTGAGTTGCACGTGAGGGGGCTTCGGCACTGTGGTTAGAATAGTTCCGTCATCTTAGCCGTTGGTTTTCCGCAGTTCATCTGAGCCGTTGTTTGCCTCTTCTAATCGTGCCCCTTTGTTCTCTTTGGTTTGCCTGGCCCGCCGTTGGATTCGTTTCTCTAGATCTTTCCTCTCGATGCCACTCTTTCTCTCTCCGTCGAGGAAGATTCTCTTTCTGTCTCCATCTTCACTTTTTCCACGCACACCATACCGTCTCTCGAGTCAAGGACGACAAAGTACGCGATGCAGGTCTCTGTGTGGGTTTCGTACGGGGCTGCAATCCTCATCTGCTCTCGGTGCTCCAAGTTTTGCACTGTGATCTCTTCCCTTCTTCTTCGGCTTACTCCGGTGTTTGCCCGCTAATCGAGCACATTTTTCTCTTGGTACAATACAACAAGGCCAAAGAGAGATAGGACAGCCAACGAATAAAGGTTCCTTAGGCCCTTTCTTCGTACAATAAGGGTTTCACCTCTCCTGCGCCTCAACATGGGAGGAGGTCCATTGAATTAATTCGGAGTTTTCACATATTCATTGGAGGAAAAAGGAGCAGAATCTGTGATTGAAGGTAGATTTCAGAGAAAGAATGTACTATTGTTTGCTTATGGATATGAAATCAGTTTTAATTGTACAATAATTTTGTTTAGTTAAATTAGTTTGATTGCTTCTGATCTTTTTTTTGTGTTTAATTTCTAAATTTTGAATCGCCTTTTCGGATTGTTTGACGACTACAGCAGAAGTAGGGTTGCATAACGTTTGCTTTTGGTAAATTTATCTTTACTTTTCTTTGTCTTAAGTTTGAATTTTTCTACTCTACTGACAAATTCAGATGTTAATTTGTGGAAAATTTTGCCATCTAAGATATAGCTTCATTTTTTTGGTGGCCCAGAAGCAATGAAACAAGATGAAAAAGTTATTCATTCTACTGCTCTGGCTCTCCAAATCAAGGTATTTAGAATTTTTGCTTAATTGCTCTAAATGATTTTCTATCTATTTTGAATTTACTTTTTACAGTTTGTGCTGCAAGTTACTTTGTGCTTTAAAAGTGTTCTACCCTTTGAATGATCACATGTTTCTTAAAGCGCGTTAACCTACTAAAAACCATAAAAAATTTACATGTTGCTTTTAAGTTGAATGAAAGCAATCTAAAAGTTAATTGTGCATGGTATTTTTCAACTATGCAGGTTGTACAAGAAGAGTTGGTTTGCAAATATAATTATGTAATCTGTATCATATATCAGGAGCCCAATGTCGCAAAACATTTAGCTCCTGTTGTTTTTCTGAGCTCTAGATTTGGTATGTTTTTTTTTTATGTTTAATCAATGATTACTAAACTGAATTGTCTGCAAGTATACCAGTATATACCAGTGTCGGCTGACATGACTCCTGGCTTTTTGTAGACAAAAGTAAGCTTTCTCATTTAGTTGATCAATATTTTTTACTTGGAAGCAAATTAAACAATTGATATTAAGAGTAGTTGCATTTTGCGATAGGTGCCAATGGTACCGATTACCTTTCTGGCTACGGATAGAGGGTCAAGGAATATCAGGGTCTAAAATGTGATATTTGTGGCAAGAGGTGGATGGTAAAGCATGGGTAATCAATGCGGTATCGACTTATTTATAATGTTCATTACATATTCATAATTTTAATTGTTGTTTCTGCTAATAAATCCAAATTTCGACATGGCATATTGTTTGCGATTCAATTGCTGATAATAGAAAGTGCAGGATGGTCTTTTCATTAGTTGTTCTGCGCTCCACTGAAATATTTCTTATTTGAAGGTAAGAAATGAGGAAGTTTTGCCTTTTCATGTCAATTTTGTGTTTATGGTAGTGATTTTGTTAGCGTGACACATAGTCAGCGACCAAATCAAAGTGTTTATGGTAATGATTTTGATCTTCAGTTTCATAGCTTTAAATCCTACTAACTTTTATTTTGCAAGGAGGTCCAAGTGTTGCTTATAGATGGAAATAACATTCGAATTGGTTGGTGACTTCTTTGGCTTTTTCAGTTTGGTATTAATTCTCTCACCCTATTCTAATTGAGTTTAATTTAATAATCTCTGTGGTTAATAGATGATGAGAGTGTTCTCTTATTGAGCAATTAATAGACTCAAATTAGATTAGTTTGTATGCTTGATTTTGGTACTCTTTGACCATTTTATGTTGTTTACTGCTCGATAGAAATATTTTTGGTGCTCATTTATCAGTGCAATACAGTAATTTTCTTTTTTTACAGTTTAACAAATTGATTGCAAGGGTGGGATTTTGTTAGATTTGGACAAACTGTGATTGTTTTCTTTTCCGATTTAGTAACTATGATACTGAGACATTGGATATTGTGCTCAGATTTTTGGTTTACATACTTGACTGCCTCTAAGTAAGTTTTTTTGGTGAGATGGAGAGTCAAAATATGTTGTACAGTGAACAAAATGAATTTTAAAATTTCAATTTTGCTTGCTTGGCAAATTGCAATAAAATGTTTTGGAAGTGTCAGTAACACGTACAAACCATATGAACATGATACAGAGAAAGGAACATAACCATAGATGCATACTGGTAAATGCTAGGCAGGTACGTTGCTGAAGTTGACTGTACATAGAAGTAATTTTTTTTCCTCTGAGCTTTTTTTTGTAACTATTTTGCAAAAAAAATTTGGAAAAGAGGAAGGAAAAAGGCATCAAGTGAACTCCTCAAGATGAGACTAGGTAATTTATGTTATTTTATTTTTCCAGCCACACTTAATTGAAGGAGTAGCGGCACCATTGTATTCAGCTCCTGCAACTAGGTAATTTATTTTAATTCCCCTTTTCGTTGGTGTTATATTTTTTGTCTTAATTTTTCCTTATTTCCTTAGTCGGGTTGCAACCGTGAAAGGAGAAGCAAGAGTTGTTGGTCGCATTTACAATGGAAAAGGTCTCAAGTTGTAGTGGTTAGTCCTTGAACCAGTGAACTCTTTTTAATTTACACCTTAATTACAACCACTTATAGAAATTATATGAAACATTGCTGCAGGCTTCCTTTCTTAATTGCAGCGATAAAGAATAAAGAGTTCTTGGCAAGGGAGCACAGCTCAATGAAGATGGTGTTCATTGAGCCAATTATTTTTATTTCCACCTTTGGGCTGATGGGTTGAGCCAAATAAAATTATTGATCCATAGCTCTACGAAATCAACATCATGCATGCAAACCTCAAATAAAATCACTTTTGATTTTGTTCTTGATCTACTATAAGAATTTACTTTACCCTTAAATATGAAGCCATATGACGTATTTTCTTAATTTTAATTACCAGGATACTTGGGTGTATAAATGTTGGCATTTAGATTTTTTTTAGTACATACACCAGTCTGATTCTCGGTAGCAAGAAATTGATTTGTACCAGTCAAACCACAATTAGTGCTGGTACACATTGCCAGTCATCCTAGAATTCTGATTGTTCTTTTTCACGCATTGCCAGTATTTTGTCTAATTTTATATATTTTTGTCGCCATTATTAGTGGATTGATATGCAATTAACCTAATTAGTTCTTTTGGTAAAATGTCTATGCAATATAGCAAGCTGAAGAAAAATGGAGAAACATTGTTATGAGAATAAACATGCTGATGGTTCATTCTATTTTAATTTCAAGAATAGTTGGAGGAGGGCTGATATAAGGTGGTACTTGATGTGTTCCAAAAATACTGGTCAGCCTTATTTATATCATTATTTTAAAATTGAATTGTGGGAATATTGGTTTGAATAATAAGATGGCTAAGAAATAATCAAATTGTGAGGATAATGGTTCATGCACTTTCCTTTTTTTTTTTGTCGTTTAAAGCCCTTCGAGCCAAAGTCATTACTGGAATAGTTCGAACAGTTACATCTTTAGTTGCAGGACTGAAAAGGAAAAAATTTCTAACAATAGAAAGGAAACATTGGAAAGCTAAATTCCTTGCATCTAATTTTATTTATCCTACCATACTTAGCAATCCACTCTCTGCATTGCACTCTCTAGAAATGTGCATGCAACCCCAATCTGGATTAGATCTAAACAGGTACGTGCAAAGTTTATTCAAGTTAGGTTGGGTGTTCTTAGTGACTATTCAAGTTTAGAAGACGAATCAATATAATTAATAATTGTGATTATAATATTATTATTATTATTATTATTTTTATCAGGGTCTTTGATGATTGCACTCCACCAGTAATAGCTATTTTATTTTATTTATAAAATTAGTACTTAATCATCTACATGAAACTTTCAGTTTTTCTATAACTTTTCATTTGTAATTATATAAGTTAGAAATTCATTGGATGTTTTGCAATGGTTGGATTAGTTGATTACTAATGAAATTTGGTATATTCCAGCTTACCATAGTAAGAAAATAAAAATTGTGATTTTGCAATTAATTTAGGGCAGCTTAAAAATAATAAGAGACATTGGAAATCATATTGAATTTCATACATTTGATTAACGTAATGTTTTACAATTTAACAAAGTATATATGCAACTGTATTTATGTCATTCATAACATATTCACGCTCATTAGAAAATCGTTTCGCGGCATATTCAGATAGGAATGCGTCGCGCAACGCGCGAGAATAGAACTAGTATTTGTTCATTTGATCAATTCCTTGCTTTAATTGGCCGATGATGTTGACTCAATTAGAATATATGGAAAATATGACTCTAATTGGAGGCATGAAATAAATAGAATTACATCAATACTTAAATAGTAATAAATCCAACGTCATTTAATATTTTCTGCTAGATATTTTTCTTGCTAATTCCATTGAGTACATCGTAAAATTGTTTTTCTCTAAGGCAAATTTAAAAATAGTCAATAAACACATTTGACCATATTTGATTTGGTCCATTAAATGCTTAAGTTTCCATTTTTAATTGGAGAATTTTATAATTTTTTTGGAAAATAAATCTGAAGATTGTGTGGGTATATATTTTTGGAATCTTTACAAATTTTTGTCGATTCTTTACATATTTTTTGTCGATATATTCATGGAATAATAAACAGTAAAAATCTAAGAAAGCATGCAATTTATTCAGCACAACCTGCAAATAATGATTTCTAAGGTGTATTTTAATCAAATAAAACCATTCTTTTCTTGTGCGATACAGTTTTGGAGAGTTTATTTATCAAAATTATACATATTTGGAACAAAATTTCAGATTTTGTAAAATTTCTTACTACAAGCAATAAATTTGCGCATCAAGAATTTGTTGGGTTTCCAAATCAACATTTGGACATGCTTAAGCTCATTGTCCAATTACATTTAACAAATTTCTCAATCAATATTCAAATAAATGATTCAACAGCCAAGTATCACAGTAAAAGTTCAAAATATATAAATGTGCACTATGACTATCACATGCCACCTACTACCCATAAATCTGATTTCATGGTTTATCAGTATTTTTACAGAACAAATGAAATTACTGAGGATAGCGGCACGACAGTTAGGATGGATGTCCCAATTTGCACATTTCTTTCTGTGTGAGTAACCATTATCACTGGTTGTCCCAATTTTTCTTACTCACTATTGCTTTCATTTATGTTAACCCAATAGTGTACATGAGCAATTTCTTTAAGTTAATAACTTCTTATGCCTCCGTAATTATCATGTATTGGTGTATGCCTACCTAGAACAGATTGTCACAATACAATCTCGTACTTTTGTTCAATTATTAAAAGGGAGAGGAGGAACTCTGTTATAATATGAATGCATAGAATGCAAATAATTGTAGGATCTGACAGAAACACGATAGTAATTTTTTCCCTCCAAAATAGTAGCCAAATGCCATGTTTTAGTTTTAAGAAAACGAATAAATAAATTACAAAGGTAATAATTATCTCTACTGCAACAGACAAAGTAATAAGAAAAAAACATTCACGTATTTTGATGACCTAGTCCCTCTACGTGAATACCAGTACCACAAACTGGTACCATTCCCAAGTATTCTATTAACCCACAACATAAGCAGATCAAACGAATATAAAAGCACAAACTGAAACATATGTATACATAGAAGTACTTTAAAAAGTACTTACATTTACATAGAAGTACTTACATATATACAGAAATATATATACATAGAATCTTATACTCCTTTCTACAGAAATATATATACATAGAAGTACTTAAAAAGTGGTATATTTGCTTCAGCTCTTTCCTTACCATCTCAATAAGCTACAAATCAATCAAACAAATATAAAGTCAACTTCTGACCCCAGAAAGTAAATCCTAATATTTTTTATTTGTCCAAGTTTTCTTGAGAGGTTGCTTATTGGGTTTCAATGTACCGGTAATAGCAACAGCTATCAGTACATTCCCTATTTCGGATGCTACCTTGACACCATTCTTGTATCAAACTTCTTAGATGGATCCTCTTCCAAGAGCTGTCAAAAAGGCACCAACCAATTCACCAAATTACCCATTAAAAACCAAATCAGATAGGCATGACATATTAGTTTGTTAAGCAACCAACAACTTAGTTCTTAATCTGTTGGAGAAAGAAAAAAGTACTTGAGATTAGAGACTTTTACCTGTTGCAATCATCTAACCTCAATCGACATAAAGAAAATCAACGGCGAGCCAAACAAAATCAGATCTATGCAATAATTATTTTCACATCGCAAGGTACATAGAAACACGAAGTAGATTCCAACAAGGAGAACATCATGAGAAACAACTGCTTCAAATTGGAGACTTTTGGCGGTGGTGGCCTCGGTTGTTTAGGCCCACTTATTGGCTTATGCTGTAGACATTAGAAAATAGAAATTAGCAAAAAAATCAATAAAATGGGGCATTGAGGGATGAAAAACTGGTTGATAAAGGAAGGTACAATTTTCTTGTGAAAAGAGGCATTCGAACCAGATGGCCAGATCTTCTGTGAGGTCGATGCCCGGCCCATCCTGAAAGGAGAAGCGCCAATGACGTTTGCCTATGTGCTGCATGTGCAGATTCAAACCACTCGTTTGACGTCCTCCTCTTTCTGCATGCTGAAAATCCCAAAAAGAAAACAATCAATATAATGAAATCGAGCAGAAAAATCAACCAAACACCAAATTTCAAAGCACAAGAGTTCAATCCCCTACCAGTTCAGGTTTTCCGCAGCACCAGCATACCTATCATCTCGTCATCTCGCCACCAAGCAGGCAATCTCGTTACCTTCTATATCATAGAGAATTACATATTTCACACCAGACATATAATTCGTTGATCTTACTATCGCTTTGCAAACTGGTCACTAAAAAAGGCGGCTGGATAAAAATGGTTATGGAATTTATCAATTGCAATGTATATACCATAATCTGATAATCAAATTAAAACCTATTTTTCAACAATTATAATTCACCCAGATTGAATGATCAGTTAGTCCTAAAAACTGACACAAATCAAGGTTTAGAAAACCATACCTGTAAATTAGATAAAGATATGTAGTTAGTTGCGAAGTCCAACAACCATCATGAAAACAAACGCATCAGATCTAAAACATCCAGACCAACAAAAATGGCAGCCGTGTCCTTCAAAACTGTAGATTGAGCTAACACAAAATTAATTATTTTGATCAATATCTTTCATCATATTTCAAAGAAAGCACATTCGAATACCCCATGGCCTAAATGAAATTTTTTAAAAATGATAAATCAGATAAAGACATGCCTTTTCTTCACCAAGGGTGCCGGTGCCAGCGCCGACCATTCTCCACCGTACGCAGTTGAGCACCGCTGAGAGGTTTGTCAAGTCGAATATGGCGAAACAGGTCGCGCAATACACCATGGCGAGGCCAAAGAGCGACGCCAATCAGTGATGACTGTGGGAGTTGAGGCCTTTCGTTATCAAGCCATAGCCATCGCTAGGGTTTAGTCCGAGAACGAAAATGGGTACACCACAAGCACTCTCCCTCTCTCTCTCTCTCTCTCTCTCTCTCTCTCTCCCTCTCCCTGGGTTCGATTGTGCCTTTTCTCTCTCAAGAGGCAGGGGAGGAGGTAGAAGGACTGAAAATCGCCCTCCATATCAAACGGAATCGCCGTAGCTTTTCAGTGATCATCTCCTTAGCTTCTCCCAATTGTCATTTGGTGTGGATTAGATCTTGATTGGAGGGGGCGGCTAGGGTTAGCGAAAGAAATAGAAAGCGAAGGCAAAAGAAAAGAAAGGAATGAAATTGGGGAAAAAATGAATCGGGAAAGAAATGGAAAGGACGAAAAAATTGGGGTTTTAAAGTAGCGACATAGATTTTTAATGAAGAACTAAAAAAAATATGACATAGAGGCGAGAATCGAACTCGAACAACAACGATGTTTAGACGCTGCTCCGCTCTGCTCCAGCGACTTGACTTATTTGTGTGTAGAATCGACTTCTTTATAGAAATAGCAATCTAAACCGTATATCATATTGATCAATGATTTATAATGGCGTTAACAATTGTGTTCAACCCCTTTGTGTGAAAAATGCTGACCTTGCTAAGAGTGCTTTATAAGTAGTAGAGATTAAAGATACCGACGCAATATAAAAAAAAGGGAGAGACTAGAAGAAGAGAAGGGGACACCTATGATTTCATCTCTCTCTCTCTCTCTTGCTCCTTGGCTCCTCAAATTGTTTTTTTTCCTTTTTGTACGTATAACAAGAAAGGAGAGGGTAAATTGTGACTAATTATGCTGTTGAGTGTTTGCACTATTTTTCTTTTTTACTTCTTTCTCCTTTGATTTTGTGGTTCGTGTTTGAGTTTATGCAAAATAGTTAAAGAGAAAAGAAATTAAGCAATTATCCAAAATGAGATGAACCATGGAACTAAAGATGAGACGATTTGCTCCAATAATTTTCAGTTATTATAATAAAATTTTAGGGATACAATTTGCTGATTATAATAATCTCGGTAATTATCATCTTCACTTTCTTTTTTCTTCTTCTTATTTTGAATAGATCTTGAATTTCCGGTGACTAATTTTTAATTTTAGCATTAATATGGGCTGAGAAATATGAAGATACAACAGAGAAAGGTGAAAAAACATATTTGTCCTTTTGTTTTTCTCTTATTAAAATATTATGTTAGAAATGATGCTACTAGAAAGAAAGAAAAGTGTATATTGACATTATTTATTACCATAATGGAGCCTTACATGGTACTAATTAGGTACCGGAGTAGAGGAGGAAAGTGATAATATAGGAGGATTTGCATGCAAGCTATCATAGAAATAATAAAAGAAATTAGCAAAAATTATAATGTGATTCTTTATATGACCAGCTGGATTTTGAGGCTCTTTGTTGCTTTTCGTGTTTGAAGATTTGTCTATACTGCATAGGAATTATAATTGTGAAACTCAATAATACAACTTAACTAGCAATATTTATCTTGACTTCATAGTTTTGTGTTTGACACTGGATAGATATATTTATCTTGACTTTACCATAATGGTAATAAGTAAAAGTTAATATGTTTTTTGTTCTCAATGTTGGTGAATGTTCAAGCGGGAGAAATAGAATAAAAGAAAATAAAAATGATATGGTATCATCTGTCGCTTACTCGCTTATAAGTGCTTAATTAATATTTCTGAAACTGAAGAGATTATTCAAAAAATATTGCTAATTAATGGTGCGTTAATAATTTAGTCGTTAATGGAAATACCTATATCTTATAATGGTACGTTGCTGTATCTTATATTTAATTAATTGGTGCGTTAATAATTGTAATTGAGCTAAAAATTCTTAATGGAAATTGTAATTATACATCTAAGTTTGAAATGAAGAGCATTTTTCATATTTCCATGACAAAGATTACATCGATGCTTGATTTCATACTAGGTGGGAAAATCGAGCTTCGCTCGATATATGAACATAAAATTTATTAAAAAGTAAGTAATCAGGATTATAAATAAAGATATGTGGGAGTCTGGTTTAAAAATTTTAATCAAAAGATATTTTTATATTAATCAAAAGTTGTTTATGAAATGGTTTAAAAATTTTATTGAATATGAGTAAACAGTAAAACAACAAAAATTAGAAAATGATAGAGGATAGGATAATAGAGATATTAATGGGAACATCGAGCTTCACTCGATACTGAAAATTTTTTACTAATTTTTATTATCAATTTCCCTCAATAAAATGAATTTTGCTTTATGATTTTTTAAAAAAAAAATTAATATTGAATATCATTAGCAATAAACCCAAAATAAAAATATCTAACCCTATTATTATCTAACCCTATTTTTATCTCTAACATGACCTTATACATTTTCCTAAACATCCCGGCCCTAAACCCAAAATAAAACTATTGAAATATCTCTTTGCATACACGACAGAAAAGGTATTACACAGACAATCAACTAAAACAAAAGACCATAAACTATTACTACATTTTTCATCAAGATGATCATGCTCCAAGCGTACCATTTTTAAACCCCAGCTTGATCCCCCATGCAAGCTTAGTACCTTTTCACACTCCCTTAATTTAAGCCCATAGTCTCATACCTATACAGGTAACAGAAACATATTCAATGAACTTAGAAAATCTATTTAATTTGATGAAAGTAGCTTTGTCTAAAGTAGAACCAAAAGATTTTCCTCCCCTTGGCATTTTGGCTTTTGGTAAAACTGCGATACTACTTTTGCAGGTAATAAAAATCAGAATAGAAATCACTTATTAAAGTGCCACAGTAAATAAGAGACGGGTTTATTTTTCCCATTCAGCTGCCAAATTATCTTTTTTGTTAACTTAAATAAATTGCACTCAAGGGTTTAGCTCCTCAGCTATCTATGTGGCACCAATTTATTTCTTCACAGGTTATTACAACATTAGGCTAGGTATAAGAGCAGATCCAAATCCTTTGGAAGTGCACAAATTTGAAAGAAAATAATGCTAGCTGGGACATGGCTTTTGGTGATTGGACAGTGCCAAGCTATGTTGCCCAGATACTTCAAAAAAATACACGAATACACGAATTTCGTATCCGACGCGGATTCGCGTGCGATTCGCACCCAACGTCCCACGTGGCGTATCCTATTATTTTAATATATTTGACTTAAAAATTCGATTAGGATTCGGCTGGAATTCGACTTTGATACGTTAGGATACTTTTCTGGATACGGATCTGATTTGTTGTTACTTCCTTTGATAACCTGCCAAACTCCAAAACTCCAAATCGCCTCTTCCATTTCGACTATCCAAAATCATTTATGAATTCTGAAATCTGAATTTCTGATCCTCTCCGTGGCTTCTTACCTCAGCCCAATCGCATCTCACCTAGGTGACATCGCCTCTCACCTGAGCAGGTCAGCCCAATCGCCTCTCACCTGAGCGGCTGAGCCGAACGCCTCTCACTTTATACCTCTCTCCCGCTCTCACCTCTTCTGGCTCTATAATTCTCATTGTGAATTTGCCTAATCAGTGTCATCTCCTTTTCAATTTGCTGGTAAACCCTAGAACTCACTGCTAATTATTTGTTTGTTTCGATTTTGTTTGTTGTGTCATAGTGTGAATCGTTGATTGGGGAGGATCACTAATACATCGCTTGCCTAATCATCGATTTTCTTTGTTGGTGATTATTCTCCTCCTTCAGAGTCTTTTGCTCAGAGGCTGTACCTCTTGTACTGATTAGTACTTGTGTATTAGGATCACAACATTGATTGGTATTTGACATCTGTCATGTGTTTCTGGGATTTTGTGTGCAAATGAACAACTATTCATTTTAATAAAAAGATACTTTTCTTCTTACGTTTGTACTTCTTTGGGATAAGGGTGGATGAAGTGCAGTTGCAGCTTGTTGTGTTACATTTTCATGCCACATTTGTTTGGTATTTTAATTGTTATACATGATGTGTTACATTTTCATGCCACATTTGTTTCGATTTTCTTTGCTCTATTAAACTGGTTCTATATTGGTACATATGTGCTTGCATGCTTGCCTTCTTAATTTCTTATGTTTTGCAATTTGCACTTTTGAGTTGGATTTAAAAAAAGAGAGAATCATCAATCTTTTGATATATTAGATGATATTTTGTATTATTTATATATACTGCCGTATCCGTATTTTTTTAAAAATGCCGCATCCCCGCACCCGCACCCGTGCAACATAGGTGTCAAGACTGATAATAATTTGATTTTGATGTACCTGTTGAATATCTAATCGAGTGCTGATTGTTGAAATATAGGGCAGAATCTCTTTACAAACAGAAATTATTAAACATCTAAGAAACAGTGATTAGAATTATTCTATTTTCTTTGTTACCTAAAAGTCGATCACTATCCACAGCGGCACTGGTTCTTCACAAACAGTGATTATTGAAATTTATAGGGCAGAACCTCTTTACAAACAAAAATTATTAACCATCTAAGAAACAGTGATTAGAATTATTCTATTTTCTTTCTTACCTAAAAGTCCAGCACTATCCAAAGTGGCACTGGTTCTTCACAAACAGTGATTACTGAAATTTAGGGCAGAATCTCTTTACAAACAGAAATTGTTAACCATCTAAGAAACAATGATTACAATTATTCTATTTTCTTTGTTACCTAATAGTCCAGCACTATGCACAGTGGCACTGGTTTTTCACTGAGCTCACGATCCTGTCCTTACTCCAATCTTCCTAGACAAAGCAAAAATAAAGTTTCACTTTTTTAAAATGTTATTTCCATTATAAAGGCACTCAATTAAACTTGATCAAAATAAATCATATCATAAAAATATAAAACCATCTCAAGTGGAGCCTCTGCAGTCATTATAAGATTGGCTTGAGTGTAGCTGAGCAATTATGAGCTGCACCAAGCTTGCTGCCTTGAACTCCTCTTAGGTCATATCCGCAAACTCTGCATCATAAATCAGCAGTCATGATTATCCTAGCCAAAAATTATAAGTTAATCAATTCAACAGTTAATTAATCATTATTTTGACTTTTTTGAAAGTACTTATTGTTAATCCCAAGCTTGTATGATATACCCTTCCAATTGGTCGATTTGATCAACTTCAAACTATCAACAAAGATGTTGAATCTCTTTTGTCTCTAAGAATTTAGGCTCATGGGTCCAACACAGGGACAAAAATACCAAAGAAAAGAAGGATAAAAAACACTCACACCTTTTGAACTTCAAACCATTCCTTTATCAGAAAGCCAGCCTTCCTGTCTAATTCCTTTTTCAAGTAGATAATGAAAAACACAACTTTAGAAAATAAGTTTGAATCATTACATGATACAGATTAAGTAGCTTCACCATAGAAGGAAAATAGCTAAGTTGTTTTATCAGATTCAAAATCACATGTAGCAGAATACAGGTCCTAATATAGAAATTTTACATCTTAGTCCAACAACCACAAACTTTTTTCAATAAAATCCATGAGATGTAATATCCAATGAGAATGCATGACCTAATTTACTCTATTTACAATCAATGACAGTTTAAATGATTCACCCTCAGTATTTCTGGTATAATAATTAACCCTCTTATCTATGTGACTATAATAACCCCCAATATTTTTTTATGCAGACGATCAGTTATGAATTTCAAGGAAATTCTCCTAGAGTAAAACTTGATTCGTTGCAAGTAATTAATAATAAAAAGTTAGTAAAATTTTATATAAA
This sequence comes from Rhynchospora pubera, assembly GCA_028095005.1. NCBI lineage: Eukaryota > Viridiplantae > Streptophyta > Magnoliopsida > Poales > Cyperaceae > Rhynchospora > Rhynchospora pubera. The sequence continues at coordinate 166,571,545 of CM051461.1, read as the reverse complement.
GTTTTCAGTTTCTAATTTTTTTTCATTGCAATACTCTCTTATTGCCAAATAACTTCATAAAAATTTGGTCAAATATTTTATTCCTTTTAATTCATGTTCGTAGGACAAATGAACTATATAGCAATTGAATATACCTCTCTGTTGGCAAGTACAAAATTTTCCCCCCATATATTGTCGGTTTTGGGATCAACAGCATCCCACAATTTAAACACACGGCAATGAAGAACTCCTTGAATCCTGTTAGTAATTTTCAATATCGGGATGACAGTAGACATTGTCACCTATACATAAAGAAATAAACAGTGAAATTAACCCAACCATCTTAATTTTGATTAGAATTTGTTGCATTACTGTCGCGACTTTTTCGTCATTATTCTCCTCGAAGGAATTTCTCGAAGAACAATGGGAACATAGCCTTAGATTCACCTCCCTTAAGGTTTCGATCTCTATGGCGGGTATCTCTCAACACAAGAGAATCCTAACAAGAGTCGCTACTTAAAGAAGTTTCTTGATTTAGCGGGTCCTTTCTTTCCAATAGGCGCAAGCCCCTATTGTTAATTACCCCGTAGTTTCCTACGGGAACCTCTGATTAAGGGACGCGAAGGGTATTGACGTAATGGGCTAAGAAAAGGGACTTATGGAGTGCTATAGCGGAGGACTTAATTGATGGTACCAAACTCAATGAACGGGACCCAATTAAGGATCGACGAAAGACTTCTAACTTGACTAAAAAGAAATGGATTTGGTTTGGAAGACGTTTTTGATTGATGAAAGGGAGGCTTCTCTTGAGGTTATTTCTGGTAACTCTCGGGGCTATGACTGGCCTTCTTGTGAGAGTGAAAAGAAGTTTTGCAACCTTCGGGTCCTCTTTGATGGCTACTCGACGAAAGTTGGTTCTTTTACAACCCTAGGGACCATCTTCGCCGGTCTTCTTAACAAGAGTTGGTTTTTTAACGACCCTAGGGACCATCTTCATCGGCCTTCTTAATAAGAGTCGGTTCTCGGGACCATCTTCATCGGTCTTCTTATGAGAACAAAACGAGTTTCGCAACCTTCGGGTCCTCTTTGATGGCTACTCGGCGAAAGTTGGTTCTTTTACAACCCTAGGGACCATCTTCATCGGTCTTCTTGATAAGAGTTGGTTTTTTAACGACCCTAGGGACCATTTTAATCGGTCTTCTTAATAAGAGTCGGTTCTCGGGACCATCTTAATCGGTCTTCTTGTGAGAACAAAACGAGTTTCACAACCTTCGGGTCCTCTTTGATGGCTACTCGGCGAAAGTTGGTTCTTTTACAACCCTAGGGACCATCTTCATCGGTCTTCTTGATAAGAGTTGGTTTTTTAACGACCCTAGGGACCATCTTAATCGGTCTTCTTAATAAGAGTCGATTCTCGGGACCATCTTAATCGGTCTTCTTGTGAGAACAAAAATGGAATTCTTTAGACGAGGGGGCCGTAAGAATTCAATTTCTAAGTCATCTAAGGTCGATCTCAACCCTAGCGAGGGACTTTTTCTCAAACGAAGAGGTTTTGGCTTTGACTTTGGGTCTCGTGTTTGGACTTTTAACTTTGACGTTTCACTTGGGATATTGGTGGTTTTTTATTCACTTTAGCCTTTACGTTTTTTATCTTTGAAAATTCCTTTTTGAGTTTAAAGGTACTTACTTTGAAAGTATTTGATATTCATATTTGAAAAATACTTGATTTCGAAGATACTATATTTAGAATTTTTATTTTAAAAAGTACTTAGTTTCAGTTTAAAATTTTGTAAACGAGTTTACTAATTTTCTAATATTTATAAAATTCATTTTTTAAAGCGAAAATACTTCGAAAATACAAAAGGCCGCGACTTTGACATAATTTCATATCAAAGTATCAGTGAAGTCGGTTTATTTTGATTTTTAGAATTTATGGATATTTTATTTGTATTTTTCTGAGCTTCCTACTATTTTTAACGAATTCCTAATATTTTTGCTTATTTGGCGTTTCTGATTGGTCCACGTCATAGGGCTGGGCTGAGGTGGCATAGAAGATTAAACTTCTGAAGACGGGCCATTTCTTAATTCCTCTTTTATGGGCTTTGCTAACGGTTGGGCCTATGTCTTTCATTTCTTTTCTGCTTCACATCTTATCTGCTGACAGAGATCGGATACATGGGTTCCGCTATCGTTTTGCCACAGACGATCAAGGTTATCTAGGGCGCTGACATTTAAACAGAGCAGATGGGTTTATTTTGTCGTTAATGGGTTCGACGGAGCGGGTTTGAATCCGCTATCAATTCCGGCCGTCGCAACTCGTCGGCAAGGATACTTTGGCATCGTGAGAAGGAGAGGAACGTGATGACGGCCTTCGTCCTCGTTACGTCGTCTTCATTAATTTGCAACCAACGTTTATTCATTTTAGTCCTTAAAGTTCTATTTTTACTGCTTCCGGCGATCGTTGTCGTTGCGGCCAACGAGCCTGACTTCATTAGGATCGCAACGCCAAGGAGAACACGGGGAGATACTCAATTTGTATTGCGTTCATTTAATTTAGTGGAGGGGCCGCTAACTGGTACGGCACGGCACAGGGAAGTAGCGGGGAGAGATACTTAGGGAATTATTTCAGTTTGTTTTTTTTTACAAAGGAACCACATTAAACTCTTTTAATCCTATTTACCATATGCGCATACTTTAATTGTTAATGAGACTCGTCAATTGGCTTATACCTTCATGAGAATAGGCCTGTAACAAACTTAGACAACATATCATTCATTGGATTTTGCACATGTGGTCAGGTTTTGGAGGTCCTAAGCCGTATATAGCATGCACTGGTACAACACATGCCTGGTACAAATGTCATACACGACATTTAAGTTGATTATGTTACATTATCAATTTTTGGGGCATACTTATACCATTTGTATTCTGGTAAATAGCAATTCCAAAGATAACGAGTCACACATCAGAGTCATGACTAATTATAATAATAACAAGAATGAATTTGTTAAGCTCAATAATCAGGAAACAGTGAATAGGCATCAAATTAAAGAGCAGCTAAACAATCAAAGGTACGTCCAATGTAGGACAACAGAAACTGTACTTCACTATTGTTCATGAAATCAAAATTTACTAAAAGGAATCACAGGATTTGCAACGTTTACTGGTTTCTCAGAAACTGAACACTAGAAATTGCTGGCATCTCTCATGCTAAATTGAACTTTATGAAGAATAGGAACATATTTGGCCATAAGATCATTACGATTCCTACTGAGATTACAATCAAAAGGGAAGTTCAGAACCTAGATACAAGGAGCATTTTATTATTAAAGTCCAGAGACACTCAGATATTCCATTTCATATTATCATGTGCATTTTGGTAACTTAATCATACTATTTCACCAATTCGCAATCTAGAAATAATTAAGTCATGTCAACACATTCTCAAAAGCCACATTTATGCGCATTAATCCAGAACTTAAAAGAAATAACATGAGACGAGATTTTGGCAGCATTTCGACTTGAATTTTGAGGATTTACACAAAGAGATTCTCTAATACGAGCTATGCAAGCTCCTATTAAAGAACCATGGTTTAGAACTGAGGAACCCTCAGCCTAGACCGTGAACTGTACCTAGTCATGAGGAACCCTCAAGCTAGGTTTCCTTCTCCAGTCTATGTCTAAGGACCCCTTAGCATAGACTTCAATGGAGATAGGCAAGATAATCGGATCAGAAATTGGGGAAAAGGAGAACACGATCAAGAAGGACCAAGAGAAAAGAAAAGGATGTGATCAAATTCTAAGGATTTCACCCTGTAAGCCGAAACTAAACCTTGATCTTTACTAACTGATCACCTAATACCATGGAACCCATGGCATAGGATCTCAGATTCCTAAATTCCATCAAGATAAGCCAGAGATTAAGAGAAAGAGGAAAGATTTCGAAGGAGATCAGAAAAGATCAACCAAAGGTGATTAAAATGCAAGAACTTCACTATTGAGACTGAAATAGACTTCAATTTTTATTAATTGATCACCTAATACCATGGAACCCATGGCATAGGATCTCAGCTTCCTATGTTTAATCAAGAAAGAAGAGGAAAGAATAACTGAACTGTCAGAATCGTATTTCTAAAACCGAAACTAGACTTTAACATTTCACTAACAGATCTCCTAGTACCGTGGAACCCACGGCATAGGATCTCAGGTTCCTAAATTCAATCAAGACAAGTTAGAGATTGCGAGAGAGAGAAGATTTCGAGAGGGATCCAAAAAGGAAAGTAAGCGCTTCAAAATGCAAGAATTTCATTATCATAACCGAAATCAGTCCCAACCTTACCAATTGATCACCTAATACTATGGAACCCATAGCATAGGATCTCAAATCCCTAAATCTAATCAAGAAAATCCAGAAAGACCATCATGAAAACAAATACTACTCAATTTGTGCTTAAAAGGCAGAAACAAGCATCAATCAAAGCGAAATTCGCAAATTAACTTCAAGAATCAAGCAATTACACCAAATCCAGTCGCCATTTACCTCTTTTCTTACCTTTTTGCTTCAGTACAACGTCCTCTCTTCAATTGGACTCGCAATTCCTACCTTTCAATCCTATTCTACAGTGCACGACAAGTGCTTGTGAAAATATCTATCTAATTCTATCCTAACTGTGTGTCAGTGTGTGTGGGAATGGGTATTCTTCGGAGTGCTTAGGAACTGCCCCCTCTTCTCTTGCTATGCTCCTTATATAGGCGAAGCGTCTGCCTCTCTTTCCGTCTAGGTTCAGTGAACCATCCTCCTGAGCCCGGCGGTTTTCGTACTAGACTCAACTCGAATTTCAGTTGGGAGCTCCTTCTCGTTTCATTTCTTCTTCTTGGTTGATCTTGGAATTTGGTGCACCGTGGTATGTCAGGTGGGTTCGACATCTCTGTTTCCTTTACACCTGGTACTCCGTGTGTATCCTCTCTCTCTTTCACGAAGGGATCAAAGCAGACAGCCTCAGCGACATTCTTTCTCTGCTTCTCGCGTGCACTCGGTTCACTGTGGACCAATTGAGGTACCTCTACTACTTGTGTACGGTGTACAGGGAAACAGGAGCATCTATCGGATTCTGTAAGAGGGAATTTGAATTTCGCCATTTCCTTCTCTCCATTTACAACTTCATGGTTCCCCTCCATTTCTCCTTTCAAATCAATTTTCATTTGTTGCTGAAACCAAATAAATTGTTTGGACCCCCTCCTTATTGAATTTCTCCATGAAATTTTAGGTGTATACTCAGAAAAATATATAGAATCCGATGAAATCAGGAATTTTCCAAAAATACCCCTCCTTCTATTTTATTTAATTTCTCTAAAATTATGGGCCTCTTTGCATAAAATGGAGGTTCTGCAGCTCCTTTGATCATTCTGAAAGCACCATAATTTTCTTCATCTTCTCTTGAATTTCTGAGTATTTTTCCATAATTTTTGGGATCCATTTGCTATTTTTCATGATTTTCTCAAGCTCCTCATAAATTGGTCTGTGTCTCCAATCATGAAAAATTAGGGTCAAACAATTACAAAAACATTACCGCCTATACCTGTGATAATAAATAATATAGATAAGAAAGGCTCAATTTAAAAGGTACAGACAATATTTCTCACATACCATCATATATATATATAAAAGAAACAGTAACAGAAAACAAAACTTATTATTGCTTTAATTATGCAGTAAATTAATATATTTAATGCCCTTAGGCCTTGCATTAACCGTCAACCACAGCTCACCAATTTTACTGCCCTAAGATAGCTCACATTAATGCATAGTAAATTTTTGTCATTAATGTATATCAATTCATTAATATAAATATAAATAAATACGATTTCACTAATTAATAAATCTCACTGGTTATCAGTATACTAAATCAAAATCATATATAATTTGGTAGATAAAGCACTTACATATATTAATATCGGCTAAACAAAATCAAAATCTTTATTCTGAAATGATAATATACTTTACAATGGTTGTAATATATATTGGTGGAGGATAAATTATTAACAGTACATATTTTTTCCCATTTCTATCACATATAATTTAAGATTTCCAATAAATCCAATTAAAGCAACTGAGAAAATTGCGCTGCAAATTAAAAGGAAATAGCCATAAACACTTATGGAATTTATAAGGAAATAATGTCACCATGATCAGAAATTAATTTCCTTTATATCACAGAAAGCAAGCAATTTAAGAGTTAGAAGCATTCTCATATTCCAACCTTCCCAAATAAAAAATTTGTAAATGTCAAAAGAAATTTTATCATAAAAGTTACTGTAATAACTATTTATATGGGAATTTTAAAAAGGATAAAATAACTATTGACAATACATTCTATATCGACTCAATTGAAACGATAAAGGAGATGAATATAGCTGAATGAACTTGTACCGGTAGTCTAGTAGTCCAGTTACCAGTGCAGCTCGTAGGAAATTTTTCACCCATTTTTGAAAAATGAAAATAAAGGCGAAGATGGACCGGCACAAAATATTATTATGCTTCCATTGAAATGGAACAGGAGCTACTTAGATTGAAAACTCAGGAAAGTAAATGGATCAGCTAAAAAAACAATTTAATCGAATCAAAGGTCTTAACTAAAAGAACAAAAAAATCAAATCAAATAGACTTAAAACTCACCTCGGCGGTCGCCATCTGTCTCTCTATTGGTGCTCTGCCTCGTTTGTTTCTCTTCCTCCAAGCCATCAAATGGTGCTGTTGACTTTCCCTAGCTTGTCTACCCCAAACCCTAGGCTGACTGTAGAAGAGAGAGATGCGAAGCATCGTTTCCGCGTTTATCCCTCTCTTTCTATTTCTTTTGCGCTAGGGTTTCTCTCTTTCTCTTTCACATCACTGTCATCTCTATGGCATTGGCTGAGAGGGTTAAGTGAAAGTGGAGGTGGGGTCCTTGGCTGGGGCGAGTGTGAAAGAAGAAGTGGGTGATGTACTGATGTGGGCGATCGGAGAAGGAGAAAGGGGTGAGAGAGAGAGAGAGAGAAGAGTGTGAGCGGCGCACGCTGCTTGATTATGTTTATGACTTGTTTGATTGTTTACTTAAGAACGAACTGCAGCGTTTTTAGGGCAATAAACTAGAATAAGTTGTGAAATAAACTAAGTACTTGAGGTAAGCCAAATACTCGAAAGAGAGGTCTCAGCAAAAAGGATGCCAAACCTAGGCTAATTCGATGGGTGTTACTTTTGCAGGAATTTGACCTTGAAATCAAGGACAAAAAAGGCTCTGAAAATTCAGTGGCTGATCATCTCTCTCGCTTACACTCAAACCAAAAACAAGAAATTGAAATACCTATCAATGACTCTTTTCCTGACGAAAAATTGTTCTCTGTGCAGGGAGATTTGGGGGCAAAATTTGAAGATGTGATGGCTGAAATCGTATCTGTGGCAGAAATTTCGGACCGAAATTTCAGAATTTCGGACCGAAATTTTGGAGAAAAACAGAAGGCAGAAGAGCCTTGGTATGCAGATCTGGCTAATTTTCTGGCGAGTGGCTACTTACCTTCTGACATGATGGTCAAAATAGGCATATAAAAATGAGATATCACACGCCGACTGGTTTGCGTAGAGACCAAAACAAATGTTTTTTTTTATCACCAAAACTGATTTTATGCATTCACTTCAAAATGGCGCTTGTTGAGACGGGTCATTTTAACTACCTTTACCGACGGCATCATATTTGATTACAGAGTTTGTGTATCAAAGAGAATAAAATAATTAACACCATAAAATAAACAGAAGCCGTGTCGAATGGTTTTAAGATTTTTCGGAGAGGACTCTCACAGGTTTTTATTTATAATAATACTGAATACTGATGAAAGGAAATTGCAAGATCACCAGAGGCCTTCGTGAGAATCTGAGAGATGAAATTAGAATAGCTATAAGCTTAAAAAATGAGGCTTCAATTTTCCCACAAACGCCAAAAAGTTTTTGCATATCCAACTCCTTTCTTGTTATTTTAGATTTGAATTTAATAAAAAAATTCCACATACCACTAGTCATCCAATTAATTTCGGTAAGTGATTGTGATGAATATCTCAATTATGTTATTAAAAGTTAAACCAGTGCCCAACTTAATGCTCCAAAACTCCAACACAATTCAATTTATCCAAGAAAAAAAAATGATTATCTCTCCAATTAATTATAACATCAAATTCTTATTATCACAATTATTTCTCTGTGATGCCACAGGAGCGTAAACGAATTTTTTCTAATTTTGTGGTTCTGATTTAAGTATACAATTGATAATCGGATGCCCTCGTTAGTTTATCTTAGCATTGGGAAATCAAAATTTCAGATCCATATATATCATAATTTAGTATCTACTTATAATTTTTTTATCGATAATGCATAATGTACCTATGATTATATGCCATATATATGCGTAATTACCATGCATAATTCAATCTTTTTGAATAAATAACATGTAAATCATATTCCACACAATATAAAGAGTTTAAATGTAGATTATTGTGATAAAATGACTTGGAATGCATTCACAAATGATTGAAAATGCCAAAACGGAGCTCAGAATTATTATTTGCACTTTATATGAATAATTTCTATGTAATCCAATATTTTTTAATAAATAATATATTAATCATTTTCTAGACAGTATAAAGATTTTAAAAGTTGATTATTGCGATAGAATGACTTTGAATAAATCCCGACACAATTGAAATGCTCTAACGGTGCTCAGAATTGCATTATTTGCAAATTATATGCGTAATTACCATGTGCAATCCAATCTTTTTCAACAAATAACATATGAATCATATTCAAGACATTATAAAGAGTTTAAATGTAGATTATTGTGATCAAATGACTTAGAATGAATCTAGAAATGATTGAAATGCTCAAACGGTGCTCGGAGTTGCTTGATTTGCATTTTATATGCATAATTACCATGTATAAACCAACCTTTTGAATAAATAACATTTTAATCATATTATAAACAGTATAAAAAGTTTAAATGTAAATTATCGTGATACAATAACTTAGAATGCATTCACAAATGATTGAAATGCCAAAACGGAGCTCAGAATTATATTATTTGCACTTTATATGCGTAATTACAATATATAATCCAATCTTTTTGAGTAAATATCATTTGAATTATATTCTACTTAGTATAAAGAGTTTAAATGTGGATTATTGTAATAAAATGACTTAGAATGCATTCACAAATGATTGAAATACCAAAACGGAGCTCAGAATTATATTATTTGCACTTTATATGCGTAATTACCGTGTGTAATCCAATCTTTTTGAATAAATAACATATGAATGATATTCTAAACAGTATATAGAGTTTAAATCTTGATTAATGTGATCAAATTACTCCGAATAAATACGGAAACAATTGAAATGCTCAAACGACGCTCACAATTGCATTAATTGCAAATTATATTTGTAATTACCAAGTATAATCCAATATTTTTTAATAAATAACATATGAATCATATTCTAGACAAGATAAAGAGTTTAAATGCAGATTATTGTGATAAAATGACTTAGAATGCATCAAAAAACGATTGAAATGCCCAAAATGGTGCTCAGAATTGCATTATTTGCAGTTTATATGCATAATTACCATGTATAATCCAATCTTATCGAATAAATAACATATTAATCATATTATAGACAGTATTAAGAGTTTAAATGTAGATTGTTGTGCTGAATTGATTTATAATGAATTCAGAAATGCGGAATCGATGCTCCGGCACTTTATAGCGTAATTACCAAGTATTCAAATGATGCTCAGAATTTCATTATTTGCAATTTATATGCGTAATTACAATGTATAATCCTATCCTTTTGTATGAATAACATATGAATCATATTTGAGATAGTATAAAGATTATAAATGTAGATTATTGTGATAAAATGACTTGGAATAAATCTGGAAACAATTAAAATGCTCAAACGAAGCTCTGAATTGCATTATTTGCATTTTATATGCGTAATTACCATGTATAATCTATTCATTTTCAATAAATAAAATATGAATCATATTCTAGACAGGATAAAGAGTTTAAATGGAGATTATTGTGATCAAATGACTTAGAAGTTAGAATGCATCCAGAAACGATTAAAATGCCCAAACGGTGCTAAGAATTGCATAATTTGCACTTTATATGCGTAATTACCACGTATAATCCAATCTTTTTAAAAAAATAACATATGAATCATATTCTAGATAGTTTAAAAAATTTAAATTTAGATTATTATGATCAAATGACTTAGAGTGAATCCATTAACGATTGAAAATGCTCAAATGATAAGTTATCGAAAAAGGAAATGCTCAAACAATGCTCAAAATTACATTATTTTGCAATTTATTTGCATCAGTACCATGCATAATCCAAATTTTTTTGAATAAATAAGGTATAAATCATATTCTAAACAATATAAAGATTTTAAATATTGATTATTTTGATGAAATCACTAAGAATAAATACGGAAACGATTGAAATGCTCAAACAATGCTCAGAATTGCATTGTTTGCACTTTATACGCGTAATTACCATGTATAATCTAATCTTTTAAATAAATAATATATTAATCTTATTCTAGACAGTATAATGAGTTTAAATGTAGATTATTGTGATCAAATGACTTAGAATAAATCGAGAAACGATTGATACGCTCAAACGGTGTTCAGAATTGCATTATTTACTATTTATATGCATAGTTACCGTATATAATTCAAACTTTTTGAAAAAATAACATATGAATCATAAAATAGATAGTATAAAGTGTTAAAATGTTGAATATTGTGATCAAATGACTAAGAATGCATCCAGAAATGATTGAAATGCTCAAACGATGCTTAGAATTGCATTATTTGCAATTTATATGTGTAATTTTCATGTTTAATCCAATTTTTTGATTAAATAACATATGAATCACATTCTAGACGTTATTAGGAGTTTAAATGTAGATTATTGTGATCAAATGACTTAGAATAAATCCAGAAACAATTGAAATGCTCAAATAAAGCTCATAATTGCATTATTTACAATTTATAGGCGTAAATCATGTATAATCCAATCTTTTTAAATAAATAACACATGAATCATATTCTAGACAGTATAAATATTTTTAATTTAGATTATTGTGAAATGCCAAAATGTAGCTCAGAATTATATTATTTGCACTTTAAATGTGTAATTACCATGTATAATCCAATCTTTTTGAATAAATAACATATGAATGATATTGTAAAAAGTATATAGAATTTAAATTTAAATTATTGTGATCAAATGACTTAAAATAAATGCAGAAACCATTGAAATGCTCAAACAATGCTAAGAATTTCATTATTTGCAAATTATATGCCTATTTACCATGTATAATCCAATCTTTTTGAATAAATAACACATGAATCAAATACTAGACATGATAAAGAGTTTATATGCAGATTATTGTGAGAAAATGACTTAGAAGTTAGAATGCATCCTGAAACGATTGAAATGCCCAAACGATGCTCAGAATTTCATTATTTGCACTTTATATGCATAATTACAATGTGTAATCCAATCTTTTTGAAGAAAAAACATATTAATCATGTTAATCATATTATAGACAATATTGAGAGTTTAAATGTAGATTATTGTGATCAATTGTCTTAGATTGAACCCAGAAACAATAGAAATGCGCAAACTGTGATAAAAAAAACTTAGAATGAATCCTTAAAGGATTGAAATTCTCAAACGGTGCTCATAATTGCATTATTTCCAGTTTATATGCCTAATTACATTAATCTTTTTGAATAAATATCACATCAATCACATTCTAGACAGTATAAAGAGTTTAAATGTAGATTATTATTATCAAATGTCTTAGAATGAATCTAGAAACTATTGAAATGCACCAACGGTGCTTAGAATTGCAATATTTGCAATTTATATGTATAATTACCATGTATAATCCAATCTTTTTGAACAAATAACATTTGAATCATATTCTACAAAGTATAGAGAGTTTAAATGTAAATTATTGTGATAAAATGACTTAGAATGAATTCACAAACGATTGAAATTTATTTGCAATTTATATGCGTAATTACCATATATAATCCAATATTTTTGAATAAATAACATATGAATATGTTCTAGACAGTATAAAGAGTATAAATGTAGATTACTGTGATAAAATGACTTGGAATGAATTCAGAAATAATTAAAATGCTCAAACAAAGCTCAGAATTGCATTATTTGCACTTTATATGCGTAATTACCATGTATAATCTATTCTTGTTCAATAAATAACATAGAATCATATTCTAGACAGGATAAAGAGTTTAAATGTAGATTATTGTGATCAAATGACTTAGAATGAATCCTGTAACGATTGAACTGCTCAAACGATGCATAGATCTGCATAATTTGCACTTCATATGCGTAATTACCAAGTATAATCCATTATTTTTGTATAAATAACATATGAATCATTTTCTAGACAGTATAAAGATTTTAAATGGAGATTATTATGATCAAATGACTTAGAATGAATACGGAAACAGTTGAAATGCACAAATGATGCTCAGAATTTCATTATTTGCAATTTATATGTGTAATTACAATGTATAATCCTATCCTTTTGAATAAATAACATATGAATCATATTCTAGACATTATAAAGAGTATGAAGCTCAGAATTGCATTATTTACACTTTATATGCGTAATTACCATGTATAATCCATTCTTTTTGAATAAATAAAATATTAATCATATTCTAGACATGATAAAGAGTTTAAATGTTGATTATTGTGATCAAATGACTTAGAATGAATCCGAAAACAATTGAAGTGCTCAAAAGATGCTCAGATCTGCATTATTTACACTTCATATGCGTAATTACCGCGTATAATCCAATATTTTCGAAACAATAGCATATGGATCATATTTTAGACAATATAAAGAGTGTAAATGTAGATTATTGTGATCAAATGACTTATATTGAATCAATAAACAATTGAAATGCTCAAACGATACTCTGAATTGCATTGTTTGCACTTTATATGTGTAATTACCGTGTGTAGTCCAATCTTTTTGATAAAATAACATATGAATTATATTCTTGACAGTATAAAGAGTTTAAATGTAGTTTATTTTGATCAAATGACTTAGAATAAATACAGAAATAATTGAATGATCAAACGATTCTCGGAATTGCATTATTTGCACTTTATATGCGTAATTATCATGTATATTCAATGTTGTTGAATAAATAATATATGTATCATATTCTAGACAGTATAAAGAATTTAAAGGTAGATTATTGTGATCAAATGACTTAGAATGAATCCAGAAACGATTGAAATGCTCAAACGATACTCAGATCTGCATAATTTGCACTTCATATGCGTAATTACCACGTATAATCCAATCTTTTCGAAACAATAGCATATGGATCATATTTTAGACAATATAAAGAGTGTAAATGTAGATTATTGTGATCAAATGACTTAGAATGAATTCAGAAACGTATGAAATTCCAAAACGGTGTCCGGAATTGCATTATTTGCACTTTATATTCGTAATTACCTTGTATAATCCAATATTTTTGAATAAATAACATGTGAATCATATTCTAGACAGTATAAAGAGTCTAAATGTAGATTATTGTGATCAAACGATGTATATTGAATTCGAAAACTATTGAAATGCTAAAACGATGCTTAGAATTGCATTATTTGCATTTTATATTCGTAATTACCTAGTATAATCCAATCTTTTTGAATAAATGACAAATGAATCATATTCTAAAGACTTTAAATGTCGATTATTGTGAACAATGACTTAGAATGAATATAGAAACGATTGAAATGCTGAAACGATGCTCAGAATTGCATTATTTGCACTTTATATGTGTAATTACCATGTATAATCCAATCGTTTTAAATAAATAGTATATGAATTATATTATAAAAAGTATAAAGAGTTTAAATAGATATTATTGTGATGAAATGACTTACAATGAATACGGAAACAGTTGAAATGCTTAAATGATGATCAGAATTTCATCATTTACAATTTATATGCGTAATTACAGCGTATAATCCAATCCTTTTGACTAAAATAACATATGAATCTTATTCTTGACAGTATAAAGAGTTTAGATGTAGATTATCGTTATAAAATGACTTAGAATACATCCTTAAACGATTGAAATGCCCAAACGGTGTTCAGAATTGCACTATTTGCATTTTATATGCGTAATTATCATGTATAATCCAATCTTTTTGAATAATTACCATGTATATGCCAATAATTACGGAAATAAAGAGTTTAAATGTAAATTATTGTGATCAAATGACCAAAGAATGATTCCAGAAACCATTGAAATGCACAAACGATACTCAAAATTGCATTATTTTCACTTGATATGTGTGATCACCGTCTATAATCCAATCTTTCTGACTAAATAACATATGAATGATATTCTAAAAAGTTTAAATCTAGATTATTATGATCAAACAATTTACGATGAATACAGAATTGATTGAAATGCTCAAACGGTGTTCATAATTGCATTATTTGCATTTTATATGCGTAATTACCATGTATAATCCAATATTTTTTTAATAAATAACATATGAATCATATTCTACATAGTATAAAGAGTTTAAATGTAGATTAGTGTGATCAAATGATTTAGAATGAATGTGGAAACTATTGAAATGCTCAAATGATTATCAGAATTGCATTATTTGCATTTAATATGCGTAATTAACATGTATAATCCAATATTTTTTAAATAAATAACATATGAATCAGATTCTAGAAAATATAAAGACTTTAAATGTATATTATTGTGATAAAATGGCCTAGAATGATTCCAGAAGCGATTGAAATGCACAAATGATGCTCTGAATTGTATTATTTGCACTTTATATGCGTGATTACCTTGTATAATCCAATCTTTTTTAATAAATAACATATAAATCATATTCAAGACATATAAGAGTTTAAACGTAGATTATTGTGATCAAATCCCCTAGAATAAATTGAAAAACGATTGAAATGCTCATACGGAGCTCACAATTATATTATTTGCAGTTTATATGTGTAATTATCGTGTATAATCAAATATTTTTTAATAAATAACATATGAATGATATTCTAAACAGTATATAGAGTTTAAATCTATATTATTGTGATCAAATGACTTAAAATAAATTCAGAAATTATTGAAATGCTCAAACGGTGCTCAGAATTGCATTATTTGCACTTTATATGCGTAATTACCATATATAATCCAATTTTTTTCAATAAATAATGCATGAATCATATTTTAGACAGGATAAAGAGTTAAAATGCATATTATTGTGATGAATTGACTTAGAATAAATCCAAAAATGATAGAAACGCGCAAACGATGCTCATAATTGCATTATTGGCACTTTATATGCGTAATTTCCATGTATAATCCATTTTTTTAATAAATAACATATTAATCATATTAATCATATTATGGACAGTATTAAGAGTTTAAATGTAGATTGTTGTGATGAATTGACTTAGAATGAATTCAGAAATGATAGAAATGCGGAAACGATGCTCCAAATTACATTATTGCCACTTTATATGGGTAATTACCAAGTATAATCCATTCTTTAGTTTAAATAACATATGAATCATTTTCTAGACAGTATAAAGAGTTTAAATGGAGATTATTATGATCAAATGACTTAGAATGAATACAGAAACAGTTGAAATGCTTAAATGATGCTCAGAATTTCATTTTTTGCAATTTATATGCATAATTACAGTGTATAATCCTATCCTTTTGAAAAAATAACATATGAATCGTATTCTAGACAGGATAAAGAGTCTTAATGTAGATTATTGTGATCAAATGTCTTAGAATGAATACGGAAACTATTGAAATGCTCAAAAGATGCTCAGATATGCATAATTTGCACTTAATATACGTAATTACCATGTATAATCCAATATTTTTTAATAAATAACAAATGAATCATATTCTAGACAAGATAAAGAGTTTAAATGCAGATTATTGTGATATAATGACATAGAATGCATCCAGAAAAGATTGAAATGCTCAAACGGTGCTCAAAATTGCATTATTCGCAATTTATTTGCATAATTACCTTGTATGATCCAATCTTTTTGAATAAATAACATATGAATCATATTCAAGACATATAAAGTGTTTAAACGTAGATTATTGTGATCAAATCTCTTAGAATAAATTGAAAAATGATTGAAATGATCAAACAGAGTTCAGAATTATAATATTTGCAGTTTATATGCGTAATTACCGTGTATAATCCGATCTTTTTGAATAAATAACATATGAATGATATTCTAAACAGTATATATAGTATAAATCAAGATTATTATGATCAAGTAACTTAGAATAATTTCAGAAACAATTGAAATGTTAAAACAGTGCTTAGAATTGCATTATTTGCACTTTATATGCGTAATTACCATATATAATCCATTTTTTTCAATAAGTAACAAATAAATCATATTATAGACAGGATAAAGAGTTTAAATGAATATTATTGTGTTCAAATCACTTAGAATGAATCCAGAAATAATTGAAATGTTCAAACGGTGTTCATGATTGCAATATTTGCATTTTATATGCGTAATTACCATGTATAACCCAATCTTTTTGAATAAATAACATATCAATTTTATTCTAAACAGTATGAGGAGTTTAAATGTAGATTAGAGTGATCAAATGACTTAGAATGAATGCGGAAACGATTGAAATGCTCGAACGATACTCAGAATTGCATTATTTGCAATTTATATGCGTAATTACCATGGATAATACATAATTTTGAATAAATAACATATGAATCAGATTCTAGAAAGTATAAAGAGTTTAAATGTATATTATTGTGATCAAATGACCTAGATTGATTCCAGAAACAATTGAAATGCACAAACGATGCGCAAAATTGTATTATTTACGCTTTATATGTGTGATTACCATGTATAATCCAATCTTTTTGAATAAATAACATATTAATCATTTTCTAGACAGTATAAAGAATTTAAATGTTGATAATTGCGATCAAATGACTTAGAATGAATCCAGAAACGATTGAAATGCTCAAACGATGCTCAGATCTGCATAATTTGCACTTCATATGCGTAATTATTGTGATCACGTATAATCCAATCTTTTCTGCACTGCATAATTACCACGTATAATCCAATCTTTTCGAAACAATAATATATGGATCATATTTTAGACAAAATAAAGAATTTAAATGTATATTATTGTGATCCAATGACTTAGAATGAACTCAGAAACGATTAAAATACCAAAACAGTGCCCAGAATTGCGTTATTTGCATTTTATATGCGTAATTACCATGTATAATCTAATATTTTTGAATAAATAACGTGTGAATCATATTATGGACAGTATAAAGAGTCTAAATGTAGATTATTGTGATCAAACGACGTATATTGAATCCAAAATCTATTGAAATGCTCAAATGATGGTTAGAATTGCATTATTTGCATTTTATATGCGTAATTACCTTGTATAATCCAATTTTTTCGAATAAATGACATATGAATCAAATTCTAAACAGTATATAGACTTTAATGTCGATTATTGTGATCAAATGACTTAGAATGAATCCAGAAACGATTGAAATGCTGAAACGATGCTCAGAATTGAATTATTTGCACTTTATATGCGTAATTACCATGTATAATCTATTTTTTAAATAAATAACATATGAATCATATTTTAAACAGTATAAACAGTTTAAATGTAATTTATTTTGATAAAATTTCTTGGAAATTGGAATGAATCCAGAAACAATTAAAATGCTAAAAAGGAGCTCAAAATTGCATTATTTGCACTTTCTATGCGTAATTATCATGTATAATCCTATCATTTTGAATAAAAAACATATGAATCATATTCTAGACAGTATAAAGAGTTTAAATATAGATTATTGTGATTAAACGACTTATATTGAATTCATAAACGATTGAAATGCTCAAACGATGCTCAGAATTGCATTATTTGCATTTTATAGAGAAAGTTTAATATGCACCATAGTGCATAGGACATTCCGTGCACTACGGACTTTTTCGAAAATATTTTTGTAAATTGACAAATCTAATTTAACCAATCTAATCTACATATTGAAATCTCATACCAGACCAAAATTTATAATTTTTGAGATTTTATTACTATTTTTTTCAAATTTTTTAAAATATGCCATTTTTGGAATGTTGTACTATTTACAATTTTCCAAAAATGGCATGTTTTAAAAAATTCGAAAAAAATAGTAATAAAATCTAAAAAATTATAAATTTTGGTTTTTTATGAGATTTCAATATGTAGATTAGATTGGTTAAATTAGATTTGTCAATTTACAAAAATACTCCCTAAAAATCTGCGGTGCGCGGAATGTCCTATGCACTATAGTGCATATTAAACTTTCTCCATTTTATATGCGTAATTACCATGTATAATACAATCTTTTTGAATAAATAATATATGAATCATATCTAAACAGTATAAATACTTTAAATGCCGACTGTCGTGATCTAATTACTTAGAATAAATCTAAAAACAATTGAAATGCTCAGAATTGCATTGTTTGCACTTTATATGCGCAATTACCGTGTGTAATCCAATCTTTTTGATAAAATAACATATGAATTATATTCTAGACAGTATAAAGAGTTTAAATATAGTTTATTTTGATCAAATAACTTAGAATGAATCTAGAAACGATTGAATGCTTAAACGATACTCAGAATTGCATTATTTGCACTTTATATGCGTAATTTACTATGTATAATTCAATCTTTTTTAATAAATAATATATAAATCATATTCTTGGTGGTATTATAAAGATTTTAAATGTAGATTATTGTGATCAAATGACTTAGAATGAATCCAAAAACGATTGAAATGCTCAAACGATGCTCAGAATTGAATTATTTGGATTTTATATGCATAATTACCATGTATAATCCAATCTTTTCGAATAAACAATATATGAATCATATTCAAAACGATATAAATAGATTAAATGTACATTATTGTTATCAAATTACGTAGAATGAATCCATAAACAATTGAATTGCTCAAACGATGCTCAGAATTGCATTATTTGCACTTTATATGTATAATTATCATGTATAATCCAATCTTTTGGAATAAATAACATATGAATTATATTCTAGACAGTATAAAGGGTTTAAATGTAGATTTGTTGTGATAAATTGACTTGGAATGAATCCAGAAACGATTGAAATGCTCAAATAATGTTTAGAATTGCATTATTTGCACTTTATATGTGTAATTACCATGTATGAAATGCTCATATAATGCTCAGACTATGCATTATATTCACTTTGTAGGTGTAAGAACAATAGTTAATTTTTTTTAGATTCGAGTATTACAATCTTTAAATTTATAAAATTTAATCCATAAATTTATAAATTGAGTGTATACCCCTCTAATCTTGTCTAATTGGAAATATACCCCTCTAATCTCTGAAATTGGATATATACCCTCCTAATCACGTTAATATAGTATATTTATCCTTATTGAATATTTTAATGATAAGGCAAAAGTTCAAATATAAAAAATCAAAATTCAAAATTTATGACGAAATTACCCTCTTCTTCTCAAATGGAATTGCCGACCCTTTTTATTCACGAACTCTCTCGTGCTGGTACAAAAATGAGATCCAGTTGCATTGAACAGGCTCCTCACATCTGGAAGTAAAATTTCTTTTTATTTCTTCTGTATGACCCTGATTAATTTGCATCCTTCTATCATAAGCTGGCGAAAAGATATGAATTTTCAAGTTACAATTTTCTTCCTCTAGTGAAGTCTATTTATTTCGAAAAAATATCAAAGTCCATAAAACCTTTCGAAGACGGTTACAGGTAAATTCAATCATCAACAAATACTTCAAAGTAAGGGATATTATCTACAGTAACATTGTCGCCATCAGCATGACGTCATCACTACACTTTGTTGAACCGATCTGGATCGTTCGTTTTACTTTCCTTGATCCTGTACGTCAGATCAAAATTCGACCTTGATCTTTCCGTCCCTCCTCTCTCTCTCTCTTGATAAGGTGATGCCTCTTCTACTTTCCTCAACAAAACAAGAAAAGAAAAGGCGGACTAACCTAGAGCAAGTGAGAGGAAGAGAGAACAGTGAGCCCTTACTTTGTTTCCCTGAGGAGATGGAGAGAAAAACTTGCACTTCTGCTTTCGGATGTTCATTCTTGCCTTCTCCTCCCCATGGTACGTTCTTTGTAGTTTCTCTCTTTTTCATTCCTTTCTATGTAGAAACTGACTCTAGCCATGAAATCAACCTTTTTTATGATATTTCGATTTTACAGGTGAATAGATCGCATGATTCTCTTCCTCACCACTCTCTCTTCTCTCTCCGCGACTTTTTGTTAGCACCAATTGATGGTTGAGATGTGCGGTAAGTTACTGTTCCTTATTTTCTCCTTTTACTTTTGATTCCTTCTATCTTTTTCTTTCGTATTTTGGTGTTACTTCTTGCTTAGGTCTACAATTCTAAAAGGGAAAGGGTATAGATCTCTTGGCTGAGAGAGGGAGGAGGTGGCGTTAGATGGTGGAAGCAAATTGGTCCATGGTTTTCTCAAACAGTTTAACTAGGTACTAATTCTTATTGCTCTTAGTTTGTTTAAGCCTAATTATTTACACAAGTAAACAAGAGTCAAAGGCTAACCATTGGGTCAAATTTTTTTGTATTGTTTGTCCGAGGTTGCCTCTAATATTTTTTTTTTCCCCTTTTACACTTTTCATCTTTCAAGATTAAATTCGGAAATGTGCAGGAATCTCAAGAACTGATTCGAATTATGTGATGGATACATATAGGAATGATTGAAACATGCTAAATTATGTCATCAGAATATATATCAACCATTTCAACCTTTAATTTCTTGAGGACGATGGAAAATAATCTTTATAAAACAAAATTTTCTATTTTTTTTTCTTCATATTTTGTTTATAATTTTTGTTTTCTGTAGTGTCTGAAATATACGTAGGAGAAATATGGATAAAATGAAGATGAAGAGGAGCCAGAAGGCTATGTTAAGTCATAAGATTTGGTGATCCGATGACAGCTGTATTCTTTTCTAAAATATCTGTGAATTTTAACCAAAGGTCAGTATATTGGTTTTCACTGTAATCTTTATTGTGGTTCTTTACATTTATGTTGAAGCAAGGTGTGATTTTAGTTTATTGAATGATTTAATGGTTTGATAGTAACAGTACTAAGAAGGCATAATGAATCTGTGGTTGTTATCTGCTTTCTTGATTATTGTAATTATTTTTTACGTTCTTCATTGCCGTTGCTAATGTTAATTTACTGGTACATTTTCAGCATTTCAGTTCACTATGGTGTGTTGTGTTTGTTTGTTTTTCTGTGGGTCTTTCCTACAAGCTACCTTTCATAAGTATGGTAAATACGATAAAATGTAATAGTTAGATCAATTAAATGTGTTTGTATGTGTAATCTCCTCCTTAATAACTTAAATTTGTCATCAAAAGAAGAAACTGCTCTTTTTCACTTGACATGATTCTTATTTGTCTGAAATACATAACTATATTTCGTTTGATGTTTTACAAAATTATAAAGCATTTCAACAAAAATTAAAGTCATGACTTTAGCCTTCAATAAGAATATGGCTATATTTGTTTCAAGATTTTCAGTTAAAAGTTTTATTTTGTCTGATTGTCCATTTATGTTAGTCTTTTTAGATTCCTTTCGTCTAACTTATATATAGAGTATGAAAAAGAGAATGGTGAATTTGACTTCGTCACGATCAATGTTATCAAGATCACTTTTATTTTTTTCGTTATCAATCATGCTTCAATGGAGTAAAATTTGGGATAGAAAAATTGATTTAAGTTATGCTTATCACATATTTACATTTTCTTTAAATAACTCCTTTGCATGCTATTGTCTGAAGAAGCATGTATCTTGATCAACTTCAGATATATTGTGTGCAAAACTAAGGAGGCATGATGCTGGCTATTGATTCAGTTAAGGAACTTCTGATTGCGATGGTGATATTATGGCTTCAAATTTGGTTCATATAATTATAATTTTTCACATATTATATTCAACTCTATTGTACTCTGCTGGGTTCTTTATGTCTCATTTGTTTATCTTAAACTTAGAATTTCTATATAAAAGATCAATATGGAGGGGTTGGAAGTTAGATCCGTGGTGGCAAAGGAAGCACAATGTTAGTTGAGATAATTGCATCAATTCAGTTTACCATACCATATGCATGAGGTATAGGGCTAGGTACATTATTATTATTGTTATTTGTATATTTCTTCTTCTTATTCCTTGCAAATAAAAAAGAATACATGTTCTATTTTTGGTGCAACAGATGTTACTCGGGCAGTGAGAAACTAATTGGCAGTGCAACGGCAAGAAAATAGACAAAAAAAGAAGCATAAAAAAAATGAGATCTACACTGCCTTCACCAACAAATTATCCGTAAGGATTATAATCTCGAATGAATTTTGGAACAATATAAAAATCAAAGAGAGGCTTACCAATGAACTTTCGTAGTGAAATTTATTGTCTATTTATGATCTTGAAATAATCAAGTACGCTACTTTTACTATAATAAAATAATTTGTTTGCTGATTATCTAATTTTTCGGTTTTATATATGTTTTGACTATTTTTCATGGTGTTTTGCGATCAACTTCAGAAAGCCACTTATCGCGCGAAGCGCGTAACCATGGCTAGTTCTCTTCATTATTACATCTCTTTACGTAAGTCCTTTTTTATTGAATTTATTTACTTGATTTCCAACTACAAGATTCACCAAAGCTTTGAAGAAAGAATAATTTATTGTTGTCGGATGATTCTCAAATATTTCCAACGGGGCTTTCAAGGTCCGCACAAGAATGCTCGAGAACAAAAGGGTCAGAAATCCCATTCGAAAAAGAAGGGTCGCTAGAAGAAGAAGGGTAATTTCGTCATGAATTTTGAATTTTGAATTTTTATATTTGAATTATCATTAAAATATTCAATAAGGGTAAATATACTATATTAATATGATTAGGAGGGTATATATCCAATTTCAAAGATTAGAGGGGTATATTTCCAATTAGATAAGATTAGAGGGGTATACACCCAATTTTCTCATAAATTTATGGCTCCGTTTGGATTGCTTAGAAATAAGAGGAATAGCTTATTCCTAGGCGGAAAGTATTGGAAAGTGTGTAACTTTTTGTGAAGAGTTTGGACTGTTTATAATAAATTCATATCTAGAAAGAAACTATTTCTTCTATCACATACGATCCAAACGGGTCATAGATAAGATGCTTATGGAAATTTTGGTGAACTCAAAAATTTCCTTTGCATGTGGAAAACTAGTAAAAATAAATAAAGTAAATTTGGTATGCTACATAGTTCTATACGTAGATCGAATTGTACAAGTCCGAGCTAATTGCTTGTACATGTTATTTGTCGCTGCAGTAATTATACTGTTGCCACGTGTCCACACCAATCTCCAGACAAAATGGAACCCTCGATTTTTTAAAATACAAAAATAAAATATTAATTATTACATCATAGAAAACCCATCAGCGATTTTCATTGGTTTGTTGACTTGTTGCTGTTGGGAGAAGAGGCAAAGGAATTTCATTAGTGGGTAGCCCCTTTGTCCTTATTATATTATTTAAGTGGTTCAGACTTGAAACTGATACATAACAGGGACCAAAATGGCAAATTACGATTTATCATTTATGAAAGATCTGACCAAAACGGCGTTTATTGATTATTTGATTGTCCCGATATATACGAACCACGCGTAGAGTCATAGATGGTAGACTGTAACGGAGATGGTTGACATTTTCACTATAACAGAATTTAATTGTACCGTTGACATAGTTTTACTAGGCATTACTTCTGATGTTATGTTGACAGTAATTTGTTATAATCTATTTGTACCGTTGACATTAAAAGTTGTATACGATAAATACAAGAACTATTGGTCTTATATATTTCTTAAATAATGTATAATTGTCAAAAATAAAGAATTCTGAATTTATTTTGTAAATTATCATAGAATGAAAAAGAAGTACTGCGAATGGATTATAGTAAACTGTTGAGTTTTTCTGTTGAAGGTCTAAGCCACTAGACCAAGAGCTGGTTCTCTTCTTTCACCTTTGTGATATTGTATAAAAAAATTCAAAGTTTTTCAATTATTGATGTGAACGCGTTACATTTACATATAAAAGTATATATGAATTATATCTTGTATGCATCATTGCACGCATGTACAATAAATAGTATATATTTTTTTTTCCCTTTGACCTTCTTTGTTATAGTGAGAACTAAAGACTATCTTGATGTCTTTAATACAGTACTTGTAAGAATTTAGAAATTTCGAGATATGAAATTTGGTTATCGTTTTATTTTTACAATATCACAACGAGATAAATTTTATTTTTTCACAAAATATTATGGCTTAATTATCTTAAAGGACTGGAAACTTTAAAATTAGATCTAATTAAGAGATGGATTTAAATTTCATATCCTAAATCTTGAAGGGTCGGATATACGAACCATCTGTGGGTCGAGATTTTTATAACACGATTGTTCTAATTACAAAACTTTGTTTGTTATTTCTAAGATTTAATTAATTTTTTTTGTATTATTAGATAAATGATATGATGCTAGTACGTTGAACATATTTTGTATATACAAAAAATTGCAAACTTCGATTGATTGTTGTGATTTCAAGTTTTTTTTTTTTTTTTAAATATCGAACGACTACACTAAGGTCTAGTTGCATAACTTTCTATGTCTATAAGTTAGTTAATATATAAATTGTTTGCTAATAAATATAGGTTTGTTATATACATTCGAATATTCGCGTGAAGAATTATTATTACGTAATAATACGTACAGAGTTTAAACAAAAAAAAAAAAACAAGAAAGAGAAAAAGAGGCCGGAATGTAATTTTTCTTTCCAATGGCAAGAAATAAAAAAAACCCAATAAAATGATAAAATAATACAATTAGCCCCACGTCCCAACTCCCAATCCACTAAAGTCTAAAACACCTATTTCTATCTCTAGAGCCCAAACCTCGCGATCCAAAACACACCCAATTAATATACTCTTCCAACTTCCAATAGTTCAAAAAGGGAAAGAGTGAGAGAGGAAAAAAAGGAATGGAAGAAGCAACAGCAGCTCAAGCCTCAGAACCTTCTCCGCCCGTACAGCAACCTCCCGTCGGCCTAACTCCGGCCGAGTTCGCCTCCCTGGGCCCCACCATCGACGCCTACCACACCTACCAGGTGGGTCCGGGCCGATGCTCCTCGCTCCTGTCGCAGCGGATCCGATCTCCGTCCAGCTTCGTGTGGTCCTTCGTGCGTCGCTTCGACTGTCCTCAGATCTACAAGCACTTCATCCGGAACTGCTCGATCAAAGGCGGAGGTGGGGTCCAGGTCGGATGCTTAAGAGAGCTCAGCGTCATCTCTGGTCTACCAGCGAGCACAAGCACCGAGAGGTTGGATGTGTTAGACGAGGAGAGAAAGATCGCTGGGTTCACCATCATAGGCGGAGAGCATCGGTTGCAAAACTACAGAAGCGTAACGACTGTGAATCAGTTCGAAGAAGGAGGCGAGATCTGGACCGTTGTTTTGGAATCGTACGTGGTGGATGTGCCGGAGGGAAATAGCGAGGAGGATACCAGGCTCTTTGCTGATACAGTCATCAAATTGAATCTCCAGAAGCTCAAGTCTTTGGCTGAGGCTGAGGCGGCTGCGGTGGCTCCGGGTGCAGATTCCTGATTCTTTCAGGGGGGTAAAGGTAAACTTTCTTTGGGGTTTTTTATTCTGGTTTTTGTTTTGGTTTCAGAAATTCAGGAGGACCGCTAAATGCATGGTTTCTGATTTCCTGGATTGGATATTTGGATTTGCTTGCTGTCATTAGACTGGATGTAGAATCGATTGTACTGGGAGTGAAATCAGTAAAGTGTAATTTTTGTGGGATTCTTCTTTTACATTTTACCCCTTTCTGTAATACATAATTTTTAGTCCGGGGGAAATGTAATAATGTGGTGGAAAATGGAAGCAAAAAGTCTATGGAACTTCCACCTTTTCCTTTTTGGGTCAAGCATTTTCCTTTTTGGGGGAGAATTGTAAAATTGTGATTCTCTATTTAGGACTATTGATTATTCGCTGTTATTTTTCCCTTCTCAGAAAATTATTGCAACTTTATTTATTTTTTTCATGTATTGAGGGTCTAGAATGTTCTTTTCAGAAAATAATTTTTAAGGTGTGAATAATTTAGAGTCTATCAATTCAATACTTTTACTCAACTACCAAACTGGTTGTCACTTGTCAGTGTCTTCTTATCCTTTTCTGGGGATATCCTCAACTAATCGCAATAAAAAAGTGCGATTGATAATTAAAAATTCTATGGAACAAGTCCCTAGATTATTGAAAATTTATAAAACTGCTTATCCTTTTCTAGGGATATCATCAATTACCAAATTGCCGATCCAATTCCTATTTAAAATTGAATGTGTTAGATCTCGTGAATTTTCAAGAATTTTGTAAGATATGTTTCACTCAAATATCATGAAGACCTTAGTAAAGTCACAATTTTATTGGGCTAGTTCCTTTATGAAAAAGGAAAGGTCTTACATAATGGTCCAAAATAACTAACTATACTGTTTGATTGTATGCGGCCACAAATGAGATCAGTAAGAAATTAAATGCAGCATGGTTTCTGTTGTAGCTGGCATAAGGGCTAGCAAGACATCATCCCACATACTATTTTTTGTAAGTTGTGATGCAAGCAGTTAGAATTTAGATTGAATTGTTAGTTCTTACAATGCAAGGATAGTGGCTAAAGTTCGATAAAACGACAAGGTATAATTGATTAATAATGAAATAATTTCATCAAAGCCACCTAACCATGTCGCCATAACAGTTGACTATCTGATAGTGCCTTCTCCTTTTGAACATTACATTTAGAAAAGATAAATGGCCATGTCCATGATTATTGGAGGAACAAAAATCAGAGATAAGAACTAAACTAGATAATTACAACAATTACAATTTATTAAGGTGACATGTTTTGTGTGGGAAAAAAAAAAGCAGAGTTCAAAATTGTACAAGTTCAATGGGATATTAAAAATAAAAAATGGAGACTTCAACTCTGCGGGGCTGCAGGGGCCGTTTGGATCGTTTAGGAATAAGAAGAATAGTTTTTTTCTAGGCGGAAAACATTGGAAAGTGTGTAACTTTGTGAAGAATTTGGATGGTTATAAATAAATTTCCGTCTAGGAAGAGACTATTCCTCTTATTCCTAAGCGATCGAAACGGCCCGAGAATAAGTGGTGAAAGAATATGAAATTATGGAGGCATAGTTGTCGAATAAAAGTTGTGAAAAAAAAAACATATTTTTTTGTAGTAAATATGAAATGAATTTTTGCAGTAAAACCTCTCTTTTTCTACATTTTGACGCTTTTCTGTTCTACCTTCTACTATTTTATAGTATAGGTGACGTTGGCACGTTGCGGAATAGTGGCATTTTCAAAATTACAAAATAGGTCTAACATCACTACGTCACCCTTCGGTCCGTTCCATTCCATGATATAAAATCTGTTGAACACTGAGCCAAATAGTATGAAATCGAAGCATATTTTCTTTTTTATTTTTTAAAATTCCACAATTTTGTTGAACATCCTTTTCTTTTTTTTTTGATAAATGGAAACTAAACAGGAATTATAACCACCATCGGTAAAAATACCATCGCTAATCAAAAATAGAATTTCCGCTCCCTCTCCTCTCACGCGCGCTCTCCATCCGCTCTCTCCTCTCACGCGCGCTCTCCTTCCCTAGCGCGTTCAACTTCTCCACCTCCTCTCTTCCCTTCTCTGCCACACTCCCCTCTGTCCCTCTTCACTCTCATTCTACCTCCATGCATTTTCTTCTCTTCTCTGTCTTTCCTTTGTCTCCTTCATCAATGATAATTTTTTCATCAAATAGTGAGAATGTAAAACAAATTGAACACATAAAAGTAACAATCTGAACATATGAATGAACAAAGTGAACATATACACTAACAAAGTGAGACATAAAATAAACACATAAATCTGACAAGCAACAAAACAAATTGAACATGTAGAATAACAAATTGAACATATGTATGAACAAAGTGAAAATATACACCAACAAAGTGAGACATAAAATAAACACAGAAATCTGACGCACAGCAAAACAAATTGAACACATAGAAATAACAAATTGAACATATGAATGAATAAAGTGAACATATACACCAACAAAGTGAGACATAAAATAAACACAGAAGTCTGATGCACATCAAAACAAATTGAACATATAGAATAACAAATTGAACATATGAATGAACAAAGTGAACATATACACCAACAAAGTGAGACATAAAATAAACACAGAATTTTAATGCACAGCAAAACAAAATGAACAATTAAAATAACAAATTGAACAGATGCAATAAACAAAATGAACAAAATCTGAAGCACGGAAGGAAGGGAGAGAGACGCAGAGAGGGAAGAAAGAGAGACAGAAGGGTGCGAAGAAGGGAGAGGGAACGTGGTTACGCTGGGTGAGGAGAGGGGAGTGCTTCGCTGGGTGAGGCGAGGTGAGCGTTTCGTTGGATGAGGAGAGGAGAGCATTTCGCTAGAGGAAACGATGACAGAGATTGTAAAATGGAAGATGACACTAATCAATTTCCCAAAACTAAATAAGCAAAAGCACACAACCTTGTAGTTTTGAGCCGGTTGAAAACAAAAAATCCCGAATGTTAAATAGAGAGCATAGTCCCACTTAAGTCGTGTTTGATATTAGGGGGATTGCATGATATGAAAATTTTAAAACAAGAATTTGCATAATTGAAAGCATCAAAACAATAGCTCGTTATTTTTATATTAGTTCTTTACTTCTTTTGTTTCATTTAAATACTTCTAAAATATTCATAGACCTCAAATCGGGAAAATGTTTCAAGTGCAATCTAACTATATATGTTTCATTGTTTTTATGACTTCAATAGGATCCGATTTGGAAATATTAGTCCTAAATGGGTTAGAAAAACTAGTCAACGGAACCCTCGATGAAAAATGTCATGCATTGATCAAAGATATCACATGCATATCTATGAAATTATTTTCTTCCGAGCATGTTTTTACGGTTAACTGGGATCCGAAGCCCATTGTAGAGATTTTTCTTTTTTAAAAAAAAAGAAAAGAAAAGCATGAATATATATGAACACCGACATTTTGGATTAATATAGGCTCCGTTTGGACGGGAGCAAGTACAAGGGAATAGCTTCTTCGTACTCTCAAATTTATTATAAACAATTCAAACTCTTCACAAAGTTACACACTTCTCAATACTTCTTCCCTTATTCTTCTTATTCCCACACCATCCAAACGGAACCATAGTGTAACTATCATCTCTTTTTTTTTTAGTGGTATCAATGTAATTGGGGTGCATCATATCTGATTTTGTTTGACAGTTTCTCTCATGTCCTGAGCATCCACCAAACAACCTCTT
Organism: Rhynchospora pubera; assembly: GCA_028095005.1. Classification (NCBI taxonomy): domain Eukaryota; kingdom Viridiplantae; phylum Streptophyta; class Magnoliopsida; order Poales; family Cyperaceae; genus Rhynchospora; species Rhynchospora pubera. The sequence continues at coordinate 166,541,918 of CM051461.1, read as the reverse complement.
TTCTCCAGACCTTTATTTTTCCTTTATTACACTATGCATATATATATAGAGAATGGCTAATGTGCCATAGATGGCACAGAGGGTCCCGTGCCATAGAGTCGTTTTTCGAGATCCAAAATTCAAATGCTCAATTCGAACCGTTCAAGTTGTTCACCATATTAAAATACCCTTGGAGACCAAATTTTACATTTTTTTAAAATGTTTCTGCTATTTATTATGATATTTATAAAAAACATTATAATTGGAGTATTTCAGACCCTCCAATTTGAACATATCAAAATAAATAGCAAAAAAATTCAAAAAATGTAAAATTTAGTCTCCAATGGTATTTCAATATGTAGATCAATTTGAACGGTTTGGATTGACTGATTGAATTTCGGATCTTCAAAAACTGACTCAAAAAAGACATCTATGGCATTGCCATCTATGTCACTTTATCCCACCTCTATATATATATATAGAGAGAGAGAGAGAAAGAGAAAGGATTCAATCAAAGCGCTTTGACTGGAGTCCCGGTTCAACTCCGTCAGTTCTCAATTTTGAAAGTTCAAATGACCGATCCGAACCGTCAAATATGATCTCCATATTGAAATCTCCTTGCCGACCAAAATTTTCATTTTTTTAATTTTTAAGTATTTTTTTCGGATTTTCAAAAACAACAATTTTTGTAGGGTTCAGAACAAATTAGATTAACGATTTTTTAAAATTCAAAAAAATAAAAATTCTGGTCTGTAAAAAGATTTCAATATGGAGATCATATTTGACGGTTTGGATCGGTCATTTGAATTTTCAAAATTGAAATCTGACGGGGTTTAACCGAGACTCCGGTCAAAGCGCTTTGATTGAAGGCTCTCTCTCTCTCTCTCTCTCTATATATATATATATATATATATATATAGATATACATACTGTCTTGAGATTTTATTCTTTTTTATTCACTGTGAATTATAATTTCTTTTATTCATTATATTCCTCTAGGCCGGCTTTGTAAGAATTTTCCAATAGCAGTCATCATCAGATCCAATAAATAAAAGATTCGGAATTTGGCCAATTGGCTCTTGAGATGACTCAAAGAACATTTTTATATACATAGGAATATAACTCTAGAGGAAGCCTGCCCCGCTTTCAGTTAGTGGTATTCCACCAGCCAATAGAATTGGTTCTCTGGCAAATCCATTAATTAACACAAAAGCATTATAACTTCTTGAAATAATGATGGTCGCGCGCATAGCATTGTATCATTCTACTAATCACTATGTTCATTATCTAACATGTACTTGTTTTAGATTTTTGACAAAACGACGGTAAATTTTACATGAAAGATGACACAATTTACTGTAACCTTCTTGGTGGGATAGGAAACGAGATTGTCTAAGTTCACATGAGAACGAAAAAAGAGGTGAAGAGTAAGAAGAGATACAATAGAACATAAGAAAATTATTCTTTTATGTTTGGTTGGCCTCGTCTTCGTTATACATTATTTGACAAAACTAAATATAATATTTATTAACCTTTAGATTCTAATAAATATTCAACCAAAATTACTAAACAAGAATGGTTTAAAATTTTCTTTTCTTTTCTTCTCTCCTAACCCAAACAAGTTGACAATGCTTTATTTTAATTTTTTTTTAATGAATTTTGGAATCGTGTTAAGTATTATACTGGTACCAGGGGCGAAGACACACTTTGATTGGTGGGTCCAGGGACTCACCTTGGAAAAGAAATGTACTTAGAGTAGGACTTGTATGTAAATAAAAAAAATTATATGGACCCATCTAAAAAATTCATAGGACCCATCTTAGAAAATCAGAAATTGATTTGTTTCCTCCTTCTCCGACTTGCCTGTTTGCCTTCTCCCGTCTCCGTCGTGAAGGAACTAGCGAGTAGCGAACGAACATTTCACCGGTGGCAACAGCATCTGTCGAACAGGTATTCTCAGCAATGAATCTTATTAAGACAAAACTTAGAAATAGAATGGGAGATAGTTGGATGAATGATTGTCTTGTAACATATATAGAAAGAGATGTGTTCAATGAAATTTCTAATGAACCTATTATGTAAAATTATCAGAAAATCTCGTTATAGATTTTTACTTTATTGATTGCCTTGAATTATTATTTTGGATATTTAATATGTTATTTTTTTTGTGTTGTTGTTATAGATTTATTCGATTTTTGATGAAAATTTTTTTAATTACATTATTTTAGAATTGTTTGTTTGAAAAATATTGTTATACTATATCTATATTAAACGTTGTAATATATATAATTTTTTTAAAAAAATTATGGACCCTCCTTACATAAAATCCTAGCTACGCCCCTGACGGGTATGAATATGAATCAAAACTCAAAAGGAAAGAAAAAAAATAGAACTTTAAAGTTCAAGGGTTCAATTTCACTATAGACTTTTTTTTTTTGAAAAAAGTAGCTTTTTCACAGCTACCTGTTTCATTATAGAAACAAAAGCATAACGTTTTACAGACTAAACACTCTCAAAATTACACTCCAAATCAACCATGCAAAAGCTCTAATTTCACCATAGACTATATGGACCCTACCTTAATTATGAAAACTGTCCTCTACGGCACCACCTCTTGTCCGGCCTCGAAGGAAAACATTTCGATTGCTTCAATAATACATTTTCTCATTTGGAAACGATCGAGTAGATTCTTTACCGTTTCTGGATATTAATTTATTCGAAATTAAGTCCCTTGTATTAATTAACGGAATTTTCAATCATAGAATGCCAATCTTTCTTTGTGCTCAAAATATTATTATTAGGTCTATGAGTAATAATCACCGGTAGACTGTTGAGGAACTCCACCTTGTTTATAGGTGAACAATATTTCATGTTCCGTGACATAATTAAATAAAATGAAGCTCCATCCAACCTTTATATTTCTAGAAATATGCCTCTTGATCACATGATTATTATTATTATTTTTTTTGATCGTAGTCTCCAAAAGGAGACCTGCATTGATAAAATTTATGCCAAAAAAATTTTCATGATTAACTATTTAGAAATATTTTAAATTATGATATACTGCGCGGTCAGGAAATATAAGTATTTAGAGATATCGAATAATATGTAGTTGTCAACATAAATTACATAGCAGAAGACGAATAATAACTGGAGAAACAAGCAGGAAGACACAATAGTTAATTTTTCGCGATGCCGGTTTTGGAAATTTTCTGAGGGCATGTTTCACCTCTTGATCTTTACACTGTGTTTGGTTTTCAGTAAAAAAATAGGAAGTAAGGAAAAATACAAGAGGGAAGGGGATGGAATGGAATGGAATGGAAAAATATTTACATCCATTTGTTTGGATAATTATTGGAAGGAAAGAAAAAAAATTATCCTTCTCATGTTTTTTCATGTTTGGGTGATCAAACTAAAAGGAGGTAAAACATGACTAATTAAAAATAAATGACCATTATGACCTTGATTTCATTTTAGACTCAAAAATCATATTGCATAAAATGATCTATCGTGTTTCTTTCCAACTCAAAAGAAGAATTGCAATCTTATGAAGTTAAAAGTACATATAATATTAGAAGAGGGCCTAATCAGACTTAGTATAAAGTCTTGATCGAAAATTAAAGTAAGCAGATTTACATTTTTTTTAATCAATTCTACATCTACATTGCTAGCAGTACCACCTCATTATACATAGTTAAAGGCCTGTCGAACTATTTTAACTTTTGCTATGGAACTCCATTATTTTTTTTTCGAACATGGTTAAAGAATCAGTAGAATACGGACACATATGATTAAATTTATAAATCAACTTCTGAAGACCCAAACATAGAAATAGCAACTCACGAAAGGACGAAGCTCGAGAGAAGCAAATACTTTGATTTTCAACCAGAGGAAGGTGTGACTTGTAATAAGAAATCTCAATTTTAGGGGCATCATTGTCCACAGGAAAGGTTGGCTGTTTCTTTCCGTCTGTTACACCCCAAATCGGGGGGAATATTTTTTGTATAGAAAGTGAACTCGCGAAGAAAAATAATTTCCATTGGTAAAAAATTTCCTTCCTAAAAACTCGCAATCCAAACGAGGTGATTTTGCTATTTCCCTTCCCCTTTGTTATTTTCCTTCCTTTTTTCGAAAACCAAACAGACTGTAAGAGCACGTTCTTTTTTTTTCTTTCGAAAAATATAGGGTCAAGGCCCAAATTTATCATATTTTTTTAAAAAAAGAAACCTCATGTGTGATTTTAGCTTTTTGCTAATTAAAATTTGAAAAAAAATAGAAAACTAATTTGAAATAAAAGGGCAGTAAACTAAAAAAAAAACATCATCAATTTGTGAGACAATGGATAGTCTAGCTTTTCAATAAGAGACATCCTCTTTTAAGTTTCAATTTTTAAAACTTAAGATTGTGTTTGGATGAGTGAGGATAGGGGTGTACAACGGACAGGTTGATGATATTTTAATAAGATTTGAACTCAATCCGACAATATCGGATTAGAAAATAAATTTAGTTAACCCATCCGTAATCCAATCCAACCCATCATTTTTTTTATGTACGGATTTTTACGGATTAAGCGGGTTAAACGAGTTTAGTGAATTAAAATTTTGATCAAATAAAAATACATATAAAAATCATTTTGTGGCTATTACAATTTAGTTCGAGACAAATTAGAGACGCATTTGAATCATTTTTCAACTTTCGAGTCATTGTGAGAGGAATAGAGGACGTGCATGCCTATGGAGGAGATCGAAACTTCATGAAATAAGAGATATTTGAGTAAGGACATGAGAAAAAGTGACACAAAGAGGAATAAATAATGATAAACGGGTGAGTTGAGCTATACACAGGTTTACTAGTACAAATTCTGTAACCCAACCCGAAGTAACGGGTTTGTCAAAATTAGAACCCGTACCCAACCCAACATCATGCTAACCCGGTAAAAAACGGTTCGGGTCGGCTGGATTGAACGGATTGAACGGGTTCACGGTTTTTTTGTACACCCCTAAGTGAGGGAATAAGGGAATAGTTTTTTCCTACTCCCAAATTTATTATAAACAATTCAAACTCTTCACAAAATTACACACTTTCCAATACTTCTTTCCTTATTCCTCTTATTCCCACACGATCCAAACGGAGCCTAAAAGTTGAGGCACACCAATTCATAAACAAATTTGGTGTAGCGCGGCCATTCGAATCCTTCAAAATCAATCCAACACTTCTCTCATTTCTCTCAAATTTTTTTATAACAAATACAACTCGTTCAATTAGTTTTAAAAGATCTAGATTGTTGCGCTATACGATGTATGCACAACACCATATTTTGAGTTGCGCCCATTCGGCCAATCCAACCCCCCCCCCCCCCCCCCCCCCGTTTTCTTGTCTCTTTGTACCAGTTCAAAACTTTTCCGTGCACGCGTTGCAATCATATCCCGGGAGGTGCTTGTTACCATTAAAAAGATCATGAAGAAGTGGAAGAGCAGAATGTATTGTGACTGAATAATGTCTCTTAAGTAAATTATCTTTTAAATTAGAGCGTAGGAATTTGAGATAAGTTGAGTAACAAAATATTTTCTGTAAGGAATTTTATGTTATTATAGGGGCCGTTTGGATCTCTTAGAAATAAGAGGAATAGTCTATTTTTAGACGAAAAATATTAGAAAGTATATAATTTTATAAAAAAATTGAATGGTTAGGAATAAATTTTCGTCTATAAAAAGACTATTTCTCTTATTTCTAAGCTATCCAAACGGTTCATAGTTTATAATGGGTCACTAATAAACTTAATTTTCAATGCGATGGGGAATGTGTTGCTTTCTGACAGTTCAGAGGAGAGTGTCACCTTGATTATGATCTGAATCAAGTTGGCCAAGTTGCACCCATTATTTGCATGTAAAGCGATTTATAAGAAAATAAAGAATGGTAGTGAAAAGATGCGTGTGCTCCTTTTTCCTTTTTTATTTTTAGAAAATGACCCCGATGGAGTTATTTGCTTCAGTATCTTCATAAATTACTTGAAAAATATCAATTACTAATGATTACATTGATAATTTTAATTAATATGATCAATGGATAAACTCAGCATGACTTATAAGTACGTATGTCTATAATAATAATACAATTGCTAAAAAAATTCAGAAAAAGATACCTAATAATTAACATTTTTTTTAGAAGTAGATAATTTAATTAATTAAAATATTTAAAGATTCAGATAGGCCCAAAATATTCAGAATGGGGGCTCTATGGTCTGCATAGGTTCAGCTTTTCTGTTATGGTGAGGTATTGTGCATGACTGGTGTCACAACTCTTAACAATATCCCTACGAGCAATCGAAGTGCAAAAGTAAAAACAGCACGATCAGTATGGTAAAATTGAAATCAGGTCACCCTGGTCGTCTGATCAAGATTTAATGGACAAGAAGAGCGCCGTGTATGTAACAGATTGATAGGCCCGTAAAAAGTGAACCGTCCGATCAAGATCATCTAAGGCGCTACACCAGGTGTCGCGCGACACCAGAATCGGGTAAGCAGAAGAACCTGACAGGTCGCCAAGCTTTCTGTCAATGTAACGTAGACACGTGTACATCACGAGGTATGCACGACATTCCCTGTATTTCTTACAGGCCGAGTCAAAAAAGTCGACTGAGGGGCTTGGGCCTGGGGAAACAATGGGGATAAACGAAAATAAATTTCATGTGGCATTCAACATTCTCTATTTTCATAACCATTTTCCGGTTCGAGAAAAATTTATTTCAAAAAAGTGCAACCTTATTCTTGAAACACATCTCCTCTAGTATTTGTCGCTTCCATGATGCCGTAAAATATTTTTCTACTTGCAGATAACGAGTCCATTGCGAAATGCCTAATTTTCTATACTTTCTGGCCTTTGATGTTTTCACAAAATTAAATAAATCGAACAAAATGGACAGAATAGAACGGAAACCAAAGAAAAAACAACTGAATTTTTAAATGCTGGGTTCATCCCACGTCCCTTGCACTAGTAGTACCAGAGAAATTGCAGAGTAATCAGTGAACAGTTTGGATAACCATTTATGAAATCACATTATTTAGTCATTTTGGAATCCAATGAATTAGAAGGAGAAAGAGGAACAGTGCTCGACATAAACAGCCCTCTAGTTCCACCCAATCAACACTGTCATTCCTTCACTAAAGGAAATTTAAGTGAAACAAACAGGCTATTTACTGACATTAATTCACCAACAGACCTGAAACCAAGAATATAATCACCCAAGGCTCGACCGTGTGACCTCGTATGCTAGAAAGCACGCAGCATTGGCTGGTACACTACGTACCATGGCAGGTCCGAACCCCTTGTAAAGCCCTTTGACCCCTTCAGAGGCTAAAATCTTTCTAAAAGCATCTATAGATCCCCTGTACTTTGGGTTCTTATAGTCATCGACCTGGATCACACTTTTCACAACATCAGTTGGATAAACTGTCAACCAGAACGAGCCGCCAGCTAAGCCACCAGCAACAATAAGGGATCCACGGCCCAGACTGGATGTGTCAGTCCCACCAGCAAAATATCGTTTGATTGTTTCATACACCCCAAACATAAGTGCATTGCCAGGCACCTCACGGGCCAGAGTTGGCACAAGGCCCTTAAAGAGGCCGCGAGTTCCACCTTCAGATTTGAGCACGTGGCGGGCCACGTCCATAGGGCCGTTGTATTTTACAGGGGCGGGTGCAGTAATGGTTGCAGTCACAGTTGCAGTTGCTGCTCCAGTAGGAGCCGCAGTCACAGCAGCTGTGGTGGCAAGTGCACTTTGAGCTTGTAGCCTTGTAATAAAATTTGATACGCATTAGAATAATTTGTCTTATATGCCAGTAAACGGGCCAAAACAACTGGGGGATAAACATGAAAAAGAAAATGACAACATTAATCTCGTGAATTTTACCATGAAATTCTACAATTCATGGCCTCTGTTATCTAAGAGTTAGTTTTTTTGTTTTTTTTTTGGAGAACTCTATCTTGCGAATGAGAGAAAAAGTTAATTGTGCCTACTGTAACGAATTTCAATGCTGAAAATTAATTCATTTACAATATCTCTGGAGGCCATGTATAAGTGTTAAATAGCATGCTATTACCGCACAGCTGTGACAGAGGAAATGTTCCAGCTAAATGAATTTTTGGTATAAAAACAAATAGTTACGCTTTAGATGCCAACTATATAGTTCGAGCCAAATAAACCCAAAATCAGGCCCCCATGTAACGATCTTAACATAGTAAAAAGTTCAAAATTTGGAAACACTTCAGCATGCCAAAAGTTTATTATTGTTTTTAATATGGATAGAATTAAGAAATAGTTTGTTTCTCTACAATAAAATAGATAATAAAATCAAATAGTTGATATTATTTAAAAATTTAAAAATCAAAATAAAAGATTTCATAATTTTTTTAAAATTATTCAAGTATTATTTGAAAACTTTTGTGAATAATTCAGATATAACAGACATTATTCACAAAATTTGCCAGTGCCCATTTAATTCCTCAATTTCCTACAAAAGGAGCCGGAAAAAGAAAAAATCCGGGTATTATTTGGGCCTTCGGGGAAACAATTACTATGGTCCATTATGACAGTAAATAGTGGGGTACTGTAAATGCACACTAGAAACTAACCTGCACTTGATCAGCTCAGTGGGGCAAGCAAGAAATGACACTGCTACACCAGCCCCGGCTCCACAGACGACCTGCTGACTCACAGTAAGAGGTACTCCAGGTTCAGAGCGCAGCAATGCCTCCATCTGCCCCCTCACTGTGAACAGCACTGCATTGAATGCTGCCACCGTGGCGAGTGGGGCCCCCATCCCTTTATAAAGACCCCTTGGACCTTCTGCTGCTAGGGTTTGTTTCACTGCATCGATTGCACCTGAGTACTTTGGGGGTTGGCCAGGAAGTGGGACTGGCTGACTCTGTAGTTTGACCTTTATTGTGTCAAAAGGGTGGCCCACAATTAATTGCGCAGCACCTCCTACTGTACCAGCTGTCAGGTCCTTAGCAACATCACCCATCTGGTAACATGATGAAGTTTTAAACAAATTATAAAGCTGGATTGATTCTATGTTTCATCCACCAACAGAAGTAAATCAAGAGGATTAAAACCATCTAGTCCAAGTTAATAGAATGCACATTTGTGACCAAAGTTTGACACTTTGACAAAGTCATTTAAAATACTAAACTTCCAATTTGTCTGAACAATCAAAAACAGGAGAGCAATAGACACATCTTTTGCAACATAAAGCAAGTGATTATGAAAAACAAAACTACTATGATGATGACTGGAAAAGTCACTTTGTTCCTTGTTTTGTTTTTGTTTTTTTTTTTGTTGATGCATATAAGCATATTACAGCAGAATATTAAATGAGCATATATTAAGTGATTATGAAAAATCAGGTGAATCAACTAATACATTAGCAAGTACAGCATTGCAATGTTCTCTAGTCCAAAGGACGACTTCAGGTCATCATCCTACTAGCCAAACTGATACTAAACCAAACAACCCAACATTCCATGTACACTGTAACTGCAGCAATTCATAGACCAAAACACCGTTACAAGCAAAACCCAATACGCAATAGCCTGTTCTGGTACAGTATGGACCTTCCACACCGATCATTCTAAACGAGAAGAAATCCAGATATTCGATCTATCATCTCAGATCCAAAGGGAGAAGTATCGAAGTCAAGATAAACAATCAATGTTTCATCCAAAACGAGCAATTCAAATCAATCACAAAAAGCAGAGAGGAAAAAAATTCAGAGAATGATGAGAAAACGAGAGGAAACCTTGAGTCGGCGTGGCAGTAGAAGCGCCTGTCGCCTGCTTGTGCAAATGCCTGAGTGAGGGAGGAAGGAGCGGTGCGGGGTGAATCAGAGGCCTATTTATATAGATTTTAGTTTGTGCTTTTCTGAAGGGATGGAAATAGGGATATTCGATTGAAAATGAAAGGAGAGAGACACAGAGGCCACTCAAAATGGAGAGAGAGGTTTCATGGGATGACGCTAAAACGACAGCGCCGTTATCTCCACCGTCCGATTAGGCGATCGTGGTGTGGATCAGTTATAGAGAGTGGAGGGAGGGAGACATGGGGAGCCGCGGTTGGTGGAGAGTGTCAGCAGTCTCACGGGAGGAATCGGAGGAATTTGCGTCTTGGGTTTGTCTAAGATCCGGATTCTAATCCTCTCCATTTGCTGCAGATCAACTGGAATGCAGGGCGGTCTATCTGCAATTGATTTAGTTATGTATTTTTTTTTTTGAAAGTTAGTTATGTTTCTTTATGAATTCAATAAAAAAATATGATTTCAGATTAGTTTGTGTCTTATTATATCCTAAATTAAAATTTGATCTCAAAATGTATTTCTTATCTGAAACATTGCTAGAAAAAAGTTTCTCTATTATTTGATCTTTTAATTTCGAATATGTTCAAACTTACTTACTGATATATTTTAAGTGATTGATATCAAAATTGAAGAAATGAATGTATGATCATTGTTGGGATTGAAAAAAAGGAAACAACTTATAGAAATAATCAACATTATAATATGAATAAGTACTTTCAACATATTACAAAATATTTGTAATATATGCGTATATTTCATAATTTACGTTAAATAATAAATGACAATAAACTGAGACATTTAGTGACTAAATTCGTTTTGTAGAACGGAAAAGTAGGGTTGTCAAATGACAAATTCTTAATTTTCAAATAAAATTTACTGCTAGTATTATTAAAAAGATTCATTGTAGATACAAATTAATTTACTAAACCCTTCAATATCGTGCTTCCCTTGCATTTAACACAAGTGGTCTTGTTAAGAGCTTCAATCAACAAGAAGCAGGTTTTATCTAATATGTTCCTTCCTCTTTAAGTAAAGTCATATGTATTTTGTTTGAGTCAAGTCACCTATATCTAACCTATTTTCAAAGATTGATAAATCAAATTATTCTTACTCGATCAGAGAATCAACTGAATTAATTGTCAAATTTCAATTCAATTCAATAATCCGTCTTAAACATCTTATTGCGTGAGTATTGTGTGAGTAGATTTGATAAGGACATCAAGCACTTATTATCCAGATAATTTTTTACTTAAATAAAGAAATGCCACATGAGTATTGAGTAATTTGAATGGAATAGGATTATTGTTGACTTATCAGATGTTGATCTGTAATTTTTCAATGCATTGATGGGTCCCTCCTTAAGCATCCACCTCATTTCACTTAATACAACAAATTATTACATATATGCTAAACAAATTCACCGTCTATTCTATGAATCTATTGAAAACTTGGAGGCGTCCTGTTTTGGGTTGAATGGAGATATTTATTCATTTTTTATTTTTTTATACAGAGCTCAGTGTTTGTCTGCACCAACTACTTAACTATTCGAAGAAAACAATTTGGTGATGGGCACCCATATATTTTAGTAGCCAAAAGTGAAGATGAGCTTCCAGATTTGCATTATTTATGGTGTTAGGTGCATCTCAAGTAGCCAATTGAACGATATGAGTTGGATATTTAAAAAAAAAAATCGATCCACTATTGACGAACTCTATTATTGAGTTTTAACTCTTAAAAAGTGTAACATTTTCCTTTACAAAAATATAAAAAAACGCCAACAGAAGTCAACATACAACTCCCGTCACAAAAAATCCGTTCCCAGAAATAGGAGGCGTCGCTGATTCGCTGCCCTCCACCAATTATTTTATGCAGCACGGGAGCAGATCCTCTGCAGCGGATTGCAACACTCTACAGAACAGTAACAGAAGTACATCCGCCGGAGCATCTCAAGATCCGCGCTCATGATTAGACGCACAGCGACAGCCGCAAAAATTTGTGGCTGTCCCAGACTTTTGGTCGCCAAATAATTTGCGGCTGTAGACTGTAGATAAGGACCTTTGCTCCCAATGCACTGTCATAATTTACAATTTGAAATTTCTGGTGTTTGAGAAGCTATTTTATTACGTGCGAATTGCAATTTAAATCTAAGTTAATGTCGTTTTTAAGTTCGGATAAAGGTGCTTTTGAGACAAGTTGCTTAGTGGACACGGCTCTCAATCCAAAAAGAATCTTCAACACTAACAAAAAAGCTGTGGAGCAAGCATATTCAATCTTGCAATGAACTCTTATTCCATTATTATGATTATACGTAAAAATGGTCCATAAATCTTTTGAGCGTTTTGGTCGGTCGTATCATCTCACATATTTGTTTTTTTTTTTATGATCTTTATCTTAATTAGATGATCATATTTCATACTTCTATATATTCACACAAAAAAAAAATTCGATGTATTTACTACGTATGAATTATATACTACAATAACATTGCAAATCTTTTAAGCCCGGATTTTAATATAGCATCATCTTTTAGAATGGCACTCTCTGTGAAAACCGCCTTAATCTACGTTGGCTTATTATTTTTTTTTAGTGCTAGATTTTTAGTCAGCCACTGGCTGTCTTTTTTGTATTCTAAACTTTACTTTTAGGATTCGTTTGGTAGTGCCAAGTTTAACTTAACTTTTGGATCAACGAGCTAACCTACATGTCTTGCATCGCCAAACAACTTTGGGGTCGTTTGGCAACATCAAAGTTTAGTGGGATCAAGGGTTAAAGTTAGCATTTTGGGATTAGTGTTTGAGGTTAAAGTTAATAAAAGTTAGTACTAACTTAAAGTTAGTAATTGTTGTTTGGCATGATAAGTTAAAGTTAGTGATCAAAGTGAATGGAAAATCGCATGATAGTATTCTGAAAAATGAAGAGCGCTCCAAGATCTGATCAAGATCGATCGTCTTCCCCGAGGAAAACCAACGATGGTAGCGCATCCGGAGTTACCAACAGTCTCACACTAGTGGAGCGCAACAGACTACTCTACCTAGTCAATTGCTTTGGTACCTCTCCAGTTGACGCGACAACAGAGGCATCCTGCAACACCTCCAAGCTCTCTCCAGTCCGCAAGAAACTGCCGAGAAGCAAGGGGACAATGCCTTTACTGATAGGGTCGCTACAACTGGATTTTCAGGTGGCGAAAGGCGCGACGGTTAGCAAGAATCTTGATTTAATCAGCGAAAAAAGAAATCTTGGGCGTCCGTCTAGTAGCGCTGAACAGGTGGCAAAAGATCCCACCTCCACCGGCTTGAATTGTCTAACTCACACCCCCTCACATCCCATCAATCACTCAATCAAAACCTCAAAAGACGCCTCTCCTCAACACATCTCAAGCACGCTCTCTCTCTCTACTCAAACTTTGTCTTCGCTCCACTCTCTCTCTCTCCCTCAAGATTCTAATCTCGTCTCTTTCTCTCAAAACCCTGACTTGCTTCCCCAAGAAGCAGTAACCATGGATGATTTAGATCCTATCAGAATCGATGAAGATGAAGTCACTGCACCTGCGAGCGCTGAAATCTCACGTTGTGTAGTAGTTCAAACCCTAGAAGGCGTCAATCTAGTGGATCTAATGGTGGAAATGAGGAGAAGGCTCCCGCCTGAACAGCATAGGGTGATAACCCTGATGGACAACAGGTTTCTCATAATTGGACCTTCAGTGCAATGGCGAGATGAAATGTTCCGAAATGGAGCAATGGAGATCACCTTTGGCAACAACATCAGAAGGTCCTTCCCCATCCTCACGGAGGCACCAAGAGAACTTGATCCCAGAGCGCCAAGTGTCAGACTTTGGGTAAGAATTGTTGACCTTCCTTTTGGGTGGCGTTCTTGGCATGGTGCCAATGTGTTCTTCCGATTTGGAAGAGTCTTGCATGCGGATGCCCCAACTTACATGGAGATTGATTGGAGGTTTGCAAGGGTTGAAGTGGTAGTAGAGCATAGAGATAGAATCCCTGCTTCCAGAGCCTTTGAGGTTTATAGAAAGTCAGGGAAGGTTGATTTGGTCAGGATTCACTTTGTAGTAGAAGAACCCCAAATCAGATCTGACTATCACGAGATGATTAAGGCACTTCCCAAGATCGACTGGACCCCTGCTGATGAAGCCAGAGTGCAAAGCATAATCCCAATTAAGGCAACTGCTGGCAGCACAAACCTTACTGGTACCAACTCTGATAGAAACCTCAAACGCAAAAGCAAGAGAAAACCTAGGAAGAAAACCCTCCCCATCCCCACAAAAACCTCAACCCCACCAATCAAGAAAAGGAAATTGGATAATGTAAGTCCCAATATGATCACCAGATCTCAGACAAAGACTGGAAGCAGGGAGAAAGAAGTAGGAATTCTCATAGGAGATAGGAAAGTTGTCAAGCCAAGCCCACTGGGCAAGGGTAAGGGTAAGAATGTTGCTGTTGACCTTGAGAGTCAGTTCAGGCAAGAACTGAAACTTGCCAGAAAGGAAAGCTTGAGACAACAGACTGAAGGTCCAGGACAGACTAGTGGACCTCAGCACATAGGTGGATCCCTTACACCACCAGGCCCCAACAACTCCCTACCCCAAGCAGGGGGGCCCTCTAGGCCACCAGGTTTCAAAAACACCCCCTCTATGCCACCAGGTTTCAAAAGCACCCCCTCTATGCCTTCAGGTTTCAAGAGCACACCCTCTCAGCCCAAGGAGCAAAAAACTGAAGCCTCAGCCACAGGCAACACACAGGAACCTTTTTCCTGTAAGGTAGAGGAGGTGCCTGATCTGCTAATGGACATGATCAAAAAAGGAATCCTTAGTAAGAAAGGATTCAAAATGGTGTTGGATAAGAGGCCACCTGACAGAGCTACTATGAGGCATGAGGAGGAAGCAGGAGAGGCTGAAAGGAAGCTGGAGAGGGCACAAGCAAAAAACAAGGCACTACTGGCCCAGATAGAGAAGTTGAAGGAAGGTCTCAAGATGAAGCAAGCTGGCCTAACAGAGATCATCAGCCTAAGCTCTCAAGAAACTCACACAGAAGAGGAGACAATGGATACTGACACCTCACCAGAAGATGACAGCTCCACACTTCAGGAAGTCAGCCCAGTCGACTCCCTCATGAAGACTCCTTCAGAAGAGGCATCAAAGCTATCCTTCTCTACATCAGGTACTCTTAACTACAATAGAATAATCAAAAGAACTGAGGCTATACACAATGGTAATCAGACAACTGACTCAGTAGATCCCTGGATCCTCAGAAAGTTCTGTACTGAGAACCATTTAGATAAGCCAGGTTTGAACTTTGAGCATTGCTATGCTCTTAGGAATAGGGGATGGAATCTAGAAACTGCTCTCCCACAGAGTAGTAGAATCCTCCACATTAATGATTTCAACATTTTTCTCCTATTAAAGGAAATTAATGCACTCAACACTAGACACAGAACTGAGAGAACGCTCCCCTTAAAGGAAATCTTTGGTGACAACACTCCTAGTAGGTTTAGTAGGAAGATTGAAAACCTAGTTTCACTGTTCTCTTGGGACAGAAACTATAGTAAACAGTACCCTAAGCCCAGCATTGCTCTTTATATCAACATGGATGTCTGGGGTAAAGGAGGCATCTGCCTTTCCAGAAAACCTGATGTCTTTGTTGATAGAGTTAGTGATGCAGAGGCAATGGACTATTACTTAAATAAAACTTCTCTCTCCAAAAAAAGTAACTACCTTAGATTGCTTCCTCCCAATCTCTTAGAGGGAAGGTTGTCACCTGCTGTCTATACTGAAAGAGTATCAGATAGAAAAAACAATCTGATAGAGGAGGGTATGGCATTACCTGCAGATGAGGTGCTAGTAACTTATACTGCAGATAATGATTTAACTTCATCTGGAGATGCTGGGTGCATTCTACAAATTGATAACCTCTTCTTTGAGGATATAGGGCTAGAAATTGACTTTACCCAGCTTGCAAGGAACATCAATTCTGAGAGTAGTCAACCCCTACAACAAGCCAACTTAGACAACAAATTCATACATGGTAGAACTAGTAATGATAAACCAGAAGGGCATCCTACCATCAAAATGCTCTCCTGGAATTGTAGGGGTATGAAGGCTGCTAGCAAGAGGGGTTACCTAAAAGACCTCCTAGTGAATGAACATATTGATTTACTAGGCCTACAAGAAACTAAAAAAACAGAAAATTAACAAAAGATTTCTTACAAGTATTGCACCCTTCTGCTGGAATTCCATCCCTGCTAATGGAACAGCAGGAGGAATGCTAGTAGGTATCAATATCAATATTTACAACATCCAAAGCTGGATTGTGCTAAAGCACTCCATAACTATTAATCTAGTTCATAGAAAAACAGATTTAGCTCTGAGTTTCTCCAATGTCTATGGGCCCCCTAATAGTCAGAAGGAGACTCTCTGGAGTGAACTCTACTCTCTAGGAAACACAATAGTAGGACCTTGGGTGATAGGAGGAGATTTCAATATAATTAGGAAAAGATCTGAGAGAAAAGACATAACCTTTGATGTGACAAATATCAATAAGTTTAATAGATGGATAGACAATTTTAGCCTCATAGATCATAGGAGCCCTGATAGGAAGTTCACTTGGGCCAGAGGGGGGAAAAGTCAGCAATTTGCCTGTTTAGATAGATTTCTAACTAATCAGGAATGGTTAGACTCCTTCCTCAAGCCTACACCTACAGTATGCCAAAAGTACACTCAGATCACAACCCACTTATTCATGACTCTGCTGACCTTTCTCAAACAACTCCTAAACTTTTCAGATTTGAAAAAGTGTGGTTGCAACACAAGGATATTTTTGAAAGAATGCCTAATTGGTGGAACCAAATTAGTTTAGGCTATGATAAAAGCCTAAATTGGGACACCAAAATGACAATTATGAGAAACAAATTAAAAGGTTGGAGTAAAAACATAGAAAAAGAAGTAAAAGATAAAAAGAAATCCTTAATCAGCAGCATTAAAATCTTAGAGGATAGTGCTGAAGAAAATGAGATAAGTTCTGAGAATCTCAATGACCTAATAGAATCCAGAAAAGAACTCTATGAGCTTTATAATAATGAGGAAATTTACTGGAAACAAAGGTCTAGAGTGAGATGGCTTAAGGAGGGAGATAATAATACAAAATTTTTCCACCAATCAGCCTCAACTCAGAGAAAGAAGAACATTATCACACACCTTGTTATAAATGACAAGGATACTAGGGATACTCAAATAATTCAGTCACATGTGCTTGAGTACTATAGGAATCTCTTTGGAATTGAGGGACAAACCTTAGGGCATTTCAGTAGGGGCATATGGGAAGAGGATGAAAAAGTCTCTTTAGAAGACAATATAGCTCTTACCAAATCCTTCACTTTAAGTGAAATCAAGGAAGCCCTATTCCAAATGAGTCCTGATAAAGCTCCTGGACCAGATGGCTTCTCCATCCTTTTCTATCAATCATTCTAGGATATCATCAAAGATGATATGAGAGACATCTTTGATGACTTCTACAATGATAAGTTAGCCTTAAGCAAGTTCAACAGAGCAATCATCTGTCTAATCCCCAAAACTGATAAGGCTGACAAGATTAAGGACTTTAGACCAATTAGCTTACTCAATTGTAGCTACAAGATTTTCACTAAAGTGTTGACCAACAGATTCACCTCTGTGCTGGCATCCCTCATCCACCCCAATCAATCAGCTTACCTCAAAGGTAAATACATTCTTGAAGGGGTGGCTACTGCACATGAGATATTACATCATGTACATAATACTAAAGAAAAAGGCATACTGCTCAAGCTTGACTTTGAGAAAGCTTTTGATAAAATTAATTGGCAGTACCTACTCAACACTCTCACTCAGAGAGGCTTTAGTGACAAATGGACTGATTGGATAAAGCAAGTGCTATGGGGGGGAAGAGCCACAGTCAAAATAAATGAAAAACTGGGACCTTCTTTTAGTTGTAGAAGAGGATTTAGGCAAGGAGACCCTCTTTCTGCTTACCTCTTCATCCTGGCTGCAGAAGGTCTCACTAAGATTCTCAATAGAGGAAAAGAAAAGGGGCACTTTGAAGGATTGGGACCCTATCTTCAGAGAAGTAAAATTCTGCATCTCCAGTATGCAGATGATACCATCCTTTTCTTAAAATATGATAAAAACCAGCTAAGTAAGTTGTTCTGGGCACTCAAAGCTTTTGAGAGTGTGTCTGGTCTGAAAATTAACTATTCAAAATCAGAAGTAATACCTCTTAATCTAAGTAACGAGGAGGCCCAACAAGATTCAGGGATTTTTAATTGCACTAAAAGCAAACTACCAATCACCTATCTGGGAGTTCCACTTCACTGGAAGGGACCCAGAAAGGCTGAATGAGACACAATTATTAGCAAAATAAAAAACAAACTCTCCAGATGGAAGGGTAATATGCTCTCCATGGGAGGGAGACTTGTCCTACTTAATTCTGTGCTTACTGCCTCTCCCCTATACTACTTCTCACTCTTTAAATGCCCTAAATGGGTTATCTCCAAAATTGACTTCATAAGAAGGAACTTTCTCTGGGGTAGCTATCAAGCAAGTAAAAAAAAGCTAAATCTGGTCAGTTGGAGTAACCTAAGTAGAAGGAAAGAATTTGGAGGGTGGAGAATCATAAACTTGCAGCAGATGAATGTAGCTCTAATGGGGAAATGGATCTGGAAGCTCCAGTATAGAGAACACAACTCTATCTGGAAGAACATAGTTACTTCCAAATACAAAGGCACTTTTGACAACAAAAGAGCCTCACACATGTGGAAGTCTCTAGCAAAGATTCTTCCTACTTTTAACATAGGAATTCAAAGATCAGTAGGAAATGGTAAAATGATTAGTTTTTGGAATGAAACCTGGCATGATAACTTACCCCTAAGTAAGATGTACCCAGAGATTTTTGAGAAAACCAAAAATCCCCAGGCAACCATCTGTCAGGTAGTAAATAAGGGACAAACTAAGCTTTATCTAGGTAGAGGTATGACTAGGAAGATCAAAGAACAGAAGGAAACCATCCTAGATTTGGTCAACAACATAACCTTGTTAAGCATAGATGATTCTGCCATTTGGGGCTTTGACAGTAAAGGCCTCTTCACTGTAAGCTCCTTTTACTCCTTCCTAAATAATGGAGGAGTCAAAATAGATTTAAATACAACTGTGTGGCCTATAAAGGCCCCCCTAAAAGCCAAACTACTACTTTGGTTAACACTCAATAACAAGTGTTTAACCTTTGACAATCTTCAAAAGAAAGGCTGGAAAGGACCCAATAAATGTGCCTTCTGCAAAAACAGTGAAACTGTTGAACATCTCTTCCTATCCTGCAAAGTAGCTAAAAGTTTTTGGACAGGCTTCAACCTTTTCAATAACAGAAACATTTGTTTAGATTGCACTAGCTTAGATTCCCTATGTTCTAACATAAATAATTTAAATTCAAATAACAGAAGTATGACAAAATCGCTTATGGCTGCTTGGTGCTGGGTAATATGGAATGAGAGAAACAGTATCTTGTTTGAAGATAGAAAGTCTTATTCTTATTACACTATCTATAATAGCATCCTAACCCTTTTCACTAACTGGACTGGATTAAAAACAGATATGGACATGAGCTTTGCGGACTTGGCAAAAAAGCAAGAGGAAGCAAAAAAGAGCAACTCCAATGACAATACCTCTTCAAATTAGTTGCTTTTGTCTTGTGCTTTTGTCTTTAATGTCTGTCTTTATTTTCTGTTCAAACTTGTACCTTGGTTGCTGACCTTAAGTGTGATGTTTGTTTTAGATCTGATGGAACCCTTAAGGTTCCTCAGATTTATCTTGCTTTGTTGTAAAACTTATTTGCTAATGGAATCCTGGTTCCCCTGCTTGGGGAGCTTTCAGTTCAAAAAAAAAAAAAGTGATCAAAGTGAATGCATTTAATTATAACATTCATTTTAATCTAGACATTTTAGAATTCGAAAATTTTAAATCTTGATATTTTTAAAAGATGAAAATTAAAATTTTAAATTTTAAAATTTGAAACTTTGAAAATTTGAAATTTGAAATTTGAAATTTGAATTTTGAATTTTGAATTTTGAAATTTTGAAATTTGAAATTTTGAAATTTGGAATTTGAAATTTGAAATTTGAAATTTTGAAATTTGAAATTTTGAATTTTGAAATTTTTAAATTTTAAAGTTTCTTCTCAAGGTTTTTCTCTTTAGATACGATATAATTTCTTTTTTTTTGGTGTTTGAGAAAAGCTTAAATATATGGCCAAGTTAGGAAGGTAGTGCTAATTCCGTTGACCCCAAAGTTGTTTGGCGATACAAGCCATGTAGGTTAGCTCATTGACCCAAAAGTCAATCTAAACTTGGCAATACCAAACGAGCCCTTTGGGGTCAACGGGATTAACACTACTTTCCTAACTTGACCAAATATTTAAGTTTTTCTCAAACACAAAAAAAAAATTATATCGTATCTAAAGAGAAAAACCTTCAGAAGAAACTTTAAAATTTCAAAATTTCAAATTTCAAAATTTCATATTTCAAATTTCAAATTTCAAATTTCAAAATTTCGAATTTCAAAATTTCAAAATTTTAAATTTCAAAATTTCTAATTTTCAAATTTCTAATTTTCAAAGTTTCAAATTTTAAAATTTAAAAAATTTTAAATTTTCAAAATTTGAAAATATCAAGATTTAAAATATTCGAATTCTAAAATGTCTAGATTAAAATGAATGTTATATTGAATGCATTCACTTTGATCACTAACTTTAGTCTATCATGCCAAACAACAATTACTAACTTTAAATTAGAACTAACTTTTATTGACTTTAACCTCAAACACTAATCCTAAAATACTAACTTTAACCCTTCATCCCACTAAACTTTAATGTTGCCAAACGACCCCTCAGGGCTCGTTTGGTAGTGCCAAGTTTAGCTTGACTTTTGGGTCAACGAGCTAACCTACATGGCTTGCATCGCCAAACAACTTTGGGGTCAACGGGATTAGCACTACCTTCCTAACTTTGCCATATATTTAAGCTTTTCTCAAATACCAAAAAAAAAAAATTATATCGTATCTAAAGAGAAAAACCTTAAGAAGAAACTTTAAAATTTCAAATTTTAAATTTCAAATTTCAAAATTTCAAATTTCAAAATTTCAAATTTCAAAATTTCAAATTTCAAAATTTCAAATTTCAAAATTTCAAATTTCAAAATTTCAAATTTCAATTTTCAAATTTTCAAAGTTTCAAATTTTTAATTTTCATCTTTTAAAATTTTCAAATTTTGAAAATATGAAGATTTAAAATTTTCGAATTCTAAAATGTCTAGATTAAAATGAATGTTATAATTAAATGCATTCACTTTGATCACTAACTTTAACCTACCATGCCAAACAACAATTACTAACTTTAAGTTAGTACTAACTTTTATTAACTTTAACCTCAAACAATAATATCAAAATGCTAACTTTAACCCTTGATCCCACTAAACTTTGATGTTAATAAAAGTTAGTACTAACTTAAAGTTAGTAATTGTTGTTTGGCATGATAGGTTAAAAGTTAGTGATCAAAGTAAATGTATTCAATTATAACATTCATTTTAATCTAAACATTATAGAATAAAAAAAATTTAAATCTTGATATTTTCAAAATTTGAAATTTTGAAATTTTGAAATTTGAAATTTGAAGTTTGAAATTTTGAAATTTGAAGTTTGAAATTTTGAAATTTGAAGTTTGAAATTTTGAAATTTGAAGTTTGAAATTTTGAAATCTTGAAATTTGAAATTTGAAATTTGAAATTTGAAATTTTGAAATTTGAAATTTTAAAATTTGAAATTTTGAAATTTTGAAATATTAAATTTTAAATTTTAGAAGTTTTTTCTCAAGGTTTTTCTCTTCACATACGATATAAAAAAAAATATTTGGTGTTTGAGAAAAACTTAAATTTATGACCAAGTTAGGAAGGTAGTGTTAATCCCGTTGACCCCAAAGTTGTTTGGCGATGCAAGACATGTAGGTTAGCTCGTTAACCCAAAAGTTAAGCTAAACTTGACACTACCAAACGAGCCCTTAATGAATTAAAAGGCAAGGGCAAGACCTTGTTTTTCTTCAAAAAAAAAAAAAATATAGCATCATCAATTCTAATTTAAGATTGATTTACACAGTCAAAATTTGCAATGAAATAAAACTGCAGATCCTTTACATGCCCAATCTATCACCCAACAGATAAGAAACTGAAAAATGCAATTATATTTTAGGCAACACCAAAAAATTGGAAAAAAAAAAAGAAATAAACATAATAGCGCCTCCGACAAGATCCCACAACATAGCTTGATAAAATCCATAGAGCACTCTCATCTAATTATTTTACACCCCCAACACATTCTCTGCTAAAAATTAGTATTCCCAAAACTTCGTAATGATAAGAAGAAGATGAGCATCTATATTATGGGAAAAAAAATACAAAAGCTGAAACAACTAATTTATCACTCTTGATCTTGACCATCACCGATATCTAGACCCTCGAGATCTGCTACTAGCTCTTCAACAGGCACAGAAGGAATCTCTTCAGCATCAGCCATAGAAGATCCCATCTCCGATGGCTCATAATTATCATTCTTATACAGTGAAATATTAAACCTCAGTTCAGGATTCTCCTCAAGGTCTTCTATGAACTTCTGATACTCGTCATTTCTTTTATCATCTTCTCCTTTTCTCCCACCGGTGGGTTCAACTTCTATGTCAAGCCGTTTCAGCTTGAAGTTGCGCTGCTTGCCACTACGCCGGGCTCGCGCCTCCTCATAGCTCTTCTTCATAAGCACACAATCGGGCAATACCAATCCCTTGTACTTATCCATTTCCATGTCATTGGGATTTGCCCCAAATAAATCATAACCAAGTGCATTATCACCAACATTCAACAAATGCCCTAGATGTGTTTTGACTGTGAATACATTTGAGAAGTCTGACATGCGGGCCACCTGGACATATGCCAGCTGGTACCGGGAACCACCAACAGTAACAATATCTGACTCGGGCTCGATATCAAGGATAGAGTACTCAACGAGCTGCCGGCTAGACAATAACGGACGAAATGGATCACTCCAGTACTGGGTTGCATTGAGGTACGCGACCCGCAAAGTAAAAGGATCCATAAGGACGATTGAGTTTGACACCTTGGTACAAATTACAAGCGGACCCAGGTTACCAAGAGAGTGGGCCACCTTTGGTGGAAGACAAATCAAATCCTCACGGCAGATGGGAGAAATTTCCACTGAGAAAGTGTGCTTATAATTGTAGACATTGGATTTCGGATCATGAGAGACAAGTTGTTTGTCTGTGCGGTATTGGACAGGGGCAACCTGTTAAGAATACACAAGTCATTGATCAAGGTAAGAGCAACATAATGGACATTCTAGTTCAATTATTCACATGAACATAAAAAAATACAATTTACTTGACACAGGAGTCCAGATAGCCCACACGATAAGCTTTCTTTATGGTGCATTTATTTAGCCACTTTCTTTATGTGCGCATAAAAACTACGATTTTAAGGATACAACCTATGTAGACACTTTCTCTTAGTTCCCATCGAATGAAGCTTAACAGCCATAAATATTTATGCACGTAGTAAAATATAAACTAGATAAAATATAATGGCCATATTCGTTCTTTGAGTTTGAGAACTAATTTAATGAAAATTGTAAAATATTCAATAATGATGAGAACATGGAAAAGGAGGTATTTCAACAATTCTCTCAAAACTAATTGCCGTATGCTTTTAATTTGAACTTGAGACAAACACAGTTTTAATGATAATAAAGTTTAACATTGAGGGTAGCTCGTTGAAAACAAACATCATCACAATTAATGATAATTACCGAGTTCACGAAGTCAACAAAGCGGATGGCATGTGAGCGAGAGGCAAAGAAGAAATCAAGGCCATGAGGTGCATCAGCAATACGCACAGCACGGGTAGCAGCACCATGGCGAAGGATGAGCTGCTCCAGAAAGAGGAATGTCCTGCGGTGGGGAACATGCTGACGTAGCTGCACAGCTGCCACCCACTGGTCTGGGTTTGCCTGGAGACGTGAACACGAGAGGCAGAGTTTGTCATGCACAACAAACTCGACTATGTGCGGTTGTTCTAATATCGCGCCATTCATAACCTGCAAGGTTGATTCAATATTTTACAATTTTTAGAAAGGGTTGTTGTGGATGTGTTATTTACATTAGGTGGTCTCTATGATCTCACTACATACTTACAGACCATAATGACCAAGCATTTGTTAAACATATATCAGCAGGTAAGCCACTGATACCAATGTTATATGTGCCAAGATTATGAAAATATATTGTTTCAGGAATTTAACATACTAATCTTATCACAAAAATAAAAAATAACTAATGGAAATCAATCTTTCATTTTCTTTTGATTACCCTGAAGGATGAAGCATCAGATTTCAGAAAAGTGAAATAAGATTCGGTACAATTAAACGACCAATTTTAATGCATTTTATATAGAACAGTAATCAATATGTCAATTCATCATTCAGCATGCTCCACTTTGCCACAATTAACTATGACTCGATAGTTCCAGCTCAGTTTAAGCATCAATTGTAAATGGTACAAAATATAAAAAGAAACAAATAAAAATAAGATAAGTATAAGTTGCAAATGTAAGAAAATCAGAAAGTGGAAACCAATCCGAGAAAAGTACCTCACGACGAACACGAAGGCGGATCTTGATACGCTTAGAATGTGGCTCGGTAAACATGAACTCAGCATGAGTGAGCGTGACGAGCCGAGAGAACCTCGTGTGAAGCCTCTTCACGAGAAAATGCAACAGCTCCTGCGAATCCAGGTTGAATCTCAGCCACTTATTGGGCGGCTGGAGGTAGGACGAGCAATCGGGGCAGAAGTTGACCACCGCCTGACGTGGCAACCCTTCAGTGATGTCGACGCGAGATCGGAGACACTTCACGCACATGTTGGCTGGGTTGGGCGCCATGACAACGCCGCAAGTGCAACATAGCACCGTGCCAGGGGTCTGAGTCGGGAAGAACATGCCAGTGGAAGCTTGATCGGAGGGATTTAGCGCCATGGCAGAAACTAGGGTTAGGGTTTTGTGAAATGGGGAGGGAAGGAGAATTGGAGAAAGGAAACGAAGAAGGCGGTGGAGGGAAGAGGGTTTAATAATGGGTAAATAATGGATGGAAAAGCATGTGTGAAATGGAGACCGTCGGATGTAATCTTGACTGTGTTGCACGAGATTGTACATGCCAGATGATGTGAGGCGTGACGATTTCCATGAAGTTCAATCTGGGACGTTGATCTAGAATATGACGGGTCAAAATTGATTTCCTTTGTGTCTTGTGATATGTTCGGGCTTCGGTTTCTCGTCCGGACCATGAATTGGAGAAATGGATAAATGGCCAATGTCATGTGGGCTTGGGTCGAATTCACATCCTCTGCCGCGCGCTGCTGGCCGCACTTTTTATCTCAACCGTCTGATCTAATCTGAATGGTCCCTAAAAAATACCGGATTGATATGTGACATACGACTGTTTTGGCCCATGACCAGACCATGTTTCGGTCATGTAGAGCGTGGGCAGCAACGATGCTTGTCACGCAATGTTGTTGGTTGGCCACGAACCTGCCTTGCATGTGTTGTGCATCATCTAAGGCAGCATGAAAATATGTTAATTGTGGATGAAAATGACTTGTAGTGGTGACCCAAAGTAAGGTTGTTGGATAGGCCAAAGTGTATTGTAGTGGCTGCCGGTTGTAAACCGTAAGTTGGAACGGTGTTTAGGCCGCTTCCCCAAGCATGTGTTGGGTACTTAGCAACCTGGGCAGCAAGTACTGGAGGTGTCCAGTGGTTAGCACCAATGGAGGTGACCAATTGAACAGACCAAATTGCTTTTGACCAGCCCCTAGAATAGGGACACCTAGCAGCTTAGTCACTAGGGAGGAAAAGGGGCTGTTTGACACCTGTTCTCCCCTTCCTAAAGGTGTCTCTCCCCAGCCATAAGTCCCCCATTTGGGTAAAATTCGTACTGCTATGTTCAGCCCCAAAAACAGACCCAAATAGCAAAGTTTGAGAGTCTCTAGTGCATGAAATAGCTAGCCTGGACCATAACGGTATAGCTGGGGCAGTCGGGAGCGATGTACGGTGCATGATTGACCATGTAAACCACTCAAACCAGGCCAAGGAAGTGGTAGGGGCTGCTGCCAAGTATGATTCATGGCTGCCACACCCGAACCAGACCCGCAGCGGTGTAAAGCGTGAGACTCGTGCGGTGAGACAGCGGCAGTGACAGCGCCATAGTGATGGTCGGCTGGGTAAAGGTTAAGGTGCGGGTTTCCATATGAACTTGTTAAGTTTCAGTTTATGATTTTAACTGCATAAGTGCATGTTGAACTTGACTTGGCATGGCATGGTAATTGTAGGTGCTGAATTTATATGCATGGTAACTCTAATTTTTATAGTATGGCAGCTATGTAAATTGTTATGGAAATGCATGGCATGTGACTGTCATGTTGAATGGTTAATCTATTGGTAAGTGATGGAATGGCTTATGGATTGGAAGTACTAAATGTGTGATGAATGGCATTTGCATCTTTGGTAGTCGGAGTCGCGACCGACTGTCCAAGGGCCGTGAGGTAAGCGCTTATGTTCCGGGACTCAATTATTGAGGGGGTAAATGTCCTCGGCATTTGTACTATTTGACTGGATCGTATTGGATTAGATTGGATTGGATTGGAAATGGAATCGCCCGGCGTGGGATTCCAATGGAATTGTTGGATTTGGATTGATGATAAACCAGCCTAGATTGTGCATGGTTAGGTGTCCAAAACATGGCTGGCTTTTGTATGACTTATGTTATTTGATTGCCTAATCTCAATCGGCTGGCCTATGCATTGCATATCATTTTTTTTAATGTCTTATGGCTGATGCTTATGTTTATTGAAAATGTTATTTTCTAAAGTTGAACGTGTGTGTTTTTAGTTGCCGCAATGTGAAACTTAGGAGTTCATGTGGCTGGAACTAAAAACCGCACTGAGATAAATTATGTTTATCTCACCGCTCCACTGTTTTGTGGGTTCCAGGTACGGCAAGGATCGGAGTAAGGAATCGTGCGATGGGAAGTAAATCAGCGGCAGTGCTTGGGTTGGGAAATTTGTGTGTAATTGACCACTTGATTATATTGAATTGCAAATGTGATTCCTGGGATTTTTATGCACTGTTTGTATTATGCTGTTGACCTGCATATCATGGTTTGGACTGCCTTGTGTACATGCGCGGCGCGCTGTGCACGGCAGGCTGTGGCACCGACATGGCTGCGGGGTGTCACAGTGGAAATGGTATCAGAGCAAAGATATGCAAACCAATAGCATAATCGCTGATGTTGAGAGCGGTAATGGGTCAGTGAGATTATGGACGGCTAGGTGTATTTGAAACTGCATGTAAGCATGGCTGGATTTTAAGCATTTATGCATTAATGCATGGATTGCAAACTAATTTTATTGAGTTGTTTTGCAGAAATTATTGCATTGTTTTGATGGAAAGGATGATCTAATTCTTTGGTCAAGTACCAGGGCAAAACAAAGCTGACTAGTCACCAGCTTTGGTATTGTTTTTAAGTGCTATAATGAGTTATGTTTCTTGTTTGGTTGACTACCAAAGAAGAGAGGTAAATCGGTATAGTACGGGTACTTGATCAAATGAATAGGTAAGGTAATTGCATGATTTTGAATGGCATGGCAATTGTTTGAAAGATTTTAATTTCGAGGACGAAATTATTTTAAGGGGGGACGAATGTGACATACGACTGTTTTGGCCCATGACCAGACCATGTTTCGGTCATGTAGAGCGTGGGCAGCAGCGATGCTTGTCACGCAATGTTGTTGGTTGGCCACGAACCTGCCTTGCATGTGTTGTGCATCATCTAAGGCAGCATGAACATATGTTAATTGTGGATGAAAATGACTTGTAGTGGTGACCCAAAGTAAGGTTGTTGGATAGGCCAAAGTGTATTGTAGTGGCTGCCGGTTGTAAACCGTAAGTTGGAACGGTGTTTAGGCCGCTTCCCCAAGCATGTGTTGGGTACTTAGCAACCTGGGCAGCAAGTACTGGAGGTGTCCAGTGGTTAGCACCAATGGAGGTGACCAATTGAACAGACCAAATTGCTTTTGACCAGCCCCTAGAATAGGGACACCTAGCAGCTTAGTCACTAGGGAGGAAAAGGGGCTGTTTGAAACATGTTCTCCCCTTCCTAAAGGTGTCTCTCCCCAGCCATAAGTCCCCCATTTGGGTAAAATTCGTACTGCTATGTTCAGCCCCAAAAACAGACCCAAATAGCAAAGTTTGAGAGTCTCTAGTGCATGAAATAGCTAGCCTGGACCATAACGGTATAGCTGGGGCAGTCGGGAGCGATGTACGGTGCATGATTGACCATGTAAACCACTCAAACCAGGCCAAGGAAGTGATAGGGACTGCTTCCAAGTATGGTTCATGGCTGCCACACCCGAACCAGACCCGCAGCGGTGTAAAGCGTGAGACTCGTGCGGTGAGACAGCGGCAGTGACAGCGCCATAGTGATGGTCGGCTGGGTAAAGGTTAAGGTGCGGGTTTCCGTATGAACTTGTTAAGTTTCAGTTTATGATTTTAACTGCATAAATGCATGTTGAACTTGACTTGGCATGGCATGGTAATTGTAGGTGCTGAATTTATATGCATGGTAACTCTAATTTTTATAGTATGGCAGCTATGTAAATTGTTATGGAAATTCATGGCATGTGACTGTCATGTTGAATGGTTAATCTATTGGTAAGTGATGGAATGGCTTATGGTATGGATTGGAAGTACTAAATGTGCGATGAATGGCATTTGCATCTTTGGTAGTCGGAGTCGCGACCGACTGTCCAAGGGCCGTGAGGTAAGCGCTTATGTTCCGGGACTCAATTATTGAGGGGGTAAATGTCCTCGGCATTTGTACTATTTGACTGGATCGTATTGGATTGGATTGGATTGGAAATGGAATCGCCCGGCGTGGGATTCCAATGGAATTGTTGGATTTGGATTGATGATAAACCAGCCTAGATTGTGCATGGTTAGGTGTCCAAAACATGGCTGGCTTTTGTATGACTTATGTTATTTGATTGCATAATCTCAATCGGCTGGCCTATGCATTGCATATCATTTTTTTTAATGTCTTATGGCTGATGCTTATGTTTATTGAAAATGTTATTTTCTAAAGTTGAACGTGTGTGTTTTTAGTTGCCGCAATGTGAAACTTAGGAGTTCATGTGGCTGGAACTAAAAACCGCACTGAGATAAATTATGTTTATCTCACCGCTCCACTGTTTTGTGGGTTCCAGGTACGACAAGGATCGGAGTAAGGAATCGTGCGATGGGAAGTAAATCAGCGGCAATGCTTGGGTTGGGAAATTTGTGTGTAATTGACCACTTGATTATATTGAATTGCAAATGTGATTCCTGAGATTTTTATGCACTGTTTGTATTATGCTGTTGACCTGCATATCATGGTTTGGACTGCCTTGTGTACATGCGCGGCGCGCTGTGCACGGCAGGCTGTGGCACCGACATGGCTGCGGGGTGTCACATGATAGGCTCGAAAAAACTGAACCGTCCAGATCAGATCTGACGGCTCGTATGAAAAGTGCGGCTGTGCCGCGCGGTGGAGGATACGGATCCGGCTTGGGTCAGGGTAAAATAAAACGAGAAATGCAGAGCGCAGAGCAAATTTTCTACGGGAATTACTTATAGCAATCAGAACTCTAGCAATCAAGCAATCAGAGTCACGCACGCTTCCCTCATCCTCATCCTGACGCGCTCCCCTCGTCTCACCTTTCGTTCCTTTTACCCTCTTCGTCTCCTCTCTTCCTCTACTTAGATATCCTCACAATCACAAAAATAAATCTCCGATTCAGATCTCCACCACCTCCTTTGTTTCCCTCCTCACGTCCGCCTCTCCTCTCCTCCTCCTCACCTCCGCCTCAGCCTCTCCTTCGCCTCTCCTCTTCTCCGCCTCAGCCTCTCCTCTGCTTCGCCTCTCCTCACCTCTCCTCCACCTCAGCCTCTCCTCTACTTCACCTCACCTCTCCTCCGCCTCGCATCCGCCTCTGTCTCACCTCAGCCTCTCTTCTCCTCCGTTTCTCGTCTCCTCCGCCTCCCCTCACTGCTCCCTCTCCTATACCAATCAGATCTGGTTGAGAAAGAAAAAAGTAGAAATCGAGAAGGATAAGAGTGAAAAGATGTTTAGATCTAGTTCTGTTACAACTTGAGAGAAACTAAATTACTATAAGAGATGATATTAATCAGTATAGGGGAGTAACTAATATGTATAAGGAAGTAAATAATATTAATACCTTATTCTGCTGTTTTTTGGGAGTAACTAAATTACTATAAGGGAGGAAATTGATCAGCATAAGGAAATAAATAATATATACAACGGAGTAAATAATATTCATATCTGATTCTGTTGTTGTTTGAGAGTAACTAAATAGCTATAAGGGAGTAAATAACTAGTATAAAAGGAGTATCTAATATGTATGAGAGAGTAAATAACATTCACAACTGATTGCACTGTTGTTTGGGAGTAACTAAATAACTATAAAGGTGTAAATAAATAGTAGTAAAAGAATATTTAATACAAGTGAGGGAGTACATAATGTATGTAAGAGAGTTACTAATATAGTTTTAAGGGATTAACTAATATAGTTTAAGGGAGTAAAATAAGAAGTATAATAGAGAGTAACTAATATGTCTAAATTTGTAGTTGAATAAAATCAGTAACTAATATATGCAGGGAGTAAATAATATACGTTAGGAAGTAAATAATATAGTTTAAGGGAGTAAATAAAAAATATAAGGGAGTATTTAATACATGCGAGGGAGTAAACATTCAGTTCTGATTCTGCTATTGTTTGGGAGTAACTAACTACCTACAAGGGAGTAAATAATTAGTACATGGAAGTATTTAATACATGTGAGGAAGTAAATAACATTTATACCTGATTCTGCTATTATTTGGGAGTAACTAAATAACTACTAGGGAGTATTTTAATACATGTGAGGGAGTAAATAACAGTCACTTCTGATTATTGTAATGTTTTGTCATAGAAAAGGGAGGGCAGACGGCGACGGAAGGCACGACTGCGATGTGCTTGACGGCGACGAGAGGGCGCGACTGCGATGTGCTCGACGGCGACGGAGTGCTCGATGGAGACGAGAGGGCTGACGGAGACGGAGTGCTCAACGGCGACGAGAGGGCGCGACGGCGACGAGTGACGGGATGACGCGAAGAGAAGGTGTGGACGGAGGGATGCACGCGAGGGGGTGAGGCAAGGTGAGAGTAACGCGGGGTGATTGATTTTTTGGAGAGCGACGCGATGTGGACGGAGGGAACGTGTTTTCCTTTTTTAGACAGCGTTTTTTTTTTCATTTTTGACATATGATTGTTTGATTGCCTGACTGCTTGATTGTAGTTATCAGCTCCGATTTTCTACTCCTCTCCTCTCCTCATTCCTCTCCGTTTGGTTACGTAGTGCCCCATTAAGATCGTTCAACAAGACCACAGATTAGTGGTATTAAGGGTTAAAATTAATATATTTTTGGATTGTTGTAAATTAACAAATTAGTTTACTAATCTAAAAATTAGGCTAAACTCGGCATGCGAAACGCACCCTTGGTGTCCTAGTTGATTTTACCCTTTTCAAAATCATACAAAAACCATAGACACTAGCTAAAGTGAGTAATGGTAGATAAAATGCATTTAAAATCTCTGTGCTTCGAAGTCTATTTAATTGTAGCCATTCAGTAGTATTTCAAGTAGGCATCAAAAACACATAATTAGTGACAACTCAGCAGTATTTCAAGCAACATTTATAGCTATAACATAGCATGAAAACAATTACAAAAGACATCAAAGAATTACTATCGGGCTAGACAGCCCAACGAGAATCTTTACTTTCGAGAAAATATATTTAATTACATATGTTATTGGTATCATAATTCTTCAGTAGAAAAGCTTTCGACCATATAAAGAGAAACTGTAAAAAAGATGGCGAAAACTTAGCTACATTAGAAACAAAACCATCAAATGGTAAAAATGATCATGCAAGCAAGCCAACAAAGATTTCTGATCTTATGACAATAACCCACAAACCGATCATAAAATCTCACATACTATGACATGGTCTAAATTATAACCATAATGCAAAACCCTTCTCTTTTCGTATATACAGGAGCCGTTAGTCTTCATCCTAGGACCAACTACCCAAAAAGGATAAAACAAAGGAAGCACAAACAATAAAACACCAAAAAACACTCCTTTATTATGGACATCTAAAGTACCCAACTCTCTAGTCCTACTACTCTTGACTACCTATCTAATCTACCCAGATACTAACTTAGCTTATATACAATAAGATAAACACACTATTCATTCAGCGACTGATGTACCCACCAAAGAGTCGTAAAGGTTCCTTTACCCCAGGTTTCTCTGGCAGAAACTGCTGCATCTTCCCAGCCGGCTTTTCCATCCCTTTCTCCGAACCTGGAGGTGCAATCGTCAGAGACAAGGACAAAGATGCATCACTCTCCTCTTCTTTTGCTTGCAGTAAGGGGAACAGGGGCAATGGAAGAACCTCCTTTTGCCAAGGGTTTTTATTTCCAAGAGCCAAGTTCAGATTAGGCATTTTAAGTGCAACATCCTCATCATCTGACGGGATCACATTAACCAAATT
Source organism: Rhynchospora pubera (assembly GCA_028095005.1). Classification (NCBI taxonomy): domain Eukaryota; kingdom Viridiplantae; phylum Streptophyta; class Magnoliopsida; order Poales; family Cyperaceae; genus Rhynchospora; species Rhynchospora pubera. Next base: position 166,509,302 of record CM051461.1, on the reverse strand, counting down.
ATTCCTGAGTTTAGACTGTCCTGCATCTCCCACTCTAGCGCCTTCTACATCTTCTGTACTGTATAAATCACAAGTTTGTGCAGGTTTTTCAAGATCGATTGACAAAGGATGTATCTTGGGTGAAACAAGTTTATTCAACAAGGTGCTCCTCTTGTGAGCAGTCTCAATATGGGAATCATCATGCTCCCGCTTCCTCTTCAGATCTAACTCATCATATGAGGTCCCATCTGAAAGGTAGGCTCCTTCATTGCCTGGCTTCAATTTGGCATCTGTGGGTTTTTCTAGTGATAAGGTTTTATTATTCACTATATTTGAAGGGGGGGGGGGGGGGGTGAGGAAAGAAAAACCGTGATCAGTTAACCCCTGTGATCATAAGCTAAAAAAATATCAAGTAAAATAGACATTGAGAGGAAAGGTACCTTTGCCATCAGAAATAATTCCTGCCATCTCATTGGCATCTTCTGCTTTAACAGCACAACTCTGCAAAGAATACAGTGGAGATATCACTAATTTATTCTGTTTTAACTTTTAGAATTTCGTGTTAGCAAGTTTATCTAATTGGATCTATAATATAAGAGTCCTTGCAACTGATGCTTAAGCATAGACAATACATAGATATGCCAGAGTGTAAATAAAATAAGCCTAACAAAAACTATGCAGAGAAAAGAACCTGTTCAATAGAAGCAGGATGACTTGCATTCCGGGCTTCCCGATCAGCACAGAATACACTGGGATCCAAGCATGACTTCTGTTCCCCTGGTTTTTTATAGGGTACTGGACCCACATCTAGAGCATTGGTAACATCCTCTACCTTCAACTTTGGTAAGTTATCAATTATATTTAATTCCTTTCTGGGTTTCACATCTTCATTTATTTTAGTTGAGAAGTTCCCTGATGCCCCGCCAATTGGTTTATGGGATTTCAAGCTAGTTTTGGGAGGTGCCTGTTTCCGTGCACAAAAGATGCCCCAGAGATAGAATAGACTGTTCCACCCTGCAGAGACAAATTCTAGTATTTTATTTCAATGGCAATATCTGAGCACATAGATATTTTCTGCTATCTGTACAACTGATATGTGCTTCTTTGCACCTTTCTTGAAAGCCTAATTCAAGTGCCAATATTTAACAGTTGGCATAGATAATAAGGCAGTTCAAAGATAATAGATAATATGAATAAATATGCTTTTTGCAAGCAAAGAACCACGACAGGAAATAACCTACTCTGATGTACTCGTCCCGAACTGAATCATAAACTTGTCTAGAATGTAAGCTCTTACTTTGGGATTGCTCCGGTAATTTGTCAGAAGGAAAAATAAGCAGTTCGACACCACAAATGTGACCCCTAAGTGCCAAGTTGTCTGCAATCAAACTCTGCAGTAGCCTGCTATAGCTAACCACATAACTGTCACACAAGAAAAGGAGGAAACGATGATAGTAAGAATTTGGCCAACACCGAATTTAATTGGGGTAACAATTAACTGTGGTCTCGATACACAAACTCTCCCTCTAGCCCCTGCCCAATGACCCACAACACCTCCACCCCCCACATTCGTTTGCGGCCCCTCCACCCTGGAGAATTCTAGACAATAGAAGTGCCACCGATTCTAATAGGTACAGAGGATATTTCCTCTGTTCTTTACGAATGAGGATTTGTATGGGTAGCCAAAAATTTTAAAAATAATAATAAAAATCTAAGAGTAGGAGTATGAGAAAGATTTCCATTATAAATTATATATTGACATATATCAAATAACAAAAGAGAAATGCTAGTGTCCTATATATAGGACGGATGGGTCCGTCCAATACGGTCGTTTTCACGTTTCTAAATTTCAAATAACCAATCCGAACCATTCAATATGTTCTCCATATTAAAAACTTATAAGAAACCAAATTTTACATTTTTTTCGGAATTTTTGACTATTTTTGGTATTTTTTAAAATTCATGATATAAACATTATGGATCGTCCAATAACAACGATTTTCTAAAATACTAAAAAAATAGCAAAAAAATTCGAAAAAATGAAAAAATTGGTTTATTATAAGTTTTCAATATGGAGAAATATTGAACGGTTCGGATCAATTATTTGAAATTTAAAAACATCAAAACGATCGTATTGGACGGAGCCTATCCGTCCTATATATTGGACACTAGCATTTCTCATAACAAAAAGGTAAACTTTTCTGTTGTGCAAGAACCCTACAGAAGAAAATAATATTTGATTAACCTCTCCAGATCTCTAGCAAAGAAGAAAAGCGCAACATGTTCTTCACTTGGCTTGATTTCCTGGAACTGTCCTGGCCATGCAGTACCCCAAGGCACTTCCTCCAACTTCAATTTATCAGAAAACTTGGCCACCACATCAAATACCTTGGGAGAGACATGTGCAGAGAAGTGTGCTTGGATTCCATCAAAACTTTCCCATGCTTGAGTCGTGCCTCGCATAATTTCAAAACTACCCCTGTACGAACACAGATGTATAGATATATACAATTTCTATTGCAAGGGAATTCTAATATGATCATCATGTTGTAATTCTGAATATTAAAAAAATATAAATCTTACTGCCACACAGAATCCTGTTCTGGAATGCTCAGCGTTCTTGAAGGAGTTCCTAGAGAAGATGAATCATAAATAACTGGCACCAATGGTGTCAATTCCACATGCTTAACAATAACAGAAACTGCATTTGAATCCGTCAATGTCTCCGCAGTAGCTTTTGTTATTTTGAACTCACCACCAGAGGAAATTCCATTTGAATCCATTGGTTTCTCCAAAGCTCTATCCTGTGAGAGAATATCTGTAGGTGCTTTTATTTTATCAACCCTGACTGATGTTGTAATTACATTGATACCTCTATTTTTCCCTTCATCCAAAGAGCTGGACCTTGAGAGCAAAACTTCTGCTTTTGTTTTGTCAACCCCGACTGCTGTTGTAATTACATTAATATCCAAAGTTTTTTCTTTATCCAAAGAGCTGGACCTTGAGAGCATATCCTTAGGTAGTTTCATTTTCTCAACCCCAACACTGGGGGGCATTACATCCAAATCCCCTGGTTCTTCTTTCTCTAAAGAGCTGGCTGCTGAAAGCAAATCTCTTGGGGCCTTTTCAACTTTACTTCTGTCAGAGAATGTCGATCTGGAATTCTCCCTAATATTACTAGAGATTGTTTTCTGATTCTTGCTAGTGTAAGAAACCCCAGACTTGAGAATTGGTAATTTGGGCTTGTCAAAAGTTTCACTCTTTTCCCCATCTTTTGCAACTGGAAAAACTGATTTGACAGCAGTTTTCAATCTGTTAAATTTCTTATCCCTTTCCTTAGGAGACAGTACGCTCCTAGGGTCTTTATAGGCTTGATGTTGTTTTGTAAGTACAGATTTGCTCATCTTTTTATCTCCAGGTGCTGCAAAACCAAAATATAAAGTTATTATTGACAATTTTTTCACCGCTGAAGACAACGAGACATAAAAACTCTACTTAACAAAATTAAATTGTAACCTGAAATAAAAAGTATCAACAAAACCATTGCGAAGTGAAAAGATAACTCTAACGGTAGCTCCCAATTTCATAAAATTGCACAGTACCCTCTGTTTTGTCATCAGATGAGTTACGCACCTGAGAACAATGGATGGCATCTGGGGAACTTTTGAAGGATGGAGGCGACTAGTGCCACAATATAAAATATATAGAATGCTCTACGGTTTTTAGGGACATAAAAAGTTTCTGCAGTTTCTACGTACTGAAGATAATAGCCGGATATTTATTGCATGTAGCATTTTAATGTTTTTGAAGAAGTACATCAAACAAAAAAAGAGAACCAGATTAAAACATACCTGGTTCCATGCGACTGAAACTGGCAACATATTCAGGTTTCTTGGGTATACTTCCTTCAGCTTTAGATTCGATCTTCTTTACTATTGCACCAGGTTGTTGTGCCAAAACATTGGTGCAGTTTTCTCTTTTAAAATGTTTTTTTTCCAGAGAGATCTTTTCTCTCTCTCTGCTCGTCTCTAAGGACTTAGGTGGGTTGATGTGGACAGTTGGACATGAGGGTTTGGCTAGTTTAAGTGAATCTGGATTGGCACGAGTTGAACTTCCTTCTTTCAAGGATGCAGATTTAATCAATCTTCTGAAAGGTGGTCTTGCCTCATCAGTTGGCTTCAAAAGGGAGAAACCAGATGTCTTCTCTTTGGTTGGGATGCTTTCAGCCATAGATTTGACTTTAGGTTTCATGCTTGGATTTTTGAACGAGAGGTGCTTTGTCATTTTACCTACATCATACAAGGAAACTTTTACCAACATAGCTTTAAAGGTGAGCAATTCAAAATAGGCATTAGGGTTGTGAATGTCAGGTATTTTTCGGATAAACCATTTTCATGTAGAAGCTAATTAGCAGATATACAAAGTTATTGGCCAATCAACTACTTGAGTTTTGAGTTGATGGGAAATTAATCCCTAGTAAGAGCAACAAGATAGACATACAAATACTTGGTGAGTACATTGAGCTCATACACAGAGAATGTTGCACCCTTACATTTGATGCATGTTTGGTACTTCATAGATGCACTCAGTCCAAATAAATGGATCCAAGAGTACAGGCATGCAATAACTGGATGCATGTAGTAGCATTTCATTGTGCATGTATCAACACTTGTCTATAATTCATGTTATGTACCAAATCTCAACATATTTTGCATCTATGTGCAAATTATTATGTATATTAATGTCTACACATGAATGGATATTAACACGCTGGACCAAAGTAATAATTTAATTCCTGGCTCCTGGCTCCTTTCTCCTTCCCCTTCCTCACTCTATCTCTCTCTCTCTCTCACACACACACACACCATGCATGCGTTGATGCTCATAGATTAGTGGTTAATGGAAAGTACAATGGATTTTATTTTAAAAGACTGCTGCTTTTTATTATGAAAAAGGAACCCAAAAAAGAATCATAACAAGGAGTACTCGATACATCATCCTATTCAGACCTCATATTGGAACCAAAAGAAAAGGACTTTTCCATCTAAAACAAGTTTCTTACTAAAATAGAAGTAATGAAGGGGTGAGTTTCTTCAGAAAAGAATATCATGTTTAGCTAATCCTAGTCAACTTAAATATACAGTTATTTTGAAAATAACAAAGGACCTCTGGGTCTGGGAAAAATGGTGGGCGCATTTGCAAAAATAAGAGAGAACTTATATTTGTACCTTTGGGAGGAGGCATCTCTGATTGACCCTTCTCCACATCTCTCAGTAAAGGAACATTGCTTAAAGAGTAAGAACGAGACAATGCATGAGATTTCTTCAAGATTTGACCACTGTTTCTATCTTTCGGCGAGCAAATCTCCATCTTCAATAAATTTTCTCTAGACAAATTACTAGATTTTCTAGGGCTCATCACCTCCTTAGAAGAGCAGGTCTCTGTGTTCACTAATTTTTCCCTAGTCAAATTACTAGATTTTCCAGGACTGATCAACTCTTTAAAAGACTTGCGTGGACTTGGAGGTGGAACAGACACATAGACAGCACGGTCTGTTGAAACACGCAACTTTTTGTGACGGGAGAAAGGATTTTTAGAAATAGTGATGTCACTTTTGTTTTCTTTTTCCGATAATGGTGTGGAAAGGGGAGTGGTTTGAGTGGGTCTCCGTCTCTGTTTCTCTTTGTCAGCTATGTCCTTGAGCTGACACTCCTCACACAGCCAGTCACCTTCTGGAAGCTTCTCCAATCTCACACGCATACAATACCTAGAATGGCATAAAAGAAAGGCAACTTCATAGAAAACACAAATTAAAAAAAAAAAACTAAATGCTAGTGTTCATAATTTATAATTACAATGGCTGCTGCAGCACATTGACATGCGATCTCAGTTAGACAGTGATAGAAACCCAAAACTCAATTATTTTAAAAAAAAATAACAAAGCCAAGGAAAACAAGTCCAAACTTTAAAACAGGCTGGCACACTTTAGGTACAACCCATGCCACATATATACGCCACTACCACTTGTTTTACCAGCATGATACCAAAAGTGATTGTCCAGCTTCTAAGTTCTGTAGATGTTAAAAGAATCTCACGTGTGCTCTGCACCATCGATACATCTACTGCACGTAGCTAATTGCTCCTCACGTCCTGTGTCTCCACAAATATCACAAACATTCACCTGTTGCAAGATCATTTAAATCAACATCTTCAAATGCTTCTCGCTTATCAGGTCAACAATAGAGTAATTGAAAGGAAATGATAAGGGCGACTGGGGAGCAAGGGGGTGCATAATCTACTAAAAGACCTCTCTGCTCTTTGAATCTCTAAAAATTGCCTTTTACAAAAAGGTGGTCAAAATCTCATAAGTTCAGTGCAGCTTGTGGTTTAACTATAACAAAAACACAAAAATAATAATAATAACAATGTACTTACATCTATCAAACCATTATCAGTCTCTTGATTTTTTACTTCCACTACTTTATGAACTTGCTTCCGATCTTTCTCTGAAAAACCTCTCGTGTCGCAATTTTCTAATCCACCAGACAGCTTTTTACTGAGCACATTATTCTTTTCTGAAACTCTGAAGTTGGAATCAGATTTCTCTTGTGAATCAGTTGAATTAAACCTCTTCTTCTCTTGTGATTCTTCGCAATTATCAGAACTAGATTCTTTATGGCTATCTAACCTTTGAGTATCCTTTTGTTTTCTAGAGTTTGTTAAACAGGAAGTACTCTCTCCTTGCCCCTCTTGTTTTACAATTCCTACATCAAAAGGCTTGGGCTTATTGTGATTTCTCAACTTCGATATAGTTTCAGCATTTTCACAATGGAAGTGTTCGCTACAGGCACCCACAAACGAGCAGGTGTCAGTCTCCACGCGCATGCGGTGTAAGCAAGATGAGCAAGGGGTATTACATACATTGCATGTGCCAGATTCAGGCTTTACGTAGGAATTATCATCATCTTGAATGCTTCTCTTTCTAGAAGGAGACTTTTTATTCTGGTAGAGAAGGACGATAATTTAAGATGTGTATTTCGTGTAAAACGAAAAAAAAAAATTGATGAACTTAAGTAGACCTACACACTAAAATTGATTAAATAGAACAACTTCTGACAAGGAGTATTACATATCAATCAGGCTTTCAGTTAATTATAACTAAAAGTAAGTACTCCGAGCAAATTATAATGTAATAAAAGGTTGCCAAATCACAAACAAAGTTCAATATTACAATCCCTAGCCATATCATCGTTTTCTAAAGCATTTGTTTGCATTTATGTGTTTATTGAGACGAAAGAAAATAGGGAATATCTCAGCAAATTAAAGCTATTTCAATTTATTTCAATTGGTACCTCGTTTATTCCACCACTCTCATGCACTGGCTGATCCAAGGGTTCTTTGCACGAGCTCCCCTCGACCTAAAATTAGAATCAGAATATACATATCAGATTATCCCCCCGTAATCGCCAGAACTTAACTTGAATTCGAATCTAGTCGATCAAATACAAGAATAAATCAAGATCGAAGCTTGTCGAAATTAATACGAATAAAACCTTCAATCGAGGGATCTTCTGAGTTCGATCGTAGAGTTCCGACATGGTTCGATCTCCTCGTTTCTTCATGCGTGCTCCGAGGGAATTAGCCTAGCGCCCCATAAGAGAGAGAGAGAGAGAGAACGCGCCGAAATGTATACTGGATGGGTTATGTTGCGCACTAGTAGTGTTTGAATCGAGATGGGATTGGAGAAAAGAGACGATTCTTTTATGGTGAAAGGTTTCTTGGGGAATCAAATCAATGGCGACTTGAGAGAATTGGAGAAGGTGAAGACTGAAGAGGCAGGGAGAGAGAGACTGACGAATGCGGGACCCACATCCGCTCAGATCCCCAATGAATTTCTATCAAGGACGCAAAATTCTACGGAAAATTTCTCGAATTAACCCTTCTATAAATTGCTAATTTAGTCCTAATCCGTAAGGAAAGCTCCTTGACTCCTTTTACGTCCTGGAAAAAAATTAAAGTTGGGAAATTTTTGGTTTGAGCCGATCCATCGCACTCATTTATTATTTGGATGAACAATCTAGAGTTTACTCTAAAATTTTTAAAGAAAAAAATCTACAAATATCAAATGCTTTGACAGAGTTATTACTTATTTGTGAAAGGAGGTCGTAGATATTAAAACTGGGAAATAACTTTTGTCAGCTAAATTTTTTTCCAAATTTTGTCATAGAAAGGATATACTTCGAATAAAAATTTACACGAATAGTTTTATAACAATAGTAAACAATGTCCATACGAATTTAAGAGTATTTTGTTGCTAAAAATATATATCAAACTCTCTAATATTACAAATTTATAGCGAAGTCTCTATTCAATTTTTATCTCTTCGCTTAATCATATCATTCCCCGCATCAAATATGGTCAAAGTCTCTAATTAAGAAAAGAATTCTCTCTTATCTCCACAATAAATCGGATTCTGGGTTCTGATTTTTTCCAATATGATTTGAAACAAATCCATACAACATCTTTATTATCCTTCTATATTAAATTAAATAAATGATCGGTATAAATTTTCTGTTTTGTGATTAGACGAGCAGATTTTGCGTCCTATAAATGATTTCGAGATTTTTTTCTTATAATTTTTTTTTATTATTCAAATGGTTCGAAACCGAGATTATGATGTAAATTTTTTTTAGTTAGACCGTAAAAAAAACAAAATGTAGTGATTAAATCTATCTACACTGCTCGTTTTTATACAAAGTGTACGTCAATATTTTTAGGTAGAAAATGATGCAAACTATATGTGAATTGATATGTTTTGTTTATTAATAAAACGATTTAAAAATTTGTTAAATCAAAATGCAAATGAAGATTATCGTCGTCGTCGATAATCGTCATCGTTTTTTGTACGAATTCGTAGACAAACCCATTACATTCACACATTTACCCCTCCTTTCAAATTATATCCTTTTCTCAAAAAAAAAAAAAATTTATATCCTCGCATCCATTCCGTACTTATAAAAAAAAAGAACAAAAAACAGAAGCTAACTGTTATATCCTCAAATTTTCCGTTAAGACTCGAGAGTATGAAATACTAAAATTTCACAGATATGTCGAAAAAATACAGGGGTTCCGGAATTGTGCTTTTCTGGTATTTGCGTGCTCCTTTTTAATCAAAGTCCTATCATTGCAATTTAATATGTACAAAATTAAAATATAATTCAGCAAATCGATTTATACGAAGGTATATTTCACTCTCCAGGATGAGCATCTGCAAAAATTTTGCTAAAATTTTGCTAAAATACTCTCCAGGTATATTTCACTCTTCAGTAATTGATTCCACAAGTTTTAATTAGGGAATTAAAATTATATAAATCAGACAACTATTTTAACTGTATCAACATAGAATAAATAGAACGTTTTCAAAATGATAATGAAGTAGTTATCTTCAATTTAAAAAATAAAAATAAAACGAATCATAATTAATTAAGGTAACGAAATTCATCGTATGCCTGTGTGTAACTTACGTAGTCGGTCCGCTTTTTATATTACATATAATATTTTCAATACAATTTTTACTCAAGAACAATTTCTCAACTCGATCAAATCTCAAGTTGCACCTTACTCAAGATTATTCTGCCATCAGAGTCAAAAGAGCAAATAAAATGAGGGACCAGTTTGCTACTTGTCTTTTTAAGTGGGGACCAGTGTGCAGTTGTGCTCCATAAATTGTCGTTTTCATAGAGTTGATTTTGTTTAAAAATTAAGGTTTGTGATATTTTTGTTTTTTTGAAATCCGGTTGGCCGGTTATTTGAATTAGCTGTTCTCCTGATATTGACTTATACGGCATAAAATGAAGCAATTAACAATGTAGACTACTCCATGTATATGCATATAATATTCATATTCATATAATAATAAATTGAAGCTCCATAGATACAGGGAAAAATAAAGAAAGAACGGAGCTTATTCCAGTGCTGCAGTGCATGCTAAGTATCATTCCGCTTCCCACATTAGCATGCTCCAAAGTCATAATAATAAGCTCTATTAAAATAAATGGGTAGCTTTTGACCTAATATAACATGCACTTGACCACAATAATCAATTTCCAAAATAAAAATAATTTCCAATAGTATTAGTCCCACGTAATTAAACTGACAGTATTGAATGGAACATAGATTTAAAAAATACACGCAAATCGCCATCTTAAAAAAAACAATAAAATATTTTTTTTACTACTTTGTCATTTTCAGCAAAAAGACATTGCTGAGCATACAATCCTTACAGGCTGGAAATTAGAAAAGCAGTAAAGAGATTATCCTTATTTTAAGAGAAGATAAGAAAAGCAGTAAAGAGATTATCCTTATTTTAAGAGAAGATAATCCTTATCTTCAAATAGTTTCTTTGCTGCCGCAAAGATAGTGATTTGTATATGAAATTTTATGTGGGACGTAAATGTAAAAAAATTGTTGGGTAAAGTAAAAACGACTTGCGCAGAAGTGATCTCATGCGTGCGAGACACGGAAATCTCATGCCTAGATGGTTTGATGTAATTATGTAAAGTAAAGCTGATAGAATTTGAAACGTGTAGGGTCAGGATTTATAAAGAGTTAAAGAGCCTTGGGCGGTGGATATCTGTACGTTTTATGCGAATTTTTAATGTATCATTGCTAGAAGCCACCAGAAGACGCACCCAGCAACCGGTTTCTTTATAATCAAGTCCAGCGTAGAAAAAATTTCCAACGCGGATAGGAACAATTACGTGCAATTTAGAGTTTGAAAATTTGAATTGAAAAAATTTTAAACAATAAAAAATATTTACAGTCGTAAGTCGTAACCACATACACAAGTTCTGTGTGAAAAGACAAAAATGATTTCCTCTGCATGCAATGATGCAATGATACAAACATAATATACAAGTACGATGAAGCAAATATTTAAATCCAATATAAAAAATTTAACAACCGAACGTTCGGACTGTTAAAGTTAGAACACGTCATAAAATCAACCAGCAACAAACTAGCAAAATAGAAAGAAAACCAAGTTCAATAAATTCATAGAAGCCCGTATATTTTGAGTTATTTGATATATGATATAAATGCCGTCACTTTCAGTAGTTATTCCAAATAGTGTGATTTTTCATTGAACATCAAGCAATTAAGTAACAAAAATTTTAGATACGAATATACAAATATTTAATTCTTATATTATGTAAGATCATTTCATAAAAGATAAAAAGACTAAATTTTGAAATAATATCTATCAATTTTATATTCATCAGATGTTTAAATTGTCATTTTTCGAGATTAAACATTAATTATAATTATCGAGATCACAAAGTGGAAACTTAATTATTATTTAGCGTGCCTTCTTTTACAAATGGAACATGATGTTGTGCTGGAGCTATTTATCTCTCTTTTTTTAAAAAAAATATTTGTACGAAACACATCTTACTTATTGCATTATATAAAACCAGGAGAAAAATACGTCATCTTAACTTTACTTGCTATGAGAACGTGGAGTTCAACATAAGTGGTCAATGACTTCGTTGTTATTCTGAAGATAGCGGATTCAATTTTCGCCGAATGTAAAAGAAAGATAAATTCTAATTTACATAGTGGACTAAAGACTCTATTATAAAAGTAGCCTCTTATTAAAAAGAAAAAAAATTACTTGCTACGATGAAAAAAAACAAAACAATTATTTTGTTTTTTGCAATTCCCGTTTTTGGCGATGACCTCCTTGTTTTGTTTTTGGGACTGTTAAGCATTTAACTTTATGCTGTGCGGATGCAGGGCAGCAGTTCTACAGTAGTGTCAGATTTAACAGAGTGACACGTGGATTAATTACCATGTGGCATTTTGTGCCGTTATTTACTTGTCAGTACCGGCGTACCATAAACCAGACCTGAATCAGCACCGCGATATTTGATCCGACGGTTGAATTCTGCTCCTTGCAATAAATCTGGACGGTTGAAAAAGCTTTTAATCTTTCCCATATTGGCATCGACCATGCACATGGACCATGTCCTCGTCCTAGCAAGAGTTTTATCAGTGGAACTTAATCAATGCACCATGTTCATTCAATACATTATGGAGGATTCCCTTTTTTTCCCGAAATTATTTAATATAAAAATTCAGACACCAAAAAATTTAATACAAAGAATTATTTATTTTTTTTTTAATAAGAAGAAAGTTCCAACGCGTTTATAAACCGCGCCTCCCTCTCTCCTCTCGAACGCGTTTTATAAACGCGTTACAGGCCCTAAAACGCGTTTATAAAACGCGCTAAAAGCTGCAGTAATTGCGGCGAAAGTTTCTGAGTTTGCGCGTTATTTTCTGATTTTACGCGTTTATAAAACGCGTAAGAAGAGTTCTTACCCTTTTATAAAACGCGTTCGAGAAATCTAATTTCCATATAAATACCCATCCTTCTGTCGTCCAAAATCAAAAAAAAAGAGAAAAGATCTGAAAAAAAGAAAAAAATGAGAGGAAAAGAAGAGTCAGATGGTGGAATGCAAAATAATATTAGTTGGTGCGAAACTAATAGCCATAAGGGTTGTATGCGGCACACTTATTCACTGATACAGAGTCGCACACAATCCTTATGGCTATTAATATTCCACCAACTTTAAAATAAAAACTTTCCTGTGGAATCTGTTATTACGTGTAGAGGACGGTTTGTTGGGCTGGGTCTACGAGCCATAACACCGCAGCCGGCATCCTTGGATGAGAATCTGCATACATGCAGTCATCCTCATCCAAGTCTCAGAAAAAGAGGGGGTCAATATGACAATCAGTCCCCCTACTTTTCTCTATTAGTTGCGGTGATGTTTTCTCTTCCCACCCTTAGCAATGGATCCTCTATAATTTTTTTTTATGTGGTTCAAAATTTTAATATTATGTATTTTGTAATTTTTTTTGTTGTGTATTGTGTGGTTCAAAATTTTAATAAATTGTAATTTTTAATTTGTATTGTGTTTTTTGTTATAATGTTCATTGAGTTGTAATGTCTAATATAATTTAAATAAATATTAAGTCTATTAATATTAATATTTCGAATTTAACAATAAAAATGAAAATGGATAAAATAAAAACTAAAATAAATTAGATAATAATACTTACAACACATATACTACACGAATTAATACATATACTAAAACACGAATTAATACATATACTAAAACATAAAAGAAAACAGATAATAATAGAACACACAATAATAAAAACATCTAATTATAGAAAACCTAATTATAGAACACACAATAATAAAAACATCTAATTATAGAAAACCTAATTATAGAACACACAATAATAAAAACATCTAATTATAGAAAACCTAATAATCAGTCCAAATGATATATGTCATTTCCATTTAACGGGTGATTTTCAAACCCAGGAGGACATGCCTGTTGCAAACGCAACCAAACGATTCCATCTCCACGTCGGACATGATATCCTCCATCCCTCTTAACTGCATCCGTCCAATATTTCGGCCCTCTCACTACAAAAACGTCGCGTTGAAAAACTTTCACGTAAAATTTGTCGGAAGGATAGTGCAAGTAGACGTGCCGAAGAATATCTCGTTTACTTATTCCTCCATCTCCTTGTAGAAGCACACCGGTACAAACATGACGTGGTTTAGTTGACATTATGTTTTCTCGGTTTCTTTTCTCTGCGTAACTTCTCTAAAGTTTTGGTTTTTGATTTTTGAATTTTCGACGTGAATTTGCGGAGAAGCAGGACTATTTATAGACTCAACCCTTCGTACGCGTTTATAAAACGCGTAATAAGGTTTGAGCGCGTTTTATAAACGCGTACGAAGGGCTAAGTTAATGGAATTCAATACTTTCGCAGGCTGTCAGTCTGTTTTGCTATTTTACCTGGACACCACCTTCGTACGCGTTTATAAAACGCGTTCGGAGGCCTCCAACGCGTTTTATAAACGCGTACAAAGGTGGTGTCCACTTTTTGAGCAGCATGATACTGTGTTTGAGCAGCGTTTTATAGCGCGTTTTTTGAGCAGACCCCTATTTTAGCGCGTTTTATAAACGGTTAAATAATTGCCTATATATATCTCAATTCGTTCTCCTATTTCGTATCAAAAAATCACAAACAAAAGACGCGTAAAATCAGAAATTTGAGAAATGGAGAAGGATCAAAATAATAATAAGATGGGGGAAGAAACATCCAAGGTGGGAGAGGGAACACCTAATGTGGGAGCAAAAAGGATCCCATTATACGGTCCTCCGAAGAGAAGGGCCGTCTCTGCTGTACGTCGTTTCCCTCCAGGATGTGGCAGGAGTCCTGATTTTAGTATGGGGGTTCAAATAGATGAGAGTTATAGTGAGAATAAGGAGGAGGAGAAGAATAAAGACGTTAAGGAAGTGGAGAAAAATTAAAGTTTAATTGTGCTAGAATAATGAAATTTATGTATTTTATTTTCTATGAAATTTATGTTATTGTATGAATTTATGTTATTGTATGATTTTATGTTTTATCTATGTTTTAATATTTATAACTAATTAATATAAAAATTAAGAAAAAATTTCATTACAAAAACTCTCATTAATATGAAAACAACGATTTAAATTAATAACAATTTTCATTACAATAATTCTCATTAATATGAAAACAACGATTTGCGGAGACTCATGGACAGTTGCCCAATTATGCGAGAGCCTTCGACAGTCGTCGAGTTCCTCCCTAATTGGGTCGGCAGAACTCTACCGCCCATTACCCATGATCGTAGGCAGCAGAGTGTTGGTCTACCTCAGATAATGATGAAGTTAGCGAGCTGTCCATCTGGGCCGACCTTCGTACATAATAACAGATTCCACCGGAAAATCTCTTATTACAATTTCACACTTATTAACATTGAGAGGTGAGAATGAGAGAGGTGAGAATGAGAGCTGAGAATGATATTCAGAGGTGAGAATGAGAGATGCGTTTTATAAAAGGGTACAAAGCCTTTTAACGCGTTTTATAAAAGGGTAAAGCCTTTTAGCGCGTTTTATAAAAGGGTACAAAGCCTCTGAACGCGTTTTATAATAGGGTAAAGCCTTTTAGCGCGTTTTATAAAAGGGTACAAAGCCTTTTAACGCGTTTTATAAAAGGGTAAAGCCTTTTAGCGCGTTTTATAAAAGGGTACAAATCCTTTTAACGCGTTTTATAAAAGGGTAAAGCCTTTTAGCGCGTTTTATAAAAGGGTACAAAGCCTCTGAACGCGTTTTATAATAGGGTAAAGCCTTTTAGCGCGTTTTATAAAAGGGTACAAAGCCTTTTAGCGCTACGAGTTAATTAACTGCTTCTCAACACTAAAAAGTTCAAGTGCCTGTCAATGCTAACACTATAGAGTACAAAAGCCTTTTAGGATTAGGGCTTTTTGTAGATAACAAAAATGCATGTCTGTCAATGCTAACACTAAACCTTTCAACATTATATTATACGAGTTAATTGTAAAATTCTCTCACAATACATTCTATTACAATATATAAAATTACGACAACACTTAATCTTCAATTATTTCATTTTTTCTTCCTACCGAAAGGCAGTATATTGCCAAATTTCCCCCCAAACAATCCATTACGTCCTCTCTCCCTTGATGTATTGCCTTGATCTGTTGGAAATCTAGCCGACTCACTCCTCATATTTCCAGATGCGACATCTCTTACCCGTGGATCAATGCTTATAGAATTTCTCTGTGGTTGTACAGATCCTTGGTCCTCCCGATTATTGTTGCTTCGTGGATCAACATGCAATGACATTCGTCCTGGTTGTGGTTGTACAGTAAGTTCAGTACTCGCTGCCCTTCTTGGACTGTTGGCCCTTGTTGGTGGTCTACTGGTGTATCGACCGGATTGCAATGCGTCCATCGGATATGGCGGTTGGGGTGCTGCTTGTCGCGGTTGACTGGTTGAAGCTTCACCTTGATTTTTCTTTTTTGTTTTTCTTGTGGAACCTCCACCACCTTTCCTTCCTTCCATCCTATCCATCCACATCTCTGCACGAATGATTTTGCGCCTTCCTCGATTGACCAAACTCTTGTCGGGGACAATTATCGGACCTGTATAAACTGGCCACTCTTCCTCATCTTTGTAACAATGAAACCGACCTGCTGACCAAATCATGTGCTGGTTTTGCATGCTATAGTGACCATCCACAAATTGATCTACATTGTAATTTGTCTCCCTGCAAACAGCAATGACATGTGCGCAAGGGATACCTGTCAATTGTGGTTTTTGGCACTCACATGTGGTTCGAGTGAACGGCAATTGCACATCGGTTTGCTCCATGTCGGGTGGAATTTGAACTGTGTAATGGGAATAATCGTAGCCTACACCATCACGGTACTCCTCGCGAACTTTCACGCGAAATTCTCCAAGGTCCAATCTTAACACGAATGTGCTCATAAACTCCTCTGAGATTGAAACAAAAAGATGAAGTTAGTTCAAAATGGATTAAAATGAATGAATGAATTAAATTCTTTTTCTTTAAGTACTTACGTGATTTTCCATCATGCTTGATCAATTTATTGTTAGGAAGTGTGTAATTTTCGATTTTTATGCTAATTACAAGTTAATTAAGCCATCGAAACAACACACACAACGAATCGTGCACAAAAGCCAAGTTAACACAAAGAGATTAAGGTGGAAATTATACCTCCCGCGAAATCGTATTCGCGGGGCTCGACCAAGGCATGGGAATCGATGGCGTGCCTTCTCCACCGTCTCCACCACGTCTCGTAACCGCCCTCGAGTCCACCAAGGAGGATTAATCACGTTCTACAAGGTACGTGCTAGCATACCCAAAGAACAAGCCTAATCCCTATGGTTTTCTCTCTTGCATCAATCAACAACCTTGATTTAGTGGAGAGAAAATAGCTCAACACATGAGCAAATAAGAGGGAGAGAGGAGGAAGGTGGCGGCCTCATGGGAGGGAATGAGAGGAGAGAGAAAGCTAGGTGGAGGCTCTCATAAGTGGTCCTTATATAGAGCACAAAACCTAATTGACCTCTTGCATAATTACAACTATGCCATCCCACCTACCACCATATTGGGCAGCCACGTTTTGGGCCTATTTGGGCCACTTAATCCACTCAATTTAGTCTCTAATTCTATTAATTAAAGCCTCATTTATTTGCTCTTTAATTGGGCTATCTATTTGCTATTTAAATAACGGCCCAATTAATCAATATAACCATTTATATTGATAAGTGTTGAACTAAATTAATTATTAACTCATTAATAATTATTTTAGGATTAGTTAATGCATTAATTTATTTCTATATGATCCATTGACTTAATTAATTATAACGGTTCGCAACGGTATATAATTAATTAATCAATCTTATCATATTTCCACAGAACCTACTGCTGTGAATAAATAAATAATGCACTGTGTGATTAATGTCCTATTTGTGTGACCCTTTGAGGATTTATGCTATGTTGGCCATGAAATTAAATCGTTATTTAATTCCAATAATCATAAGCGGTATCTAGCAACACGTTATGACTCCCAATTCGCATAAATAGTGTACTGCTACAATATTTCAATCCTGCATAAGAGAATAAATATGTTTCTCTATTTTGATTCTTATGTCGCACGATATCATCGTATAATCCAAGATAGGAATGTGTCATTCTTGCAGATTATACGTTTCTTGATCTAGAGATAATTGTATAAAGTTGCATGCAAACAATCTATCTCCATCAAGGGGCCCAAACTGATATCGTCACTCACTAAGTGAATTAATGAGGGACATACGGTTTTCTTGATGATTAGCTTTTCCCCGCACAATTCAAGAGAACATAAATAAAGTCCGTATAGCAGCCCTTATCGGGAATCAGCGGTAGACGATATTTATTGAACCTATCCTCATGTGGAAAAGATAAACATCTCAAACTTAGAACCAAAATCATTACGAAATAAACAATGACACATAACACAATCCATATGTTTATTTCGATGGGTCAAGTCCTGTACTATGTTCCATAACATACACATATGCAATTAAGTTGGTAACTCTTTACCTATGATTTGTAGAACTTAATCATCACTTAACTTGCATAATAATCTTGTAAGATAATTAATGTTCCTTGTTAATTATCAAGATTATGGACCGTTTAGATTTATTATTGTCATTCTAAAGAATGATCCACAGAGATCTACAATTCAGATCCTCAACCTGAATAATTTGTCAATAATAAACCTAGGAACAGATGATAAATTATCATCCAAAACATAAACTAATAATTAAGTCATTAAATTATTGACTTCTAGGACATAACTCCAACAATCTCCCACTTGGCCTAGAGTCAATCAGTAGTGACTTCTAGCCAACGAAGAATTGAGAACGATGTCATATATCTACATATATACATGTCTCGGACCTCAAAAAGTAATAATACGCTTAAAGCTAGTTACTCATACGTCCACCACGTATGGATGCATAACTGCATCTCGTATACTGCTCAAGGTAGAGGTCATGCTAGAGTGTTCGCTGTGTTCGCGAACCTATCCAAAAATTGTTCGACCCTATATATATATATACTACTATATATATGTTCTTGATCATCATCATATGATATCAAGTGATATTGTTATAGATCATATTTGAATCTCCAATGTAACAATGGGCTCTTTAGGAGTAAGTTGTGGTTCGAGATGCATAGAACCATAATAACTCGACTAAGAACTTGATCCGAAATAAACTTCTTTTATTGCTTCACAAGTTGCTAGGTATTTTGCTTTGGTGACGGAAACGGTTGTAATATTCCATTTAGAACACTTTCTAAACTTACAACACCACCTTTTAAGCAAAATATGTAGCTCAATTGTGATTACATCAATCTTTTGAAAAACTTTTATTAGTGTAACGATTTACACGAGATTTCTTTCATCTTAAAAGATGAAACATTATATCACTCTTTCTCATAAGGTACTCGAGGATATCCTTGATTATCGTCCAAATGTGTCTCTCTTGTATCCATTTGACAACTGTTTGTCATATCCTTTGGATACTACACATTGGGGCATATGCATAAATATGGCGCACGAAATGAAACTCATAATGAAAGAATGCTTGAACTATTTCATGCACTTTCTTGAATTGAGTTGCAATAAACCGAGTTAAACACTCAAGTCATGCCACGTGACGTATAGTTAGACATCCTTTCTTGGAGTGTAACTTTCGTGTTTCTAGAACACTTCGTCAATATATGCATATTTGCTCAAACCTAATATCCATCATAATCTATCTTTATAGATTTTGTTTCCTAGGATTAGGTGATTTCGCCCAAGTTCTCATTTGAGAAAGCATTCTCCAAAGAGATCTCGACAATATTCATTTTCTTAATGTTATTCCCAATTTAATGAATTGTTATCTTGAACAATACAAGTAATACAATTATGCTTCCACTGAATATCTTGTATATACAAGATACTTTTGACGAAGTTCAACTCCTTGACTTCCTTGTCAAAAGTTTTTATTCCGATCTCCACAACACTTGCTTTAATCCATTAATGGATCCTTGAAGCATGCGTATGTTTTTAGCAATACATAAACCTCGATTTGTGTCAAATGCACAACATCTTCCTTCATTCATACGAAGAAGGCGGTTTTATGTGTTTTTCCATATATCGACATATATGAAATACAACTATTGCTAGAATGATCTTTATTGACTTATACATAGCCACAAGCAAGAAGTTGTGCTTTGTACGTAGTCAACTAGCCATTGACTTAGACATAGCTACAAGCGAGAAGCCGCGCTTTGTACATAGTCGATTTGTTATCCATGTCGATCTTCCCTTTTGAAGATATAAACGTTCTTGATGGATTGCTCCTTCATGAACATCAACCAAGGTCTATACCTTGTTGTTATACATGGATTGCTCTTTAAAGATCATATGAATTCAAAACATATATGTGGAATTGGATCATTCCATCGTTTCTTTGTTTATCAACGGATTCTCATATGCTAAGTACGAGAATGTTGTGACAACCCATGCACCAAAACGGCTTAGGAAATCATCTCTCGTTGATCTTTTGTAGGATTGGTACTTGAGGTTCATGAACTTCTTCCACAACGATTTGTTGAATGAGTTCTTGACTCCTCATATATATTCCATGAGTTTCTCGAATCATCATCAACTCGTGAGATGGTTGAGTCCTCAATGGAAGGAGCGTACTATTAAACTTCTTTCAAAACAACTTGTGAATGAAGTTTCGCTCAACTCCCACTAAGTACCTTGTATGGAGTGACAAGTTTCCCATAAGAGTACTTCTTGTAGTGACGCATAAACTATTTTAATGCTCACTTTACTCCCACTACTTCTTCTTGAGAATTTCAATTCATCAAGACTACATTATGATTAGCAACAACTACTTTGTCCTTATCATATTCGTGGAAGTAGTGCTTTTTAATATAAAGCATCCTACAAATATATAGTGTCTTATTTGGTTTAAGCTTATAAGTCCACAATACTTGAAATAAGCTTCTCAACACCAAATCTCGAGAAGTATTATACTTAGAGATCAAAATCTCCTAAAATATCTTCTTCAATAGACTTCGATGGAACATTATTCAGTGTAAACAATATTGTCCTCAAACATAATTCCCTAATACGAGTCGAATAAGTCAATTTGATTTATTATCGATCGAACTATACAAAATATTGTTCGATACCTCCACTCTTGGACACATTATTCCATAATGTTCCTCATGGAGTGAGTTATGAAACTATTTTCATACTCTTAAGATAATATTTCAAATCATGTGACTTAACTATTTACCATGATTAATTGTAAGACTTCCATTTTTCTTGAAAGGTCTTTTAAACTTTACTCTTGAACTCCTTTGAACTAGTAAAAAAGTTCATACTTATACCTTATCAAATAGATATGTTAATATCTACAATGATCGTTGGTTAAGTAGTAAAGTATCAATAACCTTTCATCGCACAAGTACTTATTGGTCTTTATACATCGATATGTAAAAAGTCCTAATAAAGTCACTTGTCCTTAAACCTTTGTAGGTTAAAGGCGCTTTTGTCATTTAACAAACATGATTCGCATATCAATCGATTTGAAATCGAATTGAATTTACGAGCTCTACGTTACGGAGACTCTCGTAATGCGATTCTCGTTTATGTATGTGACTAAGCGGTTATATATAACATGAAAGTCAAATACTTTATGTCAAGTCTTACGCATCCTATTTGTCATTCAAAACTTGTTTATCTATTTCAAGCAAATTTAATCAAGATGCATGAAATCATATAAACAAATTCAGAATAAAAGAACTTGTCTTTTATTAAACATAACCACCCATTTCATCAAATATGAATTGGAGATATTTTTGAGAGGTTTTAGAATTAAGGTATGCAACCTTCAATTCCTAAACAAACTCTTAATAAAGAAAACTCTACGTATTCAATGGTAATGACTTAGACGAACAAGTCATTGCCTATACGGAGTTTACTTTACATCTCTCGAACATTCTCTTATTCTTCATTGCTAACACATTTCGTCAAATGCGAGCATATGAACTAGTATCAAGTTACTAGTGTAAATTAGAGATAGTAAGATATTTGAACGACAAATACGCTTTAGGATTAGAATATTTCTAATTGTCACAATCATGGTATTTCGGACAACCTTTCAAATGCCTCCCATAAACGGCAAATGAAATATCTCATGTGACGTATGGTCATAAATGAGAGTCTCGAAATTTCAACTCATACCTTGGTGAAGTATTTCTTGAATACTTAACCAATTACCTTTTTCACCAACAAGTGTGCGTAAAAGGTAACGTCATATCCTTTAATACTATAAAGAGATCGTATGACAATATCAATAATCCTTGATATCGGAGATCAATATCTCTAGTTTTCAATTAGCTACTTAAATCTTTCGATTTGTAAGCCAATGAAACGTTCATGTTTAAAAGAAGAATCTCTTTGTCAACTCATACTCTTTATACTCGATCATAAATGATGGAGTTAATATCTACTTTCTCCAAGAACACTTTCTTGAGTAAGTGGATGAGAGCGTACGAGTTAAATCTAGTCCATATGAATTCTCTAATTCAAAGGTCTTAGAAATTTCAAATGAGGATATTAGCCACACGCTTTATTGAATAACTTTTCGCCAAAAGTCAATCAATCATCGCGTTGCTACGTTCGGGTAGTTTGAGAAAAGTTTTGGGAATTGACATACTCAAGTTTCTCTTCGCTAAGATCGTGTCTTAGGAATCGGTATTACTTTTTTAAGTGAATACTTTTAGAAACGAGTTTGTTCATTTTCAAAGATTGATCGCAACAAAATTAACAATTTTAACATCTATAACAAAATCAATTTAAGGTCAATTAGTTTATGCAATTGTTTTATTTATAACAAATAAAACTCCCACTACATTCATTTAATGTCCCAAATGTAGTTGGTTTTTCCAAGATCCCGGTTTTCATCAAGTAGAGCCTGCTATGGCACGTCACCCTACTTAATTAGACAAGGTAGGTTCTCCAACCAATCATATCGTTCCATATGATTCTTGGTTTGTGAATATCTAAGTATATTTACAAACTTCGCCCCGATGTCCAAACTCTAGTTGGGTCCATCGAAAAGTAACCTCTCACTATTTGCTCCTTGCAAATCTTAGCTATTTGCACCCCGACTACCGAATTGGCAATCATGACGTCCGCTTGGGCGGACCGCGCCATGAGTGATAATCGGCGTGAAGGGGATAGAGAGAAGGAGGGCGATTTCACTTAATCGAGTTTTAGTTGGGACTATCAATCATATGACACTTGTTTGGTGGTCGTGTAAGCATACACCCATACCTAGCCTATGACAATTCATAGCAATCACAAGCAATCACATATAAGCATCTCATAGTTGTGGGTTTGTATGGCTCCCGCTTGCATTAGTTTCGCCACATCGTCCATGGAGCAAAACTAATCTAATCCTTGTCCCTTCCCACTAAATTCTATAAGGATCTAAATCCTATATAAAATAAAGGTACAAAATACATGTGAAAACATCCTATTCCCATCCTAACCTTAGGGGCATGCAAGCCTCACAAGTTACATCAAAAATTAATCAACAAATTAATTAATTAATGGCACCAAAGGCCGCATTACAAACATTCACACATGCATTCAAATACAACCACAAGGCATTGAGTCTTGAGCCATACTAAACCCACTATCCACCTACAAAACAAAGTTAGCACATACAAGAACTTTGTTTCCAATTAACGATTTTCAAGCATCTTTGCGTATCGTTTGCCATAAGTAAATTCCGTGTACAAATCCTCAATTTTAAACAACAAAACTTGTTTAAATTCATTTAGAAAGTTCTTTCAACATCCCATAACAGAAAGGAGATCAAACAAGGAGTTTTCTAATTAATTTCAACTAGTTTGAATACTTAGAAAAACAGTAATTTACCAAAAAACGTAACTAATGGAATCCAACAAAAACAACAGTTTTCGGTCTCCAAAAATTCTCAAATAAATTACTTAAGCTCCTTATCATAATTGTGATTACCAGTAAAAATTTCAAGAAGAGATCTTAAACCATCTGGGAGAATCAAAAATGACAAATCTCTTACAAGTGCACGAAACACCGTTATGAGATTTTCAGCTTATCCTCTCAACCATTTGGTCTGTTAGACCACTTTCTATCCAGTTTTTATATATACAATATATACAGAAAAACTAGTTTAAACTACAGGCTATCCATTCATGAAAAGAAAACAACCAAGTTCAGTTCAATAATATTAAGTTACAGCCTAAACAATCAACAAATTCTGTACTGGAACAGACTGTCAATCGAAAGGTTTTAACCTAGTTGAAGGTCCAAACATCCACGAAAAATTATGAAACTAATTTTCCTGGAATCCTAACTCAAAATAGAACAACTCCATTTAAACAGAATTTTTAAAGGAGTTCTCAGTTGGTACAGTTTATTAGAACAATCGATTTGCTCAACAAACTGGATCTGACGAGATCTTCCTTTTCATACTTGAAAACCCACAAATTAATCTGAGTCATGCAACAATTTACACATTCTCAGAAAGAGCTTCAAGTCCTCTTTAAATCTAGCCATAGAACACTGGTACTTATATTCAAAATATAAATCTTTCAAGCCATTCAAACAGGACAGTGCGAGCAGAAACTGGTTCTGCGCACTGTCGCCATTTTATTCACAGTAAATCCATACTAATTCAGAAAAATATGAATCTAACGCCAAAAGAATCACAATCCACAGATCTACAACTTTCGTGTAGATGGAAAAAACTTCCAGAGAACTTATCAAAGCGAAAAACGCGAAACAACACAGAAAATACCATTTCCAGACAGCAAACAAACGCATCATCTCTACTAATCCGTTAATTAGCCAATTTCTCTTAATTAAGTGTCAAAATAGCTTAAGTACGACCATGTGCTCTGATACCACTGTTAGGAAGTGTGTAATTTTCGATTTTTATGCTAATTACAAGTTAATTAAGCCATCGAAACAACACACACAACGAATCGTGCACAAAAGCCAAGTTAACACAAAGAGATTAAGGTGGAAATTATACCTCCCGCAAAATCGTATTCGCGGGGCTCGACCAAGGCATGGGAATCGATGGCGTGCCTTCTCCACCGTCTCCACCACGTCTCGTAACCGCCCTCGAGTCCACCAAGGAGGATTAATCACGTTCTACAAGGTACGTGCTAGCATACCCAAAGAACAAGCCTAATCCCTATGGTTTTCTCTCTTGCATCAATCAACAACCTTGATTTAGTGGAGAGAAAATAGCTCAACACATGAGCAAATAAGAGGGAGAGAGGAGGAAGGTGGCGGCCTCATGGGAGGGAATGAGAGGAGAGAGAAAGCTAGGTGGAGGCTCTCATAAGTGGTCCTTATATAGAGCACAAAACCTAATTGACCTCTTGCATAATTACAACTATGCCATCCCACCTACCACCATATTGGGCAGCCACGTTTTGGGCCTATTTGGGCCACTTAATCCACTCAATTTAGTCTCTAATTCTATTAATTAAAGCCTCATTTATTTGCTCTTTAATTGGGCTATCTATTTGCTATTTAAATAACGGCCCAATTAATCAATATAACCATTTATATTGATAAGTGTTGAACTAAATTAATTATTAACTCATTAATAATTATTTTAGGATTAGTTAATGCATTAATTTATTTCTATATGATCCATTGACTTAATTAATTATAACGGTTCGCAACGGTATATAATTAATTAATCAATCTTATCATATTTCCACAGAACCTACTGCTGTGAATAAATAAATAATGCACTGTGTGATTAATGTCCTATTTGTGTGACCCTTTGAGGATTTATGCTATGTTGGCCATGAAATTAAATCGTTATTTAATTCCAATAATCATAAGCGGTATCTAGCAACACGTTATGACTCCCAATTCGCATAAATAGTGTACTGCTACAATATTTCAATCCTGCATAAGAGAATAAATATGTTTCTCTATTTTGATTCTTATGTCGCACGATATCATCGTATAATCCAAGATAGGAATGTGTCATTCTTGCAGATTATACGTTTCTTGATCTAGAGATAATTGTATAAAGTTGCATGCAAACAATCTATCTCCATCAAGGGGCCCAAACTGATATCGTCACTCACTAAGTGAATTAATGAGGGACATACGGTTTTCTTGATGATTAGCTTTTCCCCGCACAATTCAAGAGAACATAAATAAAGTCCGTATAGCAGCCCTTATCGGGAATCAGCGGTAGACGATATTTATTGAACCTATCCTCATGTGGAAAAGATAAACATCTCAAACTTAGAACCAAAATCATTACGAAATAAACAATGACACATAACACAATCCATATGTTTATTTCGATGGGTCAAGTCCTGTACTATGTTCCATAACATACACATATGCAATTAAGTTGGTAACTCTTTACCTATGATTTGTAGAACTTAATCATCACTTAACTTGCATAATAATCTTGTAAGATAATTAATGTTCCTTGTTAATTATCAAGATTATGGACCGTTTAGATTTATTATTGTCATTCTAAAGAATGATCCACAGAGATCTACAATTCAGATCCTCAACCTGAATAATCTGTCAATAATAAACCTAGGAACAGATGATAAATTATCATCCAAAACATAAACTAATAATTAAGTCATTAAATTATTGACTTCTAGGACATAACTCCAACATTTATTCTTTACTCCTTCCGGCCATCTTTCTCCTAAACTCAACCGTTGAAGTGCTTCTTGTGTTCGCTTGTTCATCCAGTTGGCACATTTATACCACGTGCCTTCTATAAGTGCTGTCACTGGTAATCTTCTCTCTATTCTAAACACATTATTCAGACTCTCCGATCCATTACTCGTCATTATACCCCACCGATGCCCCTTGTCAAAACTCTGAGCCCATTTATATAGTTTTGGCCGCTCGTTGTTGTCATTTTCATTAATTTTACCACAATTTCTTAGGTACTGATAAGCTCTCAGGTTATTTTCCTTCAGAACTCCCCAATTCTCTCTAAAACGTCTAGGGTTTTTCTTGTTAGCAAGTCTACATTTGAAAAAGTTTTTCAAATCAGCATCTTGTGACCCGCCAGCCTCCTTCCATAAGTTTTCCGCAACATGCTGCATGCAGAACCGATGAATCGCTACTGCATGCGCACCTTGTGCCTTCCAACCGTAATCTACGGATGCAAATACCGCTTTTATTGCCTTATGACGGTCAGATATGACACAGTATCTAGTGTTCCGGCCTAAAACTTCACATCTAACCCAAGACATAAACCATCCCCAAGTATCCTTATCTTTTTTTTCGCCCAATCCGAATGCAACCGGAATTAATCGATTTTCTGGATCATAACCACACACTGAGAACAATCTACCTTTGTATCGGCCCGATAAAAAACTAGCATCAATTGAGATAACAGGTCTGGCATATTTCATCGCTTCTATGCACGGACCAAAAGCCCAGGCTGCCATCTTGAAGACGCCAACGTTAGGATCGTTTGTAGGCCAAGAAACTATTGTGTATTTCGTTCCTGGGGTTGTCGCCTTCATTGCCTCCAGGAGGCGTGGAAGTTTATTGTAGGCCCCTTCCCAGGACCCAAACAATTGCTCCAACGCTCGCTCCCTCCCACGCCATAGTTTATTATAAGTCGGTTCAATACGTGGATATCTAGCCCTTATGAGGCTTCTTATGTCCTGGACACTTTTTCCCAAATTTTTTTTCAATTCATCCCTAACGTGTTCGGCAATGAGACTAGCTGTGGCAGGAACCTCTATGGCAGGTGGCTAAACTCAGAGATTTTCTTCTTATATTGTAATTGTAGACATTTTTGGATTTGATTGATAGGTTTTTAAATTGTAAGAGATAATCTGTTGTTGACGATTTAAATTCTGCGAGAATGTATAGTCTTATATAACTTCAAATAACGCGTTTATAAATTCACAAACTTATAGACAGAAATGACTAAAGTTCGATTGAAATGACTAAAGTTTGATCGAAGTGATAGAAGTTGGAATGTTCAGGCTTCTAGCGCGTTTTATAAACGAGTAAAAAGCTTTCTAGCGCGTTTTATAAACGCGTTAATTGCGTTTTAACTATTCCGAAAGTTCAGGCTTCTAGCGCGTTTTATAAACGCGTTTTAGGGCCTGTAACGCGTTTATAAAACGCGTTCGAGAGGAGAGAGGGAGGCGCGGTTTATAAACGCGTTGGAACTTTCTTCTTATTAAAAAAAAAATAAATAATTCTTTGTATTAAATTTTTTTGTGTCTGAATTTTTATATTAAATAATTTCGGCTTTTTTTCGGATAACTATGCCTAGGAATATTTTAAAAATTAAAAGGAAAAAAAAATATATTACCTCTGTGGCATTTATTACTTGGAAATTGGAATTGCTCTATGGTACAGTATCAGCATACTAAAAATGTCAAATGAGGTCACGGTTTCTGTTTATAATATCAGAGGTCCCCCCTTTTGTTTTTTTTACTAAAAATAGAGGACCTGAATTCATGTAATATACTCCTCTATATTATTATTAACTTTTAAATCTAGAAAATAAGTATTAGACGGAAATGTGGGATACAAATATACAATTATGTAAAATGAATTTGATTCCGTGTTGCAACAAATCCGACGTAGCATTGTATCCAAAAAATTGAGAAAAAAAAATATATAAAATATTATAAAAGGATAAAATAGTCACAAGTTTAATGGAATTAGTCAACCTTGGACTGACGATGAGCAAAACTTACAGCCAATGAGCCGAATATATTATTTTCAACAAAAATGATCTAGAATCTAAATTGATGTTGAAATTGAAAAGTGTGTAAAAACATAATGTTTAAAATTACGTTTTCAAATGACCCGCTCTCTTATTCATTTGCGGACCGAAATAACAAATTTCATGACTCGATCTGAGTGGAGCTTCTAACACGACACGAGTGTTGGTGCATTTATACTGCACGGTTTTAATATATATACTAAGGCTGTGCTCTAGAAGGACCAGAACATCACAAAAAAAATGAGGGGAATGGAGAGGATGGAAAATTAGATTAAATTAGTTATGCGATTTAGAGTATTTTTTTTAAAGATAAATTGGATCAAGTCTCCCAACTTATTTTAAAATTAGATATCTATAAAGACTCTCTAGCTGGATTTTGAACGTGCGACCTCTTAACTGAGATGCATTGCTCTTTGTCACTAAACCAAGAGCTGATTCTCATAGTTCCAAATTAGAATGTTATTTTTAAGTAGTCTAATATTCGGATTAAAATTTTATTTTGTAAGTGTTTGGATTATCTTTTTAATCTGGATTGAAAAGTTATCCCAACAATTTCTTAATCCAAATTAAAAAGATGATCTCAACATCCTAGAAATAAAAATTTAATCCGAAAGTTGGACCACTTAAATATAACTCTAGATTCCAAAAAAGAAATATTTTTTATCGTTTAGGAATAATATTTTACTCTGAATAACTAATTATAATTTTATTCTTAGATGATCCAAACGCCCCCTAATTCTCTATTAATCCAGTCTTCATGTCAATTTTCTAGAGCAAGTAAACTCATCATCCTCGTCCCCTCTCATCCAGTTTAAACTTCAAACTGAGGGAAAATTAGGTAAGATGAAGGATGGAGAGATTAAATTAATTGTTTACTTAGACTACATCTAAAATTAGGAAAATTAAAATTGAACATTTTAAGATGAAATCTTCATCTCCAACAATCCCGTCTCTCTATATATGAATTTTGTAAAGCAAGTAAACTCATCCAGTCTAATTTTTCAATTTTGAGTTGGAGGCAGCCTAATAGACCGAGTTTAAGAGCAACAATATAAATTAACATGCAACTTCGTCAGTATCAGCTGGCCTACGGGCATGCTTCAAAAAAAATATATATATAATAATAATAAAATAATAATAATTTGTATCTAAGTCAGTCATGGGAGGCCCCAAAGATAGCAGCCTTCAAAGTCAATTCAATTTTTAATATAGAAAAAAATAATCAGATCATTGAATTAAGTTAAAAAGAAAAAAGAAGATTGTAGTCAGCAACATTCAAACAGCGTGTTTAGCAAAATAATAATAATAATAATAATAATAATAATAATAATAATAAATAAATAAATAAATAAATAATTTTTTTTCTTCAAAGCGCGTCCTTTTTTATCGCTTCCACTAATACCAAACGGAGAGATTTTAAGAGATTTCATTAATATTTGCATTGGCCCGTTTGAATGGACATAAATAAAGAACAAATTTTTAAAAAATGATCCAAATAAATTTAGATTAATTAAAATTTATTCCGATTTCGAGACCATTAAAAAATAATAATCTCAATCCAAATGAGTATATTCCTAATCATTTAGAAATAATATTTTTAATTAATTATTTCTTGTTTATTCTCAAAGAGTCCACAAATTTTTTTTTTGTCAAATTGACCAATTATTCGGCTTAACTTTCTTTGTTGAAAGAAAACAAATTCTAAAATAGATAATATATACTTCCGTCGAATACTAATACTCCAGACTATTTCGGTCCTGTACTTTCATTGTTTATTGTACTTCTTTCAATTCAATAAATTTTATGGCAATCCATATTATAACCAAAGATTACTTTCCTGTCTGCTGTCTCATTTACTTAAGTTCGTCATATATTATCTGAGTTTTTTGTGAATATAGAGCTCAACATACCAAATTTTTATAGACTAAATATTTTTTTTTAGACATACCGGCAAGTGACTGGCTAGCAATATAGACTAAATATTTTCGCGTATTATTTGGACTAATGCCATTGCCATACCTACTCCCGCGAAATTCCCACTTTATATGAAAAATGAAACTTTGATTCGACTGGCAGCCTGTCACATTCTTCCCCTGTCCAACCCCTCTTAATTAAAGCTTAACCATTCTTAATGAAAAATTGAGGATTAAAGTTTTTATGTTTTCTCTAACAACCATCAACCAAACAATTTCTAAAATTTATAACAAATAATCAGTTCTGCATATCCTGCATAAATTTATGTTCGTGTAAAATATTCTAAAAAGCCTAACAATATTCAATGTATGCAAAAGCTGGAGATTTATTTCGACGTGTTCACTGTTCAGTTAAGTGGGTCATCATCATAATAAGAAATCTAGTACGATTACTTTAAGGAACCGTCTTTTCTAGAAAGGGATGAAATAAATGTCTTAAATGAAATGGCGTTTGCATTTGTTTGTTGAAATTCGGAAAAAAAGAAAAAGCAAATTGAAATTGTAGGCTCCATGTATTGATATTTCTGGGTACCAAGTAATTGTACTTTCTTACTTTTATGGATTTTTCTCGATCTGACCTCAATTCTTTTGATCGAAATACCTTTCACTTTTCAAATTTTGTTAATCTGCACTATAAAATTATGGTGTCCTTATATATCATGATAAATGATTAGGAATAGAGCCATAAAATATTATGGGATTAGATATTTAATTTTATAATTATTTCAAGTCACGAGTATATTTTTTAAATCTAGCATGGGTGGCAACTGCCTCTAGTCTATGCGGGATTCGATCGGAGAGGATTTGGTCGCTTCTCCGACCGCTATTGTAAATTGATGTTCTTTGTAACAAAATTTATCGAGAAATGCTACGGCCAAATCGATATGGGTGATCAAATTCGATCATATCTTAATATGAAAATTTCAAGAAACTGATCCAAACCAACCATCTAATGTCATCTTTATATTAAAATCTCACCCAATTTTATTTATCTTATTTTTTTCAGAATTTTTTAAAAAAATATCAATATAAATTATGGACCCTTCAATAAAAATAATTTAAAAAAATATACATAAAAAATCGAAAAATGTAAAATTTGATATGCAGTATAACGATCATGTTAGACAGTTCGGATCGGTCGGTTGAAGTTTTTATATTGAGATATGATCGGGTTTAACAGAGCTCTTCTTCCATATCGTTTTGAAAAATATCATATATCTATCTAATTGATGTCTTAGTTTTTTTTTTAAAAAGATTATAACATATTT
Organism: Rhynchospora pubera; assembly: GCA_028095005.1. Taxonomy (NCBI): domain Eukaryota; kingdom Viridiplantae; phylum Streptophyta; class Magnoliopsida; order Poales; family Cyperaceae; genus Rhynchospora; species Rhynchospora pubera. The sequence goes on along the minus strand of CM051461.1, from coordinate 166,477,766 downwards.
GATAACGACATATATTTAAGTACGTGAGTAACTTTTCCTATTTTTTTAACCAAGGGATTTAGATTAATCTTGTTTGTTGCTAAGACCATTTGGTTATCAAAGTTCTTTTCTCCTTTTTTTTTAGATTAAGTATTTAATCTTTTTTTTTTTGATTAATTCTTTACTCTCTGATATTACTACCATCAATCGACGTAAGCCTGCATAGATATATTCTCCTATATTGTTTGGTGCTTATCAATCTCATGAGAATTTCTCCACAATTAAATTTCCATAAAGCTCTGGTTCCTTGAGAGAAAATTTCTGATAAAATGACGAAAAAGCTTGGAATATCATCATATCATATCAGTCTAAGACGACCATACCTCTTTAGTATATCGAAACAAATCTGCACATGACTGAATCCAAGAAATCGATACGGTGCAGTCTAGACTGTCTAATCGCTCAGTACCACCCATAAAAAAGGCACTGCATACGAACATGAAATCTTGATATCGGGATTCTAAATTTTGTCGAGTGACATGTGTCAAAGAGGAAAGTTAGGTCCTGCTAACGGTCCCCGTCTCTAAACTTTATAACTAGGGCTGTCAAACGTGGCCGAAATGCACGGAACACCTCCTACCGTTTACCGTTTCGTTTAAGAAAACGGTACGATATACTATTCCGTTAATCGTTCTGTTTCCAAAACGGTACAGAAATCAATTCCGTTATTCGTTTCACATAAGAAAATACACATGAAACGGTTTGAAAAGAAGCGAAACGGTTCGAAACGACACAATTTCTTATTTCGTTTGCCGTTTCGTTATTGAAACGAAATGAAAACTGGTGCCGTTATTCGTTCCGTTTCAGTTAAACGGAACGGCACCACGTTGGTGGCACTGCCGTTGACAGCTCTATTTATAACTCATCCAACTTTCATTTTATCTTATCCGTTGGTACAAAATATAATAAAATAAAAATTAATTAATTTTTTAATTCCAATAATTATCATTTTTAAGTGTTTTATAAATGTCATATTTATTCGTTTGACGTAGATAAATGTATAACTCATTTTTTCCAGGAATTATAAGTGCCGGCAAATATACCATCCCAGCCATCGCTAAATACAAAGTGAATATATACAACAAATAAGGTGAACATATAGAGGATCTAAGTGAACACTTACAAACAAATAAGTGTTGTCATCACTTGTTCATGCATATTCAACTTATTTTCATTGAACTTATTTGTTTGTATGTGTTCACTTAAATTGTTTATATGTTCACTTTGTTTGTGTATATGTTCACTTTATATTTAGCGATGGTAGGGATGGTAAAACTGTAGATGGCAGTAATTAATTTTCCATTTTTTCGGCCTACTTGAAGCAGAACTCCCAATTAAATGGTACTGCTAAATATGACCACAATGTAATTTTATATCAGAGAAACTATTTTTCTATATAAACAACACTAAATTTACGATATTTTTTTTATATTATTATTATGTTGTTGGGTCTTCAAGTATTTTTTTTCTTTTTATCTATTTCACTTTTAGACAATCGATGATATATATTTTGAAGTGGTTTCAAAGACCACCCACGTAAGAATATACTTAAGGGTATAATTCATTCATCTGTTAAACACATTTGATTCATAAAAATGATTTCAATTTTCAATTCTTAACCACAATTTGATATTTTAAATTCGCAAAACTCATTTTCTATTATTGTTTATTTTTTGTTGATACAATAGTTTTGGCTCCGTTTGGATGGGTGCAAAAATAAGGGAATAGCTTTTTTCTACTTCCAAATTTATTATAAACAATCTAAATTTTTCACAAAGTTACACACTTCCCAATACTTCTTTCCTTATTCCTCTTATTTCCACACCATCCAAACGGAGCTTTAAAAAGAGAATTTTAGTGCCTACATTTTGCATATTCCCAAATACCAACATTTCAAAATTTCAAATTCAAACGTTGAATCAAAACAATTGATAATTTCAATATAATGGCAATGAGTTTTCACATAAGTTTTATAAATTTTTGGAGTCCATTTGATTTCGATCAAAGATTAAACATGAACGTATTAAAATTAATCTATCATATTTAACAAGGTTCATTCATTTTGTCACATCTTGATTGAGTATCAAATGAATTTTGAAATTTATAAAATTTATACGAAAAATATATCACTCTTTTAATTGAAAAAGATCAAAGTTTGGATTATTCAACATTTGAATTTAAAATTTTAAAAATATATTTAAATAGTAAAATATTGACATTTAGAGACATTCAAAATATTGGCATTATAACCTCCTCTTTTGTAGAGAATAGTACTATTATTTCTTAGTTTGGAACGCATGTCCTTTAATTGGACACCATAAAGAGCTCTAGTAGACGGATTCCTGTAATTTTGACCCATAAATACCAAGTTATAAAAAGACGGGCGTGCTACGTATATAAAGAAATAAACCAAGGGAAATGTGGTAACTGATAGGGACATCCTACCAAACTTCTTTGATGTATTGTTGACTCGGATTTGATGTTAAACATAGCTAGCTTGAGAAACATTTTGGGAGGGTGGGAATATAAATGTAATATATGCGTGTATTTCGTGAGCATGTTTGATGACGAGGATGCTAATCAGAAGTTGATCAGCAACGCCATCGTAATAAATTTTATATTCCCAAACAAAATCTTTGCGTAAGGAAATACAAAGGAACCCATCACTGCATCACGTAATTTTTAGTAATTTATGCCTTTGAGAGTTGTAACTTGTAAGAAACACTTTTCAATTTTAAGGGCCGAGAACTATTATAGTCCTTAAAACCCGAAATTTTAAAAAATAATATTAAAATAATATAATCCAATAAAATTAATATCAATTTAATCAGTTTAATATAAATAGTATCGTAAGATCGGAATCCTGGATTCCGAACGTTAGATCGGAATCCCAGAATCCGATCTAACGTTAGATCGGATTCTGGGATTCCGATCTAACGTTAGATCGGATTCTGGGATTCCGAACAGTGCTGTAACTGCTCAATTTTGTCTTTTTCATGGTTTTATTGTAATTCTATTATAAAAATTAATTAAATATATGAAATTTTAATATTAAATTAATATATTATGAAATTTTAGTAATATATTTTGAAGATAAGATATTAAATTAATATATTTTATTTTACTTCTATTATAAACATTAATTAAATATATAAAATTTTAGTATTAAATTAATATATTATAAAATTTTTGTCGTTTGTTTAGAACCGGATTTTTGATATTTTGAAGAATGTTAGTATAATATAATTCTATATTATGAATAATATTTTAATATTTAAAGTTTTGATATTAATTTGATATGGATGGTTTTATTTTTAATATTAAAAATTTTCAATTATGTTAAATGTTGTACATAATAAGTACATAATACTTTATGTAATAATTTATTTATGGCAATAATTATAATATAAACTTATAATTAAATATTAGATTTATTTCATTTAATTCATAATATAAAAATACAGGAATTATAAGTGTCATCATCGACAAATATACCATCCCAGCCTTCGGTAAATACAAAGTGAACATATACCGTAAATAAGCTGAACATATAGTCGATCTAAGTGAACACTTACTAACTTATTTTTATAGAACTTATTTGTTTGTATGTGTTCACTTAGATCGTTTATATGTTCACTTTGTTTTATGTATATGTTCACCATTAGAAGAAGAATTGAATTTTGTAACCATAATATAGATTAGCACACTAAAAAAAAAGAAAGGGAAAAATACATGAAAATCATAATATAATTTAGCACACTAAAATAATATAAAAGGAAAAATGTACATAAAAAACCATAATATAAATGAACACACCAGGGTACTTAAAAACAAAGTAATAAATAAACTTAGAGATCTTGATCATCTACATGTTGCAGAATTTCCTCCCACCAGGGTTGATCTTCTTCCGCATTCATTTCTTGTTGATTACTGGCACCATGGTTGTCGGCGAATTGAGCGGCCTCGTTCCAGAAAGCGGCATCAGGTTGTTGTTCATTACTGGCACCGTGGTTTTCAGCGAGTTGAGCTGCTTCGTTCCAAAAAGCCTCATCATTTTCTTGTTGATTATTCGCAGCCGGGTTGTCTGCGAATTGAGCGGCTTCGTTCCAGAAAGCTGCCTCGGCTTCTTGTTGCTCAATCTCAGCCATTCTAGCTACTGCAATTTTGCGTTGTTCATCTCTCTTCTTGATCTTGATTAGGCTCTCCTTAATTTTTCATATGAATTTTTCTTATTTTTCCGTATTTTTAAAATAATTTTACAATTTATTATCTAGTTTTTTAATTAATTAAGTACTGAATAAACAAATAAAAAAACAAAAAAAATACAATATAATTAATAAATTACATATATATTTACATTTTATTTTCCTGATTTTTTCAGATTTTTTAAATATTTTTTCAATATTTTTTCTATTTTTAAATTTAATTAACTAAATTAAAAACTAATAAACTAAATAAATAAAAAATTAAATAAATAAAAAATTAAATAAATAAAAAAATTAAAAAAACTTACTGTGCTCGCGGAAAGGAGAGTCCAAGCGAGAGCGAAGGTAGCTTCTCTAGATCGGAAACCCCTATATATAAACTAAACGTTAGATCGGAATCCAGGAATCCGATCTAACGTTCGGAATCCAGGATTCCGATCTTACGATACTATTTATATTAAACTGATTATTTTGATATTAATTTTATTGGATTATATTATTTTAATATTATTTTTTAAAATTTCGGCCTTAAAACCTTATAATATATGGCCCAATAGCCAAGCCTACATCATTCCTGGAGAATCTAAAATATTTCACTTCGGTTTTATTGCACTCGTTAATTAAGTGTGTCAGTCACAGTCAGTGTGCTGTGATATAATTTCTGCATGTGTTTTTTTTCAAATATGTTTTGTTGTTGTATCCCGTTGTTTACTTGTTTTTGCTTTCACTTAGTCTAGACCAGTTATCTGGCCTGAGCGTCGGACGGTCGTACAGAATACATGCTAATATGTAGAGGAAGTGAGGAACAAAAATGCTAATCAAGTTAATCTTTTATCTGGATGTTTCTCTATGAAAAACTTATGAGACCGACTTGTTACTTTTTTTGTTTTATTACATTGTTTTAAGAATAGGGATGAGTTGGCTGGTTCGGCCAGTTGAAATGGGTTCCTACGGGTTTATTGTATGGTTCAAAATTCTTTACAAAATGTCTTATGTGGGAACAGGACTCGGGTCGCATATATAGTAGTTTGTCCGGTTTTTGCCATTGGTTCAATCAGTTAAACCAGTTGAACCATCGGACTGGTAGCTTCACTGGTATGGACAGTCTGGCTTACAAAACACCTTTTTTTTTTTTTTTAAAGTTTCACGACCTATATTCTGCATTTCTTCCCAAAACCATGTTTACGATTTGTAGATAGGGGGTGAAAACGGCGACCGTTTTAACCGTTTTTTCGTTTCATTTCGTCCAAAACAAAATGAAACATTTAAAGATTTTGGTTGCGTCTTAAAAACGAAACGGTTAACGCAACACGTAGTCAGTTTCGTCCATGTGTATTTTCATGGTATTTTCGTGATTTCGATTGTTTCGTTCTAAATGAAACGGTTAACGCAAATATGTAGTCAGTTTCGTGTCAAAACGAAACGGTTAACGTAACAACCCATTTTCGTGGTCGTTTTAGATGTTATGCACCCCTATTTGTAGACAACAAAACTTATTGCCTCGGTTTAGAGTCTTTTTAAGTTGTAAGAAACACTTTATATATTAGGCCCAAGAACCGGTAAATCATAGACGGCCCATTATAATCTAGCATAGTATTTCTTTCATCATCATCATTATCATATAGAACTCGCAGATATTGCCTACTTTGTTCCTAGAGAATCCAACAAAATGCACTTTGGTTGTATTAAGCATTTATGCTACTCTTAGCGTGTCAGTGTGCGGTAATATAATTCGTTTTAATATATATATCCTTTTAAAAATTTTGTTTGTATATTTGACCATTACTAATTACTAACTACTAAGTTGTATAAAAAGGAAAATATTTATACGTTGTTTTCACTTAGTTTTGGACTATTCATCCGGTCTGAACGATTGGTCATAAATTGCACTATGTGGAGAATCCAAAATATACAAGATGCCAACTTCAAACCATGTGCGGAACTTTCTCGGTGAAAAACTTAAGAGACCGACTTGTTGCTTAAGAATTGAGTTTTGAGACTTGCATTCTGCTTTTCCTCCAAAATTCAAAGCTGAATGACCTTAGAAATTCTATTTTGATCCCTGATTCGTCCGGGTCTTTCGCAAATTTAGTGCACGCCATAATTAGCTCTAGCTTATTTCGTGATTGAATTTAATCACCACATTAATTGATGAGTCAATGTATATGCAAACGTTTCGCATCGGTGTTTATGTTTAAAATTGATGGTCGCTGTTTATCGTAGATGCATTGCTATTATCAATATCTATTGTAAGTTATATGCTGATTATTTTTTTTAACAAAAATTAAAGATAACGGTCAAGCCATTCATTTTTATTTGAAATTAAATAAATGTGAGGCTTTGGACTCTTTCTTGTTAAAATCTCTCTCTTTTATTTATTTTTTTTAAGCTGAAACCCGTAGGTGACCATTGAATTATTATGTGACAAGTGACATGCAAGTAATCTCGTTTTGATTTTTGTTGTCGGTAGAGTAGCACAATTTATGTACTTTATTAAATTTACTTTTCCAAGAATATTTATCAAACCAACAGCACGTGATGATTCAGAGAAAACTAATACAGAAAATTTCTCTCTGTGTCCTGTTTTGGAGACTAAAAAACAAGCCCTCTGCTTTCGATATGAATACAAAATTGGAATCGACCTCTCATTTCTCATTCTCTGTTCAAATTTGATAGCATTTTGTCATGTTGCTGTTAGATATTGTTTCCCAACGCAAGTGGAATATGCCAATGCTGGTCACGGACGTACAAGTTTCTACGGATATTCCCAGGACAGGACTCGGGATGGAGCACAACTGTTAGGAGCCAGATGTGATGTGACAGTCAAACTATTTAGACAAATCAGCTGACAATTATTTGGATCTTAATGCTAACATTTTTTTTTTCTCGGGTGATATCATTAGTACAAGGTTCAGACGGTACAAGACATTCTAACTTCTTTTCATGGTCTAACAAAAGTGAGTAATGGGAGCATGATTGATCTCTGTAGCATGAGACCAGAGGAATTGTCCGAAATTGTTTGATGAAATTATTTTGACCGTAAAAGAATTTAGTTAAAATGAATTTAGAAAAATATTTAGAGAAATATTGACACTATATGGATGGTGATCTCCGTCAAATCCGACCATATCTCAATACGAAAACCTCAATCGACCGACTCGAAACCTCCATTGTGATTTTCGTATCTAATTAAATATACTTGCTGACTAAATTTTCCATTTTTTTGAACTTTAATTTTTATTTTATTTTTAAGAACTCTTGTTGCTGAATGTTCAACAACTAATTAGATTGGTGATGTTTTAAAATTTTAAAAAATAGTAAAAAGATTTAAAAAATATAAAAAATTGGTGAGGAGATTTTAATATAAATGTTACATTGGATGATTCAGATCGGTCGTTTAAAATTGTCATTGAGATATGATCGGGTTTGATATAATAGTATTATTAACGATTTTGTAATTAAAAAAGTAAAAGAAATACTTGAAGATTAATAAAATATTGTCCTAAAAAGGATAAAATCAACGATTGTGATTTATTCTACAATAATTCGAGTCTGCTCGTACAGCAGAGGATCTACATACCTGATACCTCTATCCACCCGAAGCAGTCACGACTCACGAGCCCATGTTCTCCCACCTCATCTCTATTTTCTACGTGGCACATCTCCATTGGTTCCACATATTTCTATAATCCACAACAGATCCTCTTAAACTAAGACAGCAGCTAAAGAGTGAGCAGGTCAGCAGGACCTGAGTTGTTTCAGTATCCCTTGTCCCAACCCGAGCACGCAGCAGCTCCACTATCCATTCATTTCTTGCCACGACAGCAAAAGCGCACCTAATTGTACTTAATAAACCAACTGAGGTTTAATATTCCCTGCACTGGGGCCCACTATGGTGGTTTAATGGTTCCCTTGAGATAAAATACTGCGGGCTTCATTTTGTGGTGTCCTAAGCGCGCTTCACGTAGTCTTGCGTCGAGAATTAAAAAACTCTCCTTCTCTCTCTCTCTCTCTCTCTCTCTCTCTCTCTAATGGAACTATCCTTTCTTTCCTCAAGCCGCTTTTCTCCTCACACCTCCACCTCCACATCCACTTCTCCAACTTGCACAGGATGCAATTCTAATATCTTATCCAGACCGAGGTATATCAAGATCCGAGCATCAGTCGAGAGAAGCAGCAGTGGAGAGAGAGTTACTGCTGCTTCTACTAGAAGCCACAGTGAAAGCCGCATACAGAGAGGTCTTGTGGCAGATGGACCCACCATGGGTGTTTCTTCCGGACAGGTTTCGGCAATTGATGCTAGTTTGGGCGGGACTGAGACGGATTTCCCGGTCTGGGAGAAGCTCGGTGCAATTGTTCGGCTCAGCTACGGCATTGGTTAGTTAATTAGTCATAGTTTGATACTTTGATACATGGCAATTAGCATTATTACCAACCACTATGGTATAGTGTGCTAACTATTGTAAATTAAACTTGTATTAAACTAGTAATTCGATAATTTTCGGAATGTAAATTGAGCTAAGATTCATGTAACATGCTCTAATTAAATTGTAAGTTTCCAGAATTAATTAATGGAAATCAAGATACATAAAATTGAGAATTGTTTTAATTATTAATAATTAACTTGGTATATCTAATCAACTATACATTTCATTGTTGTTATGAAAATGATGATAGGCATATATGGAGCAATGGCATTTGCCGGCAAGTTTATTTGCTCGATGAGTGGTGTCGATTGCACAGGGGGATTCCATCCCTCGTTGAATGCTATTGTAGAGGGGCTCGGTTATGCGGCCCCACCAATCATGGCGCTTCTGTTTATCCTGGATGTATGTTTCAAACCCATCTATGTTTTACTTGATAATTAATCAGATATTTACTGCTCAAGTATGCAACGCCATATGAGCAATCAAGTTCTGTCTATAATATAAGGTTTAGCATACAGTATACTCAACTATATGTAATCCGTTACTTGGCTTGGCATTTAATTAGTTATTTATTTGGTCTATCATAATTTAAGCCTCGAAGATATATTTTTGGTTGCCGCCGACTGCAACACCCAAAACTCTTATGCATGATGCATCTACAAACAAATTAAAAGAGGAACAAAAAATACAGAACAAACATAACCTATAATTTGTTCAATGTAGGATGAGGTGGTGAAATATTCACCGCATGCACGCGCAATAAGAGATGTGGAGGATGAGGAGCTTAGGAGCTTTTTCTATGGCATGTCTCCTTGGCAGGTATGTTGATGACTATGGCTAGCATATGCTATTTGACATCCCCAATTATTTTTTCTTTAACTGTACATTTCGGATTCTCTAATTGGGTATTTGTACAGTTCATTCTGATCGTCACAGCCAGTTCAATTGGAGAGGAGCTCTTTTATCGTGCTGCAGTTCAGGTACAATATATTGCACACTTAATTACAACGCTATGAAACCCCTTTACAAACTTTCTATTATATTCAATCATTTTTGCAAAAAGAAAAAAATCAAACTAAAAATTTCACAAAAAAATTAATTTGGCTAATTGCTAAATTCTTGCAAAAATGTGCAGGGTTCATTGTCTGACATGTTCCTGAGGGGTACTGAGCTCATGAAAGACGCACGCGGGATTGCCACACTGGTAAGAATAACAATCCATTCATATTATATATATTGAAGGTTAATTAATACAAGTTTTTATTATAATGTATTAAAATCATAAAAATGCCCTTTGTAGACGGGTATGTTGCCACTTTTCGTTCCATTTGCTCAAGCTTTCGCTGCAGTCATCACTGCAGCCCTCACTGGATCCCTCTATTACATAGCAACGGCTCCTAAAGGTATGTTCTTATTTTTTTTTTGTGTCATGAGGAAAAAAATATTACCTCTAGTTGATTATATTTGAATTTCTTTTGTTTATACATTTTTGCTGCAGATCCTACTTATGTGGTGACGCCAATACCAAAGTCTCCTTCAAGTCGAGAAAATTACAAGAAATTATTCACAGGTGAGTAATATAAGTCATATTGCAATTTATCAGATTTTGGTGTTAGTGTGTGTTCTGTACATTGAAAACTCCCAACATTTGAGTTGGGGCAGATGCATGGCGCTTTACTCAGGACCTCTCCTAATTAATTTATCAGCTATTTTCTCTAGGAGCACATAAGGCATTTTATTATTTGTCTCAGTGATGATATTTGACTAGATTCAATATGTGAATATTTCAGCTTGGTATCAAAGAAGGCAAATGAGAAAGATATACTCTCCTCTGTTGGAAGGATTGCTGGCTCTTGATCCAGGTAATTTCAATTTTCTTTCTGTACCTCGTTTGGTTTTCTTCAGTTGAAGGCCCAGTAAAAAATCAGTCTTACTATTTCTCTAACTTTTTTCTCTTGATAATTACAGACTGATAATATCCTTGCGCCTATGATCACTCATGGGATATACTCTGCTGTGGTGTTGGGTCATGGCCTCATGAAAATTCACGAGCACCGAAGAAAGTTGCGCCACAGGATTCAGAAAATCAGAACTGAAGTTAAAGATTGAAAGAAATTAAAGAAGCACAACGTGTGAAAGGAAACGTGGAATGAACGCAGCAGTTCAAGTTAGAGATTTTGTAATGTGTAAACTATAGGCGAGTGTCTAGTCAAATTAGGTATATATAAACACACTATGTACATAATTACAATAGATGAATATAATTAGGAACTTGATAAGATAGTGTTTGGAGAATAGATATATTTTTGATATGTAGAATTTCGGCAAAAGCTGAAAGTACAGTTTTGGTTTTAAAAAATGAGCTAGGATTCATAAACATCTTGTGATACTATTAATTTATTTTACTATGAGCTGTTTGTTTTCTTCTTTTGTGATGTAAGATTTTGAAGGTACATACTACGTACTTTCCATGTCCATCCTAAAAACAAGATAACTCAATGCAAATTAATGTGCTTCCAAATTTGGAGGGGAATTAGTGGCGGATCTAGCAAAAATATTTAGGTGGAGCTGAGTGCTCTAATGAATCATTTGATCGAACAGTTTCTCTTCTTTTGTTCTTCAGTCCCACCTTTGAGTGCTCCAATAGTTGAAAAAATTCATTGAGGCTAAAGAGGGGTTTCAGGGCTCAACGGCGGTAGGTGGAGCTCTAGCCCCACCCGCTCCACCACTGGATCCGCCCCTGAGGGGAATATGCATGTTACATTATTTTATTTAAGAGTTAAGATCTTAAAATTCTAAATGGCGCACTTCAAGGCGACTATGAGTCTATGACTATGCCAAGATGCAGCAAGTAAAATTACAATTTACAAACTAGTTCTCAAGTTTTGTTTTAAACAGGCAGCATCAGGAATTGCACCAGAAAACTTAAGCTCAGCAACAGTAGCATCCCCTCAGCCAGCCATCTGGATTAGCATGCGCTTCAAATTGAGAATAAATAAAATTTGGACAAACGTAATAAAGGAATAACCCAGTTCTCCTTCGTCAATTTCCTAACTCTGGATAAAAGTATATAAATTGGTTATCACTTCCTCTCAAGTTTCATAAAAAGCATGTGCATCTTAAGTGGAAATGACAAAAAGAGATACTTGGATTGTTTACAAAAGGCAACTCGGGAGAGATATGGTCTTGATATTTTCAAAATACTTGGAGGAATTATGAGATGCTCGGTTTGTAGTCTTGTAGGGACCAAAAAAAAAAAAATCATTATTTTGTAATTTCAGGATAGCATGTGAATAGGGCTGAAAACGGAAGTCGTTTTAATCGTTTTTCATTTTGTTTCGTCCGGACGAAACGGTTAACGAAACGATTTCGTTTGGTTGGACGAAACGGTTAACGAAAGAATAAAACTGTTTCTTTCATGTGTAAATCACAAAAATTTCGTCAATTTCGATCAACGAAATAAAAAATCTGTTTCATCATATAGGACGAAACGATCGACGTAACAGCTCATTTGCACCATCGTCTCAATCATTTTGCAGCCTACATGTGAAATTGAAAATATTCGGATGAATTATGCACGCACGGCCGCATAAATAAGTTATATATTTAGTAATATGACTCCGGCCCAGGATATCTTCAATTTTTTGGGCCTGAAATGAGAGATGTTTTAAATTGGGCCTGAATTTGCTCTATATTCTGGAGTCATAAGTAAACCCACTTCCGCACTAGAAGGTCTCAACTCTCAAGTTCTCTGAGACCAATCCTCAAGTTATTTCCTGTGGCAGATCACTAGAACAGTGGACCCCACAGAGCACGGGATAAAATAATGTCAGAAACTGGTGACACGGTCAAACAATGTGTCCGTTATCTCTGACCGGATGAATATTAAATTGATATAATATTGGGCACAGGTTTTGAAAAGCAGAGAAGAGAGAAAAGAAAGGTAGTTATCGAGATGCGAGAAAGGCCATGTGTCAAAGCGGGGTAGCCTCCTCATACGACGGAATATGAGAAGACCTCTCTCTTTCTCTCACTTCTCTTCACTCCTCTCTCTCTCTCTCGATCTGCTTCTCTCTTCGGCTGCTGTAAGGTACGCTCACCTTCTCCTCTTGATCTGTACAGAAACCCTAGATGAGGTTTTAGTGAGTGGCTCACTGTGTAGCGACTCACTCGGTAAGGAATGGACTGTTTGCCCTTTCTGAAAACTTTGTACTGATCGGAAATGCTCCACAAGCCATGATCTACTTACAGTGCTCTATCTCTTGCAATTCGTTAAGCGGTAGGAGTTTTTGGTGTAAATTAGGTAAGGTTTTGTTGTGATTGGTAAAGCCTTAGGTTCTTCTGATTATTAAAAAAAATAATAATAAAAAATCAAAGGATTTATTTATCTATGTCGTTTTGTTTTGTTGATTGTTACATGCCTAGTCCTTTCTTTAAAGAAAATTAAGTTATCAGAGATAGTGTTCACAGTATTTGGGGGACTGATCTTTACTGAATTTGTGTAGTTTTGTTGCAATTGGTACAGCCATTGGGACTGATGAGTGGTGACTGTTCTATACTTGTTTAGCTTTTTGTTGCAATTGGTAAAAGCCCCCTTTTTTTTTTAAAAAAAAAATGAAAATTAAGGATGATTTTCAGTGTTTGCTGTATTTTGGAAACTGATCTTTTCTAATTTATGCAGTTTTGGAACTGCATTGTATATTGAATGGTCAGGACCTTCCTGATTTTTCCAATTTTTTTTTATAGCTGTGCAGTTGCATATTATGGCCATTGGTAAATCCCTACAACTCAGTCCTTGATATTGCCTAGATTTGTTGCGCCAGAACTTACTTTCCTTGGTTCAAAAATAATTGCAAATACTTGCCAGTAGGGCTAGAGCAAGGATGTTCTTAGTGTTTCTTTCAGGACAAATTTCTTTTGTATTTACTTTGTTCTTTGAGAATTGTCATATTGATAATTAATTGCATGAAACTTAAAAGAAAAAGTTTCTAAAAATTGCAGGTATTAGTACATTAAAGAAAGTAACTACTAGATAAGTTAGATTTGTTGTTCCCTGACAAGATGGACTCAAGAGAGCCAACACCAATTACCTCCATTTCAGCACCCTCTCCATTTGCCTCGGCTGCACCTCCTCCACCATCAACCAACCCACCCAGTTCCTCTCCATTTGCTCCCAATTCTAACCCCTCAAGTATCTCACAACCCGTGCAACTGTCTTTCGAGTCACATGCTCCCAGTCCACCAGGTTCACAAACACCTGGTTCTTACTTCCTCAATAGTCATAACAATTCAGGTGAACCATTGAAGAAAAAAAGAGGAAGGCCCAGAAAGTATGGTCCTGATGGAGGAATGGCTTTAGCTTTGAGGCCAGCATCGGGATCTTCTGCGCCAGGTGCATATGATGGCCCTACAAGTGACCCTTCATTCAAAAGGAAGGGACGGCCTCCTGGGTCTGGCAGAAAGAAGCAACTTGAAGCTCTTGGTACAGCTTACAATATATCTTACTTCTGTTAGCAAATTAGATTCATGCCCTTAATAATTAGAAACAACAATACGCTCACCTAGGATATTGCATGTATTGTTTATATCCCTTCTTCCTTGATTTCTCCCAACATATACCCAAGTTTGATTTATATTTTCATTGACTTATGTACAGATAGGAAGCGGGGAAATACTAGTACTTTTGGGATATCATTTAAATTATCAGGTGTAAAAAGTAATCTTTTCAGAAATTTACATAAAATATGTACTTTTTCTCATTAGAGGGGCATTCATGAAATTTTGTAGTTGTTTTGTGGGTATACCTGAAAATACCCATATTATTCTGTTTATGCTAAGATCTGTTCTGGGGATAAAGCATGTTCAAAGAACATTCTGTGAAAAAGGTATATGATCTAAGTGCAAGATTTGTTGCATAATATTAAATTATTAACTGATTAACCAATTACTTATGATATAGTCTAAGAAAAAGAATGGTTAGATCATAATTTATAATCTACTTGACATGATATGATAGATAATTTACCTCTAATTTTCTGTCGTTCAGGTTCTTCTGGAGCTGCGTTCACACCTCATATTATAACTGTAACACCCGGTGAGGTAAGTGCGGTTGAGATCCAACGTTGTTTCTGTTACCCTCCGATTACTGCTGACAAATATGTGATTTATGTAATTTTTGTTTTTATTTTACTTAACAGGATGTTGCCTCTAAAATAATGGCATTTTCACAACAAGGACCTCGCACAATCTGTGTTCTTTCTGCTAATGGAGCCATAAGCAATGTTACCTTGCGTCAGCCTGCCACCTCAGGCGGCCTTGTTACCTACGAGGTTCTTAACTTCCTTATCTGTATCCTATAGCCAGTTCCACTAGTCACACATTATGAAGCTAAAGCATCATTTTTTACTCTTTTGTGAAGTATTTTCCTGTAAATGCATTGCAGATAGTACAGTTCAGTACACAGTACTAGGTAGTATCGGCATTGAGTACAACCCTTTATTCACATTGGATGTATCTTTATAGTTTATATTTTGATGAACACAGGGTCGATTTGAGATAATATCTCTTTCGGGTTCATTTCTTCTGGCACAAGATGGGGACACTCGCAGTCGCACAGGTGGATTGAGTGTGGCACTGGCTGGATCTGATGGTCGCGTTCTTGGAGGATGCGTGGCTGGCATGCTTATGGCCTCCACCCCTGTCCAGGTTTCCTTTCCTTTTACATTTTATTCCCTATTTCACAATTCATGCTGTTATCCATAAAAAAATGTTCTTTTTTTGGTCATTTTTTTTATAGATGAGGGTTGCAATTATGAAATCATACACATGAAATTTCTACAAACTACATTAGTATGTCATGCTGCTTCAATGCTGGAATATGTAGGATAAGTTTCAGGGGAGATCACTTTACTGTGTATATACTGCTCACTCAACTACATTAGTATCCGGCTCACTGTATCCATTTTAAATTCAAATTGCACACTAATTGTGAACCGGATTTGTAAACTACTAAATTAATTGTACTTAAGTATGCCAACAAAAGTTATCTTTAACAAATAAATTTTGTTAAGAAATTTTATTAATATGGGTCGTGAAATTTCTAATTTTTTTTAGAGATCCATACTATATAATGTCAAGGAAACTGTGTGTTGTCTGCTTCCAATGTGAACTTTTGACTGAATAATAGTTTAAGAACTAATTATTTGAAAATTAGATAATGATTTTGTGTGTTTGTAATTAAAGTGGATATGGTGACCCAATTAGGATATAAACTTAAGTCTAATGTTTTTTAAGAAGAATTGACAGTGGCTGGTTAAAGTCTAAGGTTGTGGGGAAATAAATCAAGGTTGAGTGACCATAGGGCAAAAGTCCAATGCCTTTTGGTGTGCAATTAAACCTGGGATGTCTCTATAGTCTTTCCTGAAACTGTTTAAAAAAAAAAGAAAAAAAAGTCTTTCCTGAAAAAGGTTGTGTTGTAATATTGTTTCTCAAAAGACTCTTAAGAATTTCACAATAGGTAGTGCTTTGTGAAGTTCTTGTTTCTCAAAAGATTGTGTAGCACATGGCAATGATAGTTGTACCAGTACTGTTACTTTCATATATACCAAACCCAACAGCTACTGGATTTAAGTGTACTAGTATTTGATGGATGTTAATTTATATTTTATTTTTTTGGATTTGATCTCTGCTAACCTAGTCTTCTGCACTATACTCTTTAGGTGGTGGTGGGTAGTTTCATAGCTGAAGGTAAGAAGCCGAAACCAAAGCCAGAGTCATTTAGCCGAGAGCCTATTTCAAACCCACCCATGATGAAAACTGGGCCACCTGGCCCACACATGGCAGTCCCCACCATGATGAAAGCCGGTCCTCCGCCTAACATGGGGGTCCTGCAACCACATATGACTCGTGGCTTTGGTCCTGCTTCCACGGGGAGCAGCCCACCGTCTGATGTAATTTCAGATGATGATGAGTCTGCATCAGATGATGATTCGGGAAGCCCTATAGACCATCACATGGGCCATAATTTTAGCAATTATGGGGCCCACCATGTTTCATCTGGTTATAGCCCCATGGGTTGGCCACTTTCTGGGGCAAATCAGACTAGGCATGAGTCTGACATGAAGATGATGTCCAAGTAATTTAGCTGAAGTAGTTTGACCTCACTCTCTCCCATCTGCAGTTTGTTGGGTTGTTCTAGGCAGGTCTTACTAGAGTTCAGTTGATTTCTTTATTTAGTTTCTAATTATTCTGTGATGTAGTGTTCTAATTTAATGTAGTTGATGAGACCTCCTGTTTTCAAGCTATTTATGGTAGCGGCTAGCGCTAATTAGCTTTGCTAGTGGATCGTTTGGTTTAATTTAATTCCCAGGTTGGTACATATATTTCGTTTCATTCTTAAATTATGTTGGAGCCGGCGAGCCGCACTAAGGGTCTACTTTTTTCTTTACAATGTGGGCATATAAAATTGGTAGGGACTTCTTTCAGGATAAAAAAATGCCTCCTTTGGGCGTCTGCACGCGCTTAGAATTTGTCCAGAAAAATCTTGTTTAGACCTATTAGATGTGTTGCTTGTGCGTGCAATGTTTCGGAGTGGGATAAAACAAAGAGCATCACTTATTAAATATACTTTTTATTTCAAAAGATCAAACAATATTTTCGTATTTCCACATTGATCCTGTAACCAGATGTAGCTGAGGGGTAGAACGTTTCACTCTAGACTTTCACATATACACAATGCAAATGAAACATTTATATATTGAATGAATACTAAACAGTCAAAAGCCACATTCTGTTAAAACAAACTGTTGCACCGAGAACAAATCCAAGCATCGTGCTTAAGAAAATTAAAATTATACTATCCAATAAACTATAAAAACTTTATTATTTACACAATATTATCCAGCTCAAATCAAATATAAGAACAAATAAAGAGGTCTAATCTATAACAGTAGGGACAACAAAACAAGGATATTAAGACAATCAACAGTTCTTGGAGCAGAATAACTTGAAATGTTTCACTAAGGTATGACAAATTCAGCACCTAATCTCATATGACCCAGCCTTGGTTATATAACGGACCCACTCCACTGTGTTGTATCCACTCTTCTCCCAAACCTAACATAACATGCAGATATACAACCCAATTGGTAGGTGTAAGGCTCAGTTATTAATAGAGAATTGTTTGTTTACTGAGAGTAAATTGGACTAAAGTTATGGGCCACTGGCTGCTAATAGGTCTGTGCCATTCAGTTACAGTATCAGTACATGCTAAGCATACTAGTACAAGTTTGAACAGTCGACCAATTCTGTTCTCTGTTTGGGTTCAGACAGAACACTGAATAAAGATGGCTGCACATACCTTTAGAAATCTCACACGTAATCCTGATGCAGTAAACATAGGAACCTGCCAATGAAGATAAACTTGTTAGCAGAACTAAAGGAGTTAAGGAGCATAAGGTGGCAAAACAAACTTCAAGTAGGGATGTAAATTCAGACCCAACCAACAGGAAACTTGCATTATGGTCGGATCAGGTCAGGCCAGACATTTACATAAACTAACGAAATATATTAATGACTTGAAATTAGGCAATATTTCACCTAATAAACAAAGTTCCCAAATATTAATGTATTGCAGTATGATTGACAGTGAATAATCGAGTTATTGAATTCAGTCTCTACAATTTTCAGTTTGTTCAACAAATGATAAAACAGGCTCCTAATCTTAGTTATGTTTCAAATGAATAATATCAGATTTCAAATTATAGCTTTGATTGCAACAATAGTCAAGTGTATCAAACTATAATATCTCATAATTAATCGTTAATAATACATTATGTATTCTTCCTCATTTTAAAAAATTTCAGATCACGTGGCAAGTACCAGTATCAAACCCAAACAGACCAATCTTGGCCGACATCTCTAAACTCTTTTAAAATTGAGTGGCAACAAGAAAAAGAAATGATACCACCATTCTAAACAGAATACTCTTATTTGGAAAAATTATAAATGCAATACTAATTACTTGTACCTGAAATTCCATTTGAATGGGAGGCCTAGTTACCGCCTTCTTTTCACCCATTGTAGAGATCAACTCAACCTCTGCATTCATTGTTGCCTCTGTTTGTCCCGGAAATTTCCTTATCCTGCAATTTAAAAAGGTATGCACATTTTTTCACCAATTATAGGGGGACAAAATTAACAAGCATAGGCAGCAAACATTTATTGCAGAATTTTCAGCTTAACCCAAGTGCCTACTTATCGACTTATTGGGCTTGATAAAGGCTTAAGTTGTTACTTAGGTTTAGTCAAGTGATAATAAACAAGTTTAATTTGCAAGAAGATACATTAATGTGGAGTTTTTTAAAAAAAGAAGAACCCTGCAAATGACACAAAATGAATATTCGATATGAAAACAACACCCAGCATTTCTCACATTTTTCTCCACTAAAACAAGGCAGGGTCCATATGCTTCTCAGCTTAATTTAATTAAACCACATTTCATATAAAAAGTAAAACCAGAGCTAAAATAGCGTGCTTAAAATATAAGTTCAGTTCAGGTTGACCTGTATGTCTGTTGATTGCAAACATACAGGCCGAATTGTCGATACATGCAAATATGATGCAAGTACCGGTTGATACTAAGAAAAGGCCCCTTAATGAACTTACTTCCAAACCAAACAATCAATGGAAGCATTGTATTTAGCCTTGCCAGTCGTTACTTGAAAACTGGTTTTTGCAGTTTGCTTAGGAACTGGTACCTTCACCACCACTCCTAGAGCAAACATTTTTGCACCATATGAACTCTTCACCTGTAAATTAGAGATTATATAAATACTTTATTTTGATACAAAAGCAAATAAATATACAGCTCAATACTTAGTGGAAATAAAAAATATGGTAAATTACATACATTGACATTGACCTCTAGGCGTGTCCTACCCAATTCTTTAATTGTTGGCAATACTCTGAATGGAAGGTTTACCCCCTCTGTTATACGATACCTAATAAAGCGTCAAATTTGATAACAAACAGACATCAAACACAGCTACTATGACAAGAACATCACATTGTTAATGGCAGTAAAGAGAAATGGAATTACTTCATCAATTCAAATTCACCATCAGGAGGCACAAAGCTGACAGTCTTCTCGGAATTGAACCTTGTCAGGTTTACACATTGGTGAAAAGTCACATCATCCAGTTCTATCGTCTTCCCACTAAAAACAGAAATAGAGCAAGCTTGTTGAGAAAAAAAATGTTATTTCACGAAGCTCTGCTCATTTCATATTAACTATACAATTTAATTTGTAAATATGCAAAAACTACAGACAACAAAATATTTCCCAAAGGGATGGTACATTCTGCAGCTGAATAAAGATGCATACAGCAAAAGGTCTATTTCATTACAACACTTGCAAGTTTTTATTTACATAAGAAGACACCAAAACACAATAATTTGCAAAAAGTCAATAACTTATAATGAGAAGTGAATGGTGAAAATTAAAAGTATTGGACAGAGCCATCACAATGAAGTCCTAATACCTAATTAAAAATCTTCCTGCAAATTAAAATCTTTGATTAGAAGTTCATCTCCTTTTATTTTTTTTTTCATTTCCATAGATAATCTGTTTTCTCTACTAATAAAATCCTAGTGATATGAAATACATAAAATATTGCTGCACAGGTAACAAGAATAACTTCATCCAATAAATGGCAATGATATTCTGTGACATTACTCGTATCAATTTTAAAATGATTTGGCTTAAAAATCTTGGTTATTAGTTTCCAATGGAACCAATCAGTGTTGATGCCTTCAAAAAATAATGCAATATGAAAATTGACAAACAATGGTGAATTAAATAAGAAAGTGATCTGTTACCTTCTTGTAGGCCTGGCTTTGAGTTGGGATTCCTTTTCCAGACCAATTTTGTCATTTAAACCTAGCTTCAAGTCAGGCATCCCCGAGAGGAAGCACTTCATGAGAATTTTTCCCGTCACGTCACACCTTAGTACACTTCCTTTAACATTGAAGATAGAATGATTAAACAGCCACTCGGTTAAAACATAATCCAATAAGCCAATCAATGACTAATGAAAAAAAGTAAAACATCCTATTCTTCTGCAGAAATTCAGTTAAGTTTAATTCCACAGGCTAGATTGGAAAACCATTGTGTTATTTAAACTCATAAACTGAGATGCTGAAAACATTAAAGATCAATGTGCCTACATTTCAAGTTTGACGGACTAAACCATAAAATTAATGAACAAACATATGCTTTGTGATCATGTGTAAAATCCTACCTTTGGAGGACATGAGAAGATTAACACTTTCGACTATGTCCAAGAACACCTGAAATTACGTTACGGTTAGAATTCTCCCATCGAAAAGATCGCCATTAATATACCAGGTAAAAAATACTAGGGACAAACAAAATATCACCTCATTTTTCTTATAGTGAAGACCCTCACGTCTCCAGCCAACAGCACCAGTAACTTGTAGTGTAGCATTTGGGACAGGCTTTTCTGATGCCTTGGGTTGAAGAAAGGAAGAAAAAGAAAACACTAAATATAAGTTGAGATGTTCTACAGTTTCAACTTCAATAAATAACAAACTGCATCAAAAGTCACTTTTATCACCTTGGAAGAAAATGGAGATCGGATCCCTTCTTGAGTAATATACAGCTTCAAAATTTCAGGAGAAAGGTTCTGGGGGTACCCAAAATCCATGATTTCTGCAAATTGAGGGAGCAAAAAGATGTGCACAAAAATGCATGTAAAAGAAAAGTTTGATTGACATGGAGTGATTAAATAAACTATTAGATTATCACTTAAATTTTAATTCAGTCCCCGAAGTTTACAAATCATAAAGTTCTTAAGCCTTAAACATTTGTTTTTGTATAATTTTTTTATCCTGTTTCTATTTTCTGTTCAAATGGTTGAAAGGAGCTTGAACTTCAAGCCTTGTTTCATGATGCTTGTTTGTGCTTAGCACAAAGAAAATTGATTTCTTTCCATCTTAGTAAATGAGGGCAGATATTCACAGAAATTTCAGATCTGTACCCCCAACATTTATTCTGATACTAAAGATATCACAGCATAACATAACAATAACAGATTTTCCGAGTCACAATAGGAAGCTTAAAGCTTCAATCTTCTGGGACCAAACTGAGGTTAACATTCAATATTCAATACTGCATAATGGGATTTTCATAGTTTAATATAGGAAACTTAAGGAATATAATTATATAAATGTTATGACTGTAAAATATGTGGGACTATACCGTCAAGTAGCTCATAAATGAGAACAAAATTGTTTCTGATAGCATCCTCATCAAAGTTGCCGCCAAAGTAAGACTTAAATAAAGCAACAGCCTGTTCAGAGAAAAAGAGGAACATGCTTTGATACCATGTGCAGGAAAGTTACATAATTAGGGGAAATCTATTTAAGGACAGCCTAGGCCTGTGTCCAAGCTTAAGTTCCAAAAGAACCTTGAGTTTTTTTCTACTTAATCGAAATAAATCAAGCAAAAATTGTAAAGCAGTCTTAGCTTCAATGTACAGTTAATAAGGGACAGGCAGCTTTCTTAATGATTTTGGCAATATTTTCTTGTGCCCACACTTGCATTAATGACTGGATTTGCCGCTTTATGTAACAAAACATTATATTAACATTGGTACTGGTTTTGTTACCATAAGAACTAATAAAGGGTGTGACCAGGGCAGCTCTGGTCCTTGTAAGGACCTATCAAACATACAAAACCAACAATTTCCACATAAACAAGCATAGCTTTGTCATATTAAACCTCACAATACTGATTTAGTTCATGTTGATCCTGGAATTTTCATGGTGCAATAGGAATCTTCAGTGTCCAATAAAACTAGTCTGGGTACTGCAAGGTATACACCTTAACTGAATATGACCAATATGATACTGCTACCACAAGAATGTAGCATAAAAATGAAAATATACCTCAACGACGAATTTGAAGGAGGAGGCAGCATTAGCATTGCTACTAACAACAATCACAATATACACATTACTAATTCGCATGTAGAGAAAGGAGCATCCCCCAATCTGACGAACAGGACACGTCCCCATTTCCTTTGTCTGCATAATGTGCGTTCTGAATGCATCCACCATGTTTCCTCTGGAAGCACAAACCACAATCAATTGTTAGATGCATTGCGCTACATAAACCACTCAGATCTAGCTCAAAACCTACTTTTACATGCTCCTGAGATGAGAAAATGATGGAATGACAGCTAATATGGAGAATTTGCAGATCGTACAAACAAAAAACGACCCGAAAGCTGTTTACCTTTTCCAAATTGAACCAAATCTTCAGTTATCGATCAAACTTTAAATGCAAAAAAAATGGAGCTAAAGCTAATGCTCTTACCCGACATCGTCTCTATAGAGGCGATTGATTAACACATCGCCACGGAGATTTAGAAAATATATTGCAGATGCCGCCACTGGCATCTCGTCTCCTAATTTTGAACCCTACCAGAACTTAGCGATGGTTTTTTTTTGAATCGAATCGAGGTAGGTATCTCCGCCTCCTTGTACAGAGAAAATTTGGGGAGAGGAGAGGAGAGGAGAGGAGATGAGGGAGGGTGTTGACTGGAGTAGAAGGTTCTTCGTTCAGATCAAAGGCTGGAAAGAAAATTCAATGAGAAAGTTTCGTGAGCTCGGTGTAAAGCGGTGCACAGAAATTAATTCTACTATGTTTAATGGGGCCCATCATTTTAAAGGGCTGAATGTCATAGCTTGCGCGGAATGACGTAGTGTCGAGAATGTAATTCATTTAGAAAAATAGAATATATTTTTACAAAAGAATTTTTTTTTTAATTCAAATTTGAGGTTTGGAGTAAATATGTAGAAAATAATAAAAGAGAATTCATTTTTTCTCTTGTTCTTTATTGAATATTATATGGAAATAAGAAGGGAATGCTTTCAGACTATTCTTGCTCTTACTTTTGTCCATACCGGTCGCCGTCAATTAGCTAAGGAGTAAACTAAAGCGGGAAAAAAAAGAGAGAGAAATACGGTAGAGGAGGAGATAAGGTATTTTTAATTTTGAACTGAATAGACAGAATATATGACGATATACTAAAATATTGAAATTGAACTAAAAAAAAGTACTTACACAACCCTAACAGTGGGAACCAGATCCTCGATACCAAACAACCATCTTTTTTTTTATTTAAAAATTAGAAAATTGAAATGTTAAATTCAAACTATTGATCTTTTTCAATTTCAAGGACGATGTGTTTTCATATAAGTTTTATAAACTTTGGAGTTTATTTCATACTAGATCAAGTGGTCAACAAATGAACAAACCTGATTAACTATCACCGATTAATTCTAGTACGTTCATAATTTGTTCACTTAATCAAGTATTAAATTGACTCTAAATTTTATAAAACTTATATGAAAACGCATCACCTATAAAATTAAATAAGATCAATTGTTCGAATTCAGCATTTAAATTTTCAAATTTTTAAATAAAAAAAATGACTTTTAGTACCGTCCTTAAAAAAAGACTGTCGAGGATCCCGTGCCCTAGCAGTGTACCGGGTAAATTTTGACAACCTCAAACCGAAACATTTAAATTGAAATAGAGTCTATAATCTAATATGCGGAATACCAAAGCATTTATGTAAAATTAAATCAAAGCAATTGTCCGGAATTCGGCAGACTTCTGTCAAAAAAGAAATCAAAGTGCTGTATGCAATTTTTTAAACAATTGAATTTTTAAGGTTTTAACTAGTTATAGAAGTATCTTGGTCAAGTGGTAAAGAGCAACACATTTTTAATGGAGGTCACGGGTTCGAAATTCGAAATTCGATTGGAGCTTTTTTGTGGTATTTAATTTCAAAATAAATGAGAGGACTTGATCCCATTTTATTTTTTAATCTTATCTTAAAAAAAAAGTTTTGACTAGCTAGTGAAAAAATTTTGGATGGACCAAATAAATTGGAAGTGATGATGTCATGATGATGTTATGGAAGATAGCTAAATCACTTTTTTTTTTCGCTTTTACCCTCTTCAACGGTAGTCACTATTTTTTATTTTTTTATAGATAATAGTCGCTAGTTACCGTGGTCCACTGGTCCTGGGGCATGATTTTACGAGCTACTGTTTTACGGGAACAAGCATTCAGGTACAGAAAGACGTTTTGACCGTCTCGCCTCTTTCTCCCATCACTGGACACTACTAAAAAAAGAAGGAAAAATCGAAGAAAATAACAAAAAGAACAAACTCAATAGACACAAGACGAGTTAGAGCTTGCGCTCTTTTTCTAGCGCGCACAGAGCTAGGTGAGAAAGATCAGCTTTTCCTTGCTATCTATTTCTCAATTTATGCGCCTCTTATCTAGTTGTTGTTTTACGTACGCCTCCTCTTGTTCTTATCGGATCGAAAATTTTCAGTGTTTGAAGCCCCTGTAGTTTCTCTTATGGCGAATCAAGTATCAAATGGCAACGATGCTGATCAGGTATTTCACCAAGAAATTTAAGGATTAACTTGATTTTACCCCTCCTATGTTGACATATAGAGTCACTGAGTCAGTATAAGTTGCGCAATTCGTACTAGCATTTTATAATTGCTTTTGGGTATGACCTTCTTTGTTCATTTTGAACATATATGCGTTGTCATGTCTCTTACACCGGGACCTCATCATTCTGGTGCTGATTAATTTCTACCTCAAAATGGGGATATTAAACCTAAGTTTGATGGACTGGCTGCTTGTTTTGTACCAGAGAATACCCTTTTTTAACATAATGCATGTATTGTTTTTGGGTTTCTAGGTTCTGGTAGAAGAAAATGGTTCTGCAAGGACGTTGATTCTAAACAGGCCTCGGCAACTGAATGCACTTTCTTATACAATGGTACATCAGTATCTAAGAGTGATACGTCTTTTTATTAACAGTTCATCACATACTAAATTTTAGAATTTTTCCTTCAGATTACTTTGTTGTTGAAAAATTTCAAGGCCTTTGAACATGATCTAACTGTAAAGGTGTTAATATTGAAGGTGATATACAATTGCCCTTTCAGCTTTTCTTTTCTTAAACTTTTGATTTTTCATCAGTGGCTTTCTTCTTTTCCTTTTTTAACTACAAGCAAGTACTTGGTTTCAGGGTAAAGGAAGGGCATTCTGTGCTGGAGGTGATGTGGCAGCAGTTGCACGTGGTATATACTCGACCAATTAGTATGATGTATTATCTCTAAATACAATATGGTTTTCATAAATTCTAATGTGCCTTTTGGGCTTTGTACAGCTGATTGGACTGTAGGAGCTGATTTTTTCAGGGATGAATTTACATTAAATTACATTATTGCTACCTACAACAAACCTCAGGTAGGATAGGCTCTTTCTGGGAAATCACTTCCATTATACCTTTAATCATGTTTACTCTCTCATTGTTCTAGTTGCATCTCTAAAGGTATCTCTACTTGATGGGATTTGCATGGGAGGTGGAGCGGGTGTGTCTATGCATGGCAAATTTCGAGTTGTTACAGAGAAAACAGTAAGATTTCTTTATCATTATTTGGACGGATATTTAAAATGTAGTTTTTCTGTGTTTATGGAGGTAATATTGATGTCGCATAAGTATAACCCAGAAGTCCTTTAATGTGTTTATGATGCTGCCTTGCAGTGGGTCCTGCACATTTCAGTTGGTACCTGAACTATGCATAATTAGATTTGTTTGATGACGCTAATAATGGAGTGTAATACATAGTGGCAGCTTATATTATCATTTCCTAACTGGCAAAATAGCTGGTAAGGTACCACAATAAGTACAACGCCAGCAAAGGAAAGAAAGTAGATAATGATAGAAATGTAGCTCAAGCTGTAATCCAGTGGTACTTGCCTTATGCCATTGTGGTACAGTATTTGTTACTGAACATAATTTAATCTAATTTTCTTAAGGTTTTTGCAATGCCTGAGACTGCACTGGGTTTGTTTCCTGACATAGGCGCCTCTTATTTTTTATCAAGGATCCCTGGTTATTTTGGTAATTTTCTTCTACTGCCTATTTGGCAATGATAAATTACATTTTGCAACTACATTGGAAATTGAGAAAAGTTGTAAGTCTATTCAATTATACTGGCTTGAAAATATCTGATTCAAGAAAGATTAAAAATGTATGCTATGTTTTTTTTTTTTTTCAGGGGAGTATGCTGGCCTAACAGGCGTGAGGCTTGATGGTCCCGAAATGCTTGCATGTGGCCTTGCGACACACTTTGTACATTCAACAGTATGTTCACATAATTTTTGTATTAATTTCAGGTAGTAGACTGTAAGTTTGCACTAGGAACGGTTTTTTCTTAATGCATACAAATTGGAGGCGTGTCTAAAGATCTTGTGTTCACAGAAATTGGCTTCATTGGAGGAAACCCTTGCTAAGTCAGCAACCTCTGACCCCTTCACAATTTGTGGAATTGTTGATCAATTTTCTCAACATGTACCAGTAAAAGAGACCAGTGCTCTTAATAGGTGCAATTTCATTTTTCTAATAAACTCATCAATTTAACCTTGTGTATGCATGGCATAACTGTTTAGGACTTTGGGTAACATCAGGTTGGAAATTATAAACAAATGCTTCTCCAAAGGAACAGTGGAAGAAATTTTATCAGCCCTTGTAAGTATTAAAATTATTTC
The DNA here is from genome assembly GCA_028095005.1 of Rhynchospora pubera. NCBI lineage: Eukaryota > Viridiplantae > Streptophyta > Magnoliopsida > Poales > Cyperaceae > Rhynchospora > Rhynchospora pubera. The sequence goes on along the minus strand of CM051461.1, from coordinate 166,450,425 downwards.
CTAGTTTATTTGTCCATTTAGGCAATTTCCTTTGATAATTGTTCCTCTCCATTTCTTTAAAGGAAAAAGAGGCCTTGGTTGTATCTGACAAATGGCTACACGAAGCAATTGAGTCACTTAAGAAAGCTTCACCTACCAGTCTAAAAATATCCCTAAGATCGGTACATCTCTGTTATAATTTCATATACTTGTATTCTAGTTTCTAGATGCAGGTAACTCATGCAGCCCCTATGAACTTAGGGCTGTTCTTTTTAATTTCTTTGAAAATAACCTTGTTTTGAATTTAGTATCATATGTCTTAACCCCCTTCAATAAATCAATTTTCCCGAATTTTTTTTTTGTGAATTTCAAAAAAATTAAGAATCAGTACTAGAACAGTTTGTTGTGATTCTTAAAATCTTCTAATTATATTTGTTGTATTGCTCATTGGATGAGCTGTCGGTATTGATCTATCCATTAGACATTTCATTTTTCTTTCTACTAATAATTTATTTTGGTCTAGATAAGGGAGGGACGAACACAAACAGTTGGTGAGTGCTTGACCAGAGAATATAGAATGGTCTGCCATGTTCTACGCGGTGATTTTAGCAAGGATTTCTTTGAGGTAAACATACATTTTACACAGAAGGACATTTGATTTTTACATATTTTAATATTTGTTCTTAAAACTCCATCCTTTATGTCAAAATACAAATATGCATTTGCAGGGTTGCCGGGCTATTTTGTTTGACAAGGATAAAAACCCGAAAGTAAGTTGAAATATAATTCATTGACATTTACTATTATCTAACAAATTCTTTTGCATAATTCTGAGGATGGCTCTAAATACTGTTGCTTCTTACTTGCATTGAAATTAAGGGGTAGAGATTTTTTGTTGCTTATTTTGAGAATCAGATTGATGTTGGTAGAAATATCATCCAATTAGTGGGTTTTTTCTTCCTTTGTACTTTTGTAGTATGATGAGGGATTGGGGAGCAAAAGTGTGTTTCTTATTTATCATCCATAACCATCTCATAACCAATCTCTGTTGCTGGGGAAGATCTGTGAAATTCAAGCACAATTGTCTTCAAGGCATTTCTTACCTATTTCTGTGTTCTCTCTTGCTGTTACTACTAACCCTTCATTCATGGTAACTTGTTGGTTGAAGGAAGAATATGGATAGTTCCCACCTTTTTTGACCAGAAAATCCTCAAAAGACATTCCCACCTCATGGTGATACAAAATTTAATTTGTTATGATCTTTGCAGTGGACGCCATCTAAATTGGAGCTCATTGGTGATCAGGCGGTTGACAAGTATTTTTCTAAAATTGAAGATTCAAACTGGGAAGATTTGAAACTTCCCCTGGGGCACCAATCTTATACTAAGTATGTTTCAAAACTTTGAAATTGGAAGCATGAATGCAGGGATTTGTATTCAAATAAATTATACAAACCTTTTTGTATCATCAGTCTCACTATAGTAATAGGATGGATGCCTTTTTTTATAGCAAAATCTGAATAAAATCAATTAGTTCTTAACCTTTTTCAAGTGGCTCTCCTCATTGAGATAAAAAACATTGCAACTCAATTTTAATTTCGTCTGATATTATTTGGTTTTCTGCTCTCTTTTGTCCATGGTAAAGATTATGCTTCATCGTTACTTTTGTATTATAATGTTAATGCATGCCGAGCTTGAAATGCTAACTTTTTCAATTGGTCCTGCGTTCAGTATTCTTTTGAATTAACAAACGAGGAAAGGCTGTTAACATGATTAGTCAACAATCTTATCTATAACATGATAAGATCCAAATTTTGATCTGAGGCCCCCGCGGTATATTGAATAATGGAAAATATAGGCTGGATCATGGCCGACAGCGACAATCAACCTCCTCAACTCTATATTTTATGGGTTGAATGCATCTGCTTTGATTCCTCTGGTATATCTGTGGGCTACTGCGGGCACACAGCATGATCCAAATTTTATTAATAAATTTTAGCTGACAGAGTTCCTAGTGTTCACCTTCCATAGACATCTGGCGTTTTAACTAAAAAAGGAAATGGTGGCAATTGGAGATAGGATTTAACTTGAGAACAATATCTAATATATCAAAATTCAAAAACAAATCGTACTGGAGAGGGAGCAAATAATTATTGCATGCAGACGATAGTATGAACACTGGATTACATTTAATTAAACATCACAAAGAAATATAAAAAAATATATATATACAAACGGAGTTACAACTTAAGATTCAAGTCCACATATATATTTATACAGCTATTACAACTTATAAATACAACAGAATAAAATCACCACAAAAGTAGAATAGTGTCGCCTGCTCTCCTACAGTGCCCGAAATATCACAAATACCCCAGCAAATATCACAGGTACATGTGAGACTTTGAGGTTTTATCAGGGATGCATATGGAACTGTCCATGTGATATATAAGAAAATGCCTAGCAAAAACTCTATGAATACAGACATTAGCTATTGCAACAAACACCTTGAATACAACCGCCAGACTCATATATACAAGGCTCGAAACTTAGACCATATCAGATCCGGATCTCACTTCTGCTCTCTTCTTATTGGGTCGAAACAAAGAGCAAACCCAGAACCAGAATCCACCAACCCGTTTTTTCTTGCTGTCAATTTCTCTTGAGGCAACCAAATCAGCCACGTATTGAACAACAGCCTATCATATTGGAAAAATAATAATAAATATCTGCAAAATTTATAGGTTATAGGCTATTTTAATCATTTTTAAAAACAAAAGATACTATACAGAAGTATGACAGACACAGTTAAGAAATTTAACCTACCACTATAGATAACATAAAAGAATAATGTATAATAAAAGAACATAGATATTACAAACATTCTGAACAAGATAGCAGTACGAAAACCTAGGCTAGTATTCTGTTCCTTGGCTTAACCTTATCTATTGATCTATAGAAAAATTTGATATGCAATCTGAAGAATATCATACCAGTCACACTGGCATCCAACAAGATTAGCAATATCCATAGGCAGGAAACACTTCGAGGATTCAGGTTCTTAGTTTCAGAAATTCCAAGCATATCAAAAAATTCATGGTGGTAGTTTAAACTTACATGAATTAAGAGAATATATATATACCTGAGCTCCCAACTTGACAATTTCTCTAGGTGGCACCTCCAGAGGAGTCTCGTCAGCATTGAATACCCGAAGCTTTGACAAAAACCTAAATGAATCAGGCAGAATGTGTATCTGATCACTACTGATATCCAGCTCCTCTAACATCTCAAGATTCCCAATTGACCGAGGCAACATGCGCAAGTCCGCAAAGTTCTTTGACACATTCAATCTCACCAGACTTGTCACAAAGCAAAGGCTCTCAGGTACAGATTCGAGTTCGTTAAAACTCACATCTAATTCTCTCAAGCTTACAAGTGATGCCATTGTCGTTGGTAGACTCTTTATTCTGTTATAGTGTAGGGTAAGAGTTTGTAATTTCTCAAGCTTTCCAACTGCCTCAGGTAAAGCTTTCAAACGGTTGAAATCTAATCGGAGCTCTGTTAAGGAAACACATGACCCGATAGTGTATGGCAGTTCTTCAAGTTCATTTGTCTCAACATTTAATCTTTTCAAGTTGGTCATATTACCAATTGAGTCGGGTAGAGTGGCCAACTGGTTTGAGCTTAGGTCAAGGTCAATTAAATTTACGAGTTTACCAATTGTAGTTGGAAGTGATGCAAGACGATTTGCATGTAAATCAAGTTCCGTCAGGTTACACAAATCACCAAATGATTCAGGCAGATTTGTTAACTGATTTGAGTGTAAATCGAGCTTCATTAAGGACTTGAGGTTGCCAATGGAAGTTGGCAAGGCTGTAATTCGGTTTTCTGACAAGTCGAGCTGTGTTGTTTCTTCCAACTTACCAAGTGAAGATGGAAGCCATTCGATCTGGTCTGTTAATTTTCCCCTTAGGTTTAAAACCCTGGATTCTTTCTTGGCTGAGGATTCAATTACACTTGCAACTTGGATTAGACTAAGCTTCTCTGGGTCCCCTGATCCTGCATTTTTGGATTTTTATGGATTAGTCTCAAGGATTAAACTGAAAAGAGATTATTGATGGAATATTTAGTATGCCTAGCATGCCAATAGAAGAAAAGAAAAAAGACTATCTTGTTCTTGGCATAAAATTTACAAGACTACCTCATAAACCATTAAGTTTCATTTAAAAATTTCCAAACTGTTGTACTTTCTTTTATTTATCAATGAATTGTTGGTGTGGCAATCGCCACCTAGCCTTCAAAAAAAAAAAGTTTCATTTAAGAAATACAACTAGGAAAAAACAAGTAACACTGATGTGCTGTCGATCCTTTGAAATCGAAGCAGGTTGAGTCAGCTATGGATTTGTTCTTATTTAATGTTGTCCTTCTATGATTTGACATAATAATGTGGTTGAATCAAGACTGCTGGATTTGTAAGGGGTGACACTGTGAGGTTATTGTGCTAGATAATGTATTGTTATGCAATGAGACATCCGTAAGGTCAGTAAAGCAACTAAACTGATGCTTCAAGGACTGTCTCAAAGAATTGTTTCATTGACCCTTGCTTAAACAATTTATGGCTTTTATGATGGGATAAGATGGACAACAAAATAATCTTATATCTCCTATGTTATCATGTTAATGTAAATACAAGCGACTACTTGAGCTGCTTCTGTATTTTTCTGAAAAAAAAATTAAAATGAGTCAAAAACAGAGAAAGAAAGTAACCAACATTCAATTGAAGAGATTTCTTCATGTTATCGCGTGGAGGAAAATTGCAAATATTGAAAAGGTGAAAAATACAAAATAACAACTTCACCAAATTGAAACCCAGTAAGTCAAATTACTTTCCTCAATTAATCATTTATATATATTAAAAACCCATGCAAATCCCTGGAAAAAGTTAAACTCTATGCAATTGTGCATAGGTTCTTATAAACCTACTAAATTGCAAATTTATCTCAAAATATTACAGAACATAAAGATTGTCGACAACATATTTCCCATATACCCACACAGAGAGAGAGAGAGACTTAAACCTTCAGAAACCTCAGATTTGAAGGAGTCAACTTTCACATTCACATCATCTCCATACCCTGCATCTTCTCGAAAGCTCAAAGCTCTTTTAATCTCTTCCTTCTTTTTCTTTTTTACAACCTCTTCAAATCTCTCCCCACCAACCTCACCATCACCATCCTGCGGGCTCACCGTCTTAGAGGCTCTCTGAATCAATTCGTCGAACACATGGAGCCTCTTATCCAAATTCAACACATGCACTGCGTCCTTCCTCTGTTCATACGCCACTAGAGAGACCCAGTTCCTCTTCGCCTCTTTAAACACGAAGAACAACTCCTCTGGCACTTCAGTACTCCTCTCCATTTTCTCCAGTTCGCTCAGTTTCGCCTCTTCTTCTGATTTCGAGGAGTCGACAACGGACATGGCCGCATCGACTTCTTCGATTGTTGGTCTTGGTGGGAGAGATCGATAGAGAGAGGTGAGTTCGTCTATTAGGTTCGCTATCGCTGGTTTGATCGCCATGGATTCTCAGATGAGAGATAGAGAGAGAGAGAGAGAGAGAGAGGTTGAACACTTTCTGTGGGCAGAGAGGTGTGATAGGTTGATAGCTGCGACTTAAATGGCAGAGAAGAGAAGGGTCTTTTGAGAAAATTCTGAAAGGGGTGAATTTTCAATTTGTTACCATATTGGCATATTGTCATTTGTCAAGGGAAAATTATGAAACAGACCCCCATAAAGTTTGTATTTTGATGGGAGAGCACGTTGGTACATGGTTGAAAAGGTGCCAGTCCACACTGTAGCATCGAATAAAAAATTAAGGAAATTATATTATATAAATGCAACATTCTAATTATCAAATAAAGATCTAATTTATGTGACATGTTGGATGGGTCAAAGAGTTCTATGTAGACAAGTAAACCATGGATTTGTTCGGTAGTATGGATAGATGCAATGTATCTGCGGCGTCTTATATTATTTCCATTTTAAAAGCTGAAAAAAATTACTGGAGAAAATAATATCAACTTGTGTCCCAAACTTATGTTGAATTTGACTAATTGACTATATAGTTCTGATACTAGTTGCTAAGAAAAGTAGCATAGTTTAGAAGAAACACAATTTTCTCTGGAATCCTTCCACAAAGCACTAAGTTTCCATCTAATGATTCTTATAGTTTAATTTTTCTATAATTTTAGGGAGTACCTAATGCTGACTTAATCTATTCTTCAAATTATTTTGAAATGGTACATTTTCTAGTCATTGTCACTGTCACTTTCTGCAATTAAATTATTTGACGAAGGGTTGTAACTAATGCATCGAGGATAAATAAATTAATGAAACTTAGTTTTCTACAGGATATAAGATGTTACAAGAATCTCTCAGGAAGAAAATAAAAAGGGGAAAGAATATATAAAAAGAGAAGCAATCGTCTTAAAGAAAAGGTCAAATTTCTTTTCTCGTGTTACCTCAATGCAATCATGAGACACTTAGACAGATCAACATTGTTTGTTTTAGTTCGCCTATCCAAAAAAAAAAAAAAAAAGGGTCTCCTAGGGCACTAGAGAATCCCAAATGCGATAGATTTACCGATATTACTCTCATGTAGCGAGTCAATAAACTGTTAGTATAGAAAATAGAAAATAAAAAAGGAAGATGGCACTGCACTCCCTCCATTAAACGCCTATTAATTTTAAAAAAATATAATAATGACGTTATAATATATTTTTTTAGTTAAGAAACAAGGTATATATTTTATTCCCAATTCCCGTACAGGCTATCACCTCAGCTGTGTCATCTTAGTTGGACTGACCAATTATATTAAATAAAAATAATGGGCCTGGGTGGAAAAAAAATAATTTGTTTTTGTCTTCTTTGTTTGTGTGAAGTTATTTTTGCCTTTGATAAATGTATTTGTGATGCTATTGAATAGGGGTGAGCAAAAAGATCGTAATTCGTGAGTTACTCGAATCCAATTCGTGAAAAGCTCGATTATAACTCGAGCTAAAAGAATTCGAGTTGGCATAACTCGAGTTGAACCAACTCGGTTAATAAACGAGTCGAGTTTGAGTTAGACTCAACTCGGCTCGTTGACTCGTGACGAAATAAATTTTAATTTTTTTGAGATCATCACCATGATCTATGAGTATTAATATTGAGTTTCTAGACATATTTTGCTTTTCAAATCAATGAAAAAGAATAAAATTAATAATAAATTTTATTTTTTTATATTATTGTAATACTCATAAATAGTTATTGCATTTATTCACTATATTCACGAGTTGAATACCGAGTCAAGAGTTGACTCGAGTTACAAAATGACGAGTTCGAGTTAGCTCGAATAGCTCGGAATTGCCTCCCGAATGAGTCACGAGTTGACTCGAGTTGTAACGAGTTCGAATTCGGCTCAACTCGCTCGAACTCGGCTCGTATATAGTCTACTATTGAATGCCGCCTTATAACAATAGTGTACAAAAGTTTTTGGAATTTTTTGGATGGCAGATGGGATGACGTCACTGCAGATGTCGCTAGAAATGGGATCCCCAGCCTGGAACTCGGAACTTGGAAGTCGCTAGAAAGTACTGTTTTGACTGCGCGACAAAATAAACGTCTGTCCGTTAATTTCCCAGTTTAACTGTAAACGGACTGACGCCGTCAATTAAATGGATTGGAATTAGATCTACAGTCGAGCAGTCAAAACTTATGTTCAAGTCAAATTACAGTTTCTTTTACTAATATAAACTTACAAAAGCTTCCGATGGTGAGATGTTGCAATCAAAATTTCTGGATCAGATTTGAAATGATTGATCCAAACCGTCCAATATGATCTTTTTATTGAAATTTTCATGCATATCAAATTTTATACTTTTTCGAAAATATTAAGTATTTTTTTTGAAATTGTAGATAATTAGTTCTAAACAAAAAAAAAACAGTTTAAAAAATCCGAAAAAATAATTAAAATTTCGGAAAAATGTAAAATTTGATCCGCAAGGAGATGTCAATAGAAAGAGATCATATTAAACGGTTTTGGATCGGTCATTTTGAACTAGATTAAAGAATTTCGATCGCGACTTACGAATGAATTTTTCTGATTCATCTCACCATAGCCAAACTGAGTTCCCAATAGTATAAAAGGTATTATTGAAAAAAGAGTGACCTTCATTATACAACTGTACATAAGCTTTGTGATTTTGCAAATCCTTGACCGAATTCTTTTTGTTTAGAAAATTGTTAGATTAGATATTTCAAACATGAACCTTGTGGTATAATTATAAGAGTCTATTGTGAAAAGACAAATCGAGATTTTAATAATACAAAGTCGACTTGCATTTTCTAAGACAGTTTATTGTACTAACTAATATCTTGATGGAAAGTTGAACACGCACAAAAAAGGACACATTGTTCCACTTTATATATTCAAATAAATTAAATTAAATATGCCATGGTTTGCAAAAACAATTGATAGCATATTCACCTGTTTAGAGACCGTTACTTAGGAATAGCAAAAAACTCATTTATTTTTAATATTACATATCATTCTATAGTAAAATGGTTTTATCCATATCCGATAATAGTAAAAATTGTTGAAAATAATATAAATTTGGTATCCTACAAGAATTTGATATATAGATCAGGTGTTAAAGCTCAAATTGATCGTTTTAACTATAATGTCAAGTTGTCAACTGATGGACATTATGTACGGTACTGTAGCATCATTTTTTCTTAAATGTATTAAAGGAAGAACAAACTACGAGTTGGGACAGAAAGGTGGCGGTTTAACGATTTTAAATCGACTTTACAAAGCGTTTTTTCGTTTCTTTTGAATAAGCGAAAGTTAGATGTGTTGTAATTTCTAACTTGTAAGACGGGTTGGTTTTGAGCCTGGACCTTTTAAGATCATCTTGATTTCATATCATGTCGGGTTTTCAATTTTTAATGTTTCTATGAAACATATCGAATTGGATCTGAATTTAGGGACTTGGTCCATATTTAGGCCTCTTCCATTATGTAACATCAATGCACAGCTCGTGTGGCGGTGTGGGTGTTATTTATTTATTTATTTTTTCTAAAATAAATGCACTCGTGAATTTGGACATGCTTTCAGCCTACAAACACAATTATTGATTCATCAGCATAGACGGAAATTTTTTTAAATATTATCGATGAAGTCATATAAGCGTTACATCAATATGAAACTGATAATGATATAATTTTCATATTTTTATGGAGTTAAATATGAGTTTTTCCTATAAAAAAATATTATAAATACACACCATTGTAAGAAAATGAAAAGTATTGTTCATCTATATATTTCATCTTACTATCCACTACTGACTACTAAAGTTGACATCAATAGAAGTTCTATTAAATACAAGTTAAATCTTATTGCTTGCTTTTTATTTGTAGCATAAAGTTGTTATCTGATATGACGTGAAATATAAAGTATATTTTAACAGCGCCTTTGATGATTTATACCATCAATATACTGAACTTCGAAAACGGGGTAATCATATTACTTTTTGTATTCCCTGTTATTTTTTCTTCTACACAAAAAGGGAAATAATATTTAGCTGGTCTGTAAGTTGCTTTGCAGGAAATTAAATGTTTTATTTTGTAAAATGACAGTTGACTTGAATGTAAACCTCTCAAGCCTAAATCAAACCACCCCAGAATAAAGGGAAATGCTAAGATATTCACCCTTAACGGCACAATCAGTTGCACCTTTGCCTAATTACTTTTCATGAGCTCATTTACGCTTCAAATCATCGTCCCTAACAAGACAAAATAGAAAAGAGATGCCAAGTTGGACAGAGCTGTATTTTCTTTCTTTCTTTTTTATTTAAGAAAATTCTGATTGTTTTCATATTTTACGTTCTTTGTTATTGCATTGATCTAATATTCTAATTATACTTGTCAAGGAACTAGTACAAGAACGTTCAGTTAAGAACAAAGACATAACAAATTTTATTGATGGCAAGATTTCGTTTGAAGTTTTAAGAAATATTATGAGAGTAATAAGTTATTCTTGAAAAAAACTTGAATTACCTTGAGAAAACATTGAAAACCCTTGAAAATAATAATCTTTCCTTTCGCAGCAAAATCCTCAGAAAAAACTTGCCTCTGTTTTTTAAGTGCTTCAGAATACAATAACACTAGTATCGGATTGCTTTTATATTTCTAAATATTAGGGAAAGAATTTGTTGTCAAAATAATCAACGTGCCATGACCTCACATCTGGTGAAGTAAATTACTAGTATGGGTAAATCTGAACCATATTATTTAATTTTTGAAACAAAAATAGTTCTTATAAATTTGTTCATGCATGATTGTAACCAACAGCTGATTATATGAAAGCCGACCATTTCGACCTATGAATACTCTAATAGGATACCGACACAGAATACTATTGCTGAAAACAAAAATGTATCTGAAATACATACACAAAGACGTGCTTTTTGCAACATTTTCAGCGGACCAACAATTTCCCCGTATTGCTTGGAAGCGTATGGCTCAGAATCAATGCATATGCTCTACAAGCCCAAAAGGGACTTTAATTTGCTCAATAAATGTCGTTTTCTTAAAAGGATTCATGTGATTTGATGTTAACAAGCCTTCTCTTTTTTTATAAAAGCCAACAGTCATCACCTTCCCAGAAAAGAGCAGCTTCTACTATTCACACAATAAAAAAAATTAGCAAAAAACTGGACAGTAGATTCCGTTCCCCATAAATAGTGGGTTTTGCATATGAACTAAGAACATTCTGATGGTGCTTCCACAACTTCATTTGGCCATGTCACTGGCTGGAAACTTCTCATTTCATGAAACAAAGCAATGTTGGCTGAAAAGAATGGCGAATTTTGCTGATATAATAAGTACATTTTTTGCTTCCATATGGAAAAGCTGGTACCGAGTTGGAAGGGATGATCCAAGAAGAGTGGTGCATGCTGTAAAGGTTGGTTTGGCACTCACACTGGTGTCCTTTTTGTATATCTTCGAGCCATTGTTTAAAGGAGTCGGCAAAAATGCGATGTGGGCTGTCATGACTGTGGTTGTGGTGCTTGAATTTACTGCAGGTTAAATTTGGTGTTCTATCTCTCTCCTTTTTTTTTCATGAAAAAATAAGGTTATATTAAGGAGACTTTTCAAGTTTTATAGTTAAACAGAGATCAAACATGCCTTTTCAATAATAAACATTAAGAATGGAACAGTGTCCCTGTTTCTCAGTCATGCAATTAAAAATGAAATTTGAGGAAAGCAAAGGCTATTTTAAGTATTCCCCTTCCCTTTTAGAATATGCAAGATTTGTCTGATTTTCTGGGAACGTATGAAATTTCTCATTTTTTTAAGGCTATTTTTTTTAGGGTCAGGTTGCAATCACCACACCGACAATTTTTTAAGGCTATTTATCGTATATCTTCAAATTTTACCCAGTACACAGGAAATTCTCCCTAATTAATACTAGAATTTGGTTCCTTTCTCTAATTTTTTATTTTTCCATGCTGTCTTTTTGTAGGGGCCACTCTATGCAAGGGACTGAATAGAGGATTTGGGACATTGTGTGCGGGGTCTCTAGCATTTCTTATAGAAGTTGTAGCTGAGAAGTCTGGAAAAACATTCCGTGCAGTTTTTGTTGGATTATCAGTCTTTATAATCGGTAGGACATACTTTCATAAATTGAGGTTTAACTGAGGCCAAATTTGGTCAATCAGTCTCATTGAACATTTAAGAGGAAGTACAATAGTAATTGGTCTCATTGAGCATTTGAAGAATTACCATATTTGAGCTTAATCGGTCTAATTCAACATTGTGAGGAAATCACCATTATAAATCCGTGAATTATACCTACTATATGCATTAGTTGACAGTTTACTGTCCAGCAACGACAAAAAGTTGATGCCCTAGTGTGCATGTTAGAAACTATGAATGAATGAATATTTGAAAAATTGTACTTCATGTCTTTTACAGGATTTGTAAGCACATATTTGAGATTCTTTCCACAAATAAAAAAGAACTTTGACTACGGGGTGCTAGTTTTCCTGCTGACATTTAATCTGATAAGTGTTTCGAGCTTTAGAGAAGAGAATGTTGTACCATTGGCACGTGACCGCCTCTTCACCATTGCTATTGGTTGCGGCATTTGTCTCTTCATGAGCATTGTTATTTTCCCAAATTGGTCTGGAGAAGATCTTCATGAGTATACTGTTCGTAAACTAGAAGGATTGGCTACTTCAATTGAAGGTAAAAATCTTATCAGTTCTAAAATATATTTGTCTAATCATTTTGGTTTTGTTGAGGTACTATTACCATACATCGATTTTAGTCCTGATAACAATCACTAAATTTTCAACTATCATTACTAATAAGGCATATTGCACAGACTATGTTAGCTAGCACCAGCATAATTGGTTCATAATTATAAATTAAGATGTAAAATAGTATCTTACCTATGATAACATCTTATGCAATCAAAACAGCATGCGTGAGTCTCTATTTTCACGACCAAGAGAAGGAGGGAAGCACTCTTGATGTGAAATCTACCAAGGAGATGATATCCAAAGGCTATCGGATTGTATTGGATTCAAAATCAAGCGATGAGACCCTTGTAAGTTCTTATTTCCTTCTGTTAGTTTTTTTTAGTAATTCTCACTAGTAATAACACTTTACTGTAATATTTTGGATCGATTATATTTAGGCAATGTTTGCAAGCTGGGAGCCACGGCACTCGAGACACTGCTACAAATACCCCTGGCAACAGTATGTCAAGCTTGGTACTGTGCTAAGGCATTTTGGATATTCTGCTGTATCTCTTCATGGATGTTTGGAATCTGAAATTCAGGTATAATATGACCTTAATTCAAGTTACCAATGCAATTAGCCCATAATTTACAGTATTGGGAGGATTGGTACCAATGATACTTCACATTGCATATCTTCTTGTTGGTATTCGGGCTGGAGAAATCCAAAGTAAAAAACCAACTTATTACATTAGAACAAATTCCATATATATTTAATTTAACTTACAAAATTTGTGAACTTCGCATTGTACCAGAACCAAGCTTTTAAATTTCGGTTTTTTCGGTATGACGGTCCAGGTCTCCATGTTATTTCGGTGTTATTTCGATGTTATAACGGCGATATAACGGTGTAGTATTTTTTCAAAGTTTGACACACATCAATTCTATAACTATCAACTTATATGTTTATACATCTCCAATACTCCATACAAATAGCATACGACCATACCAAATTCAATATACTGCAGTGTACCAATATTGAGTAGCAGTAGCAGCTTGTACCAATTTAATAATAGTTCAATATTGAATACACAATTTAACAATAGTAGCAATAACAGCTTGTTATTTCGCCGAAATAACTGAAATAACGCGTTATATCGCCGAAATAACTGAAATAAAGCGTTATGTCATTTTCTCAATTAAGACTGTAACGTTCATGCGGTTTGACACAGAATACCGCTATTTCTGTTATTTCGCCGTTATTTCGGAGAAATTTAGAAGCTTGACCAGAACCAATAATAAAATTCCCCTAATAGTATAGGCCATTAATCAAATAACTAAGGCCAGAAACAAGTCCATTACTGCTAGTTTTACAGTATATTTGAAAATGAAAACACAGTTCCATTTATGAGCTATGAAAATGAAGTATTTCTTAATTGACTGTCTTTCCCTCGTAATCTTTCCATTGCATGATCGCAACAATCTCAAAGACCCCACCATCTGTCAGAGCGCTGTTTCGAGATCCTTGCATCCGAGTTGCTACTGAAATCTCCAAAGTTCTCCTAGACCTGGCCTCGTGCATAAGGGCCCATCACCGGTGCTCCCCAGATGTCCTCTCTGACCACCTCCACCAAGCCCTCCATGACCTCAACTCAGCCATCCGTTCCCAGCCCCGCCTTTTTCTTAATTCCAAAAACAACCGCTCAACTTTTAAACATGCAGTTAATAGCAACTGGATGGTGAGTCTTCCTTCGGCCAAGAGTGATGCAGCTGCATTTGTAGAAAAGAGAAACAACAACAATAACAGCAATGAAAACAGAGTGAGGGATCAGCCTGTGCTGAGGCCAACTCTGAGCAAGATAGCCATGCTGAGTCTGGAGTTCTCTGAGGCACTACCTTTTGCAGCATTCGCTGCCCTTTTGGTGGAAATGGCAGCAAGGCTAGAGCTTATTATAGAGGAGGTAGAGGAGTTGGGTCGACAAGCGAGTTTTAAGGAGTTTGATGAAGAATTGGTTTCGATCGAGGTGAGGCGAAATGAGACAAAGGAGAACGTGAAAATCAGGGATTTGCCTAGTCATGCAGTACCTCAAGCTGTTGATTGAGAAGTTGAGTGACTCAGAGATCTGTCTGATTATTTCTATATCACACATACTTTTTTCAGTGAGGTGCATTATCTTATAGAGCACAAGGCCTCTATATCAAAATTTGAGGTCCTGCATACATTTTGTTCGATAGAATAAATAACAATGACAAAGACTCCTGATTGATTATTGAGGGACCATATGATTTCTGTAAATTTGAGTTAATGCAATAACTAAATCAAAATTCGGACAAGTATTATTATTTTTTATTAGATTTCAATTTATTTAATGTCTGCCTACTTGGACAAGTATTATTATTTTTTGACTCTTTGAGTGAAAGGTCGCAGGTTCGAAACCCGACTAGGGAGTCTTTCATAGACATTTAATTTAAAAATAAATTGGGTGGCTTAGACCTCCAATTTATCTTAACAAAAAGTATTATTATTTTTTTTATTAGATTTCAATTTAATTTAGATCTGCCTACTTGCCTAAAGTTTCAAAAAAAAAAAATCCTTCTGATGGTTATCCCAGAATGTTATGGGCAGGAAACTAAGTAAACTTTGCAACAAATTAAATTTAGTTTTTTCCAGTGTCATGTAGCTTCATTAGATGTCCAATATCATGTATTACCCTACAAAAAGAGTAATTTCCCAAGTAACTTTCAAATGTGGATAATTTCATGTATACACTGATAAATCATGAATTTTTTCATTATCCCTTAATCCTATTTATATAACAGTAATGTTTTCCTTGCACCTTTGTATAGATGCCACTCCAATTACAAACAACTATGCCAGTCACGGTGACCTGATGGACCCAGAGGCTGACAGTGAAGGCAATGTAAACTGGGTGTGTCCAGAAAGGTAATGGAGGTGCCATATGGCGTTGATACCTGAGGTGTTGGGCTATGCCATAGGCCACTTCGGTTATGGGATCAAGTTCTCCAACATAATTAAGTGTTTGATCTTAACCAAGCTAAAACAATGGCCAACTTGGGCCTATTATCATCACAATAGGTCCCCTCATTTTAGTATCACCTTCTTCTAGCATACAAAAAATTGTTCAGAAAAAGTGAAGAACATCTAATCAATATCAAGTCTTGTTTTTAGTATGATGTTTAATTGGTCTCTAATTTGTGGTCCATTACAGGATTGTTTTCTCAGTAAAATGTTGATCCATTGGATGCATAGAATATGTAGATTGGCATCAAATCCTGAAGGTAATAACCATAAAAGACAAAAGAAATTCCCAACAAAACCAAAAGATTACTATTCCTAATTTGCTCACGGCCCACAGAATATATATGACATTATGTACTGAGAGTACCTTTCTTATTGGTTTGGTTCAGTATAACAAATATCATACAGTCAACGTTGGAGTTGTGGTCTGTGGAGCATATTTATAGGAGGGATTGTAGTGTTTCCAGCCACAGATCTGTACGGGTCAGGCCCAAAAGATCGGTACGAGCATTCTTATAGGTTGGTCAAGCTCAAGCAACTAAGGAACTGGCACCCCATGAAAAAACATTGGTACAGAGTCAAGTACCTTGATTAATGCGTACAACCTGCACAAAGTTGTTTTCATTTTGAGAGAGATTTGGCATGAGATAGCAAAACCAAAAAGTCATATCATCACATAAGCATGTGTAGTAGTTCTGCAAGGATTGTCAATTGTCATCTACGGACCAACTATTTGAGATGCCGCGGTGAGACAAACACAATACGTTGACATCTCTATCTTCTAATTCCAGTACTTGTGCTTAATTTACTGACATTGTGATCGACAAATTGTACATGAGTACTATGTGGGTTCAAGTTGCGTTATAGACATTTTCTTTAGTGCCAGTTGGCAACAGATCCATTAAAGACGAGGTTTCGGATTTAACCTAATTTCGATTAATTACTTTTTCGGTATTGTAAGCATGATGAAGGCTCTCGCCTTTCTGGAGCATTTAATCGAACATTTGCAAGGCATCTTTTACCTGGTTATAAACATCCATTCGCAAACAATGTCAAATAGCAGCTGCTGGATTTGAGTCGCTTGATGAGAAATGGTCCGATAACTGCTTTGATCGAGTGGAGAAGAGGAGGGGTAGATTCCAGCAAGCCAATAAAATTTCAGTTTAAATTCTGACGAAACGTTGGAACAAGATTCACGAACCGATCGAAATTATTAAAATAATCCCATTTAACCGTTGCATTGGAGAGAGAAATTTATAAAATAATCCCCTTAGTAAATATGTGAAGAAAGAGAGATCATTTCTTAAAATTTAGCATGTGAATTATCAATATTAATATTATTGGGATTTATGAGGGTCGGGTCGCAAAGCGGCAAAATTTTATTAAATAAAATTATTTACGAAGCATGTGAATTATTTTCAATCCTCGGATTACTTAACATCATCCCATATATTTCATCATTCCCTCATCCCATTAATTATTCTCAAAGATTCTATCATCCTCTCATCCATTAATTATTTTAGAGACTTAATACTTAATCCAGCATATTCATTAATTTTTTCTATTTCAGGACCTTCATCCCCTCTATACAAATTAGTAACTAAAATTATTTTTTTTTCGATGGCAGATGGCGAAGTGCCAGCTGCAGTTATATTGAGAAAAAATAATAAATAAAGTTACAGGAGGATTGTTACGTCAGAGCTACATACCAGTAAAAACAACAAAAAACAAAGGAAGCTGTTACATGAAAGAAGTTCTCATATCCTATCCTAATTATAGACGGTGAGCCATCTTCTAGCTTGGAGCTCAATCTCCATTAGCACTGACGTAAGATTTCTACTCTTGTTTGAGAAAATGATGCTGCAACGGTGTTTCCAAATGATCCAGCAGGATGCACTCCACAATGTATCCCATGTCGGCCTTCTATCATCCGACATTAAGGATCTGTTCCTTAGCCAGAACCATAGTGGTTCATTGAAAGAGATATTAAGAGGGAGGTTAAACTGTGCAGCTATAGCCTGCCAAGTATTGAACACAAAGGGGCATTCAGAAAATAGGTGCATAGTTGTCTCCTCAGCATGTTGCGTACAGAGAACACAATAATGGATGGATGGCCATCCTCTCTTTTGAAGGTTATGTTGCGTGAGAAGCTTGTCTCTTATCAAAAGCCAGAGAAATATTCTGACTTTAGGAGGTGCCTTAATCTTCCAAAGGTGTCGATGGTACACTGAGGTTTGTCCCGCGTACTTGAGCACTGCATAAGCTGAGGCGGCAGAGAACCTACCGTGGGAGGTCCACCTCCAGGACAGGGTAGGCGGCTGACTTGAGTTTAATAAGGTGGTGGAGACATTTAGGAGGCTCCGCAGAATCAGAATATCTCTAAGTTGGGGCGACACGAGAGAGGAATTATTGAGGGAAGTCGGGTCAGTTGTTCCATAAAGGTCTTGAATTAGGTGCGTCCAAGCAGAATCTGGATTAGAAATCAGTGTCCATAGCCATTTAAGCATGAGCGCATCATTCTGCGCTCTTAAGTCGATGATGCCCAATCCCCCATTGATTTTAGGCATGCAACAAGTATCCCAATTGACAAGGCAGTGACCACCTTTACAAATGTTTGTTCCCCGCCATAGAAATCCTCTTCTAAGCCTATCAACATGTTTGATAAGCCAGGCAGGAAGTCTAATGACCTGTAAGAAGTGCAAAGGCATTGCCGTTATGACCGACTTAATTAAAGTCAGTCGACCAGCAAGTGACAAAAACCTAGACTTCCATCCCTGCAATCTATTTTGAATTCTGTCCAGTAAAGGCTGGAAGTGGATCTTCCGAGGCTTTCTAATTGATAGAGGTAGGCCTAGATAAGTGATAGGTAGTTCCTTATGTGGAATTCCTAACAGGGCTTGGATCGTAGGGATTAAGTGCAGAGAGGTAGCAACAGAAATGAAAGCTGATTTAGCTTTGTTAATCTAAAGACCGGTCAACTCTCCAAAAAAATGGATAATTCGGGAAATGGTACGCAAGCGTAGAAGCATAGAAGCGTAGAAGCGTAGTAACTAAAATTATTAAGTATCTGATATTGGAATATTCGATTCGTAAGCGAGGAATCTCTCGTGACCACTCTTTTAAGTTTTGTATGAAACCTATATTCATTACAGCCGTTTAGAATGAAGTTTTGCAAATGTATTATTAAAAAACTTTATATGAATTCGGAGATTTTATTTTAGACCTAACAATTCTGGTTAGTTCCAGACTTCTAGTACTGTGCTCATTTGTTTTGCTATAATTTTTTAGACTATATATTAACTAGAACAATTAGCTAATTATTATAGTTGTTCTGGAAAAAAAATAATTGTGCTGAAAAAAAATACTAATTGTTCTAGTTGGTAAAATAATTATTCCAGCCGGTAAACTAATTGCTCTAGTTGTTTTGGAAAAAAAAATAATTGTGCTTAAAAAAATGTTAATTGTTGTAGTTGTTCTGAAAAAAAAAATAATTGTGCTGAAAAAAAATACTAATTGTTATAGTTGGTAAACTAATTGTTCTAGTTGTTATGGGAAAAAATAATTGTGCTAGAAAAAAATGCTAATTGTTCTAGTTGTTCTGGAAAAAAAATACTAGTTATTCTACTTAATGTTACTAAGGTTGTGCTCCAGTCAGTTTTAGAGGGAATTAAAGGAGGGCTGGGGAGGTGAGGGGTGCCCGGATATTTGTCACCTCCAAATCGGGGATTAATGATTTTGGGGTGAACTCTATTGAAAAGTCTCTCTTATCTCATCCCCATACCCCTTATTTAATCCCCTCTCATCTCATTGTGGAGCAAGTAACTGAAAACGGGCAGACTGGATTCACCTAACCTAAGCTCCCCTCCCCTCCGTCCAAGCTATCTGGAGCACAGCCTAAATGTTTTTTTTGAAAAAAATTAACTATTTTAGTAGTGAATATGTCAGTTATTAATGAAAAAAAGAGAAGGAGAGGGAAGGGGATGGAGCAAAATAGAGAGGGAGAGAGGGGATGAGTCCAAGGGATGATGAAGAAAGCATTCTAAAAATGAAAAGCAATTATTAGTGCTCATCCTCATCATCTATCATTCTCTTTTTTTTTCGAAATGTAATTAATCTAACTGTTGGGGGGTGATAAATCTTGAGGATGATGGTTATTAGCTCCGTTTTTGAATGCATTGCAAAGTGAGAGAGGGAGAGAAGAGTGAATTGACAAAATCAAAGGATTTTTTTGGACTACAGGTACAGGTACCGACTACCGAGGGAAAAAGTTTCTGGACTAAACCCAGTCCATGATAGTCATTGGACCACGTTAGCCGGATAGACTCAACCCGAAGACCCAGCCTGATTCGGACATGTCCGGACTGAACGGTAAAATCTACCAGGAGTTATAAGTGCCATCGGCAAATATACCATCCCTGCCATCGCTAAATACAAAGTGAACATATACGATAAATAAGGTGAACATATAGACGATCTAAGTGAACACTTACAAACAAATAAGTGTTGTCATACTTGTTCAGAAGTTTACATGCATATCCAACTTATTTTCATTGAACTTATTTGTTTGTATGTGTTCACTTAGATCGTCTATATATTTACTTTGTTTGCTGTATATGTTCACTTTATATTTAGCGATGGCAGAGATGGCAAAACTGCAGATGACAATAATCAATTTCCAAAATCTACTTACAAATGGGTTACGATTGAGATAATAATAATAATGATGATGATTGTCATAATTGTTAAATTATTGCTATTTTAACAATATTTCATTTTTTTGTTATTATTATTGAATTCTGTTATCATTAGTTTTATTATCATAATTGTTATTTTATAGTTGGTTTTAACTATTATGTCTTTTTGTTTCGAATTTTTATTTGTTAGTTTTTATAATTGGTATTATATATTTTATCTCATTTATACCATTTTGTTCTTATAGTTTAGGTTATTTTCTAATTATCATTATATTTATTTTTATTTCGTAATGAATTTTCAACTAATAATCAAATGTTAATGGTTTTAAGTTAAATTTGTTATGCTATTTCTTCTGTGACAATCGATAATTAAATTTCGCCTTCGGTTTAGAGTGGATATCACATAAAAAAGAAAATACGCAGCCAAAATTAATCTCACGACAAAAACACACCCAATCAGCCAGCACGCGCGCACAAATATTGATTATATACGGCTCTGTTTGGATAGGTGCAAGAATAAGAAATAATTTCTTCCTACTTTCAAATTTATTATAAACAATTCAAACACTTCACAAAGTTACACACTTCCCAATACTTCTTCTCTTATTCCTTTTATTTCCACACACAAGTAATGCTTATCGACAAAAATATCTTTTTTTTTGAGGGACTATTGACAAAAAATATCAAAAAGATATTTTCGTCAATCGTGTTGTGTCAAAACACGACTGTATTAGAGTCTCGTGTCGTGTCGTGTTGACACGAAGTACTTTTTTAATCGTGTAGTGTCGTGTCGTGCTGAGTGGTAAGAAGAAATAACACGACACATATTTTGACACAACACGACACGTGTCAAATCGTGTCAGAAACTTTTCTTTATTTTTTATAATAATTTATTAAAAACTGTTAAAATATTAAATGGAGAAAAAAATATATTGTTGCAGTTTATTTGACTATTCTACAAATTTAATATCTATATCAGTACAAAAATGCGATAATATTTTTGTTAAAAGATTAATTGATGATTTGATTTTTTTTGCTAACTAATTTCTTCATTGTTTGAATATATTAAAAAAATAAATAGACGTTAAAAAAAGAAAGTACAATTATAATTTAAATTTTAATATAAAATCAATTTAAATAATTTTTTAGGAAAATAATTTAAAAGAAGAAGTATATTTATGATGATATTTTTGGTAATGTTAAAAATTAAATTCGTATTGTCGTGTCGTGTCAAATCGTGTTAATTTTTTAAGATTGTCAACACGACACGATAACACGATCGTGTTGTGCTAATTTTGTACTCGTGTCGTGTTTGTCACGATATTGGCTCAGGTTCAGCACAATTGGCGTGTGATTCAGGTGTAACCACCTTGGCATGTCAGGATGATTCATAGGAATTTGTGGGAATATTGGAAAGTTTAGGAATCTGTATAGTTTTTAGAAATATTTTGTATTGATTTAGGGAACATGTATTTTTTAAATTAAGTTTCTTTTCATGTTTTAGAGAAAGGCGGCAACATGTAAGGATAAAAGGCCTGTGTAACGGGGCTAAAAGAATTGAATAAAGTCATATAACAAATCTAAATTCTGAAGTTCTTAATTTGTCAGTGTCGTGTCGTGCCGACACGATCGTGTTGTGTCATTTTGGAGAATCCTAATCGGAAGTTGCACGGTTGTTGATGTTATGAATTGGTCACTAAATCGAATCATGCTTATAATTTTGTATTCTCAAATTATTCAATAGATAACTAGTTCGCAAATTACCCTCTATTTTATTTTAATAAAAATATATAAACTAACAAAAGCTTCCACTATTATAAAAAGTATTATGAAAAAAAGGAAAATTATTCATTAGATATTTTTTTTCATATAAACTGAAATCTAGATCATTTATTCAGAATGATAAACAACTGTGACTGTTTGATAGGTAGAACCACGGATAGGCCTGCCGACGGTATACCGTCTTCCGTGCACGTTCCGTCCAAACGGAACGAGTGGCGGAACATATTTCGGTGTACGTTTCTGAAACGGAACGGTAAACGGAACGGATTTCGGCATACGTTTGTGTGAAATACAGTGTAAATTGAGTCGTTCCGCTACATTCCGTCCATTCCGTTGCAAACGGAACGAATAACGAATCATTTCAGTGTATACCGTTTTTGGAACGAAACGGCAAACGAAATGGCCCATTCCGTTACCGTTTCGAACGTTAAACAGGCCTAACCACGAATATGCACATGAAATCATGAATAAACAATAAAACAAAAAGATAGAACAGACGCAGCTGCAACTGCTATTGACTCTGCTGCTCTTTCCGTTCAAAGAATATATATATTACGACAAGAAGAAAATGATCTGCTTCGCCGGCCTTCAGAAAAGACACGAAGAAATCTTCCCGTGTACCCGGCTGCTGCCTTAGGCCACATCTGGGCTGGGCGCTAGAGGAAACTTTTCAGTTTTGAGCAAAAATAATTTATAAAGTTGTTTATGATTGTAATAAAAATATAAACTGGTCTTGATTATATGCGCTGACCAATGTACACCTGGAATTATTCTAGAGGATACGATACCTACTCGGAACACCATCATGACTAAAAACAAAAGTGTGTCAGAAAATAAATTCACACTCTGACACATGTTTTAAGCTGCATTTTCAACGGACCGACCATTTTCCCGGAATGCTAAAAGCGTATGCCCCATGACCAAATTCAGATCCGCTGCCGCGCGACACAGCGTGTCGCGCGGTACGCTGGCTGTCTGATTAAGATCCAATGGATAAGGGAGCTCCGTGTATGTAACCTAGATTGATAGGCCCGTAAAAAGTGAACCGTCCGATCAAGATCAGACGGCTCGTAGTGCGCTACACGCTGTGTCGCGCAACAGCAGAGTCGGATTGCCCCATGACCCATCTACATGTCGCTTCCTAAGAAGGTTCATATGGGACTTGATAATAGAAACAAGCGAACTGTTGTATATCACCTTCCCAGAATAGAGCCGCTTCTACTACACTCTTCGATCACACAATAAAAAAAATAGCAAAATACAGTATGATTAATTGATTTAATTATATCTGATTCCTTTGCTCCATATATACTGGGTTTCACTACGAACACAACAAACACTCGAAGTCTAATGGTGTGTTGTTACACCTGTAAACAAGCCCCTAAAGTTCTACATGAGACGTAACAGAGATAAACCACATCAAATCATGAACTGATGCAAATTGGGCAACTACAATTAAGGTATTATTCAAAAACAGCCAGCAAAAGGAAAATCTGGATGCTAAGGAGGATTTAAGGAAATTTGCTTTTTACCTTCTTTTCAATTTATATCTTTATTTAACAATATTGTTTAGGAAATAATCTATGCTATATTGTAGGCTGATAGCCTATAAGTGTAATAGTTGTAAGAGATGAAGAAATAAGAATATTCATCAATTTCTCTCTCTCTCAATTCTCTTCTACTCTCTTCTGTCTGTTCTCTCTCCCTTCTATCTCAATACTTAAAAATTACCCTAACAATTTGGTGCTTTCGTTGCTTTCTCAACCTCCACAATGGCTCCACAGACCCGACAAACCCCCACAAACGCAGAGGATGACACCCTTGAGAGATTACTAGTCCATATCAACACCGCATTTGATACCCGTGACCAGCTTTCCCAGCAGCGTGAACAAGAACGGAAACAACGTTTCTTAGCTGCTATGATCGAGCAAATAAAAGCTAATTCTGCTGCACAGCAACCTCCACCATCCTCATCTAGTATTCTTGGCTCTGGTCCGCACCACACACCTCGCACATCCGAGATTTCACCAGAGACACATGCAAATCGTCACCTTCGTTTGACATTCCCTCGCTTTTCATCAGGTGATCCTGCTGATTGGCTTTTTAGCGTTCAACGTTACTTTATGTACTATGCCACACCACAAGAAGACAAGTTACTCCTAGCTTCCATGCACCTTGACACACCAGCCTCCTGTTGGTTCCAAAGCATGGCCCAGGCTGGTCGGCTCACAAATTGGGACGCTTTTGTTTCTGGTCTAAAGAAAAGATTTGGCCCATCAGAATACTCAGACCCAGCTGGTCAACTAATGAAGCTTTCACAAACAGCTTCAGTGGTCGACTATCAAAACAAGTTCGAGGCTTTGGCTAGTAAAGTGACCGGCTTTACATCTGATATGCTAAAGAGCTCATTCATTTCTGGACTCCACCCCAGAATTCAACGAGCAGTAATAGCGCAGCGACCTCGCGATCTCGATGATGCATTTGCCTTAGCTCGAGTTTTTGAAGATCAGTTTGCTGACACGCGCTCTATACCGAAACCTTGGACAGCTAGACCCACTCCACAATCGCTGCCTATTGCTTCGGCCATGTCAAGAACCACCTAATAAACTCCCTATTCGCCGACTCACAGCAGCTGAGCAGCAAGAACGGCGAGCCAAAGGGTTGTGTTTCAATTGTGACGATCGCTTCACACCAGGTCATCGTTGCAAAGGGCGTGCTTCACTCCTTTTTTTAGAAGTGGAAGATAACGCCAATGACGAAGTGGAGACGCCAGTACTTGATTTGTTGGTTCAGCAATCAGAGGAACAGCCGAGTCCCGAAATTAGCCTTAATGCCTTTTTGGGACAGCGCTCACCCAAATCGATGAGTATGACCGGGAGCATAAATGGCCATCCAATTCAAGTGCTGATTGACAGCGGTAGTACCAACAATTTTATTTCTAACCGCATGTCATCTTTTCTGACATTACCCACATCACCTACCCAACCATTCAAGGTACGTGTGGGCAGTGGTGCTTATCTCCAGTGTCACCAAATATGCAATGAGGTATCCTTATTTTTGCAGTCTCACACTTTTAACTTGGACCTTTTCGTCCTAGACATTGAAGGGGCAGATGTTGTTTTGGGCATTCAATGGTTGGCTACATTGGGGCCAATCTTGACAAACTATGCAGCTCTCACAATGGAGTTCTGCTTACAAGGCCAGAACATAAAATTAAGTGGTGATGCCTCTCTTTTAGCTCAACCCCTTTCTCCAGCTGGACTCAACAAAATGGTTGCATCAGGTGGTGTAAGCTCTTGTTTCATGTGCTTGCAGACCACACCAACTTCAAAGGACCATCTCTTCTTCACTACCAACACTGAGCAACAATCACCAATTTTGGCTGCACTCTTAGATGAATTCAGTGAGGTATTTACTGAACCATCTACCCTGCCCCCGCCACGTGCAATTGACCACTGCATTCCCTTACATCCTAACACCGAAGCGGTAAATGTTCGTCCATATCGCTATCCTTATTTTCAAAAAAATGAAATAGAAAGGCAGGTCAGTGAGTTGCTCAAAACAGGAGTCATTCGTCCAAGTCGATCGCCTTTCAGTTCACCAGTAATTTTGGTGAAAAAGAAGGATGGGACATGGCGTTTTTGTGTAGACTATCGTGCTTTGAATGCTGCCACCATCAAAGACAAGTTTCCCATTCCCACTGTGGATGAACTCATTGATGAGCTTCATGGTGTTGTCATTTTCTCCAAGCTCGACCTCCGTTCAGGCTACCATCAGGTGCGAATGCGTGAATCTGATGTGCACAAGACTGCCTTTCGCACACACCATGGCCACTTTGAATTTTTGGTCATGCCCTTCGGCCTTACAAATGCACCTTCTACCTTTCAGGCTATGATGAATGAGGTATTCCAACCATATCTTCGTAAATTTGTGGTTATATTTTTTGATGATATCTTGGTATATAGCAGTAGCCAGGAGGAGCATATGGGCCACCTTCGACAAATATTTTCAACACTACAAGAACACAACCTAGTAGTCAAAAGATCCAAGTGTATTTTTGGCAGCCCCTCCGTTGACTTTCTGGGTCACATCATCTCACCACAAGGGGTGAAAGCCGACCCTTCAAAAATTGAAGCCATAACCGCTTGGCCGATGCCTCTCAATCAGCGACAAGTTCGTGGCTTCCTTGGTCTTACAGGCTACTATCGGCGCTTCATTCGCCATTATGCATCCATAGCAGCTCCTTTGACAGATCTTCTCACAAAAGAAGGTTTCAAGTGGTCAGATCGTGCCACTGAAGCTTTTAAAATGCTGAAATCAGCAATGACCTCTGCACCAGTGCTTGCATTACCTGATTTCTCATCGCAGTTTGTGCTCGAAACAGATGCTTCAAGTGTGGGTATAGGGGCAGTCCTCATGCAACATTCACACCCGATTGCATTCTATAGTCGCAAACTTTCAAAAACAATGCAGGAGAAGTCTACATATGTTAGAGAGCTGTTTGCGGTTCAATCAGCCGTGGCAAAGTGGCGCCAATATTTGTTGGGCAACCACTTTATTATCAGAACTGACCATAGGAGTTTGCAAAATATGCTCAAACAAACAATCCAAACCCCGGAGCAACAACAGTTCCTATCCAAACTTGTGGGCTATAGTTACTCCATTGAATACAAATCTGGTCCTTCAAATGCTGTAGCTGATGCTCTATCACGAGTGCCTGAGTGTGCCGATTCTATGACATGTCAATCCTCTTCCGCTATCCTCACTCACCAGACTAAGGATACAGCAGTTGAGGTCGAACCAGACCATGGAGATCAAGTTTTTCTAGCCATTTCTAGGCCAGTTAGTGCTGATTTAAAAATCTTGGAACAAGAAGTGGCTAATGATTCCTACTGTCAGCAAATTATGGCTGAAATTTCAGCCAATAAATCCACAGCAGCAGGTTGGTCTTTCTCACATGGTTTACTGCGATATAGAGGACGTATATACTTGCCAGAAAACTCAACCCTGATTCCCATCCTTTTGGCCGAGTATCACTCCACCCTTCTGGAAGGTCATTCGGGCGTGCAACGCACGATTCAACGACTAGCGCCACACTTTTATTGGAAGAAAATGCAGCAACATGTCAAAGACTATGTGCATTCTTGTGACATTTGTCAGAAGTGCAAACCAACAAATCAACACCCTTATGGACTGTTTCAACCAATTGCCCCACCAACTTCCTTATGGGCTGACATATCAATGGACTTCATCACTCATTTGCCTCCATCCGAAGGGCATACAACCATTTTGGTAGTGGTTGATCGCTTCTCTAAAGGGGTGCATCTAGCTGCCTTACCAAGACGCTACAATGCCCCTCGAATCGCAGCTATTTTTTGGGAGTCAGTGGGCAAAATTCATGGAATGCCTAAATCCATAATTTCTGATCGTGATCCAATATTTCAAAGCAATTTTTGGAAAGAACTTTTTAAGCTCCAAGGCACAAAACTTAACTTCTCATCGGCTTACCATCCAAAATCAGATGGCCAAACCGAGCGTGTCAATAGGTGCATTGAGCAATATTTGAGAGCCTTTGTACACGACCAACCCAAAAAGTGGGCCACTTTACTCAGCTGGGCAGAATACCATCACAACACCACCTTTCAAGCTTCAGCTGGTATGACACCATTTGAGGTTATGTTTGGTTACAAACCGCCCTCAATGCTCAATTATTGCAGTGGCACCTCTGCCTTTGAAGCAGTCGACTCAGACCTCCGCTCTCGTGATGTGATACTAGCCCAACTAAGGGAGGCTAGAGCACCTTTGAAGCACCATTTGAGGCCAACTCTGAGCAAGATAGACATGCTGAGTCTGGAGTTCTCTGAGGCACTACCTTTTGCAGCATTCGCTGCGCTTTTGGTGGAAATGACAGCGAGGCTAGAGCTTGTTATAGAGGAGGTGGAGGAATTGGGTCGAAAGTTTGGTTTTAAGGAGTTTGAAGAAGACTTGGTTCCGATTGAGGTGAGGCAAAATGAGACAAAGGAGAATGTAAAAATAACAGATTTGCACAGTCATGGAGTTTTTCCAAGCGCTGGTTGAGAAGTTCAGTGACACAGAGATGTGTCTGATCATTTCTGTCGCACTTGTGGATACCTTTGTTTAGTGAATAACATTTTTTTGTAATTCAGAAGGCCTCTATACGAATATTTGGGGATCTCCATACATGTTGTTCCATATAAATAAAATAAATAATTTTGTCAAAGAGAATCCTGATTGAGGGACCATATGGGCTTTATAAATCTGAGCTAATACAATAATTAACCAAAATTTGGACAAGTAGTAATATTTTGCATTAGATTGGATTTGTTTTATTCTCTCCTTAGCACGGCAAAGCAATTTAGTGTGTCTTCAGAAACAGAGAAATGGATTTAATGTGCAGATGAAGAGGGAAGGGGAAAGAACCAAAAATTGATAAGAAACAGGTTAATTTTGCTGTTTCTTGATAAATTTGTCTTTCATTTTTCTAGTTTGCATCTTATAAAACTTCTTCAAACTATTAAAAGAAAAATTTGAGAAAAATCCTTCTGATGGCTATCACAGAATGTTCTGAGCAGGAAACCAAGTCAAGTTTGTAACAAATAAAATTTAGTAATCTCCAACGTTATATAGTGCCAAGAAAAAATGACCAATATCATTTAGTATCCTACAAAACAGTAATTTTCCAAGTAACCTACAAAACAGTAATTTTCCATGTAACCTTCAAATGTGAAAAGTATCATGTATATACTAATAAATCATGAATAGGTGGCGTCCATTATAGTACTACCTATTATCAAATATGAAGAAACATGCAGAAAATCTAATTAATATCAAAATTTTGGTCAAAATAAAGCTGATTAACACGTGGCAGTACCACTAGTGTGATTTAGTGCATGTGGTCAAATGAATGAATGACTAACTTTGGCATGAGAGAGCAAAAATAAGAGCCCATATTACATTAAGAATGGGTACTAGAGCTGCAAGACTTGTCATGGAGAGACTAGAATAATTAATTGTTTCCTATAGACATTTCTTTTAATCTGTTGGGCAACAAATTGGTTTTTGACGAAGGCCTAACCTAATTTGGTCAAACTACTGCATTCTAACATGTGGAAGGCTCTGTGGAGCATTTAATCGAACATTTGCAAGGCGTGTTTTACCTGGTTATAAACTGTCATGGCAAGCAAGAAGACATCCACAAATATTATCTTCGTCTCAGATTGGGGCTGCCGGATATGACTTGTTGGTGAAGAAAGGTTCCATTGTGGGAGAAGCAGAGGGCTAGATTTCAGCAACCCAAGAAAATTTCAAAATTTCAGCATTAAGAAGCTGAAAAAAACTCAGAATTTCACTATTTCAGTGTATTGCAAAGTGAGAGAGAGAGAGAGAGAGAGAGAGAGAGAGAGAGAGAGGAGTGAATAAAAAAATTGGATTTTTGTATTATATTGTGCATCATCTCTTACAATTGTGTTACAGTTACATGTAAAAAATAGACGTATTACTCATAAATGAACCAGTTCAGTCCAGTCACTGAGACACCTTAACCTCCAAACTTGGTTTGACTAGTCAACATCTGTAACTGACTGAATTAATTACATGTTGATTGTTGCAGCAACGGCCTTCTTAAGCTGACATTGGATTCAGACCACTCTCAGCTTGGTGCGAAGCCTTTTCAGTTTTCACTAACCTGCCTTTTAGTTGACCTTGAGGTGTCTCATTATTGATGTGTTTTGCTTGCTTCAATATTTTTGAGGATATTTATTTTTATATTAACCTGACAAATAGACTAATTATCAGGAAATAATCGTAAAATCCATTCAACTGCAAAGTTTTTTATGAACCCATTCACTCGTTAGATTAAAAAAAAAAGTCCCAAAATTACCATACAATAATATCTGCCGTTCTCCAGCCGTTCTCCATTTCATCACAAAATTAACCACAAATCTCTTTTTAACATATCTTTGGAAGAAGGGGTACTGACAACTGACGACTGATCACTAAAAAATTACAGTTATACCCTCATAATTCCTTTGAAACTCGTAGTGGGCCTTAATCTAGGCCTTAGGCCCATTGAGGTTTGTTACAGCTAGTCTTATTACCCAACCCAATACCCAAACCAAATCAATACATCTCAATCTCATCTCGTCTTCTCCCCACAATTTTCAAAATCTTTCAAATCCCTCCATTTTCTCTCCGTCGTTTCTTGTTTCTCTTTCTCCGATCTACCATGGAAGCACCTATTCTCCAAGTAACCGTGCTCAAAGGCCCCAGAAATGGCGAAATTCTTGTCTGCGAGCCCGATTCCACCATCCATATCGGTCGAGTCATCAGGGGCAACAATCTGGCATTGCGCGACCCAGGTATATCTCAAAAACACCTCTGCTTCCGGTTTGTTCAGGTCGATTCTAGATGGGTTGTTTCCGATCTGGACACCTCCAATGGCACGATCCTAAACGGGTCGCCAATTCAACCATCTGTGCCCGTACCTGTCTCGGATGGGGACGTTCTTGAAATTGGTGAGAAAACCAAGCTTGGGGTAAAGATTGTGGTACAGAAGGCTGTGGAAGGGAATGAAGTGGGGAATGATGCAAGGGGAAGGAGGGTTACTAGAAGAAGCGGTTCTTTAAGGGTTAATTCAAGAGCTGATTCGTCTAGGGTTTCTGAGGAGAAAGTAGAGCTGAAACAGGATCCGTCTAAAGTCTCAGCTCCAGTAAGAGGTCGTAGGAACAATGCTCGGGCAATTTGTACCGTAAATGATGAAGAGAAGGAAGCTTTGAATTCTTATTCTGGGGTTGAAGTGGGTCATAAGGGAACAAAAAAAGGTAGAGAGGATGTTGTGGGAAGGAATGCTGCAGGGGTTCTGAATGAGGAGGTGTCTACGGATCCTTTTCAATTTATTTGCTCAGGGATCAAAGAATCAGATCAGGACAGAGGCGCCAAGCTGACAAGAAACCCTAGGAAGCACAACTCCTCTAGGGTTTTGAAGGAAGTAGATACTAATTGTTTGGTTGATTCAGTTTTGGAAGTAAAGGAGGTTGAAATGAAGAAAAAAGGAATGGGTAGGGCAAAAGGGAAAGGCAAGGCATCTACTGTTTCAGAGAAGGAAAATGATGTCAATATAGTGATAAATCTGGATAGTGAGAGTGGTTCTGACCATGTTGCTGTACCGAAGCATAGAAAGGGAAAAAAGGCCAGAATCAATGCTGATTCTTCTACGGCTATAGAAGGGGAGGGAGAAGAAAATGTCAGTGTAGAGGAGAAAAATTGTGACCAAGTCAGAGTTGATATTGAAAAAATGACACTCAAGGATTGGTTTGAAAGCATGGAAAGGTTCCTGTCACAGGAGATTAATGATGACTGCGAGAGATTAATAGGTATCATAAAAGAGAATGCTAGAAAATTTGATGAACTTGTGGAAGCTGGTAGTGATATGGCATGACTGTTTGGTATTTTGAAGCATCAAGCTATTGTTTTTCCTTCTGATGAGTATATTTTAGTCTGATATAGTAGTTTGTCCCATAATATAGATGGCTAATGTTTTGTATTAGCCTTCTAGGTGTCAGACCCTTGAGTCGTATTTTCTTTGATCAAGTTTTCCTTGATTGACTCTGTAGTAGTGCTATTTTGTAAATGAAGTTTTTGTACTTTCCATTAGGAAAGGAAGGAAAAAGATATTGAATCAATGTGCAGACAAGGTACTTGAATGTGCATACTCAGATACTGAACAACTAGTATAACAGTTGTTTGGAAAAATTTAGACGAGTTACTTTTTAATAAATCTGTTGATTGTTTTGTCTCAATGTATTGTTTTCTTTTCCTTAACATTTCATACTACTGTTTATGCCACATCGATGGCATTGTCAATACTTCAATTTGGTTAAATTTGTTATTTTTTCTAGATGATTTAGGGTAGATTAGCATTTCTTGTTTTGCATTTTCTTTTCTGCTTCCAGTACCAGGTTCTGACATGCAGATCATAACATGGATTAATTCTGTGACTGTCAAGCGATTTATTCAATAGACCAGAATTTTGGGGTGAGATAAATTACTGCAGTACAGAATTATCCTAAAATTTTATTAATGAACTAGCTGATTTCATGCTGCATTTGGCACAAATATTCTCCAGTTGACTCCGGGATAATATTGCTAACATGCGACATTTTCCCTTTAATTTAATGCCGTCTCAAAATAAGTTTCTCTTATATTCATTGCAATGATTGTTCTCAAAGCCATCTGGCAGGGTGATCCAGATATGCAATAATAATATGACTAATTTTGTCTTGTTTGTCATTAGGTCTAATTCGTTTACAAAATCAGTTCGCTGTTCTAGCATGTGCGAAGCAACATAATAATATATTTGATTTAATCTGTATTCTATAACTAAGTATCTAATCATGCCGCCTATTCCATCTTATGGAATAAAAGGTGGATCTGAAATGAATATGGAGATTTATTTCTTTAGATCCAACTCAAAAGTACTAAAACTTTAAAAAAATTGTTTGCTACAGATCATTTGGGGGAAAAAAAAGAAGTATCTAGTGTGCAGTGACCAAGCCTCCCTGTCCAGTACAGATCAAGCAATTTCAAAGCAATGACCCTATTTCTATCCTCTACTAAATCACAAAGCCGAAAAGGCTCTTGCAACGCCACTAACTGAGACTTAAGTCTTTGCAGTTCATCTTCCTTTTTCAAATCACCAGTGAAGGAGAGTCTTGCCTTGGCAAGAATTCTTCGGACATCCTTTACAATAACATCCTACAAATGTGAAATCAGAGTAAACAAACAACCAATTATATACCCAAACTATGATTCCTTGCATTTTTGTTTCTACAAGGGAGAGCCAAAAAAAAAAAAGAAAGATGGCTTGGAGTATGTGTAAGTTTAAAGAAATTAGAAGGATTAATCAGTAGATGTGGTATAAAGTGCTTAAAATTGCATATGACTATATGATGGGAATGTTTGGTATTGAAGGTCTAACACCCTTGAATGTTTCCTGCATAATTTTCCTAATTTGTTGGGTTTTGGTACCCTCTAGAAAGGAAAGTAACAGAAATGAAACATTCAATACCAACATATAGTTAGAATGCAACTATGAAATAAAGAAACAAATTAGCAAATGATTTAAAATGATAGCACGATGACACACACATTGGTATAGAATGCACGAGGAGCATCTCCTCTTTGACGTGCCCACACCGGCCACCAGCAGCCGGATCAAGCAATTCCTTGACGCCTCAGTTGGAACGAAGCCTTTCGTGTACCCAGCCAACTATGTCTTGGCTCTATCCAAACTCAGGTTCAATTGGTCGCTTGCCTGTTAGGAGCTCCATCAGGACCACGCCGAAGCTGTATATGTCGTTTTTTGATCCACTTTCAGTGAATAACCATATTCTATTATGTTTGGAAAAAATATAAATAAATTTAATCAAGTAAAGAACATTGCAGGTATAGTTAATGCCTAAATTTTGGCTGACAGAAAAATTTAGAACCAAGTAATATAATCATGAAATAAACAGAAAACCTGGAGCAATGTAGCCATAAACCCAGCAACCATTGAAACTGTCTCATTCTTGTGTATCATCAACCTCACCAATTCAAAATCTGCGATCCTCGCCTCAAGATTTGAGTCCAGGAGAACATTGCTCGACTTGACATCACAGTGAATAACTGGAGGCCGGCAGTCATTATGCTAGTAAGCTAGGCCTGCTGCAATTCCAACTGCCACATTGTACCGCGAAGCCAAATCGATTAACAATTTTCCCTTCATTCTTCCATGGAGTGCCTCCCAGAGGCTTCCATTGGGCATATATCCATAAAGTATCATGGTGTCACTCTCGTTGCTTAGATAACCCAGCATTCGCACAACATTTTGGTGTCGGAGCCGTCCAAGTAAGCTCACCTTTTATTGAAACAAAAAACAAAATGTTAGGTTAATTTAACATATTGAATATCCAAAAAAGAAGCAGTCGACCAAGGTTTCAGCTGTATTAGACTGTCATGTTCATGTACCAGAAATATAGTGATACTTGTGATTTTTATCATTTTGTATAGTAGTTGAATACCTGCCAACCAGATTCCCCATACCTTTCTGGTATTGTCTAGATCATAATTTAGTTTAATCTTCTCATTTTGTCCTGTTC
Source organism: Rhynchospora pubera (assembly GCA_028095005.1). Taxonomy (NCBI): domain Eukaryota; kingdom Viridiplantae; phylum Streptophyta; class Magnoliopsida; order Poales; family Cyperaceae; genus Rhynchospora; species Rhynchospora pubera. The sequence continues at coordinate 166,416,489 of CM051461.1, read as the reverse complement.
CTATTCTTCTTTATTATCGTATCTTTCTTCATTTTAGTGGAGTTTCAGATAGATTGAAGCTTGAAAGGGGTCAAAAAACATTTTTTCTAGCCAAAAAACACTCAGAGGAACAAAACTAAATATAAGTGTTTATTTTAGAAATACTTACTTTTCAGAACGGTACATTATCCGGCAACAAGGGGTGATATCATTGATTTTTTTTTCTTCCACTAATTAAAACATTCAATTAAAATTAAAAAAAAAATTACCTCTCTGGCGAGCTCTCTACCTTCCAAACCAGTGGCACCACCGGCTTCTGGGCAACCAGCATGCCACAACTTCTTCACGGCAACCACAACAAGATACTTCGGCATCTCAGCCTTGTACACAATACCTCTGAAAAGCAGTTAGTCGCCACGGCCACTCACCTCCCTCCTCAAATCCATCATCACAGCAAGTGCCCCTTTCATGCCACCTAATATATAGGTTTCTCCCAAGTAAAAAGGTCAAAATAGCCCCGGGTGCAACAGATAAACCTGTTACGAGCTTTGGTTGGACTTAGAAGAGAGAATAGGAAGAAGAAGATAAAGGAAGACTATTTTTTATTGATTTCTGCTTAATTTCTCATACAGTACCTCAGCTCAATATATAGAGCATTTCTAATTTGGTAATAACTAAAAATACAACAACAATTGTAAAATAAGGAAATATGCATAAACATAAGGAAAGATACATAATATCAAATAATATCTAATAAATCTGATTTTGATTCAAACTAGAATCTAAATTATTATCTATTATATTATTTCCTTAAAGATCCCGATAACAAAACCGATAACAAAACCGATGGCCCACCCTGCTGCCACAAGTCTCACATCGGCCCATCTGAACCCTGAAGGAGATTCCAGCATACCAGTAGCACCAGAGCATGGTGGAAGAACACCACCACAGAGGCCAGGATTCCCCGCAAGGTCATCCGGGTTTATAGTGCGTAGAAGTGATGTTGATGGTACTGGACCTGAGAGGTTGTTGTATGCTAAATTCAAGATCTCTAAAGCTGGCGAGCTACCAAAATTGCTTGGTATGGAACCTGTTAGGAAATTGTTTGAAAGGTCCAGAATCGACAGAGTAGGCATCATGGCAATTGATGGCGGGATGGAACCATTGAAATGGTTGTTTCTCAGGCTAAGAGAAACTAGCCTTGCACAAGATGCAAGACTTGAGGGAATAGTACCTTCCAACCGGTTGTTCGATAAATCCAATGTTGACACAGAGGGGCAGTCTAGCTCACCAGGGATGCCTCCAGTTAGCTCATTATCAGCTGCCATGAAGCTTTGAAGACTGGGTATTGATAAGATACATGAGGGAAGTCTTGATTGCAGTTGGTTGTGTGAGAGGTCAATGAATGAAAGAGAGGTCGATAAACAGATGTCGTCAGGTATCTCACCAGTTAACTCATTTCCAGCCAGCTCAAGTCGCTGTAGCCTTGGTAGTTTACCAAAATCACCAGGCACTGTACCATTCAGCTGGTTGTTGTGCATCCTCATGCGTACCAGTGGCATGCAAGTGGTCAGGCCAACTGGTATGGGCCCAGTAAATGCATTACTAAATAGAATTAATTTTGTGAGGTTACCTCCTTCACATAGTCCAGCTGGGATTTCTCCTGACAGAGCATTGGTTGAAACATCGAGCCATTGCAGAGGAGAGTTCTTTCCGAGACTGGCTGGTAATGGGCCGGTTAGTGAGTTGTTCCATAGTAGTAGTACCTCTAGCTGTGGTAAATCACCAATACCATTCGGTACTGTCCCTTTCAGCCTGTTGCTCATCAGGTTCAACCACTGGAGATTGCTCGGTAATGCTATCTCCGGTGGTATAACACCAGTTATCATGTTATCTGATAAATCAAGCATTACCAGTGAGGAAAGGTTACCAATTTCCTTTGGTATCTCACCTCCCAAACTATTCTTATACAAAAAAATTGTGTTTAGCATCTTTAATTGCCCTATCTCAGGAGGAATTGGACCATTGAGATTTCCAACCACCATGTCGAGGTACTGGAGTTTGGTCAAGTTAGCTATATCTGCCGGTATAGGCCCCTCAAACTCATTATATCCTATTATGAGTTTCTCCAAAGAAGACAGCTCAAACAGTTCCTTAGGCAGTGTACCTGTCAGTTTGTTTCCCGACAGACCCAAAAACTTGAGCTTTTGCAAGCCCCGGTACGACGCTGGGATAGAACCGGTGAAAAAACAACCACGAAAATCGAGGATTTCCAGTGCATTTGCACTGCCAATGTCAGCCGGCAATGGGCCCTCAAAGGAATTCGCTGATGCATTGAGGTATGTCAACTGAAGAAATGAACCAAATCCAACTGGAAACCGGCCATCAAAATTGTTAACGCTTACATCTAGGAACTTTAGTGAGGTAAGGCCGGTAAGAGCGGCAGGAAGAGTATCAGAGAAGGCATTGGAACAAATTTTAAGAGATGAAAGGTTGGATAGTAGAAGAATATCGTCTGATATTGTTCCACTTAGGTTATAGTTAGATAAATTGAGGCCGATGACTGTGCCTTTAGTGTCACACTGCACACCGGTCCAGTTGCAATGCGGCATCCCTGGATTAGATTTCCAGTTCTGTAGTGCACCGAGTGGATCAATTAGGGATGATTTGATGGCGAGTAATGCTGCGGTCTCATCTGGGGCTGTTGCAGCATTGGTCGGTAATGCGTGGCGGTGCAATGTGTATAGGGAAAGAAGATACAAGAAGAAGAATGGCATTTTGGTGCCCATTTTTGTGTGTTGTGTGTGGGACTGTTCACGAGCCAAGCCACGAGCGAGTTAGCTGTGTCTCGAACTCATCTCGGCAAGATTAAACGAGCGAGCTAGCTCGTCTCGCGATAGGGTCACGAGCCAATCTACACAGTTTGATTAGCGTTGGAAAGAAGAAGAGAGCGATGACGGACTGAGGAGGGAGCGACCGTCGGACTGGGGTTTGGGGTAGGAGAGGGGCGAGGAAGAGAGGACTGCAGTGGTGGACTGAGGTTTGGGGATGGAAGTAAGAGGAGGGAGTGGCGGTGCGGAGTGGCCACTGAGTACCTAAGCGGAGAGAGAAGAAGAGACCATTACGAGAACAAACGGTTTGGGTGGTGGAACTTGGGACTTGGGACTCCGGGACTTGGGAGTGCTGCTGTTGGAGTTGCATGTTTATTTAAAGGAATAAAGGGACGGATAGGATTAGTATTTTAATCGTACGGACCACTGACTCGTTAATATATCGCGAGCTTTATCGGAAGACAAAGACTTGTAACGTGTTTCCTCAGTTTGATTATTCTCTAAAAATTCTTCCAAGCACACTAGAGTAGTTGGAAGATAAAGACGCGTTTCCTAAGTTTGCTTCCTCTTTTTACCTTGTGATATGACCCAGTTCGGTGGAGAATTTATTTAAGATAGATTGGATATAGAAAATACAAGAAAAATAATTTTGTTGTCTGTCAGATCAAGGTCTACATGAAATTACAAGGAATTAGACAGAAACGAAAGCTATTGAAACCCTAAACTCGTGGCCTCCCCTTTTCTCTGACACGCAGATCATAACATGGATCAATTCTGTGATTGTCAAGCGATTTATTCAATAGACCAGTATTTTGGGGTGAGATAAATTACTGCAGTACAGAATTATGCTAAAATTTTTATTAATGAACTAGCCTGATTTCATGCTGCATTTGGCACAAAATATTCTCCTGTTGACTTCGGGATAATATTGCTAACATGCGACATTTTCCCTTAAATTTAATGCCGTCTCAAATAAGTTTCTCTTATATATTTTGCAATGATTGTTCTCAATGCCATCTGGCAGGGTGATCCAGATATGCAATAATAATATGACTAATTTTGTCTTGTTTGTCATTAGGTCTAATTCGTTTATAAAATCAGTTTGGTGTTCTAGCATGTGGGAAGCAACATATTAATATATTTGATCTCAATTTGTGTTCTATAACTAATTATCTCATCATGCCGCCTATTCCATCTTATGGAATAAAAGGTGGATCTGAAATGAACATGGAGATATTTCTTTCTTTAGATCTAACTCAAAAGTACTAAAACTTTAAAAAAATTGTTTGCTACAGATCATTTGGGGGAAAAAAATAAGTATCTAGTGTGCAGTGACCAAGCCTCCCTGTCCAGTACAGATCAAGCAATTTCAAAGCAATGACCCTATTTCTATCCTCTACTAAATCACAAAGCCGAAAAGGCTCTTGCAATGCCACAAACTGAGAATCTATAAGTCTTTTCAGTTCATCTTCCTCTTTCAAATCACCAGTGAAGGAGTGTCTTGCCTTGGCAAGAATTCTTCGGACATCCTTCACAATAACATCCTACAAAAGTGAAATCAGAGTAAACAAACAACCAAGTCTATAAACCATAAGCATATTTTCTAAAACTGTCTCTTTCCAATTATATACCCAAACTGTGATTCCTTGCATTTTTTGTTTCTACAAGGGAGAGCAAAAAAAAAAAAATAATAAAAATAAAAAAAGATGGCTTCGAGCGTGCATAAGTTTAAAGAAATTAGAAGGATTAATCATTTAGATGTGGTATATAGTGCTTTTGATTGCATATGACTATATGAAATGGGGAATGTTTGATATTGAAGCTCTAAAACCCTTGAATGTTTCCTGCATAATTTTCCTAATTCGTTGGGTTTTAGTATTCAAGAGAGGAAACTAACAGAAATGAAACATTCTGATGCACGAACAACAGAGAAAGATTGTGGAAAAATACGAATAAGAGAGATTTTGATTGAGATCACACAGATTCTCAAATATCAATGGCTACTGCCGAAAAATCACAAAACAATATTCTGCGTTTTCTTTCTGGCCGCCTCCGTTTTATACTTAGTACAATAACCATCGTTTTTTTTTATGGAAATAAGAAAAACCTAATTACGGCATAAGTAAAAATACAAGGCCGATAAGGCCCAATGGCCCATATTGCATTTATCTATCATTCTCCCCCCCTAAGAAAAAGATTCGTCCTCGAATCTGTCACTTCATCTTCTGCTTCAGATGTCTCTTTTTCACTGTCAGTAATGTATGGAGATAAGTCTGCTACATTAAAGGTCCCTGAGACATTATATTCACCTGGCAAGTCCACCTTGTATGCATTGTCATTGATCCTTTCAAGCACTCGAAATGGTCCATCTGCTCGAGGTTGTAGCTTGCCATACCTGCCAGTTGGAAAGCGTGTCTTTCTCAAATGAATCCATACTAGATCTCCTTCTTTAAACACCACCTTCTTGCGATGTTTGTCTGCTCGCTCCTTGTACTTCTTGTTGGATTTCTCAATCTGATCACGAACCTGTGAATGCACTTGCTTGATGTGTTCAGCATGTTCTTCTGCATCACCACTGAATTGACGCTGGACAGACAATGGAGTGAGCTCGAGAGGTGTTATGGGATTGAATCCATAAACAACCTCAAAGGGACTTTTTCCTGTAGTCCGGCTCTGTGATCGGTTGTAAGCAAATTCAGCTTGAGGCAAGGTGAGATCCCATTGGCGTGGACTGTCACCTACCAGACTCCTCAACAAGTTTCCCAGACTTCGATTGACCACCTCCGTTTGTCCATCAGTTTGGGGGTGATGAGATGAGCTAAACTGCAGCTGAGTGCCCATCTTGCGCCAGAGAGTGCGCCAAAAGTGACCTACAAACTTCACATCTCGATCCGAGGTGATTGTTTTGGGCACACCATGTAATCTGATAATTTCCTGCAAAAACAAACGAGCTACCTGCGAAGCATCAAAGGTTTTGTTGCAAGCAATGAAGTGTGCCATTTTAGAGAACCGGTCCACCACCACCATGATTGAATCTTTGTTTCTCTGAGTTCTGGGTAACCCGAGAACAAAGTCGAGGCTGACATCTTCCCAAGGAGCCACTGGAACTGGTAGAGGTTGATATAGACCCGCATTAGTCCCTCGTGTTTTGGCCAGCTTACAAGTCCTGCATCTCCCCACAAATCGGGCTACATCTCGCTCCATTCTAGGCCAATAAAATTGGTCTTGCAACCATGCCAGTGTTTTATCAACTCCAAAATGCCCTGCAAGTCCTCCAGCATGTCCTTCTGTGATAACTGCCTCCCTCAACGAGCCTTTAGGAACACACAGGCGGTTACCTTTGAAAAGAAAGCCTTCTTGTCGGATAAAATGCTGAAAAGGACCCGATTCGCATTTCTGCCAGATATCTGCAAAATCAGGATCATCTCCATATAACTCCTTGAATGCATCAAACCCGTTCACTTGAACCCGCATAGTTGTTATCAGTAAATGCCTCCGACTCAATGCATCTGCTACCTGGTTCAACACTCCAGCCTTATGTTTAATAGAGAAACTGAAAGCCTGTAAAAACTCAACCCATTTGGCATGTCTTGGCTTCAGCTTGTGTTGCCCATTAATGTACTTCAATGCTTCATGATCAGAGTATAAAACAAACTCTTTGGAAATGAGGTAGTGCCGCCAGTACTCGAGACTTCTTACTATGGCATAAAATTCCTTATCATAAGTAGAGTACTTGAACCTGACCTCATTTAGTTTCTCACTAAAAAATGCAACTGGCCTACCCTTCTGGCTCAACACGCCACCAATACCCACGCCAGATGCATCACAGTGCACCTCAAAAATCTCCTCAAAATTTGGCAAAACCAGAACGGGTGCTTCAGTTACCTTTTTCTTCAATAATTGAAATGCCTCCTCAGCCTCTTTTGTCCAGTTGTACTTGCCTCCTTTGATACAGTCGGTGATAGGAGCAATGATAGTGCTGAAGTTACGAATGAACCTTCGATAGAATGAGGCAAGACCGTGAAAGCTCCTGATATCATGGAGGTTTGTCGGAGTTGACCATGCTGTGATTGCTTCCACCTTGGCTGGATCCATCCGAATACCTTCCTTAGACACAATGTACCCAAGGAATGTCACTTCACCAGAGAAAAAGTGGCACTTCTTGGTGTTGGTATATAATTTCTGCACTCGCAAGACCTTAAAGACTTGTCTCAAGTGTTGCAAATGCTGATCCTCAGAAGAACTGTACACCAAAATATCATCAAAATAAACAACCACAAATTGACCAATGAAAGGACGGAAAACCTGATTCATCAATCGCATGAAGGTGCTCGGTGCATTGGATAACCCAAATGGCATCACCTTCCACTCATAGAGGCCATCTCGAGTTTTGAAAGTTGTCTTCCATTCATCTCCGGGTCGGATCCGGATCTGATGATACCCACTCCGCAAGTCAATCTTGGAAAACACAGTTGCTCCATGCAATTGGTCAATTAGATCATCAAACCGAGGAATTGGAAAACGGTACTTGATGGTGATCTTATTAACAGCTCTACTGTCTATGCACATCCTCCATGAGCCATCTTTCTTTGGAACCAACAAAGCTGGCACGGCACATGGGCTCATGCTCTCCTGCACATAACCCTTGTCCAATAACTCACGCACTTGTCTCTGCAACTCCTCATGCTCCTTCGGACTCATGCGATAAGCAGCTTTATGAGGAATGATAGCCCCTGGCACAAGATCAATGCAATGTTGAATATCTCTCATAGGTGGTAATCCGGACGGCAATTCTGCTGGTGCCACATCAGCGAACTCTTCCACTAATGACATGACCTGTGGAGGGAGTTCTTGACCATCATCATTAGCCTCTGTCACCACCAAGGCAAACACCTCACCCTTTTGCTCCACTTCCTTCTGAAATTCCACCCGAGATAACAACTGACTCTTCGCCTCTTTTCGCAAATCTGAAGGACCAAGAGTAATGGATATACCATCCTTTTGAAAAGTGTAGGTGTTTTTGAACCCATCATGCTTTGTTCTTCTATCAAATTGCCATGGCCTTCCCAATAAAATATGACAAGCATCCATAGGAACCACATCACACCAGACCTCATCAGTATATTTCTTCCCTATTGAGAATTTCACAAGGCACCGCTTTGACACTTTCACCTCACTACCCTTCTTGAACCAAGACAACTTGTAAGGTTGTGGATGATTTTCAGTACTCAACCCCAACTTCTCAACCATGGTATTAGACACTACATTTTCACAACTACCCCCATCTATAATCACATTACAAACCTTACCTCCACTGGTGCACTTTGTATGGAAGATATTGTGTCGTAGCCACAGCTCATCTTCACCAATATTAACACTCAATGCTCTTCTAACCACCAATGATTCACCTGAGTCAGCATAAGTGATATCCTCATCTTCAGCTAAAGGATTCTCATCATCATCCACATAATCATCATATGTTGGGTCCACATCTTCTTCAACCAGTGTGACAATTTGCTTGTTAGGGCAGTCAGCAATAAGGTGTCCTAAACCCTGACATTTAAAACACCGCCGGTTTGTGGAACCTCCTCTACTAGATTGTCCTTTCTCTGGGTAGGTTTTGGAATTTTGGATCTGGGTTGTTGTCGGGTTAGGTTTTGAAGGAGGTGCTCTCCTATCTGTCTCAATTCCTGAAGAACGACCCTGAAATCTAGAACCATTAACCCTTCTCTTCTGCTGTGATTCAACCTTCAAGGCCAACCTACATACATCCTCAAAGGAATAATATTGTTGTAGATACACCACATCAGCAATTTCTGGTCTTAACCCAGCAAGAAACCGAGCAACAATCTGTTCATCCTCTTCCACCACACCACATCGCATCCGCAGCATATCAAACTCATTGGTGTACTGCTCCACTGTCAGGTTTCTTTGCTTAAGGTTGTGATAATCAATAAAAGCTTCATGTTTGTATTGGGTAGGTAGGAATTTGGCCATTAATTTCTTTTTCATCTTATCCCAAGTTCGGATCTTTGATTTTCCTTCTCTAACACGCCTACTTTTCACATGTTCCCACCAGATTGAGGCATGTTTTCTCAATTTAATAGCTACTAACTTCACTTTCTGATCATCAGTCAGGTTCTTTACATCAAAAACCCGCTCAACAGTATGCATCCAATCAATAAACTCATCAGGATGAGATTTACCTTCAAACTCTGGAATATCAATCTTCACCCCAAGGTTTTGAAAGGATTGTTCAGGCTCTGGTCGAAATCTCTGGTTTCGCCCCTGATTTGGATTCCCCCACGGGTTGTAATCCTCCTCGTCGCCTGCTTCAGAAGAGTTGAAGGATTCTGACTCCTCTTCCTCTTCTCCATTTGTAGAGCCCATCCCTGCCTCTGCGAGTTGGCGCTCTAACTCTCGAATCCGTCTTCCCAACGCAGCAATCTCTAGATCTCGCTGGTCTCGGCGGCGCGGCTCTTCTTCTTCGAGGTTGAGGTTGACTCCACGACTCCGACCTCCTCGGCCACGACCTCTACCACGACCACGATTCACATCCGTCATCCTGATCTCTGATACCAAATGATGCACGAACAACAGAGAAAGATTGTGGAAAAATACGAATAAGAGAGATTTTGATTGAGATCACACAGATTCTCAAATATCAATGGCTACTGCCGAAAAATCACAAAACAATATTCTGCGTTTTCTTTCTGGCCGCCTCCGTTTTATACTTAGTACAATAACCATCGTTTTTTTTTTATGGAAATAAGAAAAACCTAATTACGGCATAAGTAAAAATACAAGGCCGATAAGGCCCAATGGCCCATATTGCATTTATCTATCACATTCAATACCAACATATAGTTAAAATGCAACTCTGAAATAAAGAAACAAACTAGCAAATGATTTAAAATGATAGCACGATGACACACACATTGGTATGATCTGAAGGATATTGTCTGCTCTTCTTCTTTAACATGAGTTCAGCAGAACCATCAGAATCCTTCCAATTCTTGTATTCGTCAGAAAAATTCAGAATAGAAAGGACGAACTCGACCAGACCGGCCTCTTCCAAAGTTGAGTCCTTGATTGCTCCTTTAATGTCTGGTAAGTCAGCATCCCAAAACATAACAAGTGAATTAATACAAAATATTATGACATGGTCACATGGATTTTATACCTGTCAATGCTAGCTTGGAGGCAGAGTCATCAGTTGCAATTTTTGGACATAGAATACCAGGCGTGTCTAATACATATATACTTGGATGACTATGCATCTGAAAAAGTATATTTGAATATCAGAAATATGCAATATGTATGATCTTAATTAAACAAAATTTTGATTTAATACACTTATTACTTTTAGTACAGAAAAAAAAAACAATTAATTCCCCTTTTGATACAATTAAGTACTAAGTATTGATACCATTAAGGCTATCATATATACTTGTTGCTGGTCTCTATTAATTGATTAACACAGGCCAAAAATATTACATTCGGCTCAAATTAGATTTATCGAGAAATATTAAAATCAGCACAATATTGGCAAGACACTTGGTAGTTGGTACCCCTCATATTCCGGATAGTACTAGGAGATAATGATGCAGTAATTGAGTCACCTTATAAGCAGTTATCTCTTTAGTTTCACCTGGGTAAGTGCTCACTACAGCCTGCTTGAGTCTCCCTTTCTCTTAAAATAGTTCAGAAATAATTAAGACCCATAAGTTGGTGAAATCTTACAGTACCTTGAATCTATTAATTCAACTTAGAAAGCATACCTTCAGCTTGGATCCTCCCAATTTCATGCAATGAATTTGCAATTGCAGATTTACCAACATTCGGTATCCCGACCAACATAACTGTTCCAGTATATCTACCTTCACCAGACTTGAGCTCAGTTATTTTACCTCTTAAAACAGCCACCAGCTGATCAGAACTTACATTTTTAACATGGAATAACATTTTTTTTTATTTATATATCTCCTTAATAGAAATTGTTACTATTCTACCTCTTTTATGCTGTCCTTTTTATGTGCATTGACTGCATAACATGCACAACCCTGTTGCCTTATATGTTTTATCCATTCCTGCATTGAGTGTAGTTTATAATGATTTGACTATTTTGCATTTTTTAAAAACACAGTTTGAAGAAAATGTTGTTTTGAAAACTATAATGCAGACCTCAGTGGAAGAGCGATCAGCTAGGTCGACCTTGTTAAGCACAACTACATGCTTACTGGATCCGAACCAACGATTCAGAGACCCGAATGCAGAAGTAATTGGAATCTGAGAGCAATTTAAAAAGGATTCTTAACCAAAATTCAGACAAGAGCAACTTTCAGAAGAGATATATTATGAGCTGCCTACCCGAGCGTCGCGAATCTCGAGGATAAGATCGACGAGAGGGAGGCGGTCCACGATGGCGCGCTCAGAAGCTGCCATGTGGCGCCCGTACCATGCTCCTCCAAGCTCTCGAACCGCTGCCCCCAACAGCCGAGTGAAGCAACTGGACCTCGCCATTCTCTCTCTCTCTCGCTCTCGCTCTCAGTGGGTCGGATCTTGTTAGGTTGAGACGATGATATCGGATTCGGATCCGACACGGATCTCTTTAACGAACGGATATGTTAATTGGGCCTTGGGCCAAGGGATGGCCAGTGCAGTGAGTGATTAGATTTTTTGTTTCAAAAAGAAAACCTGGCCTTCGTAAGTCAACAAACAGTTCACATTTGTTCTCTCTGGCTCTTACATACATTTGTATCCTCCTTATTTTTATAAAAATTAAGCATCTTTCTTCCAGCGAATAAAGAGAAAAAGTGACCTCTGGGCAATTTAATCTACACAAATGGTTTCTTTTTTCTTTTCGTTCGGCAATTGATATTCTGCACACTGATCCCTGATGTGGCTTCTCTTTTTGTTTGATGATAAAAAGTTAAAAACTAAGAACAAATACATGCTGCCATTTAATTCTTCACTCTTTTTGCCAATCTAGGGCGTGTACCTCTTTTGACTTTATAAAATTGATCTTTTTACATGAAAACAATAGCATTTTATGCCTCTATAGACTATAGTGTCTGAAGCAACTGTTTTGTCAGATTTTGTTCTACAGAGACAAATTAGAGATGAAAATTACAATACACAGGGAATGTTTTCTCATTTAAATATTCATATGATGCATCATAAACGCAATAAAATGATTACAAATATTAATATGTACATCATAAATACATTTTTTTTTAACAACCATACATACATTGAGTAACACATACAAGCCTAAATACATTAATTACCTTTTAGACACACAATGACATTACACAGCGTCATCACACCGACCTTTTATTTCAAATCTATATAATGTAAGATACTAATGAGGTTCTATCGAACTTTCATGTATCAATTTATAAATAGTGTTAATTTATCATGATGAACATGTTATCTTCTTGCAGCCACATGCCAACATCATCTTCACTTGCTTGTCTGCAAAGCGCCATAGTAGACATCGTATTCCAATTATCAACACCTAAAATTATACAAATTATTGTAAAGAAAATTATCAGACATCTTGAAGTTTTTGTGTGAATTCCGATCCTCTTGCTGTGATTCTAATAAATGCGTCTCTCTCTTATTTTTCTTATGATTTTCTAAAACTTCTTTAATAGATTGAGTGGTTAACCATATTATTTGATTATCTATGACTAGCCTGAAAGGAATTGAGGATAGTTCAATTACTTTGAATGGTATCAAGACATTTCTGAAACAAATACAAAATACTACATAAAAAATTAGCATTTGTTTTCTTTGTGTAAACTTTATATGTCAGGGAAAAAATAAATTTATGTGGTGAACTGACAAATAGCGTACCACTGGAAGATTCAAATGGATATTTCAGTGTATCTAAATCAAAGGTTTCATCTTGCAAAAAACTGTCCACATTGTTAAACATCTGCATTGCTTGCATCGGAGTTGTTGGAACTAAAGGATGTATGTCACTTGACTGTGACACACAAGTGAGTGAATTATCTTCTCCTAAGAAACTGAAGGAAGATGGTGGGGGCATTGAAGTCCAGTCAGGGTTTGGGTTTAATTCCATCAAATTAGGAAGCCCATTATCAGTCGCCATTAAGTCATACGTGTCTTCGTTTGCCAAAGGAAACTGCAAATATACAGAATAAGATAAATTATATATTGAATTTATTGAATTTTAGAGATATTTTATCCACTCGATTGGGAAATCCGGAGTTAGTATGTGTTGCTCTGTTGTTTCAATTGAATACTATTTTTCTTGTGAAATGCATAGACAAAATACTATACAAATCTCCTAATTTCTCAAATAATAATGGCAAGTTGTACCTTTAAAGAATTTGAGTTAGGCAGTGTCTGAATCTCCGTTCTTGCAATTTCAAGAGGAGAATTCATAGAATAGGCAGGTGTCGAGGCAATGCTTCTGTTAAATTGATCCGTCATGGCAGAAGAACTTCCTTCTGGGCTAGTGGATACTTCAAAGTTGCTGAAGCATCTCTTGGTGTTAGCAGGTAATCCAATCGATGAAGCTACCTTTTGTCCATTGTTGTCGTTGTGCCTCTTCACCACATGGCATAGCGCATAAGCACCCTGTATTTGTGAAGTGATTACATAAAAGCACAGTTTGCTAATTATATGGTATTAGTAATTTATGAAACGCACTAATTAATTAAGAGCATATATACAAACATGCCGTTTTTATAGTTAGATCCCGGTACCAAAACCTAACAACCATATTGCCGAATAACATCTAGATTATTGATGAAGTGAATATTTAAAATAAAAGAGTAACATAAATGAACTAAGCTAAAAAGGACAGATTAAGATATATGTAAGTACCAAAAAGTTATTGCATCCATGTGAGAGATTTTCGCAGAGGCGGTACTCATGCATGATCCAGTCTGTACGCTCTCCACCGGGAGCTCGACCCTTATAAAAAACTAGGGTCTTTCTGAGCCCGAAGGTTGCGGGTTCACATGCAATTTTTCGGTCCTTGCCAGTGGCCTTCCAGTATCCGACAGCAGTTGCACGATTGGTGCGTGTGCCATTCGGGTACTTCCTATCCCGGGGACAGAAGAAGAACCACTCTGAATCTTTTTTTGGGAGAAAAGATTTATCTGCAATGGGGGAAAAGATAGCTAATGAGTCAACTTCTTTTCCGTTCAGAAAATAAGGAAGGTCACACAAGTTGCAGCTAATACATGTTCTGTACTTCTGTTGAGTAATTAATCAGTTAATTAGCGTTCTTAATTTCACATGCAATTTTGACAAATTCTGTTTAGTTCACCCAATGTGCCACTTTTGATAAATAGTAATTGCAGTTATGATATACACAGTACACTACATATGGTAATTAGCAGAGCCAACTAATTGGCATAAACAATGTCACATGAATGATGCACATGCACATTTAGAAGTAAAAATAATAGAAGGGTAGAGATTCATTAACAGAGTAGCTCAATCCAATAATAGCAAGCGCTGTATATTTGTTAAGAAAGTCCCTAATTGGATCCTGGGTACCTAACCCATAATAAAAGGACCAATGATCCTCCTTTTCTCATACTAAGAGTGATTACACGAATGCATATTTCGAATAATATTTTGTCTTAAGAAAATATTAGAAAATGGGAGTAATTTGCTAACGCGGACCACCCCCCCCCCCCCCCCAAAAAAAAAAAAAAAATGAAAGCTGTTTTGCTTCCGCTTTTCCTGAAAAATTGTATTCTTCTTATACAAAAATATATATTCCTCGAGCTTGACTTTTGTATGACAAATGGAATGAAAAAATTGTACTATCCTTGATGAAATGACTTTTCTAAATCTATCTAGAACCGACCTATATAGTGGAAAGAAAGAATAGATGCTTGCCAACGGTTGGAGGCTTCAAAAAGAAAAGATGATTCTTTTACTTAGTATGTAGTGGCTAGTTTCCTTATTCTTAACAGACTTTTTGCTACATTCCCGCGGCCAGCAGACATAATTTAAAAATCCATTTATTTAAAAAAAAATACCTAAGAATGGAAAAAATTGTGTTTGGTCTCGTATGTTTAAGGACAATATATATATTTTGAGTTGGAGGTCGACCATTCTCAAATCTAACTACTTCTCTAATGAATATTTAAAGTTGGAAGACTCGATTCTATTTATCTTAAATAATTATAAAATAATGGACTTTTGGTTGTTTTAGACATTATTGCATTGGATCCCAGAGTCTAGCTACCAATAAGTTAATATTACCAAAGTTTGCATTTTGTGATGTTTTCCAATTCCATATCATGAATTGAAGTTTTGCTTTGGAGCCTTAATTAGCAATGCCTAGATTGAGCATATAATTAAGGAAAAAAATATATCAAAGAAAAATATATAGTCTTAAGAAACATTCCAAATTTCAGATCTGAAACCAAGTTAAATTACCTGCCACAAACTCATTCTCAGCTGTGTCCTTTTTGTGCTACTGCTTTGTTTGTTTTGTATTGTTTAAAAAATGGGGGAAAGATCAAACTGCACTCCAAATTAAATTTCTTTGTTGGATGTGGAATTTAATTACTGATATTTAATTAGGGGCGAAAGGCAACACAGTTTGAATGGAGTTTGTGGGTTTGAAACCCCATGAATTCTTGTAGACATTTAATTTTGAAAAAATTAGAAAACTTTGACCCTTTCTTTTTCTTATAAAAAAAGTAATTGGCATTTGAACAAACAGAAAGGTAGAAGTGGTTACCTGGCAACTCCCATGGCTCAAACTTGTACAAATCAATAACTGGAATTACTTCCAGCTCAATATGAAGACCTTCAACTTTTCTCTTCAAGTAGTATCCAATCAATTCATCATCAGTAGGATGGAACCGGAAACCAGGTGGCAGAGTTAAAGCCCCCATTTCCAGAAATAAAGGAAACGAAATTCGAAATTTATAAAAAAAGGAAAACCGAATATATAACAATGAAACTTGGGGTTAAAAAGACCCAAGAAGCCAGTACAATATATTCGAATTATTGATAATGTACAATTAATATATTGCTAATCTAATTAAAAACATCTTATAATGTTGGTTATTGAGGAAAATAGTATCGATTGAAGATTTGAAATATCCAAAAATAGAAGCTTTTCTTGACAGAGAGTTTCTTTGAAGCAAAATTATTTCTCGAGATGTTACTATGTTTCGAGACTTCAATCATATTCTGTGAAATTAAATTAAATTTTTGTTCGCCAAAACCACTATCAGAGGATTTTGTAAAATCGAGGAAGGAAAAAAAAAACACGGTTTAAAAAGCCCGAAATTCCCAAATTTTCAATAAGAACTAGAAATTAGACTTGAAAGCGATCCAACAGCAGAAGTCTAGTTGGTAAAATTGTTGGTTTGTAAGATTTGAGCTAAGTTGGAGACCTAGAGCGAGAAGAAGGTGAAGGGAGTAGAGACAAAATGGAGGTGTTAAGCGTATTTATAGAAGTTAGTAAGGGAGGCGCAAGGAAAGAACGAACCCGAAAGTAACGGCTTTAACACAGAGTTGCGATTTTGGTTTCACACTAGTGTTAGTAGGGCCTCGAGGAATGCTATACACAAACACAAGAAGTAATATTATGTAATAAATAGGGCGTAAGTTAGAAATATTTTGCATTTATATTCCTTAAAATTTAATTTTATTGCAATTTTATCTTTATTTATTATGATTTAGCTTTACATATACTTTTACTTTTATCCGTTGAATAATAGAGAATAATGTATTGAATAGAAAGAATAATAATTAGTGTAAGCATTTCCAAATAGACAACAAATAAAAAATTCTATTTAAATTACAAGCAGGTAGATTGTACCATTAAAATACTATTAATTAAAAGTATACAAAATATTTCATAAATCAATTTCGCTATTATTAAAATTCATTTGTTAAATAAGTGAGATAGTTAAAATTCAACTTATACATACAGATTTTCAATTTGTTTTTCATGACTTCTTAATATAAATTTATAAAATTTATCACATTTATATTTATTTTACTCCCGTGTGAATACAATAATACGACATTGCAATGTAAAGTGATGAGCTTATAAAATAAAAACTTTGATTCTTATCTTGAATTATACTAGGAATGTTTAAATGACTAACTTAAGCAACCTCGTATTCAAGCAAGGTTATTGCTGACATTATGGAATTGAAAAAGACATCGGGATAATAAACTATTACGATTAATGTTTAGAAACTTAATGAGTGTGGATAAGTATACATTGTAGCTATCAATTAGGAGTAAATATACGTTATGAGGAATAAATATCCATTTCATCTGAAATAAATTTGAATATATATTAATTGTTACAAAAGAAATTAAAAGGAATTTCAATTTGTATATAAATATATAATTAAGGTGCGAACTATACAGGATTCCCTCGGGAAAGGGAAAAAAATTCTATACAGCACATCAGAATTCAAGGTAAATTAGACAGACAAATTTATACTAAAAAAATGAGAAAGTTTAATAGGCACTATAGTGCATAGAGCTTTCTATGCACCGCGGATTTTTTCAGAGTTAGTTTTATAAATTGACAAATGTAATTTAACCAATCTAATCTACATATTGAAATCTCATAGAAAATCAAATTTTACAATTTTTTATATTTTATTACTATTTTTTCGAATTTTTTGCCATTTTTGGAATGTTATACTATTTACAACATTTCAAAAATGACATGTTTTAAAAAATTCGGAAAAAATAGTAATAAAATCTCAAAAATTATAAAATTTAGTTTGCTATGAGATTTCAATATGTAGATTAGATTGGTTAAATTAGATTTGTCAATTTATAAAAATACTCCAAAAAAACCCCACGGTGCATAGAACTCCCTATGCACTATAGTACATATTAAACTTTCTAAATACAATAGTTGAAATGAATTTGAAAAGTACAAGACTCAACTTCTCCTGCTGAGCATTATCTGCGAGTCCTTTGAATTAGAATGAAATAAATTATAGTTCAATGATAAAATTAAATATGACAACTACAATACAGGCAAAGTCGCAAAGATGCACTACGCCATATTATTTTTTTAGTACCGGTTTATTATGAATTTTTAGTACCGGTTTTGCAGTGGTACTAATAATAGGGGGTGCTAAAGATATTTAAAAACCGGTACTAAATAGGCGGTACTGAAGACAGGACCCAATTTGCGGGGGAAACCAGCGGCTAACATTAGTACCGGTTTTTTAATAAAAATCGGTACTAAAAATCATACTTTTAGTACCGGTTTTTAAATAAAAACCGGTACTAATGTTAGCAAACTGTTTTATTTTAAAAATAAAAAAAATTTGGTATCATTAGTACCGGTTTTTAGTCTAAAAACCGGTACTAAATTTCTCTTCAGTACCGGTTTATTATTAAAAACCGGTACTAATAATAATCAATATAAAAAAAAATTATTTTTGTTTCTGGGGCTAGCGCCATTTTTGCTAGCCATCAATTAAGAATACCGATATGTACCAGCAATTTACATATCACATGCATCATACACACAATAATAATTATCAAATCACATGCAAATTAACATTTATCATAACATCTAATATATTAATATCACAAATTTTGTAGTCATCAATTATTAGCACCTAAATGTCCAAGTAAAAAGCCGAACCACTCATTTACAGTAAAATTAATCTCGTCCTCGCTATAACGCTTCCCCATAGGTTGCAAAAACTGCATTTTATTGGCATTTCATATAGTTAGTTACCTATGAACTCTAAACTCCACAATATAATATACATTAAACTCTAAATTATAAACCTTAAAACATTTTCATATATATACATTAAGGTTAATTAAACTTAATCCATACCGATGGTAGGTCCGGATGTAGCGTGCAGTGATCAAGGATCTTGCGTAGCGAAGTCATCGCATAAAAGCCGCAATCTGTATTGTTTGGTTGTCGTGGACTCTACAAGAACATAAAATAATACTATTAAGTTTAAATTAAATAAATTACGAAATTGTTGAAACTACATATATTAGTATTGAACTATGTACGGGAATCATTTGAACTTCAAACTTGGGAACTTGGACCAATCTTGACAGAGCTCTGCAAAATTAAATATAAAATTATGAAAATTCATTTCTAAATATTAGTATATAACTAAACAATGCATACATGCATTATATATATATATATATATGTTAAGTCTAAACTTACTGATCGTAATTTCGTAGAATTGGAGATTGGTAGCCTTCGTTCGATTGGAGTGAATCTACTATCCATAGATAATAAGGTTCATACAAATTAAGGTTCAAATTAACATAGATAATAATTAAAACAACAATTCAAACACTTAAACGCTAAATTAAACCCTAAATTCACTCCTTCTTTTCTTCCTCTATCTCCTCTGGCTCCTCCTCTGGCATCTCCTCTGGGACCTCCTCTGGGACCTCCTCCCAATCTGCAGGAGTCCGTCCGCAACCGACTGGAAAACGCCTCACAGCAGATACAGACCTCCTAGGGAGAGGCTTATCTCGCATCCACTGAGACACGTATCTCTGACGAGTGACATCAAACTCTGCCTTGGTGTCCGTCTTCGTCTCCGTCTCCTTCTTGTCCTTTTGTCGGACATAAACTTGTTCAACAGATTTTTTCCCCTTATTCCCCTTTGGGTTGCTTCCTTCCGATTTGTCCATTACTACCTTTTAATTTATATAAACATTTCCATTTAAATTTCAATTTAATTTATATACACATTAATTTATATACACATTAAATTTATATACACATTAATTTATATACACATTAAATTTATATACACATTAATTTATATACACATTAATTTATATACACATTAAATTTCCATTTAAACTTTGAGACTCTTTCATGCTCATGAGATAATATCAAGTATGCAATAGCTAGTATTGACCCAGTCACATATTTATACACTATCTATCATGTAATAAACTGATACTTACATGCTTAAATGATAAAAGCACAGTTCCTGATGCAAGACTCCTCAACAAACCTCATGACAAAATGGCTTAACCATCATAACAGTAAGTACTAAACAGTAAGTACTAATGCAATCAATTCTCAATCACAAATGCAAATAGAAAGAGAGAGAGATAGAGAGAGATGATACCTTCTTAGGGAGAGAGAGAGAGGTGCTGTCGGCTCTTGGCTGTCGCGGTCGCTGCCGTCGGCTCTTCGCTGTCGCGATCTTTGGAAGGGGGAGAGAGAGGGAGGTTCTGTCGGAGAAAGGGAGCGAGGGGCTGTCGGCTCTCGGCTGTGGAAGGGAGAGAGAGAAAGGAGGAGAGGTCAGTTCAGAGAGAGAAAGAGGGGTAGAGAGAGAAATGACAGAGAGGCAGAGAGAAGGAGATCGAGAGGGAAGAGGGAAGAGAGGTAGAGAGAGAGAGTGAGAGACTTACAGGGCAGAGAGGAAGATCGAGAGGGAAGAGGGAAGAGTGTTGTCGCTGTCGAAGGAAGAGAGAAGGAGATCGAGAGGGAAGAGCTAGGGTTTCGGACGAGAGTGAAGAGCTAGGGTTTCAGAGAGAAGGAGATCGAGAGTTTCGGACGGGGATTTTGAGGGGGGGGGACGGGTTATATATTAAAAAAATAGGGTTTGATCTTTAGTACCGGTTCTTAGACTAAAAACCGGTACTAAAGATCGCGACGTTTTAAATTCACATGATCTTTAGTACCGGTTTTTAGACAAAAACCGGTACTAAAGATATTCCCCAATTTTGTCCGTTTAAGTGGGACCCACCTTTACAAATATATCTAATTTTCTTTTAAATTAATTGTTGATCTTTAGTACCGGTTCTTAGACTAAAAACCGGTACTAAAGATCGCGACGTTTTAAATTCGCATGATCTTTAGTACCGGTTTTTAGACAAAAACCGGTACTAAAGATAAATTCAAATTCTGGCCACATTTTTTTTTGTATTTGATTATAAAATTACAAATATGAATTGAAAATATCATTCTAATAACAGATCAGATAATCTTTTCAAATATTTATTACAAACTTGGTCACATAATCTTAATTACAAATTCGAATTCATTTATTTTTTGGTGACTTCGGTCGATCTACCCACACGCCTTCTTCCTGATTGGAACGCAAATTACTTGCTAACTCTTCAATTGGTTGCGGTGTCCCATCGATACCTGTGAACATAATAATTATATTGGAACGCAAATTACTTGCTAACTCTTCAATTGGAACGCGAATTGTTCATATTAATTCTGTAAATTATTTTCTACAGATTTAAAATTAATTATATATACCTGTGGAGAATAGTGCTATTTCATCAAATTGATCATATTCTTCTTCGTCCACGACATCTTCAACGCCAACGATGCGTCTTTTTCCGGGAAGTACCACATGTCGTCCCTTGTCAGCCGGGTCAGCAATATAAAAAACTTGCATTGCTTGTTTGTTTGCAAGTATGAAAGGATCATCAGAATATCCCAATTTTTTTAAATCAACGGTTACAAATCCGTTTTTATCAGTCTTCACGCCGCTTTTGAGCACCCATTTACATTCAAACACTGCTATTTTAAATGCATTATAATCAAATTCCCAAATTTCTTCAATCCAACCATAATACGGCTCCGATGATGTTCCATCACTTGATATGGCTACTATTGTAACTCCGCTGTTTTGTACTGTGCTTTTTCCATCTTGTTTTTTTGTATACCAGGTGAAACCATTCAGGTCGTAACCTTGATAAGTGTGCACATTGGCGTTGGGACCTTTGGCAAGACATTTCACCGTTTCATTTGAAGGTCGGGACAGTGAGACCTTGTTTCTGAACCATTTCACAAAACTTTTGTTGTGTTCCTTGGTAATCCAATTTTCTGATCTCTGAGGATTCTGCTCTCGCAACTCGGCTATGTGTTCATTAACATAAGGAGACACAACAGCTACTTGTTGCAGAATTTTAAGATGAGCTTTTTCTCTCTTTGCAAGGTCCATTGTAATTACTTTCATACCAATTATGCTTTTTCCTAAGAGCCTACCTTCGTGTCTATTTTTGGGCAGGCCAATAGGTTGAACTCCATCTAGATAATCATTATAAAAATCAATAATCTCTTCTGCAACATATCCTTCAATTATGCTTCCTTCTGGTCGAGATCTGCTTCGAACTAACCCTTTCAACTGACCCATTGCTCTTTCAAAAGGGTACATGTACCGCAAAAATATCGGACCGCACTGTTTTATTTCTCTGACTAAATGAATGGTCAAATGCACCATTACAACGAAGAACGAGGGGGGAAAGTGCATTTCCAACTCACATATGGTCTGAACCGCATCAGTTTCCAACTGAGTAAGTTTTTCAGGATCGATCACTTTAGAGCAGATTTTATTGAAGAAGAAACACAACTTAGTGATAGAATTTCGAACTTCTTCTTTAAAACATGCTCGGATTGCAACCGGAAGCAACTGGGTTAACAACACGTGATAATCGTGTGACTTCATTCCAATCAATTTCATATCCTTTGTAGATACCTTTCGTGAAATATTGGAGGAATAACCAGTTGGAACCCTAATAGACCTCAAACACTCCAACAAACTGAGTTTCTCTTTCTTAGTTAAAGTATAAACAGCATTAGGTAACCAATCCCGTTTCTTACTATTGTCTTCCTTTGCAGCTAGTTCCAGTCGAATTCCCATTTCTATCATGTCTTTTCTCACATTAACATTATCCACTTTTCCTTGAGGATTTAAAATCAAAGTAACCAGATTTTCACAAATGTTCTTGATTATATGCATCGCATCCAAACAATGTCTGACATCCAGATAAGTCCAGTATTCAAGGTCCCAGAATATAGACTTCTTCTTCCAAGAACTCTTTTCTGGAATTCTATTCACAAATGGTTTCCCCATCTGAATTTTAAGATCCTTAACACTTTCATAAGTCTGTCTTCCAGATTTTGGTATAGGTGCCCGGCGGGTTTCGGTGTTGCCATCAAATTTGTTCCTATAAGGTGCCCGACGGTATGGGTGATGACGACTTAGAAATCTACGGTGTCCCAAATAGACTGTTTTTCTACAATTCGATAGCCATATCGAATGTGTTTCCTCCATGCAAACAGGACATGCCTTTTCTCCTTTGTTCCTATAACCCGACAAGTTCCCGTACGCGGAAAAGTCATTAATTGTGCAAAATATCATCGCACGTAAGGTGAAATGACTTCTGGAATGCGCATCAAAGACCTTCACTCCGTCCTTCCACAAC
The DNA here is from genome assembly GCA_028095005.1 of Rhynchospora pubera. Lineage (NCBI taxonomy): Eukaryota > Viridiplantae > Streptophyta > Magnoliopsida > Poales > Cyperaceae > Rhynchospora > Rhynchospora pubera. The sequence continues at coordinate 166,393,456 of CM051461.1, read as the reverse complement.
CTATCAAGGTCCTCTATTAACGGAGCCAAGTAGACATCTATATCGTTTCCGGGTTGTTTTGGACCAGAAATGAGCAACGGCATCATAAGATATTTTCTTTTCATGCATAACCAGGGAGGAAGGTTGTAAATAACCAACAAAACTGGCCAGACACTTCGGTTGGTACTCATGAGACCGTAAGGATTCATTCCGTCCGTGCACAATCCCAATCTCAAATTTCTAGACTATCTTTTCGCAGGAATTTGTATTATAGGTAGATACCACAATGTTTTCGCAGCTGGTTTCTTCTTCCATGGACTATCTTCTTCGTCATCCAAATCACCGTCCCTTTGTCTATACCGGGATGCATTACACTTTGGACATTTCTGGAGGTTCTCATACTCATTTCGAAACAATATACAATCATTCGGACATGCTGCAATTTTCACTATATCTAATTTCAAAGGACATAATAATTTTTTGGCCTTATAAGTTGTATCTGGCAATGTATTGTCTGCTGGAAGCATTTCTCGCAAAAGACCGAGCAAAGATGTGAAACTCTTATCGCTCCAATTGTTTTTAGCTTTCAAGTTATATAACTTAAAAACAGTTTTTATTTTTGAGAATTTATCTTCATTGCAACCAGGATATAAGGGTATATGAGAGTTTTCATCCAACTTTTGAAACACATCAGGAACATCATCAATAAAATCATTGGGTAATTCATTCATCATTTCATCCAAATCATTTTCTCTAATGTCATCATTATATTGCGGTTCACTTAAATTTTCTATATGATCATCACCCACTATTACATTATCCTCTATATCATGCCCCCAATCATTTTGTACAATATTTTCAAAATCATCAAATACATTAATATTGCTCCTTCCAGCATCTAAATTTTCTTCCAATTTTTCTCCATGTGAAACCCAACGGAGGTATTTTGGTGTTGTCATCCATCCACGCTGAATCAGATGTGATCTAATCACTTTACTATCTTGTCTCTCAAAGTTCAGACAGTGTTTACAAGGACATAAAATTCTGGGCTTTCCAGTCAACTTTCGATGTTCTTCTGCACATTTTATGAACTCATCAACAAGTCCAACAAATTCATCTGATATTCTTGAATAGTCAAACATGTACTTCTCCCTCAGATCCATCTGTATATATCCAAAAGCCAAGGTTTAGGGTTTATAGATTTAATGCAATATATTAGATTTTTGGGCCGGTTACCATCCTAGCCCGCTCTTTGGATACTCTTGTCTCATTAGCGAGCGTACGTTAGATGCAACGTATTGTCTGAGAAAAATTCGGCAGCATTTCCCCTTATGTTCCCTGAATACGCAAACACACGATTACTCGTGCGTACGTACCCGTGGGAACATAAGAGGAAATGCCGTCGAATTTTTCTCACACAACACGTTGCATCTAACGTACAGCTCGCTGTCCTAAATGAGACAAGATAGTATCCAAAGAGCAGTACTCCCGACCGGGAGTACTATAGGGATTAATCTCGGACGGGCAAGACCTAAAATAGTTAAAATTCCGGCATTTTGGTCCTACATGACAGTACTTAACTAATAGATGCAAATGCCAATTAACCAATATGTATATGCATAGTAAATCGAAAAAAATCCAAAAAAAAATATTGAGGGTTAAAATAAAAATTACCGAAATTGTCTTCTCTCAATCCGCCCTCTTCCTCTTCAATAGAAAAACTTTCTCTTCCTCTTTGATCTCCTTTGCTTTCTCTACTTATTTTGCAATTTTTCGGAATTTTTAACAATTTTTAGCTATTTTTTATGAGGTTTTACAAAGAGAAAAAAACTTTCGGTTTTAGATGAAAAATAATGGCCATGAAGTAGTGAAGATGAGTAATATACAAAGGGAAGGAGGAGGAGATATACCCCTTGAACTGAAAATATCTGCGTATTATTAGTACCGGTTTTTTATAAAAAACCGATACTAATAGTTGGCAGATAATTAAAAAAAAATAGGTTAGCATTAGTACCGGTTTTTTAGAAAAACCGGTACTAATGCTAACCCATTTTTTAAGGTTTTTTCAGAAACATTTAGTACCGGTTTTAAAAAAAACCGGTACTAAAGGTATTGACTGACAATTACGGAATTGCCATCTTCTAATATTTATACCGGTTTTCTTAAAAAACGGTACTAAAGGCCTGGTACTAATGCTTTTTTTTGGCGTAGTGATGGTGTGCTACAACCTTTTATTTTAAAATTTCTAGGGGTTCTAGTGAAAAAAATGGCTTGCAATTGAGATGGAAGACAGTGTTTAGTCCTTTTCACACTTAAAACCGTGTTGCCGCATATTTAATTGGGCATTAATAGGACTATAGCGTCATCTTAGCTCCCCTAGTTTGTCCACATCATTTTCTAAAAAAAAAAATGTTTGTCCACATCAGCATGTTGGCAAGTACAATAAAAGGCTATGTTTGTCAAACTGATCATAACACGGGATGCTTTAAATTGTAACTTTATTTATCTGAGTTGAATTAACCATCTCAAACTCAAATGAATGTTGATGAATGATGGATGCATAGTATTGTCGTTGTGGGGCTTGCCTTGTTCATTGTATTATGGTTACAAAAAGTATAAAAAGGGAAAAAGAAAATCGAAATTGGAATTGCTTCCACACTTATGTACGTAATTGTCACATCTGTTTAATTTTGATAGCTTTTTTGTGTAGTGTCATTTTAGGACAAACTTTAGTAATTTTTTCTACTATCTTTCTAATCCGTTGACAATAAATTTATTGAATAAAAAGAGAATATATATTTCTCATACAGTACTAAAAAACAAATAAAAAAAAAGTTAGGACACAAATTATTTATTTTAAAACAGAAAAGTTGTTATATATATAGAAGTTCTCGCTCTTTGTAATTACAATTAGCAGCGTCAGCAATTATCTACAGTACAACACAAGTGATAACCGTATATATACCTCGTATATCATCTTTCTAGCTTTCCCCACCAAACTTCATGATACACGCTAATCATCATTCAAAGTATTATATTGGATTTGAACTTTGAACGCTTGACTATTTTCCCTGCTTCTGGCTGCTGGAAAATATAATATAGTGACAGGAAGAAAATTACTACCTGTCTCTAACTTTACACCTGTCCCTTTTTTTCTCCTTATCTTATATGAATTTGGTGTATGAACAAATCAACAAATGAACACTTTTCTGCCGTAAAATCAGAACACAATCTAGAGATCCATGGGTTTGCATGCACCTGAACATAATTAGAATTAGAAAAATAGATATTGTTACTTTTGTTTTCATATTCATTTATTAAAAATGATAAATTACAACGGTTTATAGAATTGCGGTACCTCCCGCCAAAGCTGCTAAACATATATACCGATACAGAAACAGGTGCTTAATTCTCCTATTTCGGATTAATATATTCAAAAAGGTGGAAAAATACAAGAAAAATGAACACACAAAAGATCAAAAAGTAATAGCGGACGAGTAAAACTAAAATAACAAAAGTGTCATATATTTACGAGCAGTTAGTAGCCGTTTGAAGCGGTTCATTGTTTCAATGTTGATCATTGCACAGATGACTATGTTTGGCCACATTAACTGTTTTCAATATAATTTAAATTTCATATCTAATATTGTAAGTATGATCTATATACATAGAGCTAATATATTGTCCATAAATATGATGACATTTTGTGCTTGTTTTGATATAGAGAGAATATTAATAACTTATTTTTATCTATTACCAGACTACGTACTCGTAAAAAATTTGAATTGGCACTTTTGATATATATATTAAACAACATATATGTACACATTGTTAAAATTAAATATATTTTAATTATTTTTAAAAAATAAATCATTGACAAATAATTCCATCTTAGTTTCATATATATATATATATATATATATATATATATATATATATATATATATATATATATATATATATATAGTGCCAATGCTAGATCATCAGCTGTAGTAGCAAATGTAACTAAGAAGCACAATCAACAGAGACACCGATCGCGGCTACAAATTTTTTTGTCTTCTACGCGCATTGTACGCTATATGTTTATATTGGACCTTTATATATAACTGGTTATATAAGAAGCACAAGTAGAGGTGAAAACGCGGCTACATTTTTTTTTTTTTTTGGTGCGTCTTCAAAGCACAAGTACCACCTTGATATCTTATCTTAACAAGACAATTATATATTCGCAAAACCATTTTTTTTTTCTCATCCAACAAAAATTGCATTAAATTTGAAATGCCATATATATAACCCAAGAAAGCATGCTTGTAACTAGTGCTCGCATATTATGTGTGGCGGGTGGGGAACAGAATAAGCAGATATTAATTTCTTCTTTTGTGGTGGAAAAAGTGATCATATGGCTTGAATCAAACTTCATGTGTGTTCATGAGGAGTCACTATATAGTGTTTATTTTGATCATTTTAATGATACATTTTAAAATTAATTCAAAATAAAATTGAAATTGTAAATGTGAATTTAGAGGTATATTATTCGATATCTATATATATACCCTCGTGACAAAATTCATGCAATTTGCCTAGCATTTAATAATACATTAGTGATCGTTTGATGAACGGTAAAACATATCGATGTCTCATTTTTTAAAGAAGTATAATATATGGTGTGTACGTACAACATATAGATTATGTTTCTAATATTGGATTTCAAATTTAAGCTTTACTTTAAAAGGTAGTTATACAATTATTAAAATAAAGGGAAAATTAGATTTATGCCACTTCAAAATTGTGAAATTAGAAAAATGCCACCTCAAAATTTGATTTTTGAAAATTGACACCCTAAATTTAATTAGATTATAAATTTGCCACTATTACCGTATAAATCAATCATCTCTACACCTTATTTTTTTATATTGACTAAGCTGCCCCTTTCTTTCTCTCTCCGAACTAATCAACTAATTTTTTTCCAACTAATTGCAAGATTCCCTGCAAAACATAGTGACGCTATCAATTACTTGACAGTTCCAAACCATCACATAAAGAAATCTGAATTTCTACTTCCGCTATATATAGTCCCTCCTAGATCGGATCAAATATTCTTAAACTAAAAGAAATAAAATTGTTTAAAGTAGGGCAAAATTTGAAAATCTAAGACAAATTGAAGTAGCCACCAAAATCGGAGAGAGAGAGAGAGAGAATAGCGAGAGATGCACGATTATGTCAAAAATCTGAGTTTTATATCAGAGCGACATGGAGAATAGAAAGAAGAAATGGGCAAATAAAAGATCGAATAGTCAGGAGAAAGAAAAAAATAGGGGCAATTTGGTCAATACGAAAACAAAAGTATGAAAAAGATTGATTTATACAGTATTAGTGGCAAATTTCTGATATAATTGAATTTAGAGTGGCAATTTTCAAAGATCTAATTTTGAAATGGCATTTTTCTAATTTTCCAACTTTGAGGTGGCATAAATCTAATTTTCCCTAAAATAAATGATTGTCAAAAATTTCTACCTAAAATAATTAGTTATTAGACTTTCTATATTACATAACTTGATCAATCAAAAACCTCTCCGAAGTCCGAAACGACGACTTTAGATCATCATATTGGAATATTTTGCACAGCTTAATCAATCTAAGCTTCCTTTGATGTAGACGTTCATGCACTCCCAACAAAAGCCTGCCGACTAGTAGAAGAATAAACCGCGCTATCCCAAATTGCCATCGTCTATATTGGTCGATGACATCATATGCATGTACCTTTCCTATTATGGAATAGAACTGAAATAAAGTAAATATGTACATGGTTTGTGAGGATAACTTTATATTTATTAATTTAATATCTATAACAAATTCAAATTATTCACGCCGATTTATTTTTACGAGGCTGTATTTACATGCAATATTTATAAATTTTTTGGTGGATATTGTACAATTTTTTTTTTTGAAGGTTGGATATTGTACAAAGTTAATAGATAAAAAAATGAAAAATAAATCGGGGGTGATAAGGATCATCCCGATATTCCTCATCCCCATCATCCCCACGCATTTTCTCTATTTTTGGCTCTACGCGTTTTCTATTTCTGGAAATTGCTCTGTTTCCCTCCCTACCGTGTACGCTCGTCGCAGCCCTCCCACGTACGCTCCCCCTGCAGCGTATGCTCGCCCCCCTCCCACCCTCCCGCGTACGCTCCCCAACCCCCACCCTTCCGCGTACGCCCCCCTCCCCCCCCCCATCCTCTGGTAATATCATACTCTCACACACACAATATATATTGATTATAAATGTTGAGGTTAACATATTTAATTGTTGAAGTTAATATATATAACTGTTGAAGTTAATATATATGCCAACTTCAACAATTTAAATATGCTCACTTCAAATATTACCTTCAACATTTAAATATGTCAAGTTCAACAATTATATATATTAACTTCAACAGTTATATATATTAACTTCAACAGTCACATATATAACATATTACTTACATATATAACTTCAATAACTACATATATAACTTCAGCAGTTACACATATTAACTTCAACAGTTATATATATTAACTTCAACAGTTACATATATAACATATTACTTACATATATAACTTCAATAACTACATATATAACTTCAGCAGTTACACATATTAACTTCAACAGTTACGTATATAGCATATTACTTACATATCTAACTTCAAGAACTACATATATAACTTCACCAGTTACACATATTAACTTTAACAGTTATATATATTAATTTCAACAGTTATATATATTAACTTCAACAGTTACATATACAACATATTAACTTTAACAATTACATATATAACTTCAACAGTACATATATTAACTTCAACAATTACGATATTGCCTTCAACATTTAAATATATTAATTTCAACAGTTATGAAGTGTTGAAGGAGGAAGAGGAGAAGGGTGGGGGGGGGGGACGATGTACATGGGAGGGAGGAGGGGAAGGGAGGACCGCGTATGTGGGAGAGCGGAGGGGGGAGGGGGAGGGGGGACTGCGTAAGTGGGAGGGAGGAGAGGGTAGGGGAGGAAGATAGCGTACAGAGGAGGGGGAGGGGAGAGAGTGTACGCGTGGGGAGAGCGTGTACGCGTGAGGATGATGAGGATGATAGTATCTTATGATGGTCCTAAACAATTCCGTAAATAAATATATTATTATGTTTAAACTTTCAATTTTTGACTGATAGACTTTATATTGAATGAACATAGAATTTATGAAAGATGTGGATTTTGGTGTCCTATATATATGTTGGATGCCCCATACTCACTATTTGATTAATTTTTATTATAAAAATGTTAAAAAGCGAATTCAAATTATTGTTCTTATTTAAATATGTCCTTTCAACTTTAAACATTCTACGCTAATCCTTCTAAAACTTTTAAAAATTCTAATTAGACACCCCCTAAAAACTCAAAAAAAAAAATCCATACTATATATTTTTGCAGTAATCAAATTACCAAATCCAATGGTCATTGGACATAAGCAAACACATTTTTTATATATACTTAAATAAAGTCTGTGAGCTCATTGCTATTTAAACTCAGAATATTAGTCCAAAATATTAAAGGTTCAAATAACATGCCGAAATTCTAACAGAATTCTCCAAAAAAAAAAAGTCAAAACTCAAACAGACCCGTTTCCTGATTCAACGTGCGCCCGTGACTGTAATTCACTTTTTAAGAAGGCTTAATTAATAACCCCTTTTAAGCTTACAAGGATTTTGTACACACGGTGCTTTATGAAAGTTTTTCTGGGACCACGCTTGGGTACAGTACACACAAACTTTTTTCATCAATTAAAAGACTGCAATCACTAGGCCAATTAATTGTGAAAGTTAAGCTTTGTCTTATAGTAATTGATTAAACAAACAACGTCGGAATAATGTACACGTTGGACAGAATCTTTCCCGGATTATTAGTTTCGCAGCTTGATTTTGAAGCCATTCTTTAGCAATGATGGCACGGATTCCTTCCCTATCTCATGTATCAGGACTAAACAAGAAAAACCTAGTTAGTCTTTTTTTTATTGTAATATCTAAATATATACGAGTAGCTAATTAATACATGTACGTACATTTTATAGTTCACAATTGTTTTCTTTTTTCTGGAAACAATACATAATCGTTTTATAATTTCACACTTGACTTAATTTGGATAGTTATATTATGGCTATCTCGAGAGCCTGCAACTTATAAATACTCTTGAGGCAAATAAGTTGGGTGGCTTAGACAGTTAGACCCCCAATATATCTTCAATATATATATATATATATATATAGAATGGCTATACTACTATTCATATGTAAACAGCTCTTGTAGGCTAGTTTTCTGGACCGTTAGATTGTTTCAAGATCCGCGCAAAGATGATAAGGAGTGGCTCAGATTTCTGCGCTGTGCTCTCCATCATTTTAATTTTTCCGTCTCCTCTCACTGTTAAGTCTCCGTTCTGTCTCAATGTCTCATAAAACCATCCTTTCTTTGCGCTGTTACCATATCGGTCGTTCCCAAAAAAAAAACGCGATCCAAGCACAAAATCGCCTCTTCTGGGTTGGTCGGAGGTGGGCTTGGTTGACTCGCCTCCGCTTGCTTCTCTCTACTCGACATCACGAAGGTAATTCAATCTGAATCCTGTGCAGCGCGAGACCGTCCAGCGCACAGAGGATGGCTTATCGGGTTGGATCCGTTCACGTACCGGATCCGAAATAGGAGAGATGCGAATTTCTGATGCGAATTGCTGCTGGAGAGCCACACCTCCGTTCCCGTATCCAGCGATTTGCTGCGATTTCTTTTAAATTTCTCCTCCGAAATTAGCAGGAAACTTCTCCTACGAGCACATCATACAAAGCCACACCTCGTACCCGAAAATTTCTTCTTGCAAATTTCTCCTCCGAAATTAAAAATTTGAATGAGGTATGTTGTTGTTTATGAGCCTGAATCAAAGTACATAGTGAATTTCTTCTTGCCAGATGATATCAGCCAGGTTTTGGAGGAGCTAACCAGTACAACTGTACAAGTGATGAGCAGATTTTCAGGCGGTTTGCTTTTGTATTGTGGTGTTACTAGAAATCTAGATGCAAAAGAGTGTATGAGGGTGCAGCAATTACAAGCTGAGATATTGGCTCTACAAGCTGCAGTACAAGCTGTTGGAAGAGGAAATCTCATACCATGCGTTTTCTATACTGACTGCCAAAGCTTATATAGGGTAATAGAAGGGGTTGAAAAAGCTGATCTGTGGATTGGCAAGTTTATAGATATCTACTGAACATTGTGTATGAATTCAATGAGTGTCAGGATATATGCTGTAAGTTCATTCCTAGAGAGGAATGGCACACCTACGGGTGGTTTTCCAAAAAAAAAAAGTTTACTTGTATTTTAATGAGTTACAAATGTATTTCAATCGGCCTGGTACCTGTCACTTATATTTTAAGCAACACAAGTACACCTATAAAAATGTACCAATATGAAATATGGAACAATACAGTGAGTGACTGGTAATGGCTTTTAAGTTCTGAATATTTCTGATGAAGGAACAATTCATTGGACTGGTATAGCTTTAATAAGCTTTCAACGCTAGACTTGCTCCTTATAAAAAAGTGTACTGAAGCACTGAATTACCTATACGAAATTAAACAAGTAAAGCATTAATGAATTTTAAGTATAGTAAAGCACTGAATTAACACCAATAAAGCTTTTGTTTACAAAATGAACACTGAATTAAAGGCCAGTAATGCTTATTTTGTGCTGCAATTGGAAGTGACATTTTGTGCTGCAATTCGAAGCTACAGCTACAGCTTGTAGAGATTACAATAAATATCTAGTAAAGCTCAAGTAAACATCAAGTACTGAAAATACATTGCAAATTAATAAGCATCCATGACAGCATTCATTGCAAATTAACAACCCAACAGCTTGGAGCTTACATTAGAACAGTCATCATCCTAAAACATACATGACTAACATACATCATTTTTTGCGCTGCAACACCAAATTAGAAATCTCATTTACATCATTGACAGATTGATATTCCCATAATACCCCTGGAGAGCATTGATAGATTAAATACAAAAGAAGAAAAGAGAGTTTATGAAGCCTCAATTGTTCAATATTCCATACCCAAGCGAGGTACAAAATCATCTTGTTGTTCTTCCGTATCCTTCACGAAAGTAATAGATAAGCAATTAGAAATTTGATTGACACATTGATTGGGCTGTACCAGGGATAGCCTAAGACCCAAAAAAAAAAAGGAAAAGTAAATTAATGTACATCGGTTTTTTTTTTTTTTGAATCTAACAGTAGGCTAAAGCTGAACCAAATGAAGAATATAACTTGAAAAAGTAGGAAAACAAAAAATAATGTTAATTGACGTATTGGTTAAGATGGAGGCGCTGAAACTCTCCTTCCAATTAATGTGCATGAGAATTTATAAATCTGACAACGACGCTGATTATTGTTCTTCAGTTCTCTATTATTATCCCAAAATCAGTTCAAAATCAGACCAAAATCAGTTGAAGTTATCCCACATCTGGTCGAGACCTTAAAAATCCATAATACATATGTAGTTTATAACTATAATTTTGCACAATTTATAACTTGAATTTTGCACAGTTGTAAAGAGAGATGATTCTAGGGTTTCAGCGATGTGACAGAGAGAAGTCTTACCGAGTCGAGTAGAGAGAAAAGGACAACCACGCAGTGAGAACTCTTGCGATTGAGAGCGTCGAGTCGACCAGGCGAACTGCGAGCAGATCTTGGTCTTACAATTTGAAGCTTTTCAGGCGACTGAGAGGTTTATCTTTAGTTTTCCTTTTTTTTTTTTTGAGATCGACCATGTTAGGAAGAGAGAAGATTTCAAAAAAAAAAAAAAACGCTGAAGAGAGATGGGAAAATAAAGGCAACGGACCGATTTAACAGGAGAGAACGGAAAAATTTAAGAGCCCAGCGTCTCTATCTGAACCGCTCTTTCATATCTTCGCACGAATCTTGAGGAAATCTAACCGTCCAAAAAACTAGCCTACAAGAGCAGTTTACATACCGATAGTAGTATAGCCATTCTCTATATATATATATATATACTCTTGAGGCGTTTTGCTCAGCTTCTTAGAGAAAAAAATAGTTTTCAAAGATTACATATTTTAAACACATAGATGTATTATAATTTTAAATTTAGGTTTTGGAATCGAAATATTAATTATAACTTTCTCCATAATTTGTACCTCCCCAAAAATCTCACTTGTTTTTTTATTTAACTTCCAAGAAATAAATAAAAATGTAAGTATATATCATAGTTTATACCAAACGTTATTTCATTAAAACGAATGTACATTTTTGTTCAAATGAGTGTGAATTTCAATTAAAATGAGAATGTATTTTGGACGGTTCTAGCTAATTAATGATGATCTAAAAGTTCAAATATGCCTATCAATCTGTTTAAAACTAAAATTCATGGGATTTCATTTTTTTTTTTGTGAAAGTGCGCTCTAATGTAAAGGGGCGAAGTTAGAAATGTATCTTAATTACGAAAACAGAATTTTGAAGATAGAACAAATAAATAGAAACTAATTTATAAAGTAGAATATTTTTTGTCTCTAATTTAATGTAAGGGTAGTTTGGATCGCAAAGAATAAGAAAGAATAGCTTCTTTCTGGCTCCGTTTGGATGAGGTGTGGGAATAAGGGACTAGGAATATTTTCTTTCTAGGCATCCAAACAAGTTAGGAATAAAAAGAAAAATAATTTCTTCCTAGGAATAATATCTTCCAACAATTATATATACATAATTTCAACAAAATTAGCTAAATACTAATAACTAAATGAAATTTTATGTGCTCTTTAATTAGTATATTTATTTAATATTAAAATAATATTATTCAGTAATTTATTTAAATTAATATCAATTTGCTTATTTCTAACTCACCATCCAAACAACATTTCTTATTCCCGGAATAACATCTTCACACTCTTCCCAAAGTTACACACTTTTCAATATTTTTTTTCTAAAATCTTTATTCCTTCCTTATTCCCATAAACCCTAAATACAGTTATTCACATTTAAATTTTGGAGAGTGGGAACAAATGATATAATTTAAAAAAAAATCCAAGAAATACACATGAAAATTATATTTTGAAGCACGGGGACAAAGCTGTCTTTTTAGTCCCACCACGGCCGCTCCTGCTAGTAGGGGGAACAAGATCCTCTGGTCGTTTTTCGATCTTAGCCGTCCGATTTAATCTCAAAGGTTATGGATGTCCCGTGAATAATAACATATTGATGGGCCCGAAAAAATTTAACGGTTGAGATTAAATCGGACGGCTGAGATCGAAAAACGATAGTCATTTCACTACACCAAAAAAGATTATTAGTACCGGACCATTAGTACCTGTTTTTAAGAAAATCGGTATTAATAATAAATCGTGGCAAGTTTGTAATTGTCAGACTTATTATTTAGTACCAAAAACCGATACTAAAAATCGCTGAAAAAATTTAAAAAAATAGTTTTCATTTAGTACCGATTTTTTATAAAAAAAAACTGGTACTAAATAATTGATTTATAGTACCGGTTTTTTATAAAAAACTGATACTAAATTGCCGACAAAAATAAAAATAACTGTTTTTTAATTAGAAAAAATCAATTATTTAGTACCAGTTTTTTATAAAAAACCGGTACTAATTGAAAAACGTTTTTTTTCAGGCGATTTTTAGTACCAGTTTTTTATAAAAAACCGGGTACTAATTGAAAAACGGTTATTTTATTTTTCAGTAGATTAAACCTTGTCTCATTCTCTCTTCAAAATCACAAGTCACAACCGCCTGAACCAGATAGCATTGATTTAGTACCGGTTTTTAAAAAAATAAATTTAGTACCAGTTTTTACTTAAAAACCGGTACTAAACTTTTAAAATTAAATCTATTTTTTTTAAATATAATTAGTACCGGTTTTTAGTTAAAAACCGATACTAATTGTGTTTGCCGTCACTTTTTACCTCTTCCTAGTATCGGTTTTTTATTGTTTTTAGTACCCCTATTATTAGTACGGTACAAAACCGATACTAATAATATGTATAAAACCGGTACTAATGCTCAAATATGGCGTAGTGTTTTATAAAAACAACCTGAGGATCCGAGTCCGCTAGTAGGGTGCATTGTAATGTATGCATAATTTACTTGGGGTTTAGATTATTAGAGGATTATATATCGAGACTGTTTGAAGTTTTTAGTTAAAATTATCCCTAGCATCTTATACCTCATATAATTTTTTATTTTTTTCGCACTCTTGCTCCAACTTTCCGAAAGGAAATAAAGAGAAGTGTTTATTCCAACTAAAAATGTTGGTATTATAAGTTTTGTATGCATTTCAGTGGATGCGTACAGTGTTAATATAGAGGCTTTTATTTCAAAGTGAACATTTCAGATAAAAATATGACTAATTTTTAAAATTGATGTGTATATATGATTAGACTTAATTTGAACCATCCGATCTATAATGAACGAAAGGTCTTGCAGCATATGTATATTCACACCGAACCAGATAGCATTGATTTTCATGGTGCCAGGGTGGAGGGGTTATTTGGACTTCGCATCCTCTGGATGGCCATCCAGTGGATGGTTTCGATCTCAGCCGTCTGATTAAATCTCAATGGTCATAGATGCCCCGTGCATGATACTAAGATTGATAGGCCTGAAAAAATCTAACCGTTTAGATTAAATCAGACGGCTCGGATTGAAAGACGTCCACTGGATAGTTGAATACAACCATCCAGAGGATACGGATCCGGGTTATTTGTGCCAGTAGTTAAGCGACATTCACCGTCCGATTCTTGTGCAGCTTAGTACCATAAGTGCTAGAGCTAGATGCTATAGACCTAATATTGTGAGAGTGTAATTGAATCCCTGATATTATTTTACATACGTTTGTTCGTCAAATTTTAGGCAGATCTTAGACAATGTCATAAATATGTATTGTTTTTTAATGCAAAAGATTTAGAAATCAGACAACCAAAGTATTATTCTCACAAAAATTCAAACTCAATTTTTCTGAAAATAGTGATATTGTCTCCTCGAAATGTTGGGTTATGTGTTAGGGGAACATAAATTCTCTTTTATTTTATCCTGCATTATGGTATTTTCTTTATAAAGATATGATTCAATTATAGTCCATTAGTCGTGTTAGTAAAAGTACATATATACACGATTGTTATCCCGGCATTGTCATTTATACTTGTCAGAACCCTTGTCAGTACATAATGACATGACATTAAATGATGTGCAAACAAAAAGAAACACATATCATATGCTATCATGTTGTCCCTCTCCGAAGAACTTTCGGCAGCTTTTGTCATACTGGGATAGTATCCCCCTTGGACACATAAAGTCTAACGTTTCTCTCAAAAAAATCAAATAAAATAAGAAGTCTAATGTCTATGAAAAATTAAAATAGATAAATAACCTATTATACATACAAAATATGCAATATCAAACGATAGTGCTGGTGAGCTTTTTTGGTTCCATTAATTTCTTTTTCTTCAAGTTGACAACGACAGAATATTCAGCTTAAAATGATGCCAAAAAATGGCCAATATGGAGCAACCAGCCCTAACCTCTGCTTTTTTTCTCTCTTATTTTTTCTTTTTTAACCTTTTTTGGTACTTTCTCATGAACGGGTTCCAAATTTTAAGTCAAAGTTGCTTTAAATAGCGATTGATCGATGAGGTCGGTCTCGTTTCTCCAAGTATTGAACTGATTCAAAGTAGACTAGTTGAATTAAAACACAACTTGTAACGCAGGAAATGTTTCTTTACATGTAAATTAGTATTCTTTAACAATTGCACACGATTCTTTTTTTCTTGTTCTAGCTAGTTGAAAACCGTTATTATAAAAAATCCTAGCCAAAATACAATATACCAAAGTATATATACCAAATGGCACCGTAATTTCAAGGAATAATTTTAGTTTCTTAACGCATAAGTGCAAGCAAAATATTGATTCAAACGTATTTCAAAAAATATATATATATATATGATTCAAACAGAGGGGATGAGTAAAAACGTAAACGCAGCTTCAGAAAAGGACAAATTATGTGAAACTATCATTCCCGACTTTGAGCAGTAGACAGTAGTGCATGGTCGCTGTCCAAGGGGCAAGGCCACAAGGGCCATATCATCTTAAAAGAAGTCATGCTCGGGCCGCTCGGCACATTTAAAAAGTTAAGTTTGAAATAGTTTATAGTAATTTAATTGAAAAGTTCTAGAGAGAAATTGATAGTGAAGTATATATAGTAAACTAAAAACATAAGGACATTTGCTGAATATAAGAGTTCGAACTTATATGAAATCTCAAATAGATTCATGGAAACAATCTTCTAAATTGATTAGATAATAAAAAATAAGAGAAATTTTCAAAAAAGATTTAAATCACTCTTAAGTTTTAATTACCACGATCTAAGACACTTATAATAGTTTATATGTGCACTTTGCTATAGTATCATTCTGCGCTTCCAGCATTACTGCAATTTTTGTATTACAGCAGTACAGTAATACACCGATCTATTCTATTAATGAAAAAGTTATTGAACATTTTTTTTTTCAATTTTCATACATGCACTTATAAATAAAGGGGGCAAAACTAAAGCAAAAAATATTTTGGCGGCTGAATGTGAACCAGTTTGTGGTTGCAAATTATATTAAATAGTCTAACTTACCCACTGAACTAGTAGGTAACTTTCTTATCTACGTTTAATGCCACACACCTTTTTTTGGTCAAAAAAATTTAAAGACTATAGTTTGCTGTGTAGTTTAAACAACTTTCCAAGCAATGAAAATTACCTCCATCTAACTTTCTGCAATAGGATAACTGAATTTATTACATTAAAAAGGTACTAGAATCATAGTTTGTCCAAAATAGAAAACTGAATTTCTTATCTATATATAAAAGACATAGGGATGTGAACTTGCAGTCTAACGGTAAGAATGTGGACTTTCGGCCGAATTATCATCTTTAAGTTCTAGAACAAAATTGTTATCATGCATCACTTATCAATTGAATTGCAACTAGAGAATTAAATCAATTAATATGTAAATTAATGTAAATATCACAACGGAAACTTCAACAAAGTTGGTCGCAAATTCAAATTCAAATTTCGAAGCATCTTGATTCGAACATTTAGATTTTTTATTTAATCATTTTTCACATTTCTAATTTCGAAAGTTAATATCTAGAATTCAAAACATGCAGCTATTTTTTAAGTTTTACATAAAGTGATTATTTAGGTCACATGAAGTAAACAACTAAAAAAGTCACCTGAGATAGAATATGAGAGACATTGATAGAGAGCTAAGAGAGGTACTGATCAACTCAAAACTGCCAAAAAAAATGGACTAGTAGCATGACCGTAGAAAAGAAAAATTACGTACGAGAAGCATTACAGGTCGACCGATTTTTTTTCTTTTTTTAACTAAGAGCCCCAAGGAGATGTTCCAAGATTAAAACTAACAAAAAACTGAGTCCCTACAAAGAGCTCGACGGAAAATAACAAGAGCTTCCATCAAAAATATCAGTTTAGAACTAAATTTTAGAATATTGAATATCTTCCGTTGTTTGTTCATTTTAATTAGCAACAATGGCTATTGATTTTCTAGATCACAACGAATAAATACTTAATATCAATCAAGCAACAAAAAAGTTTAAATTGACCGAAGTTTGCTATTCACTTTACAGCTGCCAACTATTTTACATAACAGTAAAAATGATATGCTACAGTGATATAATGGCGTTTAAACAATTTTATAAGCTAGTATAATTACAGTGCTAGTTAAAATTGTGAGGTTCGTAAAGCAAAGATAACTAATTATTACCGAGATCTAAAATTTTGAAAAATCTAAAAATGGATGTAACAAATAGAATTCGCCACAAACTAACACCCCAGCAACATTTCCAAGAAAATAAACTAATACGCTGCAATGCAAAGCGACTTTCCAAACCACAATATAAAAATTGTTACTAAGATCCCATAATATACAAGCCACCTAAGTACAACAAGGGTCAGAAAAATTGCCACACCTCTAAATATCATAGTTTCGGCTAAAATACAGAAGCTAATCTAATCTAACCTCAGTGGCCATTTTCCTAATGGAACGAAAATACAATTGCAACCCTGCAAGAGACCCAATCACCCTCCATTGGCATTACATTGTGCACTTTCACACAACAATTTGAAAGTATTTTAAAAAAAAATTCCATTGTATTCCCCTGCAAAACCTCATAATACTTCTTATATCCAAAAAAAAGAGAAATATCCCCTATATGACAACTCTTTCCCAATTGATTTCAAAAAGAAAATGATAGAAATGCCCCATTTGCTTCAGTCTCCATGAAATAAGTGGGAAGATCCATTTCATCATCTTTGTGTAGAAAACTTGTCTAGGGTTGATATCCTCCTTTACAGGAGCACACCAGGTATTGTGAGATTCTCAAGGGGTATACACGAAATATTTTCTAGCCTCGCCAGCTGTTCTGTTTTTTTGCTTCGAAAGTGGCACCATCATTTAGCATATCTTGTGCATCAGTCTCCATACCAAGTTTGGATAAGGCAAGGGCTTGTAGGTAAAATGCTGTTGGCCACTCTGGCATGCAAACTTGTGCCTGCATTGCATCCCTCAATGCCAGCTCAGATTGGCCATTCATTAAATAGGAAAAGCTTCTTCTTGCAAAAACCGTGGCTGATGGTGAAGACATCATGTTCACCAACTGTGTAATTGCCAATTGTATTATTGCACATATGAGTAGTGATTACATTACATATTTCTGACATTTTGGCTAATTTATTGTTTGTAATTTTCTTTACTTTTAGAGGTTTCCTAATATGTCAGTGCAGAATTTACGAAAGACGTTGATATTTTAAGAGAGGAGATATTAAATTGGACTGAATTATGTACAAATTTCAAGAAAAGGGACAATGGAAGGTACCTTTGAATAATACTCGATGGCTGTCTTAAAATCTTTGTCTCGGAATGCAATGTCTCCAAATTTCTTTGTATTGAGCATCTCTTGCACTTGCTGGGTCCATTCTTGGAATGAAAGCTAAAAGAATTGAAAAATAAAATGCTAAGGAACAAAGCTCCTTCAACTAGGATGCATAACTTGTATTAGTTATAAGAGATTTAAAGCCAAAAAAAGAAAATCTTGTCCAATTTCACTAAAAGCATATTAGTTCTTTTATAATGTCTAAAACTATCAAATTGTCCTGAGCTGACTAGTTTAGCCAAAAGCTCACTAGTAACTAAAAACAATCTAACCAAACCTCTTGCAACCATACTTGATCTTTCAAAATTACCTCATTTTCGGCACCTTCTTCATCCTTGTAACCGGTTTTCAGCAAGATATCATGAACAGCCGTCAGGTCCATAGTTGAGCATGCTTTTCCAAGTGGAGATAGAATTGTTGGCAGAACTGCTGTCGTCTTTGTTATCCCCAATAGCACATGTGAAGCTACCTAAAATGATTTTGCAATGGGAATCATTGCTATGAGGTTCATCACAGATGCCATATAAAAACCAGTTGGGGCCTCTAATTTACAAAAATTTATTTGCAATTGCACAAGGGGTAATTGCATAGAAACTGAGAACTACCCTTTTGGCCCAAGGGCATTCATCAAAAAAAAAGAGAACTACCCTTTTAAGGGTTAGTGAAGCAAAATTGGTTTCAATTGAGATTAATCCATAATAAGCTGGGCACAACACTGGAGTGTTGACATTAATTAATAAGGTAAATTGCACCTCTGATGGTTCAATCGTGGATAAATTACAGTAACATTGTCCTGAGGACAAAGTAAGAGGTAAAGCAAACTGAAATTATGAAATCATTTCAAGGGTTATTTTGGCTTTATTTGAGCTTGAACGCAATCTTTAATTTTTACCTCTTTTTGCTTTTGAAGAGGCCCAACTGAAGAAAGAAGGAATTTGATGTTAGGTCGGTCTCTGGCCTCAAATTGAAGGCATTTTGAGGCAAGATCAATTAATTTGGTGGCATCTTCATTTGCATATTGGCCTTCCAGTGATGAGTCTATCAAAAGTAAAATATTCTTTCCTCGTATTAAGTCCAATGCCTGAAAGGTACCCAAATCGAGTTAACATACCACTCTCACAGATATATGAAATGTACCAGTGTAAAAGTCAAATTTGACAATGCGATTGGGACTAAAAAGTATAGAATAGACTGGGATTAATTGAGGCAGTTATATATGGGGAGAATTGACCTTGTTGGGTTTCATTTCTAGCCTACCCCAACTTGTTTGGGACAAAAGGCTTTGTTGTTGTTGTTGTTGTTGTAAATATGGGAAGCATTGAGGTGCAATTGCACATTTCCTATGTTCCTTCCATGAACTAAATAATGAAGTTGCTTTATTTATGCATCGGGTAAAAAGCTACCATATGCTTAGTGCAAGTAGGCACCCACTAAGTATACAATGCAATCACAATATACAATAATATAATCTTCTATAGTGACCCAATGATTAAAAAAAAAGTAGAGGTAATTATGCTTATTTCACTAATTATTGAAGAAGAAGAAAGCCATACGTGGCTAGGAGGAATGTGCTTGCCACTCAAGAGATCCAATAAAACTGTTCCATAGCTATATATCACACTTTCTGGAATAACTCTTCCTGGAGGAGGAGAATGATATGACAAGTGAATAAATAACTAAGTAAAACAAACATAGTATTACAAGTACTAATATTAATTCTCATGATATGCTCCAGAACATTTTGGCCGGGTACTAGCCCAAATTCTCCTTTTTGTCCATCACAAATTATGTGTGCGTATACAGTATCCATGAGTGGCCAGTAAGTGGAATTAATAACCTTTGCACTTTTAAATTAAACTAAATACAACTGTAAACCTGTTCGTAAAAATTCAGGAGGTGTATAGGCTAAGTTTGTACTGTAGCTCTTCCCATCACGGCTATTCTTCATCAATCCAAAGCTTGACAACCTAGGATCACCTTCCTGTCAAAAAATGCATAAAATAAAGTGGTAATTTTTAAAAATTTTCTTAAAATCTTTATACTTCTTTTTTGCATGTTCAAAAGACTTTATTTTGTACCTCGTCAAAGAGAACCCTGTAAGCGTTCAAGTCATGATAGAGCCTCCTATTTTCAGTATTACAATGATCGAGCGCTTGTGCAATATAATATGCCACCCTTAATCGCATTTCCCAAGGCAAGGGCTGCTTATCCCCTATGCAAATTCAAGTAGATTACAATGGTGTTGCAACATGCATTTTGACTTGGAAGAACAACTAATAAATACTATTTGAATATCAAAACTATAATAGTAGTTTCAGTTATGATTTTTTTTTTGTGAAAATCAATTCTATTTGTTACAAACCAAGCAAGCTCTGGAACATTATGTAACCACAGCACGGGGATCCGGAACTGCTTCAAAGCAGTCAGTTTGAATCATTTTTCTCTTTTTATTTTCACAATCATCATAGGTTCTTTGCTCATGTTTACTCTATGTTTCATCAAGTTTGTGGAATTGCGTCTCTTTACTGCATTTGCACCAGCCATGACATACACAAGCTTACCATAAGAAATGAAAATATAATTTAGAAATAAGAAAAAAGAATCTATAAATGAGAGGCATACAATGGAAGAGATGCTTGGAAAGAGTATCATTTGGCATGTACTCTGCCACTAAAAGCCTCTCATCGCCTTCAGCACAGCATCCAATAAGATTTACAAGGCGTTTATGTCTTACTTTTCCTACTCCTGCTGCCTCTGCCTATATTTTTATTAACAGAATTAAACAATAAAACAATTAAAATCAATATAGAACAGCTAGTTTTCCAAATTTTCTCCATGCAAAATACAAAATATCAACAGCAAAAAAAGACACTATTTCCAACAACTCCATTGTTTTTGAAAGAGAACTGCCCTTCATTTTGCTGCAATTACTGCCGCAAAAAAAGGAGATAATTATATGCATAATCAAATTGGAGAGAGGCATCTGGTATATTATCCACTGTTATGGGGTTATAAAAGAAAGTATTGAAAAATTGCCCCTGAAATCAATCCTAAACAAGTTCTAATTATAGTTAAACACAAGTACACTCACACTCCCCTATCTAATATAGCACAAGCATTCAAGTTATTTCCTCATTGATGCTAATAATTATAGGTAATCTTCCCATACTACTTCACTTTTAGTCGATCCCCTTTTTATTGAGTAGTGGGACCAATTAGAAAAAACACAATAGTGGGGCAAATCAACAAGAACCCAACCAAACTTAAAAAGCAAATAACCAAAAAAAGTTGCTTCCTTTTCTTTTTCCTCCCTTCTTCAGTGACATCTTTGCTTACCACAAACTGTTGCGGATCTGGCCATGATTGTTTAGAAAACCTCTTGACAGCTATAAGCCGGCCTCCATCAAGCCTCCCTCTGTACACCACATTAGGCGCCTTCTCTCCACTCTCTGACACGATCAAATCCGTGCTAAACCCTTTCGTCGCAGCTCTCAGCTCAGCTAGACCATACTCCTTGAAAGCTGGCACCTTATCCTGATCGCCTCCAGTACCATCTCCATTCGCTTCAAAAATAAAGAAAAATAGAAATGAAATCGAGCATGGAAAGAGAGACAAAGAGATAGAGATGAGTATGAGCTTGTGTTCGTACCAAGATCTGCCTTGTCGGGCAAAGGTTCTGGTTCGTCGGATGGTGGAATGGCGGCCTTTGATTGGAAGCAACCCATACCGAGAGAGAGGGATCTAGAGGTTGAGATGCTAAAAAATGGAAGAGCATAAGGGAAAGGGATGAAACCCTAGAAAGAGAGAGAGAGAAAGAGAGAAAAAGAGAGGTGGTATGAGGTATGAGAGAGAGAGAGAGAGAGAGGTGCGAGTGAGAGAGCAGTGAAGAAGGAGAGCAGAGAAGGAGACTGGAGAGGAGGCAGGGTTCCAGAGAGACGCTGCGCAGAGAGGATCCGATGTACCCTTTTCAGCACTCTGCATTTATTTCAGCTGCTACTTTTCTCTGCAATTATTTCGCTACAATTATTCACCTGTTAACTGAATTTGAATATTCGGACGCAGCAGTTCCCCAAGTGCAAACTCATGACGAAATTTGAAGTTTAAGAAATCCTTGATTTAGTGTTCTAACATTAATAGTGATTTAAAATGCTTTAAGTATTCAATTTATTAATATTAAATTAAATTATGAATTTAGTATTCAAATATTAATAATAAATTAAATTATTAATTTAGTATTCAAATATTAATAATAAATTAAACTATTTAGTATTCAATCGACTAGAATGTTAAGACAAATGCCCAAAATGCAGTGAAGTTTTCATGAAGTCCTTATTTTTTGCAATACACCAATAGAAGAAATTCATTATGAACTTATGATGGACACAGTATGATGTGTTAGAATTCAACTAGTAGCTCGACTGGAAAAACTCAAAAAAGGTAAATTACTAAATTTTTTTAGGAAACTTTGTAGATGCTACTAAGTTAAGTTACTAAGGGGCTGTTTGGATTCCCCAAGGAATTTGGAGAATTTCATCTTCCTACCATAAATTTATTATAAACAATCCAAATTCTTCACAAAGTTGCACATTTTCTAATAAATTTATTCCTAGGAATTGCAACTTTCCCAAATTCCTAAACGATCCAAACGGCCCCTAAAACTTATTTTCTAATAAAAGCAACTTAATTAATATATGAGACTTTTCCTTATATGTTACTTAGTAATTCCAATAGAAGTGAACTCAGTATATGTATATCTAATACAACCATTTTTTTAATATGATAATTAATTTCTGATTTAGTAATAAAAGACAAGGTATATCTTGCATGGAGATAATGGATCCAAAACTCAACTATAAAATTTGTTGCACACAATTTCAGTTGGGACGGTTGACCCATTTTATTAATTTTTCAGGTCTGAACTTATTTTACCTAATCAGTCCAGATGAAATCATTTTAACCGTAGAATTCCAGAGAGGACTGGAACCAGTTTAATAATTTTCCATTTAATTCTCCCATAAATATCAAGTAATTAGATATGACTACTCTACCACAAGTTTTCACTTTTGCTGCTCATTGGTATACATACTTTTCTTTTATCCAAACAATATACAAGTCAATAACGGTTTGCAAGTTGCAACTTCCTTGGAAATGTAACATTTCCTGTTTAACCGTATTAGGCCCTGATCGGAAACGCAAACAAGCGCGAAAAAAAAAAAAGAAAAGAAATTTGACGCGAAATCGTTCTGGCGATCAGCAGTGATAAGAGGAAATCGCGAGAGTTCAATCGCTCACCGGAGAAAGAAAAGATCCAACGGCCGAAACGAATTCTCGCCAAATTTCTTGGTTTCTGAGCGGAATTTACGGAGCCAAAATTTTCTCGCCAACTCTCGTGAAATGAACTCTCGCACACCTCCTTCCTCAGTTCTTATCAGAAAATTTAGAAAAGAAAAAATTCCATTTCCGATTCTCACGCTAAATTTATAATTTCCGATCAGGGCCCTTAATGATATCAAAGTGGAAAAGGATCATGGTGGTATCCTCGCGGAGCCCGAATCATAGTATATATTCATCGGTTGAGGTTTAATTATATAGTTCTATAGTTTTTTTTTTTTTAGAAGAATTGGCAGCGGCTATATAGTTCTATAGTTGCATGGATATTCCTTAAATTCTGTTAAACAAGAAATGATTGGATTTTCAAATTTTAAATTCAATAGTTATATATGTTAGGAAATTGCCCAATTTTAATTTTGTGACTAATTACCCTTAATTAATCCAATTAAAACACAAGCAACACGAGATCTAGTACTTTAAGCAATAGACACAAAGAGAAAGAGGAGAAATCGATACCTCCCGCGAAATCGTATTCGCGGGGCTCGACCAAGGCATGGGAATCGATGGCGTGCCTTCTCCACCGTCTCCACCACGTCTCGTAACCGCCCTCGAGTCCACCAAGGAGGATTAATCACGTTCTACAAGGTACGTGCTAGCATACCCAAAGAACAAGCCTAATCCCTATGGTTTTCTCTCTTGCATCAATCAACAACCTTGATTTAGTGGAGAGAAAATAGCTCAACACATGAGCAAATAAGAGGGAGAGAGGAGGAAGGTGGCGGCCTAGAATGGGAGGAAGAGAGGAGAGAGAAAAGTCTAGGTGGAGGCTCTCATAAGTGGTCCTTATATAGAGCACAAAACCTAATTGACCTCTTGCATAATTACAACTATGCCATCCCACCTACCACCATATTGGGCAGCCACGAAATGGGCCTATATGGGCCATTAAACCCCTTCATTTGGACCATCAATTCATATAATTAAGGTCCCTCAACCTTGCTCTTTAATTGGGCTATATATTTGCTATTTAAATAACGGCCCAATTCATCAATATAACCATTTATATTAATAAGTGTTGAACTAAATTAATTATTAACTCATTAATAATTATTTTAGGATTAGTTAATGCATTAATTTATTTCTATATGATCCATTGACTTAATTAATTATAACGGTTCGCAACGGTATATAATTAATTAATCAATCTTATCATATTTCCACAGAACTTACTGCTGTGAATAAATAAATAATGCACTGTGTGATTAATGTCCTATTTGTGTGACCCTTTGAGGATTTATGCTATGTTGGCCATGGAATTAAATCGTTATTTAATTCCAATAATCATAAGCGGTATCTAGCAACACGTTATGACTCCCAATTCGCATAAATAGTGTACTGCTACAATATTTCAATCCTGCATAAGAGAATAAATATGTTTCTCTATTTTGATTCTTATGTCACACGATATCATCGTATAATCCAAGATAGGAATGTGTCATTCTTGCAGATTATACGTTTCTTGATCTAGAGTTGATCGCTTAGTTGCGCGCATACGATCCAACTCCATCAAGGGGCCCAAACAGATATCATCACTCACTAAGTGAATTAATGAGGGACATACGGTTTTCTTGATGATTAGCTTTTCCCCGCACAATTCAAGAGAACATAAATAAAGTCCGTATAACAGCCCTTATCGGGAATCAGCGGTAGACAATATTTATTGAACCTATCCTCATGTGGAAAAGATAAACATCTCAAACTTAGAACCAAAATCATAACGAAATAAACAATGACACTTAACACAATCCATATGTTTATTTCGTTGGGTCAAGTCCTGTACTATGTTCCATAACATATACATATGCAATTAAGTTGGTAACTCTTTACCTATGATTTGTAGAACTTAATCATCACTTAACTTGCATACTAATCTTATATGATAATTAATGTTCCTTGTTAATTATCAAGATTATGGACCGTTTAGATTTATTATTGTCATTCTAAAGAATGATCCACAGAGATCTACAATTCAGATCCTCAACCTGAATGATCTGTCAATAATAAACCTAGGAACAGATGATAAAATATCATCCAAAACATAAACTAATATTTAAGTCATTAAATTATTGACTTCTAGGACATAACTCTAACAATCTCTCACTTGGCCTAGAGTCAACCAGTAGTGACTTCTAGCCAACGAAGAATTGAGAACAATGTCATATATCTACATATATACATGTCTCGGACCTCAAAATAAATAATACGCTTATAGCTAGTTACTCATACGTCCACCACGTATGGATGCATAACTGCATCTCGTATACTGCTCAAGGTAGAGGTCGTGCTAGAGTGTTCGCTGTGTTCGCGAACCTATCCAAAAATTGTTCGACCATATATATATATATTCTCCTATATATATTCTTGATCACCATCATATGATATCAAGTGATATCGTTATAGATCATATTTGAATCTCCAATGTAACATTGGGTTCTTTAGGAGTAAGTTATAGTTCGAGATGCTTAGAACCATAATAACTCAACTAAGAAATCGATCCGAAATAAACTTCTTTTATTGCTCCACAAGTTGCTATGTATTTTGCTTTGGTGACGGAAACGGTTGTAATATTCCATTTAGAACACCTTCTAAACTTACAACACCACCTTTTAGCAAAATATGTATCTCAATTGTGATTATATCAATCTTTCGAAAAACTAGCATTAGTGTAATTAACTTACACGAGCTCCTTTTAAGAGATGAAACATTATATCACTCTTTCTCATAAGGTACTCGAGGATATCCTTGACTATCGTCCTAATGTGTCTCTCTTGTATCCATTTGACAACTGTTTGTCATATCTGATCGATGGGAAACCAAGTCTCAAAATAAAAACCTCGTGTCTGCCGATCTAATCGTTTGTAGAACAGCTTGAGGGTCGAATCCACAGGGACGGTGTTGGAATATTAGTCTTTTACTTTACTAAACTAGATAGACGGTTCAACTCTTAAGTAAATTAAGGGTTGTAGGTGAGTCTAAATCCTAAGTCTAGTTCAAGGTCAAAACAAGAATTAATAAGAGAGATTCAACAAGTCACGTAATTCTAGGGTTTCTGGTTGCTAACACTTCTTCTTAGTCCCAGTTCCAGCGGCCCGCTGACTCTCGTAGCGGCCCGCTAAAAGAACTTAGGTCGCTGATCTATTAGACTGGTCGCTGGCTACTTGGCGGGCATAGACAACCTCGCTGATTCACTCAGCGGCCCGCTAGGATTAGCGATGTGGTTGCAAATTGACTTAATTCAGTTGATAATTGTGCAGGGATAATGGCTTAATTAAGGTCCCTAGATCAAACTCTCGTTTAGGTCTGGTTATCAATTAATTAACCCAATTTCCCTCGTATAGAATCTAGATTTCAACTATCGTTTCTTGGTCTAGTTTCTACAAGTTTATACCTTTCTAACCTATGAAATCCTTGAGTTTTCACTCTTGGAAAGGACTTAACTCTCGTTAATTAGTCCTGGTTTAACCTTTCAGTTTACAACCTTCATGTTAATCATAACCATGCCTAATAGTCTAAGTTTATTTGGACTTAACCACCTAGCAATTAAGCGAGCTCTACTTAACGGGTGTAAACAAATCTACTTAGACAATCATGGCATAATCAATTCAAGCAAGGTATAAAACACAAAGATATCAAATAAACTAAATAAACATGCAATCAACAACTAAGAATTCGAGTTTACAACCATAGCCCTAAAACAAACAATCAACAACTAAAAGACATCATACAAACACAAGAGAAAATGAGAATAAGGAAAGATTACAACCAATTGCTCTTGCGTGTGTCGAAATCTCCTATCAAACACGTTTCTTGCTGTCGCAATCAACCTGCTTGGCGCTGCCACGATCTGGACTTGAGACCTAACTCTCAAATAACTCAATATCTAACCCTAACTTGACATTGGATTTGGTCTCCTCTTGTTCTCTTCCTTGTTCTCCTCAAACAGGTCTTTAATAGGCTTTGGGAAGGTGTAGAAACGCTGGAAATAGCTGAAGACGTGCTCTGGATGCACCTGGAGTCGGTAGAAACCGCCATCCGAATATAGAATTGCCAAATCGGGCGTTTCTGCTAAATTTGGCAGTTCCAGGTCTGCGGGCCGCTGGGCCTTTCAGCGGGTCGCAGGAAAATGTCAGCACTGCGTCCTGTCAGTATTTTGGGCATATCTCCTTCATCCGAACTCCGTTTGAGGTGATTCAAGATCCGTTGGAAAGCTTAGAACGAGCTCTTCAACTTTATGGACTTATCCAAGTCATTTCTTGTCCAGAATCTGCAATAAAATTAGAAACTATGGTAGTAACTCATTCTTGACATAAAAACTCTAATTAAACTAACCTAAACTTATATAAACTACCTAAACTATGTAAACTCAAGACAGTTGACTTAGTTTGGAGACAAAACAGTACCTGAACATGCATATAAAATCCACTCATCAAATCCCCCCAAGTTTAACCTTTGCTTGTCCCCAAGCAAATATTTATCTTAAAAGGATGGTTTGGCTCTAAACTAAAACAATGACTTGAGACTTACAAGTTATGAAAATTCTTAACATGCACAAATATCGTGATTCGATTGAATTATTTAGACAATTTTACAAGCTTTTTCAAATTGAATTGAGTTGTCCCAAACGACCCACGCTTACCCCACGGGTGAAACACTTAGGATACTTGTAACTATTGCCCATAACTTACCTTGTTCAATTCCTAAACTTGTTGAATTTTCAAAGTTTGACAATTGACTTTGCAAATAGACTCGGGATCACACCCTACCAACACAAATAACATATCATATCAATTTTTTTTCACAACCAAGCTCTTGAGTACTTGAACCGCTATATTGATTTTCGAAAACGCATTGGAAATCGAACTAAAGTGAGGCGGAAAAAAGGGTACAACTCCTCACCCATTCTATTCCAAAGTTTTTGGGTTAACTTTTTAACTTTTCTCCCGGGGCTAGGAGGTTTTCCCGCGGTGGAGAGGTTAGCCAAATTACGGTGGATTTATTTTCGAGATTTTTCTCGTTTTTTTTTTCCTTTTTTTTTTAATGTCATGAGCCTTTCTGTTTTTACTCATGATTTATGGAAGTTCTTCTATCCACCATAACCTATAGCTTCCCGCAATGTCCATGGCATTGCACGCTTTTTAGTTCCCCTTTTTATTTACTTTTTTTTTATATACAAGGGTGTGTATTTACATCTTCGACTTTTAATAAACTTGAAAACAACGGTTGTTTGACTCTAGACTTAGTGTTTATTTCCTTAGTTGACGTGCATTTGGGTCGGTAGAATCGATCTTGACAAAATTTGGAAATTAGTTCGATTGGTGGTTGTCTTGGTTACCGATTTCTAATTGGTCAAGTCATTCATACTACTTATCAAATCATCAAATTTAAGTTTCAATCAAGATAGATTATGATACAATACCTACTCATTTCCTAAGGTCACAGGGGCTAGTCGATCAATTAGATGACCCACAAGTCAAATCGAAAATTTTTCTAAAACTCCCTAAATAATTCATTCAATTCACGATATCAAAACTTGTTAAGCATCTCCTAACTTACCTAAATGCAATCTATATGAAATTATCATGCAATAAGACAATTCCTAAATGAAATGCATAATTATACCTGTCAGTTCCAGTTTCAGCTACCCACCGGACTTTTCAGCTACCCACCGAAAATCTCTGCTACCCACCGAAAACTTCAGCGGGCCGCTGAGACACTCTGTGGGCCGCAGATACTGGGACAGATATGAAATTAACACCTAAAATGCATGATGCAAACCTAGATACAACTCCTATTCTCTCCCCCCCAAGTTTAAAACTTTGCATTGTCCTCAATGCAAGTAAAACATAACTTAAAAGAGAGAAAGGAAAGGAAACTCATCAAATTATTGTAGTGGTTGTGAAGTTCGCATAGGGGTTGGTGCGACTTGCAAAACGACTTGTATGCTCCTTCATGGTGTATCCCCCAAGTTTGAGCTCTTGCATACAATTCGTGTAATGGTGCTTCCAAAAGCTGATTTGTCACCTTTCTTCAAACCTAAAACCAACAACAACAATTGATAAGTTATATCTAACTAAAACAACTAAACCTAAATTAATCTAAATGAGAGAAAATGAAAATTTTGAGCCTTGGGTTGCCTCCCAAGAAGCGCTTGTTTTAGGTCACTAGCTTGACCACCTTGCATTTACTCATCTTATCTTCACTTTTCTCCCTCTCCACGCATCATAGTTCTCCCAAAAGTGCTTGAGCGGGTCCTTTGAAATATGTTTGGAGTGTTCTTCTTTGGATGTCATCTTCCTTGGCTCAATTATGATGTGATACTTGATTTGCGATTTGTTGTCTTCCATCACATCAAGTTTCTCCAAACATCTTCTAAGAGTGCTCAAGTCAATTTGGTTGAACTTCTCATTCGTGTTGTCGGATGCCTCGACTTTGAGAGTAGTGTCACCATCTTTCTTCTCTTCAAGTTCATCATTCATGTTCTCAATTGGAGGATGCTTCAATTCCAACTCATTAGATTTGACAATTTCAGCCCTAAATAATCTTTGTGGAAATGGAATTGGAGGGATATAGGGAGGAGGTGGTATGTACTTTGGTTCATCAAATTCCTCTTGTACCTCCCTATTCTCAACTTGTTTGCTTTCAGTTTTGTTGGTATCTAACCAAATTTGGGTCTTCTTGGAACTAGAGTTTTCAAATTCACAATCACTATACAAAGTCAATTCATTGTTTTGTTCATTGTGTGGTCTATATGAAGAATTATTAGTCTCTAACATCCTTTGATGATGGGTAATGAGAGTATTGAGAGAAGATGATATAGATTTCATTTCTTTCAAAAGTTTCTCATTAAATTCGATTTGGTTCTTTTTAAATTCCTCAAACCTTGATTCAACACTTGACATTTGCGTAGATGATCGGAAATTATCAAAACTAGGAAAAAAAATAGACCTATGGTATGGTTGAGACACTAAACCATGATTGTCCAAAGCAAAAGAAGGAAAATCATTCAAACCAGAATTGTATGTCTGTCTGTTGAGGTTCCAGCGGGTCGCAGGATCTCCCGGCGGGTCGCTAAAACTAGCAGTCATGTTTTGTGCTTCAGGTTCCCTCCATACGAATCTCGAACGATCTGTTTGACAGTCAAAAGGTTCGTCGAATCCGATGGGGTTGCTGAAGTTCTGGTTGTCTCCACATGCAATATTGATCGTGTTTTGCACGGTGTGAAAAGCACGGTCAAATTCACTCATGTTCGCATTAAGTCCAAATTGTCTATTCATGTGGTTGATTTCCTTCCAATTATCCTCCGTCTCTTGCTCACGTACCTGAAAAGAAGGAAACATGGTGATAGAAAATATTTTTGGTTTTTTTTTTAAGATAAGATAAGACAAAATAAGTAAGATACAAGGATATAAGGGTGTCTATGCTAAATTACTAAAGCAAAATACCAATATTCGAGCAAACCGTCCCCGGCAACGGCGCCAATTTTGATCGATGGGAAACCAAGTCTCAAAATAAAAACCTCGTGTCTGCCGATCTAATCGTTTGTAGAACAGCTTGAGGGTCGAATCCACAGGGACGGTGTTGGAATATTAGTCTTTTACTTTACTAAACTAGATAGACGGTTCAACTCTTAAGTAAATTAAGGGTTGTAGGTGAGTCTAAATCCTAAGTCTAGTTCAAGGTCAAAACAAGAATTAATAAGAGAGATTCAACAAGTCACGTAATTCTAGGGTTTCTGGTTGCTAACACTTCTTCTTAGTCCCAGTTCCAGCGGCCCGCTGACTCTCGTAGCGGCCCGCTAAAAGAACTTAGGTCGCTGATCTATTAGACTGGTCGCTGGCTACTTGGCGGGCATAGACAACCTCGCTGATTCACTCAGCGGCCCGCTAGGATTAGCGATGTGGTTGCAAATTGACTTAATTCAGTTGATAATTGTGCAGGGATAATGGCTTAATTAAGGTCCCTAGATCAAACTCTCGTTTAGGTCTGGTTATCAATTAATTAACCCAATTTCCCTCGTATAGAATCTAGATTTCAACTATCGTTTCTTGGTCTAGTTTCTACAAGTTTATACCTTTCTAACCTATGAAATCCTTGAGTTTTCACTCTTGGAAAGGACTTAACTCTCGTTAATTAGTCCTGGTTTAACCTTTCAGTTTACAACCTTCATGTTAATCATAACCATGCCTAATAGTCTAAGTTTATTTGGACTTAACCACCTAGCAATTAAGCGAGCTCTACTTAACGGGTGTAAACAAATCTACTTAGACAATCATGGCATAATCAATTCAAGCAATTCAAGCAAGGTATAAAACACAAAGATATAAAATAAACTAAATAAACATGCAATCAACAACTAAGAATTCGAGTTTACAACCATAGCCCTAAAACAAACAATCAACAACTAAAAGACATCATACAAACACAAGAGAAAATGAGAATAAGGAAAGATTACAACCAATTGCTCTTGCGTGTGTCGAAATCTCCTATCAAACACGTTTCTTGCTGTCGCAATCAACCTGCTTGGCGCTGCCACGATCTGGACTTGAGACCTAACTCTCAAATAACTCAATATCTAACCCTAACTTGACCTTGGATTTGGTCTCCTCTTGTTCTCTTCCTTGTTCTCCTCAAACAGGTCTTTAATAGGCTTTGGGAAGGTGTAGAAACGCTGGAAATAGCTGAAGACGTGCTCTGGATGCACCTGGAGTCGGTAGAAACCGCCATCCGAATATAGAATTGCCAAATCGGGCGTTTCTGCTAAATTTGGCAGTTCCAGGTCTGCGGGCCGCTGGGCCTTTCAGCGGGTCGCAGGAAAATGTCAGCACTGCGTCCTGTCAGTATTTTGGGCATATCTCCTTCATCCGAACTCCGTTTGAGGTGATTCAAGATCCGTTGGAAAGCTTAGAACGAGCTCTTCAACTTTATGGACTTATCCAAGTCATTTCTTGTCCAGAATCTGCAATAAAATTAGAAACTATGGTAGTAACTCATTCTTGACATAAAAACTCTAATTAAACTAACCTAAACTTATATAAACTACCTAAACTATGTAAACTCAAGACAGTTGACTTAGTTTGGAGACAAAACAGTACCTGAACATGCATATAAAATCCACTCATCAATATCTTTTGGATACTACACATTGGGGCATATGCATAAATATGGCGTACACAATGAAACTCATAATGAAGGAATGCTTGAACTATTTCATGCACTTTCTCGAATCGAGTTGCAATAGACCGAGTTAAAACACTCAAGTCATGCCATGTGACGTATAGTTAGACATCCTTTCTTGGAGTGTAACTTTCGTGTTTCTAGAACACTTCGTCAATATATGCATATTTGCTCAAACCTAACATCCATCATAATCTATCTTTATAGATTTTGTTTCCTAGGATTAGGTGACTTCGCCCAAGTTCTCATTTGAGAAAGCATTCTCCAAAGAGATCTCGACAATATTCATTTTCTTAATGTTATTCCCAATTTAATGAATTGTTATCTTGAACAATACAAGTAATACAATTATGCTCCCACTGAATATCTTGTTTATACAAGATACTTTTGACGAAGTTCAACTCCTTGACTTCCTTGTCAAAACTTTTATTCCAATCTTCACAACACTTGCTTTAATCCATTTATGGATCCTTGAAGCATGCGTATGTTTTTAGCAATACATAAAACCTCGATTTGTGTCAAATGCACAACATCATCCTTCATTCATACGAAGAAGGCGGTTTTATGTGTTTTTCCATATATCAACATATATGAAATACAACTATTGCCAGAATGATCTTCATTGACTTTTACATAGCCACAAGCAAGAGGTTGTGCTTTGTACGTAGTCAACTAGTCATTGACTTAGACATAGCTACAAGCGAGAAGCCGTGCTTTGTACATAGTCGATTTGTTATCCATGTCGATCTTCCCTTTTGAAGATCTAAAACGTTCTTGATGGATTGCTCCTTCATGAACATCAACCAAGGTCTATACCTTGTTGATATACATGGATTTTATTTAAAGATCATATGAATTCAAACCATATATGTGGGATCGGATCGTTCCATCGTTTTTCTTGTTTATCAACGGATTCTCATATGCTAAGTTTGAGAATGTCGTGAAGCCAATGCACCAAAACGGCTTAGGCAATCAACTCTCGTTGATCTTTTGTAGGATTGGTACTTGAGGTTCATGAACTTCTTCTACAACGATTTGTTGAACGAGTTCTTGATTCCTCATATATTCCATGAGTTTCTCGAACATCATCAACTCGTGAGATGGTTGAGTCATCATTGGAAGGAGCGTACTATTAAACTTCTTTCAAAACAACTTGTGAATGAAGTTTCGCTCAACTCCCACTAAGTACCATGTATGGAGTGACAAGTTTCCCATAAGAGTACTTCTTGTAGTGATGCATAAACTATTTTAATGCTCACTTTACTCCCACTACTTCTTCTTGAGAATTTCAATTCATCAAGACTACATTATGATTAGCAACAACTACTTTGTTCTTATCATATTCGTGGAAGTAGTGCCTTTTAATATAAAGCATCCTACAAATATATAGTGTCTTATTTGGTTTAAGCTTACAAGTCAACAATACTTGAAATAAGCTTCTCAACACCAAATCTCGAGAAGTATTATACTTAGAGATCAAAATCTCGTAAGATACCTTCCTCAATAGACTTCGATGGAACACCATTCAGTGTAAACAATATTGTCCTCAAACATAATTCCCTAATACGAGTCGAATAAGTCAATTTGATTTATTACCGATCGAACTATACAAAATATTGTTCGATACCTCCATTCTTGGACATATTATTCCTCATGGAGCGAGTTATGAAACTACTTTCATACTCTTTAGATAATACTTCAAATCATATGACTTAACTACTTATTTGCCACGATTATTTGTAAGACTTCCATTTTTCTTGAACGGTCTTTTAAACTTCACTCTTGAACTCCTTTGAACTAGTCAAAAGGTTCATACTTATACCTTATCAAATAGATATGTTAATATCTACAATGATCGTTGGTTAAGTAGTAAAGTATCAACAACCTTTCATTACACAAGTACTTATAGGTCTTTATACATCGATATGTATAAGTCCTAATTAATTCACTTGTCCTTAAACCTTCATAGGTTAAAGGTGCTTTTGCCATTTAATAAACATGATTCGCATATCAATCGATTTGAAATCGAATTGAATTACGAGCTCTACGTTACGGAGACTCTCGTAATGCGATTCTCGTTTATGTATGTGACTAAGCGATTATATATAACATGAAAGTCAAATACTTTATGTCAAGTCTTACGCATCCTATTTGTCATTCAAAACTTGCTTATCTATTTCAAGCAAATTCAATCAAGATGCATGAAATCATATAAACAAATCCATAATAAAAGAACTTGTCTTTTACTAAACATAATCATCCATCATCGAATATGAAATGGAGACGTTTTTGAGAGGTTTTAGAATTAAGGTATGCAACCTTCAATTCTAAACAAACTCTTAATAAAGGTAACTATACGTATTCAATGGTAATGACTTAGACGAACAAGTCATTTCCTATACGGAGTTTACTTTACATCTCTCGAACATTCTCTTATTCTTCATTGCTAACACATTTCGTCAAATGCGAGCATATGAACTAGTATCATGTTACTAGTCTAAATTAGAGATAGTGAGATATTTGAACGACAAATACACTTTAGGATTAGAATATTTCTAATCGTCACAATCATGGTATTTCGGACAACCTTTCAAATGCCTCCCATAAACGGCAAATGAAATATCTCATG
Organism: Rhynchospora pubera; assembly: GCA_028095005.1. Taxonomy (NCBI): domain Eukaryota; kingdom Viridiplantae; phylum Streptophyta; class Magnoliopsida; order Poales; family Cyperaceae; genus Rhynchospora; species Rhynchospora pubera. The sequence continues at coordinate 166,358,246 of CM051461.1, read as the reverse complement.
TGGCGTATGGTCATAAATGAGAGTCTCGAAATTTCAACTCATACCTTGGTGAAGTATTTCTTGAATACTTAACCAATTACCTTTTTGCATCAACAAGTGTGCGAAGAAGGTAACTTCATATCCTTTAATACTAGAAAGAGATCGTATGACAATATCAATAATCCTTGATATCGGAGATCAATATCTCTAGTTATCAATTAGCTACTTAAATCTTTCGATTTGTAAGCCAATGAAACGTTCATGTATCCTTTTATAAAAGAAGAATCTCTTTGTCAACTCATACTCTTTATACTCGATCATAAATGATGGAGTTAATATCTACTTTCTCCAAGAACACTTTCTTGAGTAAGTGGATGAGAGCGTACGAGTTAAATCTAGTCCATATGAATTCTCTAATTCAAAGGTCTAGAAATTTTGAATGAGGATACTAGCCATACGCTTTATTGAATAACTTTTCGCCAAAAGTCAATCAATCATCGCGATGCTACGTTCGGGTAGTTTGAGGAAAGTTTTGGGAATTGACATACTCAAGTTTCTCTTCACTAAGATCGTGTCTTAGGAATCGGTATTACTCTTTCAAGTAACTACCTTTTAGAAACGAGTTTGTTTATTTTCAAAGATTGATCGCAACAAAATTAACAATTTAAACATCTATAACAAAATCAATTTACGGTCATATAGTTTATGCAATTGTTTTATTTATAACAAATAAAACTCCCACTACATTTATTTAATGTCCCTAATGTAGTAGGTTTTCCAAGATCCCTATTTTCATTGAGATGATGCTAGCGTCGGCGTGACACCATAACAACTAGATAGAGTAGGTTCTCCAACCAATCATTCCATATGATTCTTGGTTTGTGAAATATCACATGTACATCCACAAACTTTGCCCCGATGTCCAATCCGATTAGAAAACATCGTTAAGTAACCTTTCTCTATTTGCTCCTAGTAAATCCGATTTACACCCCGACACGGATGATGGAACACGATGTCCCGCGTCGGCGAGAATGCATCAATGAACGATCATACACGTTAGAAGGGGATAGAGAGAAGGAGGGCGATTTAACTTAATCATGTTTTGTTTGGGACTATCAATTAAGTGACACTTGTTTGGTGGTCATGTAAGCATACACCCATACCTAGCCTATGACAATTCATAGCAATCACAAGCAATCACATATAAGCATCTCATAGTTGTGGGTTTGTATGGCTCCCGCTTGCATTAGTTTCGCCACATCGTCCATGGAGCAAAACTAATCTAATCCTTGTCCCTCCCACTAAATTCTATAAGGATCTAAATCCTATATAAAATAAAGGTACAAAATACATGTGAAAACATCCTATTCCCATCCTAACCTTAGGGGCATGCAAGCCTCACAAGTTACATCAAAAATTAATCAACAAATTAATTAATTAATGGCACCAAAGGCCGCATTACAAACATTCACACATGCATTCAAATACAACCACAAGGCATTGAGTCTTGAGTCATACTAAACCCACTATCCACCTACAAAACAAAGTTAGCACATACAAGCACTTTGTTTCCAATTAACGATTTTCAAGCATCTTTGCGTATCGTTTGCTATAAGTAAATTCCGTGTACAAATTCTCAATTTTAAACAACCAAACTTGTTTAAATTCATTTAGAAAGTTCTTTCAACATCCCATAACTGAAAGGAGATCAAACAAGGAGTTTTCTAATTAATTTCAACTAGTTTGAATACTTAGAAAAACAGTAATTTACCAAAAAACGTAACTAATGGAATCCAACAAAACAACAGTTTTCGGTCTCCAAAAATTCTCAAATAAATTACTTAAGCTCCTTATCATATTTGTGACTACCAGTAAAAATTTCAAGAAGAGATCTTAAACCATCTGGGAGAATAAAAAATGACAAATCTCTTACAAGTGCACGAATGTTAAGACAAATGCCCAAATATTAATAATAAATTAAATTATTAATTTAGTATTCAAATATTAATAATAAATTAAACTATTTAGTATTCAATCGACTAGAATGTTAAGACAAATGCCCAAAATGCAGTGAAGTTTTCATGAAGTCCTTATTTTTTGCAATACACCAATAGAAGAAATTCATTATGAACTTATGATGGACACAGTATGATGTGTTAGAATTCAACTAGTAGCTCGACTGGAAAAACTCAAAAAAGGTAAATTACTAAATTTTTTTAGGAAACTTTGTAGATGCTACTAAGTTAAGTTACTAAGGGGCTGTTTGGATTCCCCAAGGAATTTGGAGAATTTCATCTTCCTACCATAAATTTATTATAAACAATCCAAATTCTTCACAAAGTTGCACATTTTCTAATAAATTTATTCCTAGGAATTGCAACTTTCCCAAATTCCTAAACGATCCAAACGGCCCCTAAAACTTATTTTCTAATAAAAGCAACTTAATTAATATATGAGACTTTTCCTTATATGTTACTTAGTAATTCCAATAGAAGTGAACTCAGTATATGTATATCTAATACAACCATTTTTTTAATATGATAATTAATTTCTGATTTAGTAATAAAAGACAAGGTATATCTTGCATGGAGATAATGGATCCAAAACTCAACTATAAAATTTGTTGCACACAATTTCAGTTGGGACGGTTGACCCATTTTATTAATTTTTCAGGTCTGAACTTATTTTACCTAATCAGTCCAGATGAAATCATTTTAACCGTAGAATTCCAGAGAGGACTGGAACCAGTTTAATAATTTTCCATTTAATTCTCCCATAAATATCAAGTAATTAGATATGACTACTCTACCACAAGTTTTCACTTTTGCTGCTCATTGGTATACATACTTTTCTTTTATCCAAACAATATACAAGTCAATAACGGTTTGCAAGTTGCAACTTCCTTGGAAATGTAACATTTCCTGTTTAACCGTATTAGGCCCTGATCGGAAACGCAAACAAGCGCGAAAAAAAAAAAGAAAAGAAATTTGACGCGAAATCGTTCTGGCGATCAGCAGTGATAAGAGGAAATCGCGAGAGTTCAATCGCTCACCGGAGAAAGAAAAGATCCAACGGCCGAAACGAATTCTCGCCAAATTTCTTGGTTTCTGAGCGGAATTTACGGAGCCAAAATTTTCTCGCCAACTCTCGTGAAATGAACTCTCGCACACCTCCTTCCTCAGTTCTTATCAGAAAATTTAGAAAAGAAAAAATTCCATTTCCGATTCTCACGCTAAATTTATAATTTCCGATCAGGCCCTTAATGATATCAAAGTGGAAAAGGATCATGGTGGTATCCTCGCGGAGCCCGAATCATAGTATATATTCATCGGTTGAGGTTTAATTATATAGTTCTATAGTTTTTTTTTTTTTAGAAGAATTGGCAGCGGCTATATAGTTCTATAGTTGCATGGATATTCCTTAAATTCTGTTAAACAAGAAATGATTGGATTTTCAAATTTTAAATTCAATAGTTATATATGTTAGGAAATTGCCCAATTTTAATTTTGTGACTAATTACCCTTAATTAATCCAATTAAAACACAAGCAACACGAGATCTAGTACTTTAAGCAATAGACACAAAGAGAAAGAGGAGAAATCGATACCTCCCGCGAAATCGTATTCGCGGGGCTCGACCAAGGCATGGGAATCGATGGCGTGCCTTCTCCACCGTCTCCACCACGTCTCGTAACCGCCCTCGAGTCCACCAAGGAGGATTAATCACGTTCTACAAGGTACGTGCTAGCATACCCAAAGAACAAGCCTAATCCCTATGGTTTTCTCTCTTGCATCAATCAACAACCTTGATTTAGTGGAGAGAAAATAGCTCAACACATGAGCAAATAAGAGGGAGAGAGGAGGAAGGTGGCGGCCTAGAATGGGAGGAAGAGAGGAGAGAGAAAAGTCTAGGTGGAGGCTCTCATAAGTGGTCCTTATATAGAGCACAAAACCTAATTGACCTCTTGCATAATTACAACTATGCCATCCCACCTACCACCATATTGGGCAGCCACGAAATGGGCCTATATGGGCCATTAAACCCCTTCATTTGGACCATCAATTCATATAATTAAGGTCCCTCAACCTTGCTCTTTAATTGGGCTATATATTTGCTATTTAAATAACGGCCCAATTCATCAATATAACCATTTATATTAATAAGTGTTGAACTAAATTAATTATTAACTCATTAATAATTATTTTAGGATTAGTTAATGCATTAATTTATTTCTATATGATCCATTGACTTAATTAATTATAACGGTTCGCAACGGTATATAATTAATTAATCAATCTTATCATATTTCCACAGAACTTACTGCTGTGAATAAATAAATAATGCACTGTGTGATTAATGTCCTATTTGTGTGACCCTTTGAGGATTTATGCTATGTTGGCCATGGAATTAAATCGTTATTTAATTCCAATAATCATAAGCGGTATCTAGCAACACGTTATGACTCCCAATTCGCATAAATAGTGTACTGCTACAATATTTCAATCTTGCATAAGAGAATAAATATGTTTCTCTATTTTGATTCTTATGTCACACGATATCATCGTATAATCCAAGATAGGAATGTGTCATTCTTGCAGATTATACGTTTCTTGATCTAGAGTTGATCGCTTAGTTGCGCGCATACGATCCAACTCCATCAAGGGGCCCAAACAGATATCATCACTCACTAAGTGAATTAATGAGGGACATACGGTTTTCTTGATGATTAGCTTTTCCCCGCACAATTCAAGAGAACATAAATAAAGTCCGTATAGCAGCCCTTATCGGGAATCAGCGGTAGACAATATTTATTGAACCTATCCTCATGTGGAAAAGATAAACATCTCAAACTTAGAACCAAAATCATAACGAAATAAACAATGACACTTAACACAATCCATATGTTTATTTCGTTGGGTCAAGTCCTGTACTATGTTCCATAACATATACATATGCAATTAAGTTGGTAACTCTTTACCTATGATTTGTAGAACTTAATCATCACTTAACTTGCATACTAATCTTATATGATAATTAATGTTCCTTGTTAATTATCAAGATTATGGACCGTTTAGATTTATTATTGTCATTCTAAAGAATGATCCACAGAGATCTACAATTCAGATCCTCAACCTGAATGATCTGTCAATAATAAACCTAGGAACAGATGATAAAATATCATCCAAAACATAAACTAATATTTAAGTCATTAAATTATTGACTTCTAGGACATAACTCTAACAATATATTCGTATTGATCTCTTATTATTCAATTGTTGATCTCGTAGTTATAAACTAATGATTTTTCTTGTGATCATTTTATTTGATAGTACTAAATAGTACGTGACCCTATTAATAAAATTTGTGGCTGAGTATTAATTAACTGCTGATTTTATTCATCTCTTATTTTATTTTAGTGGGATCGCTCATTTATCATACTTATCTCTTCTCATTTAAAAGAAATATTTATTTGATACGCTGAATTGTTGTTCAATTAACCATGTTGTTAATTAGTAATTATACATGCTTTTAGTGTTTTGTGAATATAATTCTTTGTGTCTAAAAGACTCAGATATAAAACAATGATCTCATTTTATTATTTTAATAAATTTTTTTCTTTAATTAATATAAAAAAATTGCTTATTCAGACAACTGGACTTTTATGTAATTTTATTTTAGTTTGTACTAATTTGATAGATAATATTATTTGAGGTGTGTGTTACTTTTTATTAGAAATAAATGAATAAATGATATATCATGTACTGTGAACAGGAAGCTCTCCTGGTTGAATTCATTTACTTTTTCAGTGTGAAATAGGGAAAAAAACTATAATTAACCATCGCCTACTTTTCAAATAGCTTATGTATCAAATTAGTTAGTTCTAATTTATCGTTTTATAATTAATTTTTAATTATCGATCGCTTAACTTTTATGCATGATGTCACTATATTTAAATCTAACTTTAGCATAATGTAGGAATTATTATTCGTCTTAGTAATTACGAAGTACTCGATTGAGTCACGTGAACATATGTGCACTTTATCTGAAACCCAATGGCAAAAAGCATTCGCCTTTTTCATGACTCGAATAATCATAAGCAGACAACAGAAGAAAAACGCGCGAGTTTATTTGATAGAATTTGTGAAATCACGTCATAATAACTCACTAGAAAAGGCGCAGCAAAATCTCATTTTTAACCCTATTGTGACATTTGATAATTATTATATAGGAAAGTAAATCAAGGGTATTTCCGTCCTTATCAAATATTGTTTAACATAATGCAACACAACAAACTTAAAATGTCAATTTGGTATATTGAATATAGAAGTGAGATCTCCTCCGGAGCTTCTATTTAAAGAGATCTGCACATGTGTATAATTATGGACAAAACATGTCTAGTTTTTGTTGTGCTTTGATTTTTTAGAATTTGTATAGGCTTTAGTTTTTTCTTCTTCTAACTCTTTTGTAAATATTTTTATTTTTAATAAAATTTTCCGGTGTGGTGCTTTGCCACCGATCCTTTAAAAAAAAAAGAATATAGAAGTGAGATGCAGCATCAGAAAAAGATTGTACTATGCTTTTTATATATTTCAATTATGAAAGAAAGGCTGTTTGGTAGGTGGTCATGACAGCGGCTTGCCAAACTGGACTCCTGAGCAGGGAGATGATTATGAAGGAAATTAAGGAGACAACGTGGGTTGTGATTGGTTCAGCGCTGGATGTGGAGCATGTAGAATTCAAAAATTCCATTATAATCCCAAGTCAATTCTCCCTTAATTACCCTTTCTTTTTTAATTACTAATTTACTACAACAGTATAACTGTAAAGATTCTCGTGATTGGACCCAATTATACCCAATCCAGAGCTTGGAAGTAGGAACCGAGTGTACAAATAAATAAAAGAAAATAACAGAGGCTCCGTTTGGATGGTGTGAAAATAAGAGGAATAAGAAAATAAGTATTGGAAAGTGTATAACTTTGTGAAACATTTGAATTGTTTATAATAAATTTGAGAGTAGAAAAAAACTATTTATTTATTCTTGCTCTCATCCAAACGGAGCCTCTAGAGAGCAAAAGTAAAAGACCGAAAGAGAGGACCTAATGATGAAGGGTGTGTTTGGATAAGCTTAGAATAAGAAATTTCGGTATGCGTGCTTATTCTTATTCTTGTACAACCTAAACAACACAAGAATAAGGAATTTGGACCCTTTTTTTTTGAAGATAAATTGGAGGTCTAAGCCACCCAATTTATTTATTTTTAAATTAAATGTCTATGAAAGACCCCCCAGCCGGGTTTCGAACCTGCGACCTTTCACTCAGGAATTTGGACCCTTATTCTTATACTGACAAAACCATGGTATAAAAATAAGGAATTTGAATAAGCACGTATACCGAAATTTCTTATTCTTATTCTTTATTCATGGCTCATCTAAACACACCCGAAGACTTAGAGACTTGAGAGTATTGTGACGCTTTCGCTAACCTGTGCATTTTGTCGCATCTTCAGAAATGGTTCACAATAAATGAAAGAAAAGGTAAATTATGCTTGAAAAGTATATTATCCTTTAAAAATATAAATGGTCTTGATTCATCAGGAAAAATACAAACCGGGTCTAGAAAAGTTTTATTTTTAACGTAAATTTAGTACCTTGCAAATATATAGAACAAGATCAATGATTTCACTATCATCCAAAGGGTACGTGTTCATCTTTTAGAATTAATGAATGGAGAGGCAATTTTTTTTTTGGTTTTAAGATCCAAACTTTTTATATATTGCAAATCCAATTGGTTAATAGCAAGGGATTATACAAAGTTGGGGATATTACAGGCTCCGTTTGGATGCGTTGAGAATAAGATAGAAAGAAGGAAGAAGGGAAGAAATTTATTGGGAAGTGTGTAACTTTTGTGAAGAGTTTGGATGGTTAGAAATAAATTTATTGGTAAAAAGTGATTATTCCTTATTCCGGGAAGAAGCCATCCAAACGGAGCAACAAATCCATATCACTATTATTATCATTTTTGTATCACTATGATTGACATCATTATAGCAATGTTAGTACTTTCTTATCATTATCGTCTTGTCGTCCTCGTCATCATTGTTATTATCATTGTCATTATAACTGTATCAGTGTTCCAATTATCATCATCAGTATTACTTTCAATCAATATTATTATTATTATTATTATTAGAGGATTGCTAAAATGCTATGCATAGCACGGATGACCTTCGTGCTACGGATTCGTTCTTGAACTTCATGCTTCAAACAACCGATCCAAACCGTTTATTATCTCCTTCATCTTGAAATCTCATTAGAAACCAAATTTTATATTTTTTTAATTTTTTTTACTATTTTTCTCGGATTTTTGAAAATACTTAATCTAATAAATTCTGGACCCTTCAATAACTGTGATTTTCAAAAATCTGAGAAAAATAGTAAAAAATTCAAAAAAATGTAAAATTTGTTTTCTAATGAGATTTCAATATGAAGAATATAATGAACGGTTTGGATCGGTTGTTTGAAATATGAAATGCAAGATCGAATTCGTAGTACGAAAACCATCCGTGCTATGCATAGTATTTTAGCAATCCTCTTATTATTATTATTATCATTATCATTATCATTATCCTCATGTTGTTGTAGTTGTTGTGTTTTTCCTTAACTTCACGCTTATAATTTTACCTCTCAATTTCTTCGCGAATGAATTGGGTTATTGCCTGGGAAAATTTTAGATGGAAAGTTGCTTATGTCCAGTGTTGGTCTTGGGGACAACAACATCTCTCTCTTTTTTTTTTTTTGGTATCTTTTCTTTTTGTCAATTTTTCCCTATGTATCCATAACAGAATTATTCTCTCAGATATAGAAAAGTATGTGATTAACAATAACTCCGTCCATTTCTAGGTTCTTTATTTTCAATTAGTTCTTATTAGAAATTTATTCGCAAATCTGCCGCCATACAACAATTTTTTTCTGAGATTATTAACATAGAGGGTTGTAATTGTTACAAAGAACAATTTTTATATATCCTGGATAATTTTGCCAGAGTGCCAGGGATTCAATAAATACAGATACACCTAATACATCGAAGCTCATCGTCCATGGATGAAGAAAGACTGTTTCAACGTCAAAAACAACAAAAACAAGAGCAAACATATAATAACGAATTCGGAATTGTAACCAAGCATCCCCCATAGGTTCTGTACCTGATTCATAACTCGAAAACTTCTTTGGTCCTTCACGAACCGGGGCTAAAACTCCTAAAATCCAAAATGCTAAAATCGGAACAAGGCTTGATATTATAAAAAATGTCCAGAAAATAACATATTCATGAAGCAGAAACATAAATGGGCTCCTTCGTATAAATGGAGATATGCTTAATTATTTGATTCGAACTGATACATGTGTGCTCAAATCTAGATTTTTTATTTAAACTCCAATCAAATCACAATCATTCATTATTTTGAATGAATGGTCTAGATTTAGGCTCACGTAAAAAAAGTATCCATGACAGAATTACCCATTATTGGGTGTGTTTGGATTGTTGAAAGAAAGAAGAAGAAGAAGAAGGAAGAAGAAAAAAAAATATAAACAATTCAAACTCTTTACAAAATTACACACTTCCCAATACGTCTTCCCACTTCTTCCCTTCTTCCCTTCTTCCCACACCCATCCAAACGCACCCATTAGAAGTATCTTATTCGATAAAATATATTATTAGAAATTTAGAAGTATCGACCAATGCGAGACTTGCTTCTTTTACGATCGACTTGAATGGAACAATTTTATCTCCTTTTATATTTTATCAACATTCAGCATATATGTATTTTTTTTTCTTTGTTCAAGTGACCTGGACGTAGTTATGCTGCCACTGTGAACCATTTAATAGAGAAAAAAAAAGATTATGATCCCAATGGATCCATAAGTTAGAATTTGTGTGCAAATTAGTAATAAATTCAGCCCATTAAGCCACTAACGTATGAACTAATCCAAGAAGACCGTAAATCTTACCCCCCCCCCCAATAGTAATAGGGAAATAAATATAAAAAAATAATATTTTATGGAGAGACAAACGGGACCTCAATTTTTCTTTTTTTTTTAAAAAAAAGAAAGAGATATTTTATGAAGAAAGACAATGATATACCTGCAGTCCAATCAGGCCGGAGACAAGCATGAGGCCACAACAGACCGGTCGAATCCGGACCCACAATTTGCCGAGAGAAGGCCAGGCAGCGCTTTACACTGCCATACGGACATAACCCCATTTGCCGATCACACAGAAAAATGCAACATATTAAGGAATCCTCCCTGTTTTTTGTTGGTTTTTTGTGCCATCGTATTTTATTGTAAACATATATGTGCTGTACTAAAAGATTGGTTGTTTTGGCGGTCTTTTCTGCAAGTTGTCTTTTTGGTAAAAAAAAATAAAGCACGAAAAAGATTTATTAATTTAAGTATATAAAGTTAGAAAACCAACTTGGAGTACACAGAAATTAATGCACACTTGACATCGTTAATACGCATTTAACAAACTACTATCAATCAATTATTATTACTGTATTAAAAACTGAATAATTCACATATCGTTATTACAAAAACTTCTATATTTATTGTTGAAACTACTCTAGTAATCTTAAAATGTAAACTTCGCTATTGCGCAATGCGTTTATTCATTCAGTTTCTTCTTCTTCTTCTTCTTCTTTTTTTTTTTTTAGTGGAGAGTTTACCAAATTAAAATAATTTGAAGATATTTTGAGGAGCAAAATTTTTCAAAAGAGGATATATAATATTCCTATTTTATATCAGGGAGTGTCATATCCGATATCCCTGATAATCCAATTTAACCCTGTAGAATCAGTTCTCTCGAGTACAATAATTTGGTTCATATAAGAACTAACACGGCTGCAATGCAGTTATAGTCTTATAGTTATAGCTGTATAGAGCAACTCATTCTGCCTTGCCAGCACTTTTCTGAATTTAGATAACGGGCATTCGTTTTCCAATTTCAATTTGAATTGCAAATACATATACAAACTTCTCATTCTAATTGAAATTCTGGTTTGAACATCTTTTTCTTTCAACTTTAGAACACTTAAATTAAGTGATTTTGAGCTAAATAATGTTTAAACTTAGAAAATGTTCGTCCGCTATGCTTATGCCATTATCCAGACGAGTTAGGAGCCTAGGACTGTTTATCCATATAAGTATTAGGCCCATAAGCTGATCAATAGGAGGTCCAAAGCCTACAAAAAGCCCCATTTTGTTTATTCTGTAACTGTCAACTGGAAAGGTTCTGTGATGCGCCATGCTTCCTCTCTCAGACCCAGTTCAAATTAAAAGGTTAAGTAAATTACATAATGGTACTTAAATGTAATCCGTTCTTTCAGTCCTTACATATTTAAAATTATCATTTGATTTTTAAACTTTGCAATTTATACTAAATTGATCCTATCTTATCACTAGTAAGAAAAATATTGAAATTTACGTTAAGTTCATGTCGTATGAATATTTAGTGCTGAGATGCATGTAATTATCATCATTTTTTTTATTAAATATAATGATACAAACAATCTTGCTAGTGTTTATTTGACGCTATGGATAATCATATTAATTATCCATATTACTGTATATTTGATACAAACAAGCACTACCTCAATGCTATTTTAGTTTTAATAATTGGTGACAGTTAAATATTAGACCATTTTTCTTGTATAAAGACATCACCCATTAATTTTTCTAATTTAAATGGTCATTTTTCATATTTTAGGGGTAGCACAGCGCATATGGCGAACAACATTTGCATGGAGCCTAGCGAACGATTATGCAAAATGAAGACAAACCTGAACTCGAACAAGTGTAATATTTTTTTTTTTTTTTTTTTTTTGAGTTGTAACTCGAACAAGTGTAATAGCACCACCGTTTGGTTTGGTGACATTTTCTGTGGTAAGCAGAGCAAGATCTTCTGTGGCATTTGACGTGTTGTCAAACTACTCGTTCGTGTCATGATATAACCGGTACGTCAACTCACAGCTGTTTAAACTCGGGAACATTTTACAACTGAAGAGGAAATGACATATGACTCCGGTAGTCCGGCGTGTGTTAAATTGGATGAAGGATTTGGAGCCTTTGAAAACTTGTTATTATTATTATTATTATTGCTTTATTTTTTAAAAACTTTTATTTTAGAATGTCCACAAAATAATATATGAGCAAGGTTTTGGTACCACATTTTTTTTATACCATAAATGTCATACTTTATTTTTTTATTTTAAATTTAAAAAATTTTAAAACACTATTTTTCGATCTAAACCTTTGATCTTGTTCATTTTAACGATGGATGTATTGTCATAAAGTTCTATACTTTTTAATATATTTGATACTTGATCAGGAGTTTAAAAAATGAACAAATTAGAATTTATCTACTATAGTTATTTTGATTTGTTCTTTTTTGACATTTTGATGAAGCGTTAAATAAACTTAAAAAAATATAAAATTTTATGACAACATATCCATCATTAAAATGAAGAAGATCAACGATTCAGATCGGACGATTATATTTTAAAGTTTAAATTTTAAAATAAAAAATAATGTGTGGCATTTTTGTTACCAAAAAAGTGTGGTATTGGAATCTTGCTCAGTTGCTCATAATATATTTTGGATAAATTAGAGCCAAGTACGTGTAATATTATGTGGTCACATAAATTGCACAGTAGATGATAATACTAGATATCAATATTATGTGAATGCTGATTTTTAATTAAGGAATACCTAAAGGTCTTGTAATTAAAAATATAATAATAAAACTCAGTAGCACTTTTACTAGTTACCCTTTGCGGTACATATTTAACAATAACACGGTACGGAGGATATCAGAAACCCAGTTACACGCTTGATCACTCAGGAAAGTGTGTAAGAGACCTGCTCTGGACAATAGGAACAATTGCCACTTTAGGCTGCAGTAACTACCGTTACAAGAACCTAGTCCAAGTTCATAATTTCGGAAACCCCTCTAGCCGATAACATAAGGCCAAAAATAGTACAATACTAGCACTGAAGCCTCCCCTGAGTAGAAACAAAAGGGAGCATTTTCCAAAGACTTGGAGAGGTTGATCATGGCTGAAGACATGGCAATAGTAGAGGTAAGTGCATATGCTTAGAAATTTAGAAATTACACCTTGCTCTCTCCGTCTCTAGCTAGCCTGTGTAAGATTCTTGCATATATATCCAGTAATGATTTATTTTTTGCATCCCCTTTGAGTTCTTGCTCCCAAATATTGCAAATTTTTTTTTTAAATTCAATCTAAGTGCTCAAAGATTAGAATTTCTGAAAAACTTCGTTCGAATAGATGTGAACTTGCATTGTGATTGATTCTAAGATTTGTTCGAAACAACTGCTATATAGTATATATGACCTCCTTCGCTATGTGGCAGCAAAAGTTAAACAAATAAATCAATAAAATAAAAAAAAATCTGTCTGACGACTTCAGAATGTTTCTGATTCACTGTTGATGCGGCAATTTGTGTAGCTATTATAAGAGGCCTTAAATTCCTTTTGGCTTTTTGGCTTTTTGGCTTTGTGAACTAATTCAATTGAATATGTACATGAAGTGGCGAACAACATTTTACAAAAAATTCTGCATTTTCCAAAAAAAACTTGTTTGATCTCCTTGTTATCTTCACGGAATTACTTCTGATTATTTTATGTTGAGGATGAGAAGTAATTGTAGGCTTTCTGGCTACTTTCAAAAGAGAGAAAGAAGAAAATAAAAAGAGAAACACTCAATTAAATTGCAATTTCTTCTTTGTTGATGAGATAAGATAAGGTGTAAGCAAAACATGAAAAAGGGATTCATCAATCTTAATATTTTTTAAAAGTTTCTTCAAAAAAATTTTAAAACTCGTGCTCTTTTTTCTTTTTTGAAATATTTCTTACATAGGAGTAAAAATTATAATGAGGTTTTACCAAAATGAGAGAGAGTAAAAATGAACTTCAGTAATTTGGAAATTTAAGGACGGTGCATGATTTATCACTAATCCTACATTCTATAAAAAAACCAATGAATTGTGCACGATGCATGTGGACATATGTATGTAGCAAGTCAACTCACATACTTCAAATGCAAATATGCAATCCAAATAAAATTCTGTAGGTTTCCTCCAATTAACAAAATATAAGTATTTATATAGGAGAACCAATGAATTCAAATTAGTGAGAAAATCTTCTGCTTGCAGCCACAAGAGACGCCTAACAGGTGTGAGAAGGGGAAGGTGGGGAAAGATTTATGCACCAGGGATGGTTCTGTTGATTGGTATGGGAATCCCGCTGCCCGAAGCAAATCTGGTGGTTGGTTTGCTGCAGTGCTCTTATTGGGTATTCTATCACATGCAATTTCTATTTTTATTTTTCTGTTCTTCAAGCTGGTCAAAAGATTTGTGTAATATTAGATGTGAACTGGAACCAGATATACATGACAATTAATAGCAGAATGTAACAGAATGAAATAAGCCCCGATCGATATGTCATGGCACCTCACAGTTTACATGCAGTCTGTATATAACATGATAGTCTACATATTTGTTTAGTTTTATTTGATTCAATCCCATGTTCTTAGTAAATCATTTGTGTCGATTTCAACTTAATTGTAACAGCAAGTGCTGAGATCGTCAATTTGATTAAACAGTGAACCAAGGGCTGGTAACACTTGCATTCTTTGGTGTCGCCGCAAATTTGGTACTATTTCTAACCAGAGTAATGTATATGGAGAATGTTGATGCAGCAAACCGTGTGAGCAATTGGGTAGGAACTGCGTATATGTTCTCCATTGTTGGAGCATTTATCAGTGACTCATATTGGGGCAGATACAAGACTTGTATCATCTTTCAGTTCATCTTTTTTACTGTACGTGTTAATCACTATAAAAACTGTTTCTATGTATAAACGGGGTGCCTATTAATTTAGGCCTCATTACTATTATTTCAAGTAAGCAAATTGATATGGCAAATACAATCCAGTTGGAGAAAAATAAGAGTGAATCAAATCTAGTAAGACCATACTAAAAAGTAAAAGAATTGGTTATATTAAAATACTAAAAAAGTTAATTGGCTAATTCAATGAAATTGAATTCCCAGAGTTCCACACTCAATGATGTGCAAACTTCAAAGTTTGCAAATTAGTTTATAAGAAGGATAACAAAAATTAACTCTGAAATATATATCTGTCATAATTTCAGGGCTTGGTCGAGCTATCCTTCACGTCCTACTATCTCCTTCAAAATTCATGTTACTCGTATGAGGCTAACTCCAAAAGTTGCAAAACACCAACTCATTTTGAGGCACTTATTTTGTACATGTCAATTTACCAAATAGCTCTTGGAAATGGTGGATACCAGCCGGCTATGACGGCCTTCGGTGCAGACCAATTTGATGCAGAGTCCCTGGAAGAACAAAAATCCAAAATGGCATTCTTCAGTTACTTCTTTGTGGCAAACAATGTCGGCAGTTTATTTTCCGATATTGTCCTAACGTACTTACAAGATAAGGGTCGGTGGGCACTTTCTTTTGCCTTTTCTGCAGCAGCATCTTTCCTCGGTGTCGTCCTTTTCTTTTCAGGAACATTACATTTTAGGTATTTTAACCCAGGAGGCAATCCACTTGTCAGGATTAGCCAAGTTATAGTTGCATCGGTCGAGAATAGAACGGTTAAGGCACCGCAGGCAGAGTACTTGTATGAGGACAATGGGAAGAATTGTTCCATGAGAAAGATAGTCCATACTCCGGAATTTAAGTAATTTGACATTCCTTATAAATTAACTATATATTGACTTTGATTTTTTTACCAAAGCAAACTTGTAAAGAAAAAATGTATGTCAAACTATTATAGCAACTAATTCCTGTCAGTCCCTTCATAAAATTTTATAAATGTATGCTTAATTTGAATCCTTTCTGGCAATGAGAGACATGATATTTCATTTCATGGTTAATTAGAACCAAATATTGGATCGTCCTTTTCAATTTCATTTCAATCTCTTGGTTTACTTAAAAGGTTGGGTTTACGGAAACACTTATCTGATTCAATTACCTCTTCCTTTTCATAGATGTTTAGACAAAGCAGCTGTGGTGCTGCATCCGGCATTATCTTCTGAAAGTATGCAAAAAGTATCATCCAAGCAATGGGCGCCATGCACAGTGACACAAGTTGAAGAGGTGAAATGCATTCTTCGCCTCTTCCCAATCTGGATTTGCACTGTAGTATACTCTATTGCATATAACCAGATGTCATCAGTATTTATTGAACAAGGCGAAGCCATGAACAAAGCTGTTTCCAATCTCCAAATACCGCCTGGCAGCATGAACGTGTTTGAGATACTTGGTGTATCAGGTTTCATTGTTCTCTATCAATTCTGCATCTCCCCTTTCATGCTAAAAGTTCTCAAGAAGGACTTCACCGAGCTCCAAAGAATGGGGATTGGGTTCATAGTCTCAGTCGTGGCTATGTTTTCAGCCGGACTTGTTGAAATTTATAGGTTGAAACATCAAAGAGTATGCGCTAATAGGTGCAAGGCTTCCAGTAGTTTAAGCATTCTATGGCAAGTGCCTCAATATGTTTTGGTTGGTGGATCAGAGGTTTTTACCTATGTTGGCATGATGGAGTTCTTCAACAAGGAGAGCCCTGATGGATTAAAGAGCTTCTCAAGTGCATTATATGTTGCATCTATGTCAGCAGGGAGCTTTTTGAGTGAACTAATTGTGACAGTTATCATTAAGGCATCAGGGAAAGAAAGCAGGGAGAGTTGGATTGCAGATAACCTCAACCATGGTCGCATGGACAACTTCTACTTTCTCATTGGTTTGCTCAATGTACTTGGTTTCATTCTGTTTGTGTTATGTGCTAAAAGGTATAGAGGTATACAGTTTGCCGGACATAATGATGAAAATGAGAATCCAGTGATAAAGGGAAGCGACGATGGCTTGGGAACAAATGGAGATGAAGAGGTGACCCAAATTGAAGAAATAGAGGTCTATCTTGAAGCTTGAGAAGACTTAGGAATAATAACTTGTTCAAGTTGTAGAGATCTGTTTTACTTTTAGCTCTAATCGATAATAAGCTATCTGATTTCTGAAGTTGTACTGAGCTGTTCGCTTATTATGGTTACAAAGTTATGCTAAAATGTTGATAGCCAAAAATTAATTTGACAGATCCTACAATACAGTTATACAGACGTCAACGACTTCTTTCTGCTTCTGAGACTATGTTGGCAGTAGCTTTCAAATTTACAAATTGGGTTCCTTGATAATTTTGGAATCTTAAAATGGGTTAAGCAAACTAGAAAGGGGCTGAGTGGCTTTCATGACTCTGCAATGTAGCCCACAACTACAAGGAGGTCCGTCAAGGGCAATACAAGCTTTTTCCAACCTCGAATCCACATGAGCTCCTAACCTGAATACAAAAACAATTATTTCAACTGTAAAGGTGTATGTTCTTTTACTAGTTCGTCACATAAGTTGAATTATCAATACACATTGACTGCTGCATCTAGGAATTATAGTTAAATTGATTGATAACGTTGTAGTGCGGAGTACTACCTTCCCCATTCTAACTTGTTATTTGTGCAAAATAATGGAAATCCGATCTGTGTTTTTTTTAACCCGTTTATGTCAACTCAAAACTTACCGTTTACGTTGAGAAGAACCTTAGAAGAGAGGGAAAGAAAAACGACCTGTAGAAATTAACACAAGCTTGGCTGTTCTTAAATACGCAAAATTTCCATAAAAATAATTTGACGGTACAACAAAGTAAGCACAGTTACAATAATTTAACTTAAACAAGGAACCACCGAATAAAAGACTAACAACTAAAACGGTCCACTATTAAACTAAAAGCACTTTGCCAAGGTAGAACTTTTTAATAACCAGGAATCGGTCGTTTTCTACTGTATAAAAGTCTCTGCATTGGCAAATCTCAACGAAAGAACACATACAACAAACACTGTGCAGCATTTGTTTCTTTCACCCTCTTGGTAACTCAAACTTTACGCACTTGGATATGGTGAGTTGATTCATGCCTCCAGATCGATTTCACCCCACTCTGAACAAGAGTCACATAGTCTCCTTTTTTTATATGCTTCCCATTCTGTTTCATCACAAAATTGAACTTCAGTTTCCAATAATCAATCATTATAAATGAAATACACGCACACACACTTAATTACCACCAAAGCTTCAATAGCTCTAGAAAACGTCTCTTCAGCATCATTAGAGAACTCCATTTGTACAGGCACCACACCTTGGTACAGCACAAGTCTCTGTTTTATTCTCTCTCTACAAGAAAGAGACCACGTGTTAGTTACCTCCTAAATATCATCATCATTTACAAAATAGAATTTGGTGACTTACTGGTCCGTAAATGCAAAAATTGTAGATGAGGGCCTGAAGTGGCTCAAGAGCACAGCCATGGACCCAGTCTGCGTGAAAACGATTATAGGTGTGCCGAGAGCATTTGCCATGGTGGTTGCATGAAAGGCAAACATTTTACTCAACTCACGTGGAGCAAACTCTCCACTGCCTAAAGCCTTCAATAAAGGAGAAGGGAAATAGCAAAGATAAAGGACAAGATTATTTTCTTTGGCTTCAAACTGATGAAGTCAATAAAGAAAAGTTTCGAAAAGGACAACACAGTTTACCTGGACAGGGGTTGAAGGCACAGATACAGGTAAGGTGGTTTTAGCTGACATAGTTGATTCAGTTCGTAGTGCTACTGTATGCATTACTCTTACTGCTTTTAGTGGGTACCTACATAAAAATGAGAGAGAAGAGAAAGAAAAGAGTAAATAGCCTGACATATGCACTTTAATTAAGCTAAAGCAAAGCTAAAACAAATAATTACATTTACCCACGTAGCATTAACATTTCCTGCATACCTCTGCAAATGAAATTTGCCTAATATGCCCTCTAAAACACTTTAAGTACTACATATACTCTTAGAACCTACAAAAAACACACTAATATATTGCTGTTATGGTTTATTAGAGTTAAGGCACTAGGGAATCTTCTCAATTAAATGGCTAGTACATAAGGAGTTGTGCTTCACAAGTAAATTGTGATGTTTTTATGTTTTGGCAACGGTATACATGATATTTCTCACCAGGCACTGGTATCCAAGGATATGAAATTTTACAACAGTATATATGACATTGCTCTAAAAAAAATGTACTTAGAACACCAGACAACAAGGGGCAAAACAAAAAAAGAGAATTCAAGAAAAAAATGCACTGAATGAAGAGTGCAAAAAGAAATATTAGAAAGAAACAAAAATCAGTTCAAATGCATTGTTTACAAGGACTTACTTTCCATGAGCAGTCTCGCCAGAAAGCATGATGGCATCAGAACCTTCTTTGACAGCTATTGCTATGTCAGAGACTTCGGCTCTTGTTGGAGTGGGATGGTCTATCATGCTTTCTAACATATTTGTTGCGACAATTACTGGTTTCTCCATGCTTCGGCATCTCATTATTATCTCCTCCTGTTTCAGTTCAGAAACAAGTGCAACTATCAGTCCCAATCCTCTTGTTTGGAACACAAATTTTCTCTGGCAGCATTAGAGTTACCAGTAGTTTGGGCACAAATAGGTCAAATGATAGGTTAATTGAAAATTTAAAAATGTATTTACAATTATTACTTTTAGTTTTCAGAAAGATCACATAAGACATTGGGTAAACAGGGTCAAAGTGAAATATCATAAATGGTCTAAATTTGTCTGGCGTCAAGCACGAGAGCACAAATATGAAATTACAACAACAACAACTTTCGGTTTGTTTCATTCTCAAAATGAAACTGGGTGGCGCTCCCACCTTTTTTCGAAAAAACAACAACAACAACTAAGCCTTTTGTCCCAAACAAATTGGGGTAGGCTGTGCAGCTATTCACAGAGAGAACAAATATGAAATTATCTTATTCAAATTACAAGCACGCAAACTAATGGAATAACTGTGAAGCTATTCACAGAGTTGTGATTTTCATACAGCAAACAAGTGGGCATTGTTTAGAAACAAACTGTTTTGCCCCTCATTGTTTCATTCCATGTATTTGACTTGCAAAAAGGAATAGAATCCACTCTGTGGAAATGCAACTTGTCAAATTGAATAAACCCACTCTATGCAACAAGAAATTAAGCATAAAATTCAAAAGCTCTTACTAACATTAAAAAAAACTCTAGGGGGGCAAGTCCCCCTTTGCCCCCCTACTGCCTCCACCCCTGCATATTGGTATATTCAAATATATTGCTGTTCCAACTTGATGGAATTTTATATTTGGTTTTAAGATGTCAAAAAACTATGTCTTTTCTGAAGAATAAGTAAATTAATTATGTTTGTTTGAGTATCAGTTATGGTCAGTTTTCTCAAACTCTTAATTTAGTCTAAGACTCCTTTAGGATAATAAATATTATGTTTGATTATCATCGGCATGCTTGTCCCCTAATAGAACAGTTGACTCATGCATGTTTTTAGAATTATAGTTGAGTGAAATTCAATATTCAATGAAGTAGCACATCACAAACTCTTTGTTAGTTTTAATAATTAATAACGTAATTAACAACTTTAGATTTTGATATCTTACTAAATTTGTAAATGATGAGGAAGAAATTAACTACAATTTGAGAAAGGAGCAGTATGCGACATGTACTGTGTTTAGTGTTTATAGCTATTCAATTTAGCAAGGATAGCCATGAAAGAATAACCAAGGGCAAAAGAGTCCAATGAAAAAATTTTAAGTGTGCATGGAATAAGCTGAAGTAGTACTCCTAGTAGCCGCAGCTGTATAGAACTAACTCTTATTCATCTCGATAAGTTAAATGGTAAAAATATTTTCCCACATCCACACTCAATAAGCTCTCAATAAAAATTCACTCGTGGTAGCATCCAATAAGCTATCTTTAAATAATTTTACCCACTACCCACTACCCACCTTATCATGTACTGTTAATGAATAATCTGATACCAATAGCAATTTAATGAAAAACATACAATAATTAAATCACCTGTAGCATAGGAACGTCCTCAATTGGAAGCTCAGCGCCAAGATCCCCACGAGCTACCATTGCCTGCAAAGATATTTAGAGGTAAGGATTTCTAACTTATGTTTTGAACATATGAAAATATTTGAAAGAAAATGATAATAAGTCCTGACCCCATCTGATGCAGAGATAATAGATTGGAGATTTGGTATTGCATCAGCACTTTCAATTTTCACAAGCACATGTATATCAGCATTGCAACCTGCAAATTGAAAATAGAAACCAAAGAAAAGATAAATGGAAATTAACTAAAAGCAAATGATAGAATGAAAGTTAACACTCTGATTAACCAACAATGACCTTTTAAAAAGTCTTTCAGCTCATGCACTACTTCAGCATCCTTCACAAATGAAACAGCATAAAAATCAACCTTGTTTTCCACACCAAATTTGATGTCTTCCCAATCTTTATCTGTAGTAGTTGCAACAATAATATACATAAAGAAAAGGCATAACATTAGATAAACACACATATATGACTTTCATTTAGCACAAGATTAGGAGGTTGTTACCGGTTATAGATGGAAGCGTAGCACTCTTGCCGCGTACGTTTAAATGGCGCCTTGATTTAAGTTCACCGCCATCTACCACTTCACATTTAACTGTATCAGCAGTCTTGGATTTCACAGCAAGTGACATCATACCACCTATAATGGTGAATTATTGGTCAAACAACAAGTATACACAAGTTAACAATACAAAAGAATATGAATGGCTGAGATCCTTCTCAGGCTTGTATCGACATTTTTCGTTTTAATATTGGGCCCCATCTTTGGGTGCTTTAGTTAAAAAAAATGAATGGCTGAGATCCTATTTTCATATCATGCGTCAGTATTTTTTTAAATATATTAGTTATATGCATACATATTGCTAAGATCCTATTTTCAGAGCAAGCATATCACTGATTTTGACAGCTTCAAAATTTTATAATAAATTACCATCTACCAGAAGAATATCACCAACTTCCACATCGTTCACAAAATCATCATAATTTACACCAATGGTGTTTTCAGATATCAAGTTACGGTTTATAGTAAAACTGAATTCTTGTCCTTCCTTTAGCATGAGTGGCTCAGGAAGATCTCCACTCCTGACCTCAGGTCCCTGCAATAGCACAACCATTATACTTATTCTTCCAATGTCGGAATCAATAGAATATAAATACTTTCACAGTTCCCACAGGACAGTGGTAATACAAATAAGGGGCCAGTTGAAATTGCAGGTTACAGGATCTGTAAAGAAGTGTTTCATTTCCGGATGAAATAGAGTGGTATCCCCACCGTTTTCTTAAAAAAAAAATGGTGTAACAGTTGTAAGGAAGTGTGCTATTTCTAAACAAATTGGGTTGACAGGCCCACCCTTTTCTTCAAAAAAAAAAAAATAAAAATAATAATAATAAAATAGGGCCAGTAACAGGAAGGTGGAAAATATGACCTCAATAGTATTTATTATTACCATACCCTGATAAAAAAAAAATCAGAGCCCAGAATATAGGAGCCTAAGCCCCATATTAGAAGAGCAAGATGTTAACACCGAGTAGAAAAATGATTTTGCTTCTTCCTCAACTAGAAAGATTTCTAGTTCAAAATCCACTATTAAAACATTTCCTATTATTTCTACTTGGATAACAATGTCACTTTTATTAGTATTATTAGTACTTTTAGTATTATTACTTTTATTAGTACTTTTATATATTATTTTATTTTTTTTGGATGATTTTTCTGATGGGTTTCTTTTCTCCCCTACCCCAACTTGTTTGGGACAAAAGGCTTACTTGTTGTTGTTGTTGGATAACTATGTCACTTTTACTTCTCCTGAATAGAACAGCACTAATCATCATAACACAATTAATGAATACGACAATACCTTAGTGTCAAGCATGATGGCGATGACGTTGCCTTCTTTATTTTCTGCATTGTACTCCTTGACCAAGTCTATAACCTTCTTGTGTGATTTGTGGTCCCCATGGGACATGTTGAGGCGTGCTACATTCATCCCAGCTTCGGCCAGCTTCCATATCATCTCACGAGTGTTTGAGGATGGGCCAATTGTGCACACAATCTTTGTTTTTCTCCTTGGGTTGAGCACCACATCATCAAATTTAATGTCTTGTATCAGGTCACTTGTTTCCTGATAAACAGCATAATAGTTTATAGTTAACATGAATATACCAAAAATAATGGGACAGACTCATCTACGTACCAGAGCAGTCCTGATAACTGACAAGTGCTAGTCCTAGAATCTGACCAACCCCATTACGATTATACTTTACACGTATTCTGAAATAATTTTTCTTTTTCCTTCCCTGAAAATAAACTGATGGCATTCATACGAATTGTAACATGATCTTAAGTTTCTCTTAATTCCCACCAGAGAATCTATGGGTTTTGCCAGACCTAAACAATTCGTACGATCATTCCCAATTGATTTGGTTGACTCGTTCAAACGAGTGAGGCCGTTGGCGTGAATTCCAATGACAAAAAATTAGCTCAACAAAAATTGTAGCGTCTAAAATTAATCCTTTTCTTTATGACAGATTGTCAGTCTTAAGAAAACCAAAAGGAAATATCACGAAGTACACCGATCTATCAAACCTCGACAATTAGCTTAGCAAAATAGAATTAAATAATATTAAAAAAAATCGTATTTCAACTAAAACGGCTCCACATTTGCAACGAAAGAGCTCTGAATTCATTATCACAACTCACAGGCTTAGCGACGCCATTGGACGAAGCGAGATCAGCGACCTGGGCGCTCGCGTCGCAGTCGCTGGTCCTGAGAGACCTCACACTCACAGCGAGATTTCTCTGACTGACAGGCGGAGGGGCCCACGATCCGTTCCTAGCGACTTTCGAGCCGACGCGCCGAGAGACGGAGTCCGTACGGGCCGCCGCAGAGATCTGCGCCGCCATGCTCCCGATCTCCATCGCCGCCATCTGGAGCTATTGAATGTCAGAGACTCGACTCAGAGAAAATAAAATGTTTTTTATAAAGAGGTGCGTGACTGAAGCGGGGTTTAAGGAGCGAGCGTTGTTGCCTTGTTGGACAGAGAAACAGAGAAATGGGGAGAGACTCCAGCAGAGTTGGAGGCGCCAAGAGGAGGGGGGTTCCTACTTCTGCCTCGAGAATGGAATTCTTTATTACACCTGGAACTTGGTTGTATGTTTCGTGCCAGATTTGAAATCCGGATTCTATGTGTCGTATTCGTATGAGAAATTATGCACCGAGTTATGATCGTGTGGGAATTGGGATTGGTATGTGGTCGATTTTCAATATGGTTATTTATCAAAATTATCGAAATAACTATTTTTTATTTAATTTAAACTCACAAGAAACAACATCTCCATACTTAAGCAAGATAAAACACCGCAATTTACAAACATATAATATTTTTTTTTAAAATATCTTAATATAACTAGTTATAGTATCATCATACTCATTTATTCACTAACAACTTCCTTTATTAATTCATCACAGTATGAACGAGGCATCACAAATATCTCTAACACAATAATGCAAATACAGGAACAATGATATCTAACAAAGCAAGTAGATTTTTATAAGACTCAAGACTTAATTTTCCAACTTACAGAAAGAGATGAAATGTGTCTATTGTAATACTAGAATTTGCATATTGAAATTTCTAATGATCAATCATATCCTTGTAGTACACCTTCGTTGTTTCTAGGGTCGCATACGAGAACTCTTTTGTAGGAATTATTAAGGTAAGAATGAGGAATTATTAAAAAATAATGTTTCTAAAATAATCGTCAACAACATATGTTAGATTTTCAGATAAAGTCATTAACACATTTGTCACAAAAAAAAATAAGGCAATCAGGATGTCTATCTTCTTGGTGACAAAATTCACTGTAATGCCAATGTGTTGTAAAATAAATCATGCATAAAAGTAATTAAAGAATAATAAAATGAATAAGAAAAATAAGCTAATTACTAAAATTTTAAAGTCAATTTTATCCTCATATGTTAAATTAATTGATTAATTACAATAATAAAGTATAACTTACAAGATGACATCAATTATATCATCATTTTCAATAAAAATTTTCATTTCCCTTCTGATTCCCTCCAGTTTCTTTCTTCAACAACGGTTTTGCCCCCTAGCAACCTCCTCTAACCTTGCCATCGTGCGGCCTTCTCATGGGCAACAACTCTTTGTCGTGCGGATGTTCTCTAGGCTCCTAGCTCTCTACACGAACTATGTTGGATCTGAAAGCAGTATTGTTCTGATCTCTGATGTAGCGGATCAGACGCATTTCAAAATCATAGCCAACTATTACCCTACTGTTGTTAGGTATATATATGTATTCCTATCAATACCAATTTTTCATTTTTCGAAAATGAGTTATTGAGTTCATTTTATCAAATTACCATACATATTTTTTTTTTTCAATTTTGAGTTCTTGAATTTTATTATCAAGAGTTGATTTAATTTAACCATTGTATCGTTCAATTTTGAATTGTATTAGAAGTTTGCTTTTGTACAAGCGTTTGAATTCTTATTTTCTGTCAATTTCTGAATGTCTCTTTGCTTGTTATTGAATTGTTGAGTAGTTTAGAGTAGTTAATATTACATCCTTTTTTTTATTTGTATTGATGAATGTGTGTAGTTGTTCCTATGGTAGAAATTTTATTTGATTTTTCTCCAATGTCTCTTTCTTTTATTATTGGGATAGAAAATTGAAACGCATTCTAATTTTTGTTTTTGTGGTTTTCAAAATTGGTGAGGATTGCTGACTCCACCTTCTTATAGATAATTCGAAATTGATAGGTTGTTTTTTGTTTATAGGCGAGATGTAAAGTTTTGTTGTTGCTCTCTTTTTATTTTCTTTACTTGTAACTTTTTAATGGTTCAATGAAATTGTAGGAAGACTTTTGGTCTTCTTACCTTCAAAAAAAATAAAAATTTGGTGAGGATATTGTAGGATTCATTTTACAGTGCTTATTTTCTTTATTCATTATGTCATGCAATAAAATAGTAACTTACACAAACGTATATTGTATTTCAATTTTAATAGCATTTGATATTTGCATGATGAAAATAAACAATGCATGTTATGGAGTTTAAAAAAGTTCATTTTACAATCATGAATATGGTGGATAAAAATGATTCAATAGTAAAATTTTAAAACTCTATTGATTTTCACACAAACGCACAAGAAAATGATGATGTACCTTTTAATATAACAATATTTTAATCTAAATTAAATAATTATATATTGGCGAGCCTTGTTCTTATATTTCTTATAACAGATACAGACAAACAAAAGAGTTGTCATTGATCATTTCTCGATTCATGTTCATGAACAATTTTCGAAAACAATTTTTTATGAAATAAATCGTACTTTTTCATTGAATATTACATCCTCAACTTAGCCTCTTTCATTGAAATTGAGTTTTCATTGATCATTTCTCGCTTCACCTCCATGAAGTGGTAGCGAAAAAAAAAATCACTTTATTTCCCTCGTCAAATTTTAAACTTTTTATTCAAAAGAAAAAAAATTATCTTAGTAAGTTAGACAAGTGTCCATTGTCTGTATTTACTAATAGCAATGATATATAAGTATCAACAAATTGTATATTCTAAATGTTCTTTTACGAGTTCCAAAAAAATGTTGGAAAAAGTTTAATACTTTAATTTGACATGAAAATTTTTAATTATTTGATTTTATTTTATTTTGAACAATAAATACATTATATTAAAAATATCAAAAAATACTCCAATTCCAGGGGTATTATCTACAGTGTTTTTTGATGACATCATCATTTCAGATGAAACGATCTGAATCGTCGGATCAAAATTCATATATCGATCTGTCCGTCATCTGTTTGACTGCTTCGATATTTCCGTCGCTCCTCTTTATTCATCGGCGATCCCTCTTTCTCTCTTTCTTTTACCTCCTTTCTCCGAGCGCTCTCTCAATCTCTCTCTCTCTCTCTCTCGACAAAACAGGAAAAAAAAGAGCAACGACAGGGACCTCCCTCTCTCCCCTCTTCGTACACGAAACCACTCCAACTTTTTCCTAGGGTCAACTTTTTTGCATCTAGCATTCTAGACAGTAGAGAAGCAAGAATATGGAGCTCTTTGGCTGAGAAATGGAAGAGGCGTTGTTTGATAGTGGAAGCAAGTTGGCCATGATTTCCTCGAGACCTTCAATTTGGTACTAATTTTTCTTGCTATTATTGTCTTAAAGCCTAATTCTTTACATCAAAAAAATAAAATAAAAATAGATTGTTCTAATTCTTTGCATAAAAAAAAGATTGTTTGTGCTCTTTATCCAATAGTGTTTGTACTAATAAGTATTTTTCAAGCGTGCAAGAACTCATTTTGGTATTGCTCCATTTTCAACTCTATAATTCTTCTTTTTGCTGTGTGATTTTTATTTTATTTGTTCTATGCGAGTGCTTAATTTGTGTTGGTAGTATACCTTGAAGGAGCAATTGTTATAATCATGTATAACAATATTATTTGTCCCTACATCCGTATAGGAAGTGAGGAAATAGCCAAAAAAGAATAGTAGCAAAAGCAAAAATTAAGTTCTTTTATTTGACTGTTTACATAAAAAATTAGCTCATTTATTTGCAGGTGTATGGGCTTTTTTTTTTCTGATTTTGTGGATACAACTTAGAAAGCAAGTTTTTTCTTCATTTCAATATCCAACACGTAAATTTTGGATTGTGTTGTACTGCTATCGGTGTCCATAAATGAATTGATTTTCCCCCTATCTACAGGTGTACGAGCATCTTCTATGATCTTTCATTATTGAAGTTTTGTAAATATTTTTATAGTAAATATGACAAATTTTACTTCAGATATATATATTGTTGGACTTGGATGATGTGCACATTCTCAGAAAAGAACACTTTCCATTTTTACCCCAGTGCTTCTATTCTTTTCTGTTTTTGCAGAGTTTTATCAAAATAAAGTTATTAAATATTTGATATATTAGTTATAAAACACATATTAAATATAAGTTAGGAAGTTATTAGACATCAAGGAGCTTTAAATGCAGGTGTTAAAAATACTGGGAATTTAATTACATCTTTTATAGTAGAGTATTTAAATGTCAATGAAGTTCTATCTGTTGTAGAAAGAATATTATTAGTGGTTTCATTTGTTGGATTTGTCGGATATAATATAGTAGCATGTCATTAGTTTTATATTTCAAGTTTCTAGAGTATATTTATATTGGAACTTATTATAGAAAACCTTCAAAAAAAATTTCTTTCATGCATTTCTAAATCCAATTTATTATGTAAAGCTCATATATATATTTTTGTTTGTAGATGTCATTGGCAGATGTATGAGCTGAGGTGCAAAGGTCACATCCCTTTTGAAGCTGTGAAGACCGATGCGGATATAGTGTTATAGTTAATCTCTTTTAATATTTTTTTATTACAAATATACAATATAATATTTTGAAATCTATTATTTATTGGGCGAGGTACCACGTTAATTTTATGCTGATCTGCATGTATTGTAGTTTGATACCAAAATATGAACTTCCAATATTTCCAATCAGCATATTCATGCTACAAATATAGCCGGGTTGGCTAAACAACAATATGAAAGTGGTTAGAACAGTAAAACCAAGCAATAATGATGCTGGTAAGGGTCTATTAGTAAACTTCTAAATTGTTTCCTTAAGTTTTGTATGTGAATTATTTACTTTGCCTCTGAATATTTACATAAAAAATTAGTACATTAGTAATTATGGTTTAGCAATTTTTTACTATTGTTCTTTTTCGTTTATTGTATCGTGCATACACTATTTTTTTATATAAAGAAAATTGGTGTTAGTTACAGGCAATGAATGCAAGCTGGCATAATTGTCATAAAGAATGATGAGCGAGCAAAGTTAGAAAATTTTTGGGTTCTTCAGAATTAAAGAATCGAGTCATCTCACCTATGCCTTTAATTTCAAGCAGGATAAAGTATGACCGATTCAGGTTTGAAATCAAGTTTTCCTTTTGTTATTTTTCCTTATCTCTGTTGTGATGGGATGCTAATGGTATCCACTTGGCTATACATGAGAAATAGAGTCTCATCTTTGACATCTTATTTTAGGCTCATATGTTACCCAAATTAATTATTTTGACAAATAGTTATCAAAGCATTATACTTTATGTTCTTTTGAATTGGTTTGAGTATAGAAAGTAAGTATGATCATTCATCATTTATCTCCATCTTCCTCTATGATTCTATGAATTTTTGGCAATTTTTTAAATTTAAAATTTTTAAAGCTGCCATCTTTCCAGTTGTACTAAGAAAAGTTTTCACACTGAGGAAGAAGCTGAGGTCTTTATAGGTACTTCTTTTGTTATTTTTATTGCACTACAACACAAGATAGTTTATATGCAAGATTGAAGGTGTAACATGATGCTGCCTAGAGAAAGCTCAACTTACATTGGTAATCTTTTTAGGCACCAATAAAGACTGTTGTTTGCTTAGCTTCCTCTCAGAACCCATTACATTTGAGAAAACATGCACAATAAAGGTGCATCAATTGTTCGGTTGTTCCCCTAAATTGATTCCACATTGGTCATTGGTCTTATGCTATAAGTCTATAACTTGAATCTGGTGAATAATTTTTTTTCGATAATAAAAGCTTCGTTTGTTTTGTCCATATTGCCAAAGTGTAATTTAAATTTAAAAAATATACATGCCATTCGTTGGATCAAGTTGATGATCCAAATTGACGTTCAGTAATTTAGCCTTTTAAAACAAGCATTCGGAGATTCTAGGAATGTACATCTAAGCAAGCATGGTATGGACATTTCCAAGAAGGGGAGCTCTTTACATTTTTGCCCTTGGCTTCTTTATTCATTTCTGTTTTCCCGAAGTTATATGAAAATTAAGTTTTTGGATATGTGGTATATCAGTCATAACTCATAAATCATATGTTAGATATAAGTTATTGGGGGTCAAAGACTTTTGTATGCAATGTCAAAGTTATAAAAGTTCTCATTGGTAGAGATTAAATTGTGTAACCAAGTCAGCTGGCTTAGTCACTAAACTGAATTTTGGATATTGATCATGTTAGACTTACTTGCTGCTCATTTGAGGCGATCTTAGTTTTCATGTTTTTTCATGTTAGAGTCACTAAAATTTTATTATCATAAACTGCTTTTCTTCATGTAGAATCACATAGTGTTATGAATCAAGGGAGGGTGAGGCCAGATGCTAATGTTTTAATTCCTTGCCTTTATTCTAGGAATCTTTTCTTTCATTTAGTTTATCCATCTCTTCTGTTTGGCAAGTGGCTTAGAAGAGTTAGATCAAGATAGGAGACAAGGAATGGAGATAAAATATGCAGCTGAAGCACACTTTTAGATCTAATGGATGTGGTAAGAAAATTGATTTCAGAATTTTGAGGTAAAGGTTAAAAATAAAATTTTCAAGTGCTTTACTATTTTTTGACATGACAGTTTGTAAAAGTTATTTACAGAAGAATCCTAAAGAACAATTTTTTGGATATAAGGTTGATATAGATTTGTGGCAAACTGGCAATATATATTATTAAGCACAATTACATAATATTTTGGACTTTTGAATTGTGTTAATATAAGATATTATTTTTATGTTACAAAGATGTCATGATCTTAAATACTTAGCGAAATAAAAAAATCTTCATCTCAACTATAAAAATTTAGTAAGCTTTCCTGTGTAGTTAGGTTACTGTTACTTTTACCTATAGTGTACATTTTCTTAATATGTAAAACTGTTCAAATTCTTATGTCTGCATAGCAAATTGATGTCATGACTTCTCTAACTTGATCTGAGGATTTTTGTGTTGATGACTATAATAAGAGTTTTTTCTTATCCTCTTCTTAAAAATTGAAAATTAATTGCCGACCTATGTATTATTCTATGCTGATCCATACTTGTATTATTCTTTCTACCTGTGTGGGGTTGTCACAGACATTAACGTTTTGATAGTTCAAAATCATCAGTGAGCACATTTTAATATATAGAATGAGATGCTCATTTGTAGGGTGCTTTAACTAATAAGTTCTGATTTTAGTACGAATGGAATTGTGTTATTAATGTATTATATTTTGTACAGAGTAAAACAGTTCTTCAGGTTCTGACAATTCAGGATCATTGGTGAGCATATTTTGTACCATAATTAACTAATAAGGATGAGAATGGTTAGTGACATATTTTCCCTTTTGCTATGGATTGAATCGTGCTACTAATTTTGTATCTAAATATATATTTTTTTTGTATGAAATTTATCTTAGTGAAGTAGTAGCAAGTACAATTAAAATTAAACTTCTCGCGCGAAGCGCGAAATTTTAGCTAGTTGATTTCATATTTGGAACATTTATGAATATTGATATTTACTTTTTATGAACATAGAAGTATTTAAGTTAATATCATTTTTTTAAAACAAGGCTATTTAGAGAGGTTCAACTCAATGTGTGTAGAATACACTATTCATTCCTATTCCCCGTAGAGAAACAACGGAATTACTTATCTTCTAAACTGGACTCCGTTGTAATTATCTTACATCATGTAAAAATAAATTATTATCCAACAATCTATATCTTAAATAATGAACTATAAAGCTTTCTTAATTATTTTAAAGTTCAAACATTGAATTTCTTAATATAATATCTACAAATTTGATTCCCAGAACTTCTGTAAATATGTCTGCAGAGAAAGTACTACAGAAAATATCTAGCTCCTGGATTTGACCCAGTCAGCCTGACTACGGGGTTATTTTATTTAATTCTATAGGAGCCTTTATTTACCCCTTATTTTTCTTTCGGACCACCGAGAAATTTTTCGTACGTTAAGCACCAGGTGTAAACAGTAACTAATCGGTCCCAGGGTTTTTGTTTTTAGTGGTGACGTTGTGCACCGGCCTCTAGATCATTTGGCTCGAGCCGAGTTGAAATCAGGAAATCAGGAAATAAAAAATCATGTGGGGAATATGCTAGAAACTCGATGCCAAAACCGGAAGTACAAATGAGTCCCACTGGGGCTGTTTGAATTCTCAAAAAAATTTGGAGAATTTAATCTTCTTACCATAAATTTATTATAAACAATCTAAACTCTTCACAAAATTACACACTTCTCAATAAATTTATTTCTAAAAATTGCAACTTCCTCAAATTCTCCAAATTCCTAAGCGATCCAAACGGCCCCACTGTTCCTCTCCAAAGAATACAAATAAGAATAGAAGGAAAAACTAATGGGAAATTCAATTAAAATGGAGGATCACCGGTGTTTGGTTGGAGTGGGAATAGGGAATGGAAATAGAGAAAAGCCTATTTCTTATTTCTTATCTAAATTCTTTGGTTTTGTTAGAATATTGATAAGGACCGGAATAAGTTCAAATTTCTTATTCCTTAGTTATTTGATTTTTACCGGAATAAAAAATAAAGGACTTATTTCTTATTCTCACTCCAACCAAACACAAAATATATGGACCAAACACACCCAAGTATATGGGATGATTGCAACATTTCTTGGAGCCATCTGTTATTAGAGCGTTACAGCCGAACCCCTAATTGTAGACCAGTAATGTAGATGCTAAATGTTAAAATATCTCCTAGTGATTTATATTTTAATTAGTTGGAATATTGATACGTGATATGAAACTTTATATATATTTTTTTATTTTTCGTTAATACCAAAGTTTTGGTGGTGGGTACGGACTACTACCGAATCAAGGAATCCAGCTATTATCCTTTTGGGGGCGTGCTATGTATGATGCACATCGACATAATGTTTTAAAAATATAACTTCTAAAATTTGTTGAGTCAGAGAAATGAGAGTTCCGTCAAATTCGGTTTTATTTTAAATTAAAAGTTTATGGATCAGAATTGTTTAATGTTATTTTCATATTGAAATATCCTTGTCCGACCAAACTTTAAATTTTTTTAAAATTTTCTGCCGTATCTTTTTTTTTTTTAAAATTTTAGAAAATTTTATCTTACTAGTTATAACCCTCTAATAACAACAATTTTTAAAAATCTGAAAAAAAACTTTAAAAAATCGTAAAATTTGGTTGGCAGGAAAATTTCAATACGAAGAATATATTAAGTAGTTTGGATCGATCATTTGAATTTTTTAATTTGAGATCTAATCGAATTTGATGGAACAATCCATCGAATCACTTTGATGGTAGTCAAACTCATGAAATTTTCTTTATCTTTTTTTCTTCTGAAGATGAGTTTCCTTTGATTTGTATATTACGTCATCATGTATTCATGTTACTACTTGCAATTTTTGTTTTCTGGAGCCCTGCTTGAGGATCTTCCGTTTCAAAAAGGGGAAAAAAAATAATGCAATTTGTATGAAGTTGACCTCTATGTAGCACATACACAGTAGAATATACGGACAGTATGAATATATATATCTGAAATATTTTTTTTCGAAAGTTAATATTTAAATTAACTTATTTTTTAATTCTTTTTGAAAAAATATAATAAAATAGTAGTATAATTTCAAATTAATTAATCAACATGGCTATATTTAATTTCTATTCGATTACCTAAATAAAATTAGTCAATAATTATGTTATTAAATATGTTGTGCCTGATTTTTTATGCATGCGGTTTTGCACTGCATGTCAATAGGGGTGAAAACGGTCACCGTTTCGACCGTCCTTTCGTTTCGTTTCGTCCGAAACGAAACGAAACAGTTAACGAAAGCTTAGAGCAGTTTCGTCCATGTGTATTTTCGTGGTATTTTCGTGATTTCGACCATTTCGTTTTGGACGAAACGGTTAGCGCAAATGGATGATCAATTTCGTTTTAAAACGAAACGGTTAACGAAATCGACCGTTTTCGTGGTCGTTTTAGACGTTATGCAGCCATACATGTCAATATATAATAATATAACTAATAACTTATTACAAGCCCAACAAAATTCATTTCTTAAGCCCCACAGAGAAAGCCTACAACTAATATTCAATCTCAGCCCACAAATAAATTTGATAGCCCTCTTTTATTTTCTTTATTTTCTAGCTCGGCCATAAATGTAGCCCACACAGAATTCCAGCGACATCCCACCAAATCAGCAGGTCGAACCCAGTCGACTGAGCCAAACCGTAACGGGTCCGACAGAGCTCAACCCATCCGAATCCAATCCGATATGCCCCCCCTCCTTTTACAAAGGTAATTGGTATTTACCATCCAATCAATTACCATCCAACCATCCAACACAATATTAGATATAAAACCCATTTTCTCTCCAGCAGTTGCGTCCCCTCTTTTTCCAAACTAGATCTAAATCTATAATCTCTCATTCTCTCTCTAGACATGGCGATCCAACCCAGCAGTTGCGTCCTCCCTTCTCCTTTCGCTCCGCCATCACTGACACCGCTGCTCCGACCGCCATTTCGGCCAACCGCAACTTCATCTCGCGCCTCTCCTGCACGATTTGCCGATGGATCTCATATTTGAAGCCATCTCTCGCTCCATGATAAAAGCTCCATTTTCAAGACCTCGTTCTCTGGCATCTCTCTTCACTAACCACGGCCACAGCCACCACGACAAACCACCACCTCGCCCCGCCGCAAATCTCATCTCCCTCTCGCTGCCGATCTTCTCTCCCTCCCTGACCCCACTCCCGCGCCTCCGCCTCCGCCGCCGCCAAGAAGAAGGCTCGGGCTAAGGGAGGAGAGGTGTCGCGTGCTCGTCGGCGCCCGAAGCTCCCATCCAATTCGGATCGAGCAGGCGAGCTCTCAACCCCAACTCCAACCAATTGCTGCTTCGTTGCCTGATGATTTTTCAATTGGTAACATTATCTTTCCTTTCCTTTGTATTCTTATTTACACATATATATATTTTTTTTCTTATTCTCACGGAAGCAGTGAGTGATAAATGAAATACATATGTTCTTCTCTGAATCTTGATTCTAGAATGTCGTCGTGATAATTAAAATATTTTTGTTTTGTTCCCAATAGATTTGTAGGATCGTGCTTATCCGATTGGGGCAGATGTTAATTGTGACGAGAGCGGATTATCTAATTGACATAATTGTTCGATTAGTTATAACAAGAGAATATCTAAATTTGTATGTTGAATATGATCATTTATGTTCTTATTACTTATGAAATTTGCATGTGTTCAGTTTATTGTTGTAAATATTTGCTTTGTTGTTGTAAGTGTTTGGTTTGTTTGTTATATTTGTTTCTGTTGTGTCTTTATTTAATTAATATTCGTGTCTCTTTATTTTGTTGTTGTAATTACCATTGCATCTAACTAAACATATAATGCAATTTAACTCATCCTTTATGGTCATTATCAGAACCAAAACGTCATATTACCATTGTATCTAACTGAACACTTAACTAGTTTAACCAATCTCTTATCGCATCTAACTGAACATAAAAATCTGTCCATTTGATGACGTAGCACACGAAAAATGATGACGTCATCACACGAAAATGATGACGTCAGCACGCCCAGACAGTCCATAATGGTCCAATTTCAGTCCCTAGTCTAATTGGATGGTTTGGATGGTAAATTAGTGGATGGTGTATATCACACCTGTTTTACAAAAGCCCACCAAGTTTATTAAACCCTCAGAATTTTCATAAAAGCCCACATAATTACATATATCACCTAGGCCTGGCAAACGTGATAAACGACCACGATTTGGTCATTTCCGTTTTTGTGCTGTTTGATCAAACGATCCAAATTTTTTTCCCGTTTCCATTTCGTTTATTAAACGCCTCAGATTTACTTATCGTTTTTGTATTGTTTACAAATACGATTTAAACGGCAAAACGTTTTGATAACAAGTCTTCAGATTACAAATGATAAAAGCTAAGAAAAAATTCAAAAAAATAGAGAAAAAATAGAAAAAAATATATGTTGCAGCTTGCAAGCTTTCAAATTGTCTATCATAGAAGCTATTCAATAACATTACATAACTGTTTCACATCGATCTTTCATAAAAATAAAATTTACAACATAACCAACATGCCTATGCCCATATTCTAAAATCCTAACTTTTACAATATACTTACTTGAAGGTCAAATCATAACAGACCTCGACAACATACCAACAATCCAACATGCTCATTTGGTTATGATGATAACCACTCAAGCTCAACCCAGACCTCAACCTTACTTCTCAGTATCAATACCAATCTCAGCCAATGGTTAAAAATCCAAACCTCGAACTCATTTAACATCATTGAAGGTCACTGGTTGAGGTCCAAGAAGCCAAAGAGAAAATACTGGTACAAGTATACCAGCACTCCAGGCTACATATAACCAAAAGAGTATTGAACTATGCCACATAACTTTCACCATACCAGCAAGTTCATTTGATGCACCAACTTATATTCTTTCAATTTCCTCTCATGTTTCCAACCCTACTGCTGGTCCCATGCTAATTTCAATTTCAAAGAGCATCAGTACCAATTTGAAAGAGCCTAATTAAGTACTAATTTTCACATAAACAGTGCATTTTCAATTTCACATAAGCAACCATTTTCAATTTTAATTCATAGCAGATTTGGTACAAATTTCAAAGAGCAAGCAAGCAATTTCAATAATAGATAGCATCAGTACCAATTTTAAAGAGCAAGCAAGCAAACAAATTTCACATAAAATATAAAAAAGAGATAAGAAACTAACTCATCGTCAGACAAATCTGACTCAAAGATCTTATT
Source organism: Rhynchospora pubera (assembly GCA_028095005.1). Classification (NCBI taxonomy): domain Eukaryota; kingdom Viridiplantae; phylum Streptophyta; class Magnoliopsida; order Poales; family Cyperaceae; genus Rhynchospora; species Rhynchospora pubera. The sequence goes on along the minus strand of CM051461.1, from coordinate 166,321,542 downwards.
TCTGTGGTCTGCACCACTCGCCATTGCTTGTTGATGCTTAGAGACTGAAAGCAACAGAGAAAAAAAAAGATCTGGAAAGCTCACAAAAGAAAAAGTAGAATACGCAGAAAAAAAAAATAAAAGAACAGTACCTTACCTACAATTACTTGCTTACTCTTGCTCAGTGATGAGTACTGATTGACGATAAACTCACTGGTCTCACAAAATTCCAAGAAGAGAAATGATAGCACCTTTCTCGGCCTATTAAGCCTAATCAAGATCTCAACAAGTACAAGGAGGATCTGGAAACACAAGAGAAGATCGTCGATTGCAGTTCTCAAATCACAAAAGCTACGATTTTACAGAAAGAATGATTATCTCTTCTTGGAAGGAAACAAACAAGTAAAATCACGGTTCGATTCACAAGAGAGAGAGAGAGATAGAGCCACAAAGAGGTGACAGAGATGGAGAAGGAGCGGCGTGTGAGAAAGAAAGATGAAAAGAGAATATAGAGCGGCGCGCGTGAGAGAGAAAGAATAGGGTTTTATCAGATAACCCTCGTTACCTCCGCCCCTCTCTCTACTCTTTAATAAATTCTACATTCGTAGAATACGAAACGGCAAAACGAAATACACGAAAACAATATGGTATGATTTCGTTTCCGTTTCGTTTTATATAACGCAAATTATATAGATTTCGTCAGCGTTTCGTTTTTGAAACGATATGGTAAATTGGTGCCACATTTCGTTTTCGAGAACGAAAACAGAACGGCATCATGTTTTTTTAGGCCGTTTTGCCAGACCTAATATCACCCCTATGTCTCAGTTAACTCCTTAGAAGGTTACAAAAGCCCTCAGAAAATCTTTCTTACGGCTCCGTTTGGATAGGTGTGGGAAGAAGAGAAGAAGGGAAGAAGTGGGAAGAAGTATTGGAAAGTGTGTAACTTTGTGAAGAGTTTGGATTGTTTATAATTTTTTTTCTTCCCTTCTTCCTTCTTTCTCTTCTTCTTCTTGCATCCAAACGGAGCCTACACGATTTCATCCCAGAGCCAACGCAACAAGGTGCCAAAGCCTCTGTGCAAACATCATGCCAACAACCTAGACTAAGCCTCCAAGACTTAAGTTAGTCTAGAGATTCCATGATAATACCTCAATCATGCATATGTACATTATATAGCATGTCACATCGTCACCCCTTTAATATGCTTGGATAATGCATCAAAACACACCGATAACCTCAAAATTCAACCAAAAATGCTATATGAACTTAGCCAAATATGAAAATCATGCACTGATTTTATGAAAATCATATATGTACTATTAAAACTTTATGCCACATATCATGAGATGCAATACTAATAAAATTAACTATCACAGTATATGCAAAGATGCACTCCTAAGTACAGTAAAGTACTTATAAAAATAAATACAATATTTTATACTAAGCCTCAGAATTAAACTCATCACAGACCAGTTCAACAGCTAAATGCAAATATGTCATGACAGCTCAATTCCAACTTACTTTTCATGCAGATGACTGAATAACTCGGTCGAGGCGTAAAACCTAGTACAAATACGTACCTTGTTCTTACCTGATTTGAATCAATCGTAGAAAAGCTAAGGGTCAAACTACGTGTACGGATTAATAACTAAACTTAATTTCCAATTAATCTAAGACTTTTTATAAAAACAATCAATATAAAAACATTATTTGGTGTTGCAACTAAATTTAAACAATTAAAGGACGTTCTAAATTAAATATCACAATTCAAAATTTGATTCAAGAGATTAAGAATTTTAGTGGATCAGCGCATCAGGCAAGCAAACCGTTCTATGTAGCTGGTTCGAAACAATCCGTCCGATCTCTCAAATGGCCCATTTGAACCACGGTTAATTAAGTATTTTGACTAATTCTATATTTAATTATGTGCAGAATCATAATCTAACCTAAGTTATCAGATACTAACGCTCGTTACAGTTCTGATTTATATGGATAAATTATTTCATCAATTAAAAACATTATAAGTTATTCAACTCTCATTTTTTACTAAAGGAATATAAAACCTATCTTTCATACGGAGGATATCTCGCAACAAGAACTCTCGTTGCAAGAAGGGTTCACGTCTCGGCTACTTTCAATCCTCAATTAGTTTAATCAATTTAATAAAGGGTATAGATTATAATTACCATAGTAAACAAGACCTTAATCTACTTGATATAATCAATTCTACCTAAGCAATCACATATTTCACATAGCAAATAAGATAGAAATCACAGAATAAACATAAAACTTATCGAAAGATTCAATTAACTACTACATACATTGGTTTACTACCATTAACCCTTAAAAACAAAGTAATTAGCCTAACATAGTATTAAAACAGATCAAATAAAAGTTTTCTTCGCAAATCACCACATACAACACAAAGAAAAGGAAAAGAAAAAAGAGGAATGAGGCCGACAATCTGATCTTCATGCCATAATGAATATATCCGTTTTAACAACACGAGCTTCTTGACAAACGATAGGCAAGTAGGCAACTTTGCTTTGGATCTCCTAGGGCTTGCAATATATAGAAAAGCAACAGAATCATAAGATATACAAACCAATCTCCAGTCAAGTAAAAAAGAAGCATGGTCAGAACTAAATTGCAAACTACAAAGGCAATTATTATACAAAACTTCTTGAATTAAAACTACATTATGATTTATAAAATGATAACTTTTGTCCTGCCAAGCTAGGAACAGAGATTTCCATCAAACGATAATTTGCTCCGCCAAGCTCAACTTGCTTTCTCATTCTGCTGACTAAGTCGTCGGTCGATCCAATGAACCAAACAAACGAGGTATCCTCATATCACCTCGAAAACTAGAAGTTCCATCGGTCAAGTTGCAACTTAGCCTCAGCCATGTCCTTATGTGCTTTTGTCCTTCGGTAAAATATTGGGCAATCACGACTAGTTCAGACAATAAACAATTAAAGATCAGATATAAATGGGCCATCTGTTCCTTCTTTTCTTTTCTTTTTATAAAAATATACAATATAAGTTAACATATTAAGACAGTAAAGAGGCAACTGATAAGAGCAAAATTAGGTTATATATATTAGTCCACATAGCTTCACTTGGTTTGGTATTAGTTCAATGTGGGTTTATTAAAAGAGTCGGCTTGTTAAATTAGCAGTAAATTCTCAATGTTAGCAAGAAATTTATCACATTCAAGTACACATCCGTCTATGTGGAAGTATCTGAAACATGAGATGCTAGAGTTCAGCATCCTTGAATCAAAACATGACTAATATGGCAAGAGAAGTAAGAAATACAGACCTTGTGCAGAGAACATCCTGGTGTAGAGAGCCTTGGCATTCTTGGCACTGAGTCCATAGTCTTCCAAATAGCAACTCTAATTCTGACACTGTTTTGCAAATATATCAATAAATACGCATAGGACCAAACTACCTTAGGGTTAGGATGTTTTCTTATTTGTTATTTTAATTTTTCCACGCTTTCTTTAACAGCAATGTAGATATGCGCGATACTTTTTTTATGTAACTAGCAAACGAGCTCACCCGATTATGTGGGAATAAGAAAGGAAATTTGAGATGATTTTATTAGATGACGATTTTGGTATTTTTTTTCTTTCCTTTACTATGTGCACAAATTAAGAAAGAATAGTAAATGAAACAACCATCTGAGCAGATGTTAAACAATTGCATTGGGTAAACAATTGTTTGCTCCTTTGGGTTCAAATTTTAGATAGACCTTTAGATTTGTGCTTTTATAAGTAGTAAAGATGAAAATTTGCATGATGGTGATCATCGCCATGCCTTCAAAGGAAAAACCATTAATACGAAAATACAAGAAAGCTCAAAGTACCATCGCTTAAAAAGGCCAATTTGCTTTTCACTTGGACAAGAAAAGGAAAAGAAAGTTACCATTTGCCACCGTCTTGCAATAAAACTCTGCTTCTCTTCCTTTGCAATGTGAACAGAGCGTTCGGATTGAGCCACTGACGTGACCAAAATGTAACCCAGATAATAATTAATGGAAATAAATACGGATCAGTTCAGTTAGATAGAAGGACACTACAGAAAGAAGAGGTGCAAAGCAAATGCAAGTTTCGGATCACCTGATAACAGCTTTGCATCCAAGGCAGCTAAGTTGTTTTTTTGCAAATTTCATAATCCCACTATTTGAAGGAGTTGACATTGAAACGGCTCTAGTGTGGCTTCCATGAAAAAGCTCCTTGTGTGGATCTTCTAGAATTGGACCGAAAATTCTTTCAAGAGGCTAGAGTTGTTTACACAGAGTCATTAATTAGGATATGCTTCATAATTTTATATATAAAAAGCAACAAACTAAGCAAACAATACACATACTTTACTGATTTGATTTTCAAGGTAATACTGAGAATCTATCGGGATGTTATTCTCTAGCACATAGATCGGATCTTCTGCCCTTTCATAAGCCTGTGTATCAAGGACAATTTTAATTTGCAAAAAGTACGGATTATAAAATGGAATTGCAAAAGATCACTTTTTGGGAAAGTGTGAATAAAGAAACTCCGACCATACCTTGGCCCCTTTAGCAGCAGTGACAATTACATAAGGGACACGATCTCCAACATTGGGTGCAGTTGAAGCAACCCTCTGTTTGACGAGAGAAACATTTCAAATCAATTTCACCCTATTGATTTTCAGTTCAAAATTATAAAGTGATACTTCCCTGAACTAACAAGTGAGAAAAATTGTCTAATACATAGGCCTAATCATACTATTTCGGTATTTCCTATTAAATAACTGCTTCGACACAATATTATCTTCGTAAGTTTCTTGTCGAAGTAATTATGCTTATTAAAGTTTTGAAAGAGAGATCAATATCAAGTTTGTACCTTTTGCAGGCGTTTAGCAAGTTCACCGTGTGCAGTCTTCACTGCGTAGTCGTCTGCTGTTTTTGTTAGACCCTGAAGTATAATGACAGTGACTACATTATACCAAAATCAGAAATATCGATTAAGATCCTTTTACATATCTCAAAATAAAAGTCTCGCCTTTGTTATGACCAAGAGAGACAAGTCTATCCGAATTTTCAAAATATCAGAAATGGTATTTTTCACATACTGTACTGCACTCGGTACATCTCTGTCAACTAGTATCTTGTAAAGGCACTCGGTAACCAAATTCTTCACCAATAAACAGTTGTCCCTTCTGACTGTTTCTATGCCTGAGCACCAAAACAGATAGATTATAATTTCATTTATTTGATGTTCATTATACTCCTTGCGAGTCAGACATAAGTGCTCTGCATTTGCATATATAACATGTTTTTTCATATTTGTAGCCAAAATAGAAAATATTTTGGCAATAACAAAATTCACAACCATTTTATGTATTGAAATGGAACAACAGTAGTCTGTCAAATATTAAATATATTTTAGACCATTTAGGTTTCCATCCGAGCAGCTCAACTGAACTGAACTCAAGCAACTTGTGTATTTCCTGATTGCCTAGGGTAGTGGCTGACTTCGCCTCCACTTTTCTATTAGGGTATAAACTATACTTTTTGAGATGTGCGTGTCATTTGCAAATAAAAGTAAGACATGGACTCTTAGTTCCATATCCCGATATTGACACTAACAGCTTAGCTCTTACCCTTGATGTCCATCTTGTCAAACTTCTCTGGATTAGTCCAGTACAGACCAGCATATCTTTTCTTGCTAATTAGTAGATAGGGAAAATATACCTTCTCAAACTCCAATTTGATGGGCTTCAAAGAGGTAAAAAGAATTAGAGTTATTACGTTAAAATAAGGTTATTTAGAATTTTGGGAAAAAGAAAATATTAAATTACAATTCATATAGAATTGAAGGCGTCCTTCCAACGAAATCTGAACATATGGAAAACTAAACAGTAGATTGTTATACTATAATTTTCAGAAAAAGCCTGCATCTATTTATTTGCATTATGCACATAGTGAATTAATCTTTCCTGGCGTACCTGAAGCTTGCAATTGCAGAATTGCCGCAAAAGAATTTTGTGTAATATTCAATGTTTTACTTCAAGGGCGTACCTTAGTAAATGTACCACTGATTGAATCTGCAGCTTCCTTTCCTAATTTCATGGCAGCATCTACAGTTTGCACTCCGAATTGTACCATCACAGAATCCGTATCTCCATAAATAACCTAACAAAATTCGTGATCAATATCTCACTCATAAGTAACTTAAGAAATTATTCTTGTAATCCTTACCTCTGCATTGTGCTCATATCCTGCCATAGTGGTGAACTTCTCTTCCACAATTTTCTTTGCATGTTTAATCATCTCTCTACCTGAAATGATGAAGTAAAACAAATAATCAGAGCATGTATTTTCTGGTCTTGGGCATCAATTTTTTTTTCTTTAAAATTTTAATTACCATAGCTTGTAACACTAGAAGAGATTTCCAGGCACGGCAGTTGACCAACTGTTGCTCCAGTAAAGCCATAAACTGAGTTTGCACTTATCTACACAAAAGAACAATTAGTATTTTTGACTCCTCAAATAGTACAAATAAAAAAAAAATTGATTACTTTCAGGGCCAACTGGCGACTATCGAGAACAGCTCGCTCAAAAGGATCTTTTGCTTCCTAAACAGGTACGGGGAACAAAAAGATAGGAATCATAAGTTAAGAATTACAAAATTGCATATTAACTATATTCATTTATCATTGCATACCTTCAAATCTGCTTTGGCCCTTTTACGGGCGGCAATTAGTTCTTCCAGAATTTCAGGGAGTATGCCCTAGAATGAAATGGAAAATTATCCAATCACATTAGATCTTCCCAGATGTAAATTAGAGTAAAGAAAATATGCATTATTTACCTTTTGCACGTCAGGTTTGACAAATGTTTCATCAGAAGGGGTTTTATGAACACTTTCAGGTGGTAGGTTTAGCTTTCGAGCATCCTCTGGTGTGACCTTAACATAAAAGCAGTTTTAGTGAATAAATTGGATATGCTTAACAGAATTAAATTAAATTAAGAATAAAGTTGTAGAATTACTTACAAGGGTACAATAACATAAATTATAAGCCATCATAATGGAAGGATACAATGAAGCAAAATCAAGAGTAGCGATAGGCTTCTCATAAAATCCAGCCTTTGCCTCTAAAACCTACCAAATTTAAGTGCTAATGTTATTGCTGAGATTATCTACAAGAAATAATATTATCCCAGTATTCTTCATAGATTTAGCTAGTGGTTGACAACTACAGAATTAAAAAGAAAAGGAAGAAAAGAAAAACTTACTGTTGCTCCGTCAAAAGTGTCTGAAACAGAACCCTGACCTTTGATATTTGGTATAACAAGGTTTCTTTGTTTTGCCTTCCTCAGGAGCTGTGAGAGAACCTACAGAAATCATTTTTCTATGTCAGATTAGTAGAATAATGTACTTCTCGGTCGCCTTAAGCATAAAGTCTTATACCTTGATGCTCTGACCCCTTGATAGAAGAAATGAGATGGGGACACCAGTGACTCTTGCCATTTCAACAGAACAATATACATACATCAACTTGTCTAAGAGACGCTGTGGTAGATAAGCATCCTGGAATTGTAATATTAACAAAAACATTCACTGGTATGGAAACATTCAGAAACCGTAATGATGATAAATTGTGGAACAGGTATAATTTGATAATTAGGGTAAAGCACTTTACTTTCAAGCAATAGACAGCGAGACGTCTTCTTGTGTCAGCATTACCATTTTGAAGATCTGATATTATCGAATAGTGAACATCTTCTTTCTGCAGAAAACAGAAAGAAAACACAGAACATATTTATTCAATAATAGACAGAGAACACCAGAAAAGAAAAGCGGTTAATAATTGTATTGGAGACTGACTTGTTGTCCTAGAAAATGTGCAGACACGGAATTCAATGAGTAGGAACTAAGCTTGTAATCCCTTTGTATAGCCTACAATTTTATGCCGGAAACAAAAGAATTAAGTCATAAAGAGATAATTAATGTTCTTCTTATGAAACACTGTAGAACTTAACCTGAAGAAGATCAAATTGAACTCTCCCTTTGATTGTTATCTCTTTGCTTTTATGCACACCGTACTGCCTGGGTTAATTCCAGAACTCTATTGTGAGGAATTGAGAACAATGGGAGTAAAAATAGATAGAATGTGATGCTTATTAGAAAGACAAAGCCTTTGCTTAAATTTGTAGATCTTGCTTTAGGACCGCTTAGACAAAATGAGTATTAAATTTGCTACTTACCCTTGTCCTACTAATAGCCAAAAAAAAAAAGACCAAGTACAAGCAACAATCCTCCAATATAATGATTTAAGCTCACAAACAAGAACAACTTATGATACTAATACTTATAAACATTGAATAGTTCAACCAGATTTCTTCCAAGACTAAGTGAGAAGTTTCAATTTTTCATGTTACCTTGAAGAAAAAATTGTATCACGAACCCGAACTCGACTATTTCTAATCCGACCTAGGATTGGAAACTCTGCTATCTTAAGCACTTCAGCTCTCTATTAAAACAGACATAAAATAACAAGAGAAATAACACTATTATATTGTAGACATATGCATAATAAAGTAATAATGCTAATAAAGAGCTGAGAAAGTGCACCTCGAGAAGATATGGAAGATCAAATTTGCAGATGTTGTATCCTATTATGATATCTGGGTCAATTTCACGGATGAAATCCTACGCAGTTTCATGAACAAATTACAACAGATTATTCTCAAAACTAAAAAGGAAATCATTCACCAAGTAAATAACTTACCCTCCAAGCAAGTAAAACATCTCTCTCGGTGTCAAATGACATCACATCAACTCCAACTATTGGTGAACATGATTTCAGAGTCATGACATTTTGTATTGACGGCAGGTCACAACCTTGCAGAGTCACCACATTCGCAATCTACTCAAAACATAGAAGAAAAAACCAAATAATTTAGCATAAAATGAAAGCGATACATTTTAAAATATAATATTATAAAACTAATTAGTTAACCTGAATAACAGGATCATGAGTAGGTTCTGGAAATAGACCCTTCCGGCCTGCACACTCTATATCGAAACTCAGAATACGAAATGGTGCCATTTTTGAGTACTCTCCGTCCGGTGCATGGCTTATCAAATCTGAGTATCTTTTAAGTGCATTTAAGGAACAATAATTGTTTACACATATTACTGAAATGACATTTGAGAATCATATTGTGATACAGAATGGGCCAATTTGAAGAAGTGGTTTCCAAAACAAGTACTGAGATCAACTGCTTGCCAGTTCAGCATCAGTCATGATCAGTACACAAACCAGTCCTTGTGCAACCTGGCAATTGTCTGTGCCCAAAAGATGGAAGTACTGGTCAGACCAAGTCCTGTTTGAGTTTGCTAAAATTCAATATGGGGGTCTTGTAAAAGATGTGGGATTTCATTTCCTGAAGTTCCTCAGATGATTTAGTTGATATATGTGCCTCTTCAGCAAACGCTTCCAAAATGCCAATTAAAGAAAAAGGATACAAGGAATCAACTTCGAGTTGACAGTAAGACAAAATCCTAGCACTTCTCTTGTACTTGCCAGAAGGGACCTCGATCCAATTTCCACCTACTATATTACAATCTATCATGAAACGGAGTTCAAAAGGAATATTGCTTTCATATGTAACAGAACTCTTTGAACCAAGGCCATCTATTGTTATTCCCCTCTCGAGTATACCTGTAAATATAAAATAAATTGATTAAATTCATCAATTTGTGGATTTAATTTGATATAAAATTTTCTACCTTGTCGATATTCTTTTATTACGTAGACACTCTGCTTTTCTGGTTTGACAATCTTTCCATAATGTACTATAACTTTCCACGTCTTTAATACAATCTCTACAAAATGTCCTATCAGTTGTACAGTAGAGAAGCTCAAATGAAGCCTAAATAAAAAATTTTAAAAAAAGTTGGAAGTTTACAGGTCTGATTCAACCAAAACGAGAGAAATTATTTTGAAGCCATGCTGGCCACGACATTAACATTAGGGGCCAATTTGTACTACCTTCGAACTTTATCTCCAACTTACCACGACAGCAACCAACCATATCTGGCAATGCAACCACTATCTTTAGAAAAGGCTGCGACTTTGGAGGCTGATAATACATGATGCTCTTCTTTTGCACTAACTCAACCCTCTTAACAAATTTCAGCACATTACTATTTCTGTATAAATCTTTCATTCTCCCCTGCGAATTAAATATATCAACACAAAAGTAGGATGTGATGGACAGACATTATGTATGAAACAATCATGGTGTCATTAGCACAAAGTACCTCCAAGGCTTGATGGACGTGTGAGATGTCATCGGTTCCCATGCCAGGCGGACAGCTTATGTAGAAATATGGCTCAAATCCATGCACATGACAGCACACACTATGACCTGTAAAAACAACAGATTCTCACTTCTAAAAGATATTTATACGCTTAGGGTAATAGATCATTCCCTCTACCTGTAACCCAATGGCCAGATTAACATTGAGCCTTAACAGCAAGGCTGGCAAGAAATGATAAAGAACTATATATCGCAGCGAGGTAAAATTGCTGATAATAAGTAAGACGGCTGTATCATAAATATTTTACTGGTGAATGCTCGATCTCATCTCAGGATGTATAATATATAAATAGATACTTTGAGACAATCTGAACTACCTTACATGAGGATCAAATCGAAGCTCTAGTGCCCTTCCCCTTGTAGTTTTGGATTAATTATTTTCTTTTTATTTTTGGTTCCTGATTAGTAAGATGAGCCCCAAGGATTCAGCATAAGGTATTTTCAGTAAAAAGGTAGGGAATAAAGAACTTCAAAATTTTAGTATCACAAACAAAACCCTCTTTTCTAACAAACAAGAACGCTAGTGAAACTGTTAACTTTATTGACGAAAGCAAAAGTTGTTTAACGTATCACACAGACAGACCTTATAGTTGAAATAATTTTTTGGATTGGGTAACTGAAAGGGCACAATGTTCCTACAGTTACTGAAGGTGAGGGGGAGATGTGAAATGATTACCTTCTCTGGTGACGCCAAAAATTTGAAGAATTGCAGCAGGACCTGTCCAATTAGGCAACATCTCCTTGTGACTCTCACCAATAATGTAGTCAATCTCCAGCTGCTGAAATACTGCATTTCCACAAACAAAATTAAACCTCAAAATCTAAAAAAAATAAAAAATGAAGCTAAAAGCAAAAATACCGATGCTTTCTGACAACGACAGGTAGCTCGACGAAAGAGCAGGTCGGCTACACTTAGAGTCTCGTGAAGAGATCGCTTCATCTCGAAGCAGTAGAAAAGCCTCTTCATCCCCTTCGTACTTCATTAGGGTTTCGTCAGGAAACACGTCCTCATCCATGACTTCCTCCTCCATGGCCTCCGGAGTTGGTGGAGTGGCAGCAGCGGAGGAGGAGGTGGTGCCCAGTTGGAATCGCTTAACAGAGTTGGGCTTGGCTGGCGGCGCGCCGCTGCGTTTCCTTCCCGAGTTCATAGTGCAGAGAAAGAGTTCAAAAATTCAGGGCGGGCGAGGAGAAGAGGTGGGAATCGTATCCCAACCTTTTTAAATGGAGAAAATCAATCGCATCTCCTCGAATCTTGTCTAATTGAAAATATACCCTTTAATCGTAAGATATATTTACCCTTCTAATTGATTTTAATGATTTTTTAACTTGGGAAACTCAATTGTTAAGTTTTATGTCGTAAATGCCCTTGTAACTCTCCTCTCATGAAGTCATGATACGGGTTGCCTTGGCAACGATACAGGTGTACCCATCACTATCAGATAGCCTATATATTGATTGATGAAATACATCTAAAAGAAAATTCTCCTCCGTTTGCCTTTATATTTAGTGACCAGATAGCAATATTGATAGTTTATATAGTTAAACGCATGTCAATGGTTTGCTCCAACCAACAAGTTGATTGTTTCCAATTATATTGATTGTAATTTGATTACTGAGTGATATTAAATGAGAATTCATAAAATAAACCAAGAATAATAGTGAAACACCGTTTTATACATCATAATTATGATTGGATTAGTGCATTAGAAATGTTAATTAAAGTGCACAAAACAAAAATTGATTTTAATTAAGGCACGACAATTTCAAAATTGTTTGATATCATCTTATATTTTTTAATTAAAGCACAATGATTCTAAAACTAACCCCGATATGTATTTTCTAGATTTTTATGTTATACTAACTACGTTGAACATTGCGGCAGTACATACTGACTTTGTTGAAGCCATTCTATTTTTTTAAATAAATGTCGAGATTAATTAAGAAAATGGCTTGTATATACTGGTGCAGATAAGACGAGCAAAACGAGAAAATATGTAGTAGATTGGATTTTTTTTTTCTGCTGGTGTGTTTATTGTGGAAAGGATACTGGTTGGAGGTGTTATACTGCTATACATTAGTTCTTGGTTCCATGTAATACTGGGTCGCCAAAAACAGAAAGAACGGCAAGGAGATTAATCCTTAAGCCACCGATTTGGGCCCTCATCGTTTCTTTCCTTTGCCACGATAGTAGTTTTTAGCTACTGCTGTACTGAAATTAGCAAGAATATAAATCGTCAAAAGGGACTACAAGAGGGGCATGTTGGTCATTAGCTTTAAAAATTGATTTTTCAAAATAAAAAAATATATAAAAAGTTAACCCAAAAGTGCATATAGCCATAGGATGTATGATTTGAGGGGTATATTTCCAATTTTATGCTCCGTTTGGATAGGTGTGGGAAGAAGGGAAGAAGGAAGAAGTAGAAAGAAGTATTGGGAAGTGTGTAACTTTGTGAAGTGTTTGTATTGTTTATAATTTTTTTTCTTCCCATCTTCCTTCTTCCTCTTCTTCTTCTCTCATCCAAACGCAAGCTTAAGGAATGGAAGGGATATTTCCAATTGAAGAAGAATAGAAGATTAATGGGTATATAAATGATTTTTCCAGAAAAATTATACCAAATCATTAAAATTGTACATAAATAAGACAATTATTAATAGTTAGTCAATCTGAGAACATTAATTTAAATATTGGAATTTTTAAAAAAATTTCGAAAAGCCAAAAGAATAATCGGGAAGATCGCGGATAAACACGATAATGTGAGGTTATACCAGAACAAAATAAGATTAATTATTAGTCTGAATGCACAATTATAATACACATATTATAATTATCGAAAAATATTTTTCCATAAAAATCAATTATATATTTTGCCATGCCATATCTCAAATTTCAATCTTTTGCAGTCGCATAAATCGAATTTGCCATTATTATTAAGGAAAAATTGGATATAACCCAGAGATGCGACTCTGATGCGACTCATACGACTCTGACTGGATATCGCCAGTTCTCGGATCGATTTAGCTCACCCTCACCGTCATGTGGCGATGCGCCGCAAGAGGACGCCTCCAGCCGAGCTTCGTCTCCCCTCTGTCGCCAAATCCCACCAGCATTCTACCTTCCTCGAGCAATGTTATACCCGACGTCTCCCCACGAAGCTCCTCGTTTGTCCTCTTCTCCAGAGTATCCTCCTCCGCCGTGGGGCTTGGCAGTGAGGTTACCTCCGTAGGACGCTCTGGCTTGGAAGGACAGGCAGAAGCGATTGGACCGGCTGGGGCATTATCGTCATTTCGCGATGTGTTTCGGCACTATGGGCGATGCTACTGGGAGCTCTCAAAGGCTAAGTTAAGGTCTGTCCACTTTTCTCATCATGCAATTTAATGCTCTTGTGGGTTCCCTTTTTTGCTTTTCTGAATGGATGAATGAAATATGTAGCATGTTGGTGGTAGCGACATCAGGAGCTGGTTATGTGCTGGGAAGTGGCGCTGCAATTGATGTCGCGGGATTGTGTTGTACCTGTGCTGGCACCATGATGGTTGCTGCATCTGCAAGCTCACTAAACCAGGTATTGCATTTTTTTTCTTTTTCTCCCTTATCATATGTTCCTCATTGGAAACCAGAAATCTAGTCTTTATTCTGTGTAGATATTTTGTATGGTTTTGCTCTTCCTATTTTAGCAATTATCAGTGCCTCCCTTCCAAAAGGGCTAAAAAATATTTCACCTCTCTCTGGTACTTGTTTTGCACGTTCTATACAATTTCATCTGATAGCATGACGTAACATCATTTTGTATATTATAGAGTTAACAGGACAGCATAAACATTGTGTACAGTATTTGATTTTGCATTTTCTAAACCAGATATTTCTTTAATTTGAATAGTGACCATGCTTTTCTGATTGTGCATGGTTTTTATGCTCCTCCCTTAATCAAGCTATAATGTTAGTAGGTAGTTACGCTTGTTATCTCTTGCCAGTTTATACACAGCTGTATCGAACACCAAAGCACCAATCTAGTTCAATTATCTAATAAGCCAAGTAAATTAGTTTGGTCTCTTACTTTCGTGTACTGTGCTATATGTTAGGTAAAATGAGTTTGAGAACTATATCTAAATCAAGGTTCATTCTTTTGCACTGAAACTATACTTCAGGTTTTCGAGAAAGAGAATGATGCTAAAATGAAAAGAACATGTAAAAGGCCTTTGCCATCTGGTCGCATATCTATCCCTCAAGCTGCCATGTGGGCCTCAACTATTGGTCTTGCGGGAACATCTTTGCTGGCATGGCAGGTTTCATACTTAACTTCTCCTTTCTAAATAATTGACCAATTCCTTAAGGAAATTTCACAAGGACGCCCTGCTATTGCGCCATTGTGAATTTGGACAATGGCTCTACTCTTTGAGGATGACAAATGTTCTGTATTAAAATGAGTTAATATCCTTTTTTTTTTGCCCACCTGAAACAGACACCAGTGTAAATTAGACTGAAACTTTTACACACAATGATGCTTTATATTTCTTTAATCAGGGGTCTCCATACTTGCAACACAATTCAACTTAAGAGAGGATCTTTGATACTTCTATTATATTCATGTTTAGGAAATGATTGTTTCAAATTACTCAGTATTCCATAATTCTTAACTTATTATTGATATTCTTTGCTTTGGAGTGCTTGAGCTAATAATTGGTAATTGGCAATATCACCGCAGACTAATAGCTTGGCAGTTGGCCTTGCAGCTTCGAATTTATTTCTATATGCTTTTGTGTACACTCCATTAAAACAGATACACCCAGTTAATACATGGGTTGGAGCAATTGTGGGTGCCATTCCTCCATTTCTGGGGTATTTCTCTCTTATATACTTGTACATATATATTAAGATGCTTTTATTTGGGAAGGACTGTTTCTCAGATTATATATTTGTGGAAACTCCTATAGATGGGCTGCAGCTTCATCAAACATATCAATAGAAGCAATGATACTACCAGCTGCATTGTATTTCTGGCAGATGCCCCATTTCATGGCGCTTGCCTACTTGTGTCGCAATGACTACCTTGCTGGAGGGTACTTTTTTTTGTTTCTTTATTTATTTTAGTGTTGTTTGTTTTTAAAGATTTTGTTAGCATTTTGTTAGTGTTATCCTACATTTGTTACTGCTTAGGTTTCGCATGTTTTCCTTCAATGATCCTTCTGGTTTGAGAACTGCACTGGTCTCTTTCAGAAATTGCCTCTATCTTCTTCCCCTGGGGTGGTTAGCCTATGAATGTAAGTATTACCATATATGCTATGACATTCGGTCAATTTGTTATAGGACATCTCATCTAGAATATGAACTTATAGGTAACTATAATTTGTTGGACATTTTGGGACATCTTACCTATAACAACATGTTTTAGGACATCTAGAATATGAAATTATTTTCTGGGCAATGTCAGTTATATTCTTGTTTCCCTGGTCCCTTGAAAATCAGCATATTTCCACTTAAAATTAGGGTAAAAATGAAAAACAGGAGACTATCTCGACAAAAAGATAGGAAATCTCTCCTAGAAGAATTTTTTTAATAAGAACATTTATTCTAAGAAAATCTGAATGTCAATCTAGATCCAATCCTGTTGAGTTAGATAGCTAAAAGAATGTAATGTTAAGGACGAGGACTACTTCCCTAATGGCTTTTGCAAATATATGCAGGGGGTCTAACTTCAGAGTGGTTTGTCTTAGAATCAACTCTTCTGACACTTGGGATAAGTATAGCCGCCTTATTATTTGTCAACGAACGAAACACCAAAAATGCCAGAAGAATGTTTCACTCGAGTCTCCTCTACCTTCCTGTTTTTATGTCTGGTTTACTCTTTCACCGGTTACACAATGAACAACATGAAAATAATGATACGCTGGCTGAAATTGAGCAGTATGATAAAGAAAGAATAATGTATAATGAAACTGAACAAAGGAGAACAAATGTGAGGCGTGCACCTGTTGCTTATGCATCAGTTGCTCCTTTCCCTTTCTTACCAGCACCACTGTATGTTCCTCCTAATTCATGAAGTGGGGAATGTTTCTGGTGTTTGTTTATTCTTGTAGTTTATCCATTAGTCTTTTTTTTTTTAATGATTGTTTTTGTCCGCCATGAAGAAAGGTTTGTCACGAATTTGGCTGGAGAAGATAATTTTGTCGCAATGCAACAAAATGATTAAACAAGATTTCAGTTTTTCTGTGGTAACTAAGTGCAGCAATTGGATCTTGTTGGCTTAATGAAAATAAAAAAGAAAAGAAACGCACTTGTGCTTTAGGCACGATTAAACTTCCCAAGAAGGGATTTCCATAAAAAACTTTAAATCAGAGAACTTATCCAGATAATTCTGTTGCGGGATTTATTTATTATTTTTTTTTTGTGTACTGTGTTGCTACTACATATCACTTAGATCTGCATGTCGGAACGTTGGAGAACTCGTGGAATTTATTCCTCGAGCATATATAAGAGTTTCTGTTTTTTTTTTTTTAAATAATTTCATTTTTCCTGTGCTATATTGTGGACGCCTGACATGCTGATCTCACAAATCACCGTTAGTCGCTAACTAAAACTGACAACACAGCCATTGAGAAATCAAACTCGCAGAACAGCAACCAGTCTAAATTAAGTCAATTCGAAACTGCACTGGCAACATCGAAATTGAGGGGAAAAGAAAACCTCAATTTGCTTCACAAGTAAACGCAAAGGTAAGAACACTTATTTTGAAGTGCTACATAACGCTAGTAACAGATAGGACTGCACAATGCAATCAATATGCACAGAATGCTCATAAAGAAACTTGGAAACATTGACACAAAAAAAAAAGGAAAGAAAAGACTAACATATTCCTACAATTTTATGAAGAAAACTTTAGTTGAGAACATTACATGAAAATTTTAAGATTCGACCCCATAAGGCAGAAGAGCAGCGGCAACATGTCTACCTTCTTCATTCAAAATATTATACGTAGATGAAGCATTTCTCTGTAGAAAAAGAAAATGGCAGAATTTGAATAAAATAGGCATGGACAAGAACTTAATGTTAACCCAGACAGAACAGGTCAGATTGGGAGGTAAAATGTGAAAAAACCTCCTGACATCTTGAGTCAGTGGCAAAGTACAAGAAAGTACAGATCTAATTCCCAATTAATAACAGAAATGATTTACACCAAAAGGCGAAACAACAGGTCAAGTCAGTGCAAAATCACTTCAATTATACAAGATAATTACCGAATCAACAGCTTCCAATTTCATGCCAGTTGATCGGATAAAACGGCGTAGCTCTGGATCCACTGGAAAGATGTTTCTCCCACAACCAAGAATCAATATTTCTGGACCAATAAAGAAAATATGAACCATGTAAAATAAGAAAAGCCATGCATTCTGGTTACCGAACGAGGCATCACTGTGTCTTCAGTTAATAACCTAAAATCCTAGCTTTCTCTGTAAATTGTCTATGGAAAAACAAAGAGGGCTGCACATATTTTACAAATATAGCAGGGTAGAGGATCAAGTACTTTGCTTTTCATAGGGCCATAGGGGCATAATGTAAGGTTACACCATGGTCTCCTTTGGAATGGGTGCACATTGTATTGTTGTAGGAGCGCAGAGGAATAAACAGAGAGCTTTAAATGAATTACAGAGAGGGGGAAAAAGTAAGCTTAGATAAAGAACATTACCTGGAACTGGTCGAACAACTTGAAAGATTGAGAGGCTGCACAAGTGATAAAAACACCAGTGTTTATAAGATTCAAGCCGTAAGAGAAAAATAACTTTCATGGATAATATGCTTTGCTGATACACCATGTCACTTCATATGTAGAGAAAGTTTGTGTCAAAACATAGCAAAGAACCGGTTGGATGGAATCCGTTTCTCTCTTTTTCTATTTCTCATGCCATCTGTGCTGGTCTAATTGGCTTTCAGGTGATTACAATTTTGTCTCTGTTCGGGATCAGGCTGATCAGTATAGGAATTCAGGCTTTCAAGAAGAAATCGATCAAGAGTTTTCTGGTTTCTGCTTAGCTCAAATATGTTTCAGATCGGAGTTGGGTCAAACTAGATTGGCTGGTAGTGCGCTGTTATTTTCCAGATTCAATTCTATTGATTTCACTGCCTTTCTTCTTCAAGATTGGTGATTCAGTTTCAAGTGAGGTTGAGTAGGCACTCATGTCAGATCTGATTTTTCCAACAGTACTTGTGTTTTTCACATTTATCAAAATTTGAGGGACGCTTCTACTCAGGAAATGAACTGTATATACTGTACAAACAAAGGAATGCTCAATGGAAATTCTAATTTGTTACAACTGAGATGTAAGAATACAATCTGAACCCACAAGGTAATGCATGACTTTCTTTGTTTGAATTAGCAGGTATGAGGACATACCTTTGAGGGGTTATATCAGAGAACTTCTTAGGAGCCCATGTCATTATTTTATTCTCCACTATAAGCAAGCTACCTTCATATATTGTGCCATTAATTGTGAACCCAGTATCTGAGTACCTATCATCAGAATAAAGACATGTTGATACGATACGAGTGATGAAACCTAATCTCATTAGCTATTTCAATGAGAATTTTAATCAATTTTTTTGTCTTGTGCTGTTCACATGATCAATTTCAGGCCAGATCATACAATGCTAGATATCGACTTAGGCCAAAATAAGATGTTGACAAAATTTCACATAAATAACCAAAATGGATACCATATTGTACCATATCAGTAAGATAAGTAACAGCGACTCCTCGCCTTGCCGTTGGATAAAACAAGAAGTGTCTGGATCGTTATTCGATTTCAGTAAGTAGCAAATACTACAGTACACCTTAATCAGCCAAGCTTAGGCTGGGTTAAGTGTTGTGCCTTTTAATTTGAAGTATATTTGGTTTTGAGAATACTCTCCACATTTACTTTTGCAATTGAGCATATTATTAAGCCAATAGCAAAATTTTCATTTTAATTCCAAATCCCACCCAAGAACAAACTAGAACAAATTAGAAGGCACTTTGCATATTCCAGAACTGAACACTACCTGGGTGTTTATTCATTTTATTATTATTCTTTTACAGTATATAATCTTCTAAATTCTAGGCTTCAATGTCAATCTGCCATCATCAATATGAACCTTAACTAGGGTAGTAATCGAATTGAGGATTCTCTCATAGGTACAACCAACATAACTTTAGCACAATTCATGTTATCTACTTGAAAACTAATAACAATAAACAATGACAGGTCAGGCAATAAATGGAATATGATGAATTGTAATTTACCCTTGGAAACGAAGCTGATCATCGGGGACAGTATCGATGAGATTAATCTGATCGTAGAGCGAAAACGTTCTCCTGCAACAATTTTTCAAATCAGAGGGAGGGGAGCATAGAAGTCAAATGCGAAAAATGAAGGAAAAGGGAAAGGAGAAAGGGAGGGACCTGAGAGAAGGGAGGGTGTGATTGGTGGTGGTGGGGCTAAGAGGCTGCTTTCTAAGCGTCTTGACGAGATGTGGCACCATAGATGCTATCTTCTGTCTACCTCCTCCCATCGCCATCTCTCTCCCTCTCGAGCAAGTTTTTCTTCAGTCGGATTGCGGCTTTTTCTTATGTCGCTGATTTTTGGGTTTTATTGGGTTCGGTTCGTCTAATTTGGAGCCGGACTTACAACTTGGTTCGGCTTTTTTAATTAGACTTTGGTCAGGATATTTTCAGGCAAATTTTATTTGATGAGAATTGATTATTCAGTGCTTCGTTGGATGTTATTCACGAAAATTTCAATCAAATAAAATTAATTTTCTTATTTGTCCAAAATTTCCTAATCAAAAGAAATCTCATGGGGAAAAAAAAGACTCTAATCAAGGCCTTAGTTAGGGACCGAATTTGAAATTTTTTTTTTAGGTTGTTTGATTTCTTGGTATCAAGTTTGGCTTTTATGTTCTTCCAGTTGAAGCGAACTAATAGATACATTTAAGTATGTTTCTACAAAACCAGATACATATCTTTCAGTTTTAATTTTAACGAGGGACAGAGAATGTTCGAGCAAGATCTTGACGTGTATATTTTGTATGTAGCATAATTCATTTTCATATATACATGAAAAAGTAAATCGCTCAAAATTTTTATAACATAAGTTTATCTCCTCGCGTATGGTCGTATGGAAACCAAAAAATTATGTACTCAAGTAAAATTTTGATGAAATTGTAGAAGAACAAAAAAAAAAAAAAAGACATTCGGAGAGTTTCGAATTGATCGAAGGAAACACTGGAAATGAAGAGACAAATAAAAAAGATTGGAGGGTATGGGAGAAATTAAACTAAAAATTAATAATTTGGCGTTACTTCTGTTTGCGTCGGACCGACCGATTAAGTCCAACGGCAACCAGACCAAATTTACGGTTTAGAGAGAGGGAAATCGATGGCGACGATTAGGGGTGGCATAGGAGGAAGTAACACCAGAGAAGACAGTGCAAAGGCGGCAGTGGCGGAGCAGATTTCTCAAGCCGTACAATCCACCTCTAATCTCCTCCATCTCATGCAACAGTCCTCTCCAGCTCAGGTCTCTTTTTACCTCCCTTGATTGAGTTTTACTCCTCTCAAGTCGGTACATAACTGGCGAAAAGAAGCCCTTTAGATGTGTATGCACTATGTAATCCATCCACACGCCACACACCCTCCTGTTTCCACAAGTAATGCGGATGCCTTCAATTATTTGTTCAACTCCTTTGTTGGTACCTTTGTAATCTCCATTGAGGTGAAATAATTGAACATGAAATCATTCTGGTGTACTAAATGCCCCAAAATGACAAACAATGAAACTGGTAGAGTAGTACCACACTCTGTCATGTACCCTATGCATGTCGTAACAATTCTTTTTTATTTTTATTAAGTTATTTGGTCAATGCAGATCTGTAATTGTATTATCTCTTTTTTTAAGCTGAACTCGCTTTGTAATTTTATATATATTTTTTTTAAAAAAAAGAAAAATAATTCATATGAATACTTTTCTTTTTTTATTAAAAGAAAAAATAAAAAACAAAATCCATTTGAAATTAAAGGATTCGACTTTTAAATATGAACGAACAGACCAGCTAAACTCGCTTTATCATTTTATTTTTTTAAAAAAGAAATAAATAGTCCGTATGATGTCTTTTCATTTTTTATTTAAAGAAAAAAGAAAAAAACATAATCCATTTGAAATTAAAGGATTCGACTTTTAAACATAAACGAACAGACCAACTGAACTCGTTTTGTCATTTTATTTTTTTTTCAAAAAAAAATAGTCCATATGAATTCTTTTCATTTTTTATTAAAAAAAAGAAAAAAATAAAATCCATTTGAAATTAAAGCATTCGACTTTTAAACATGAACGAACAGACCAACTGAACTCGTTTTGTCATTTTATTTTTTTAAAAAAGAAATAAATAATCCATATGAATTCTTTTCATTTTATATTTAAAGAAAAAAGAAAAAATAACAAAATTCATTTGAAATTAAAGCATTCGATTTTTAAACATGAACGAACAGACCAGCTGAACTCGCTTTGTCATTTTTTAAAAAAAAATAAATAGTCCATATGAATTTTTTAAATTTTTTGTTAAAAAAACAAAATTCATTTGAAATTAAAGCATTCGACTTTTAAACATAAACAAACAGACCAGCTGAACTTGCTTTGTCATTTTGTTTTTTTTTTTAAAAATAAATAAATAGTCCATATGAATTCTTTTCATTTTTTAATTAAAAAAAAACAAAATCCATTTGAAATTAAAGCATTCGACTTTTAAACATGACCTAACAGATCAGCTGAACTCGCTTTGTCATTTTGTTTTTTTAAAAAGAAATAAATAATCCATATGAATTCTTTTCATTTTTTTATTTAAAGAAAAAATAAAAAACAAAATCTATTTGAAATTAAAGCATTCGACTTTTAAACATGAACGAACAACCAGCTGAACTCGCTTTGTCATTTTATTTTTTTTAAAAAAAATAAACAGTCCATATGAATTCTTTTCATTTTTTATTAAAAAAAACAAAATCCATTTGAAATTAAAGCATTCGTCTTTTAAACATGAACGAACAGACCAGCTGAGCTCGCTCTGTAATTTTGTTTTTTTTTAAAAATAGTCCATATGAATTGTTTTCATTTTTATTTTTTTTTTAAAATAGAAAAAATAAAATTCATTTGAAATTAAAGCATTCGACTTTTAAACATGAACGAACAGACCAGCTGAACTCGCTTTGTCATTTTATTTTTTTTTTAAAAAAAGAAATAAATAGTCTATATGAATTGTTTTTATTTTTTATTTTAATAAAAAGAAAAACTAAAATCCATTTGAAATTAAAGCATTCGACTTTTAAACATGAACGAACAGACCAGCTGAACTCGCTCTATCATTTTATTTTTTTTTAAAAAAATAGTCCATATGAATTGTTTTCATTTTTTTAGAAAAAAAACAAAATCCATTTGAAATTAAAGCATTTGACTTTTAAACATGAACGAACAGACCGGCTGAACTCGCTTTGTCATTTTGTTTTTTTTTTTAAAAAAGAAATAAATAGTCCATATGAATTGTTTTCATTTTTTATTTTAATAAAAAGAAAAACTAAAATCCATTTGAAATTAAAGCATTCGACTTTTAAACATGAACGAACAGACCAGCTGAACTCGCTTTGTTTTTTTGTTTTTTTTTTAAATAAATAGTTCATATGAATTCTTTTCATTTTTTATTTAAAAAAAAGAAAAAATAAAATCCATTTGAAATTAAAGCATTCGCCTTTTAAACATGAACTCGCTTTGTCATTTTGTTTTTTTTAAATATAAAATAAAAACCTATTTTTACCGTCCAACTTATTATCCCGTAAAAATAATGACGACAAATATTAAAGGTGTTAATATTGAATTATCTAATAAGTTTAAAATAGATATAATTTTGAATTATATATCATAGTTACCTTTGTGGATCATGTGTACGCATTTGTTTAATGAAATTAGTAATAAACAATATAAATATCAGTTGTAGGTTATTACCTTATCAATTTATCAATCTTTTTTCCCATAACATGCCTCTCTCGATTTGAATTGGCTGAAATAAGAAAGATATTAATAAGTAAAAAAAGAATCTATATATTACTTAATCGGTAAACATTGATGGGAATAATCAAGATTTGTTTTATGTTTGACAAATATTAATCCGTAAACATTAGAAATTTTTTTCCGTGTACATTAATAATCGGTAAACATTAATAAGAAAGATATTAATCGGTAAACATTGATGGGAATAATCAAGATTTGTTTTATGTTTGACAAATTTTTTTCCGTGTACAACCATATGTCACTATATTAGGCCACTCCAAAGGGACCCACTCACATACAAAAAATAATTCGGTGCCTATTTTGACATTATAACAAGATATACAAGATGTGCCTATTTTGACATTATAACAAGATATACAAGATGTGTAAATGTGCATTTCATTTCTATAAGTGATAATTGTAATTCCTTATTATTTGCATTCCTATAAGATTTGAGTATCATAGATAATTTCTGCCATTTTGTATATCAAGATTAAATCACTACATTCCATAAATTTGATCGAAATTAGCCACCAAGAAATGATTAGAAAATACTGATTATAAAATCAAATATTTTACTGTTAGAACAAAGATTTGAGTATCTTGATTTTCTATGAATTATACGTTAATATTATTTAAATATAGATAGAATCAGATTTATTCTTTCTTAGATTTTATTTCGTTTTTTTTATTTAGCTATAAATAAATGGCGTTTGGTATCTTATTAAATTTCCTATTCCTATTTTGTATTCCATAGAGCCTCACCGTATTTTACTGTATTTGTATTTGTATTTGTATTTGTATTTGTATTTTATTTTTCTTTTCTTCAGGTTCAGAATTTTAACTGGTTGTGACACATCATTCATATTTATATATACACAGCCTCAGCTTCAGAATTCAGAATTTTAAAGGAGTCGCATATTGTAAGCAGTACAGGTGCGTTGATGAAACTGTACCCTTTACTTTGATTGTTTCATATTCATATTTATATATATACACAGCTTTTGGAATAAGAGTCTTGTACTGGTATTTTTTTTGGACAGTCAAAATTCGGTTCATCTTCTGTCCCATTGCTTACTGGTACACTATTCTTTTGTTTCTTCTCCTTTATCCTTTATTCGTTTTGAATATTGTTAAAGTTTCGCTTATTTAAGAGAACCTTGCTAACTGAGGGGTTTTACTGGTGTTACTGGTAAGGGAAAAGCAATAAGTGATATGTGTAAAAGAATCAACTACAGGGCCTTTCACCGTCCATAGTCTGCTTAGCAATGTTTGGTTTGTAGTACATGAAAGACGTTTACACATGTATCCAATATGACGTGAAGGTCTATCACCTAATTGCATAGTTCAGAAAAAATGATTTTCCATATAATCCGCTATTCATTTTCTGGCAGAAATTTAAATGGCATAATTGGATCAATAACTTTCTGGTTATCAATAAGAGGTGTATTACTTGTCGTTATGAACACTTTCTGATTTCAAACTACAACCTTCGTTGAAAGTGTCTTGTTGTTACACTAGATCAAAAACCGATTCTCGTGTACGGTATACAAGTATGAAATGAAATTAGGCTCGATGGTGTAACCTTACCAGATTTGTTTATTTATGATGATATATGATACTTCCTATAAGCAACTATATTTAACTGATGAATAGAATTGCTTGGAAAATTTTCAGGTGCAATTCGATTCGAGTTGCTTCCGGACAAATAGGAACTTCTGTCCCATTCCTTACTGGTACACTTTTTTTTTTGTTTATACTCATTTCTTACGAATAAGACAGAAAGGGTAAAAAAATTGCTTCAATTTTTATGCAATTTAACCCAGGTGCAAAGAGGTTACTTACTATGTTTGGATGTTTGACTATGTTCGATTGTT
The DNA here is from genome assembly GCA_028095005.1 of Rhynchospora pubera. Taxonomy (NCBI): domain Eukaryota; kingdom Viridiplantae; phylum Streptophyta; class Magnoliopsida; order Poales; family Cyperaceae; genus Rhynchospora; species Rhynchospora pubera. The sequence continues at coordinate 166,296,251 of CM051461.1, read as the reverse complement.
CATGATCAGATAGTGCACAATAGCCATAAAGTCAATAAGTATTTTAATTGGAACGGTTAGCAACACACTCCAGCAGCACTTTTCAAATTATTGTCAAACTTGAATAACACAATTAGGAGGAGGAATATACCTGATTATTGTCAAACTTGAATAACACAAATAGCAAACTTGAATAACACAATTAGCAACACACTCAGGGGCAGAAGCTTTTTGTGAACTTGAAGTCAGGAAGAACTGAGACGTGTGCCACCTGAAAATCAACATAGTAATAGAATTACAAAACCCCTTATCATCAAAATTAAATTGTATTGTTGAATTTATGAATGAATTATGGAAAACCACAACTAATTCCATGGTTGTTCCTTATGGTTGTACTATTCGTAGAACCTAATACAGAAAGACAAAAGAAACATGGAGTTTACTTTTTTTGAAACTATAAGAAATGAACAGACTAAGCTAGGTACCCCTTATGGTTGTACTTTTTTTGAAACTAGACTAAACTGTAAATCACTTTCATTTAAACAAACATGGGGTTTATTAAGGTCAGTAAAGTTATGTCATGCTCTTCCTTAAAATCTTCTTTGTCATTTTGCTGGTTAGGAATTAAGAAGTGTACCAGTAAATGAGAATAGGCAAAACCAAACTGGTACCTAGCTTGTACCGACCTTTTAAGGTCTTGTAACTAACAACCAAGCAAATTTGAAACATAATCAATAATGAAAACTAACAAATAGAAGCATCAAAGTGTTATGCATGCATGAAAATTGAATTTAGGCAAGTATCCAATTGAGTTAAGCAATACACAACAATTTCAAATAAGCAATCCAGTGTGTACAACCATGTCAAATTCACACATGAGATTAAGCAAACAGAGAGAGAAAAGAGAGGTGAGGCCAAACCGAGATAACTTAAAAAGGAGGGGAAGCTCGAGGGAGAAGGAAGACAGAACACAAGCCAGCTACACCATTGTGCTCTACTTGGCGTCACAACTCCAAGGAGGAAGCATTGTTCGACTACGGTGTCTCCTCTCGCCGGCAATTATAAATTAGAAAAATTAGGGATTAAATAGAATAAAAATCGTAAACTGTTAAAACCTATTAATTTGCTGGTCAAACGAAGGAGACGCGGCCTCAACAAAGACCACCATGATGCTCTCCGTACCCTCACGAGAACAACGAATCAAACCTCATCGACAATAGCAATCAAAATTGTAGAAACTTCAATTTAAAGGTTCGGCCAGCAAATAGAAAAAGTAAAATGACTTATTCGTAAAATCCTCTCTTCAAACTCAGTTCAGCGCCAATTCCTTATTCTAATTATGTCATTTCTAATAAAATTGGAAATTTGTTCCAAATTGGAAATCGTAATATGTTATACATTTTCTCTTTAGATTGTTTTTTCTGACACAAGAAATTCTAGCACAAAGGAATTTACTAACCTCTTCAGGCTGTAATCTTTGTCTACAAAACACTTTAGAAACGACATCCCACCCTTTCTTTAGTTGTCCTTACTCTCTTGATTGGAAAAGGCTAATGCCTCATTCTTTTATTCCTCTGATTGCAACCTCTGATGCAACTTCAACCTTTCTTTGCATTACTGCTGCCTTCGCACACCCCCCACAATGCAGAAATCTCAGACTTTGCTTTGCTATACCTTATGGTACATCTGGCACGAGCGAAATGCCAGAATATTAAGAGATGTCTTGAATGCCCCCTTGTGTTGTTGCAGTCTCTGCGCAAAAAGAAGCTGATCTCTACCTTAAAGCTGCTACCACTCCAGATTGGTTGGTCTTGAGAACTCATAGCTTGTTATATTGATTTTTTATTTTTATTAGATTAGATAATAAACTTTGACAAAACATTCTTCAAGGTTTCGTTTTGACTTGAACTGGTTATGTGGGTTGTCAGGTGAATGAAAACAAAGTAAGATCAATGGGGCCGTTTGGATCCCCATGGGATTTTGGGGAATTTTATCTTCCTACCATAAATTTATTATAAACAATCCAAACTCTTCACAAAATTACACACTTCCCAATAAATTTATTCCTAGGAATTGCAACTTCCCCAAATTCTCCAACTTCCTGAGCGATCCAAACGGCCCCAATGCTTGGTATCTCGAGTCAACGTTATTCATTGCCTCGTAACCAACCAATATGCATTGACAAGGGAACCATGCTGACATGGCAGCATCTGGACTATTCAAAATGGAGTCCATGCGGCATGGGCTCCATTTGACTAATTGGGAGGCCAACGGAGACGTTACATCTCCGCATTTCGTAGTCTCATTCGGAAGTTCAGTATTAGACTACTATAGATGCATTTGAAATTTTATCACTCATTTTCGCATTTGAGTCCATACTAATTGTTGAATCGCTCTTATCGATCTTACTTAATAGAAAGTCGTAATTCAAGTTTTCAACAATGTTGAGTATATACTAATTTATTCAGCTATATCATTCAAATTGTATTATAAATAAGGTTAAAAATAACTAATAAACTTTTATTACATCTATTACAAGTTACAACAGATAAAGATACCAAAATGCGCACAACATAATTCTGATAGAAAAACAAAGGCGGCAACAAAAATTAAAATTAAAATAAAACTGTCTATAGAAAAATTTTGTTTGTTGATGAAAGACTAATAGTAGCTATATTCTATGTCTTGCTCCTCCATAGATCTACGAAAATTGAAAAAGAAAAGAAATAGAAATTAATAAATATGATTTAATAAATTTGTATTTAGTAATATTATTTATACAAACTTAACTTAATTAGTAATATTGTATATTTAAATTTTATATTTTAATATTAAAATTAACAAATTACCTATATGTAATTTGGAAATGGCTCGCTGGATCATTTTGTGGATCAATATAGATTCTTGATAAGTCTGACGCAATCAGACGATTAACTGCAGAAAAAATATATTAACATTAATTTGAGTATATAGCTCATAGCTCTTAAACATTTTCTAATATATATATATATATATATATATATATATATATATTGCATTATATTTTTCATTTGAAAATAATATTATAATTATTATATATATTTTAAAAAAATTAGATTGAGTTCTAATACCGGGCATATCAAAGATCAAGTAGAGTGGGAAATATAGATTAAAGAGTTGTTTTGTATTGCAGTAATGATTCTCGGATTCTGTTGCATAGCCTTGCCCTTAACTGTGAGAGCGATTCGGTTGCCTCTGAAAGCAAACAAAATAGCAGGGCAATAATAATTAATAATGTTCATTAATAATTTATAATAATTATAATTTAAATATAATTATTATATAATTTAAATATTAAATATTATAATTCAAAATATATAATAATATATATAATATATATAATATTTAAATTATAATAATTATATTTAAATTATAATTATTATAATACAAATTATTAATGAACATTATTAATTATTATTGCCCTGCTATTTTGTTTGCTTTTAGAGGCAACCGAATCGCTCTCACAGTTAAGGGCAAGGCTATGCAATAGAATCCGAGAATCATTACTGCAATACAAAACAACTCTTTCATCTATATTTCCCACTGCTACTTTTCTTGATATGCCCGGTATTAAAACTCAATCTAATTTTTTTAAAATATATATAATAATTATAATATTATTTCCAAATTAAAAATATAATACAATATATATATATATATATATATATATATTCGAAAATGTTTAAGAGCTATGAGCTATATACTCAAATTAATGTTAATATATTTTTTCTGCAGTTAATCGTTTGATTGCGTCAGACTTATCAAGAATCTATATTGATCCACAAAATGATCCAGCGAGCCATTTCCAAATTACATATAGGTAATTTGTTAATTTTAATATTAAAATATAAAATTTAAATATACAATATTACTAATTTTGTATAATTAATATTACTAAATATAAATACAGATTCATTTAATCATATTTATTAATTTCTATTTCTTTTTTAATTTTCGTATATCTATGGAGGAGCAAGACATAGAATATAGCTACTATTAGTCTTTCATCAGCAAACAAAATTTTTCTATAGACAATTTAATTTTAATTTTAATTTTTGTTGTCGCCTTTGTTGTTCTATCTGATTTATGTTGTGCGCATTTTGGTATCTTTATTTGTTGTAATAGATGTAATAAAAGTTTATTAGTTATTTTTTTAACCTTATTTATAATACAATTTGAATGATATAGCTAAATAAATTAGTATATACTCAACATTGTTGAAAACTTGAATTACGACTTTCTATTAAGTAAGATCGATAAGAGCGATTCAACAATTAGTATGGACTCAAATGCGAAAATGAGTGATAAAATTTCAAATGCATCTATAGTAGTCTAATACTGAACTTCCGAACGAGACTTCGAAATGCGGAGATGTAACGTCTCCGTTGGCCTCCCAATTAGTTTGTTATGAGTTCTCAAAACAAATCCTTTTTTTTGTTGAAACACATCCAGGAAAGGCAACTCATACAAGAAAATTGAAAGAGACGGTCATGTCGGCTATGTTTCTGCTAATAAATATTTAATATGCTATTTGATATCATTCTGGCTCCGTTTGGATGGGTGCAGGAATAAGGGAATAACTTCTTCCTACTCCCAAATTTATTATAAACAATCCAAACTCTTCACAAAGTTACACACTTCCCAATACTTCTTTCCTTATTCCTCTTATTCCCACACCATCCAAACGGAGCATCTGTGAATTGAATTATGCGTTGGGTATTATTTGATATCATTATGTCATTTCTAACTTATGGAGCAGATTTTGTATAACGAACAATTAAAAAGTGGATCGGAACAATTCAATTTCTATCATCAGAACTCAAATGTGTCACTTTAAGTCTGTAAACAATATTTCCAAATGCACTTATATCATGTACCGTGTTTAGCGAACTCATAGATTTTCAGAACCAAACTCAACCATCTATTGTGCTGGTAACATATAAATTGATGCACAATTTATGTCTCGGTCACTAATTTTCATCACATGATCCTTGTGATATGTTATCTAACTAATGGTCATGGATTATGTTGATGCAGCTGACTGATAAGGCAAAGAAAAAGACATGGCCACTGATAAACGACACAAAGAAAAAGATAAAGGAAAGCAACAGATGCGCGCACAAAAGAGAGGCAATGCAGATAGTTCGCATGCCACAGTTCCCGTCAAAAAGTCTTTGAAAGTTAATACAATTTCCTCATATTGTCGTTGACATATCATCAATACAAAGATATCTAAATATGACATGTATAATTTTTTGGGTGTACAGGGTTACTAGCAGAGTTAAAGGAAAGCAGTTCCCATCAAAAGAGAGGCAATGCAGATAGTTTGCAATCCACAGTTCCCGTCAAACGAGTCTTTGAAAGTTAATATATAAACCTGTATCTTATTAAAAGAGCCATATCTCATATTGTCGTTGACATAACAATACAATGATATCTAAATAAGAGATGTATAATTTCTTGGGTGTACAGGGTTACTAGCAGAGTTATCGAATACCGAAAAAAGAGATTTGACATCTGATTCCAAGAAAGCCAGGCAAAAGGAGCAGATGCGTGGTTATCGCAATAGGGCTATTGAAAATAGTAGAATGGCCTCAGCTGGTGGTGTAAATTTCTGCAACAGTGCTAAGAGTTCGTCCAATGGTATTTTTCAGAACAATCAATTTGAACTCCATTGTGCATCATTGTTTTCAATATTTACATTACATTATTTACATTATTATTATTATTAAGTTAAACTACTATTGTTTCAATTGAAAGCAAAACGTCCAAGACGTTCAGCACCCAATATGCCATCTTCAAATATAGATCATGCTGGCGCTGAAGTGAATATTTTATTTGATTCTAAGAAAATTGCAAGAAAGTCAGAAATGCATGATAACCGTAAAAGAGCACATGGAAATATTAGCACGGTCTTGGCCAGTGACGCGAGCGAGGTTCCTCGAGGTATTAAGATCATAAGAACCTTTTTCTCACTTGGTTATTTTGAATATTTATATGGTATATGAATATATGTTAAGCTTACATGAATAGATAGATATAAGTAAATAGTTAATTAATCTATTGTTTCAATAGTGATAGTAAAACTTCCAAGACGTTCAGGACCAAATATGCCAGCTTCAACTGAAGCAAATAAGACAGTTCATAATCGTAATTACATGTGCAAGTACCGAAAAAGATATTTGGGTCAATGCAGTATGAACGAATCGAATGAATTGAATGCAACAGTTTCGCCATCTAATGGAATCTCTGTTGTGACCCACTGTACCATACGGTGAAATGACACATGAAATCCTTAAAAATGCAATTTTGGCCGAAGTACCTCATCTATCCGAGTGCATTTTTTCCTCAGAAAGATATTTGCAAAAAAAGTATTGATATTTTTGAAATTAATGCCCCTAACAACCCCGAATACTAAATCCAAATTTTGCTTGACAGAATATCATGTTCACCTAGGTTTATATGAAACCCTACACAATTATGCCCTTGTGAACAGCTTCAGAGTGAGGGATGTTGACCCTGATTTCCCTGTCAGGAATGAACAGTTCTGGGAAATAAGCCCGTAAATCTAGCTTCCATATTCAGGAGAAGAAAATATCATGTCCTTTATTAAAAAGGAAGGAGTGAATCTATTTTAAGTAAATATTCAGGAGAAGAAAATAGAATCTCACTTCTATTCATGTTAATATATTGCAAGAACTATTGCGACTACAAAAGAAAAAATGTGAACCTACAAAGCAGAAAGTAACAACAACTGTGAGCTATGAAACAAGAAAGGAATACTTTTTTGGTTTTCCATTCTTTAACCCATTTGTAGCTGCTAGCATAGGTTGCTTACCAGGCACATACACTTCTTGTAGGTCCTTACAATTAGAAAAAAAAAATGTGAAAAAATAAACAGATAACTAAAGCAACAAAATAAACAAATGATTCAACAGATTTTTACACCATGCAATTACTAGTAAAATAAATACTGCACCGTTAAGGTTAGTTAAGAAAAATAAGCACGACAACAAAAAATAAAATATTTATAAGCTGATTACTCACGTAATCAAGCCTCCATATACTGATATGCAATGTCCTTTTGAGGATCCAACTTCTGTGAGAACAGATCACTGATGACAGTCAATTAATTAACTCCAGTGAAAAAATACTATAATCTCTAATATGTATATAGGAAAAGCTATAAAGAAGATCACCTGAAAACTTGAGTTAAGAAATTATTGCATAAACTATTACCTTAGCTTCTTCAGTATGTTGCAGACGTCTTGAAGAACCTTATGATTAGAATGATTCCATACACTGAGTTTGCATCAAAATCAAAATTGACCTATAAGTTTAAAGATCAACTGATTCAAAATAAAGATAAATAAGATAAACATTATATGGGCTTTACTCAACATAATTTAATTCCGAAAGGAAAAGGATATATGAGAATTATTAAGCCTATATCCTAAATGAAAATTCGTACTAACGAACACACCTGAACTGAAAAGAATCTCATTTCCTTAATGACAATGCCTGACTCAGAAAAAAATAAGCTATTAAAAACTTCACAAATAATGATTCTTGTGACCTATTCCTCAAACAAGAAAATCACAGTTCGATTGATTGAAATTGGTTTATACATATATATATATATATACATTTTTTTCAATGCATATCAATTCTGGTCTAAACCGTCAGAAATTTTGGACTCAATTTTAAGTAAAGTTTTACATTTATATATCCACATTTTAAGTTAAACATTGCTTTAACTAATAAATTACTTATTTTATAAGTAGATAGATAGAAAGATAATAATTAAAAATAAAATAATTAATATTTTATTATTTCTATAGAAATGGAAAATGCTGAAAAAGGAAAGGGAACTGTGTCAATGAGAGAGTACAACTGCTACAAATTGCAGATACAGTTGGAGAGGAGTCTGATCCTATTAGGTGGAAGACTGTTGCAGCAATTTGTGGTGGACATGTACATCAAGATGGAGACATGTCGTCTAGATTATCACATGAAGAATCAAATAAGGATAAGGGCAGATTTATACCAAGGTATTATGGATAGCATCCATTCTAGTGAGGTGCGAGCATCTCAAACTGGAAAACGGATAGTGCTCCCGGGTTCTTTCATTGGCGGGCGAAGAGACATGCAGAGGAGGTACTTACACTGTGTTTGGTTTTTGGGAAGAGGATGGAAAGGAAAGAAAAATATAAAAGGGAAGGGAATGGAAATAGGATGGAACGGAAATTTATTTACATCTATCTGTTTGGTTTATTAATGAAAGGAAAGAAAAAAAATTCTCTTCCTTTCTTTTCCCCGTTTGGGTGTTCTAATCAAATAGAGGTAAAATATGGCTAATTAAAAAATAAATGACCATTATGACCTTGGACTCTTTTAGCTTGTTCAGACCAAACTCGAAAGTCTAATTACATAAACCAAAAAGATGTTAAAAATATTCATAATCAAGTATAGGACTACGATTGACTTTACATCTGTAATTGCCGAATATCTTTGCATTTTTTTTTACTTTACATCAGTTTGGAAAAGAAAAGGTAAATTGGATTATTACAATATCTCATCAACATACAGAAAAACACACAACTACAGGGATGGAAAAGTCTAATACGTGCCCCTGGTTGTGTACCTCAATGTGTGCTCCATTTTTGTATTCAGGAGTGGTTGAATTGCTGTTTGTACTTTCATCTGAGCCTTTTATTTTCTACCTGAAATTGAATTAATAAATGGGTAATCATAGCTCGAATGTTCAATTGAAGGATTACCTTACATACTGGCTAATATGGTACCAGTACCATAAAGACACTTAAATTCAATGTATACTTCAGCAACCCAAAGTAACATCTGGTGCTTCAAAAGTTTATTATAGGAAGGAACACTAGTCTTCATCAAATAACAAACCAAAGAAAGATTAACTTGAAAGAGTATGTACCTGATTACATCAGGTGTCCTTTGGTACTTGATTCTTTGAACACAATTACATTGCTTAGTATGTATCCATGGTGAACCAGATTGGTACAGTGTACCAGCACACAAAGTGTACCATCTAAATCCACATCTTTTTAAATTACAAAGACGGTATTAACTTGGAGAATGAAAACTATCCGATAGTAAAGAAATAGAAAACTATCCGATAGTAAAGAAGTTGAAGAGCGAACAAAACCCTAGATGATGCGAAGACCAGCAAGGTGAGCCTTATTTATAGGAGTTTGATGAAAATTTCTCACACGCAGAGAAATCGCGCCAAAATCGCTGAGAGATTTCGTAACAAATTGCGCCAAAAAAGAAAATCTCGAGGGCATCGTGGTCCAGCACGAAAGATTCAATTTTCTTCCGATTTTCTTCCCGTCTGTTACACCCCGAATCGGGGGGGGGGGGGGCGATTTTTGTACAGAAAGGAAATTGGCGAAGGAAATATGTTTCCTTCCCTCGTGTCTTTTTCCTTCCGACAAATCACCAACCAAACGGAGTAATTATGAGATTTTTCCTTCCCTTGCGCTATTTTCCTTCGGTTTCCCCAAATCTAAACAGACTGTTAGATGCAATGGCGTTGGTGCAGAGGTTTGGCAAACCAGACATATTCTTGACCATTACGTGCAATCCTGAATGGGATGAGATTCATAATGAGTTGTTGCTGGGACAAACTGCTCAAGACCGGCCAGACCTAACTGCTCGAGTGTTTCGGGCCAAACTAGAGGACCTCAAGAAGTATTTATTTGGTGATAGTAGAAATAAAAAAATAAAACCATTCTTTGGTGAGCTAGTTGCACATGTTTATGTCGTTGAGTTTCAGAAGAGAGGACTGCCGCATGCTCACTTCTTGATAATATTAAAGTCCCATAATAAAATTTTGAACCCAGACCAGTATGACAAGATCGTTTGTGCAGAGATCCCGGATCCTAAAAGATATCCTTTGCTGCATAAATTTGTGAGTAAGCACATGATGCACAGACCTTGTGGGGCTCTGAGAAATAATTGCCCATGCATGAGGGACGGTGCTTGCAGGTTTAAATATCCAAGGGTGTTCAATCAGGCAACCGTTCAAGGTAAAGACTCTTACCCGGTACACAGGAGGAGAGATAACGGGCGCAAAGTTCGTGTACGTGGTTGCAACCCGGACAATCGCCGGGTCTCTCCTTACAATCCTCACCTGTTGTTGCGATACAATTGCCACATCAACGTGGAGATTTGTTCGAGCATTAGGGCCGTCAAGTATTTGTTCAAGTACATATACAAGGGACACGATTGTGCCAAAGTGTATGTCAGAACTCGTGGCAAAGAAGGAGAGACAGTTGATGAAATCAAAATATTCCAAGGACCAAGATGCATGGTGAGTTGGGGCCCCAGAGGCGGTATGTCGGATTTTTAGATTCCCTTTGAGTGAAATTAAACCTTCGGTGAGATCTCTGCAGTTGCATACTCCCGACCAACAAATGGTTTTTTTATAAAGACAATGACAATCTGGAAGACGTCTCTCAAAGGGATAAGGTAAAGAAGACTATGTTGACTGAGTTTTTTGAGGCGAACAAGAGGTTTCCAGAGGCAAAACAATACCTCTATCGGGAGTTTTCTGAGCATTTCACATGGGATGCGAGCCGTAAGGTGTGGAAGAGACGTCAACAAGGAGGTGAAATCGGTAAGGTGGTTCATGCTAAGATATCGAATGCGGAGAGATACTATCTCCGTACTTTGCTTAATCATAGGAGGGGACCAGAATCATATGAAGATCTTCAAACGGTGGATGGGATACAACATTTGACTTTTCAGGATGAAGCATATGCAATGGGACAGATAGATAATGATGAGACTTTATCAGAATGTCTCCTCGAGGCGGCAACATACCAGATGTCGCCTGCTCAGACGACTGTTCGCCACGATTTTGACTTTTTGTGAGGGGGCTAAATCTCGAGAGTTATGGGACAGGCATTTCGAAAACATGTCTGAAGATTATCGGCGACGTTATTCATCAGACGAGATGGTTGAACAGAGGACCCTGATAGATATCATCAGGTATCTCGAGTCGATGGGTAGACACCTGGAGGACTACAATCTCCCTAAACTCTATGAAAATGTTGAATTGGATTACCATGGTAATTTTCAAGAAGTTACTGATGAAGAGAGAATAAACATATCAGAGCAGAACTTGCAGGCCACGGTTCGCTTAATCCCGAACAATTGTCGGTATTTGAAGAAATCATGAATCATGTGACAGAGAAGAAGCCGGGGGCATTTTTCATTGATGGTCCCGGTGGTACGGGTAAAACATATCTATACAAGGCATTATCGGCTGCAGTTCAATCCCGAAAACTCATTGCAATTGCAACTGCTACTTCGGGTGCAGCGGCAAACAACATGCCAGGAGGAAGGACAACACACTCCAGGTTTAAGATTCCTCTCAAATTGGTGTTAGAAAAGTTTCTACTATATATATATTTTTTAGTATTGTTAACATCAGTTTTAATATTTTCAATTTTTGTTATGCAGACAATCTAAGTTATTTGTTTATAGAATGTGGCACGATCCTGTATGATTTTTAATTTGGATATTGGTACTAAAACTTTTAGTCTATATGTTTGTTAGAACAAGGTAAAAGGATTCCAATGCAACAAATATGGCTACAATTTGCTCATAGTTTGTGTGAAAAAGGTTACAAATAATATTTCAAATAAAATTTATACTATTTGCAGCTTTACAGGCTGATGACATTATTATCTTCTTTTACTCATCTTTTACTTTATGTTAAAGATTTTTTTCTCTGACAAAGAACTTGATTGCCCTATCACGCTGCTGTCTTACTATTTCAATGTATTTTTCTTTGCTGAGCTTTATATTCTTAACAAAAGTTTAAGATTCCTCTCAAATTGGTGTTAGAAAAGTTTCTACTATATTTTTTTTTAGTATTGTTAATATCAGTTTCACTATTTTCCAGGTTTAAGATTCCTCTCAAATTGAAAGGCACTCCTATGTGTACGGTGAGCAAACAGAGCGGGATTGCACAGCTTCTTTGGACGGCGCGCTTATCATATGGGACGAGGCATCCATGTCAAAAAGGCAAGCCGTCGAAGCGCTCGACAGAACATTAAAAGATGTCACAAATTCTCGCCATCCATTCGGCGGAAAAATTGTCGTATTTGGCGACGATGTCAGACAAGTTCTACATGTGGTTAGACGTGGGACCAAAGCTCAGATCATCGACGTGACACTGCCCATGTCCGCTACCGGAGGACATGCAGGAAAAATAATATTTATTCCTAGGATTCTGCTAAGTCCACTGGATGATGATTTATTTCCTTTCAGGTTCAAGAGGAAACAATTTCCTGTTCGATTGTGCTTTGCGATGACAATCAACAATGCACAGGGACATACTATCCTCAATGTCGGAGTTTACTTACCAGAGCCATGTGTTTTCGCACGGACAACTTTATGTGACGCTATCGAGAGGTGTGTCCCGACAAAATATAAAGATGCTTATCAAACCAGGTGCTAATATCGACCCGAAAGAAGGAGCATGCACCAAAAATGTTATATACAGAGAAGTGCTAAGAAGGAATTAAGGTAACGAAATTTTAATTCAAAAATATTTATTTATTTCTCTCATATCACACTCACACATGCACTCAATGTATAAAATTATCTTATATTTTTCATTTTATAAATATTTTATTTTATTTTTTTATTTTTTATAAAACAGGTCTCTGTCTTGAGTATGATCAATGTTCATTACGACAGGGGAGCAAGAGTGATTCGACAATTTTATCATGTTGTATTATATTTTTTTTTTTGTTTGAGAGAAACTTTTATGTGAAACTTCTTATTGAGAATTTTTTTTCCCATCGAATTATTTTGTTGGATTGTTACCTTTAGTATCGATAAATACAATGTTAATCTTAAATATTGAAAATAGACAATATATCTTTGTCAAATAAGATCTTTTTTTTCACATATCACATATATTAAAATTGGCACACACATTGGATGGGTACTGTTGCTAGTTTGTTACAAATGAGATGTAAGAATACAATCTGAACCCCCAAGGAAATACATGACTTTCTTTGTTCGAATTAGCGGGTACAAGAAAATACCTTTGAGGGGTTATATCAGAGAAATTCTTAGGAGCCCATGTCATTATTTTATTCTCCACTATAAGCAAGCTACCTTCATATTTTGTACCATTAATTGTGAACCCAGTATCTGAGTACCTATCATCAGAATAAAGACATGTTGATACAATACGAGTGATGAAACCCAATCTCATTAGCTATTTCAATGAGAATTCTAATCATTTTTTGTTTTCTTGTGCTGTTCAAATGATTAATTTCAGGCCAGATGATACAACGCTAGATATTGACTTGTGTCAAAATAAGATGTTGACAAAATTTTACATAAATAACCAAAATGGATACCATATTGTATGATATCAGTAAGACAAGTAACGGCGACTCCTCATCTTGCCGTTGGATAAAACAAGAAGTGTCTGGACGGTTATTCAATTTCAGTAACTAGCAAATACTACAGTACACCTTAATCAGCCAGCTTAGGCTGGGTTAAGCATTGTGCCTTTTAATTTGAAGATCATTTGGTTTTAAGAATACTCTTCACAATTTTACTTCTGCAATTGAAGTATTGAACTTATTATTAATCCAATAGCAAATTTTTTCATTTAATTCCAGATCTCACCCAAGAACAAACTAGAACAAATTAGAAGGCACTTTGCATATTCCAGAACGGAACACTACCTTGGAGCTTATTCCTAATTATTATTTTTTTTCTAGATTCTCGGCTTCACTGTCATCATCAATATGGACCTTAACTACAGCGGAATCACATCCTCTGCCAACCATTTATGGTTGGTAGAGGGCCAACGTTTGATCTAAACCGTTAGATCTAATCTCAATGGTTAAGGGAGTTCCGTGCATGTAACCTAGATTGATAGGCCCGAAAAATTTTAACCGTCGAGATTAGATCTAACGGTTCGGATCAAACGTTGGCCCTCTACCAACCTCAAAAAGTTGGTAGAGGATACGCTCCCAACTACAGCAGCAATCGAATCGAGGATTCTCTCTAAGGTAAACCCGACAAAACTTTAAAATATCACAATTCTTGCTATCAACTTGAAAACTAATAACAATAAACAATGACAGGTCAGGCAATAAATTGAATATGATGAATTGTAATTTACCCTTGGAAACGGAGCTGATCATCGGGGACAGTATCTATGAGATTAATCTGATCGTAGAGCGAAAACGTTCTCCTGCAACAATTTCTCAAATCAGAGGTTTTAATAGACAATTTTCCAGGCTCGTCGGCATTTAATGAATTAAAGTCAAAATGCGAAAAACAAAAAAATGAAGGAAAAGGGAGGGACCTGAGAGAAGGGAGAGTGTGATTGGTGGTAGTGGGGCTAAGAGGCTGCTTTCTAAGCGTCTTGACGAGGTGTGGCACCATAGATGCTATCTTCTGTCTACCTCCTCCCATCGCCATCTCTCTCCCTCTCTCTCTCGAGCATTTTTCTTATGTCGCTGATTTTTGGGTTTTATTGGGTTCGGTTCGTCTAATTTCGAGCCGGACTTAACAACTTGGTTCGGCTTTTTTAATTAGACTTTGGTCAGAATATTTTCAGGCAAATTTCATTGGGAAAATTAGTCCTATATCCCTCAAATTTTGTCTAATTAAACATATCCTCCTTCAATCTTTGAATCTGGAAATACCCCCCCTCTAATCATAATTAGTATAGATATTTATACTTTTAATTGTTTCTAATGACTTTTTAGTTCTGAAAACTCAATTACAAAAATGTCCTCTGCAAAGTTCTTTACTAAAGTTTCTAATATACAAACTTTTCAATCGTAAATTGTAAAGCCAAAAATTTTCGACATCTTTGCACTAATAAGAGAGGAGATATTGTTGTTATTGCATTTATCGACTATATGTTCAAGTAATAGCTAGTTGCATCTTTGTATCATTGAGAAAGAAAATAAGTATGTACGAACTGGTATTTAATCTCCAAGACACTGAAATCCAACCATTTGAGGAGCAACAAATTACATTCGACTTGAGAGATCTCTCAAACAGACGAAATAATGAAGGAACATAGTACAACACAACTAATGTGTAGCTCTGTTAAGACTTAAGACACAAAACTAGGAGGCATGAAGAAATTTAAGTTCACAAAGAAGTGAAGATATGGATTTCAAAATAGTTCAAGCAATTTGTTTGGGGTATGAGTTTTCAAGCAAAAATGGGTCCGAGAAGAATGTTGGGAAGAAAAGAGATGCTTGGAGTCTCCTATCATATCTTTCTTTTCCATATAACAAGCAGAAATTAGGCGAAAAATCTTTGGAAAGATGAAATGTCAGAGCTGAGGATATTTTCGTCCATAACTATAAAAATAGAATTTTCAGAATTTTAAAATCATTAAAATTAATCAAAAGGGCAAATATCTATATTTATTATGAATAGAAGGGGAATCCAAATTTAAAGATTGAAGGGGGGTATTTCCAATTAGATAAGATTTGAGGGGTATATGACTAGGGATGAAAACGGATCGGATACGGAGCGGATGTTGGTCTTTCCATATCCGCATCCATATTTTTTTCCGGATACGGATACGAATACGAATGCGTACGGATACGGTTCGGATATTTTCGGATACAGAGTCGAATACGAATATATTTTGTCGGATACGGATAACATTTTAATCTTTTTTTTTTTATTTACAATAGAAGTTTCTTGTCGGATAAAATCCTACAATTTTATTTATTGTCGGATATGGACCTTAACTACAGCACAAAAGAGAATGATTCTAACGAAATTTTATGAGAATTGTCAGATATGGACCTTACGTGCTTTATAGCTTTTGATGAGAATTGATTATTCAGTGCTTCGTTGGATACTATTCGCGAAAATTTCAATCAAATAAAATTATTAACTTTTATTTGTCCAAAAATTTCCTAATCAAAAGAAATCTCGTAGGGGAAAAAATGATTCTAATCAAGGCCTTGCTTAGGGACCAAATTTGAATTTTTTTTATTTTTAGGTTGTTTGATTTCTTGGTATCAAGTTTGGCTTTTATGTTCTTCCAGTTGAACCGAACTAATAGATAGATTTAAGTATGTTTCTATAAAACCAGATACATATCTTTGAGTTTTAATTTTAACGAGGGACGGAGAATGTTCGAGCAAGATCTTGACATGTATATTTTGTCTGTAGCATAATTATATACATGAAAAAGTAAATCGCTTGCAACTTTTTTAACATAAATTTATCTCCTCGCGTATGGTCGTATGGAAACCAAAAAAACTATATACTCAAGTAAAATTTTGATGAAATTGTAGAAGACAAAAAAAAAACAAAAACAAAAAAGACATTCGGAGAGTTTTGAAGGTAAATCGAAACACTGGAAACGTAAGAGACAAATAAAAAAGATTGGAGGGTATGGAAGAAATTAAACTAAAAATTAATAATTTAGCGTTACTCCTATTTGCGTCGGACCGACCGATTGAGTCGAACTCAACCAGATAAAATTTCCGGTTTAGAGAAGGAAATCGATGGCGACGATAAGGGGTGGCGTAGGAGGAAGTAGCACCAGAGAAGACAGTGCAAAGGCGGCAGTGGCGGAGCAGATTTCTCAAGCCGTGCAATCCACCTCTAATCTCTTCCATCTCATGCAACAGTCTTCTCCAGCTCAGGTCTCTTTTTACCTCCCTTGATTGAGTTTTAGTCCTCTCAAGTCTACTTAACTGGAGAAGAGAAGCCCTTTAAATGTGTATGCACTATGTAATGATTCCTTCGCTGCTCATCTCACTCTCCCTCTTTTCCATCCACACACCACACTCCCTCCTGTTTCCACAAATAATGCGGAGGGCTTCAATTATTTGTTTAACTCCACTTTGTTGGTATCTTTATAATCTCCATTGAGGTGAGATAATTGAACATGAAATCATTCTGGTGTACTAAATACCCCAAAATGACAAACAATGAAACTGGTAGAGTGGTACCACACTCTGTCAGGTACCCTATGCATGTCGTAGCAATTCTTTATTTTGAAGTTCTTTGGTCAGTACAGATCTGTTACTGTATTGTTGCTTCTTTTTTACCAAATCTGGTTTAAATTTGACGCCCTATTGGACTTAACCTTCAAAAAAAAATTTGACACCTATTGCACTCAGACCAAATTACGCATATATCAATTGTAGAAGCAAGTAATTATCGCTTAATTGGTTCTTATAAAATTTGTTTTTGCTAAAGTTTTCTTCTCTTGCAGGCTGAATTAATAAAACTCCCTAAAAGTCTCTTGGCTAAAGCTTCGGTTGCAAAAAGTACTGAGCAAGTATGTCAAACTTATCCAACTTATAAGAATTCAAAAACTGGTTGGAACTTCATTGGAACACACTGACAATTTCAAAGTGTCCTATTGTCTAGGTGCTACAGCAACTGCCTCATGTCATATCTTCCTTGGATGCTTACATGGAAAGCAGCTTAAATAGGTGTGTTCTCTCAAACTCGGTCAAATATATAAACCATCTAGACAGTACTATTTTATGCTCCATCAAAATCATGCCAATGGGGCATAGACGCATAGTTATGAAAAGAACCTCTTTGTTCTTTTTATCTGATACTGTCTAGTTTATAAACTTTATTTTCATGATATTGATTTACCTAAACTAGTTTCGCAGTTCCAAGGTTTACAAAACCAGCAATGCTCAATACCACATTATCAGTATCTATCTGGTATACAATCCTTGCATTAATTCCACTGAGGTAACTGTTTAGTGTGGGATCACATGACAATGATTAGCTTGACAACTACGTCTTGGATTTTGAGCTGATCAGTAGTTGAGATTTGTGACTTTTGGAACTTGAGTTCTTTATTCCTCCCATGCGAAGTGTCTTTCTTTCTCCCCCCCTCTCTCTGTCTCTAGCTCCTCCCATCCTCACTGAATCCCCTCTTACTCCATTCAAGCTCCTTTTTATTTCTCTCAATTCTACCAAGCCACAGTGAGCATATTCTCCCAATGTCCCTTCAGAAGTGAACTCATTTTAATGGATTCCAGTCACATCGGTAATTCCATCAAAACACATAGTTTTCATCCAATCATCTCAGCTAAGAGAAGACAATGATTATTGTTAGGCAATTTGTGGCGTCCGTTCTCCTAATCTATCTTTGCAACTTGCTGTAAGTGTCGTGGTTTCGAAACCTTTGTCTGTGTGGGGGTGGGTGTTGTGGTGATGGTGGTGGGGAGCGGGGGGGGGGGGGGGGGGTTGCTGCTTGCTCAAATTTGTGTTTACTTTGAATTGAAAAGATATGTCATAAGCTTAATAATTTGGTGGCAAAATTGCAATGGAAAAACTAATCATAAGACAAAATGGCCTTTTCCTGTCATCTAAACAACAAGCCATGTTGTGGTTGGGTTGGAAATAGAGGATGATTTGACAGCTGAGTTCTCAGGAGATAATAGAGTTAGTGGTAGATAAAAAGATTGGGAAGGAAGTTTTGGACAATGTGGATAAGTACTCTCTGAGCTAGGGTAATGGTGGAACAGCAGTTCAGAGTGAAGTAGAAAGAGAATGGGAGTGGGAATGGAACAAGCGGTTTAGCATCCTCTAAGTGACGGGTCATTTTCCATCGATTACATGGATAACCAATAACCATTCAACATGATGGTCTCAGATGCATATGTGAAGATTGCCAATTCATTCGTTCTATTGAAACACCCCCATGTTTCAATTGGGCCAGTGTGGACTCCTCTCCTTCTTCCCCTCTTAAGCCAAAAGATATGAATTGATTCGTCATGTAGTTTGTCCTCAATGTGCATTGAGTTGCAAAGTAACTAGAATGTTTTTCCACACTAGTAACTTGAAAAAAAAATTCAATTTGTAGTTCATGTGGGTAATTAAATTTGCCATTGAATAGATTGCACTGTTTTATCATTTTAATTGAACTGCACAAATATCATTGCGAAAACTTCCATTAGCTGGTTGTGTACAATCTTAATCCTTTTTTATTATTGGATTTTTCAGTGCTGCTCAAATTAAGACTGTAAGCCAGCTGCTGTTGGACATGGAGAACTCTCAGTTAAGGTCTGTATCTTGCACATATCAGCAAGGAGAGGAAGCAAAGGATGCGAAATTAAAAGAGTTGAAGGATAGTTAAAAGTCTTGGTAAAAAGGAGAAACGTGAGAGGTCATATTTGGAAAGATGATGATCTTTTTCATTTTTTTTTTCCCATTTTGGCTATTCTCTTTTAGATGAGATGCTTAGGCAGCCTTTATCGGGTCTGTACAGCCTTCACTGTAAAGTTGTGGGAAAGGAAGGAGGAGATATCTATACTGCTAGTTTTAATTTGAGTTGATTCCTGCGGAGAAGCCTGTTGTTGGAAAATATCCGATAGTTTGACCATCCGAGTCTGATTTTTCAAGATTTAAATAATTTCATTCCTGATATAGCGAAATTAATATTTTTTATATCAATAATTTTAGCAATCAGTTGTTAACCATATTATAATATTATATCATCTTTATACTTTATTTTAATTTTATTTATTGTTAAGTAATTGTAATTTCAAATTTTATATCCTTACAATTATCAATTTCAAACAACTTTGCGAGCTAATATGATACTTTTTATAAAGTAAAAAAAATTGATATTCCTACAATTAAAAAAATATATATTATCATCACATCAACATTTGTACTTATCAGTTTCATACGATCTCCATTTTTTTATTATTGATAAGTTATTTAGTAATTGAAATTCCAAATTTTATATTATTGCGTGAATGCAGACTTCCTGCAAGTTGATGTGGTACTAAACAGATAATTTAGTAATCTTTGTTTTTGATTTCGAGAAATTGAGAGCAGATGTCAATTAATATAGTAATCTTATAAACGAACAATTATATATACTTTTTATAATTTTTCCATCAGTATTTGTAATCATTTTTATAATAAAAATTATAATTATTGTATCAAATTGCTCTTCAAGTGTGCAAATAATAAGCTCTCAGTTCTCATAATTTGACTAGAGAAATGATAACTGTCATTTGCATGGTTTGTCATCACTTAAACAAAATGAACACATAAAATAGCTAAAGTGAATATATAGATGATCAAAGTGAATACATACAAAAAAAAAATAAGTTTTATTATCCCTTATTTAGATTTTTATATACATATTTAACTTATTTTTATTATTGAACTTATTTAAAATGCAGTAATCAATTTCCTTTTGAATACCCATTGATGGTCGATGTCGAACCTTCCCCCATCACAGCTGCCCATTACTTCCAAACCGAAAGGGACGGTCCAAAAAAAGCGGGAGAGGCTCTAACAAGTAACATGATGCCACGACAGTAGTCAAAAAGTCAAAAGATTGCCAAGTGGCACAGACGTACAGTGAAGTGAGTCACGAGTCACGACCATCTCTCGCCTCCTATCTTCCTATCATTCTCAGCGTGGATAGAGAAGAGAACCGGACATGGCTTCCTTGGTCTCGTCCCCTGCCTCTCCTTCTATCTCCTTTCCTTCCACAAACCCTTCTTCCGACCGCCTTCACCATCGATTCCTTCAAACCTCTCGTCGCCACGTCGTTGTCAGTCTTTCCCCTTTTTTCGTTTTTCTCTTCGAATTTTGTTCATTTTTTCGTCTTTTTATATATGCGTTGTATTTCTCGACACTTATCAGTGTATTAATCTGTAAATCAAGAAATTTCATGCGTGCTTAGACCTTAGAGCACACTACTTTCCCGGTGCTTTTCTTTAAAAAATGACAGAGAAAGGAGGTTAATTAGTTTGTATATTATATATTGTCAATGTGTTGTTGAAAGATAAGAGTTGCAGCTATTTAGTATTTTCTCAAACTTAAGTTTATAAGTGATCTTTCAAGTGTTTTCAGGTTGTGGGGCTTTATCAGTTCATATTATAATTTTATTTAATTATTTATATGCAGAGATGTGGCATCCATGACTCTCTAAGATTTGATAATGGATCGGTGCCTCCGTCCATGCCAGTGATAAATGATAGTATGCTTCCAGGATTATATCCTGGGGTGCACGGCCTTCAGGGTGGTATAGGAAGGCAGAATTCACGGCTGCGCATCTTTTCTGGAACAGCTAATCCTGCACTTTCTCAGGTTTGTTAAATTTTAACTTTGATCACTGAAATGATTTTTTCTGTTCTTGTTTGCAGCCGTACTTGGATAGTGTCTACTTATGCATGTACTGCATGTGTGCATTTTGCATATGACTCTTTTTGGAAATTCTAGTTGACAGAAATAAATGGAATGATGTTTGAAAATTTGCTCAGCTTGAAGAACTCCTGAGGAGGATATTTTTGCAAACTATGCATCATAGTTCATTTTGGTAAACAATAAAAATTTTATGCAAAGAATAATTTGAATTTACTTCACATCAATTCAATTTGGTCTCTAACCAATAGCAGGGTAAAATTGTCATCTTTTAGCTGGTGTACCTTTTTAATTCTAAACTTGCGGTCGTAGATTGCTGCTGATGATCACAATTACCAGTTCTGAACAATCAACCTCAATCGCTTTCCCAAGTAAAAACGTGATACATAAACTGCTAAACTAAAATCCACAATCCAACTTAAGTGAACCATTCAAACTGTTGAAATGAAAATTCAAGTAAATTTAGTTCTTAGTCCACATTTTTAGTGGATTTGGTGATTTTTGTAGATTATTTAGATTGTTAATGTTTAATGGATCCTAAGGTTCATTCAATACAGTTGCATAAATGTTTGTTTTGCATATACAATGAATAATAGTTCTATTTTGTAAAATAATTCCTGTTAATGAGTTGTAAATGTGAGGTGTCTCTACTCTCTATAAACAATCGGGTATTCTGTAACCGTATAATTTATCTCATTTCTTAATTTGTTTCCTTTTCAGTGCTAGCTAATACACGTGCTCTTTGATATATTTCAGGAGATAGCAAACTATCTAGGATTAGAACTTGGCAAAATAAAAATAAAGAGATTTGCTGATGGTGAGATCTATGTTCAACTACAAGAGAGCGTGAGAGGCTGTGATGTATTCTTGGTACAACCTACATGTCCCCCTGCAAATGAAAATTTAATGGAGCTGTTGATTATGATTGATGCTTGCCGTAGAGCATCTGCAAAAAACATCACAGCTGTGATACCTTATTTTGGCTATGCTAGAGCTGATAGGAAGGTGCATCACTGATACTTCCCTTTTCTTACAATTTCATGGTGTCTTCTTTTGTGTGAATGACAGGAAATGTTAAATCCTCAAAAGATGTTGTTGTGCAGTCTTAATTTATAAATAAAAGACAATTGAGAGAGATGTGATAGTGGATTCCTTTCAGAGAACTTCTAGATTGTTCTTGCCCCAATTTTTCATTACATGAAATGGGAAGGAAAGACTATATTTAGGGCGTGCATTGAGAAGAAAAGTTCAAACATTTTGGCGGTGGATGTGGCCAGTTGATTATGGCTGTTAATATGCTGAAGTTCTGAATTGGTCAATTTTTGGCTTAAATTTCGAATTCCCAAAACTCAAATCCGGCCAATTACCAAGTCACAAGTCAAACTTATTAATGGATGTAGGAATCTGTTTTTAGAAACACTCAAGAAACTACTGCTGAATCGAGTCATTGATTATTGAAAAGCTGATATTATTTTTTATTCTTTATTTAGACACAGGGCCGTGAGTCAATTGCAGCCAAACTTGTAGCAAACCTTATCACAGAGGCTGGTGCACATCGTGTGCTTGCATGTGATCTTCATTCGGGCCAATCCATGGGCTACTTTGATATTCCAGTCGATCATGTCTATGGTCAGGTAACAATTTTTAGAAAACCACTTCAAACGTATGCTTTTCTAAAGCATGAAGATTCCAATTATGCAAAATGAAAGAAAAACCCTGGTTACTGTAACCCTTAAGTGCTGACCTGTTGTATTAAGCCCACCGACACCTCTATTGATAAGAAAAATTTGCAGATCGTATACTAATAATGTCATTGTTTAAAGAAAGAATTAACAAAGATGTATGGGCTTATATTACAAAAGAGATCACATAATGTTGAAGATGTGGAAGTTGTTTTTCCTAAAATTTGATGTATTGAATTGACCTAATTATTGATTTGCCTCTTGTTTGTTCTTATTTTAACTTTTTTCTTTTTCATGTGTTTTCTCTGGAAAGTCTAGCCAGTCATACTGGATTACCTGGCAAGCAAGATGGTCTGTTCTGATGATCTGGTTGTGGTCTCCCCAGATGTAGGTGGGGTAGCCAGAGCACGAGCGTTTGCAAAAAAGTTGTCAGATGCACCTCTGGCAATTGTTGATAAGAGGCGCCAGGGCCACAACCTTACTGAGGTTAATTGTTTGTTATAACATTTTGTTCTCTTCAAGACAATTTCTAGTTATATGCTTAAAAGGGACGT
The DNA here is from genome assembly GCA_028095005.1 of Rhynchospora pubera. Taxonomy (NCBI): domain Eukaryota; kingdom Viridiplantae; phylum Streptophyta; class Magnoliopsida; order Poales; family Cyperaceae; genus Rhynchospora; species Rhynchospora pubera. The sequence continues at coordinate 166,272,799 of CM051461.1, read as the reverse complement.
AATTGTGATTGTGCAGGTAATGAATCTTATTGGGGATGTTAAAGGGAAAGTAGCAGTTATGGTGGATGATATGATTGACACAGCTGGTTAGTTAATATCATATTTAGGTTTAAATCTCAATTGAAAGTTATTGGAAAAAAATTTACATCCATTTGGCTGCCCTTGTGGCTTGTGCAGATCATTTAACACTAATATAAATTTATATGTGGCCGGTACAGGGACAATTGCAAAGGGTGCAGCTTTATTGCACCAAGAAGGAGCTAGAGAAGTTTATGCTTGTAGCACCCATGCTGTTTTCAGGTACTGAAATAGAGAAGTTGATATCTGAACTGGTACACAACTGCACTGGTATTTTGACTTTGATGGCATAAAAAAAATGTCTCTTGCTCACTTCTCTTATTAGAATGGAGCTAAGAGAGAGAGAAAAAATGTCATCAGCAGAAATTTTTTAAAAAAAAGAACAAAACAAAAACAAAAAAGAGTCAAATTTAAGCACCAAGTTTCATCATCCAAGAGCAAAAGATTTCATGTTACCTGGCTTTTCTGATACGTTCTTATCATCACTTTTTTGAAGTCCGCCAGCAATAGAGAGGCTATCAAGTGGGTTATTTCAAGAAGTCATTATAACAAATACCATACCGTTACATGAGCAGAAAAGCTTTCCTCAATTGACTGTTCTTTCAGTTGCAAATCTCTTAGGCGAAACCATTTGGCGTGTTCATGATGATTGCTCGGTCAGCAGCATCTTTCAATGATGAATTACTTTTTTTTTTTTTTTCCTTTTTCTAAGTTTCAAATTGGATCATATAGATTAATTGGCCAATTTAGCATCAATTTTGTTCATATCTTGTAGCCGTTTTTTGATAGAAAATCAATGTAAATAAATGCAATACTAAGCTTTCAGGGAAGCACTAAGTTGCCTGTGTCGGTGTTGCCAGGTTGATTAAAAATCCAGATTATATGGCAAATAAAAAAATGATTTTTTTTTGTCGTCTATTGCATGTGTCAAGGGTAACGGTTTCAGTTTATAGATGCAAGCTCGGGTTTGTAAGTATTTTACTAGTATTGGGCCTACCGTATACAAATTTATGCATATAATGACCCTTAGATCTAAATAATGAGAACTTATCTTCCCAGGGAACAGTACCGTTTTTTAATTTCTGTAATAAGGTTATGAAGAATTTCCACTTTTCCAGTAAATGTCTACAATACAGCGCACTTAGTTGAACAATTCCTGTAAGCCATTCTATTTCAATGAATATACTTGGATTGGTTTGTGAAGATAGAAGATATATACTATACTTTCTGTGATGATTTTTTTTTTTATTTATAGAAACCTTGACTCCATGACGGTAAAACGTTATGTAAAATGAATTCCATAAAGATGATATCTCTTAGTTTTTCTCCGGTAAAATGTCCCAAGCATGAAAGAATGATTGAAGTTTCTGCCAAACTTGCATCTATCTTTCTTACTGCCATAAATCGAATATATAATTCCCATTAAGGATCACAAGAAATAATTTACCATAAAATATAACATTGCTGTAATTCAAAATTTATCTACTAGAAGATATCACGTCCCCTAACAGGTTAATCAGAATTTTCAAAAGCTATTCACTATCAAGTGTTTTTTTTTTTTTTACCTATCAATGTCAAGACTAGCAACAATTACAAGAATGAATCAAGGTAAGAGATTGTTTCCAAATTCCCTCCTCATTGGGGAATTTAAATGCTGTTTGAACAACTGTGATTGAGGGGACGGCTAAGAAAATCCCTCCTCTCAATACCAAGAAAGAATATATAATTCAAATTGAAAAGAGCTTAACAAAACTAGCAAGGCACCATCCCAAAACGGTTCTACTCTTTTAAAAAATAATTACAAAACTGATCACAATCAATACATATGAAACATGGACACAAGGCTCTGAAGAAAATACTTGTCCCACCAACCACAAAAGCAAAACTGCACACAAGTCCTTTTGTTTCGTAGCAAAAAAAAAAAAAAAAAAAAAGTAAGAAAAAGAAATAGAAAAAGGTTTAAATTAGACGTTATACTCTACAGCTCAGTTTGGGAGCAAGATAACTTAGGAATACAGTTACACCTGCAAGAGGCGGGGATAATCTTCATCCGCTAGTTACCCCTCCCCCAAACAAGGCCTACAGTAGAAGCTGAAGGTGAAACAGGGAAGACAAGCAATCTGCAAAAGCCGCAGCTAAAGGAAAACTATGTTTACAGGGATCATACTTGTGACGTTTTATTTAACGCCTGTCACATAATTGCGCAACCAACCCTCCTCTCTTCAGCCTGAGGTTGTGGTTGCTGCTGGTATCGGTTTGGATCTGAAGGGTTGTAAGTGAACTCAGAAGTATCCAGACCATACTGCACACCACAAAAAAAAAAAGGAAAAAACAAATAATGAAGTCATGTGTGTAAAAAAATAAACAAATGTCTAATTAACGGCCACTGTCAATTCCTTCTTAAAAATAAAAACAAATTTCAATTGAGATATTCTTATTTCTCACCATTATATAATTTTGCCTTTGGCATATGTAAACAGTATTTTGGTATCACCCAATTTATCATTCCAGTTTTCTACAATAAAGTACCAGGTCTTCTATTTTTATAATTAAGACCGGAATAAGTCTTTTCCATTAAGTACTGCTATAGATAATAAAAAAAATTCAAACCCTGACTTTTAATGTCAAACATGAAAAACTTAAATTGGACATTAATTTTTAATTAGTAATTTCTCAATTTATGTAATAGTACATTAACCTTCACTGCAAAATTCCTTTCTCTAAATGTATTAAAATAAAAGGGGCCTGGTCTATTGTCATAATAGATTTGTGTTTATCCTGCAAATTACAATTTAGTTGTGCGCTCTGTTCCACGTAATAAAGGCCCTATAGCCCCTATTTGGTATCACACATTTCTTCAGGAGTAGAATAAAATATAGCCATTCTCTTAGATATGTTCTTCCACGTTGGTGTTTGTTATAACTTTACGAAGGAGAAAAACATTTATAGACTGAAGAAATGATAAAAAATAAAAATTGAACAGCATGAAGGATTTTTCTGACAGAAGAATTTCTGCTTTCTTTTGGAAGAAAAAATCCTCCAGAAAAAAAGCAGAAAGATCTTCCAAGTTTTTGAGGATTCTTCACAATTCACATTATGCCAGATATTTAGTTGTTCTGGAACAAAAGTAAGGATACCAAACAATTAAGAAAGAAAGTAAGAAAGAAAAAGAAAATCCTGAAAAGGTTCCGGCAAATAACACAACCATGCTTTCCAGTAATAAACAGAAGGCAAAAAGGATGTATATACTCGCCAAGAATGGATGTCATGGAAGCTCAAATATTTGTATGCAATGCAAATTGTTTTGAAATAATAATATGGCAGCAATTAGCACTATTGTACCTTCTCCCTCATGCGCTGGCTCCAAGCATCGTTGCGGCTGGGGCGTTGGTCAAGTGTCGGTACCGGCACACCGGTAGCAGGAATGCTCTGACGCTGGATTAGAGATTGACGCATAGTCATCCTCGGGTTGATGTACTCCTCATCACTGTCATAGTCAGCCGGTCTGTTTCCTGCTCTCACTATCAGTGCCAACAAAAATAGCAAAACCTGTGTTTGTAGAAATATCAAAGACTAAAACTGGTATGGAGTATAGGCAATGAATATATGACGGACTTGGTTAGATAACTCAGGAAACATCACAGATTAATTACTTTGGCTACTTTACATAAATACTATCAAATGTTCAAAAATTAATTTGATGTCTGGACATCCACAAGTTGTCCTTACAAAATTAATCAAAGTATAATTTGTCAAGAAAGGCTTCTGCAACAATGGATATTTAGTTTCAGGGTGACATTGCAAAATGAGCTTCAAATCAACCAGATGACTTACAGGTACGCTATAAAGCCACAAATAGAATCCAAAGCTAAAACAAGCCTTTGAAAAGTATTGGATTTAAGTTATGAAATTGCACATGGAAAGTTGCATAGTTTAGTTTCAAAGATGCAGGATTGACAGTATGTGGTACAATAGTAACAGTAGCTAGGAGCTTATTTGGCCATTTCTTAATATTTAGCTTTAGCCTCAGTTAAGACAGAACTTTCAGAGATGAGCAATAACCTCATAAATGACAACACCTAGAGCAACCCATTTAGCAATATTCCAATTTTGCTCCAAGAAATCATAAATTGTATCGAAGTTCCCTGTTTTGTCAACAGGAATTACCTGCAAGTGAAGCCAAATTTACATATATGTTATTAAGAAAGAGAGAAAAAATGGTAAACACAAAAACAGCAATCAACTTTTGTACTGGCACATTGCCCCTTATGACCACCAAAATTGTGCATAAACAGTTCCCAAAACCTTAGCTGTTCTGGGAGCTGAATGCACAAAAATACTCAACTTTTTCATGAACCAGACTAGGTAGGTTATACTGCATATGTTATTTATCTTTGTTCTTTAAGTTGTAGAAAGTGCTACTACTAAGTGAAGTGATTTCTGCAATTGAGCCATTCAAAAATTTCGAACAAAGAATATGTACATCTTTCCAGCTGTGATCAAAGAAGATGAAGGCAGCAGCACCCAGTTCCGCAATAATCAAAAGCGCTACCAAAAAAGAGTACTGTTTATCTAAAATTAAGGAAACGTACAATACGACTATGCAATCTACAAAAAAGGTAGGTAAAGTTGGATGAAAATTAACTTCACCGAATCTAAAATGAAAAGTGTTGGTTAATTTGGGAGCCGCTCTGTTTGGAAACTTCAGAAGAAATAAACCATATATTGGTGCCAGACAATACTATCAGCATTCAAAGATGATTGGTAGCCATATTATCAGAATACCAAAAAAAAAAAAAAAAAAAAACTTCAGTCCTACCATTCTAGCCAAATCTCTTTTCAGTTTCGCGTTTATTTATTTATACACAGTACGTCAATCTGTAGTAATTGAGGCAAAATAAGCCTATTTATGCATTAATGACAGACAAGGACAAAAATAAAAGACATACATGGACAAAAAGGGGGATAACACCAAAGGCATAGCTCGCATTGCTGGTAGCATCTTTGATGCACAATTTTATATAAGGTGTACGAATAAAAAGAAAATATCAGCTGCTAAGTAAATGTAAGGATACAAATGATAAGCAGCACCCATTTCTACAACATGCACCACAACAGCCGAAGAGTGATACAATAAATACAATAGCTCCTATGCCAATGAATAAGTATATGAACCTGAAAAGATAGTGATAAAGAGAATTATGATACTAATGATCTGAACAATATTTAAGAAACACCTGTTCATGTAAATTCAATGTAAACTTTGACACCTAAAATATAAAATTCACCGACTATTATTGATATGCATCATGCTGTAGCATGTTCTTTAACATATGATAAATAACACATGCATAAGGAACAAAGCCAATACAACAATATTAACTAAAGGTCAAACCAACTTGCTTTGTTTATTCACCAGTTCTAGAAGTTAACCTCAAAAAATATTTTAGTTTAGATAAGATAAAACAGAAGTAAAACTAATGAAGTCCTGCTGTATCAACAATTAATATTAAAATTACAAAAAAATTATAGTATAGCGCGTCTGATCAACTCATTTGATCAGTTACTATCCTCCATCACAATCTTTCAGCAAAGAGTAAAATGGGAAATATATATATATATATAGAGAAAGCCTTCAATCAAAGCGCTTTGACCGAAGTCTCGGTTAAACCCCGTCAGATCTCAATTTTGAAAGTTCAAATGACCGATCCAAACCGTCAAATATGATCTCCATATTGAAATCTCCTTACCGACCAAAATTTTCAATTTTTTGAAATTTTTAAGTATTTTTTTCGGATTTTCAAAAATCGTTAATCTAATTTGTTCTGAACCCTACAAAAATTGCTGTTTTTGAAAATCCGAAAAAAATACTTAAAAATTTCAAAAAAATGAAAATTTTGGTCGGCAAGGAGATTTCAATATGGAGATCATATTTGACGGTTCGGATCGGTCATTTGAACTTTCAAAATTGAGAACTGACGGGGTTTAACCGGGACTCCGGTCAAAGCGCTTTGATTGAATCCTTTCTCTCTCTCTCTCTCTCTCTCTCTATATATATATATATATATATACTGGATTTATTAACAAAAATTAAATTTAAAATAGGAAAAAAAAATTGCACCATGCTTTGGGGAGGTAATCGAGAATGTCATCGGAAAGAGAAACAGCTCCGAGCAATGGACGGCCGAGAAGCAAGATCGGCATGCCATTACTGGAAGGTGAAACGGCATCATGGCCATTGATATCAGAAGTGATTTGAATCCATTCGACGAGCAAATAAATCCCATACCCAACCATAGCCAATCCAGCTAGTGTTAGGATGAAATTCAAAAGCTTCAAAAGGCACTCGAAACACCGACAACACGCCATGGTTTCGCGACTCTTCGAGAAAAAGAAACCTCCTAGTTACAACCAGAAACTAAAAATACAATGAAATTTTGAAGTGAGATTTTGGGTAATTTTGTGATAGTTTTTACCTTGATCGATCGCGAGGCGATCGGAGATGAGGTTGAAGAAGAGGCGGAGGGAAATTAGAAAGGCGATTTTTGCGATTTCCTTTTTCTTTTCTTCACAGTTCCAACCGAAGTATCGGTGAATCGTTCTGTGGTTACCCCAATTTTTAATTTGGAAACTTTATTGTGGTCCTTGCTATATTTTGTATTTTTTGTATTAACCCTTCCCTTGCGTTTCAGGTACCTCATATAGTCATACAACCTATGTTATCAAAAGTTTCAAACAATAATGACCAATGATAGAATTAAATAAAACTATTTTTATAAATAGCAATATTACTAAAATTTAATTTACATCTTAATTTAACAAAAATATGTTTCTATGAAATAATTGTATGGCCTATTAATATTATTACTAAAAATTTAATTTATCTTAATTTAAAAAATAGTATGTTTTTTTCTATGAAATAATTGTATGGGATTGTAAGTTTATTATGTACTTGCTAACATTCTGTCACTAGCTGTGTCTTGGCGTAAAACATTGAGAATTTTCTATTCAAGTTGATTTGAATTTAAGAATTGTTTAATTCCGACCATGAGCTGGATAAAGTATAAGGGGGTCCCCCACGTGCCATGTCGCCATCGACGCGCGACCATGATGAACGGTCACGATTTGTGGGCGGTTTATCAGTGTCCGGTTCCTTTCGGACGATTACCAAATTGCAATTCTTTTTCTGTTCAACGAAATGACGATAATGCCCTTGGTTAATGATTTCCTTTCCAGCTTGGTTTTGAAGAGGAGAAGGTGCTGCCACGTTGAGATTAATTAGAGGAATTTAGGAAAGTCGAGACTCGAATGATAAAACGTGACGTGGCGATCATATCTTGGGGTAATTTCGTCCTTTTGTGCTGCCGATAATAATTGGTTTTTTTTTATTTAATATATAATACTCTTTATTAGTCAGATTTGGATTCGCTGTCAGCTGACTTAGTGGGCTCTCTAGTTCGTACGTGAGGTTCTTCTGTGGTCGGATGCAGTAGCTCAGAGCTGAAGTGATGTTTTGGAAATTGTCACCATTGTATTCATCGTTATCCATAAGACAAAGTAGTCTGTACAAGTAGGGATGTAACGGATATTCAATTGACCAAATAAATTTGATATGATAAATTATAGATTTTGATTGGTATGTAAGTTTTATGGGAAAAAATTACTATATCTGATCCGAATAATATATATTATTTTTAATTTATTGATTTATGTAACTAAATAGCAATAGAAATAATATGCGTTGTTTTAAATTTTTTCTTTAACTAAACTTGTTCTTTGTTATTGGTCGTTGCAGCATGTTATGTAATATTTCATCATATCAAATCATTCTTTTGGTATTCATATCCATTTTATTTCATTTCAATAAAACTATCAAAATATGTGAAATCGGGTCCCGGTTATTTTAAGGCTTGTGATTGGTTAGTCATATATTAAATTTGTTGTAATATGAATACATATGATTATAGTCAATCAGATATTCAGATTGATGTTCTAGACAAAGTCACAAAATTCACGAACCCAACTCTTTCATCCCTTTTAGGTGGCCGTTTGGATCAAGTGGGAATTTGGGAAATTTCATATTTCTAAGTATAAATTTATTATAAACAATCCAAATTTTTCACAAAATTACACACTTTCAAATACTTTATGCCTAGGAATGGAAAATTTCTCCTATTCCTAATCGATCCAAACGGGGCATAGGTAGCTACTGCCTAGTTTCTCTAAAAAAAAACTCTTTCATCCCTACTTCCGAGAAGAAAAAGGTTAGGGAAAACTAGACGCGGAGTCTACGTGATGAAGTGTTTTTAAGTTTGAATTTAGAAATTGGATCATATACGAAGGATTTTGTGTGTTTTGCCGTTTGTTTAAGTTGTAGAGCTCGTCGAAATTTTTTTTAATAATCTTTTAATCATTTTAAACAGAGTCCTTATGAGAAAGTTATTTCCGTTGTAATATAAATTTGTACTTCATACTTATATATGGTTTTATATAGCACCAAATCCGAATAAAGTGCTCTCACAAAGCACTTTTCACGCTATAAGTACATGCTATCCGGACGATATTTTATGGTGTCCTTTCGTTCATATTATCATTTCAGATTTAAATCGCAGGATCTACTTTTCTGATCAGATTATCCGATCTAAATGAATATAATAAATTGGTTTCAGGAGCAATAAACTGTTCACCCTTAAAATAATATATCTCTATGCCGTTCGAATGTGTTTTAGTAGAACAGTTCAAACTGAAAAAAGGCAATAACCTGTTGAACTAAAAATAATCGAGGATACACACTCCTTTTATGGCATCACGCCATCACCTCCTAGACGACGGATGGATAATAGTAAAAAGGGGTATAAATGTATTGTTCAATTATAATGTTCATTATAATATAATTAGTTTAAGATAATTATATGATTATTATTGTATTTCCATTAGAATGATGCAATAAACTCATCCGAACCAAGTGACAGAGAAAAACTAACATGTACAAATGATCAGCTCCATTTCATGATGAGCAAGTCCGGATTTTGATACGACTACTACATGCCAAAATAATACAAACCAGCATGACCATCTTCCCGAAAACGGCAAAGCATTGCCATTTGCCAAGAACCTAAAATAATTTTCTGGATAAAATTTTTACTTCCTAAACATCAAGATAGCAAAAATCTACCCTCAGAAAAATGAAATGCAATTCGTATTCTTCCTGGCCGGCAATGCTCATGTGCTATTAAATTCTCTCAAACTATAGAGAAGAGACGGAGAAAATATTACACTACCTGATAAAATGGAGATACAAATAAACATTACATTTTTTTTTTTTGCAAATTTTGCTTCCTAGAGAATATTTTCTACATTCTAATCACAGGGAAGGATGCAACAAAAAGTTAAAACCTTCCCCAACAAAACTTGGTATTTTTATCTACAAGATAGAATCACCACCCGTGCCAACCCAATACTCCTTAACACAAATCAAAATCTTCTCTGGCACCAGGGGGCCATCTTCATGGTCAAGCATTTTTGTCTTCCATCTCATGCCACTGACAATTTTTCTGACCTGGTTTAGGAGATCAGCATGGTCCCTGAGTATCGCTGCTCCTTCCGGCCGCAAGATGCGGTCCATTTCCAACAGGATGTCTTCCATCTCGCACCTGATTATTTTGAACAATAAATTCACAATATTATTTAAGGAAGAGAAAATATAAATGCAGATGATTCTCATTAGTCATTACCACACATACCATTTTATACAGACTACACCTTTTGCATACTTTCTACGATTATGTATAAGGTATACAGTAATAAACCCTGGTAAGAATTATGAGATCTCCTGTGGGTGATCACAATCAGATTCCAACTTAACGTTAATTAGAGAAAAAGGTAATGTTGTTATTCTTTGTTTTTTTTTTTAATTTCTGCTTTACTAGGACCCTCATGCCAATATCGAAAGCTTTAAACAGATAGAGAAGGTTACTTATGTTGATATAAGCTGAACAGCCCACTTCCATGTATCAAATCGTACGTCCTTGGATAAGTAGAGAAGGCCTCGCACCTAAGAAAAATCAATGAAGGTTAGCTCTGCACATGGTCTAATGGTGAAAAAAAGATATTACAGACATAGAAAAACAATTTCAAGTTGGGCCGACAAACCGTAGTCCTATGTAAAATATGGAAATAAATATCACCTATATATCCTACTTTCTACTCTACTAATTTTGATATTTCACAAAGTACCTAACCTATCTCTCTCATGTTGGCAACTACAACGTCTGCAAGTAAATTAATTAAGGTTCTCAACCAGAATAGTAGCCAAACATTTGAGCAGCATAACAACAAAAGTAACAAAAGATAATCATTTCCAGTCATGTACAGTGTACGCACCAGAATGGCATGAAAATTAACCATAACAATAAAAGAAGAAGAAAAGAAAGAAAACAAAAACTAACCAATCATGATATATGCCGATCAGACCTCGTTCATATATAACACCTAGAGTATTCCTTTCTGATGCAATGGGGACCACATTCATGACCCACAAATTAGGAGAATGAATAGCAGCAGCAAAGCTTCCCAGACCTGCATTCATATCCATTATGTTACGGTAACGACCCGACCCAATAAGTTTGTTTATCCTCCTATAAGCGTTCACATGCTTTCTCCAAAGCATAGAATCCTTTTGGTATGATTCGGGTGTGACACCTTGGACTTGGCCCAGAGAAACCCTTGGTGGAACTGCAAACAGTCTATCTGGAAAAGGCTTTAGTGGTCTGGTTTCTTCTTCTGAGTATGGAGTTATGCATGCTTCCATTTTCTTATACCTGAAGAAAAATAAACACTGAATAATAGAGAACAGATAAAATGTTGCAATGAGCAAAACCGAATTTTAGATGCTCAATTTACTAATTCTCAAGGATTGCAATTTCAACAAGTAAGGGAAATTTCATGGCAAGGTGGAAACGTCATAACGCCATGCTATCGCCAACAAACAAAAGGTAAAAGCAAAATGTACAAAATGAAAAGTACTGCACAAAAAACTACCCTTATTCCTATTTCTTTTTAATACAAGGAGAAAGAGGACATTTTAAATATTGTTGTTGAGATTTTGTAGCCAAAAGAATACAAGTGTACAGAAGTATATAGCTTTATTAAAGCTAATTCGACGTCTCCAGAAATGCACGTGATTTGTTGAGGCTTTAAGAACCTAATTTGAAATGGTTTTTTTTTTAAAAAAAAAGAAAAAACGCATACCAGACATTGTCAGAATCAGAAGATGCACACATCCAGATAGATTTATCTTTCCTTCTATTGCATTCACTAGAACTAGCTATTTTCTGCCAAATTATAATATCACCCTTCTCATACTTCTTCTCCCAGCACAACAACTCAGCAAGGCTCTGGATCCTTCTAAACTCCTCCTCCAGTTCTTCTCTTGGTCTCTTCCATGCTTGGTAATTTTGTCTCCAATTAACAGGATGTCCCGAAAGGATCCAGTATCCCCCTGGTCTCAAAACCCGATCCACTTCCATCATGTACACCCCCTCTGTATGAAGAATAGTTCATATTAATTGATTTAAATTAAAGCCAGTTACAGAAAGTGCCCTAAATTCAGGCCTAGTGTCATTAGCTTTGTATTACCAGACCCAGTACAGCATAGTACTGGACATCCCAATAGGAGAAACCAGCAGAAAGGAGTATAACTAACTGGTTAAATATTATGAAAATATAAAATAGGAGTACAGCTTTGCACTGTATTACCAGACCCAGTACAGCATAGTACTGAACATCCCAATAGGAGAAACCAGTAGAAAGGAGTATAACTAACTGGTTAAATATTATGAAAATATAAAATAGGAGTACTGATGCTCTGCAGTTATATCTGTATCATACAAGTACAGCTCTAGAAACTAGCAAAGCTTAGATGCTGAAACACCAAGTAACCAAGCTAAGCAGCGATTGCAAAATGATAGGTCAGTACATTATCCAATTAATACCAAAATTACCTTTTAGCCGTGACCGTGAAAAAAAAAAGGTTCTCAATATATAGGATGCCTGTTACCCATTACTTATACCACTTACCATTTAATGTCCAGGGTACGAGACAGTGAGAACAATGTGCCATGTCAAAGGACCGAGATGGATAAGGCAGCTTCATGGTACCGAGTACACCAATTACAGCTGGTACGCCTCTCTCCAGTGCAAATTGCACCTGGGCTTCGTGAGAGTCACGTGGTGCAAATGACATGGTCAATACATTTTTCATCAAGAGGTAAGCCCCAAAACTAGCGACCTATCCAAGACAAAATTAATAATGAGCACAAGTAAAACTATTCTGCTTCAATACAAGATAAAATTGTATGTCCTCTCCTGGTACAATGCCCTTCATAAGTTTGCTTACATATTACAAATACCCTAACTGCATGCTTATTTGGTTTGTCCATGTCTTGTAAGTGCAATACCGTTCACAACCTTATTGTACGTTGAAAAAGCTCAAGAAAACATATTATTTTTGTGCCAAAATGAAAATGTTAAAGCCTACCCCACAGCCGGTATCAAGAGCAGTTCTAATTGTCCCATCCTTAATTGGTACAACAGTCGCCAGCTCATCAATGTATGCATCTGCCCCTTGGGGAAACATAGAACCCCCTCCTGGGAACTTGAAAACATCTCCATCAAACTGCACCGAATTTTGCACTGCCTCGTCAACAGTGAGACTCTTATATGGCACATTTTTATACGGCACAAAATCACGGCTTTTAGGCCATGGGAATGGAGCTACATATCCTTTGGGTGCAGGTATCAGACAGCGTAATTTCTCCTGTTCAGAGGGGCAGTGCCTCTCTGTATATACCATATTCTCCTTTGGAAGTCTCATTGCACGACTTGGATCTTGACAAGGGGTATAATCAGTATACTGCTCCTCGCAAGGTTCAAAAACTCTGACTGTGGTCAATGTGGTGTCCTCTCGGTTGTGGTGGGTCTCAAAATAGAGATTAGGTAGGGTGGTACAGTCAGTTTCTTTAGTTATACGAAGTGCTATGCTGTCACCTCGACCTGTACCACTTTTTTGCCATGCACCAAGTACATAGAAGAAACAACATAGACTGACTAATATGATTATTGGTAGGGAACTGCGGGTCCTACGGTTGCTTGCATGCGCTTTGGAGTTCCTCATCTGCCAGAAGCAAAAACTTTACTTTTATTAGGTTTCTGATTTAAAAGTGACAATCTATAACAGCTTGATTACAAGTAAAATGGTTAGAATTACAGTGAGATGAATACACAAAAGTAAAACCAAACTCTTGATTCCTTCAAAAGCCTGGTGTGTTTGGATGAGCCGGGAATAGGGAATAGGAATAAAGAATTTCGGTTTGCGTGCTTATTCTTATTCTTGTGCAACCCAAACAACACAAGAATAAGAAATTTGGGCCCTTATTCCTATACTAACAAAACCATGGTATAAGAATAAGGAATATGGATAAACACGCGAACTGAAATTTTTTATTCCTATTATCTATTCACGGCTTATTCCGTTGCATCCAAACACATATCATTACAGTTTCAGTTACATGTCAATTCAATTTCACCAGTTGAAATTATTTACAAAAATTATGTAAGTTTAAAAATGGTAAAATTTTGAATATGTATCAGATAGAAAAGGAGTCGATGCAAAATACAAACAAGCCAAAAACAAAAAAAAGGGTTAATTGACTCTCCAAGCAAACCAAAAGCAAATGACGAAAGCAAGCCTCAATACAATACACTCCAAATCACAACCTCATTTAGACTGACACCAGTAAACCATCAGTTGATTCATTAAACCACCGATTGATCTAATAAGCACAGAATACGCTTCTCATACTCCACTGAAATCTCATCCTACTCAACCTACGAAAACTAACTCGCAATCAAGAAATCATAGATCCTGAGAAGAGAGAGAAGAAGACGGACCTTAGATGGAGAAGGGCATGAATCAAGCATCCGAGGAAGTTAAACCGAGTTCGATACTGGATTCGGAATATCGCAAACGGACAATATTTCCTTTCCACGAGTAGAGAATAGAGATGCCTTTTCAGTTTTCACTTGTGGACAGGAGCGAAAATTGCGGCGTGGATCTGGTTTACGGGAATCGCAGATGGACAAGCAGGTGCGTGTTTAATCTCAGACCGTCCGATCACTAGTGGAGTAGTAGAGACCGTCCGATCATCCTCTGCCTGGTTTACGGGTTCCCTGTAAGTTATGTGCGACTGCGTTTTAAATTTTTAATTAATTAATTTAAGAGTAGAGATGAGTAGAGACGACCATGCGATCGGCTCGGACTGGGAGCCGTCAAAATTGGGGACGAGAGAAGTCTTGGTGGTCGGCTCTGGAGACCGGTTCTATTGAATAAAAAGAAAAGAAAATTAATATCTAGGATGGATATTTTTTAGTGGCCCGTGCCTATACGCAAGAAGAACTAGAATTGAAATATATATATATATATATATATATATATATGGAGGATTGCTAAAATGTTATGCATAGCACGGATGGCTTTCGTGCTACGGATTCGTTCTTGCATTTCATGCTTAAAATTACCGATTCAAACCGTTCATTATCTTCAACATATTGAAATCTTCTTAGAAACAAAATTTTACATTTTTTTGAATTTTTTTACTATTTTTCTCATATTTTTTAAAATCACTGTTATTGGAGGGTCCAGAATTTATTAGATTATAAGTATTTTAAAAAATATGAGAAAAATAGTAAAAAAAATTCAAAAAAATGTAAAATTTGGTTTCTAATGAGATTTCATTATGAAGAAGATAATGAATGGTTTGGATCGGTTGTTTGAAGTATGAAATGCAAGAACGAATCCTTAGCACGAAGATCATCCGTGCTATGCATAGCATTTTAGCAATCCTCTATATATTTATATATATATATATGCGCGCGCGCGTGTGTGTGTGTGTATAGAGTTTAGCTATGATGAGATGCATTACAAAAAATCTTCCGTGAGATGTGCTCAAAACTTATGATATTGGTTCAAAATGACTGATCCAAACCGTCTAATATGATCTCTCTATTAAAATCTCCATGCATACTAAATTTTATATTTTTTCAAAATTTTTAAATATTTTTTTGAAATTTTAGAAAATCGTTAATCTAATTAGTTCTGTACCGTTCAAAAATTATCATTTTTAAAAATTTGAAAAAAAATACTTAAAAATTCTAAAAAAATGTAAAATTTGGTCTGTAAGAAGATTTCGATAGCGAGATCATATTGCACAGTTTGAAACGATCATTTTGAACCAGATTCATGAGTTTTGATTGTATCTCACGGAAAATTTTTTGTGATGCATCTCACCATAGCTAAACTCTATGTGTGCGTGTGTGTGTAGCGAAGTTAAGATAATATATCATGAAAAGTGTCAGGTTCATTTGTAGCAATTTAACTTGGCGCCATTTTATAGCATGTAGTTTCGGCCGCCTATTCTGATTTGTAAAACAAAGGTGGATCTCGTCTTACTCAAAGAAATAGTAAAACAAAATTAACCAATAAACAAACTACTAACAGAAAGAAGAAACAATGTAATCATAGAGAAACTACTAATATAAATTATTTTTGTGAAAAAGAAGGAAAAAAAAAAACGTATAATACATTGAGGAAATTAAAAGGCATGTGCTATAATATTAAGGTTGTTAATAAAGGAATGGTGAAATAAAAGATGTCGGTTGGAATTGTAGCATGCGAAATGGGGAAATTGATGGGGAAGTGTTAACGGGTTAGTGCCCGATAAGGTGAGGTGAGGGCTCCATTCCAAATTTCCAATAAGCACATGACCTGTTGAGATTTTCTGCGGCGAGAAGACTGTAAAGCATGGCAGTGATCCGTCACATACTCACATGGAATTATGCAATGCAAAAGCAACCCGTGTGGGCTAAGAAAAATAGGAAAAATAATTTTAATTAATTTTAATTTAAAAGTTTTTAGGAGGGGTAGGATGGGAATTAAGGCCTCCATGCCGCGCTCCCTCCAGTTTTACCCTCCAAATTAAAAGTTAAAATTAAAATTGAAATTAATTGAACCCTAACCAGCTAACTAAGCAAAGAATCGCTCTCTCGGTAGCTCTCTCGCTCGCTCGCGCGCATAGTTTATTTCTAGTGATCTCTCTTTCTCCCTCTGCGCTGCGCTTCGCTTGCACAAGGGACGGGTTTAGTTTGGTAATTGATTTTCTCTCGCTCTCTCTCTCTCTCTCTCTCTCTTTTTCAATTTCCCCCCAAAACAATCAATGAATTGGTTAATCTGTTATTTTTCTTTCATTTTAGAAATCTTTCAAGTCCTCAGTACCAATTATGCTTGAAATCGATAGAAAGACTTTACTTTTCTGCTGGAAGATGTCTTTTTTTTTTTTCTTTTTATGAGATTATTATGAGATGATTACGGTCAAATAGAATGAGGTTTAGGGTTTATTCCTTTCTTCCTTGTTCAATTAGTAGTTCATCTTCTGCTTTGTCTTTGTTAGGAGTAAAATCGCTTCAACCTTCTTTTCTTCAACTGATGACGTCACCTAATTTAATTTAATTTTATTTAATTAGGGTTATGTTAGGGTTTATTGCTGCTTTAATTTAATTTAATCATTAATTGTCAATTCTTGCATGGTTTTCATTTTGCTAGCAGAACCATTATTCCTATCCTACTCAGAGACTGCACTGCGCCCATGGCGAAAGCAAAAGACCAAAGTGACCAGCCTAAACCTAGCTCTCAGTCGCCCAAGGATGCCAGCCATCATGCGCCTGACATCTACACAAACTGCACCAGTAAGGATACTCACTCGCTACTACTAATACTAGTTTATATAGGGTTATACTTGATTGCATGTGATAGGAGTAGGGCACTTAATTTTGTTGTATTTTCACAAAAAAAATGAATCCTGTTACTGCTTCATATCATTCTCCCACCTATTTTCAATGGAACTTGCTAGTTCATGTTGCACACACACACACACACTTAATTTATTGCTGATTTCGTTATTCAATCTTTTCACTTTGAATTCGAGCAGGGGCATACACTTGGGAGCTATACAGGGAGCTCTGCTCTTTCCCTGTTCACCAATCGAGGCCAAGCCCTTTCTTGCCTTCTTCTTGGCCTTCTGCATATTGTACAGAACAGAACTCTGACAACAAGGCCCGCCTTTATGAATCAAAACTGATCCAACCCAACAGCCTCGTAGTCGTACCTACTAATTGTGCCGGCTGCAGGTAATTAAATTAATTACCATCTCCTATCTAGATTTAGGTATCTGATATATAGTTTTAATTCAATTCCAATTTCAATTTGAGTTTGTTACCCACTCTACATATATTGGTGAATGCCTTCCAGTGCTAACTCAAGAGCACCCTGGGAGCCTTATTACTAAATTAATCTTATCACTAGTTCTTTTATTTGATGTATCGAGGTCATGAATATAATTTGCAGATTCGGAGGTGGCCACGGTGCACCAACATCTAGCCCAACAGCAATTTTGACTGAGCTCAAATGGCGGGTTAGGAGTCACTCGCCAGAATTGAAACGGAGAAAAACTGGATGTAGTCTTATGGGTGACCATATCCCTCTCTCTCCCCACCACTCGCTGGCAGGAAGAAACAGTTTAGTTAGGTAATCGATTCTGTCTCTCTTTCTTTTGTTCTTGATCAATCATTATTTTTCTTCTGATTTTTGGTCCTTTGTATGAAATTCAAGATGTTTTGCTCTACAAATCAATAGGAAAATATGTTAACCCCTAGATGCCTTTTTGACAACATTTTTATTTTTTTTTTAATTTTCTGTGAAATTAATTAAGAGGGCAATTATCATGTACGTGGGCATTATTTTTTGTTTAATTTTCATTACAACGAGCTAGATAGCTGATGTCAATTTTTTGCTAGCAGTGGCGCAATCGAACGGGAGAGTCTCATAGGCATATGCACAAAACTTTCTGACCTTAACATCAGAAATGAATTTGGAGGACAAGGCCTGAGCTCTCCAGCGAACACCCATTTCAGTTCGAGCTCTTCAGACATATCCAGACAGGATCATGACAGTCAGGGGACTGAAGGGTGGGGAAAGGCTCTTGATCGAACTGGCCTTGATGCTGCATGTGATCCGACTGAGTGTAATGCAACCTCATCGGATCGTGCCTCCAACAGGTATTGTTTATTCTGTATACTATTTATGTGATTATATACTGTTTATTGTTGTCTTTAGTTTGAAGTCTGCTCTTAACACCTTTGAAGACCTTTTTGGTATATAAGATCACAAATTCATATGAAATTAATACCTTGTGTGATGTGCTGCTGTCTATTGCCATACCTACCATATGGTAGTGCACTTGAATAATATTTGTTACACTAATGGAGAATTGGAGGGGACAGTAGGTGCTGACCAGAACATATAATTTTTATGCAAAAGGAAACTTTTGTAATTTTTCAGTGCAGTTAGAGTAATATTTGACTTATTTTCTTGTCAGGAGTCCTTAAATGGTGAATAACATACCAGCAGGAAATATATTTTCTTTTTTTGTTTTTTTTTTCTTTCTTAAGTATTAGATTCTGACAATTATTTCTCCCTTGAATTTTCCTACATGGTTGAACAGGGGTCGAGGAATGAGCCCTACTACTTCCAGCAAAGCAAAAGTAGAAGTAGAGAGACGATCAGGCTCCTCATCTCCCCAATTGAACCTCTCTGATCTACATGAAAAGACTGTGTCTGAATGGTGTAATCCGACCCCTTCAAATGTGGATGATTTGAGATCTAGGTCTCCGTCTCTGTCTCAATGGTGTCAAACGGCACGGGAATCTGAATCTGATGGGTCGGGTACAAAATCATCTCGTGTCCAAAACTCAAGATCAAGGTCTATTTCTCCTTGGTCTCAAGCCGCACGTGACATCAACAAGAACAACAGCAGTAAGGACACGGGTGATTGGGGGAAGAATCTTACTCAAATTGGCCCTGACGCATGGAGTCAGCCTCGGTTTAATATCTCACATGATGCTGCTTCCAGAAAAAGGTATGCATATTGTTATTCCACTTTTCTGAACCGAACAAGTCATTTGTGGGAGTCATAATGGTACTTTACACAGTGGGCTCCTCTGTCTGTTTTTACTGAGTTCCTGCAGACAGGGTGAGTTTATATCCTCTGTGGTACTCCAAATTTTTGAACAGACAGTAGTTTCTCATGCTTTCTAACAGACGAGGAACTTTGAAAAATTAATGGTTCGGAGTATATATCAAGGTTTTTGTTGTTGCGTTAATGACTAACTTTGAGAATGAACGGTTCTTGCTGAAATATAAGGTTTAAAGTTCTTTTTGTTAGTTACTGTAGTCTCTATATTGTTGTTTATCTGAAGTAATAAGAATTAATATGCAGAAGCAGAGGTGGATGGGGACTAAGGGATCGAAGCCTTTCTCCAGAACCCAAAAGGAGAACTGGGCAGGACCTAGACCGGACTAGAGGCAGATACGACAATTACTTACCTCACAATAACAATAGACAGAGAAGATATGGATTGTTCAGAGGCAGCGGCTGTACTAATTCACCCAAGAGGCATCAGAACAGGTAGTTACGAAATTTCTCTAGTCATTGCTGAACTTTTGGTTTTAATTGTTGGTATGGAGTCGTCTGTTTCGGAGGAATGCCGATTGACACACCCATACCAATTGCTTTTTTTTTTCTGTTTACTAGAACAAGAGAGACTGTTTAGTTTGACTACTTTCTTCTCTGGTCTAACACCTTTTTCCGTTTCATTTTCTCTGAAAGATCATTCAAGAGGAGTTCAGGGATGGCCTCTGCTCGTACCAACGAAAGAGAAGATGACAAAGAAAATTTGCCCAGGTCGTCTAATTTGTGGAATCAAACTGACCGTTATGCTGGGAATCAGTTTTTGTCACGACTTTCGCGCTGCCATTGCCTGAACAGGTATATACATATATATTGGTACTATTCGACTTTTGCACGTAAACTGTACAAGTGTAGCTGTTCTTCTTTGTATCTTTTTGTTAGAGAGGATCCGAGACCCTTGGGCTATTTGGCATAGGTGTAGAATTAAATTAATTATGATACAAGTATGAGCTGCATTATTTTTTTAACTTTTGTTGTTCATTCTATTTTGGAGCATAATTGAGAAATGAGTCTCTTATTTTATGTATGTATGCAGAAAAAGAGGTGACCCTTCACCAGAACACAAAGGGAGGACAGAACGGGACCTGCACTGCTCAAGAGACAGAGCCAGACACCGCATTTACTCGCGTAATAACATGGTGGAACTGGACCAGTGGAGGTCTAGAAAGAGGAGCAGTAATCCCTCGAAGGCTCAGGTTGCATTATTGTGCTCTCCCATGATATTAGAGTGTGCGCCCCTCCTGCCGAACAGCACCGAGTGCTCCGCTTTAGTGGGTCCCATACTTGCTGTTCCTTTGTCGTTGCTGTCGCCACCCACTCTAAATCCCATGTTGGGAAATCAGCTGCAGCAGCAGGGGGCGAACAGCCCGAAGCAGAGCACCACTGTTCTGGCAGCAACATTACCGGTGCCTAATCCTGTTCCAGCAGATGCCATCTTGGCCAAAAAACAAGCACTGGCGGGTGCGAAGCGGACACGGGAAGGTCTTCGAAAAAGAGAATAGCAGAAACATTGGGTTACAGCAATGGTGGATGTATATAATTTTATTCTGGGGGTGATGGTGGTGTAAATATTTACTGTTGAGGATGGGTATGTATTGAACTATGTGATGTGTTGTGTTCAATTCCTGAACACATGTAAATAGAAAAAAAAAATAATTAACAGCTTCTTATTAATACAAGTTCATATTCTTTGGTTTCATGCATTTTAAACAATGACACGGTATAAGAATTTCAGATATCGTGGGAGGTTGAAACGGACAAAAATACTTGTAATCAGTTATTTTTAACTCTAATTTTTTTTTTTATAACTAACTTATGTAAGTGTTGCTCAAAATCCTTTCTTAATTGGAAGCAGAGTGCGTAATGAGCGAGATGAGAGACTGAAGTGAACTAATGCTTGTTCATTAATTCTTTTTATATATTTCAAAATACTCACCCACAAAATTTTAGATTTAATTCAATTTATATGTCAGCTGCTTCTTTGAATAAGCATCGCCTTTCAAATAATCTATTAAAGGGAATAATTTATGTCGCTTCAAATTTTCAGTTTTACGACTTGACCTTTTTTTGCTTGTAACATTTCTTGAATTATTAATACTGTATAAAGTAATAAACGATGAATCTAAAAATTTCATGGCCTGAGCAGCTGCATGAGCATGACTACAGCACTGAAGATGATTCTTCTTACTTGAGCATTCCTATGCGACATGCTGTTCCAAATGAATTCCAAAAAATAATAATAAATTTAAATAAAATATCAGATTTAATAGGGTCTTTTGATAAAAACTCTCTTCATTATTGCCTACACGTTTTCTCCTTTCCTTCAGACCAGTTGAGGCTTTTGAATAAAGGACCGTACCTGGAAAATGTATTTGTTCAATCAACCAAATATCGGATTTTTGACAGATGCAGAAATCATCGAGTTATTTATTTATTTATTTTAATATTGAGATCATTGAATTAAATATTTTCCTGCTGAGATTATGGAGACAAAAATTTTGACCTACTAGAATTGAAAATAAAATATGGCGAAGTTAAGGTAACATTTCATGAACCGTGTCCGGTTCACTTGTAGCAATTTAACTGCGGACAGTTTTGGCCATTTTTTAGATTTGTAAAACAGAAGGGATCTTATTTGTCTTAGTCTAAAAAAATAGTAAAATAAAATTAAGCAATAAAGAAACTACTAACGGAGAAAGAAAAACAATGTAATTATAGTTCCGAGATAATTAATAGAGTCATATGGGAGGAATCCAACACATGAGTTGAATTACATTGTTTGCCATGATCTCCTCTGACATTCCATAATGCATGATAGAACTGAATTATACCTACGGAATTTACCTCGAAATGACATGTTTTCTCAATATAAAGAAGCCTTGAAACATTCAGGCACGGGTGCACGGCACAAAAAGATTTCATGATACAGCATAATGTGATTACATTTACGAACTGTCTGGTACGAAGGGATACGAAATGACATAAAACAAAACAAAAATAAAATACTAGAATTTCAAGAAACATATATTCTAATTTCCAAGGCTGACAGCGTGATCCATAGATGGGGAAGGCTGATATGCGACCCTGAAATCGCACACCTAGCAGATTTCGAAATTCTGTTTGGAGGAGTTAGCAAAATGACCGTTTAAAGAAGCGACAAATCACAAAAATATTCAGCATTTTTTTTGTTTATTTCTCTATTTTTTCTTTTATTTTTGCATTTTCTCAAAACACCATTTAAGTTATAAAAAAATTATGCGTGAATATTTATTCGTAATCCAATCTTTCTACTTTTATTATTCTCGTCTCCAACCTGATGAATCAACTTGTGTCATATTAATGCATGACCCTCAAGTTGCACCCATAAGCTATATCAAAAGAACACTTGATTGGTTTAAAAAATTACACCTGTTTATTGTCACTAAATTGATTATCCATCATTTTATGTCGCCACATTAAACCAAACTCCACGCTTCAAGTGCTACGTCATTAAAAAATGGACAATAAAAAAAAATACATGGGATTTGCATTTTGCAACCCATTAAGTCGGCTCTTGATCTTCGTTCCAAGCACCCAGACTGATTTAACGCTTCTGCCCTCGTCTTCAGCTGATATATGAACCTACTTGAGCGAATTCAGTGAATAATCCTGTACATTAGAGTGTTATAGAAGGAATAACTGATTTAACGCTTTTCCCTCGCTTTCGCACTGTGCAACTTACACAAAGTTCATGCAAAAATCAAATGAATCGATCAAATCATTACACAACCAATTTAAAATCCATTGTAGGGCTGTACAGCTATAGAACATTGAGTATAGATATGATATCATACCACTTGTCAAGGTCGTGAAAAAACAAGACAGAAGCTGAGGTCATGGCATTGTATATTTTAAAAAACTAGATTTTTCATTGTGACTCCGCCGCAACAAAAATTATATATATGCATAATGATTGTAGTTAACTGTGTTGTTTCCTGAGGTATCATTTCCTTTTTTTTCGTAAGAAAATGTAAACAAACATATGAAATTATGAATAAGTTAGATTTAGATCCCAAGATATCATTTCCCATCACCCATAGATATCTTTTGGGTATAAATATGAGAAAATCTATTTTTTTCTCACTAAATTAAGTGAACATTGAGAAATGACATAAATAAATTAAGTACTTTTGTCTAAAAAAATGGGGGAGTCAGAAAGCGGTGAAACCGTGAAACACAATATTCAATTACTCAGCCTCTTTTTATGAAACTTTCGTCAATATTACCTATTTCCAAAGAAAAACCTGGGAATCGTCTTTAGATGATGATGATGATGATTATTATTATTATTTTGTAGAATCCATGTGACAAAAGAAAGCTTTATAATTATAAAGAGAAACTTGTTCTTGAGAACTACATACTAACTTCTTCTCTTGCATATCTGATATCTGCCACAACTGTCCCATTTTATGGGATTGCTGGCTGATACCGGTTAAGTTACCTTCAATGGTATGGTACTATGTATTTGATCGTATTTAGAAAAACCGAATAAGTATGCATTATTTTATATAAAAAAAATGTACAAAATTCACACGTGACTCCACGCCACTGACAGAAAAGCCAGTGGTGAAATAGCCTGGCAAATATAAATCATATATATATATTTTTGAAGATTATATAAATCATTTCTTGAATTTGAATTTAGAAGAGTTTGAGTAACACATCATGATTGGGCTTAAAAAAAGGTTTGAATCTATAAGGTCAACAAGGCGATTGAATGCCCATTAGGTAAACATTCAGTATAAATAAATTATGATCATTCGAGGAGTCGTTATTAGATTATAATAGTTCACATTTCACCAATCCAAAAGGTGTGGAATTTTTGCAATGATATAAATAACGGCTTGAGGAAGTAAGCTTTTATCAAGTGCAATATATGGACAAACGTTATACTGGGTAGAATACTGTTTCAATGGTCGAGTAAACTACTCACAAAAAGCCTACTGTTTCACTGGTCTGAGTAAACTACACACAAAAACGCCTCTGCCAATCAATACATGGTAATACAAACAATAGTACAATGCCACAGAACCAGAAATTTTACAATATTGCTCCACATGGTCTTATGCAAAAAGCTTTACACCCAATATAGGTTTCCTGTCTTTCTTCTCTTCATGCATAGAAGATGCACTAACGTTACCACCTGACTTCGACTTCTCTGCTTGCAGCTTTTTAATCTTCGAGCTAAGTGTACCATCAGCTACAACATTACAAAAGACAAAGAACATTTGTTTTTCAACTAACAGAATTATGTATGCATACAGGAATAGAACAAAAGTGATATTGATGATCCAAATTTAGCAGAAAATTCTTGGGTACATGCATGATAGGAAGATGTACCTTGCCATTCAAAAACAACCTTCGTCTCTCCTCTAATAATCCTAGGGTATTGGTCTATTCGTGAATCTTCCTGTATCAGTTCCTCTACCTATACAAACAAGCATATAAATATTAGAAAATGAATGCAAGCATATTTGAAAAATTACATAGTAATAAAAACGAATACTGCAACTAAAAAGGTACCTTCTTCCATAACATGATATTTTTTCTTTCTTTCGGGAGAAGCAGATGATCTCTTAACCAAGAAGCAACCACCCAAGGTTCACTTCCATTTCTGTCTCCTTCACTACTATTTGCTGCATTGTCTTCAAGGATATCACACACCTGTTAAAGATCAAAAGATGCTTAGCATGTGAAAACTATTAATGTGTGTGTACACTGTACACTATATTCCAGGAGGAGGAGAAATATCACAGCACCTGATTGTATAGTTGCTCAACTCTCTTGCACAAGACTCTTCTTTGGTGAGTTCTCCATAAAATGCCCAGAGCCACAGGGAGCTATCAGGATATTCCCAGATAATTTTTCAGCTTGAAATGGGAATACAAATCCAAATATGTTAAGAGAGATAAATGTCAAGGAAAGCATACCAGAAAAGAAGATAAAACGAGAAATTTGATATTCCTGTATATCCACTGACGCATCAAGCAGCTAGCAGATTTGTGAAGCTCAGCTAGAGATTCAGGACACTTTATCTCTTTTGTTCTACAAAATACAAGAAACATATTAAGTTGGGTTATTAAATATGTTAATTCTGGCTAATAAACTCCTTTTATCAAACTGAAGCTTCCAATAAGCTCAGTTCAACTCTCAGTGCCCTAAATTCTGCAACTAAGCATCTTTTTAAGTTCTAACTGCATTTAATATAATTGGAATTAACTCCTTACCCTCAGCTGACTAGGTGAACACCGAGCAAGGAGACATTTATAAGAATTCAGTCCTTAACTGTCAAACTAGCAGGTTGATACAGCTTAAAGCTAGCACAAATATCAGACTAATAATAAGGTGTGATACCTGTTGATATTGTCTTTTATCTCCATTGAGCTTTCTACTCTCTCCATTGCCTTATATTTTGCATACTCAAAACCATCTACTTTCAAAAGAGAAAATCTCTTTGCAATTTCTTCATCAAGGATCCTCTCCACATCAGACTCCTGAAACTGAATTAACACAGAAAAATTAAAAATGGAAAAGAGATTTACAAAATTGGGCAAAAAATGTAACATCATATCTATTTCATAACTCTATTATCAATTATAAAAATAAAACTACATACAAGCTATAACAGACCCAGATATTCCCAGCGTCCCCACAAAGAACCCTTGCATGTGCATCGCAGATGTGCTGCTCCAGCAATTCTGACTGCATTTACCAAATATGATGATTAACAAATGCATACACACATTTTATTCAAATTGAATGAATATAGAGCAATCAAAGCATTAAAGGATTATTCCTGTTAACACTTAAGACTTAACAAATAAACACCAGGATAAATGACATACATGTCCAGCACTATAAGAACTACAAAACATTTGTTTTGGCTGCTCAGAGGAAAAAAAAGTGCCGGTATGGGACGCAATTTCATATTTTACCAGGGATAATATTTAAGAAAGCTTCCATTTTAATATTTTTATGAAACATTTGGTAATTTCAGGCATCAGTAATCCAGGCTTGCGGAGTAACATAATAATAGACTTGTAATAAACATAAAATTCTAAGTAGTAAAAATTCCAAGGCATACAAGTTCTTTGGCCCTGCGGTTAATTGCACCATCTTCTATGCACATCTTCCCATGTTTTTGATATCCACGAACACATTCAAAGTTCCCGTCATGGCACTGTGCACTTGCAGGGCAAGGCTTGCAAAATTCTGTACATATTGTTGGTTGTAACTCAGAAAAATCAAATGCTTCATAAAACAAGGTAAAAATAAAATACTCTATAAACTTTTCAGTGTTTTAAAAAAATTGCGAACCAAAATGCCAGTTGCATCTGGTAAGATAATATTCGGGCTGGCAAATTATCAATACAATGTATAAGAACCTGTATCAGCTGGTAATATTCTATGTTACCAGTCAATATATGGTAACTTGTACTTAGACAAAAAAACATATTATTTTTGAGGCAGATTATTTTTGTACTTAGACAATTAGACCTCTATCACATTCACACCCCATTACATGAGAAACTCCAATAGAAGCAAAAGTTTGGGGCAAACACAAACTAATTCACAATTGCAAGATTACCAATGCATTGCTTACAGAATGGAGATTTTATAGTAAAACAAAAGTTTGTAAAGAAAGAGAATTTATAGTAGGTAAATAAATTCAAAGAGATAGGCACAAAGAAGGTAAGAACTAACACTAACACAGCTAAGGTAGCACCCGTTACTCTACTCACCGTGTCTGTACAAGGGATCGGGAGAAACGAGGTCGACGGTGTCGCAGAAGGGCTTGGGACGGCGGTTGAGGAATCGGACAATGAAGTGGCACGCGGCGGACACGGACGCGGCGATAGCGAGCACCGCGACCAGACGGAGGAGCTCGCCTTTAGACGGGAAGAGGGAGGCGGAGGGCTCGTTGAAGAAGGGTAGGGTGTTGTCCCGAGGTTTTCTTTTTCTCGAACGCTTCTTCGGCCAGGAGGCCTCCATGATTGAGGTCTGAGAGGGGGGAATTTTGGAGCAAGCAATGAAGCAAAGCATCCAGTGGACGTCTTTCGATCCGAGCCGTCCGATTTAATCTCAACGGTTAGATCTTTTCGGGCCTATCAATCCAGGTATCATGCACGGGGCATCTATAGCCATTGAGATTAAATCAGACGGCTGAGATCGAAAACCATCCATGGATGGCCATCCAGAGGATGCAGTTCCGTAATTAGACCCTTCCGAAGGCAACAGTGTTTCATTTTCATATCGATAAAATTTTAGATGAGCACTGTTATGCAGAGATTAAAATTTTATGTTTTACATGAGTATATCGGAATTTTTTTTTCTATTCATATAACAAATAAGAATTCGAATGTCTTTACATTCAATAATAATCTCAATAATACTCGATAATAATAAACATTAAATAATATTTAAATATGCAATTTGTGATGATAAAAAGTTTTAGGTTGATTGAATAATCTTTAACGTTATTTTTATTTTTCTTTTACTTTAACAATATCAAATGATATTGTATTCTCTATAGATCGGTCATTGACAGTTTTACGAGTGAAAGCACTATTAATTAGATAATAATTTGGTAATAAATTGATTTGATAATTTTGATAAAAGGCAACAAAAAGAAACTAATATATAATTCAGAAATCCAATTTTAAAATATAACTCTATTTACTTTGTGTTATTTTATTATTATATAATAAGATGATTTAAAACTTTCATGTCAAGTTAAAGTATAAACATATTGATAATAAAATTAACATTTGTTGGAACACTAAAACATTTAGATTTAGAATTTGTTGAGACGTATATATACACTCAGTAGTGAGTATATTTGTTTGAGAAATTAGCAAGTATAGACATTGGTCCACTCATCTAACTTTCTAATACAATTTTTTTTTCTTTTCAACGAATAGTTAAATTTTGATGAGGGTATAAATTGATATGTATGTTATTTTTTTCCACTAACGCTTCACTAACGTGAATCGAGAAATGTTCATTGACAACTCAATATTAGTTACAAGGCTATTCAAGAAAAATATAATTATTTCCAAAAAAAATTCTTGAATTACAGAATTATTCATTAATTTGTTTGTTAAAGGTGAAATCTAAATTTTTCCATTTTGCTCCTCTATATCGATCAACAGAAAAATAAAAACAAGGCTCTTCAAATCTAATTATTTAGTTTAAATTTGTTATTATAAACGACGATATACCATTTTGTTGTGTGTTTGTGTGAAAGTTAATAGACAATATACCATTTTGTTGTGCGTTTTTGTGGAAGTTAATAGAGTTTTAAAATTTTCTAATACATCATTTCGATCCGCCATATTAATGGTTGTAAAACAAACTCAGCTCAAATCCATAACTTGCATCATTTATTTTCATCATGCAAATATCAATGCTATCGAATACAATATTTATGCGACTCATTATTTTTATCTTTACGTAGATGGCATGACAAAAATGGGAAAAAAATAGCATAGTTTAGAATAAATCATTCAATTACATCTTAAACAATTTTCCAAGAATTATAAATCAAATTAGAATACATTTCATTTTTCTATCCGATAAAAATAAAGACATTGGATAAAAATCAAATGACATACATCTTGAAAATGATGATATATCGTTCTGGCCATTGATCATGGCCTGCGACCGAACTCGTGGAAAACATCATTTGCTATTTAATATGTAAAAGGTGATCTACCAAACATTTCACTAAAGTCCATTGAGCCAAAGCATTCTATGTGCATTCATAAACTATAAAAAAACAATAAAAATGTGAAATTAGTTAAAGAAGAAAAATTAAATAAATTAAAAACTACTTAACACAACCAATTGATAAATAATCTTACGCACCTTGCTGCGTGGAAAAAAATGAGGTGTCAGATAATTGCTCACGGAGGTCAGAGATCTGCCGATCCAATGAGTTCTACCACTCATCGAAAATCGCAAAACACTCAGTTGTTAGGTGAAATTAGTTAAAAAGGAAACTAAAAAAAATTTAAAACTACAATATTAGCTTTCATTGTAACAAAACATTATATTTAGCATATTCAGTTGCAGAAACTTGATATAATGTACCTTTGGGGTCTTCCAAATTAAAGACACTTGAAAATTGATCATTTGTGCATGGAAAAGAAGGAGAAAACAGAGAATACATAAATATTTCTTCAATTTTAACTAAAGAATAATCTAATTAAAATAATGAGATCATTTCAAAGAACTTGCTTGAATATTTTAGGTCAATCTTTTAGTTTCCACTTTTAAGGGTTAATTATCATTTCTCACCCCGAGTTTTTATGCTTTTATTTTTTTTATGAATTCACCTACACTCTAAAAAAATGTTGTTACTATCACGGTGGTTTTCAGTTTTTTACCATATATCCTCCAATATTATTAATTTGGATGGTTTAAGGATGAATATTAAATCATTTTTCTTATGACATAGACACGTAGTATCTTTGATATATCATGATTTTTTTTTTAGTAATGAACCAGTTATTGGATATTTCGAATAATAACAGATACTGCATCCTAGTCCGGTATGAAAAGCCACAATGCCCCTTTATTTTTTTTTTGCTAGAAAGCATCTGCGAAATACCTAAAAAAAAAAAAAAAGAAACATCTCAGTATCGAGTCGGTTTTTCCTTCGCATATTTTTCGCTGCGATAAAAGATCGAAGCTCATGGAGATCGAGAAACATTGTATTTTAATGCATTATCGAGAAACAAGCAATAGATGCACGGGCGGGCCACAATGATTTAGCAAATAGGCCTTATTTTTTTTTTATTAAAAATAAGTTGAAATCAGTACACACAACTTATTTATTGGTAAAATTATAAATTGTGATACAAAATTATAAAATTAAATATTCGAAATCAGTACACACAACTTATTTATCATTAAATTATTATGACATTGTTTTTTAAGATCAAAATACTTATGATGTCATCTAGTATTAAAATCGGTACAGCCAGTTAAATCAATAAGATTTCGTACTCTTTGCTTGACCGGTCTGATAGCTAGTATGGTATTCAAAACATTTTTTTTTAAAAAAATCATTCTTTAAATGATAGAAGTATACTTCTATCATAATATCATAATTGTACTTTCTTTTTCATGTACAAATATTGTCCTGAGACACCATGAACAGTATTATTATCGGAAAGACGGAAATAAAGCATGGTTTTGGAAGTTTCCAAATGGGCTTCAAGTGTTTGACTGTTTGTGGGCAAATGTGTCAAAAAAAGTTATGGGGCCGTTTGGATCCCCATAGAATTTTTGGGAATTTCATCTTACTACCATAAATTTATTATAAACAATCCAAACTCTTCACAAAATTACATACTTTTCAATAAATTTATTCCTAAAAATTACAACTTTCCCAAATTCTCCCGATCCAAACGGCCCCTATATGAGAATATCCCAAGTGGAATTTCTCGTGTCCAATGCACTCTATATGAAATGGGTATCTCCAACCAAGGGGAGAATTGCTCACGGCATGCCTGAGTTACTTATCCACTCCCAATTTTTTAAAATGAAAAAAATAACTTCCTCTCCCATTTTTTATCCTCAGATTTTATAGCTAGAAGAAGAGTATTTTGGTCATTTTTAAAATACAATGGAAGTGAATGAGTAACCCATGCGTGACTTGAGCAATTCCCAAACAAGGGAGTGAGGAAAGCGATTCTCAAGAATTCGAATGTCTTTCCATTCAATAATCTTTAAATATGCAATTTGTGATAATAAAAACTTTTAGGTTGATTGAATAATCTTTAACATTATTTTTAATTTCTTTTTTATTTTCACTGTAACAATATCAAATGATATTGTATTCAATATAGATTGGTCATTGACAGTTTTACGCACTTAATTAGATAAGAATTTGGTAATAAATTGATTTGATAATTTTGATAAATGGCAACAAAAAGAAACAAAATATATAATTCGGAAATCCAATTTTAAAATATAACTCTATTTATTTTGTGTTATTTTATTATTATATATACATGAGAAATGCTAGTGTCCAATATATAGGACGGATGAGTCTGTCCAATATGATCGTTTTCACGATTTTAAATTTCAAATGACAAATCCGAACTATTCAATACGTTCTCCATATTAAAAACTTACAAGAAATCAATTTTTATATTTTTTCAAAAATTTTTACTATTTTTTTTGGTATTTTGAAAATTCATGATATAAACATTATGGATCGTCCAATAACAACGATTTTCTAAAATACTAAAAAAATAGTAAAAGAATTTGAAAAAAATGTAAAAATTGGTTTCTTATAAGTTTTTCAATATGGAGAACATATTGAACGGTTCGAATCGGTCATTTGAAATTTAAAAATATGAAAACGATCGTATTAGACGGAGCTCATATGTCCAATATATTGGACTCTAACATTTCTCTGTATACATGAAAAATGATAAATTTGACGTAAATCTAATCATTATTATTTATAAGTTCATATTTTAATGATTCTAAGTAAATTTTAAATAATAATTTAAGAAATTGACAGATAATTAACATGTGTATTCGAATAGTACACGCATATACATATTTATATTTTAATATATATATAATTTAGCAGGAAAATTTGTCAAAATTTTATCAAATTAACCCCCACTACAATTAATTACATGACAAATAATGGAAGAGGGACTTTCGTCGATGAGCTTAGCTTTCTCAATCAACTCCGCGACCGCCGTGCATCGGCCTCTCCGAATTTTAAGGAACGCAAGATAACAGACGATAGAGCAGGAGCTGGTTTCCCCCAAGACCAAGAGCATGGACCGAAACCATCAGAAGTGTATGGATTTGTGGGATCCATCACCACTGTCATCGCCACAGGTCGCGTCTCAATTCGATTTCCTCCAGTTCAAGCAATTCTTGGAACAACCCTCAACATAATGCCAAAAATTGTGATATTGTACCTTACATTGAATAGTGTTCATCTTTAGTATTGAAAGTTTAAAACAGCTGGATGGATGAGGATGACCAACCATTTGTCAAATTGCATCAAAATTGATGCATAACCATCTAAGCTGTTAATAAAATCTGCATTGTTTTGAGAACTTTTTGATCAGATGTTACAGATGTCAAATACATTTGGTGTTAACCTATCCCAATAGATCAAGCTGCCAGCACATTTTGTTTTTTGGACATGGTTATGAGTTCCCATCAGAAATGATATTTTGGAAGAAGCATTTGCGTAAGTGTCATGAATTTAGTTATTAATGAGCTTACCAATTAGAAATGAGGATTAGGATCTATCCTCTTTTGGTACAGTCACTGGTGTCAATTCCAGAGGAGTTGGTTAGAGAAATTAAGAAACTACATCTGTGCAAGCTAATTTGCATATTGCAGTGAGGTCATTTGATACCCCTATCTTGCAAGTGGCTTTGCTACTGATCCCTGGTTGTTTTGATATGTAGCAGTTTGGTGGGATTGTATTTCAATAAAATATGTTGCTTATTTTTTTAAAAGAACAAGGTGCAGTTTGTAAAATATTTCTGATTTATTTCAAATTAGTTTCTGTGTAACCAGTGCTGGACTGATATTACAGTTGTTTCTTTTTTTTGTTGCAGTTATACACTTAGTGTGGGCTTATGCACCAGAGCCATTGTTGCATTCCCTTGGAATTACTTATTATCCTAGCAAGTACATGTTGTATCTATTTTTTAGTTTGTATAGAACTGTCTCACTGCAGTATCTGTTCCTTAATGGATCAAACGTTTGCCATCTTGGTCCTCATGTATTTTTAATCGGTTTCCTGATTTATACGGTTGTCGAGTTGATGGGTTAGATGATGAGTCATCTTTCAGTCGCAAACTGGTTTAACACCTTACCAGTGCCAAGTTGAGATTAAGGATCTAAAGATCTCTAATAACCAGAATTCCTTGTAATGATTTTTGTTGTTTGCGACTCACTAGTCACTATAAAACTTGGTTATTTTCTATGGAGTTTCTTTAGCAAATATTATACCCAGAGGGCCAGCCGGCCAGAGCGTTATTGGGATGCCTAATATGCTATTGCTCTCAGGTATTGGGCTTTGGCTGTTCCATCTGTTTTAATCGTGCTTGTATTTTGTATGCTGGTGCTCTATTTGGGTTTGAATTTCTTGGCAATGCCTCCAACATCTGCACACAGCACAATTTATGGTATGACATGGAACACCTCTTCCGTTTGGTTCTACTTTTTTTAATCTGATTGGTACAATACCAGGAGATAATCATAGACTGGTGTAAATTATGCGTTAGGTTCATTTTTCTTTCATCAAGTTCTTGTAACGTTGGTTTGTGTGCAAATCAGTGACTGTGCCACTCTTATCAGAAAAAAAAAAAGAAAATGAATAAACGAACACAGCATTAATTTTGATTCCTTCAAGAATTCAATTATTGCTTGGGCGCCTAGTGTTCATAAGCTGGATCAAATCAGTATATATTTTATCCTTTCAATTAAAATCATTGTTCACATTACTATATAATTTTTTAAGTTTGCAACTCCTGTGCAATACCATCCCATTTTGGGAGTTGCGGTTATGACCACTAATAGACCTTAAGAAATACCACTAAGCATTACAAATGAATCAATTTTTTTGTACTCTTTTGTTTTGTTTGAAATATCTTTCTTCTTATTTTAGATGAATATAGTTGCGAACATACCACATTCTATCTAACAGAAGGAAAGGAGAAACCGATTGACCTAATTGCAGATGTCAGAATTGACCAAATCAATTATCTTATGTTTCTTGATACAAATCAGTAGCAGAAAAGCTTTGATGGAATAGGAAATCCATTTCTGGTGTTTCAGGGACTTGAAGTCTTACAAAAGGTTAATACGCAGTTAAAAAGTTTCCTACCATTTAGGGGGGGGGGGGGGGGGGGCATCCGCTGATTATCTTATCTTTTTTTTTTTCATTTGAAGATATATTATACTCGATTAATTCTACTAAGATGGTTCATGGAGCGAATCTCTGAAATTGTGGACAGCATCAAAGGATGGAAATTGTAAGAAAATTCAACAGCAAGGCAACATTATAACATGACTTCAAAATTATGTACCTAATGTACCAATCAACTCCTATGAAAATTATGTTCACTAAATTTTACAAACGGACAGAAAAACTTCAAAAGCACGCTTGTTTCAACAAGCCCCTACCTAACATTGCCATTATTTTTAAAAAATGTACACAAAATCTCTTTTCATCATATCCGAAACCAACTTACCTCATTTTTCTTCGAATTCAACATCAATGATATCAGGCTCTGAATTGTTACGAGACGAACCGCCATTGCTTCCTTTTGAGAAGTTGTCCTTTGGTTGCCACACTATGTTTTGGCAATTTCTGCATCTAATAACTTGCTTTCGGTAGCCAATAAATTGTGTTCTACAAGCCGGGCATGTTCCCTGTTTATAGGCCAAAAAAATAATAAAACAGATAAGAAAATGAAAAGGCAAACAGTTATGCTATCTTAACACAATTTAGGCATTTGATTAAATGACAAATATGAAGGGCTATGCTAAATTGCTAATTTGCACAAGGCTCTCCAAGAATGCAACATTTAACAGAATTGGCAGGCCGCCCAAAAGAAATGGACCTTAAGTTTCTAAATTGGCTGAAAATCAGTGTATGAAGTTACACATCATGCAAGACAAAATAGTTAAAAAATGAAGAACATGGCTGATAATTCAAAGAAGGCAGAGTAGGCTGGGAAAGTAAAATTATGAAAAATGAACAAGGTGCCATAATGCTCTGAGTTAATTTAAGTAAATAATCCTTCAAAATCCTCATAAAAAAATATTATTAGTGAGATATTTATACTTTTGTGTTATTCTAACATCACAACTATTAACAATTTATTATTAAACATGCAAACAAGTATGTTTATATATCTCCATTTGTTAAGCTTTAGAAAATCTGCCTAAAACAACACTATATATGGGTACATTGAACAATTTAGTATTGAGTTGATCTTAACTATAATAATAATAAGGAATTTCTGAGGTCATATGGTTTACATCAATGATGGAGAAGCCAATAGATGTCACTGTTTTCTAAAATAAAAATAAAGAACTACAACAAGATAAAATCTAAGAACAGATGTCAACCTACAGTTCAAATTATTTGAAATATCTGTAAAGATTATATCGGCCTAACAATACTCGTGCTTTAACCTACTAGTATTAGCACGCAATCCGTCCATATTTATTCATATATGCTTTCCAGTCCAAAGTTGGTTAAAAACTACAATTACCCTTCTGCTATTAACCTAATGATAATGATATGCCTATCTATAACTAATTTTGTGTCAATCCTCACTCATACAGATATGCCAACCATACAAATATTAAAGTTTGACCTATAATGACTGATGCACTCATCTGGTGACTTTTGAAATTACAGAATACTAGAATAGTGCACCATTCAATCAAAATAAAGTTGCCAAAACAAGGATGAGACAGTCCGGAATTGCATTAAAATAGGTTAATCTGCTATACTAGCTATTCTAGCAAATGGATCAAAAAGCAGATTAACAGAGTGCGGTATATAGATTATTGTTAGTATCATCTCATATGTTACTGTTACCATATTTTCTGAAAAAAAATCATTACTACTATTATATTTACATTATTTATGCGGTTATATTTATTGTCGAAACTGCTAAAAGTAGAAAACAAAATTTGGTGCTGCGCGCGTGCTTAAATAATAACTAGGCTCCTTGATCTAACCATATGTAGCGGCGCACATGCACCATGTTCTCAACAGACCCAAGTGATGGAGGTACAATATACCGGGCAAAAACTTTAATTTACTCCTCCATTAGTACCTGCCATAAGACCATACAGGTCCTTGAATGTCTTGGCAGTTAACCAATGTCAAACCACAACTTACCCTAGAAATCTTGGCAATAATCCATGGGTGAAACAAAGCATTGCCAAAGACTTTTAAGTTAAGGGTGACAAGCAGCTTCTTTTGTCAAGATTCATTTTATGACTTTCTATACTACAGTCAAGGACAGGCCGAAAAAGAAAAATATTATAAATGTTACAGTCTTTAAGCTGAAATGCTTAAATTTAGAGTAGCTATATCATTTAGAATAGGTATATAATTTAGAGTAGCTATATATAGACTTATAGAGTAAGACACACCGATTTTTCTAATTTCCAGTGTAGAGGAAAGAAAGAGTACCTCAATGGCGAAGTTGTTAGCAAAGGCACCAATAAGAAGGGGAGCAGCAAAGGGTAGAACCCATGTGGCAAGAATAAAGAACCTGAAGAACCATCCTGACAATAGGAACCACAGAAAAAACAGCGTCTGCACCGAATCAAGAACAAAAGTATAAGCCAATTTTGTTTTCTTGAATGAATTAATTAGTAGATTTGATAATTGGCATCACAAACATCTGCATATTGACAGTTAGGTTTGTATAAAGGTAAATTAGAATAGAAAAAAAGGTCGAAAGCACTCACAACTAAACCCCTGCCAATGGGTGTTTTTGAGTAATCATTGAGCTCTCTCCGGTACTGCACATTCCAAAACAAGTAAAGGAATAATAAGTGAGACATCAATGAGCTCTATTATATATTCTTGCGCAATTTTTATAAAAGAACAAAAAAAAAAAAAAGAGAAAGCATCAGTATCCAACCCTAGGCCAGTTTCTCGAGAAATCAACCGCAAAAGAGTTCAACCTCCGTCCAATTCCCAGTTCAGCATCAATCTCTCGTGCTCTGACCGCCGCGGCACGAGCAGCTGCATCAAGCCAGCGTGATACCGAGTACTTCCGGTCGATTCTTTGAGCCGCTAACCGAGCCTCAAAAGCAGCCCGCTCTATCCCTTCGTTGGCGCCACGCCAAGCGTCCTTCAAAACCTCGCCGGAGGCGACTCGGCGCATGAAACCTTCTATGTCGCTCCGACCGAAGGCGCGGACGGCGACGTCGCGGCGCTGGCGGCGGTACTGGAGGCTGGAGAGATGGCGATGGTGGTGGGAAATTTGAAGAGGATGATGGCATGGCCATCGCGTCGTAGTTGCCATTTGGGGAAGCGTATCAGCGCAGGTATCTGGGTTCGAGCAAGATCTTAGCTTTTATGGTTGAGCTTGACTGCTTGAGCAGGGTTTTAAATTGGAGAGGTTGTGTCTTTTTTTCGACTAAAATGGATGTGTGTTGAATTAGTTGTTTGAGAATTTGACTCACTTGGTGCAGTGATGGTTACTGGTTGAGAGGAATCCTGGACATCTCTGTTTATTCAATACTGGAGAGAGAATCATACCAGGTTTCGTTTCGGACCATTGCCATTTTCGTTGGGCCTATGTACAATGATCAAACAAATCAACGGGCCTCATTTTTTGTAGGCTGCATTTGACCTCAGTAATAATTGTCTGGACCAAGAATTCAAGATAAACTTACAACACCTTACATTTACGCCGTGGCAAAGTTACAGAAATAATCAGATTCCATTGCCGGTGCTTTTCATTTAAGGATGAAATAAATTTAAACATAATTTAGGCTCCGTTTGGATAGTATGAGATTAAGGGTAAGATTAGCTATTCAGGATTAAGATTCTTAATCCTAAATTCTTAAGAATAAGCTTAATCTCAGATTAAGACTTTTTGTTTGGATGAGGAAAGAATAAATAATGAGCTTTTCTTTCTAATCTCAATTCTTATTCTAACAAAATATCGGATTAACTAATCTTAGTCTGATTAAGAATAAGCTCTTAATCCTGGACTGTTTGGATGGTTTCTTAGTCCCGAATAGCTATTTAGTCTAGAATAGCTCTTATTCCTAACTATCCAAACAGGGCCTTATAGATTAATTTTAGATTAAAGATACCATTAATTTATATTTTTTTAGGACTCAAAATGCCATTAAAACATACATAAAAGTTATATAAATAATATTTCTAAAATTCTCAAAAATGAATTTTAGATTTTGAGTTATCATTATTATTTTTTAAAAAATGAAGGACATATTAGATGGGACAAGCTAACAATAATTCAGACAGGGAGATTCTTACATCGCTATTTCGTTATAAAACTGTAGTTATTTCTGGGCGATCCAAAATTTATATAAAAGTGCATATTAATTACTAAACTATTCCAACTAACATTTTATCAGAATAAACATTTGGTTCTTCCAAATGGTTGATTTATAATATAATCCCCAATAACTTTTAAACAATTTATTAGTGCACTATTCCAACTAACATTTTCTCAAAATTAACATTTTGTCTTTCTAAATAATACAAATAAGCTCTTAATCCTGGACTGTTTGGATGGTTTCTTAGTCCCGAATAGCTATTTAGTCTAGAATAGCCCTTATTCCTAACTATCCAAACAGGGCCTTATAGATTAATTTTAGATTAAAGATACCATTAATTTATATTTTTTTAGGACTCAAAATGCCATTAAAACATACATAAAAGTTATATAAATAATATTTCTAAAATTCTCAAAAATGAATTTTAGATTTTGAGTTATCATTATTATTTTTTAAAAAATGAAGGACATATTAGATGGGACAAGCTAACAATAATTCAGACAGGGAGATTCTTACATCGCTATTTCGTTATAAAACTGTAGTTATTTCTGGGCGATCCAAAATTTATATAAAAGTGCATATTAATTACTAAACTATTCCAACTAACATTTTATCAGAATAAACATTTGGTTCTTCCAAATGGTTGATTTATAATATAATCCCCAATAACTTTTAAACAATTTATTAGTGCACTATTCCAACTAACATTTTCTCAAAATTAACATTTTGTCTTTCTAAATAATACAAATAACCGTTTTTTACACTCTTTAAAAATAAATTTTACTTTTACTATTCCAAAATCGTTGTTTTGTATTTTTTTTATATTAAACGAGGCTTAAGACATGTAATCTTCCTTTCATCATGTCATCTCATGTAGCGACAGAGCTTACTCCCACTCTTTTGGAAAGATGTGAAATGCAGAGAGACTCGTCAAACATTTTGCTCATCATCACTCGCTACTAATGAATTTCGTACAAATAAAAATTAAATAAACATTATATGATCAATCGTATAATTATTATGAGCGCTCAGTTAGTCTTGAATTATGACATTCGCAGCACAAAAAAGAATATTCGTTCTAATTTAGTCCTGTTGCCAATTATTTCTCGCAGTTGCAGCCATTCAAAAAGAACTTGTCCTCCCAACCCAAAAGTTAAGACTTGCGTCCTAATGTGGATTCTACCTGAGAGGCTGCTAAGTGTTGAAAACAAATAGATAAGTAAAAATAAATATATGAATAATTAACAAAAAAAAAGGGGGAAATTTTTTGAACGTATAAGAAGGTAAAAACTGGGTCTATAGAAATTCATGTCGGATTAAAATTGAATTGGAGATCGGTATATAGAAGGCTATTGTGATTTAAAGAAAAAAAATAAACAAAACTTGCCAACGATTTTTTCTGGTGGAGAAAATTCCACCTCTGCGTTGTGTTTTTTGAGAGAAACTTAGATTGTATTTTTGGCGTTCCGGAATAAATTCACCCCCACATACCCAACTTTTTGGCTTCTCAAATTCTTATTCCCTCTCCCACCATAACAACATTTGATTCATTTCCAATTTATAAAAGCTCTTCTCTATAATCTCAACATCCATTCTCACCCTTTATTCGGACTCTCCTAATAAATTATAAGAGCATGTCTATAGCCATCGAATGTCACACCGAGAGGTAACAATTCTAAATTTGGGCTCTTCTAATTTTTATTTTATTTTTCTTTGACATCAGCCTCCTTTTTTTATGGACAAAATCAGAAGATGGAGTTTGAATTTATTAATCGCAGCAAGAAACTAAGTTTTCTTATAAACAGTAAAATGAATTTGAGGAGGAGGCTAAGAAAAAGAAGTAGATAGCAAATGGCTCCTTATTTTTTTCATGTGTTTTCTGAAACCTGGATTTTGAACATGACAATCTAACCTTCTTTAGTTAAATGCATTTATACAGCATGGAATCGTTCTCTAAGCTTGCTCCAGTAGAAGCAGTTTTATTTGACATAGACGGCACTATCTGTGATTCCGACCCCATTCATTATTATGCATTTCGTGAAATGCTTCAAGAGGTATCTTTATTTGCACGTCCCTCATGTTGTTAGCAGTTATTTCGTTCCAAGTATGAATTATCATGCAGGCAGGTCAGCAAAACGTCACGTAAATTTCAGACCTTGTGAAGTTATGATATATTCCAGATAGATTTATACATGAATTTCTTTCTTCTTATGAAAGGCTTGAAATATATTTAAAGAAGAAGGATTGCACTTTGGTCTTTCACTCAGTTCTGTCGCTGCTAGAGCTCCTTACTGGCACAGTAATGCCTACAGTATAATACTGAAACATTTTAGTTTTGCTGTCATATCTGGCAGTATGGTGCATGAATTGATGATGTTAAAATCTCAAATGGACAAAATTAAAATTAGCTTACAAGTTGTATGTAAGAAAAATGATAAATGAACTAAATGTAAATTCAGAACAACCAGTACACCAGCTTGCACACCCAAATGGTGCCCATATTACAGTAATTTGATGGTAAGTTATTGGTACTGGAGATAGGGTATTACTTGATTCTTTAATACGGATCGTGAAAGATGATTCCTATAAGTGCTAAGTGCTAAGTGCTAAAAAGGTGCAATTTTGACAGGTAGGTTTCAACAATGGCGAGCCAATAACTGAAGAGTTCTTCAGCGAGTACATAAGCGGGAAGCACAATCCAGATATTGGGAAGTTCTTATTTCCAGAATGGGATCACGATAAATACATGAAATTCATGGATGACAAAGAAGTCTTGTTTTGCAGGTAATTGAGTCTCATCTACTGGTATAAAGTCTACCAGTACATGTAATTATTTAAGAATTTACTAAAGGCAGGCCGATTGAAATCAAAATGGTGGATTGTTTATCCTGAGTAAATCATAACGTCCTTATAGATAAATAAAATTCCAAATCAAAGCTGATCATTCATCTGCAGCGTTTTTTACTGAAGTTACCTAATTGAGACATCTTAAGTCTTTAACATTGATCTTTTGTCCATGAAGCAGAAACCGAAGTTTTATATAACTTGTCTCGAAATCAAAATCTTAAAGTACCTTTGATAATTTCAGTTTGGCGAAAGATCAACTAGAGCCTGTTAATGGCCTCCACAAGTTGTGTAAATGGATTGAAGATCATGGATTGAAACGTGCAGCTGTGACCAATGCTCCGAGGGCAAATGCGGAATTAATGATATCTAAACTTGGTCTAGTTGATTTTTTTCAATTCCTTGTGATAGGCAGTGAGTGTGAACGGGCTAAGCCATTTCCTGATCCGTACCTGAAGGGACTTGAGCTTTTAGGTGCATCTCCTAAACACACGTTTGTATTTGAGGTACGATCTTATCAGTTCTTGACTAATTGGTATTTGGTTCTTAACAGTAGCAGATTGAGTTGTATTTTGGCACCCTTAACTGCACAGTCGAGCCCATTTAATACCATTAGCACTGAAACTTCCATAGCTTATATTCAATTGTAATGTTGGTTCACGGCCATGGTATCAACACCATAAGTAGAGAAAATCTGAAATCTATTTATTGTTCTCTCTCTACTTTTTTTTTTTCTTGGTACTTAATGTAAAACTTTTTGCGAAACCCTTTTTTATAATTCAAAGTCATTATCTAGGTTTCGAAAGTTTTAACTTATTATCTAGTATGATCTTTTTTCTTCGTTTGTACATAAATAAAGGATTCCGCATCAGGGATCAGAGCTGGTGTGGCAGCAGGGATGCCTGTAGTAGGACTAGCCACAAGAAATCCTGAGCAAGTTTTAAAGGATGCAGGAGGGAGTCTCCTAATAAAAGATTATGAAGATCTAAATTTGTGGAACATGCTGCATGAGCTAGAGCCTTCAATAGCCGAGAACCTTGATGCTTCGGATGGTAACAAACAATAAGTAGATAACAACTAAACCTAATAAAATTGTTTGATAATGCAAAGATATATGAGGATTGCTAAAATATTATGCATAGCACGGATGGTCATCGTGCTACAGATTCGTTCTTGCATTTCATGCTTCTAACAACCGATCCAAACCGTTCATTATCTTCTTCATATTGAAATCTCATTAGAAACCAAAATTTATATTTTTTTGAATTTTTTTACTATTTTTCTCCGATTTTTTAAAATACTTAATCTAATAAATTCTGGATCCTTCAGTAACAGTGATTTTCAAAAATCTGAGAAAAATAGTAAAAAAATTCAAAAAAAATATAAAATTTGGTTTCTATTAAAATTTCAATATGTAGAAGATAATGAACAGTTTTGATCGATTTTTTGAAGCATAAAATACAAAAATGAATCCGTAGCACGAAGGTCATCCGTGCTATGCAAAGCATTTTAGCAATCCTCAAGATATATTTTGTTTAGGAAGGCTGAAATGTTTATTGTTTCTCACATCCCACCCAGCCAATTGATGAAAATAAACCACACAAGATTTAAGTCCCTGTAACATCTATTTATTTAATGGAGCAAGGATTGATTGAATTTCAGCGACCGGAGACCCCAATTCAGTGTTTATCTTAATTTACAATTTTATGTTATAAGAAATTATTTGTTTTATAATAATAATAATAATAATAATATAATAATAATAAGTATATAAAGGAGCACTCAGTAACTTGTTTAACTTAACAATTAGACACTACAGAGCTCTATTTGTCGCTCTGACATTATTTTTTTTTTATATATCACTTTTTCCGGCATGCACCCGTAAAAAAAGTGGGATCCATGCATCTAATCACCTAGGTTAAAAAGTGGGATCCATGCAAGTGTGTCTCTTGGTGCTAGAACACTAGCCCACTTGGCAACTAGTCCCTAATTTTTCTCTTTTAGAACCTGCCTATTTTGTTATGTTGCTGATCGAAGGGAAAACTAATCAAAACAAATCCTTAGAAATCACCGATCTAATCGTTTGCAGTGATAGCTTAAGGGTCGAATCCACAAGAACAGTGTTGGAATATCGATCTTTTACCTTATTTAATTAGCTAGACGAAGGTTCAAATCAATTGAGGGTTTAGTTGATGAATTGAAGAAGCATCAAATTCTAAGGTTGATCTAAGTTTGATTGAGAATGAGAGTTCTAACACAATAACACGAATTAGGGTCAATTATTCGGGTTGCTTTACCTGGCCTATTCAGGCGGATCCGCCAGCTTCCTGACGGGTCGCCAGAACAGTACGATAATTCAGTTTAATTAGTTTCTAAGTTCAGGTTTTTGGCTTAAACTCTGGTCCAAATACTAACTCTCGTTCTTGATTTGATATTACTAAGTTTTAACCTCTAAACCTCCCTAAAAACCTAAGTTTCAACTCTCGTTCCTTGGCTTAAGTTTTAGGGTTTGCTTTAACTATTCTGTAGGATATCCTAGATCTCTCGATCCTAGGAGGGAATAAACCACTCGGCTAAGTTCCGGTTTCACCTTTTGGGTATACTAACTATCCTATGGTATGTAAGTACGAATTGACTTGAAATTTGAGGTTCTTTGTGCTTATCTACGAGGTCTGGCCTAAACCAAGTGAGCAAACCTTCAAAACAATTCAATTCATAATCACAATTCAAGCAATCAAGATCAAGTAAAGCAAAGCAACTCAGAAAAATTAGAAAACTAAATTAAACTTTCATTAATCTACCAAGTAAAGGTTCCCTATAATTGCCCCTAACAACAATTCTAAGCTAGACAAGACATAGAATCAAACAAACCAAGGTTTTCTCGAATAAACAAACAAAAGATAAAAAAAGAGATAGAATACAACAAATGAACTTCGATTCCTCTCTTCTTCCTCCTCCGCCAGCCTTCGAACGACTCCGTCTCCTTTCGGGCGGATCCGCCTGGACCTTGGGTTGCCGCGTCGTGTAGAGACTCTCAAATCTGTCTCTAAACTTTGATTTCTCTCCAAATTCGATCTCTCCTCCTTCTCCCCCTGAAATCTCCTCAAACCATGTTTATATAGGCTTTAGAATTGATGGGAGGCGCTCATAATAGCAGGAAAATGCTTCTGGACGTGATGGGAATAGAGAATAACCGTCATCCCAAGTTAGAACTCTAAAACGGGCACTTTCTGCTAATTCAGGCAGGTTTCGGGCGGACCCGCCAGGATTCTGGCGGGTCGCCAGAAATCGTCCTGAGAGCAGGTCTGGAAATTTCAACACTGCGCCTTGTTCGTATTTTGCCCATAATTTCTTCATCCGGACTCCGTTTGAGGTGATTCAAGTACCGTTGGAAAGCTTA
This sequence comes from Rhynchospora pubera, assembly GCA_028095005.1. Taxonomy (NCBI): domain Eukaryota; kingdom Viridiplantae; phylum Streptophyta; class Magnoliopsida; order Poales; family Cyperaceae; genus Rhynchospora; species Rhynchospora pubera. Next base: position 166,228,237 of record CM051461.1, on the reverse strand, counting down.
TGAGAAGCTCTACAACTTCATTTAATCATTTATGTCATGTTCTTGTCCAAAATCTGCATAAAAATAGGGATTATTGTAGTAACTCCTTCTTTGACACAAACTTAATTAAAACTAACCTAAATATGTTAAAATCTAACTAAAACACAGATATTTAGCTGGAATTTGGGGCTTAAAAGGATTGAAATATCTATATAAAATCCGCCGATCAAATCTCCCCAAGTTTAAACATTTCTTGTCCCCAAGCAACTATCTAAATCTAAGAAGATCGTTTAGGACCTAAATTACAATTAAATATCTGGTATCTACAAGTTATGGGAGATTTCTCAACAATTACCATTATCACAACTCAAGCAATTTGGATTTGTACATATCAAAAGATTTTTCAAATTCATTTTCAAAATCAAGTTTACTTCGTGACCATTGACTTTCCACAAGTAAAATTCCAAAACAATTGCAGTCTATTGTCTATAACCTATCTCGTTTAATTTCTAATCCAATTGGTTTTCATGTTTCACAATTGACTTGGCAACAAGAAGCGGGATCTAACCCTTCCAACACAAACAACAAGTTTAACTTATTCATTTCACAAACAAGAGTCAAGTAAAAACACCGCAAAAATTTTCGAAAACGCATTGAAGAACGACTAAAGTGGGGCGGAAAAAAGGGTACAACTCCCCACCCATCGTCTCCAAATTTTTTTGGGTTGGGACATATTATTTCTCCTGGGGCTAGGAGGGTTTCCCGCGGCGGAGAAGTCGGCCAGATAAGAGTGGATTTAACTTTGAGGATTTTTTTTCCTCTTATTTCTCTTTTTTATACCATGAATCTCTTTCTGTTTCTTACCCATGGTTTATGGAGTTCTTTTAATCCACAAGTACCTATAGCCTCCTACAGTGTCCATGGCACTGCACCGCTTTTTAGTTCCCCTTTTTATGATTTTTTTTTTCATTTTTTCTCTTTTTTTTGTTTCGGTTTTTTTTTTGTATATTTACATCTTCGACTTTTAGTAAATTTGAAAACAACGGTGTAATTACTAACTCTTGTAGCTCATTCCTAAGTTTAACTCAATTTTTGTGTCGGGAGAATTGATCTAAGGGCAATTTGGGTATTCATTTAAGGGTGGATGCCTAAAAACCAATTTTTTAATTGGTCAAGTCATTCATTTAACTCAAAAACTTTCTTGAATCAAAACTAATCGAGATAACTTATGCACAATACTTACTCCTACTTTAGAACTCTACAAGTGTTGGTCGGTCAAATTCAAATTTATTTTTAAAAACGGATTTTTGTGACATGTTCAAAACTTCGTTGCTTTAAACTATGACCTTGATTATTGTCAATAGACTCCCAAAACTTACCTAAATGCGATCTATATGATATTAATATGCAAATCCTACATGAATGCAAATTAATAAACCTAAATGCCATGATGCAATTCCTAGATACAAATTCCTATTCTCTCCCCAAGCTTAAAACTTTGCATCATCTCTAATGTAAAGAAAAAAAACTTAAAAGAAAGAAAGGAATAAAGAAACTTATCGAATCTTTGTAGTGGCTATAAAGGATCGAGTCACACAACATGAGCCTTGCTTGCTTTGATAGATCATTTCACTTCAAGTTGTCTCTAGGTTCGTCTCATTGGAGTAGTGGAGATTGGTGGTTTAGGTTGAGGATAAAAATCGCATAGGGTTGGTACGATTCTACCCTTGGGTTAAGGTTTTGGTGAAGGCTTGGTCAATGACAGGATTGAGCAAAAATTTGGTTTGTCGACTAACCAAGGAAAACTCAAAATCTAGTCATTGATATGGATTGGTTTAGGTTAGGGTTTAGGTCTAGGTTTTGGTCTCAGGTGGATTTCAGGGGGGGGGGGGTCGTCTGGTTTCTGGCGGCCTCGTCTGGAACGGGTCTGGGTTTAGGTGGTCTCAGGATAGTTTCTGGCGGGGTAGTCTGAACTTAGGTCAGGTGGGTTTCTCCGCTATCTTGAGACTTGTTGGATTGAGTTGACTCATATGCTCCTTCATGGTGTATTCCCCAAGCTTGATATCTTGCATATGGTACGATTTTTCAACAACCAACATCCTTCTTCCATGTGTTGTGATGTTGCATTGAAGTTCAATTGTCCTTTCGACGCTTGCACGACTCGAACAGTTGTGCTTCTAAAAAGCTTGTATTCTCATCTAAAATCTGAAACTAACAACAAAGATCAATGAGTTATACCTAACTACACTTAACTAAACTAAACTAATGATAGAAATTGAAAATTTTGGCCTTGGGTTGCCTCCCAAGAAGCGCTTGTTTTAGGTCATTAGCTCGACCTCCTTGCATTTGCTCATCTTATCTTCACTTTTCTCCCTCTCAACGCATCATAGTTCTCCCAAAAGTACTTAAGCGGGCATCTTAAAACATGCTTGGTGTGTTCTTCATTGGATGTCATCTTCCTTGGCTCGATTTGGACATTGAATTCCTCCAAGCATCGTCTAAGTGTGCTCAAGTCGATTTGGTTGAACTCTTCGTTTGTTTCATCGGATGCGACGATCTTCTTTCCATCACCACCTTCCAATTCTTGTTCGAATACCTGAAAAGAACGAAACATGGTGATAGAGAATATTTTTGTATTTTTAAGATAAGATAAAATAAGTAAGATACAAGGATACAAGGGTGTCTATACTAATTAACTAATGCAAAATACCAATATTCTAGCAAACCGTCCCCGGCAACGGCGCCATTTTTTATCGAAGGGAAACCTAATCAAAACAAATCCTTAGGAATCACCGATCTAATCGTTTGCAGTGATAGCTTAAGGGTCGAATCCACAAGGACGGTGTTGGAATATCGATCTTTTACCTTATTTAATTAGATAGACGAAGGTTCAAATCAATTGAGGATTTAGTTGATGAATTGAAGAAGCATCAAATTCTAAGGTTGATCTAAGTTTGATTGAGAATGCGAGTTCTAACACAATAACACGAATTAGGGTCAATTGTTCGGGTTGCTTTACCTGGCCTATTCAGGTGGATCCGCCAGCTTCCTGGCGCGTCGCCAGAACAGTATGATAATTCAGTTTAATTAGTTTCTAAGTTCTCTAAGTTCAGGTTTTTGGCTTAAACTCTGGTCCAAATACTAACTCTCGTTCTTGATTTGGTATTACTAAGTTTTAACCTCTAAACCTCCCTAAAAACCTAAGTTTCAACTCTCGTTCCTTGGCTTAAGTTTTAGGGTTTGCTTTAACTATTCTGTAGGATATCCTAGATCTCTCGATCCTAGGAGGAAATAAACCTCTCGGCTAAGTTCCGGTTTCACATTTTAGGTATACTAACTATCCTATGGTATGTAAGTACGAATTGACTTGAAATTTGAGGTCCTTTGTGCTTATCTACGAGGTCTGGCCTAAACCAAGTGAGCAAACCTTCAAAACAATTCAATTCATAATCACAATTCAAGCAATCAAGATCAAGTAAAGCAAAGCAACTCAGAAAAATTAGAAAACTAAATTAAACTTTCATTAATCTACCAAGTAAAGGTTCCCTACAATTGCCCCTAACAACAATTCTAAGCTAGACAAGACATAGAATCAAACAAACCAAGGTTTTCTCGAATAAACAAACAAAAGATAAAAAGAAGAGATAGAATACAACAAATGAACTTCGATTCCTCTCTTCTTCCTCCTCCGCCAGCCTTCGAACGACTCCGTCTCCTTTCGGGCGGATCCGCCTAGACCTTGGGTTGCCGCGTCGTGTAGAGTCTCAAATCTGTCTCTAAACTTTGATTTCTCTCCAAATTCGATCTCTCCTCCTTCTCCCCCTGAAATCTCCTCAAACCATGTTTATATAGGCTTTAGAATTGATGGGAGGCGCTCATAATAGCAGGAAAATGCTTCTGGACGTGATGGGAATAGAGAATAACCGTCATCCCAAGTTAGAACTCTAAAACGGGCACTTTCTGCTAATTCAGGCAGGTTTCGGGCGGACCCGCCAGGATTCTGGCGGGTCGCCAGAAACCGTCCTGAGAGCAGGTCTGGAAATTTCAACACTGCGCCTTGTTCGTATTTTGCCCATAATTTCTTCATCCGGACTCCGTTTGAGGTGATTCAAGTACCGTTGGAAAGCTTATGAGAAGCTCTACAACTTCATTTAATCATTTATGTCATGTTCTTGTCCAAAATCTGCATAAAAATAGGGATTATTGTAGTAACTCCTTCTTTGACACAAACTTAATTAAAACTAACCTAAATATGTTAAAATCTAACTAAAACACAGATATTTAGTTGGAATTTGGGGCTTAAAAGGATTGAAATATCTATATAAAATCCGCCGATCAGTTGCCGAGGAATGTCTACTTGGTTGTACTTGTACAGCACAAAAAGAACTAGTAGAACTGTAGAAGTCAGTCAACCGATAAGTTAACAATTGAAAAATGTACTGTGTACCCCAATTTTTTTACAGCGTGTGCTCCCCTAACCTATGCGACTGGTGCCCGCTATGTTGTGACCCGCGTCATATAACAAAGTTTTGTTTTAATTGATTTTTTTAGTAAAATACAAGGTAGCTTCGCCTTTTAGATTTATTTCTTTTGTTTCTGTTTCGGCTAACTTAGCAGCTTGCTAAAAACTTTTTTTTTTTTCCGAGGGCTGGTCGGCGATAGCCATCTAGCAAATTTTCATTAAACAAAAAACTGTAGAGATTACAGGAGTAAAACGAGAAAAAGAAAAAAAAATCTACTAGCCTATAATCCAAAATACAATATTAAAAATTAAGCATTGAGCTTCCAAAGTTGCAAATTTTCCAAAATTTCTCGCTGGAATGCATGAGATTTTCGAAGAGAAAATTCTTACATTATGCTCTTTCCATAACATCTAGGACAGTGCTGCCTAAATAATATTCCACTGATTACCAATTGTATCTGTTGTAGTGTAGCCAAACGTCGACAAGATTGGTGGTAAATGTAATGACCGGGAGGCTGAAATGTATCTAGATTGAATCCCAAAGCCAATGCGCGATGCCTGTACGCATATAAAGTGCAAATAATACAATTCTGAGCATCATTTGAGCATTTCAATTGGTTCTGAATTCATTCTAAGTAATTTCATCACAATAATCTACATTTAAACTCTAAATACTGTCTAGAATATGATTCATATGCTATTTATTCAAAAAGATTGGATTATAAATGGTAATTACGCATATAAATTGTAAATAATGCAATTCTGAGCATCATTTGATCATTTCAATCGTTTCTTGGATTCATTCTATATCATTTCATCACAAGAATCTACATATAAACTTTTATACTGTCTAGAATATTATTCATCATATGTTATTTTGTCAAAAAGATCGGATAATAAAAAGCAATTACACATATAAAGTGCAAACAATACAATTTTGGGCATCATTTGAGCATTACAATCGTTTCTGGATTCACTATATGTCATTCTAACACAATAATCTACATTACAAATATTTTATACTATCTAGAATATGATTCATATGTTATTTTAAAAAAAAATAGAATTATACAAGGTAATAATGCATATAAAGTGCAAAGAATGCAATTTCGAGTATCATTTGAGCATTTCAATCGTTTTTGGATCCAATCTAAGTCATTTCATCACAATAATCTACATTTAAACTCTATATAGTGTCTAAAATATGATTCATATGTTCTTTATTCAAAAATATTGGATTATACTTGCTAATTATGCATATAAAGCGCAAATAATGCAAATCTAAGCATCATTTAAGCATTTTAATCGTTTCTTGATTAATTCTAAGGCATTTCATCACAATAATCTACATTTAAACTCTTCATACTGTCAAGAATATGATTCATATGCTATTTATTCAAAAAGATTGGATTATACATGCTAATTACGCACATAAATTGCAAACAATACAATTTTGCGCATCATTTGAGCATTGCAATCATTTCTGGATACACTATATGTCATTCTATCACAATAATCTATATTACAACTATTTATATTATCCAGAATATGATTCATATGTTATTTATTTAAAAAAAGTGGAATTATACATGGTAACAATGCATATAAAGTGCAATGAATGCAATTCTGAGTATCATTTGACCATTTCAATTGTTTTTGGATTCAATCTAAGTCATTTCATCACAATAATATACATTTAAACTCTTTATACTATCTAAAATATGATTCATATGTTCTTTATTCAAAAAGATTGGATTATACTTGGTAATTATGCATATAAAGTGCAAATAATGCAAATCTAAGCATTATTTAAGCATTTCAATCGTTTCTGGATTCATTATAAGTCATTTTATCGCAATAATCTACATTCAAACATTTTATACTGTCTCGAATATGATTATTAAGTTATTTAATAAATAAGATTGGATTATACATGGTAATCACACATATAAAGTGTAAATAATGCAATTTCTGAGCATCATTTGAGCATTTCAATCGTTTATGGATTCATTCTAAGTCATTTCATCACAATAATCTACATTTAAACTCTTTATACTTTTTAGAATATGATTCATATGCTATTCATTAAAAAACATTGGATTATACATGGTAATTAGACATATAAAGCGTAAATAATACAATTCTTAGCATTATTTGAGTATTTCAATTGTTTATGCAATAATTCTAACTCATTTCATCACAATAATCTATATTTAAAATCTTTATACTGTCTAGAATATAATTCTTGTGCTCTTTAATAAAAAACATTGGATTATAAGTGGTAATTATGCATATAAAATGCAAATAATTCAATTTGTGAGCATCGTTTGAGCATTTCAATCATTTCTTGATTCATTCTAATTGATTTCACCACAATAATCAACATTCAAATACTTTATACTGTCTAGAATATAAATCTTAAGTTATTTAATAAAAAATACTGGAGAATACATAGTCGTTACGCATATAAAGTGCAAATAATGCAATTCTGAGCATCATTAGATCATTTCAATCGTTTCTGGATTCATTCTAAGTCATTTAATCAAAATAATTTACATTTAAACTCTTTATACTGTCTAAAAATCCATATGATATTTATTAAAAAAGAATGGATTATACATGGTAATTACACATATAAAGTGCAAATAATGCAATTCTGAGCATCATTTGAGCATTTCAAACTTTTCTTGATTCATTCTAAGTCATTCCATCACAATATTCTATTTAAAGTGCAAAAAATGCAATTCTGAACATCATTTGAGCATTTCAATCGTTTCTGGATTCATTGTAAATCATTTTATCACAATAATCTATATTTAAACACTTTATACTGTTTAGAATGATTCATAAGGTATTTATTAAAAAAGATTGGATTATACATGGTAATTACACACATAAAGTGCAAATACTTAGCAACATTTGAGAATTTCAATAGTTTCTGGTTTCATTCAAAGTCATTTTATCACAATAATCTACATTAAACTCTTTATAATGTCTAGAATATGTTTCATTTGGTATTTCTTAAAAGATATTAGAGTATACATGGTATTGACGCATATAAAGTGCAAATAATGTAATTCTGAGCATAATTTGAACCTTCCCAATTGTTTCTGGATTCATTCTTAGTCACTTCATCATAATAATCCGCTTTTAAACTCTTTATACTATCTATAATATGATTGATATGTTATTTATTCAAAAAGATTGGATTATACATTGTAATTACGCATATAAAGTTCAAATAATGCAATTCTAAGCATCATTTGAGCATTTCAATCGTTTATGGATTCATTCTAAATCATTTCTTCACAATAATCTATATTTAAACTCTTTGTACTGTCTATAATATGATTCATATTTTATTTATTCAAAAATATTGGATTATATACGGTAAATATGCATATAAAATGCAAATAATGCAATTCTGAGTATCATTAGAGCATTTCAATCGTTTCTGGATTCATTCTAAGTCATTTCATCATAATAATCTACATTTAAACTCTTTATATTTTCTAGAATATGATTAATATGTTATTTATTTAAAAATATTGGATTATAAATGGTAATTACGAATATAAAGTGCAAAGAATGCAATTCTGAGAATATTTTGAGCATTTCAATCGTTTATGGATTCCTTCTAAGTCATTTAATCACAATAATCTACATTTAAACTCTTTGAACTGTCTATAATATGATTCATATGTTATTTATTCAAAAAAATTTGATTATACTTGGTAATTACGCATATAAAATGCTAATAATGCAATTCTGAGCATAATTTGAGCATTTCAATCGTTTCTGGATTCATTTTAAGTAGTTTCATCACAATAATCTACATTTAAATTCTTTATACTGTCCAGAATAAGATCCATATGCTATTTATTAAAAAAGATTGGATTATACATGGTAATTACAAATGTAAGTGTAAATAACGCAATTCTAAGCATCATTTGAACATTTCAAGCGTTTCTGGTTTCATTCTAAGTCATTTGATCACAATAATCTACATTTTTAAATCTTTATACTGTCTAGAATATGATTCATATGATATTTATTCAAAAAGATTGGATTATCTATGCTAATTACGTATATAAAGTTCAAACAATGCAATTTTGTGCATCATTTGTGCTTTTCAATCGTTTATGGATTCATTATATGTCATTCCATAACAATAATCTACATTGAAACTATTTATACTATCTAGAATATGATTCATATGTTATTTATTTAAAAAATATTGAAGTATACATGGTAATTACGCATATGAAGTGCAATGAATGCAATTCTTTAGTATCATTTAAGCAATTCAATTATTTCTGGATTCATTCTAAGTGATTTCATCACAATAATCTACATTTAAACTCTCTATACTGTCTAGAATATGATTCAGGTGTTATTTATTAAAAAAGATTGGATTATACATGGTAATTAAACATATATATTGCAAATATTGCAATTCTGAGCATCATTTGTGGATTTCAATCATTTGTGGATCATTCTAAGTCATTTAACAATAATAATCCACATTCAAACTCTTTATGCTGTCTAGAATATGATTCGCATGCTTATTATTTAAAAAGATTGCATTATACGTGTTAATTAGGCATTTAAAGTGAAGTAATGCAATTCTTAGCATCATTTGAGCATTTCAATCGTTTCTGGATTCATTTTAAGTCATTTCTTCACAATAATCTATATTTAAACTCTTCATATTGTCTATAATATGATTCATATTTTATTTATTCAATAAAATTGGATTATATTTGGTGAATACGCATATAAAATGCAAATAATGCAATTCTGAGCATCATTTGAGCCTTTCAATCGTTTCTGGTTTCATTCTATGTCATTTCTTCACAATAATCTATATTTAAACTCTTTGTACTGTCTATAATATGATTCATATTTTATTTATTCAAAAATATTGGATTATATATGGTAAATATGCATATAAAATGCAAATAATGTAATTATGGGCATCATTAGAGCATTTCAATCGTTTCTGGATTCATTCTAAGTTATTTGATCACGATAATCTACATTTAAACTCTTTATATTGTCTAGAATATTTTTCGTATGCTTTTTATTCTAAAAGATTGGATTATACATGGTAGTTACGCATATAAAATGCAAATAATACAATTTTGAGCATCATTTGAGCATTTCAACCGTTTCTGGATTCATTCTAAGTTATTTGATCACAATAATCTACATTTAAACTCTTCATACTGTCTAGAATATATTCATATGCTATTTATTCAAAAAGATTAGATTATACGTGGTAGTTACGAATATAAAGTTCAAATAATGCAATTATGAGCATCATTAGAGCATTTCAATCGTTTCTGGATTCATTATAAGTCATTTCATCACAATAATCTACATTTAAACACTTTATACTGACTAGATATGATTGATATGTTATTTATTCAAAAAGAATGGATTATACACGGTTATTACGCATATAAAGTGCGAATAATGCAATTCTGAGAATAATTTGAGAATTTCAAATCTTTATGGATTCATTCTATGTCATTTCATCATAATAATCTGCATTTAAACTCTTTATACCGTATAAAATATGATTCATATGTTATTTATTCACAAATATGGGAGTATACATGACAATTACGTATATAAATTGCAATGAATGCAATTCTGAGCATCATTTGATCACAATAATCTACATTTAATTCTTTATACTGTCTAGAATAAGATTCATATGCTATTTTATTTAAAAAGATTATACATGGTAATTACAAATATAAAGTGTAAATAATGCAATTCTGAGCATCATTTGAAAATTTCAATCGTTTCTGGATTCATTCTAAGTCATTTCATCACAATAATCTACATTTAAACTCTTTGTACTATCTAGAGTATGATTCATATGCTATTTATTAAAAAATATCTGATAATACATGGTAATTATGCATATAAAGTACAAATAATACATTTCTGAGCGTCATTAGAGCATTTCAAACATTTCTGGATTTATTCTAAGTCATGCCATCACAATTATCTACATTTAAACTTTTTATACGGTCTAGAATATGATCCACATGTTATTTTATAAAAAATATTGGATTATACATGGCAATTACGCATATAAGGTGCAACTAATGCAATTCTTAGTATCATTTGAGAATTTTAATCGTTTTTGGATTCATTTTCATTTCATCACAATAATCTACATTTAAACTTTTTATACTGTCTAGAATATGAATCGTATGCTATTTATTCAAAAAGATTGGATTATACGTGATAATTATTCATATCTGCAAATAATACAATTGCGAGCATCATTTCAGTATTTCCCTCGTTTTTGGATTCATTCTAGGTCATTTCATCACAATAATCTAAATTAAAACTCTTTATACTGTCTAGAATATAATTTTTAAGTTATTTATTCAAAAATGTTGAATTATACATTGTAATTACGCATATAAAGAGTAATTAACGCAATTCTGAGCATCATTTGAGGATTTCCATCATTTCTGGATTCATTTTTAGTCATTTCATCACAATAATCTACATTTAAACTCTTTATACTGTCTATGATATGATTCATATGCTATTTATTCAAAAAGATTGGATTATATATGGTAATTACGCATATAAAATGTAAATAATGCAATTCTGAGAATCATTTAAGCATTTCAATCGTTTCTGGATTCATTCTCAGTCATTTCATCACAATAATCGACACTTAAACACTTTATACTGTCTAGAATATAATTCATTTGTTATTTATTCAAGAAGATTGAATTATACATGGTAATAACGCATATAAAGTGCAAATAATGCAATTCTGAGCATCATTTGAGCATTTTAATCGTTTCTGGATTAGTTCTAAATCATTTCATCACAATAATCAACATTTAAACTCTTTATACTGTCAAGAATATGATTCACATGTTATTTGTTCAAAAAGATAGGATTATATATGGTAAATACGCATATAAAGTGCAAATAATGCAATTCTGAGTATCAATTGAGCATTTCAAACATTCTAACTTCTAAAGTCATTTCATTACAATAAGATATATTGAAACACTTTATACTATCTATAATATGACTGATATGTTATTTATTCAGAAAGATTGAATTATACATGGTAATTACGCATATAAATTGTAAAATAATGCAATTCTGAGCATCATTTGAGCATTTCAATCGTTTCTGGATTCATTCTAAGTCATTTCATCATGATAATCTACATATAAACTCTTTATACTATTTAGAATAAGATTCATATGCTATTTATTTAAAAATATTGGATTATAAATGGTAATTATGCATAGAAAATGCAAGTAATACAATTCTGGGCATCATTTGAGCATTTCAATCGTTTCTGGACTCATTCTAAGTCATTTTATCACAATAATCTATATTTAAACTCTAGAATATGAATCATAAGGTATTTATTAAAAAAGATTGGATTTTTCATGGTAATGACGCACATAAAGTGCAAATAATGCAATTCTGATCATTATTTAAGCATTTCAATCGTTTCTGGATTCATTATAATTCATTTAATCACAATAATCTACACTTAAAATCTTTGTACTGTCTAGAATATTATTCATATGTTATTTATTCAAAATGATTAGATTTTAGATGGTAATTATGCATATACGTTTGGATGGTATGGGAATAAGGAAGGAATAAGGATTTTAGGAATAAAACATTGGGAAGAGTATAACTTTGGAAAGAGTGAGAAGAAGCTATTCCTAGGAAGAAGAAATGTTATTTGGATGGTGAGTTAGGAAGAAGCAAATTAATATTAATTTAAGTAAATTATTAAAAATTATTATCATGGGGCCGTTGGATGGTATGGGACTAAGGAAAAATATCTTCTTCCTAGGAATAGTTTCTTCCTAGGCATTCAAACAAGTTAGGAATAAGGAGAAGAATAGCTTCTTCCAACAATTATATATACATAGTTTCAACAAAATTAGCTAAACATTAAAACATAAATTAAATTTTGTGTTCTCTTTAATTAGTACTTTATTTAATATTAAAATAATAATTGCAAATAATTTATTTAAATTAATTTTAATTTGTTTATTTCTAACCCATGATCCAAACAATATTTCTTCTTTCCAGAATAACACTCTTCCCACTCGTCCCAAAGTTACATTCTTCCCAATGTTTTCTTCCAAAAATCCTTATTCCTTCCTTATTCTCATCCCATCCAAATGAGCCCAGGTACAAATAATGCAATTCTGAGAATCATTTGAGCATTTTAATCGATTCTAGATTAATTCTAAGTCATTTCATCACAATAATCTACATTTAAACTCTTTATACTGTCTAATATGATTAATATTTTATTTATTCAAAAAGATTGGTTTATATATGGTAATTACACAAAAAAAATGCAAATGATGCAATTTTGAACATCATTTGAGCATTTCAATCGTTTCTGGTTTCATTCTAAGTCATTTTATCACGATAATCTACATTTAAACTCTTTATAATATCTAGAATATGTTTCATATGGTATTTCTTCAAAAATATTTGATTATACATGATAATTACGCATATAGAGTGTGAATAATGCAATTCTGAATATCATTTGAGAATTTCAAACCTATATGGATTCATTCTAAATCATTTCATCACAATAATCTACATTTAAATTCTTTATTCTGTCTAGAATATGATTCGTATACTATTTATTCAAAATGTTTTGATTATATGTGGTAATTATGCATATAAAGTGCAAATAATACAATTGTGAGCATCGTTTGATCATTTCTATCGTTTCTAGATTCATTCTAAGTCATTTCACCACAATAATCTACATTTAAACTTTTTATACTGTCTAGGATATAATTCAAAAGTTATTTATTAAAAAATATTGAATTATACATAGTAATTACGCATATAAAGTGTAAATAACGCAATTCTGAGCATCATTTGAGGATTTCTGTCTTTTATGGATTCATTCTTAGTCATTTCATCACAATAATCTACATATAAACTCTTTATAATGTCTAGAACATTATTCGTATGCTATTTATTCTAAAAAATTTGATTATAGTATTTCAATCGTTTCAAGATTAGTTCAAAGTAATTTAATCATAATAATCAACATTTAAACTCTATATACTGTCTAGAATATGATTCATATGGTATTTATTCTTAAATATTGTATTATACATGGTAATTACACATTTAAATTGCAAATTATGCAATTCTGAATATCATTAGAGCATTTCAAACATTTCTGGATTTATTCTAAGTCATTTCATCACAAGAATCTACATATAAACTCTTTATACAATCTAGAATATGATTCATATGTTATTTTGTCAAAAAGATTGGATTATAAAAGGCAATTACGCATATAAAGTGCAAGTAATGCAATTGTTAGCATCATTTGAGCATTTCAATTGTTTCCGGATTCATTCTAACTCATTTCATCACAATAATCTATATTTAAAATCTTTATACTCTCTAGAATATAATTTGTATGCTCTTTATTCAAAAAGATTGGATTATAAGTGGTAATTATGAATATAAAATGCAACTAATGCAATTCTTAGCATCATTTGAGAATTTCAATCGTTTTTGGATTCATTCTAAGTACAATAATCTACATTTAAACTCTTTATATTGTCTATAATATGGTTCGTATGCTATTTATTAAAAAAGATTGGATCATGTGTGGTAATTATGCATATAAAGTGCAAATAATACAATTGTGAGCATCGTTTGAGCACTTCAATCGTTTCTGGATTCATTCGTCATTTCATCACAATAATCAAAATTTAAACTCTTTGTACTGTCCAGAATATAATTCATAAGTTATTTATTCAAAAATATTGAATTATACATGGTAATTACGCATCTAAAGTGTAAATAACGCAATTCTGAGCATCATTTGAGGATTTCCATCGTTTATGGATTCATTCTTACTCATTTATCACAATAATCTACATTTAAACTCTTTATACTGTCTATAATATAATTCATATGCTATTTATTCAAAAAGTTTGGATTATACATGGTAATTACGCATATAAAGGGCAAATAATGCAATTCTGAGTATCATTTTAGCATTTCAAACATTTCTGGATTCATTCTAAGTTATTTACCACAATATTCTACATTCAAAATCTTTGTGCTGTCTATAATATGATGAATATGCTATTTATTCAAAAAGATTGGATTATATATGGTAATTACGCATACAAAGTGCAAATATTGCAATTCTGAGCATCATTTGATCAGTTCCATCGTTTCTGGATTCATTCTTAGTCATTTCATCACAATAATCTATATTTAAACTCTTTATTATAATGTCAAGAATATGTTTCATTTGGTATTTGTTCAAAAACATTGGAGTATACATGGTAATGATGCATATAAAGTGTATATAACGCAATTCTAAGCATCTGAGCATTTCAATTGTTTCTGAATTTATTCTAAATCATTTTATCACAATAATCTAAATTTAAACTCTTTATACTCTATAGAATATGATTTGTATGCTATTTATTCAAAAATATTGAATTATACGTGTTAATTATGCATATAAAGTGCAAATAATGCAATTCTGAGAATCATTAGAGCATTTCAATTGTTTCTGGATTAGTTCTTAATCATTTCATCACAATAATCAATATTTAAACTCTTTATACTGTCTAGAATATGATTTATATGTTAATTATTCAAAAAAATTGGATTATATATGGTAATCACGTGTATTTGTCATTATTGCAATTCTGAGCATCATTTGTGCATTTCAATTGTTTCTGGATTCATTCTAAGTCATTTCATCATAATAATCGACATTTAAACATTTTATACTATCTAGAATATAATTCATATATTATTTATTCAAAAACATTGGAGTATACATGGTAATGACACATATAAAATACAAATAATGCAATTCTTAGCATCATCTGAGCATTTCAATCTTTTCTGAATTCATTCTAAATCATTTCATCACAACAATGCTCAATGCATTATTTACATTGAAATCTCAATTGAAACAAAATATATATATTTTTAAAATTAATTTTTTACTATTTTGTAAGATTAAAAAAAATCACTATTATTGACCTAAATTTGAAGGAGGAGAGGAAAACTGTAAGAGTGCCAAAAAAAGTTTCAAACAAAAATAGATATATGTCCATCATGACACAATGACGACATAGAATATTTTTAATAAGTAACCCTACAAAGAACCATGCTATAGTAGTTGTACTAAAAAATAATTGAATCTGTACTAATAAGTATTTAGATTGCCAAAATAATTTTCCAAACAAAAAAAAGAAATATACATAATTTAACAGTTAAGGCACAATGACGACATTGGGTGGTACGAAAGAATTAATTTGGGGTTGCGCGTAACTGAATCAGGGGGCGACTGAGGGAGGGAGTACTGGTCGTCGAGCCTCGTGTCAAACAGGGAGCAAGAGCACGAGATCTCCCATCCAAATGCAATGCATCCTCCAATGTTTAAACTCCGAGCTCCAATTTTTAGTTCAGCCCATTTCCCATCATCGCCTTGCCACCTGTTCTTTGTTCTATCGGAACTGTTGTTGCCTCCACATGCCATTTTGCCCAAAAAATGCTTTCCTAGTTTAGGTGGATCGTCGCATGATGCTTGTGGCATGATGGAACGTTCTAAATAAATACTAAAAAGAGACGCACAATAAAGTGATAAGTTATAAATCAAGATTCGAATATAATTAAAATATATATTTTTATGATAAAAATAATATATTAGTTACTGTTGTGGCAGTGCTTTGTGATAGAAATAATATATTAGTTTCTTTGTGCATTTTTGCCATCATCACTCCTATGCAATTATAAAGGAAACTGCGACTATGCTTGAAGGAAAACACATAAATTTTGCTATGACGTCACTTTTAATTAATTTGGATTTATTGATAATTTTATCAAACATATAATGTAATTTATAATTTCGACTAAATATATGGAATGTAGTCTATACTTTATTAATATCGTATACATGAAATTTAACAAATTTTTTATGTAAATTTACGGTTTATCAAATGACGTGAAATTTACAACTGTTTTGTGGCATTTGATCGAATAAAAAAAGTTATTGAGGAGCTGTTTGGATCAAGTGGGAATTTGGAGAATTTTCTATTCCTAAACATAAATTTATTATAAACAATCTAAACTCTTCACAAAATTACATACTTTCCAATACTTTATGTTTAGGAATAGAAAATTCCTCCTATTCCTAAGCGATCCAAACGGCCCGAAGTTATATGAAAGTTGATGCACTAAAAATGAGCCAACCAATTTGTGAGATAATGTGAGAGATAAATCAACGGTACAAAATGTATTGAACGCCAAAACGTCGTTGCTAAGGTGATTTTTCTACGGAGTAGAAAAGACCAGAACTAGGAACATAACACCTTGTTTCCTTAAAAGCACTGAAAAAAAGGTTTGGATCCAAGATCTTCATTCTCGTTCCAATACCTCAGCTGTATTTTCATAGCCAAACTGTATTAGAATAATTGAATGCATGATTCTCAAGTAATAATACAAAATCCATAAGTATTTTAGATGTATTAGGAGTTGAGCAAAGGTGGCTCTCTAATACTACTAGCTTATATTCTATTAAAAACTTGATCTAAAAGTTTGCTAATTTAAGTTGGTGTTATGTTCCATGCTGTATTGTTTATTTGGTCACTATTGCAACTCTAACGTTGGATCATGTTAGGATATAATTTTTTGGTAACGTGCTTATAGACTATGTCATAATAGAATTTCCATATTGTTTGCCGTAACATTGTGGGTTTATTCCGGTAATTAAACAAAAAGTTTTTTTTGTCACAATCAATTGATATTACTTTTGGATGTTCATTTCTTAAAAGTATTATTATATAAATAAGACTTTTAGAGGGACTTAAAAAAAAGGAAGAGAATTCTCTTCAAAGGACACATAATTCCAACTTTTGGATGTTCACAATCAATTGTTGTTTTTTTTTTCTTTTGTTCATCTCTAATATCAGTGAGGGATACAGGTTACTTAAATTTTTAGCTTTGTTTGTTCTCTCTATCTTGCGCTTAGTCTAGTTATTAGTTAACTACCTATATTTAGTTTACATGTATTCTTTGTATGAAACAATTTAACTAAAAATAGAAAAAAGGGAAAAAAAATCACTAAAGAACTTAAAACAGAATTATACAATTTCTGCCCTGTGTCCATACAGCTAGCAACAGGTGTACCGCAGAAACTTCGATGACTTCAACTGACGGGCAGAAAGATTGCATAAGTCAACTTTGCATTGCTTTAGATCTCAGACATCCCAGACAGATAATACTTTTAAGGTATTGTGCTAGTTCTTTTCTCCCATCTTAGTGTTTCTGTTGTTGTCAGCCATATTGTTGGTAAAAGCTCCTCATCCAAGTTGTCTGGCAACAGGGACTGGTAGGAAGAGTGCTGGCAGACTGTTACGACATTTCTGAGGAGTGAAGTTTCTGTTCTAATTATATGTGATTACATGCCATTGTTTTGTGTTTGGATAATTTACATTTCATTTGCAAGGTGGTTGCTCATGCCAGTGGATACCCAATAATTTTATTAAACATAAGAAAGATCCACCGGTCAGTTAGTTATACCAACAATGCAAAAAGATTGCCAAAGTATAAAAGTAAATCTGAAAACAACAGAAAACAATAAAGGAATTAAGAACTTTGGTGATTCACAAAGCTTACTTCTAGCATTGCAGCAATTAATTTGTTGTCTTGAGTTCTGTTATTCATAAAGGAAGAGACAGATGTCTAGTCTGATTGGAAAAGATACTGTGATTTCTTTCTAAATATTCTGACAACGAGACGTGCAAAGTGAGTCGCATTGTAATTTTTGTGGCTATTGTAGAGATTGTCGAGTTGACGGCCGAGTTTCGGAGATCATATTATAGGTGCTTTAAATAGTGGCTTGATCAAATGGCATCTTTTTTTTCCCTCTTTTTTTTCTACTTTCAGCAGGATTGTAACTTCTTATGGACCACCAGGTTCACCACACTAATCTTGACTGATAAGTATATCCAACTTAAGCAAACTTAAAAAAATAAATGCAATTCATCACATATTAAAATGTCATAGACCATCCTACTTTCCTAATTTGACCTACTTACTATAGCTGGACCACTTAGTGTATAATATTTGGTTTTTAGTTCTTACATGTATTCCACAAAAATATGAACCTACAAGTATCCATTGAAAACTCCAAAAAAAGTACATCATATACAATTATCGCAAGTTCCTGCTTTCTTGCAAATCAGATCCATTGACTTCTGTTGCTTATCAATGAGATTTAGTATATACAAATCAAAATCTATTTTTTCATTCAGGTTATAAGAGTTCAGTGATATCTTCATATCCATAATGAAACTACTGAAGTTTTATGTTGGATTTGGTTTATGTACTTTGTAAATTTAATTCATATGCTAAATTATCTTGACTAATACGCATCAACTACATATATATTAATACATTCAATATCTTTGAACTTGTTAATGAAATGTAGTAAATATTTTGATGAGCGTGTATATATATCACTGGTACAAACCCACCAACTAATACGTGTGACAGTAATAGAAGCATAATATGCCAATCGGATTAAGTTGTGTAAGAATACATCAATAATGCAATACACACTTGGGATCATATTCATAATCTCTGGTTCTTTAACTTTTGGCAAATCTTCTGGGAATCAATTCAAAGGAAAAACTGTCTGGCATTCTTCCATAGGTGGTTTCTGATCTTTTTTTACAGCTTCCTACGAGTTAATCTGATACTGAAATTGCAGCCTTTGGATGGAATATTTTTGGCGCTGTGGATTGAAGATGATGGGTTTTATTTTTTTTGCAAGTGCTTCTTCTGGTTTTATTGTGTTTCGATATCTGCCATTGTGTATTTTGGTGCCTTTTGTTCGGTTCAGTTTTAAGATTTTGCTTGGATTTGATAGATAGGTACCAGTACCTAGTAGAAGCGATCAGTAGAACGGTTTTGTCAAGGTTAATTAGCAATTTCAACATTGGGTTTGCTTCTCTATTTTGTAGTTTTATTGAATCCTCTGTATTATGTTACTTTTGATGGAAAATACTTGCATTCTTTTTTTAAAAAAAAAAAAATGGTGATATACACAATACACTAAGGGTGCGTTTGGATAGGTGTGGGAAGAAGGGAAGAAGGGAAGAAGTGGGAAGAAGTATTGGAAAGTGTGTAACTTTGTGAAGAGTTTGGATTGTTTATAATTTTTTTTTTCTTCTTCTTTCTTCTTCTTCTTTCTTCCAACGATCCAAACGCACCCTAAAAGAACCAGTATTCAACACCATTAAGTTGCCCAAGGGCCATGATCACTTGCACCGTCACGGGTACTATCACATGCCATGACAACTTGACCATGACTTTACCACAAAGACCTATTATAAATTAACCAAAGATAACGAAATAGCTTATTGTAATAATCCTACAATGTTGGGAACAACATAGGAGCACCTGTATCATTTTCCCTTTTTAGCTTTTACTACAATTCTGTTATGGGGACTCAGGCTTACATCGTCATAAACCATCTGTCATACATGAAAAATTATGTCATCAAATAATTTAGTCCAAAAAGAAAGAGGGCAATGATGGTAGGTTTTATCCACCACCATTACCATTGTAGCATTACACAATAGCTCCCCCTTTGAACTTTTTGTGATCTGCACTGCCACACATAGAAGCATTGATAATGACCAATTCATGCAAATTAAAATCCTTCCCTTGCCAACTAATATCGAAGACACAAGAATATAAAGACAAGCGCTCCTTTCCCTTGGCCATATAAATGGACATAAGTTCATTTAATTACTACATTTGATGATGCAGTACATTGTTGTCTATTAATTAAGGTAATGATCATAAAAATTGGCTGTAATAAATTTTAACATTGTCATGACAAATTAATATATTCGAGGTAATTCTAGCGTTCATCTATCCTTTATGTTATATCTATTTCATATCTTAAAATTATCAAAATTAGAATTGTACTTGTGTTCTACATCATTTAGATAGTCGTCAATTTAAATAATAATTGGTCATCCATTAAAAAATACAAAACGTCATTAAAAAATTATTTTGGCTCACTGAAAGGCATTAGTCCAAACTTTATGCATTCTGTAATATATTTAAAATATAAAGAATACATGGCTAGTTTTAATCATTTAGTTCAAAGGTCCTGCAAGATACTTTCCCCAAAGTTGAATGACAACACAAATATTACTTAATTATCGAATAAATGTACCAGAAAGATAGATACACACTAGTTTTACCATATATCTTATGAGGAGGGTTCCGGTGTCCTATTTAGGTGCCTTAAAATATATCAACTTTATTTTTAATTTGTATTTCAGATTTTAAAATGCAAACGCTCAAATTCAAATTATTGATCTAGTTCAATTTCACAAAAATGAACGTATCAGAATAGACCAAAATTCGTTTATTTTTTAATCTCTTATAATCTAGAATCAAATTAATTCCAAAAGTTGTAAACTTTTATGATAATACGTCTCTCGTGAAATTGAAATAGAACAATAATTGAATTTTAGATTTGAATTTTAAAATATAAATTAAAAGTGAAGTTGTGATATTTAAGGCATCTTACAAGGCACCTGTGAACCATCATATCTTTTATGTGAATCAATGCAAGAGTTTAAGGTGGCGTCGCATGTACTGTAGAAACCAATTATATCTCAGAATGTTGGAAGGAGAGAAGTTTTAACTTTAGATAATATATATTGGGTTAATCCAAGTGGGAATAGGAAAATTTCATTTAAAAATCGCCTTGTGACTTTGACATTCTTGTTTTAGGATGTGTATAAATACAGCTCCAGCTCCAGGCACATGTAATCCAAGTGAGATTTCTAGATCAAGTAACTTCCACCCTGCCAACAAACAAAATCTTCTTCCCAAAACAAGTAACTTCCACAAAGAAAACAAACAGAAAATAAGTAAGAACCTCAGCATAGCTATTCAGTCTGCTCTGTATTATAACTTTTCTATTGGTTTCGTTGGCTGTATTTTCCTTTATATATGTTGTAGTTCAATTACTATTTAGTATGTTCTGGTCTACAAAGATATTTCCAAAGGCCACATATTTAATTCGTAAAGTTTATATTTGTTTCCAATATATTGATCGTGTATCTCCAACTGGTACCACCATGATATGTAGAATTCTGTAATTACTCAATGATGTTAACTTGCAGATCCAAAAACACTAAATAATGGAGCACCCCAGAAGCAGCATGAAGTTTGGAAAAATCTCATTTCAAAGAAGCCGCTCTGTTCCTGCTCAAACAGTAGTAAGAAAAAAGTTTCACGTCTTTTATCAGTAGAATAATTTCTGATCTCAATAGCAAACTCTGAAAGAGCCTTAAGTTTCATCTTTCTTAGTTATTGCTGCAAGCAGTTGTTAGAGTCAACGATAAATCCTTAATTAACCTGCTTTATTTTATTGTTACCGATATGCTTAAAAAAATTGATGTGCTCTAATATTTAGTATCTTTTGGTAGAATGAAAGGACGCAAAAGATGGACGAAAAAACTGGTACAGAGTGGTCCAAAGGAAAATCACAGTTTTCAAAGTGTTATCCCTTGAACATACCAGACAACCCCCACGAAGCAATGGAGTTCCTCTCGAGATCTTGGAGCCCCTCGTCATCTAATTTCTTTCAAATTCTCTCTGCTAATGTATGCAACTATATCAATTTATTTAGGACAGCTTAATTCTACCGAAAGGACTGATGAATACAAATGAAGAAGAAGAAATTAGGTTATTACAAATAAGCTAAAGATACTTAATATAATCTATTGACACCATCATAGACAAGGCAGTAAAATAGGATATTCCCACAAATCAAGGCAATTTACAACTCAAGCAACTTGTTTATATAAAAGACATTTTGCACTTCTATACTAATGTAAACCATACATTCGCTAGGCAAAGAAATATTAAATTGAAGTCTCTTTCTTCTCCACAGAGTCTTGTTACGTCACATGAAAATAGTGAAACAGATGAAGAAGATCCATGCCAAGAAAGTAATACAAGCTTAATTGGATATAACCAAAGCTCAATTGGTCAACTTGACGAACTTTTGGTATGAAAATTATTAATTTTTTCTTTAAAGTGTCAAAAGACAAGAACCTTGAGAGGCTTAAATGACTAAGTTTTAATCTACTTCTATAGGCCGCCCTTTCTGATTTAAAATCCAATCATTCGGCTCATCAAATCCATACGACTATCCAAGCAAGTCGGGTAAGAACACTTTAGATAACTTAATTGATTATATATATTTTCATAAATCTAGCAAGCAATCCTTCAGTATGAAATTGCATTAGAGAAGGTTCAAATATCTGTCTTAATTTTTTTGTCTCCATCATTGTCTCTATTTGAAAATATTAAGTACTGAATTAGAATTTCTAAATAACCTAAAGTCATTCATCTAAAAAACAGTGGTAACTAAGTAATAGACAGAATTAGTTACAACAAATTTACATAAATAAAAGGAAATTAATTGTTAATTGCATTTATCTTATGTAGGTACAACTGGGTAACATGAAGTCGTGGCTAAGACCAGAGATTTTCTGTAGCCTCTCCAAGAACTGTAGAAGAAAGAGAAAAGAAGTGCTTAGGTTTCATGAGGCACAGGTCCATGCAGCCCTTTCTGTGGCCAGACTAGCAGCAGCAATAGCTGGCACGGTGGCAAATTCAAACATAGAAGCATCAAATATCTCATCTAAACGCTTTTGTTTGTCTAAACAAAGAGGTAATACAGATGTTGATATGAACACAATTGTTGCATCAGCTGCGGCATTGGTAGCCACCGTCTGTGCTGAAGCAGCTGAAGCAGTCGGTGCAAAAAGAAACCAAGTCACATCTGCAATAAGAACGGGACTGGAGAGCCGGAGCTCTGCTGATATGATTACATTAACTGCTACTGCCGCAACTTGTAAGTGCACCAATTTTTCAGGGTAAATAACCACAATCAATGTTTTTTGCAGCTAAGCAAACAAGGATACATGTAATGCTAATTGGGAAAGGAAAGTCCTTTCAATTCATACTACATAATTAGATATGTCATGTACAAATTGATTGAAATCTAACCAAGCATTGACAAAAAGTATTAATAAAATGAAAAAATATTTTGTACGAAAATCCTGCTCAGGAGATCTGAAATCAGGATCATTTTGATTAAGGCCCTTGAGAAAGAATAGATCAGTTATTTTTCACTCGCATAGTTTGAAATATCAGTTTTTTTTTAAAAAAATACATGAAGTACGCTCAGTAGTTGTGATTTCTTTTCAGAAATCTACATTCAATGTATAATGAATGTAGAGCACGTTAGTTTTAGGTCTAGTTCTAGTTCCCCATTTCACCAGAATTAGAATCCGAGGCTGAACTCATGTTTGGGTTCCATTAGAATTAAACTCATGTAGTCATGTTGATTGCTGAAATTTTCAGTTGAAATTGATGTTCTTATTTAGGCTTGAGAGGGGCTGCCACGCTAAAACAGAGAGCAGAAAGTAATTGCTGCCTTCCTGAGGGTTACAAGGCTCTCCAAAGAGGTGCAAGGATGCATCTTTGCATGCCTACTGGTAAGAAATCCGAAACATATTCATACCAAGAATATATATATAATCCCTAGTTAATTTGGTATAGAACCAGCAGGCACAATTGCTATCAATAAAAGTTAAGTTAATATAGGCTTAACTCAAACTGAATAGGGGGCAAACAGAAATTAAAAAGTAAGAAGTGAAAATAATATGAAACACATGGTATTTCAGGTACAACACTGCCATGGGTTGTGTATAGGACATAAAAAAATGCTTGTGTTGAAATAAGATCAAAGAAATTGCTGATTCATTTTTTTTTCCCTTGTATGATTCTGCAGGGCAGATTCAACTAAAAATGGTCTCAATTTCTACGAAGAATGACAAAATAGTGTTGAAATTGGGAACAAGACATTTACGAGGTGCTTTTACCACTTATGAAGAATGTAAGACATCGATAATTATTTTTTAATTAGATTAGACTTTGTATTAGCAGAACAGCAGACCATAATTACCAGAACCTCTGTTACAAACTTACAATACGGTTTCAATTGACCAAAATTACCCTAAAATGGTATAAGGAAACGTATATTGATAGCTTGCATGCACAACAAAACCAGTCTAAATAACACTTTCTGTTTGTCTCACTTCATAATGCGTTGAATTTCAGATAGGATATTTGATGCATTGCATGATTTAAGAGATGGAGGAGACTTTAAAGATGATAATAGTTACTACTGCGTGACTTTGTGCACAACTGGTGGAACCATCCAATTGTTATTTCAAGACCAAAATAATTGTAAATTTTGGAATTCCACTATTTGTGATCTATTGTCTAGTTACCGGCTAAAACACAATTATTGATCAAGTTCAATAGGCCTATGTGTTGGGGCTCCTTGTTTTAATCAAACTTTGTATAAGGCATATAAATCCCGGAAAATATATGAAAGTTCGCTTGTTCGAATTCTTGAAAATTACATCAATTTTTGTGCAAATACATATGATAGAATGTATTTACAGTTCACAGTGAGCCGTTCTCGAAAAACAATTATAATAATAATATTTTAAGCACAAATAAATAAAATATTTTAAGCCATTAAAGTCACAAAAGTTATTTCTTATCCTCTAAATATGATTTGAGATAAACTAAACTATTTAATAGTTCTAATTTCAGAAAATTATATCTATTTTTCACTTTTTGTGCATATATATGAATTTTGCTATAGTGAGTTGCAACTCACCAAAGTGTCCGTGAACATAGTGAGTTACAAAGGCTATATGCTTTGCAAAGCATTTTAGCCAATCTCTGGTGAGTTGCAACTCACCAAGGCGTCTGTGAGTCGCGCTTAAGATTCCGAAATTTAGTTTAAAATGATAGATCCAAACCGTCTAATGCGATCTCCCTATTGAAATCTCCATGCAGACCAAATTTTATATTTTTTTCGAAATTTTTAAGTATTTTTTTGAAATTTTAGAAAATCATTAATCTAATTGTTAGAGTTATGTCCTAGAAGTCAATAATTTAATGACTTAATTATTAGTTTATGTTTTTTGGATGATATTTTATCATCTGTTCCTAGGTTTATTATTGACAGATCATTCAGGTTGAGGATCTGAATTGTAGATCTCTGTGGATCATTCTTTAGAATGACAATAATAAATCTAAACGGTCCATAATCTTGATAATTAACAAGGAACATTAATTATCTTATAAGATTAGTATGCAAGTTAAGTGATGATTAAGTTCTACTAATCATAGGTAAAGAGTTACCAACTTAATTGCATATGTGTATGTTATGGAACATAGCACAGGACTTGACCCATCGAAATAAACATATGGATTGTGTTATGTGTCATTGTTTATTTCGTTGTGATTTTGGTTCTAAGTTTGAGATGTTTATCTTTTCCACATGAGGATAGGTTCAATAAATACTGTCTACCGCTGATTCCCGATAAGGGCTGCTATACGGACTTTATTTATGTTCTCTTGAATTGTGCGGGGAAAAATTAATCATCAAGAAAACCTTATGTCCCTCATTAATTCACTTAGTGAGTGACGATATCTGTTTGGGCCCCTTGATGGAGTTGGATCGTATGCGCGCAACTAAGCGATCAACTCTAGATCAAGAAACGTATAATCTGCAAGAATGACACATTCCTATCTTGGATTATACGATGATATCGTGAGACATAAGAATCAAAATAGAGAAATACTTTTATTCTCTTATGCAGGATTGAAATATTGTAGCAGTACACTATTTATGCGAATTGGGAATCATAACGTGTTGCTAGATACCACTTATGATTATTGGAATTAAATAACGATTTAATTCCATGGCCAACATAGCATAAATCCTCAAAGGGTCACACAAATAGGACATTAATCACACAGTGCATTATTTATTTATTCACAGCAGTAAGTTCTGTGGAAATATGATAAGATTGATTAATTAATTATATACCGTTGCGAACCGTTATAATTAATTAAGTCAATGGATCATATAGAAATAAATTAATGCATTAACTAATCCTAAAACAATTATTAATGAGTTAATAATTAATTTAGTTCAACACTTATTAATATAAATGGTTATATTGATGAATTGGGCCGTTATTTAAATAGCAAATATATAGCCCAATTAAAGAACAAAGTTGAGGGACCTTAATTATATGAATTAATGGTCCAAATGAAGGGGTTAAATGGCCCATAAAGGCCCATTTCGTGGCTGCCCATTATGGTGGTAGGTGGGATGGCATAGTTGTAATTATGCAAGAGGTCAATTAGGTTTTGTGCTCTATATAAGGACCACTTATGAGAGCCTCCACCTAGCTTTCTCTCTCCTCTCATTTCCTCCCATGAGGCCGCCATTTTTCACCCTCTCCTTCTCTCTTTTGCTCATGTGTTGAGCTATTTTCTCTCCACTAAATCAAGGTTGTTGATTGATGCAAGAGAGAAAACCATAGGGGTTAGGCTTGTTCTTTGGGTACGCTAGCACGTACCTTGTAGAACGTGATTAATCCTCCTTGGTGGACTCGAGGGCGGTTACGAGACGTGGTGGAGACGGTGGAGAAGGCACGCCATCGATTCCCATGCCTTGGTCGAGCCCCGCGAATACGATTTCGCGGGAGGTATCGATTTCTTCTCTTTCTCTTTGTGTCTATTGCTTAAAGTACTAGATCTCGTGTTGCTTGTGTTTTAATTGGATTAATTAATAGTAATTAGTCACAAAATTAAAATTGGGCAATTTCCTAACAGTGGTATCAGAGCACATGGTCGTACTTAAGCTATTTTGACACTTAATTAAGAGAAATTGGCTAATTAACGGATTAGTAGAGATGATGCGTTTGTTTGCTATCTGGAAATGGTATTTTCTGTGTTGTTTCGCATTTTTCGCTTTGATAAGTTCTCTGGAAGTTTTTTCCATCTACATGAAAGTTGTAGATCTTTGGATTGGGATTCTTTTGGCGTTGGATTCACATTTTTCTGAATTAGTATAGATTTATTGTGAATAAAACGGCGACAGTGCGCAGAATCAGTTTCTGCTCGCACTGTCCTGTTTGAATGGCTTGAAAGATTTATATTTTGAATATAAGTACCAGTGTTCTATGGCTAGAAATAAAGAGGACTTGAAGCTATTTCTGAGCATGTATAAATTGTTGCATGACTTGGATTAATTTGTGGGTTTTCAAGTATGAAAAGGAAGATCTTGTCAGATCCAGTTTGTTGACCAAATCGATTGTTCTAATAAACTGTACCAACTGAGAACTCCTTTAAAAATTCTGTTTAAATGGAGTTGTTCTAATTTGAGTTAGGATTCCAGGAAAATTAATTTCATAATTTTTCGTGGAAGTTTGGACCTTAAACTAGGTTAAAATATTTCGATTGACAGTCTGTTCCAGTACAGAATTTGTTGATTGTTTAGCATGTAACTTAATATTATTGAACTGAACTTGGTTGTTTTCTTTTCATGAATGGATAGCTTGTAGTCTAAACAAGTTTTTCTATGTATATTGTATATATAAAAACTGGATAGAAGGTGGTCTAACAGACCAAATGGTTGAGAGGATAAGCTGAAAATCTCATAACGGTGTTTCGTGCACTTGTAAGAGATTTGTCATTTTTGATTCTCCCAGATGGTTTAAGATCTCTTCTTTCAATTTTTACTGGTAATCACAACTATGATAAGGAGCTTAAGTAATTTATTTGAGAATTTTTGGAGACCGAAAACTGTTGTTTTTGTTGGATTCCATTAGTTACGTTTTTTGTTAAATTACTGTTTTTCTAAGTATTCAAACTAGTTGAAAATAATTAGAAAACTCCTTGTTTGATCTCCTTTCAGTTATGGGATGTTGAAAGAACTTTCTAAATGAATTTAAACAAGTTTGGTTGTTTAAAAATTGAGAATTTGTACGCGGAATTTACTTATAGCAAACGATACGCAAAGATGCTTGAAAATCGTTAATTGGAAACAAAGTGCTTGTATGTGCTAACTTTGTTTTGTAGGTGGATAGTGGGTTTAGTATGGCTCAAGACTCAATGCCTTGTGGTTGTATTTGAATGCATGTGTGAATGTTTGTAATGCGGCCTTTGGTGCCATTAATTAATTAATTTGTTGATTAATTTTAATGTAACTTGTGAGGCTTGCATGCCCCTAAGGTTAGGATGGGAGTAGGATATTTTTCACATGTATTTTGTTCCTTTATTTTATAGGATTTAGATCCTTATAGAATTTAGTGGGAGGGACAAGGATTAGATTAGTTTTGCTCCATGGACGATGTGGCGAAACTAATGCAAGCGGGAGCCATACAAACCCACAACTATGAGATGCTTATATGTGAATGCTTGTGATTGCTATGAATTGTCATAGGCTAGGTATGGGTGTATGCTTACACGACCACCAAACAAGTGTCATATGATTGATAGTCCCAACTAAAACATGATTAAGTTAAATCGCCCTCCTTCTCTCTATCCCCATCTAACGTGTATGATCGTTCATTGATGCATTCTCGCCGACGCGGGACATCGTGTTCCATCATCCGTGTCGGGGTGTAAATCGGATTTACTAGGAGCAAATAGAGAAAGGTTACTTAACGATGTTTTCTAATCGGATTGGACATCGGGGCAAAGTTTGTGGATGTACATGTGATATTTCACAAACCAAGAATCATATGGAATGATTGGTTGGAGAACCTACTCTATCTAGTTATTTTTGGTGTCACGCCGACGCTAGCACCATCTCAACGAAAATAGGGATATTGGAAAACCTACTACATTAGGGACATTAAATAATTGTAGTGGGAGTTTTATTTGTTATAAATAAAACAATTGCATAAACTAAATGACCGTAAATTGATTTTGTTATAGATGTTTAAATTGTTAATTTTGTTGCGATCAATCTTTGAAAATTAACAAACTCGTTTCTAAAAGTATTCACTTAAAGAAGTAATACCGATTCCTAAGACACGGTCTTAGTGAAGAGAAATTTGAGTATGTCAATTCCCAAAACTTTCCTCAAACTATCCGAACGTAGCAACGCGATGATTGATTGACTTTTGGCGAAAAGTTATTCAATAAAGCGTATGCTTAATATCCTCATTTGAAATTTTTAGACCTTTGAATTAGCGAATTCATATGGACTAAAATTAACTCGTACGTTCTCATCCGCTTACTCAAGAAAGTGTTCTTGGAGAAAGTAGATATTAACTCCATCATTTATGATTGAGTATAAAGAATATGAGTTGACCAAGAGATTATTCTTTTAAAAGAAGTTATATGAATGTTTCATTAGCTCACAAATCGAAAGATTGAAGTAGCTAATTGATGACTAGAGATATTAATCTCCGATATCAAGGATTGTTGATATTGTCATACGATCTCTTTGGAATTATAAAGGATATAATGTTACCTTCTTCGCACACTTGTTGATGCAAAAAGGTAATTGGTTAAGTATACAAGAAATACTTCACCAAGGTATGAGTTGAAATTTCGAGACCCTCATTTGTGACCATGTGTCACATGAGATGTTTCATTTGCCGTTTGTGGGAGGCATTTGAAAGGTTGTCCGAAATACCATGATTGTGACGATTAGAAAAATTCTAATCCTAAAGTGTATTTGTCGTTCAAATTATCTCACTATCTCTAATTTACACTAGTAACTTGATACTAGTTCATATGCTCACATTTAACGAAATGCATTAGCAATGAAGAATAAGAGAAAGTTCGAGAGATGTAAAGTAAACTCCGTATAGGAAATGACTTGTTCATCTAAGTCATTACCATTGAATACGTAGAGTTATCTTTATTAAGAGTTTGTTTAGGAATTGAAGGTTGCATACCTTAATTCTAAAAACCTCTCAAAAATATCTCCATTTCATATTCCATGATGGATGATTATGTTTTGTAAAAGACAAGATCTTTTATTATGGATTTGTTTATATGATTTCATGCATCTTGACTGAATTTGCTTGAAATAGATAAACAATTTTTTAATAACAAATAGAATGTGTAAGACTTAACATAAAGTATTTTGACTTTCATGTTATATATAACCGCTTAGTCACATACATAAACGAGAATCGCATTACGAGAGTCTACGTAACGTAGAGCTCGAAATTCAATTCGATTTCAAATCGATTGATATGCGAATCATGTTTGTTAAATGACAAAAGCGCCTTTAACCTATGAAGGTTTAAGGACAAGTGAACTAATTAGGACTTATACATATCGATGCATAAAGACCTATAAGTACTTGTGCAATGAAAGGTTGTTGATACTTTACTACTTAACCAACGATCATTGTAGATATTAACATATCTATTTGATAAGGTATAAGTATGAACCTTTTGACTAGTTCAAAGGAGTTCAAGAGTGAAGTTCAAAAGACCGTTCAAGAAAAATGGAAGTCTTACAATTAATTGTGGTAAATAAATAAGTAGTTAAGTCATATGATTTGAAATATTATCTAAAGAGTATGAAAGTAGTTTCATAACTCGCTCCATGAGGAATAATATGTCCAAGAATGGAGGTATCGAACAATATTTTGTATAGTTCGATCGGTAATAAATCAAATGGACTTATTCGACTCGTATTAGGGAATTATGTTTGAGGACAATATTGTTTACACTGAATGATGTTCCATCGAAGTCTATTGAAGAAGATATCTTATGAGATTTTGATCTCTAAGTATAATGCTTCTTAAGATTTGGTGTTGATAAGCTTATTTCAAGATTGTTGATAAGCTTGTACCCAAATAAGACACTTAATATTTGTAGGATGCTTTATATTAAAAGGCACTACTTCCACGAATATGATAAGAACAAAGTAGTTGTTGCTAATCATAATGTAGTCTTGATGAATTGAAACTCTCAAGAAGAAGTAGTGGGAGTAAAGTGAGCATTAAAGGAGTTTATGCGTCACTACAAGAAGTACTCTTATGGGAAACTTGTCACTCCATACATGGTGCTTAGTGGGAGTTGAGCGGAACTTCATTCACAAGTTGTTTTGAAAAGAAGTTTAATAGTACGCTCCTTCTAATGAGGACTCAACCATCTCACGAGTTGATGATGTTTGAGAAACTCATGGAATATATGAGGAGTCAAGAACTCGTTCAACAAATCGTTGTGGAAGTAGTTCTTGAACCTCAAGTACCAATCCTACAAAAGATCAACGAGAGTTGATTGCCTAAGCCGTTTGATGCATTGGCTTCACGGCATTCTCAAACTTAGCATATGAGAATCCGTTGATAAACAAGGAAACGATGGAACGATCCGATTCCACATATATGGTTTGAATTCATATGATCTTTAAATAAAATCCATGTATAACAACAAGGTATAGACCTTGGTTGATGTTCATGAAGGAGAAATCCATCGAGCACGTTTAGATCTTCAAAAGGAAAGATCGACATGGATAACAAATCGACTATGTACAAAGCGCGGCTTCTCGCTTGTAGCTATGTCTAAGTCAATGACTAGTTGACTACGTACAAAGCACAACCTCTTGCTTGTGGCTATGTAAAAGTCAATGAAGATCATTCTGGCAATAGTTGTATTTCATATATGTTGATATATGAAAAAAAAACACATAAAATCGCCTTCTTCGTATGAATGAAGGATGATGTTGTGCATTTGACACAAATCGAGGTTTTATGTATTGCTAAAAACATACGCATGCTTCAAGGATCCATAAATGGATTAAAGCAAGTGTTGTGGAGATTGGAATAAAAGTTTTGACAATGAAGTCAAGGAGTTGAACTTCGTCAAAAGTATCTTGTATAAACAAGATATTCAGTGGGAGCATAATTGTATTACTTGTATTGTTCAAAGATAACAATTCATTAATTGGGAATAACATTAAGAAAATGAATATTGTCAAGATCTCTTTGGAGAATGCTTTCTCAAATGAGAACTTGGGCGAAATCACCTGATCCTAGGAAACAAATCTATGAAGATAGATTATGATGGATGTCAGGTTTGAACAAATATGCATATATTGACGAAGTGTTCTAGAAACACGAAAGTTACACTCCAAGAAAGGATGTCTAACTGTACGTCACATGGCATGACTTGAGTGTTTTAACTCGGTCTATTGCAACTCAATTCAAGAAAGTGCATGAAATAGTTCAAGCATTCTTTCATTATGAGTTTCATTGTGTACGTCATATTTATGCATATGCCCCGATGTGTAGTATCCAAAGGATATGACAAAGAGTTGTCAAATGGATACAAGAGAGACACATTAGGACGATAATCAAGGATATCCTCGAGTACCTTATGAGAAAGAGTGATATAATGTTTCATCTCTTGAGATGAAAGAGAGCTCGTGTAAGTTAATTACACTAATGCTAGTTTTTCGAAAGATTGATATAATCACAGTTGAAATACATATTTTGCTAAAAGGTGGTGTTGTAAGTTTAGAAGGTGTTCTAAATGGAATATTACAACCGTTTCCGTCACCAAAGCAAAATACATAGCAACTTGTGAAGCAATAAAAGAAGTTTATTTCGGATCGATTTCTTAGTTGAGTTATTATGGTTCTAAGCATCTCGAACCATAACTTACTCCTAAAGAGCACAATGTTACATTGGAGATTCAAATATGATCTATAACGATATCACTTGATATCATATGATGGTGATCAAGAATATATATAGGAGTATATATATATATATATATCGTCAAACAATTTTTGGATAGGTTCGCGAACACAGCGAACACTCTAGCACGACCTCTACCTTGAGCAGTATACGAGATGACGTGGTGGACGTATGAGTAACTAGCTATAAGCGTATTATTTATTTTGAGGTCCGAGACATGTATATATGTAGATATATGACATTGTTCTCAATTCTTCGTTGGCTAGAAGTCACTACTGATTGACTCTAGGCCAAGTGGGAGATTGTTAGAGTTATGTCCTAGAAGTCAATAATTTAATGACTTAATTATTAGTTTATGTTTTTTGGATGATATTTTATCATCTGTTCCTAGGTTTATTATTGACAGATCATTCAGGTTGAGGAT
Organism: Rhynchospora pubera; assembly: GCA_028095005.1. NCBI lineage: Eukaryota > Viridiplantae > Streptophyta > Magnoliopsida > Poales > Cyperaceae > Rhynchospora > Rhynchospora pubera. The sequence continues at coordinate 166,194,682 of CM051461.1, read as the reverse complement.
CTGAATTGTAGATCTCTGTGGATCATTCTTTAGAATGACAATAATAAATCTAAACGGTCCATAATCTTGATAATTAACAAGGAACATTAATTATCTTATAAGATTAGTATGCAAGTTAAGTGATGATTAAGTTCTACTAATCATAGGTAAAGAGTTACCAACTTAATTGCATATGTGTATGTTATGGAACATAGCACAGGACTTGACCCATCGAAATAAACATATGGATTGTGTTATGTGTCATTGTTTATTTCGTTGTGATTTTGGTTCTAAGTTTGAGATGTTTATCTTTTCCACATGAGGATAGGTTCAATAAATACTGTCTACCGCTGATTCCCGATAAGGGCTGCTATACGGACTTTATTTATGTTCTCTTGAATTGTGCGGGGAAAAGTTAATCATCAAGAAAACCGTATGTCCCTCATTAATTCACTTAGTGAGTGACGATATCTGTTTGGGCCCCTTGATGGAGTTGGATCGTATGCGCGCAACTAAGCGATCAACTCTAGATCAAGAAACGTATAATCTGCAAGAATGACACATTCCTATCTTGGATTATACGATGATATCGTGAGACATAAGAATCAAAATAGAGAAATACTTTTATTCTCTTATGCAGGATTGAAATATTGTAGCAGTACACTATTTATGCGAATTGGGAATCATAACGTGTTGCTAGATACCACTTATGATTATTGGAATTAAATAACGATTTAATTCCATGGCCAACATAGCATAAATCCTCAAAGGGTCACACAAATAGGACATTAATCACACAGTGCATTATTTATTTATTCACAGCAGTAAGTTCTGTGGAAATATGATAAGATTGATTAATTAATTATATACCGTTGCGAACCGTTATAATTAATTAAGTCAATGGATCATATAGAAATAAATTAATGCATTAACTAATCCTAAAACAATTATTAATGAGTTAATAATTAATTTAGTTCAACACTTATTAATATAAATGGTTATATTGATGAATTGGGCCGTTATTTAAATAGCAAATATATAGCCCAATTAAAGAACAAAGTTGAGGGACCTTAATTATATGAATTAATGGTCCAAATGAATGGGTTAAATGGCCCATAAAGGCCCATTTCGTGGCTGCCCATTATGGTGGTAGGTGGGATGGCATAGTTGTAATTATGCAAGAGGTCAATTAGGTTTTGTGCTCTATATAAGGACCACTTATGAGAGCCTCCACCTAGCTTTCTCTCTCCTCTCATTTCCTCCCATGAGGCCGCCATTTTTCACCCTCTCCTTCTCTCTTTTGCTCATGTGTTGAGCTATTTTCTCTCCACTAAATCAAGGTTGTTGATTGATGCAAGAGAGAAAACCATAGGGATTAGGCTTGTTCTTTGGGTACGCTAGCACGTACCTTGTAGAACGTGATTAATCCTCCTTGGTGGACTCGAGGGCGGTTACGAGACGTGGTGGAGACGGTGGAGAAGGCACGCCATCGATTCCCATGCCTTGGTCGAGCCCCGCGAATACGATTTCGCGGGAGGTATCGATTTCTTCTCTTTCTCTTTGTGTCTATTGCTTAAAGTACTAGATCTCGTGTTGCTTGTGTTTTAATTGGATTAATTAATAGTAATTAGTCACAAAATTAAAATTGGGCAATTTCCTAACACTAATTAGTTTTGAACCATTCAAAAATAGCAGTTTTTAAAAATCCAAAATAAATACTTAAAATTTCAAAAAAATATAAAATTTGGTCTGCATGGAGATTTTCAATAAGGAGATCGTATTAGACGGTTTGGATCGGTTATTTTGAACTAAATTTTGGAATTTTAAGCGCGACTCACAGACGCCTTGGTGAGTTGCAACTCACCAGAGATTGGCTAAAACGCCTTTGTGCTTTAGTATTTTAGACCGTTGGATCGGGTTTAAATTCGAGCTGAGATCGAATCGGACGATTATGATTTTAGCGCTGAGGCGCTGGGAGGCTCCGTTTATTTTGATTTTCTCCGTCCAACATCTCTCCTCTCTGTTAAAACTCTATACTAAAACACAACTCCTCTTGCCTAAATCTCTCCTTCGAATGTAAAACCTAGGCGGCTAGGCCGCTAGGTGCACCCCTCGCACAGGTCTCGACTGTCTCCGCTTCACCTTCGCACAAGTCTCTCGTCCTCTCGATGGCATTTCGAAAAAAACCCTAGCTTACTCGTTCTGTGGTCAAGATCGACGGTAACAGGTATGTCTTCTTACCTCAAAATTGTTCCTTTTTACATTTTTCTTTCTATTCAGGTTAATTTCTCAAAGTTTTTGTCCTTAATTTTTCTGTGGTCAAGATCGACAGGCCCTCATTTTTCTTGCTATTTCTCCTTAATCTTTTTTGGATCGAAATTTTTGTACTGAATTTCTCCTTAATTTCTAAAAAAGAATTTCCTTAATTTCTTTCCATGTCTTTTTAGCAATATTTTTAATACCGTACCGGACGTCAAACCGGCGAAGCAAAGGATACAGGGTTTTACCGGTTTACCGGTTGTACCGGTTTCTAAAACCGGATGACATCATAATTATCTAAAATATAGAAAAAAATAACATTAAATACAAATACATATAAAGATTAAAAGTACGTGTATATCCCTAAACCATATTAGTGTTCGAATTAAAAGTACAATATTTTTACATCATGCAAAGTGCATATAATTTGCATTCGTTGCCTACTTGCATTGAAAAGAAAAGTAAATTATATTTACTAATATTGTTTGATTACTATATAAATAAGCCAATGTTTTTTTGTATAATCAACAAGATGGAACAAAGTCACAAACTGAGTCAATTACTTCTTTGTAGCACCTAAAGCTGTCCTTCTATTTTCAATCTTTTGACATTTTTTTCCCTTATAAAAGAGAGAGTAAACAAGTATGTAACTTTCTTGAGTCACTCTGGGAAGTGAGAAAAGCTAAAGAATAATAAATAAAAAAATATGAAAGGTCAAATCAATTAGGTACCTAATATGTACGAGCCCCATGCAATACACCTTGTAATCAATTAAATGTACAATTCTTTGAACTACTTTTTTACCAAAAAGAAAAATAAAACTGAAAAGGAGAACGCACTGTGCCTGACAAACCTGTGCCAGACTACAGGAAGGAGGCTAGAGACGGAAGGAAAATGGGAAAAAGGCTAGTGTAAAGTTATGCATACCAATATTTTTGTCTTCTAGCTCATAGCGAAATCGGAAAGAAAGCAAACGATTTTTTTCTTGAGTAGCGAATTGTCAGAACCGATACAGCGGTTTTTCCTATTTTTTCGGTTGTTGACCAGTTTTTCCCGGTATTTGACCAACGGGTTTTAGGGATCTTACCCTACCGGATTCTGACCCGGTACCCGATTTTACCGGAAATTTCCGATACCCGGTAGGGTATTGAAAACATTGCTTTTTAGCTGGTAAACCCTAGCAGTCTAACACAATGAGGGACTGAACCAAAAAAATGAAGTTACAAGCTGGTAAATTCATGAGATTTAGGATCAATTGTACTGATAAATCCTTGTCTATTTATGATCTATTTACTGATAAAACCTTATCGATTTCACTAGTAAAACCGATTTTACTGATAAATTGATTTTATTGATAAATCTGATTTTACTGATAAACCCTAGTACAGTTGAGTTCATGTTTAAATCCTTGTCTAAATGAGTAATGAAAGCTCATGTTTATTTAATAAATCCTTGTCTGAAATAGGCATGTTTATTTGATTGATTTTAATCATATTGATTTATCATGCTTTGTAGAATTAGTGAAAGCTCATGGAATCCAATTATTTGGCACTTTCTTTCTATTTTTGCATAATCGTATTATTTGGCAAAAAAAAATCACGGTTTTCTAAATGCATAGTATTAATTAAATTTTAAAAGAGGGACCAATCAGAACCCTTGTTGTCAATCTTGTGGCTGAACTCAATTTAATGGGTTAGCAGTCGAAATGGACTCAGGATATATAGACCAGCGGCCAAGTAGAGAAAAAGATTGGATTTTGGCTTGGACCACTTTTTTATTTATGAAATTCTGATCATTTTTTATCTATTTGATTGATTTAATCATTTTATATTTCTCATGTAATGTAGAATGACTAGTCAAAGCATATGAAATCAGCAAGCAAACCCGCCTTACGAGCGATGGTGTAGTCCCGCCGAAATCCTCCTGTTATGAAACGAATTAATTTTTCTATTTGGTTTTTTATGGTGATAAAATTGTAATTACGGTTGGATCTGTCTCCTCTAATTCTAGAGATGTTAATTGAAATGAGTGATGATTGTGCTATTTTTCATTTACTGTATTGCTAAGTTAGTGCTATTAATTTAAATCTGTTGGTTTAATTGTTAGACAGTGAAAGCTAGTCTCAGCGTGGTACTTGTAAATGTCGATAGCAGTATGTATATTATGAATTGAAATTCTAATATGTAATATATCAAGTTCTGGTATCAGTCCTGTTTAGTTGTATCTGTTATGCTGGAAAATTCTTATATGTGAATAACTGAATATATATAATTTTTAAATGCTTGGGAGGATGTTTATAAACAAGTACATAAAAAAATAAATAAAAAGGGCACTTGAAGCAACACTGTGCCTAAAAGCATAAAAAAATTGATAAACTCAAACTATAATACATAACACAAAAGAATACTAATGAGGTTAGCCCTATTGGCACACCATGAAATAATTAAGGCTCCGTTTGGATACATGTGGGAAGAAGGAAGAAGGGAAGAAGGGAAGAAAATTTATTATAAACAATTCAAACTCTTCACAAAGTTACACACTTCCCAATACTTCTTCCCACTTCTTTCCTTTTTCCCTTCTTCCCACACCTATCCAAACGGAGCCTAAACTACAAAACTTCGAACACAAGATCAACTAATTTGAGCCGGTCAATCTCCTAAACCAATAATTACACAATATGCATCTTCTTACTATTTGCCTCAATTGCATCAGTAGACCAGGCCAATTGACGAAGATAGGAGCAGCTAGGGTGCTATACTGCTATCGCGTGCGACTACAGTTTTTCCCCTTCAAAATCTAGAGCGAGCGAAGAGCGCCTAGGATTTTTTTTGCTTTCGAAGGAAAGAGGTAGGAGAGCGGAGAGAGAGGGTCAGAGGGAGAGAGGAGGTTCAATCGTGAGTTCCTCCGTTTGAGAAAAATTCCAAAGAGACAGCTAGTAACGGAGAGATTGCCATGTAGACGGAAAATATTAAAACAAACTGAGTAAACCAGCGCTCAATCTCTTCAAATCTGATCCCTCCGATTTAACTAATGCACGAATCCGAACTTAGATCCGACGATCCAAAACTGTAAAGCACATGTGCTATATGCTTTGCAAAGCATTTTAGCCAACTCATCATAAAAAACCAAATAGAAAAATTAATTCATTGCTAAACATTTATTTTCAGATTTTGCCTATTGTTTATTAAAATTATTTCTTTTTCAGGAATCAATGAGTCATACACTTTAATTTGGAACCCCAATGCACATAACACCAGAAATAGGCATAAACTTAGCACTTCGAGAACATACACATGAGAATGTTGAATGCTCAATTTATAGGCGAGGTTCTGGCAAGGGAGCTTGTGTAGACTTTTCATATCATTGCTTAATAATTCTTATATATGTTTAAAAATATATGGTGGAAATCACGTGTTTATGTTCAATTGTCATTCTGTGTCCAAAGCAGTATAACCTAATTTCTCTGCTCCTCTTGGTTTCTCTATCGATCACTTGAGTATTGGAAATCAAGCCAAAATGATATAAATAATTTGGTTCTGTGACCTTGATTATTTTAAATTTTGTGGAGTTTTGATTGCATAAAATTAATCCTTGAAATTTTTCAATAATAAAAGTGCAAGTTGGTCCTTCAACACTGGACCAAAAGTCAATTTCGTTGGTGAACTTTCAGTGTGCACCACTTAGTCCTTGAACTTCTGAGGAAGAAATTAAGCATTGAACTTCTCTCAAAACGAAAAACTCAGAGCAAGCTCTGAATTCCCCTCTTTATTAACAAATATCAACTTTGGATAGGTTTTAAATTTAAATAACCTTTGTGCCAATTTGATAAATATCAATGTCCTTCTGTTGTCTATTAATTTGGTGTGACCATTGCCAATTACAACATGGCTTCGTATGGTTCGGTTGAATTTACAGTTTCACAACTAAAAACACAGTTTAAAACTGACTTAGCATTAGCAAGTATCTTTTATTGAAACTGCTGCATGTCCTATCTTAGGCTCCGTTTGGATTCCATTTGGAAAGAAAGAAAGAAGGCATAAGAAAATAAATTTATTATAAACAATCTAAATTCTTCACAAAATTACACACTTTCCAATATTTCTTCCCACTTCTTCCCTTTTTCCCTTCTTCCCATAGCTTATCCAAACGGAGTCTTAGATGCAATCATGCAACCAAGTAAATTAGGTATGTTTGTATATTTGTGTAGGGAATCGGTTCCGTGACACGTGTGACGGCAACCACCACCGAGGCTGCGTATGCATTCTTGCCAAACCACCTTTCTTCTTTGGAGATGTTTCTTGGTGTTCCGCCTTATTGCCGGTCTGGGATTTAAAACATATGAAACAATGTTGTACTGAAATTGAAATAGCGAACACACTAAGAAATAATGTTCTACATCAGATGCTATACCCTCTGATTTTTATATACTGCAGACTTATTTTGAGCTTTTTTTTTTTCGAAGGCTAGTCAGCAAGGTGCCAACAGCAATTGAATATTTTTTTTTTAGCTTAATATGACAATATTTGGTGCTAAAAACAAATTATTCTTTCCCCGTGAGTTTGTATTGTTTTGTAAATGTAATTTTGTGTTGTTTTCGTTCCTACCATCAAATTCTAAGAGGAGCTGCAGCTAATTTTGCAGAAGTTTGTCTCCGACGACTTTTCTACCATTATTCATTTACTAGGTGGGGAAATCGAGCTTCGCTCGATATATGCGGTACAGATGAATTAACTATGAGGCGACCAGAGGAGAAAGGACGGAGAGAGAGAGAGATAAGAGGGTGAGCGACGCACATTGTCGAGCGGTTTGTGTTCTTAACAAAAAGTATGGTTCCTTGTCGGATTTAACTAATTCTAAGCAAACACTTTAAAGCGAACCTTGTTATGATAGATCATTTTAGACTCTTCTACTGCTAGCAACACATTCTGCTACATAATTTATGTATCAAGATAGATAAAATGATTAAGACCAGACATTTGTCAGCTGCCGTGTCGAGTTCTCTAAAAAAGTTTGAATGTGGACTCCTACAGATTTTTATTTATAATACTGATTTCTTATGGATGCTAAAAAGGAAGAGAGAAGAATTTAGTCCAATACGTATTGAAAGTTAAAATGGCATGTTTTATTTATTTATTTAATTTTTTCGAAAAAAACTTAAACGAAACTTATGGCAAATAATCACTTTATGAATTATCCAGGAAACAAATGAGAATATGAATTTTCTTAATCTTAATTAGACAAATAAGCAATGATTAAATGAATAACGGTCAAATAAATTAATAGTATATCAAAACTGATGTGAGCCCCCGAGCATTTCATAATTATGGTTAAATTCATTGGTTAATGTAAAAATGGTTAGCAGAAAAATAAGGCATCAATGTTGACCAGAGTATTTGCTGGTTGAGAGTGTGTGTGAGTGGGTCTACGGACAATTATCAAAAAAAAAAAAATGTTGACCAGAGTAACAGGACATTCCATATGAAAAAAGAATTAGCATTATAAACTTGGTAATTAAAAGACATAAAATGTCAATTCCTTATAACTAAAACAAATAGTGTCAATATCAAAATAATGTCACTTCAGCTCGTTACATTCTTCTTCTTCTTCTTCTTCTTCTTCTTCTTCTTCTTCTTTCCTTATGATGAAGCGTTGTGTTTGAGCAAGAAGCCATATGCTATATATTGACCCCAAATCAACATAATACCTCAGATGTTTCCACATTAGAATTTATCAATATGATCTATGTCAATTTAAATGTGCTGATTTGGTATCCTTTCTTGTTTTACCTTATCAAAAATAGAAATTTCAGCCTTGAACCTGGTACACAACCTCCTTGATTTCTTCACTGTTTCCTCGCTCTTGACCCGCAAATTGGTTGCATGGAAAGGCCAATATCTCAAGACCTAAGAATTATGACCAAATAAAATTAAGCAATATAAATAGACCTCATATTGTCAAATGTCTTTATTAATGAGAATTGGAATGTCATTTGATGAGCTCGTAAAATAAATGTAATAGAAAATAATACAAAAGTTGATTGTGAGAAAATGGGGATCAAAATTATATATTGAGGGAATCGAAAAGGCACGATGCACCAGTAGAAATCTAATAAGAGACAAAAAATAGAATACCTGAGTGTTTGAGGAATTTTATCACCAGAAACTCTAATTTAAGAGGAAAAAAATCAACATCACAAATATCAATTATATTGATTCATCTTTTGAACTTTGAAAGTGAGGCACAAATATGCATAAGTTATTATCATTACAGAAACATTTAGCATTCTCTTTAATTTCATGAACTTTTATAATAATTTAATTATACAAACCCCAACAATTTCACAGTATATTAGTACCTTCCGGTGCCGTTATGGATGCCTATGGTGGAGGTAAATGATGACAACCAATACCATGTACAGCTCCAGTAGTGAGTGTACTTCGCATAATACAATATGGAGCTCCAGTAAGAGAGAGAATGTATAGTTGGAAATATGCTTGAGACAATTTAAAGTAAGCACATGCTTATCTTTGGGCATCCATGATAAATTTTTGGTGGTAAAGGTGTCCTATTAATATTTTTATTATCATGCTTATCCTAATTCAATACCCTACATGTACAAATTTAATGGTACTGCCGACTCAAGCCTAAAAAGTGAAAAATAAGCAATGCAGTAAAGGGTAAATGTGAATAATACCAATTAATTCATTTGGGATCAGTAGATAGATATTTTAAGTTGAGTTACATCCGTGAACCTTTAAGTGAATGATATTAAAGAATCACAACAAAAAACGAAGACCTATGATGTCACAGATTCAAATTGACAAAATAGTAAGTGTCATATAAGAATAACATGAAAAAAGGAAACAATTACTAATTAGTAAGAAGATAATCATCTTATCCAAATTGCCACTATGCATTATATTTGCCTCAAGTTATCTTCCAAAATATCAGACCTATGACTCTTTTTCTTTTTTTCCTTTGTTTGTATATAATTGTCAAATCACTAAACAAAGCTTATTTCCAAAAGAAAAATAAAATTAATTTCATTTAAATACCTTAGCCTTAATGATCAGTTTTTAAGAATAATATCTATATTCCAATGCTTTCATTTAAATCACGAAATACAGTAGTTCAATTTCTCATTTTCAAGAGCACATGAACAAACTTTTATAAGAGCAAAACATATTCAGTTTCATTTATTCTCACACAATAAAAAATTGAAAACAATTAATGGCAAAATTCATCGATTATTCAAGGATAAAAATCAATACCAGTAGTAAGAGAGAAGAAGACTGTGGTGGTGGTAAAGAGGTGGCCGCTGTTGGGAGTGGACGCGGTTGGCAGAGGAGGCAGAGGCTTGAGAGGGATTGACTATAGTGGGGATAGGAAGGAGGCAGTTGAGTAGGGTTTGATCGCCAATGGAGAAGAGATGGGGGGAAATTGAAACTACGCAACCTCTCTCTGCTTTTTGGAGGTCTTGCGCAATGAAGCTTGGTGCTGATCAGAATATGCAATGCCTTCGACTCGATTCGATTGAGAGGACAGAGCGATCGAGAGAGGCAGCAATGGACATGAGGGGACGAACAGGCGTTGGAGAGAGCCGATGGAGGCTTGGAACGGATAAACCTAGGAAGAATCAGAATAATACACACACAAATGAAAAAAAATTAAATATGCGCTAATAACTCAACAACCAACGGTGTAGTGAGTCGCTTTGATAGATATCTCCAGAAATTTTGATTTGATACGTGATACATTATAGACTTCTGAACCATAGAAAAATAAATATATTGCTGAAATGACTAAAAAGCAGAGCGGAAAATCTATAATACTGATCCGTGTCGTGCTAATATTAACTTAAAACAGTCCGACACCCACGGGTTTTTATTTATAATACTGATTACTTGTTTACAATATAGTGTACTTTTCAGGGAGGATCTCTGATGTTGATTTTAACATTATTTCTTTTTAATGGTAACTAGGTGTGTATCGTGCGTCGTGCCCCAGGTGATTTTTTTTTAATAATTATTTTTTTTCTATGGTGTACTTTTATCATATTTAGGGGAAAAAAAAAGCAAATACCTTTTTTTTGTGTAATGAGATCATGAGATGTATATGGCTGTTATGATTCGCATATTGTAATATAACACGCATTTTATTTGGCCATATTTTATTTTGGAAATTGTATATTTCTCAAAAAAGTATTGTCTAATAGGGGAAAATGTCGCATCCGTCCATGATTTCCAAAATTCCTATGACATGATGGAATCAGAATTTTAGGATGTTCATTTAATTACTTCATCAAAATCGAAACGCAAAATTGGACAAAGAATTCGATATTGGTTCCTTTCAATTACATTCTATCTGCCTATACAAATAAAGGTTCAGTGCTAATACATTAGTTTTGGTGGCTTTGCAGTGCATTCGTAATGTTTATTTGCATTCTATCTGAATGCTTGAACAAAGGTTAGGAACTGGTCAAACAAACCTAACTTCTTCAATTTTAATTTTGTTTAGATCTTTGGGGCCGTTTGGATCAAATGAGAATTTGGAAAATTTTCTATTTCTAAGCATAAATTTATTATAAACAATCCAAACTTTTTACAAAATTACACATTTTTCAATACTTTATGCCTAGGGGTGCGTTTGGATCGTTGGAAGAAAGAAGAAGAAGAAGAAAAAAAAATTATAAACAATCTAAACTCTTCACAAAGTTACACACTTTCCAATACTTCTTCCCACTTCTTCCCTTTTTCCCTTCTTCCCACACCTATCCAAACGGAGCCTAGAAATAGAAAATTCCTCCTATTCCTGAGCGATCCAAACGGCCCTTAATTTTAAATCTAGAACCTGCTATTTTTTTTTCTTGCTATCAAGTTGTATATGTTCAGTTTGGAAGGTCTCGGAAATACTCTAGTAATGTTTATTTATTCACATTTTATAAGTCGCTTCAAGTTGTGGTCTTGATTCCAGAAATTATGGGAATATTATTTTACAACTCTCACAAATAGTGGCTTTACTGTTCTCCAGTTTTAGAAATGTAAAGTTTAATTTCTTACAATATGATATCACAACACATGCAACTGATCGTGTATCTTTTTAAAAATTTTGATCTTCAATTATATTGGTTCATCTTTGACTAAAGGTGGTTAAACAAAATCAGCGTAAATAAGATACGGCCGAAAAGTTTGTAATTTGATGCCGTGTGTATGTTTGAGTGAGGACATATAAACAAAAGAATAATGCTAGAATCAAACATATAGGACATTCAACAGATGCAAAAAATTCAACTGTTAAAATTTCAAACGGCCGATCCGAACCGTTTAATATGATCTACGTATTAAAATATCTTTGAAAATTAAATTTTATAGCTTTTCAAGCTTTCTAACTATTTTTTTTTCAAATTTTCAAAATTCGAGGGTTCATAACTTTTTAGACTGAGCGTTTTAAATTTTTTTAAAAAATTGTAAAAAAATTCGAAAAAAATATATAAAATTTGGTTCCAATGAAAATTTTATCATGAAGAACAATTTGAGCAGTTCGGATCGGCCATTCTAATTTCAAAAATTAAAATTTTATCATGTTGTGCGAATGCTTGTGTCCAACATGTTGAACAATAGCCACTCGACAAAAGAACAATAGTTCAAATTTCCTGATCAAGTGGATGACTCCCAATTTCTTATTAAAAAGCACGATACAGGGTTGACATCATTTGAACCTTGCTGTTTCGTATAGCTTAGAGCTGGGAGATTAGACATGGTTTTCTCCTTAAACATAAGGAAATTAAATGTCTTAAACAGCCTAATAAATTAAGAAATTTTTGTTTCATACAAAAGGTATTGATACAAACGGAAAAAGGTGTGACTAATAAGTGTACATTATACAGTCATAACTATAAGATATTGATTATATACATAAATTTGTGTCCGTTTGGCCTAGCATTTTTTTTTTCAATATATGTTTAGTCGTAGTAAAATTTTCAAGGATCTACACAATAAGAAATCGGAGAAAATCAAAACTATATATTGAAAGCAACTCCTACAGTCAAGTATATATCCGAAACAAAAGAAAAATGGAGAGAGAAAAGGAGAGAGCAAACTAATAAAATCAAAGGAAACTAAACAAAATAAAAAAAAGAAAAAAATGATGCTATTAAACTTAACAAACAAAAAACTGAACTCAGTACTCGGTTCTTTGTCGTATGGGACATTAGATTATGTACGAGAAATTTCACCTTTAAAAATCACGACAGCGGAGCCATTAAGGTTGAGAAATGATGTGTCGGCTTTAGCAAAAAAGGCATAAGCATAATTTGATTTAAATTCTTATATCCTTTATTGTTATATCATACGATGCATTGTCTATCACAATCTAAATTTTTTTAAATAAATAAAATATGAAAATTATGATAAGTAGAAATACATTGTCTATCCTTGACTGATTTCAAGTTACCTTCTAATTCCTCTTTCTAGTGATTTATTTGAGCATTTCGTAATCTTATGCTCTGCATAATATTCAACACTGATATATTTATGTTGCTAATGATTTTCATATCCTCATTTCAGCAAGCAGCTGTGGCATGGAGACATCATCGATCCATTCCAGTGTTCTCTTCTCGAATTATTTATTGCCTCTCTGTTTTTTTTATTGTTTCTCCATTGTGTTTGTGGATCTGTCATCTTGAGATCCTTTTTCAAAAGTCAAGGCTTTGTGTTATGCATTAGTAAGTGATACTTCTCTTTTTTTTCTGTCCCCTTTAGATCTGTCTTGCTCCCTCTCAAAGTGAGGATTGTAAGTTGATTGAATTTTCTACTGACCCACTTTTTTTTTTTGAATAAAGGGCTATGCTTTCCTCAAATTAATTAGCTCCATACATACTGAGTTTTGTTCAAATTAATTAACTTGGCATTTAGATCCACCTTTTTGACGATATTGTGTCTTTAACCTTAATAATAGATCATGTGATTGTCATCTATGATCAACATTTCAATGTTATTTCCTTTGGCTTCATTTTTTCCTTTTTTTTTACCTTTCTTTTCGTTTTTAGTTGCAATGGAAAACTTCCCGGCTCAGATTGACTGGCCTTGGGTGCCAATTTATTTCAGTTGAAAGCTCAGTGCTTTATTCAAATTAATGACTTACTAAGCACATATTTATTTTGCACTAGTTGAAAGCTCAATGCTTTTATTGTGCATGCATTTCTCCTTCCTCTTTTCTTTTTCAAAAATTTTTCCCCTTTTGAAAATTAGTAGCCCTCTTTATCAAGTTTGTTGTTTGCAAGCACTGTTAGGATTGTCATTCCTCACTGTTTATTCATGTTGTACAATATGTTTTTTTTACCAGATCTATCACTCTCATCAATTTTTCTTCTTTTTCTTTTTTTTTTACCGATATTTCACTCTATAGTCAATTCTTTGTCAGTTGTATTTTCAAAGTCATCTTCACTTTTCATTTTTCTTTTCCATAGCTGATTTTATTTTGTTTCCATGCTTCTAATCCTTAATTTCTTTATTTTATCATTCTCTTGACTCATGCCATAGGTGGTTTACTGCTTCCTCAATGTTCAGTGCAGACTTTTTCAAACGCTCTTCTTTATCCTTTCAACCAGGTCAGTCATTTCAACTTTCTTTAAGAAATCAAATTAAAGTTGTACTATGGGTTGTTGCCAAATGCTGAGATTGAGACATGATTGTTTTGAACTGTTTATGGCTTGGGTTTTGTAAGTTGCAGCCGTGAAACACAAAGCGTACTCAAATAATTGTGCTTGTTGTCTGAAATGAATGTTGATATGTTGTTGGTTGTGCTTGCATGAAGTGCTTTGTGACTGATTTTAGGCTTATATCCTTGCAAATGCTTATTTTTACACTTGTTCATGAACTGTCATGCATATTTGAACTGTAATTTGATGTTCCTACAAGCCTCATACTTGTACTATGTATTGAATTGCTTCGACTTGTTATTGAGCATGCTTGACTTGCATTAACCAAAATGTGTTTGACTTGAATTGCAGTATGTCATGTTACATTGATTGTATTGATGCGCAGTAGGACAACTTCTCTGTAAGTTTTGTGGTTGTACATTTGAGTACAATTGCTTGAACTGCTATGATTAAGTTATATGAAAAAATGTATTTTGAGCATGTGCAACTGTAGCCATATACATGTAGAGGAGGAGAGATTGTAAGTGCTTATAGATTGTTAGGTTGATGTTATGACTTGCTTGCTTATCTAGATGTGTGATACTTTGGTTGTCATGATATCAAACTAATTTTTCTAGTTTTTTTTTTTTGTTAGGCTTCTTTTTTTCCCCTTTTAGCCTTGATTTCTTTAAAACTTTATCGACCAATCTATTATTTTGTATGAACATCCCAACCTATGGTGAGCTAGCCTGTTAATTTATGATGTTTGATTCCATTTAATCTAAGTTATTGGTAAATCCCTCTTTACTGAAGCTCTGTTAACCCCTCTTTATTGGTAAACCCCTCTTTTCAGATTGGTAACCATCAGACTGACTTTGGGTTGTACTCTACTAAGTCTAGTTCCTTCTTTCTCTATTTTTCGAAATTGTCTCCCTTCAATTAGGCCCAACCTCTATTAACCTTATTCTCCATTTCCAGCAGTAGCTTGTTTTTTTTGGTAATTAATATCTACAATCCACTTACAAACCATCTAACCATCCAACATGGAGCGCTCTCTTTCCTTCTTTCATCTAGCGTGTCTCCCTCCCGCTCTCTCCATAGTGCGCGTCTCACCATGCAGAGACATAAATGTGTGTTTTCTCTCTCTCCCTTCCCTATCCAGATCGCGCCTCCTCACCCTCATTTCCTCCTCTTTCTTTATATCACGCCTTCCCCCTCCCCCACTTCAGTGGTTATCTCCCTCTCTCATTCTTCTTCTGCCACCTTCTCTTCTATTATTTAATATACATAAAGGATCTAAGTGTGTATCTAATAGATGTAAATGTTCAATTAGTTGGAACAAATGTTCATCTTACATAAAGGGATAAATGATCATCTTACATGTACAAATGTTCATTTAGTTGTAACAAGAGATTATCTTATATTTACAAATGTTTATTTATTTGGTTACTTAATTTACTAAGCGATCATCTTATATTTATAAATGTTCATTTAATTGCAAAAGTGATTATCTTATTAGTATTTTTATTAAATATAATAGAGGATTATCTTGTAGCTATATGTGTTCAGTTTGTTACAATAAGATATTTTCTTATAATTGTAAATGTTCAATTAGTTGCAACTGAGATAAGAAAACAGAGATGGAGTTGAGAAGAAATCAGAAAAGAGAAACAAAGACAATGAGAGGGAAGAGAGAGGAAATGGGAGAGAAGGGAGAGAAAACATGAGTAAAAAAGGAGAGGAAAGAGAAAAAAGGGCGCAGAGAGAAAGAGGGGAAGGGATAGGAGAGATGGAGGGAGGAAGGGAGAGGAAAGAGAGGGAGGGTGCAGAGAGATGCGGAAGGGCAGAATAAGAAGTGAGCGAAAAAATAAGGAGGGCGAAAGATGCAGAAAGAGGGAGAACGACGCGTAAAGAGGAAAAGTGCAATACAGTAGATGGTTTATCACTGGATGTTGCATATCAGTTTCGGGGTTCGTTTGGATTAGCTAGGAAGAAGGAAGGGAAGAACTATTCCGAACGGAAACATTGGAAGGAGTGTAACTTTGGAAAGAGTGGGAAGAGTGTTATTCCGGAAAGAAGAAATATTGTTTGGATAGTGAGTTAGGAATAAGGAATGGAAGAGTTGTACTAAATTAATCATTTCTCTTTTTTATCTATTTTTATAATTTATTCATTTGCCTTTTCTTTATTGTTGTAGTTTATTTATTAACAATGCAAATAATTAGAATAATAAAATAAGAAACAACAACAACAATAATAATAATAATAATAATAATAGAAAATAATAGAAAATAATAATAATAAAATAATAAAATTTTAAATAACAATAATTAGTTATTTAATATTTAATATTTTAAAATAAAATAATTATTATTTTAATAATAATAAATATAATTATATTTAAAAATAATTAATTTGTAGTATTATAATATTTTTAAATGCTGTTCGGATGGTGAGTTGAGAATAAAACTATAAGAAAAGAATAAAATATTCATTTATTATTTTCTATCTAATTTTTTATTATTGTTCTTTATTTATTTATATTAATATTTTAATATTAGATAAGTAATAATGATAATAATATTATTATAATAAAATAATTAATAATAATATTTTCTCATTAGTTTGTTTTATCATTTGTAGTTTAAACAAATAAATATTAATTTAAGTAAATTGTTAAAAATTATTATTTTAATATTAAATAAAGTACTAATTAAAAATATTTATTATAATATTATAATTAATATTATTATAAATAATAACAATAAATAAAGAATAAAGTAATAATTTTCTAACAATTAAAATATTAATTGTTGGAAGTGGGATGGAATGAATAAATAAATAAATATGGAAGAAGCTATTCCTAGAAGAAATCTAGATAAGAGTTATTTCTAACTTTCTTCCAAACTTGTTTGGATGCTGAGGAATAATTCTTCCTACTTTCTTCTTAGGAAGAGTTATTCCTAGCTAATTGATCGGTCTTGAGGGTACATATCAAATTTAATCCTTAATTTACCGATACTAATTCGTTTGTAGTTCAGCTTAAGGGTCGAATCTTGGAGACGGACTATTTGATTTCTAAGTTAAACAATTCAAACAAAATAAATTCTTAAGTATAAAAACAGTTCTAGGGAAGCAAACAGTTCAGACAATAACATAAAATACAAGGTAGAAATCCTAATTAGCCAATTCCTAAGTTACTTAAGAGATAAAACAGTTGATAAAAGACTAGGGGTTCAGGTTTTCAAATGATTCTCTATCTGTCAAGATTGGAACGGACCATTTCAATTCATGTCAAGTGTCTGGAACATGCTATTCTGGTTCAGGCGTCCCCTTCTAGACGGTCTGTCCTGATCCTGGAACGATTCGTTCCAATCAGTTGATACTTGTTCTGCTATGTTACTTAATTATTAACTAAGTGTTTTTATGTGAGTTTGATCAGAACCTAACTTACAGACTTCCGTTCTGACTTCCGTTCAGGTTAAGTTGATAAGTCTGGTTTAATAACTCCTAAAACACCTAAATTTCAACTTTCGTTTCTTGGTTTAGTTGATCTAGACTACTTTATGGGTCTTGGTAAACTTTCAATCTTCCGATTTCAAGTAAAACTCTAATTATATAAAGTCTGGTTAAATCCTTTTGGATATTGCCTACCTAACAGAATCGATTGCTAAGTTATTATTACGATGTGACTTTTATCCAACAATTAAACTAGGTCTTTGTTTAATGAGGCAATCAGATCATTCAAATAATAAATTAATGCAATCAATTGTAAATAAAAGAAAACATAAAGCATAACATAACTTAACTCAACTAATAATTAAGTATTCAAATCAAAACAAGCAACTAAGAGAAAAGTTATTAAACCATAGCCCCTAAACTACTCTACTCTAACATATCCATGCAAAAAAGCAGGTTTCATCAAATACATGCACATAGAAAAGAGAAAAATCAAGTTACAACAAGTTGTGCTCGAAAACTCCACGATTCTGTGCTCTAACCTGTCCGGGGCGGTCCGGCATGATCCTGGGACGGAGTGGTCTCAGGTTGGCTGGTCGTCTCAACAGACTATCTCCTTGGTGAGTGGGAAAAAGGCTAAACCTAGAATTTCGAACTTAGCCTGGGCTAGAGATATGACAGAGCTTTTATAGTTGTTCCTTGGTGGTTCCCATCGTGGCAGGAGTGTTTCTGAAGGCGGTGGAAGTAGAAGAAATCGTCACGACAAAACTGTCACTCTATTTTTGGCATTCTGGTTTTGGCTGGAACAGCCCGTTCTGAGGTTGGGGCAGACCATTCCAGTCAGGTCTGGTTGAGTCCATCTGAGTGTCTTCTCCTCTGGTTGGTACGACGTTCAGATGATGGGACAGACCGTTCCAACTACTTGAGCACTTCATTTTGGTTGATTTTCTCCGTTCTTCGTGTCAAATAAGTGATGAACCTGTAAAAAACTTGCCGGGCTATGGTTGAACTTTTTCTACATCCTAAATTAGCAAAATTAGAGTAAAAACAAATGTATTTGAACATAATTTGGAGCTTAATCTGATTGAAAATCAAGTACGAAAACTCTACATCACTAATCCAAATGAGCCTTCTGTTTTTTTTTTTTACTCCTTTATTGAAGGGAATTACTTAGAGTAATCAACACCTTCTACAATCACGCAATCAGAGCGCTATCCCTCTCACCCTCACCCTCATCTTGCGGTAATATATTCTATTCCCCACGCACCGTCTCAGATCCAGCCTTCCGAATCAAATCTCCACCACCTCCTTCGCTCCCCTCTCCTCACGTCGGTCTCGCCTCTGCCTCTCCTCTCCTCCGCCTCCGCCTCACCTCCGCCTCAACTCTCCTCCGCCTCGTATCCACCTCTCCTCTCCTCCGCCTCCGCCTCACCTCCGCCACTCCTCTCCTCCGCTTAGCATCCGCCTCTCCTCTCCTCCGCCTCTCGTCTCCTCCATCTCACCTCCACCTCCGCCTCCCCTCACTGCACCCTCTCCTATACCGATCAAATCTGGTTGAGGAAGAAAGAAGGATAAGAAGAAAAAAGAGGTTTAGAACTAGTTCTGTTACAATTTTGGAGTAACTAAATTACTATAAGGGATGATATTAATCAGTGTAGAAGAGTATCTAATATGTATAAGGGAGTAAATACATTCAAGTCTGATTCTGCTGTTTTTTGGGAGTAACTAAATTACTATAAGGAAGGAAATTGATCAGTATAAGAGAGTAACTAATATATACAACGAAGTAAATAATATACATATCTGATTCTACTGTTGTTTGGGAGTAACTAAATAGCTATAAGGGAGTAAATAACTAGTATAGAAGGAGCATCTAATATGTATGAGGGAGTAAATAATATTCAGAATTGATTCTACTGTAGTTTGGGAGTAACTAAATAGCTATAAGGGAGTAAATAAGTACTATTAAGGGAGTATTTAATACAAGTAAGGGATTAAATAATATTCATATATGATTCTGCTGTTGTTTAGGAGTAACTAAATAGCTATAAGGGAGTAAATAACTAGTATAAAAAAAGTATCTAATATCTATAAGGGAGTAAATAACATTCAGAACTGATTCTACTGTTACTTGGGAGTAACTAAAAGCTATA
Source organism: Rhynchospora pubera (assembly GCA_028095005.1). Taxonomy (NCBI): domain Eukaryota; kingdom Viridiplantae; phylum Streptophyta; class Magnoliopsida; order Poales; family Cyperaceae; genus Rhynchospora; species Rhynchospora pubera. Next base: position 166,175,194 of record CM051461.1, on the reverse strand, counting down.
AGGGAGTAAATAATTAGTAGTAAGGAAGTATTTAATATAAGTGAGAGAATAAATAATATTTAATTTCTGATTCTGATAACGGCAGGGCTGGGTGACGGCGCGACAGCGACTGGAGGCTGGGCGACGGCGACGGCAGGGCTGCGCGCCGACGACAAGATGGCGCGACGGCTGAGGGCGATGACGACGATATGGCGTGACGGCGACGGGATGGCGCGACGGCAACTGGATGGCGCGACGGCGACGGGCGAGGAAGAAGGTCTGTGGTGTGATAGCGACGGAGAGATGCGCGTGAGGGGGTGTGGCAGGGTGAGAGCGACGTGGGGGTGAGAGGAACTTGTTTTCCTTTTTTAGACAGCAACCTTTTTCTATTTTTGGCATATGATTGCTTGATTGCCTGTTGATTGCAGTTATCAGCTCCGTTTATTGAACCACTTTTACAACGGTCCATTTTTTTTTTGTTCGGCCAACCTATTACAGCAGCCCAGTTTTTCGTTTTTTCCTTTTTTTTTCCCTAGCAGCCCAACTTTTTACTCGGCCCAATTCTTACCTCTGTTCAGAAAACTAATTTTTTAGGATTTAATAAAATATTTTCTAATAAAATAAAATTTCTCTTGAAAAAAAATTCTAATCAGGATATAAGTCGTTCTAAGAAAATCCAGAAATTGAGTGCGTTGAAAAATTCCATGGGGCCGTTTGGATCGCTTAGGAAGTTGGGGAATTTGGGGAAGTTACAATTCTTAAGAATAAATTTATTGGGAAGTGTGTAATTTTGTGAAGAGTTTGGATTGTTTATAATAAATTTATGGTAGGAAGATGAAATTCTCCAAAATACTATGGGGATCCAAACGGCCCCTATAAAAACTTAAAAATTTGAAAACATTTGAAGCAACAGTCCGCTCCCGACGGCGACCCCATTAGAAGAAGTTGGACGAATCACCGCAGGCCACGCGTCACTGTCCTTATCCGACCGTTTTCACGGACCATAATACCCCTGCGGCACCATTAGTTTTCCCCTCCAGTGAAAATCATCGTTTAAAGACGAGTAAATCATATCTGTACATCCTGGGAGCTAAAAAGAGTCTTCATTTAGAACAAAATGGAGAACATAGTTTCCCCATTTTTAAAATAGATCAAAATATAATAAATAAGAAGATATGAGCACACTGACTTCACTATCGGTGTGAATCCACTTAATCAAAAGTCGAAACGCTCAGCAGATAGTGACACCCAGCTTGTTGCTTAGCTCTCTCTCTCTCTCTCACTCCCCGTTTCAATTTTCTAATTTTGTTGACAAAAACCTAGGGTTAGGGTTTCAGCCATGGCGACCATGGGCAGCTTGATCGGACTGGTGAACAAGATACAGAGAGCGTGCACAGTGCTAGGCGACCATGGGGGCAACGACGGCTTCTCGCTTCCCACGCTCTGGGAAGCGCTTCCTTCAGTTGCCGTTGTTGGCGGACAGGTATAAATAAGTACAACTGTTTACTGATCATTCTGTGATGAATTTTATTAATTCAGTTGTAATTTGCGTCAACTGTTACTTTTTAGATTTTTAGGATTTTGAGAAATTTTCGTGTATTGTTGTCAGAGTTCAGGCAAATCGTCTGTTTTAGAGAGCATTGTCGGCCGTGACTTCCTTCCTCGTGGATCCGGTAATTCATAATTTTTTGGTTTGTTCTGATAATTTGATTATATTTTAGGCACTATTAAGCATTGTTTATCTATTTGTGACTGAACACTCTAAAAATCATGTCATGTGCATACTTTCAAAAACTGAGACAGTGATGAAGAAAGTGATAATGGATAAATTATGCTTCTCATAAGCTATACCAACAGTGGCCACTTTTTGGTAATTTATACAGAAAGTTTCCCTGGTACAATAAGCTTGCTTTAGCATATAATTTCTTCTTTAATATTTTGAAGGTATTGTGACGAGGAGGCCTTTGGTATTGCAATTACACAAAACAGAAGATGGGCAGCAGGACTATGCTGAGTTCCTTCACTTGCCCAGGAGGAAATTTTCTGATTTTGGTATGGCATCATTTTTGTTTTATCTCTATTGGTGAGTTACATTGCATAGGTTATCTTATATATTACATTTTAGGCTTGATGAAATCACTTGGAACAACATTAATGGGATGAGACTATGAAGCTCCTGTTAATGTTACAACTGCCTTGTATCCTTCACGTCCAATTTTTTTTTTTTAATCACAAGTTCAAAACTAGGGTAGAGTCAATGCTAATTTACGTCGAATCCAAAATCTGGTGATAGCCTATTATGGAGTTGGGATTCAAAAGGCCACAGGCAAATTGCTTAGATAAATTCCACTTCAACTTGATCCTATGGTGTTTTTTATAGTAAAGTGTGTTTGTTGCTAAAGGGAATATCAGTTTTTTAGTCTTAAATATGAAAGATGCTTTGTGCTCATTGTCTTGAGGTTAAGTATAGTCTCATATCTCTCTTCTTTTCTTTTATCAGCTCTTGTCAGAAAAGAAATACAAGATGAAACAGATCGAATCACAGGGAAGACCAAACAGATATCCCCTGTTCCTATTCAACTCAGCATCTACTCTCCACATGGTACTCAAGCTTCTTGATATATCATATTTCACTGAAGGCTCGTCCATATGTTTGCTGTAATATAATGTTGTGCTCTTTTACAGTTGTCAACTTGACTCTGATTGATCTGCCTGGTTTGACAAAGGTTGCTGTGGGTATGTACTTTGTGGTTCATTTATTGGATCTTGCATTAATCAGTAACTTGTGGAAACTTTTCATGAAATGCTACTACTTTTACAGAGGGACAACCTGAGAGCATTGTTCAAGAAATTGAGAGTATGGTTCGTTCTTATGTCGAGAAGGTAAAATTGAGAATATGGTTCGAGTTATCTCAAGTTGTTAAATAATATAGCATGTTGAGATGACTAAAGGGAGACTCATTATGATTTTAATTTGCAGCCCAATTGTATTATTTTGGCAATCTCCCCTGCTAATCAAGATATTGCAACGTCTGATGCCATTAAACTCGCTAGGGAAGTTGACCCTACAGGTACCATTCCAAATTGGTAGTGTTATAATTAGTACTGTAACAAGGTGCTTGAAATACTGTGTTTATGTTTTGATATTGAGCTTGTGATAATTTGATTTAGGTGACAGGACATTTGGTGTCATGACCAAGCTTGATCTGATGGACAAGGGGACAAATGCACTTGATGTATGTCTTCTCTTATCTTTGACACCTTTACATACAAAGAAATTCATTAAATTATACAACAATAGTATGTTACTTTGTTTGATTTAGGTACTTGAAGGGAGAGCATATAAGCTGCAACACCCGTGGGTGGGAATTGTTAACCGCTCTCAAGCTGACATTAATAGAAATGTAGACATGATAATTGCAAGGAGAAAGGAAAGGGAATATTTTGATAACAGTCCTGATTACTCTCACTTGGCCAGCAAAATGGGTTCAGAATATCTAGCAAAGCTCCTTTCAAAGGTACATTATACATCAATTTGTCATATTATCTTTTGCACTAAAGGAAATGAGAAGGTAGACAAGACATTTGCTAACATATTGTTGATATGAAAAAACTAAGGAAGCTTACTGTTTATTTAGGCCCTGCAAAGAACCCAAATATTTTGTCAACTAATGGTGGGTTTTACTATAGTGCAAACATAAACTAAATAATTAAAGAAAATTACTAGTTAATATTACTTAAATGCTGAAAAAATTGTCTGAAGTATTTGTTGTTTATATGATGTTAGCCAACTTAATTTTGCTTTATTTCATGTTCATAGCACCTAGAGGCAGTGATCAGGGCACAAATTCCTAGTATCACCTCGCTGATAAATAAAACAATTGATGAGCTGGAATCAGAGATGGACCATCTAGGAAGGCCTATTGCTGTTGATGCAGGAGTAAGTTAAACTTTTCTACCAGGTGCTTAAGAACACCAAGATGATTTGTGAGGTTAACCTCAAAATCTACTGGATTGTCTTCGAATGACAAATTTAAGCTGCTCTATTTGATGACTGATGCAGTTAAATGACAAATCTTTAATTTACTAATTTCTAAGTTTCTTAGTACAAAATCAAGTGGTCAAAACAAAAACAAAAAAGATGTAAATGAGCACAATAAAATGAACTTCTAAGCTTCCATTTTTTGACTGCTTGGCTTTACAGTAAATAAATTAAAAGATTGACAAGTATGCACTATGCATCAAATGAGTTGGTCTGAATGGCCTAAACTTGTCATTTGAAGTTGATCCGAGAAATTTTGAACTGAAGCTTACAAACCAACCTTGTGAGTTTAAGCTCATAGTAGCTTTATCTATATCTTCTTATTTTGTGTGATATTATTTTGGATTATAATAACTTCATTCTCAATTTGCTTAAATTGGCATGCTAATAGGCTCAACTGTACACGATTCTGGAGCTTTGCCGTGCCTTCGACAAGATTTTTAAGGAGCACCTTGATGGAGGGTAATTCCAATAATTTCTTCCTTCCAACCTCATGCATTTTACTGACTGAACTGGTTGTTACATGTTGCATACACCTGTTCCAGTTCTTTTTTTTCAAAAGAAAGATTCTCTTATTATAGAGTTGGTTTTTTTGGCATATACACCTTTTTGGGTGTGTTTGAAAGCTCAATTTAGAAAGAACATTGTAGAAAGAGCCACACTACCTAGTATTTGTTAAGGTCACATAGCTCGTCTGCGTAACCTTAATACTGTCAACGTTTAACTCTAGGTTTTTTATGTGGTACTTTCTGCTAAGTGAACAATATTGGCATGATATATAGGCGGCCAGGAGGTGACCGAATTTATGGGGTCTTTGATAACCAGCTTCCTGCTGCTTTGAGAAAACTCCCATTCGACAGGCACCTGTCATTACAAAATGTCAGGAAAGTTGTATCTGAGGCAGATGGATACCAGCCCCATTTAATTGCTCCTGAGCAAGGTTATCGCCGCCTCATTGAAAGTGCTCTTAATTACTTCAGAGGCCCTGCAGAAGCTTCTGTTGATGCTGTTAGTCTCTCTCCGTGTCTCTCCCCCTGGTCCCACTCCCAATGCACATGTGCACACTCACATAATACCTTACTTCCCTTTTTTTTTTCCTTCTAATTTATGACTTATCTCTGTTTTTTTCCTCTTTAATGTCAGGTCCACTATGTTTTGAAGGAACTAGTCAGAAAGTCAATAGCAGAGACTCAGGTTGGTTCTTGTAATTTCAATCTCCTGTATAGCTCTCCTAGAAGTTTTATTCTAAGTTGTGTGCTTATCCTGATATAAGGCTATGTACCTGGTATATGATTGATGTTACAGGATCAAATTGGCTGCATGCCTTATGTAAATCAGGTTGCTTGCTAGCATAATATCTTCCTAGTATATACTATTAATGTGTCTTTTCATCTTTGAGTATCAATTAAACAGTCTAATCTCACTCCACATGATTACATTTCAGGAGCTGAAACGATTTCCAACCTTGCAAAGTGAGCTTGCTGCTGCCTCATACCACTCCTTAGAAAAGTTCCGTGAAGAGAGCCGAAAGACAACAGTACGGCTTGTTGACATGGAGGCCTCTTACCTAACTGTGGAATTTTTCAGGAAGCTTCCACAAGAAGTGGAGAAGGTAGGGTCTGATGCACGTGGGTCCACTGCTGCTAACTCCAATAACAGTGCCCCTACCATGGATCGGTACAGTGAGGCTCACTTCAGGAGAATAGCCTCAAATGTGTCATCTTATATTGGGATGGTTGCAGAGACTCTTAAGAATACTATACCGAAGGCTGTGGTCCATTGCCAGGTCAGAGAGGCAAAACGGTCTTTGCTCACCTACTTTTACACGCAAGTAGGGAGAAAGGAGGTACAAAATTTCAGAACCTTTCTGTTTATAGCTTGCTAGTACTGCTGTTTAACATCAATTGAGCTGGTTTGTCTGCTATTGTAGACTTTTAGGTTTAGAATTAAACCAAATTAAAGCCCCAAAGTTTGACCACTAAACCACTATAGCTGAGGTTTGAGTTGACGTGTCTTGTATTCTCAAAATTGAAGTGTCGCTGCCCTTTGCCTTATCCAACATTTTCAAACTTAGTTATTGAATACTTCATGCCCATAATCCGACCGTATAATTAATCCTTAAATTGTCCTTTGATCAAAGAAGAATTTTATAATTTATCAAATATAGTAGAGGCACAAGTCTAACTAGGCTGTGCAAGTTCTTAAAAACAATTAATTCATTTTTTTATTTTTCTGCAAAAATTTAGGCGAAGCAGTTAGCTCAGATGTTGGATGAAGATCCTGCCTTGATGGAGAGGAGACAACAATGTTCAAAGAGGCTGGAGCTGTACAAGTCAGCTAGAGACGAGATAGAGGCTGTCTCATGGGCCTGACAAGAGATTGTGAAATTGATCATGGTTCAGGCTTCATGTCACCTCTGTTGTATTATAGTATGTGTAACCACTTTGGTTATTACATCTTGGTTGTTATGTCATTATGTCAGTGTGAGACCTTTCCAGATTGCTACTTACCTTATCCTCTAATTTATATTTATTCTTTGTTTGTGAAAATTCATTTGTATTCTTGTCACTGATACCTACCTATATATTTATTAGTTTAAATTATTATATTATTTTCTTTTTGTATGACTATTTTATTGGCTTAACACCTCTACGGGTTTACTCAAATTCAGTTAATCAATCACGTCTCGAAACGATACCAGACTTGGACAAAGAAAGCCAATTTGCGGAGTTCTGCAATATAATCATGATTTGTTCTCTTTCAGAAAGTAGAAAAAGCATTCTGCAAATATTGCAGTTTCTGCGGGGCAAAAGCGTTCTCCATTGCACAACGCCAGCCTTATCTTTTAACAGTTTTGACTACTTTTGGGTACGATTTAATTCAAGTAAAAGCAATTTACTCGTTGGAGACTCTTTAAGGCTGCAAATTCTGACGACAAAGTTCCATGCAGGAATCCAAAAGTTTTACCAGGCTTGTTGGACCAAAATGCTAGCCTAATTAATTAGCTCTAAGTCGACCAGTACTAATTACTAGTTAAGTACCAGTCCAAATTACTCGCCTCACCCATCTCCATTTCGTTATCGCCTACCAACCAGACAATAAAACATAAAAGCCCGAACAATACCTCGCCTTTTTAAGTCTGCTGACTCCTTGGTCTCCGCTTGTTATTCATGGATCAACCACACAAACCACTAAAGAAAACAACCTCTAACCACAAGTCGATCTTTCTTACTCATTATCATCTATGAAGTGCAAGCTCCACCCCTTCCACAACGGCGTCGGTGTGTGCGCTGCATGCCTCCATGACCGCCTCCGGTCCCTCATCCCTACAGACAAGCACCCGCCAAGCCATAAACCCGATAGCACTTCCTCTCCACCAACTCTCTCTGCTTCAACCCCACCGCCGCCGGTTCTCTTTCCCCGATCTGTGTCTCCTTATGTCCCTGCCTCATCTCGAAAAAGAACATTACATTTCTTCCATACACCTCAGGCTGGCCCCGCCACCACTTACACAACTGAGAAGGGATCACGTGGAGGGAAGGTCAAGTTCTCCTTCCTGTATTCACTTTTGGGCCTCTTTTCGAAAGATAAAGTGCGAATGAACTCTTCAAGTCCACGATGGATGCACCGTTTGATGCGACGTGGTAGGAGAAGGAAGTGCCATGTGGATGATGTGCAGTCAGCAAGGAAGTGTCCTGCCGGAGCAGCCATGTCAGCTGGTCATAACTTGTCGTGGAAACTGGCGGATACAGGTAGATTTCAGTAAATTAGAAGGCTTTCATTTTTTTGTTTTATATTTCTTTTTGTTTGGTTATTTATTACTTTTTTCGGCATATTAACTCTGGAAATGAAATTGTTGTTATATATACTAAATCAGTTTGTAATGAAGATTTTCTTTCCTTACGAAGAGTTGTATTATTATGAAGAAGTGAATATATCGCAATAGGAACTCTTTTTCCTTGTATTTTCTATTTTTTTTTACTTGTTAAAATCAGTTAGATGATACGAAAATTACAAAATTAAATGTTGTCCCTTTCAAGAAAAATCAAGGGATGGAAATCAATTTCAAGGCGCCCTTCTTCCGTGTACACATATGATTATTTACTTCAAGAGCTTCAAATTTTTGTGTAAAAAAATGTAATTCGATGTATTAAGACAAATTTGGGATTTAACAAAAAGAGAGAGAGAGAGAGAGAGAGACACGATGATAAATCGACAATAAATAATGATCAGACATATACCTTAGCATTTGCTTGTACCCTATAATAATTTATTTAGTGCATGAGTGCATGTCATTTTCTGAGCACTTGGACTCATAGTGGGAGTCTGAGAAAGATGGTGGCGTCAGAGCCAAAACAAGGAGAGCGAATTAGTCGGTCAAATATTTTATTACTTTTTTGGTAATTAAAGAGAAATTTTTGTTTAAAATTTTCCTTTGTCTTTTTCTTTTTAGCAATATTCTTTTTAGCAATACAAGTGCTTTGTATTTGCAACGTAATGTGATCTGTCCTAACTAAACATCACATGGCCCTTTGGAATCAGTCCTTAATTTGGCGCCATTCAAGCGGCTAATTATGTGTGTTTTGGGCTTATATAAATTTACCCTCCTTAATTGGGTTTTGTGATTCCTCTTGTGGAAAGAAGATTACCAATTATTAGCTAATAAGTTTTGACTACAACTAAGTGAGTGGACCTTTCAAAAATTTTAAGCAAATTATTTAATACGTCTCTACTCTCTAGTCGATTCACCTTCAATTGGACCTTTTGTGCTCATCTACTATGTGGAGATCCAGTCGCTTGTGTACGGATGTCCTGGACTCGTATGTTGTCAAACTTATCATATGTAGGGTTAAGTCATTCATAATGATATTGACACAATTAAAAGTGCATACTTGTCATGAAAGAGTGATGATGTTAACGTTTGTAGTTTGTACCTTAAGTCTCTTGTTGCTGTTGGTTGGTGACCTATATGCATTCTTATCAGTGATTTTATTACGCTTGTGATTTACTAACTTATCTGCACAGTGCCATGTTTACACGATCTTAAAAATTTATAGGAGCGACAATAAATTGGAAGTGCGGACACATGTGCAAACATCACGTGGCCTTTAAGAATGATCATTCATCAAATTTATCAAATGATCTTATGCAATAGGGTGTTCCAAATGTATTGCTCCATGTCTGTCTGGCTCAAGCACGAATGTGTCTGTCACAAATGTTATGCCAATTTGTATCAGAAATATGATCCATAAAATAGAAAAAGAATATGGAAAAAATATGTTAGTTTCGAAATGAAATAGAAAATAAATAATTAACTATCGGTTAGGTTTTAGTTATATCACGGTTACGTCATGCTGTGTCAAAAATTTCAATCTATAAATTAATGTATCGTACGTCTAATTAAAGACACAATATATACATGAATATGTCATCCCAAAATATATATATTGCGTACTTGTCGCGCAACTATGTTTATACTCAGATGCATGTAAACCGTAATATATCAGTTGCGCCGTTTCAAAAATGAATAAACTAGCTGTGTTAAGTATTCTACTTCACTGCGTACACACAGACAGAGCCAAAGAAAAAAAAAAAATCAGATGAGGTCATATATCATATATCAATACAATGATCATATCAAACTTATTATATTATAATTAGGCGGTCAATAATTGAACAAATTTTGTAAATTACAGGGGTCATATGTAATTAGTTTAAGAAAAATGCATATGTAACATAAAAAGGAGTATACACATAAATGTATTGTTTAATTAAAAAATATATATACGGGGACATTGTCCCATTCTCAACTACTACATCCACCCGTGTACATGATTCTTTGAACCAAGGATGCCGATAAGCAACATGCGTGTGCGACACTGCTGGCATTCATGCACTTGAACATAGAAGATCAACACTAATAGATAAGTGACACCTGGACTGGGTTCCTTCCAACAATTGCACTCACCCAAGCAGAAAATGCCTGACCAGACCATCCCTGTTAAGCTTCCCCTGTTGTTTTCTAACACCGACTGTGTTTAGCAAATAGTCAAGTTTAACGGCCAGTTAGATTGTGAGAATCTTCAATCAGGTGAGCTGGTTCTTCAATTTAGTCCATCTTTTCTCTGTCTGACTTTTCCAAAAAAGAACCCATTAAAATGGGCTCTGTTACTGTCAAAGAAATTCATGAAATAACTATTTTTCGGTGTCAGGGCTTGGTTCAATCAATTGAGAATTAAAATCGAGTGAATGTAATTTAACAATTTACAGTTCAATTTTTTTTTCAATATTTAGATTATGGGAATGAACTCATAAATTTTCTTATTATATATCCATCCATCATATTAAATCTCCTTCAATTATGCAGAGGCTGCAGTTCCTTGTTTCCTCTCAGAAATCCAGCTGCCTCTGATTTGTACATAACCATAGCGGTGGTGTGATTTCATGGGATTTATCTATAATTTGATACAAAACCATTCCATCAAGCCGAAATAATTTTCCATTTTTATTTTATTTTATAAAATATTTTTTCTTATGTTGCAAAAGTAGTGTTAAAATCACAGCGCCATTACATTATATAAGAAATAATTTTGCATTCAAATACCATCTCGATTCCATGAATAAATACGCTGTAACAATATATCAGGCATCGACTTATTATAATATCAATTGAAAACTACAAAAATAAAGGGGTTTTAGCTAAGATGTGATCTTTACTAGAAAACATTTAGCTTCAGATTTGTCGTATCAAAACAAAAGTTAATAATAAAATAGTCAATTTCCTTCTAATATTTCATGGCATGATGGAAGTACATGGATAAAAAGGTTCTTCGTACAGCGCAACAAACAAGCCCAAGCCAACGAAAATTAAGCTCCATTTCCAACAAATTACAAACAGACGGTTAAAACTGGCATGGTTCCAGCATGAGTTACCATTGCAAAAGCACAAAGCATGATACCAATATAAACAAGACAATTACATAATCACTCAGGGTCAGGGACCACAAAATATAAACAAGACAAAAAGAACATAAGTGCGGCTCACATACTTTACAATATTTCCTTGACCAAAGCAAAGTCAAAAGCAGTAATACTCGGGTGAAGCAAAAAAACATATTGCATTATATTACTCGTAGCAACACGTATGCTCAGTCCCCTTAATATCCTCGATTGTTCTTGCAGACCCAAAAACACATGGCACCAACCCAATCTAAATTTAACTTTTGCCTCAATGACTAGAATTAGGAATAAAAAAAAGAAAACATCAACAAATACTAACATATAGCCAACATCTTACAAGTTCTAAAACAAATGCTAACAAACAGGCACATGGCTTTCTCAACCACAGTAAAACTCTACTGATCAAACACTTCTCTACGAACTATCAACATGATCTGGGTTGAAGGTGTATACTTGATATGATTTTATTTTCTTTATTTCTCGTCTCCTTCAACAGCTGCAGCCACCAGCCTGTTGTGGAGAGCCAGCGTTGGCATTGGAGGCCTTGAGGTTAACATCAACCATATCCTCTTGCTTTGTTGAAGTCAGAGTCTCCATCCCAGGTAGAGCTGCCGCTATTTTCCTGAATAGTGCCTGCACTTCACAGCACAAATCACGTTAGTGTTGTTTCTTTATTTTTTTCCCCCAAAAAACAATATACGCAGAAAGAACCTTCACATCAGAGTAGCTGTGTGATCAGGTACCACTCATATTAAGTATACACAACAAAATGTGTGCGGTTTTCTTATCACGCCACTTCAATTTCAGATTGAAATGGATTCTTATCTTAAATTGTACTTGATCTAAATTTAAGTGGAGAATAGGATGTATCAACAATTAAATTTATAATATTCAAGTGAAAATAATATTTGAAATTAAATCAAAGTTAATATTTGCAAATATAAATACCATACTTTAGGAGTTATCAATACGATATCATCATTAAAAAGAAATTGAGATTTCGTGCTTGATTTGCTGTTCATTTGATGATTTGAACATTTCGATAATCTGATTGCAAAGGCAATATAAATTCATATTTAAAACTCTCAATATTTGATAATTAAGCTAATATTTCTATTAATAAGTTTCTCTAAACTTTTTTTGGGATTTTAAAGCTTTTTAGAGTGAATTTGAGATATACTGTCAAGATTTGTCAAGTAACTTTATTGTCAAAAGACTCTATTTGGTTCAGTCTGTTGCTAATCAAAGATAGTCCAGTTGGTCTATTGGTGATAGTCAGTTGTTCAATGAAGAAATATCTCCGAATTCACCAACTAGCTAATATAAACCATGAATTGATTCATAAAATGGAAAAGGCCCTTCAGCCCGATTTTAGGAACATACCAAAAGTCAAGAGAAACAAAATGAAAAGAAATTAACAGAAATTTTGGTCAAGCTAAACGAGAGTTTTTGTTTCAGTTCATCTCTGCATGATTTTTAGAACTATAAAAAATTCAGTGATCAAACTTGATGCATTGATAAAGCCAATTCTTGCTAAAAGAGAGACCCATAGAACCATATCCTTAGTATCACAACAATAGCTCATACTGGCAACTGAAATTTCTGCATATTACAATAAAGCAGTATAGCAAAAGAAAATCCTTCGAAGCATCTTAGAGAGAAAAACAAACCTTGATATTGAACCCAGCTTTTGCACTAGTCTCGATAAACATCACACCTAGCTCCTGTGCTTTCGCTTCTCCTTCCTCTATGGATACTTGCCTTTTTTACATCACAGTATCAAAATTTCATTTATTTGTCAGATTAAAGACAAGCTTGGTTGCACATTTGAGGCTAAACTGATCTTAAAATGAACACACATATGGTTACTGGTGGTAAATTGGTGTTCAATTTAACATCCAGGAAATTATCCACATAAAATAAAATCAGTGCCAGGTACTATTGTAAAGGAGAAAAATGTAGAATGAAAATTAAGGTACCTCTTGTCAACAAGGTCAGTCTTGTTACCAACAAGAACAATAATGACATCACTGCCCCTCTCTGTGCGAACCTCTTCAATCCACTTTGATGTGTTTAGAAATGATTGTCTGCCTGTCCCAATGTATGAAAATAAAATTAAATAGGAAATTTCCTCATAAAAAGTACAGAGAGCCAGCTGAAATATTGGCACTTATAACAACCAAAGATGAGAAATTTAAGATACCATGTGATCTTCTTATAAGATAACTTAAGTTTGTTTGGTTTAAATTAGGTTATATGAAGGAACCAGTTCTTTATTAAGGCTTCAGCAGAAATACAACAACTCTACTGCAGGTAATGTGCTCTAACAATTGGCTATAGATATATGATGATAAAATAACATACTGGCGACATCATAAACAATAACAGCAACTGAAGAGTCACGGATGTAGCTCGGAATAAGACTCCTAAATCTCTCTTGTCCAGCTGTATCCCTGTAATTGAAAATTAATCACTAATAAGAACAAGAAAAAGAGGCATGAAGACAGCTGATGAAGAAAAATAGAAAAAATAAATAAATGAGAAACGAGGCAGCATATTACTTTTAGGGTAATAATTAATTTGCACTAATCATGACATCACAGTCTGGTCTAGAAACATCATATAGTGTATTGTTTTACATTTCAGTCTAAAGTGATTGATCAAAGTTTATGCTTTGGCCACTGCATAATTGAGCTTTAAACATCTAATTCTAGCTGAATATGGATTTTGTACCAGAAATACCAAACAATATGTTTAAGTGCTTGATACTGCAATTTGGCTGAAAATGATCTATGAGATTCAGCCCCGACAATTACTTCTAACAGTATAGTTTAATGAACTAAAAAGGATATGTTGTTGTACTTATTCTCATTTGTTTACTATACTCTGAATATTATTCAGATCCATATGCACAAATAAAAGTCAAGGGGAATATAAAATGGTCTTAGTTAGCTCACATAAGCATATAATATGCAAGGTACTGAAACCTACCAAAGCTGTAGCCTCACTGTACGGTCCTCCAAGTACATTGTCTTTGAGAGAAAATCAATACCAATGGTAGCCTATAAATTTAATTTAAAAAATATTTCCAATTAGAATAGGTAAAAGGAAGTATGTTCTATATTCCAAGCCATGAAGAAATTAATTAAAAAATGATTATCTTTTGTTATCCTAAATGGATGCTGAATCATGCTTCCCCTAACTTTCTGCTTTAGTATGTTCAGAAGACTGATTAAGAGAACAGTTCAACTGAATACATGACTTCATACAAGTATCATAATCTTATCTATTACATTCACCTTAGTTTAAAAATTTATCATGGTTGATAAGGACTAAATAACACTTTCCCATGTAATAAATATGAGATAAACATGCTAAAATAGATCTCATGGCGATCAATTTCAGATCTGATGCAAATATTAATTGAAAATAAAATTAATACCAAAGAGATCTACTGGAACCAGGACCAATAAAAAATAGATCTGATCCCATCGGAGGCAGTACTAATCTATCACAAAATCGATAATAAATATATGAAATTACTACAAATCGAACAGAAAAGTGATGGATCAAACCTGATAAGTGTTGTCGAACTTGTCATACATGAACCTAGTGATGATACTCGTCTTTCCGACGGATTGATCGCCTAAGAACACCAGCTTGTACTTCGCTAAAGCAGATACTGGCGCCATGGCGATCTCAGAACGAACGAGTAGAAGCGTAGAGAGAGAGAGAGAGAGAGAGAGAGAGGTGGGGAAGAGAGCGAGTGAGCTGGGGCTTTGTCTCTCGTACAGTCGTACTCTCGTCGAATGGGGATCGGAGAAGAGAGAGAACAATAATTAATGGAATCAATTTTTATTTATTTAATTTTCTCTCTGGGGAGTCAGTGGGGTTTTTATTTTTCTTTTCTTTTTATTTGGTTTTATGAAGAAAATGGACTTGGCTTGGCTCCCACCCACAAGCATTGACCTCGAAAATAATAAATCGCATTATATTGTTCGACTTTTTTTTAATAGTAACTTCCGTTCTGTAACTTTTTTTAGACTTTTTATCTGCATTTCTTTTTATATCGTAGTGGGTTGCTTCTTCCGTTTGGATGGCTTCTTCCGGAATAAGAATAAGGAATAATCACTTTTTACCAATAAATTTATTTCTAACCATCCAAATTCTTCACAAAAGTTACACACTTCCCAATAAATTTCTTCCCTTCTTCCTTCTTCCTATCTTATTCTCAACACATCCAAACGGAGCCAGAGTGACCTTATAGCTTATACTAGTAGAAATTTTGTATTGGTTAATACGTAATACATATTTCTGACTTAGTGACTTCTGAGTTGTTGGTGAACTGATGCTTGAGCAAATATTTTTCTCTTGTAGTTTAAAGACAGGAAGTTCGAAGGACAAAAGTGGAAAAAAGCTTTGATGAAAATGTCTTTTACACGGAATTTATTTCAATTGAATTGATTTATCAGAAGTTTGTTAGATTTTTCTTACATCGAAATTCCAACCAAATGACACTAAATTTGTTTATTTTGATAAAAAAAATTTTTAATGAAATGAAATCCCATGTTAAAGAAAAAAAAATAATAAAATATTGATCATGCCTAAATAGCTTATCTTTCGGTGCCAGCGAAACTTGATCTCGTTCTCTCTGACAAAAAACCACAACGCTACTAACTATGTTCGATTTTCAAGTTTTATATTTCGACAAAAAAGTCAACAGAATAGAAATTGTTTTCTATGTAGTGCAAAAATAAAAATTGTGTATGGAATTCATTGGGTAACTATGAACTACAAAATCTATAATTTTTTTTTTTATTTTAGATATATTGTAGAGAAAATTGATGGAATTTGAAAATTGTTTATTTATTGATTAAGTAATGACAAAATCATGTTAATTTTTTCCTTTTTTGTTCTGTGAATGGTTTATTAACGTTTACATTATACTAAATTTTATGTAAAATATATCTAACTTATTGAAAAATATCAACATTACTTTTTCATTTTGATCATACCTAAATTTTTTTAAGCAAATGAATTTTTATTTAGTTTGATATGTTTTTATTCTTTTTCTAGCCGCCCTCAAACGACTAGGAATTTTTGATGTAGTAACAAAATTTTCTCTAGACTTGCTTCGTTTATTATACATTTTTCCTCGAAATATTATGTAATAGACTAAAGTTTCCAAACGGACTTACGTGATTGATTCATAATTAAAAAAATAAAACGGTCTAAATTTCGACGCATACAAAAAATATATAATCCACTACATAATTTACATTTTGTTTTAATCTCTTTCACTTGGTATTCTATCTTTCTTATTATTCAGAACTGTCGTTCTATGACAAAATTATTAATGGAAAGAAAATTACGTCATGTTCCTTTATTCCTTTCAGAATAATTCAATTTTTATAAGTGAAGATGACGAGGTTCTGATAATTAAATTTCATTTTTTAAATAATTTTATTAAAACAAACCCTCCTCTCTCTACAAATCTACAACCCTTCTTGGACCTCCTAAAACCCCAACGCATCACTCCAATGCCTCGCCTGAACCCTTCTACTCTCCTCCGTCGCCTCCCTTTTTACCTCCGTCAATTCTCCTCTCTTCCGCTCCCTTCCCCACCCCTCCATTCCCACTCCTATTCACACCCGTCCCCGTCCCGCCCGGATCCGTTCGAGCCGTCAACCCGCTCTCATCCCTCCCGCTCCACCTTAACCTTCACTGCAGACCCCTTCGACCCGTCAACCCTCTTAAAAGAAGATCCGATTTCCCTCTGTGCCTCCCTCTGGCTCTCCTCCTTTCGCGAACCTTCCACCACTCCTCCCCTATCTTCTTACCTCTCTCGTCTTGAGCTATGGCTTCTTGCTTACCAGAAAGCCTATGCCGATGATACCGGGTCGTACTTGCCCCGTTCCAATATACCTGCATCCACTATCCATTCCCTTCTCTCCCTCCGCAATGCGGTGCTAGACGGGCAGTTTAAATGGGGTAACCGGCTTACGCCCTTCATCCGTTCGCCCCGTGACCCGACTGACCCGGCAACTCTCTCTAAGCGAAAGCTCAAGGCTTTCCTGACAGCACCGGGCCCACCGCCATTTCAAGACAAGATTGTGCATGAGGTACTGTTGCTGATCCTTGAACCTGTTTTTGAATCCCGATTTTCGTCAAAGTCCTTTGCTTTTCGACCTGGCCGTACCGCCCATACCGCCATCCGTACCATTCGTCGTTCCTTTGCTGGGTATCTCTGGTACCTTAAAGGAGACTTGAGCACACTATTTGATTGTCCGAAAATCAACCTGGTATTGAATGCACTGATTCGTGAAATTCGAGATAAAAAGATAGTGGACTTAATCCGGGCAGCACTTCTCACGCCCCTCATAACAGCAAACCCAATGGATGAAGCTTTGAAGAAAAAGAAGAAGAGCAGAAAATACCAGAAGAAACGGGTTTTGGCAGAAGATGAGCCAAAACCCGACCCGTATTGGCTGCAGACCTTCTTTGGGTTTGCACCGGAAGAAGCACGAAAGCAACCTGATTGGGGACATTGCGGAGTTCTTAGCCCTCTTTTAGCTAACATATGCCTAGATGAATTGGATAAATGGATGGAAGAGAGAATAACTGAATTCTATAAACCTTCTAACACTGACACATGGGACCGGGAGCAAGCAAACGTCTCCTGGCCTGAGTTTTTGCCAACTACTGGACCTGACAAAACTCGCAAGATGGATTATATACGGTTTGGTGCCCACTTTTTAATAGGAGTTCGTGGACCACGTGCTGATGCTGCTGTACTGAGGAAGCAATTGATTGAATTTTGTGACACAAGGTTTCAACTTAAACTCGATAATGAATCTCTCCCCATAGAACATATAACAAAAGGAATTATGTTTCTGGATCATGTTTTGTGTCGCCGGGTCGTGTACCCTACACTGCGCTACACAGCTTCAGGAGGAAAAATTATTAGCGAGAAAGGAGTTGGCACTCTCTTGGAGTTTCGCAAATTGGAGTTTCTGAAGGGTGACCGTGAACCTGATCCACAACCATGCTTTCGTATGTTCCATGCCACGCAGGCCCACACCAATTTACAAATGAACAAGTTCTTGTTAACTATGGCAGAGTGGTATCGGTATGCTGATAACCGAAAGAAGGTGGTAAATTTTTGCTCGTATATTATTCGTGGGTCTTTAGCAAAGCTCTATGCAGCAAAATACAAGTTGAGATCAAGAGCTAAAGTGTACAAGATAGCTTCTAGGAATCTCAGTCGTCCACTGAAGGAGAAAAAGGGGCAGTCGCCAGAGTACCACAATTTGCTCAGAATGGGTTTGGTGGATTCAATAGATGGATTGCACTATACTCGCTTGTCAATGGTGCCTGAACCTGATTACACACCCTTCCCTGGAGGATGGCAGCCTGATCATGAACGGGTTTTGGTAGAGTATATCAAATTAACTGATGCGAATACGCTTGAGGAATTGCGATGTGTAATTAAAGATGAAGGGCTTATAACCCCGCAAGATTCAGTTTCAATGCTTGTTTGGAGTTATAAGAAAAATGCTTACATGTTCCCATCTTTGGAGGAGAGTGATTTGGATGAAGCTGAAGAAGAGAATTTGGTATCAAGTGCCGAGAAACTCAGAGAGGATTTGCGTTTGTTGGGGCCATATAATCAAAGGAGTGGTGAAGGACCCTAGTTAGATAGTTTGAGGATTGTTCTTGTGAATTGTAGAATTTAATTATTCGACGCTCCTGGAGGATCCACAAGGGTTACCCGGTGAGATTGTTTTGCAAAACATGTATATTCAAAATTTATTTCATGTACATGCACCCTTTTGTCAAGGTGCTCGAGTGTAATTTTTGAGGTGCAACCGTACAGCGATTATTTCTTTTTTCCCTTATTTGGGTGAAGTTAAGATGGAGGAAATCATAGATCATGTATTTGTTGTTTTTTTTTTTAAATTCATATTGCAATTTGATTGCAGATTACAACAATATAGAGAAGTCACTACCTACATGAGAGAGGATTATGTATTTTTTTTAAATTTCAAATTTTGTTGAATTAGGATATTACTCTAATACCTGACTCCTTATATTGCTAGTAAGTAGTAGTCCAGAACCTTGAGTAAATGTTGTTAACAGATGATAACATCCTCTTATTAGAAAAAGGAGGAAGATACCGCTCACAAAAATTTCTCTTCGGTTACAACATTACACATTAGATTTCCAAGAATATCTTTTTGTGAGAGCAGGCATGTGTCTGATTCATCCAGTTAACACGCGAGCATTTAATTATATAAGCTAATTTACATACAGATCCTATTCCTACCATTGATCAGCTTCTACAATTATACTACATATTTCTACAGCACCTCATTCTCTTAACACCTCTATAACATTAACACCGTTATTTTTCCCCGCAACAAAGAACCTCTGCTACAAAAAGACTCGAAATTTGAGCAAAACAGCTCCAAAATTGTTTGGCGAATGTTTCAAGATACCTCAGGGCGGATAACTCTGCGTGGAAGTCCACAGTATCATTAAAAAATGAGGAAATAAATCAAACAAATGCTAACATAATAAGAAATAACCATACGTCCATACCTCCCCACTTGCGATAATTCAGGTTCCTCTAGAAGCAAGTGTTGCAGCTCTTCCCTTTCATCACTGCAACCAACAAAATATTAACACCATGCCAAAAAAACTTAAACAGCATACCTTTGAAGGTTCATATAGCTAGTCCAAATTGGATTGATCAGTTCAGGATAATCTTATGTTTTCAGTATTTCATTTGAACATACTGTTAGCAGAATAAGAAACTGATCTGGCCCCTGGCATTTATACACTTCAGTTTAAGTATGGTACAGGACAAACTACCCTGAATCAAGAACAAGAACTATTGCAAAACAATATAGTAACTACAGTCCACATAATACTCTTGGATCAGAAAACAAACAGAGGTTGAACTCGTACAGAGGAGCTATATAACTTACCTATAATCAAGCACTAGTAGCTTATGATGAATCATCAAATCGGAGCCAACATAGGAAATTACAAGATTGCCAGCATCTGGGTGGGGCCAACTTCTAGAAGTTGGGAATCTCAGCAGAAATGTCCCCGGCTTCTCAGGCCCTTTTGGGCCTCGGAGGGCATTTTCGGCTTCTTCCATTGTGATAAACCCTTCTATCCATCTTGGAACCAGACATTCCCATAATTTGTTTATTCTCTCTCTTGCCAATGTAAGAGCGACTGGATACATCCAATACCACAATCTTTCAAAGTCCTCTCTCCCGAATTCTTCACTACAGCCAGCTATTCCTCTTAAAACCTCTATGTCCTGAATTGCGAAAAATAATTAAGACTTCTAATTTTGGAGATGGGATTTACACCTTGCTGAATGAAATCTGTTTTTCAATTTTTTGGGATTGGTAATAAACAATATGATGTTGCAAGATACTGAATTTGAAAGGATTCAATTGATTCCTGAAACATTACTACAGTTGCAATAATTTCTGTCATAATAGTAGTCTGGAGCATAATTAGGAATAACTGAGTCCTACTTTCCAATTTTCTTCATTGTTTATTGGGTTTTCTTTTTGTTGGTTCTTCTATGCACTAGACTTGTGCCTGCAAAAGGGCATTCCTGTAATATTCAAGCCAGAGAGTTAATAAATTACTTAAAAGTAAGTTTTTAGCATCTTTATTTCTCTGATTTAACTTGCTTCAATCTTAATTTCCTTCTTCTTTGCTATCATTTGTAAACCATGCCAAAATTGGCACCGTCACAATATATTTGTAGACTAAAATTAGCAGTATCCAAAACTAAAATAAGAAATATGCATGATTAGAGAAAAGAAATAAATAATGAATAACCTGTCCTGACAAACCCCTGTTGGATGAATTGGAGATGCACATGAATTTCTTAACTATCTCTGGAATTGCACATGACCAAAGCACACGAGTTTTGTTGAATGAGATTGACGTCCATGTTTCATCCCCTTCTTCAATCAGTTTCTTTGCCATTAATATTTGATTTCTAATAGCAATGGGAACAGGTATGAGAGAAATAAATAAATAAATAAAATAAGATAACTGTGTGTAAATTTATGCTGGTTTGGCTTTTATTGGGGATGTACTTTGGCTCCTCATTGTTCAATAACCATTGATTTACCCCAATTAATCCTTGAGTTACCTTCTGTTGACAGATTGTGTCTCGAGTAAACCTCCGCTGTTCAAATATGCCTTACTTTAACCCAATTTTTTTAAAATGAACACCATGTTTCCTCAATTAACCGTCAATTTTGTAATAAGACCACAACTAAATCCTAGTTGTGGTGCAAGCAGTTGCAAAGTCAAGAAATGAAAGGAAGCTACTAATTAACTGCAACAATGAAGTAAAGTACCAAAAAAGGCCAAAAAAAAAAATCGATCAAAAGCAAAAGAAAAATGGGATAGATTCAAATAACCGGCATAATTCAGATTTATTTTTCCTGATAGGAAAAATCATCCATGAAAAAGAAGAAAAGATTTGTTATTTATGGTCCAAAATTTATCCACTCCCATTATTCCACAAGGAAACAAGGGTTATGTTGAATATCAAGGATTCAGTCTCACCAATATATAGAGAGGCTTACTTCCCTTTTCGAATTGCACAAAAAAGATTTATTATGGGAAAGGGTTGTTGACAAACGATACTATATAAACACTCTTATATTACTATTCAACTATACTAATACAACACACACATTACTAACACACACATAAATATACTAGCTTATATCTATTTTGGTGCGCACACCTATATGCAACACCACACTCCTATTTATACAAGCTATATGTCGGTGGAGAAGTTTCAAGATTTGATAATAGGAATTTCTAGACATCCTTACTGACTCAATTAAAGTCGGTTCATTGTCTCCAGAATTTACTTCACATGTGAAGGTCATCATAGAAAATTCTAGATCGTTCATGTAAGGGAATTTATGGGCTGGGCTTTTTGGGCTATAGTCGGTGATGAATTCAACAAGGGGTCTATGAAAAATTCTGGGAAAATGCCAACGGTTGCTGGCATATTTGTCAAAGAAAAATCGAATTAAAAGGCTAAACTGGTATCACTGCCACACCAGCTCGCAAACCAGACATTGTCACTGGACTGAATTCGGTCATGGTGTCTTTGGCAGAAAGGCTTTAGAAAACAATGAAAGAAAAAGGAACTTAAATTTACAGAAATGCAGAGGTCATCAATTCATGTACCTGTGGTGGGAGCACCCAGTGTAGAGCCCGACCCCCTTTGCAAAATCTGCCATGTCATCATTAGATGCTGTTGATAAGGCTTCTCTCAGAATAACTGACCTCTCCAACATGCCTTCTAAGCAATACCTGAACACCAGTGCATCATCAAGAGTTCTGGCCGCACCAAAACTTGTTGCTTCCAAGGCTTCTCTCAGCATTGTGGCTTTGTTTGCACCATCACTATCTGAGCCTGAAAGCGGGTTGCTTTCGGCTTCTTCAGCATTGCTTGACGTTCCATTCAATACCTTATGATTCAAAACTAACAGGCATAAGAATACATAAATTGAACATTAACAAACAACAGCATGCCAAACTCAATGGAAAAAAGATGTTAATAAATAAAACAAAAAAAGAACAAAATGGAGTTGGTCTTAAAATCAGACCAGCATCAGCACATTATCATGTTTGACCATGATGTACTAAGGTTGTTTGTGCCACCTGCTTATAAAGAACTGGCACAAGCTAAACTTCACCATAGTAATGTAATCATAAAATGACCTATTTAGGATCAGATAACCCCCTTGGTTAAGTGAGATTAATATATCATGGCACCAACTCAAAGGCACCTTTACAGTGGCCCTTAAATGCTAATAATGTTAGACATGATAAATGTTTCTTTTACCACAGGAGAGTTTTCATTTGCATCCTTTTGCTCCATTGGCATCTTGCATTCTATCTTGGGCCGTTTCTCTGGCTGGTCAAACTTCTCTGCAGCTCCATTCTGATCTCCATTCTCATGCTGATTTGGGCTATGCTGTTGATTTGGATTCTGATTTAGAGTTTGAGTCTGATTCTGAATCTCCCTACTAGCTTCTGTTTTAAGGCCACAAGTTCCTCCATTGTTATGCCCATTGCTAGTTTTCTGCAATGAGGGGTTCTCACAGGAAGGCTGAGTTGGCGAAATTTTTCTACCTGACCCGGTTGTACGTTGGTTCTGTTTACTCCTTGAAATGCAACGGATTGGCTGGGAGTACGTTTCAAGAAATGGGTATCTTTGTGTGCTAAAAGGGTAAAAGAAAACACGGAACAGCCTGTTGTCGCATTTAGATGATAACTGAAAATCAGAGGGACAAAAACGGAAAAAGGTTCAATCAAAGTATATTATGTTATTGTAATGTAAAAAACTGAAGCAATTTCTGTAAAACAGTTTTCAATTTTCCAGAAGATTCTGAGATTTTCTTTTACCGTGCATATGATGCTAGAGTAGTCTGAAAAATTTCTCAAACATTCAGGGAACAAATGTTAAATTCTATCCTCTTACATTTTTAGGTTAATTTTTGCTCTCTTTTTTTTTGCATTCTAGAGTTTATGTATCAGTATGTAGGGCATGATATGGATTATGGAACACCTGGCCAGCTTGAGAATGCTGATGGGAAACAACTCATCTCCTTTTCTTAATAAATTCTCCCTCTTTCTATGACATTACTTTTAACTTTCATGAAGCCCCAAATATTGCCTCATGCTGAAACTACCTTAGCCACTTTAAGCTTAAAGGCTGCACGGCCGCGTACAAGTGGAACCGGCCGATTAGTTGACGGGTACTCCATTCCATCACAACTAAGTAACAATGGCTCTTCACCATCATCTCTAGAGTTCTCAACAGGAGCTCCATTGTCCGCATAAACCAACGATGCCATAATCTAAAATAAAAGAGACAAATCTCTCATCAAAAAATTAAAAGGAACACTACAAAATGTAGCGTCCAATACTGAAGAGTTCGGTGGATTTCAATACAGCACAGGCAAATTGATTGATATTTCATGAATAGATTGACACTAACACTTTATAAAGAAAAGAAAAATAGATGTGGATAATTGCTTTTAGGTCAGATAAAGCTACCAACAAGACAACATACCCTCCAATGTATACTTTAGTGACACCCAAGGAGAACAATTTTCTATAAGATTTAGGTGGAACTCATGTAAAAGAGAAACCCACAAAAAGAAAAAAAAAAAATGTCCTATGAGCAAATTTGGGTAATCAGATATAAAAGGACTATAAGACAACCTCCATATCCCTGCACACAGGTTGACCAATACCGTTCAACAATAGTACCTCCAAGGAGAAATTCCTCCGGCAAGACGGCTGCATCCATAAATCAATAAAGAAACAGTTGACAATTCAGATTCTGATTCACACTCTTGAATTACATAAAAATAAAGAGAGACAGTTATCTATAAGGACCTATTAATAAAATATACTAGGCTTCAGGATGAAAGGGCCTAACCAAGGATCATGCATTACTATTACAATAGTGAAACTGCATCCAATGGTATGGCAGTGTTAACATATAGCATTTACTTTAACAGTACTATAATATTCTGTCTTAAGCTTAGCTTTTCTGGGTTTCAGGCATAAAAGGCCTGAAGCACCTGAACAAGATAAATTAAAAGCTTAACAAAATATAAAATAAACAAATGAAACAAACAGGGTTTGTATCAACTGATGTTGCGACTTGTATGGTGCACTGCCCAAGATTATGCAATTGACTTCATTAAAAAACATTAAATAATTTTACCTTTCCACCAACAATGTTCCAGACTCCGTCAGGGCCTGCTTCAACCCCATCAGGGAGTGATGAATTGTCAAGAAATAACCTCACTGGTTGGTCCTGCAATTTATTATTTCTTCAATAAATTTTGTAATAATATTGACCTTTGTAAAACCATAAATATAATTTAGATCAAGAATATCCTTAAGAGGTAGCAGTAAGATAAAAGACCAGAATAAGCTGGGTTCGCACCACTAGATTAAATCCAGCACTTTGTTGCCGAAATACAATCAAACATGCATGCTTGCCAGCATTTGAGAATATATATAGTATAAATACGTACCACCTTATTCTTGGTTAAAGAAAAGCATTTGAGGAAGCCAACCTTTGTGTATTGGCTTTTAATTGACACTGATGAAGACCAAACTTGTGAATTGTAGAAGTATCCCTCAACTTTTCCTTTGTTACCAACAAGTGTCGTGAGGTTCAGAGAATATCTTTGGTTTCTTCCATTAGACAAGGGAAGGCTCGTCCCATCTACCATGATAGCATTGATATGAAGACACATGTATCTTTGGGTGACCTGAAATTTTTTTTAAAAGAACGATGTAATTAGTGTGAGAACTAACAGCAGTGACAAATAATCACAAAAAAGAAAATGAGAAGACAATACAAGCCTTATAATATGAAAACATCAAATAATCATAGCTGTATTGTAAGTGGAAAGTATTATTATAAGAGGAAAAAAGTATTTTTTTCCTTGCCTAAGTGACTAAAAGGTGCATAGAACCTTTTGTCTCCATACCTAATATAATTTCCTTCCAGTCTCCATTCATTCCTAGGTATCTTTTGAGCTCACAGTTAAACAAGTTACTTTCAAACACTTGCTAACAACATAACAAGGGCAAGCAGGGATCTTAAAAGGACTCAGATTGTACTAATTTGTAAACAGCTGGCGACATGCTATATCATGTCTATGAAATCAAATGAAATGTCCACTCTTCCCTTATTTAATTGCATACTTGAAAGTTAAATTCAAAGGTAATGTGTAGCCACAAAAAATGGGACAAAAATGAAACAGAAGTACTAATGAAATAAAGAATAACATATCTCAAGCATACCTGACAGCCAATGTGAACCCATTTCTCTAAGGGACATGGATTGGAGGCTGACAAGTGGGTCACACCTCTCCATGGGAATAAACTGCCAGGGCATGGTGCCTCTTCATGCAAGCCCAATAATGGGAAAACAATCAATTTACTTTCTTCATTCAGTGCAACAAATGGAACATCACCTTCTACCTTTGGGTTTGTCTGAAAATGAAACCATGTGACTAGTTTAATCATTGCAAATTTTTATTTGTATAATTTGGTGTTATCTGTGGGACCATGTGGAAACATTTGAAATTCACTCTGGTTATTAAGTTGCAGTTTCTTTATAAAACCTATTAAACACAAACTGATCCAATACAATAACTTTTACCCTTTTTTATTTTGCCATTACAAAGGAGCTATTTTGAAACTTAACAAACTATAAGAAACATTAAGCAAAATGCAATGGGTGGTATTATACCAATTCAATATAATAGACTAAAGCTTCCAGCATTACAATTATACTTTTGTCATCATAAGCAATCGAAGTTCAATCAAAGAGTAAGGTTGTAAAATGGATAGATTCTTGAAGAAAGTACCAAATTAAGTGTATATACCAGAAAAAAAAAACAGTTGTACTTGAATTTCAGAAGTTCCCAATTTTTACAAAGAAAAGAGCGGGAGCAGCAAGAGCAGCTTACACTCCACCACAACCCAGAAAAGGAGGCGTGAGTTCCTTCTCTAGCTATAACAAAATCAACAAGGAAACGAAAAAGAAACCCTAAAGTAAAACAAAATTCGTAACCTGATGAAGAAGCACAGAGCAAGGTCGCGCCGAATTCGAGAGATAGATCCAGAAGCCGAGAGAAAACCCTCTTTTCTCATCTTTTTCTTCGAGAGAGACGCTTTCGAGGCTTATTTTGGCATCGCTTAGTCTGCAATACTTCTCCTCACTGTCTCGTTCGTTCCCCATGGAATGGATGGTCGCTTAGAGTTCCATAGAATGAGAAAAAATAAACAGGGAAATTGAGAAATTTCTCTTTTCTTATATTTTATCTTGGTCAGTTAACGGTCTTTACTGATTGAGAGGTTCCGACTCCTCGACTAGAGGGAGTTAGGTATTTTGTGAGAGAACCGGCCGATTGATCTGGACCGTCCATCAGGTTATATGTCGCTTTGCTTTGTCTTGTTACTAGGAAGGTTCCAAAGCCTTCTTATTTTTTCATTATTTTTTATGGGTTCCTCCGCTATATTGTTAACTTTTAAGTTTTAATGGCTCAAAAATTTGCTGAAGTGAAAGGAGTAGTCTTTGTGTACCGAATTTTTATGGGATTTTAAGCTGAAAGAATGTTTCTCCACACACTCCACATGGTTTTCATGTGCTCTCAAAAAAAAAAAAAAAAATGGTTTTGATGAGATAGTTTTGTCAATTGGGAATTTGGGATAAGACTATTGTTTTGAGTTGTATTTGTAATTTTTTTTAAATTGCTCTTTTCGGGAAAAAAAAATTCGTCAACCTAGAACTCAAATATCACAATAATTGATAAACATGATCAGCGTCAATTGCTTTCTGCACATACAAGGATTACTATATGCAATTTAATTGCATCTAACAAAATTTTTCGATAATGTGGATTATTTGGACGTTTATTTTTCAATTTTTTGACTCTTAAATCTTAATATATGAAGTTAAATTGTAATAATTTGTATAGGAAATGTAACATAAATCAAATCTAGTAAATTTATTTGTTATTCGATTTTTTTATTATTTTATTATTTATAATGTAGAAAAAAGAGAGAAAAAATAGAGAAATTTAAACTCCCCCTTATTAATTGGGAATTGTTTCATACCATTCTATTTACTCTCATTAGTCTCATCATGGTGTCTCCCTTCCTTTCCATCCGAAGACTCGCATCTCCCATCCAAGTGTATCCCTCTGACGCGCATCTCTCTCTTCTTTTCCTTCCACCATCTCCTCTCTCTTTTAGTGTCATATATATTCTCTTCCTTCTTTTCTCTTCCGCCATCTCAGCGCCATCTCCTCTCTCTCAGTGTCATCTTCTCTTTCCCATCTAGATCCGCCATACATATCCTTCTCTTTTCTCTCTCCCGACTCCAATCTTGATTTTCGGTGATGCGCCGACGATCTCATTGCCATCCTCCCTCGCTCAACCTCATCTTGGATGAATAAGAATAAGAGTTTGGATAAGAATAAGCTCCAAATTTCTAATATTCTTATGAAATCCAAACAACACAAGAATAAGAAATTTGAACTTATTCGGGTCCAAATTTCTTTTCTGACAAAACCATAAAATTTGAATAAGGAATATGGATATGTACACATTTTTAAATCCTTATTCTTATTCCTTATTTAACCCCTCATCCAAACACAAAGTCTATTATATATATAATAAAGAATCATTTTATAAGTATAAATGCTGAGTTAGATGTAACAAGAGATTATTTTATAAGTGCATTTATTATCTGATCATCTAAGGAGACACATGAGAGAAGAGAAAAGAGAGCAAAAATTAGAGGGGAGGAAGACAATAATAAAAGACAAAATTAGCTATATACCCTTCTAATTTTTTCTAATCAGCCATATACCCTTCTATTTTTAAAATTAGTGATTTACCCCTCTAATCATTATTAGTATTGTCATTTATCCTTTTCATTAATTTCAATGTTCCATTTATTTTTAAAATTTGAAAAGGGTATATGGCAATACTAATGATGATTAGAGGAGTAAATCACTAATTTTAAAAAATAGGAGGTTATATGACTAATTTTTTCATAATAAAAAAAACGTTATGCATGAGCGGCTTTTTTTTTTTCTTTACTCGAATGAGATATGGGATTGCAATTTTCATCCCGTCAAAAATTTGTCGTAAATTAGAAGGATGCTATTATTACGAAAAATCGTAAGTGCCGCCAAATTCCAAAACGAGCACTGTCAATACTCAATAACCACCAAAACTCGATATAACGGCGTACGCATAAAGTTGAATACTACTGCATTAAATTATACAAACAAACTAAAATAGTAAATTTCTTGATTAAAAAGAAACATCGAGCAATGTATCCGGCAACCGAATGGATATAATAAATGCTTTGCTTGTTTTAAGTATTCTCATCACACAACAATAATATTATTGTGCGTCCAAATATCGAGACGAGCTTTAAAAAGTATTTATATACATTGTAATTATTTAATATATTAATTTTTGTCCAAAAAGCCATAGGACTATGATCTTGTATTAATTCTTTCGCATCTTAAAATATTTGTGTCATTCTTTCCTCTCTGAATATCTAAATTTAAAGGAAGTTTATCATGCCACTTACACAAAAGTTTGTCAAGTAATATACTTTTTGCGTACAAGTTTCATTTTTTTTCAATAAGAAAAATTGTTCTTTGGTATATCCGGCAACCGAACAGTAAATTTATTTCTATCAAATATCAAATAGTACTAATTATTGATGGTCTTGGTAGATCTAAAGGTAAACTCATTTTACTAGAAATCTCAAAAGAAAAACAAGCATCGATAAGTTATCTGAAACAAAATTATTACGTACATTAGTAATGATAGAATTGAAGACAGCAATAGATTAAACTATCATCAATTTCTCATACTTAATGCAAAATCAAAATCAAGTGCCGTATCTTCCTATGTATGCTGCAATTGCATGCGCGACCCATGACACATTAGCAAACTCCGTGTCATAATGATTAAGCGAACTCCACAAGGAGGTATCAGCTCTCGCTGCATCATCACATTTTCCTGCTACTTTAAAGGCCGCATATAACACGGTCTCAGCCTTGCTGTAATTCTTGACTTTTATCGCCGTAACCGCACCTTTCAGCATAGGTACAACATCTGTGTACAACTTCAGACATGTTTTCAAGACTTTTTGTTGGTTGATGTCTGACGAGGCTTTTGATAGCAGCTGTTGTATATCAGCTGCTATTGATGTTGCCTTTGCAGCCGTAACCTTGGCTGCGATGATGCCGAGGCCATTTAGGTCTGTGGTGCTGCTCCGAGGGTGAGAATCGAGGACAGAATGGCAGAGTTGTGGAGTAACGTACCAGCCACCAAGCAAATTGCATAGCTGGTCAACATTTGAGGAAGCAGCGGAGATAAAGAGGGGATAAGAGGAGCAAAGGATAAGGCAGAAGAAAGAGAGAAGAGAGACTTCCATTGCAACGTTATGAGGATGAAGAATATTTCTAAGGATTTCCTTGTATATATGGTGATAGCAGGTTTTATTTGTTTGGAATATTTCTACAGATTTCTTTTTTTTATTTTATTTTATTTTTTTAGATCTAGCAGGCAATGCTAATTTGTGGAACCAATTTCGGGGGTACAAGTTTCCGGGCATCATTTCCGTTCCCGAACCTTCCTTTCCCTCCGCTTTTGATTCCTAATGAAGAGCCGGTAAATTATCAAATTAGATTGTGCTTTCCTTTTTGTAACGGTGACCAGAAGAGCAAGATAGTAACTGGATGTGGAATTGTGTAATGATTTAATGAATTGGTGTTAGGACCGGTGAACCAGTGAGAAAACCGGACTATTTTTTATACTCTTAAAATTAGATAATGTAAAGATATAACATGTGTTTATAACGTGTATATTTTAATTACTGGAGCCTAAAAAATTAGCAGAGTTTGCAAACTGTTTCTACATCATAGTTTAATTTTAGAATTACTGGCACACCAAAAGAAGATAGCTTATCAACCAGTTTCTCTTCTCTGGTCAATATTCTGATCACCTCAAACTCAAATTCAAGTGTTGAAGTGACTAACAGGAGTTGTAAGACCGAATTATTTCGGACATTAGCATGTATGGAGTAGAAAGGATTTAACTATTTGATTAATTGACCCTCAAAACAACTATTTGATTAATTTAACTTGTCACTGTAGCAGATAGACGAATCCTTTATGATGCAGTACAAAATCTAGAAGTAAAAAGTTGGAAACAAAACAAACCAGAAGCGAGGCGAGGTGTGGTGCCGGTGCAGAGAGAGAACTCGAATGTGGGGAATGGTAACCAGCCGCCAGCGGGGGATAACCGGAGAAGACGGAAGGGCAGAGGAAGAGACAAAAAGGAAAATTTGCCTTACAAGTATTGTTCTTTTCACTAAACCGGGTTGATGGGTTAGCGGCCTTTTACTTGGTCTATTGTGTGTGTGTACCGTGTGGATGTCGGGATTGCATTGTAATTCTTTTTTTTTTTTTGATAATTGGATTGCATTGTAATTCAACACAACAAATTAACCAGGTTGGCGGTCTGTTATTACTTGATTCGTAAAGGATACAACGGGCTCTTCTAGAGGGTGAATTCTAGTGAAGCTTGTGTAGCTCAGTGCTTGTTGAAATACAAATATGAAATCGAATTTATCGGCGACAGGAATCTGCCATGGAGAGAGCTCGCACGCTTTAAAAGCATCGCAGATTAAGTTGGGGTATTTCTGTCCAATCTTATAAAAAATTTTTTTTTGTATTTAATTAATATGGTTGAAATAAAGCTAAAGGGTTTATATCTCAAATTGGTAAGATTATAATAGGGGTTATATATATCGGATTCGCATCCTCAGCGGCCAAATTCTTGACTGTACCAAACAACCAACTTTTTTTTAAATATTTCAGCATTTTAAAATTCAAATGTTAAATTCAAACCGTTGATCTTGTTCAATTTTATTGGCGATGCATTTTCATATAAGTTTTATAAAATTTGGAGTTAATTTGATACTAGATCAAGTGGTCAACAAATGAACGAATCTGGTTAACTATCATTGATTAATTCTAACATGTTCATTATTTTGTCACTTAATCAAGTATCAAATCGACTCCAAATTTTATAAAATTTATATGAAAACGCATCGCCCGTAAAATTAAATAAGATCAACGGTTTGAATTAAACATTTAAATTTTAAAATGTTGAAATTTTTAAAAAACAAATGACTTGGCTGTATGGTACGGTCAAGAATCTAGCTGTTGAGGATGCGAATCCTATATATATCCGGTTTTAAAAATCAGAGGGGTTATATCCTGTAACCTGTTGGTGAAGATCAGAGGGTTCTATGTAATTTTGCCTTACTTATTCGTCAAATTTTTGAATCCACGAACCTGGTCTTTTCCCGCATTAAAAGTCCAGGCACGTTCTCTCCTAACTTGTTTAATAAATGTCTATAAAGAAATTTCTAGTCATATTTCGAACTTATGATTTTTTTTTTATTTAACATGCATTGTTTTTATCACTAGATCAACAATGGCCGTATAAACAAATTTGCTAAAACACATCATGTCCAAATCTACAAAAAGCAAGTTAAAATAAATAAATAAATCAACCGCATCAAATTCTACATAGATAGTACACTATTTGTGGAACGAGATCTTCTGGTTGTTTTACGATCTGAGCTGTTCGATTTAATCTCAACGGTTAATAGATGTCCCGTGAATAATATCAGAATGATAGACCCGAAAAACATTTAATCATTGTGATTGAATCGGACTGCTCAGATCGAAAAACGACCAGAGAATCCGAATCCCAATATTTGTTGAAGCCATTCACCTACGAACCTACCAAGAATGTAATAGTCCTGCACCTTCGTATTTTTTCACGGTAACTTTTTTAATGATAAATTGGATCAAAATTATAAATTTCTTTCGAAATTAATTGGTGTGTTTGGATCATCGAAGAAAAAAATTAGAATTAGTTTTTCGGGATAAAAAAAATATTATTTCTAAACAATCAAGAATAAGTGTTTTTTGGGATCAAGAATGTTATTTTTTAACTGATCTCACATCTCGATTATTTTTTTATTCCTCAAGTGTTTAGATCACCTTCTTAATGTGGATTAAGAATTAGTTGGGACCATTTTTTAATCCGGATTAATAATATGATCCAAACACTCTAGGAATAAAAATTTAATCCGAATATTGGACCACTTAAAAATAACATTTTAGATCCCAAAAAATTTATTCTTGATCGTTTAGGAATAATATTTTTTACTCGAATTATAACTAATTTTAATTTTATTCTTAGATGATCCAAACGCCACTAAATGATCTCAAATCCATATTTTTTTTTTACTAATGGTACGTTGTCTTTTTACGGCGTTGCACAGGAAATCACCGTGTCATGTTTAGATTGGGACGTCTTTGTACACAATATTGGATTGAAGTGAATCATCTGATGTAAGCCGTACACATAATCTCCGGCAAATTCAAAGACTCTGCGACTGCGACTGCGTCTGCGTCCATGCCGGAGGTGATTGAATTTCAACCAGCCTAGGGAATGTAGGTTGGTTCCAAACTTCCAATTAATGTTTATTATTTGAGTGATACTTGTGTAAAAAGTTGTTCCAGTAAAAGACGGGTTGGATTATCGCTGAAACCACGATAAAATTTATAATAAATTGTTTTTGACAAAATTAAGTCTGTATCAGAAACTTTGACATTCGAACACTGAAGTAGTGCTTTTCATGCATATCGAACTACTGATGGAACTAGAAATATCTTTTATGAAGTTTTAAGTACCTTTGTTTTGTCAACATCCCGAATTTTGTTGTAATATAAGGGAATGTTATGTAGGATTCGATAACTTTTCTTTTCTGTACGTGGTATGTATGGGTGCTAAGATATCTTATGTATGGATCTGATAAACGTTTGTGGTTTCAGTAAAAGCCTACGGGCATTCAACTTTTCAAAAAAAAAAAAAATAGAAATATCTTTTTGCGGTAATGGATTGATTTCAAATGTTCAACTAAAATCATAATTACTAAAGGATCTTCATATTTTAATAAGAAAAATGTAGTACAATACAAACTTCTCTTCGAATAGTATAAATTTTATATCATTTCGAATATTAAAAAATTTGATGGCGTGTGGAGAGAACGTGGTTTTTGTTCTTTTTTATTTAAATAGAATAAAATATAACGAAGAACGACAGCTTTATATGTTGAAACATCCATTCGTCGAGAATGCAACTTAATTCCATCACTGAAATAAGGACATCTTTGTGTTTGACACGTATGGGTATGGCACTTGCAGCAGAAAAGTTATATATTGGAATTTATTGACAATTTAAACTGTAAATAATATTATTAATTTTGATGTCCAATAGTTGAAATATAATTTATATTATACCACATTATAAATATGAGAAAAACAAACATGAGTTTTAAACTTTTAATACAACTTTCACGGTTCGCAAGTGACTTGAAAATTATAATGATCTATATTTAATAATTAACATTCTGATCAAATATTAAATGAAGTAATGAACATTATATTGCAAGTAAATGGATATGAAACTAAAGTTTTGTTAATTTATTAATGTTAGTACTTGAAGTCGAAATACTAACGGTGCAAAAGAACTATGAAAGTAATAAAAAGTAATAAAATAGAAAATTTTGACTTTCTATAAGTTTTTAATACGAAAAACATTTAATTTGGACATCTG
This sequence comes from Rhynchospora pubera, assembly GCA_028095005.1. Lineage (NCBI taxonomy): Eukaryota > Viridiplantae > Streptophyta > Magnoliopsida > Poales > Cyperaceae > Rhynchospora > Rhynchospora pubera. The sequence goes on along the minus strand of CM051461.1, from coordinate 166,140,879 downwards.
GAATCAATCATTCGAACAGAAAAGATTGAGCTTGGTCCTTCTCAATAGGCTCTCCGTATTTCAAGAGGCCGGACTTGAATGGTCTGAAGGGCTTGAAGGGCCGACGGACAGACAATATATTTATTTAAATATTTATTTAAACTATATTTAAATGAACAATTTTAATTTGTAAAAGATAATAAAAATGCTAGAAATTATTTAAATATAATCATACACATTTATTTTTCATTATATATAATATTTTTTATTTTTTTCAAATTTAATTTGGGTATAAGATCGGTTATATTATAATAATATAGAAAAAGTAAAAAAAAACGTTCATGTTAATGTATTAATGAATTGAAATTACGAATGTATGAAATAAATATTATTTGAAATAATCTGTTCAATTTAGATTGAATCAGATATGATCTTACTTTTCACTTGAGATTTTGTCTGATTATTCATAATTTCGGTCTCTCTAAGCCTGGCCTCTCTAGGACCTGACCCTTCCAAAGCCTGGCCTCTTTAGACCCTGGCCGTTCCAAAACATGGCCTCTCTTCAGCTAAGATTGTGGCATGACCCTTCCAAAACCTGACCTCTCTAGGCCTGGCCCTTCTTAAGGGCTTAGAGAGGCCGGGCCGGCCCTTTGTGTTAGAAGGGTTTGGCCAGGATCGGGTACAGGGCCAGAGGCTTTTGGATGTTCTATGAGTGGTGCTCTTCCATGTTATTAATAAAATTATTAATTTTTCATATTTAGTATTAAATTTTTCAGGTAAGAACTATGTATTATAAAAAATTTAAGGACCAATGCAAAACAAAGTTGTTTCATTTACTATTGAAGTATCATTTAAAATGTGTGGTTAACTCTTAACTTTCTTTATCATTGATCACTAAGAACCATTCCTAATCTATTCGTAATCTGGTCAGATAAATAATATATATTATATTTTCTAGAAACATCGATCGACTCATCGTCAGTTGCCTGTATAAATCTAAGCACGCATGCCCTGTACCTAGCACAACCAAGGGATGTCCCAAATAATTGTTGGGACACGCTCATAGGTGCCTAGGCACAACGGAAGTCAAGTAAACAAGGAGGTAGTAATTTCGACAAACACGTGACGGGCATAAAACAATACCCGCTAGAACAAAGCTATAATGGTACCACTTGAGAACCAACAACAATAGCACAATCAAGCACAAGAAAATAGAGAATAGACACAAGATTTTACGTGGAAACCCGAAAGGGAAAAACCACGGGAGCGATCGGTGCAAATCCACTAAATCAAGAGTTTCTTACAAGTACATGGAGATATCATCAAACTATCAACCTTCCTCTCTCTCTCACTCACACTCTCTCACAATTTGAGGTGGAATTAACAAGAGATACAAGAGAAATGTCTAAACCCTAGATAGCTTCAAAGAGGGAGAAGAGAGCTCCAACAGAGATGCACACAGAGGGACTCGATACTTCTCTCTCTGTCTCCGTAACCCCCCCTCTTCAATTCATTTCCGTATGGGCCATTTTTGGGCTCGGCCCATTTTGGCTTCACACCACAACAATCTCCCACTTGAAGACAAAACTCCCACTTGATCACACAAGCATATACCTTGATCTTCACAAGCATACACCTTGCACCTCGCTCTAAACATACCCGAGTTACTCAACCAACCCGGATTGCCTCCTACAAAACATTACCTTGTCGGGAGGCACCACCTTCGTGAACATATCGGCAACATTCTCTTTCGTGTGAATCTTTCTCACGACTAGTTGCCTATGGTCTAGAACATCACGAATGAAGTGGTATCACACATCAATGTGCTTAGTTCTTGAGTGATATGCCGCATTCTTTGAAAGATGTATGACACCTTGATTATCACAATGCACTACATACTCCATTTGCTTCAACCCAAGTTGTGCAAGCAACCTTTTCAACCAAAGCATTTCCTTCACCGCCTCGGTCAATGCGACATACTCCGATTCCGTGGAAGACAAATCAACAATATCTTGTAGTCGAGACATCCAACTAACGGCTCCACCACCGATAGTAAAGACAAAGTCCGTCGTGGACTTCCTTGTCTCACTACAACCCGCATGATCGGCATCTACATACCCTTCAATTGCTAATTTAGAATCTCCTCCAAAACATAACCGCAAGCCACGAGTGCCTTTCAAATATCGAAGTATCCACTTTACCGCTTGCCAATGCTCTCATCCCGGGTTAGACATATATCGAGAGACAACTCCCACTGCATGTGCAATGTCCGGCCGTGTGCACACCATAGCATACATCAAGCTACCAACGGCCGATAAGTATGGAACCTTTTCCATCTTCAATCTCTCTTGAGCATTCTTTGGAGAATTCTTTTTAGACAACTTAAAATGACCGGCCAAAGGTGTAGTCACCGGTTTGCAATTCACCATGTCAAACCTCTCAAGGACTTTATCAACATACTCCGTTTGACTTAACCAAAGCTTGCCTCTCCCCCGATCCCTATGAATCCGCATGCCCAATATTTTTCTTGCTTCGCCAAGATCCTTGGTTGCAAACCTCTTAGACATATCAAGCTTAAGAGACTCAATCTCATCATGATCATTACTAGCAATCAACATGTCATCCACATAAAGTAACAACAAGGTGAAAGTGCCACCCACCTTTCCTTTCATGTAGACATAATGATCATAGCCACTTCTTTCAAAACCTTCTTCTTGCATAAAAGTATCAAATTTCTTGTACCATTGCCGAGAGGCTTGCTTCAAACCATACAACCCCTTCTTCAATCTACACACAAGATTAGGGTTTGATTCATCAACAAAACCTTCCGGTTGTGACATATAGATCTCCTCATCCAAGTCACCATGCAAGAAAGCCGTCTTGATATCAAGTTGCACAAGCTCCAAGTCTAAGTTAGCCACCAATGACAAAACAACCCTTATGGAACTATGCTTCACAACGGGAGAGAATATCTCATTAAAGTCAACACCATGTTTTTGTCCATAGCCCTTGACTACTAACCTTGCCTTATGCCGTTTAGAACCATCGGCTTCATTTTTCAACACAAATACCCACCTATTTTTCAATGCCTTCTTTCCCTTAGGAAGTTTAACCAACTCCCAAGTTTCATTGAGATGCAACGAGTTCATTTCATCTTTCATTGCTCCAAGCCACATAGCCTTCTCCGAACAATTTATAGCCTCATGAAATGACTCGGGTTCACTCGCATCCGTGAACAAAGCATAATACAAGGAAGGTGAATACCTTTGTGTAGCTTTTGAAATCCGAGTTGACCTCCTCAACTCTTGTACCGGGGTATTAGTGTGCTCTTCTTCAACAATGCCTTCATTCTCATGCGCTTCCACCGGCTTACTCTCATCCACATTATCATGACCACTTACTTGAGGATCCGCTAGCATTTTGGGTGCAACACTAGCATCAACATGCTCCTCCACATGTCTTTCTTCACTTTGCTCTTTCTCATGATTTTCCATGAACATCACATTTTCACGAAATATGACATCTCGGCTTCTAATTGTCTTTTTCTCAATAGGATCCCACACCCTATAACCCAAATCGTCACCGCCATAGCCAACAAATGCACACCTTCGTGACTTGATATCAAGCTTATTCCTCTTCACATTAGGAATTTTCACATAAGACTCACATCCAAAAGTTCGTAAATGGCCATAAGAGATCTTCTTGCCACTCCATACGACTTCCGGTATGCCACCGTCCAATGCCACACTAGGTGATCGGTTTATGAGGTAAACCGCCGTGTTAGCCGCTTCGGCCCAAAATGATTTTGGAAGACCCGAGTCAATGCCTCACTAGGCCCGGTTTCCAATTGGGTAGTAGCCTTTCTAGTTTCCTCATTCATCAATGAAGCAACAACATCACTCAATTTGAATTGGTTGCCCATTGTGTTTGCAACGGTAGTCACAAGAGTATCCCAACTTGTAGGCAAAGAGCTCAAAAGTAACAAGCATAAAACCTCCTCATCAAGGTTTACCTTCAAGGACTTCAATTGAGCCGCAATTGAGTTGAACTCACTTACATGCGTTCTCATTGAAATACCATCCTTCATTTTCAAGAGAAATAACCGCTTCATAGCATGCATCTTGTTTACACCCGAAGGTTGCTCATATGATCGCTCCAATGTGGTCCAAAGCTCATGAGCGGTCTTACATTGGTAGACATCAAACAAGATAGATGGTGAAATACACGGTCTTATAGCCGCCAAACACTTCCGATCTAACAACTCCCATTCATGATCCTCCATATGAATAGGTTGTGCACCCGGTCCCATCAATGGTAAATCCAAATCCCTTACCACCAAGTAATCTTGCATTAACATTTTCCAAATTGGCCAATTGCTATCATTCAACTTCTCAAATTCCATAGCTTTTTCCATTCTATCACTACTACACGTGTAACCACCGAAATACACAAGAACTTAGACCTACACCAATCCAAGTCTCAAACTCCTATTCTTGACACCAACGAGCCAATACGCTCTGATACCAGTTGTTGGGACACGCTCACAGGTGCCTAGGCACAACGGAAGCCAAGTAAACAAGGAGGTAGTAATTTCGACAAACACGTGACGGGCATAAAACAATACCCGCTAGAACAAAGTTATAATGGTACCACTTGAGAACCAACAACAATAGCACAATCAAGCACAAGAAAATAGAGAATAGACACAAGATTTTACGTGAAAACCCGAAAGGGAAAAACCACGGGAGCAATCGGCGCAAATCCACTAAATCAAGAGTTTCTTACAAGTACATGGAGATATCATCAAGCTATCAACCTTCCTCTCTCTCTCACTCACACTCTCTCACAATTTGAGGTGGAATTAACAAGAGATACAAGAGAAATGTCTAAACCCTAGATAGCTTCAAAGAAGGAGAAGAGAGCTCCAACAGAGATGCACACAGAGGGACTCGATACTTCTCTCTCTGTCTCCGTAACCCCCCTCTTCAATTCATTTCCGTATGGGCCATTTTTGGGCTCGGCCTATTTTGGCTTCACACCACAACAATAATAAAGACTAAAGAGAGATTCAACAGAGAATGGGATCTACTTAGGGCATTGTTGCCATTATTTAGCAAAATATGTAAAAAAAAATTTTAATGTTCGTGACCTATATATTAGTACAACAAAATTTATGTTCGCATCTTTTTGTGATTTGCATTACATTGAAGGAAGCACGAGTCGGTATATCTCACGAGGAGAAAGTTGATACTTCATGAAAATGTAATATTCTTCATCTCATGATTCTGTTTGGATTTCATATGGAAGAAGGGAAAAAGGTAATAAGGAATAAATTTATTATAAACAATCCAATCTCTTCACAAAATTACACACTTCCCAATACTTCTTTTCACTTCTTCTCTTTTTTCCACACCTTATCTAAATGAAGCCAATAGGAACGTTTCGATTTTATAATGAAATAATTTTTTATCTGAAGAACCCAACAGTAGGGCCTACCATGCGGCATGGCTACGGGCTTCCATTAAAAAAAATGAAAAAAAATTGAAGGAAAATGGGTTTAGCAACACAATTATTGGTAACCTTTTTCTATTTCCCATAGTTATTTCATTTTATTTATTATATTATGGGATTAATCCATTGAATTTTACAAATCACATGAGCATTTATAATTAGATTTATGGGGATGATGTCGAGATCCACTTTTGGAGCATCACAAATGTCACACTTTACTTATTAATTTTTATTTCAAAAATTTTCAATTCAAACGGTCGATCCGGATTGTTGATTTTGTTTCTTTAAGGACTGATGCAGTGCCATAAAATTTATAATCTTTGAAGTTTATTTGATATTTGATGAAGAGATTAAAAAATGAATATATTAGAATTAATCTATCATAATTAATTAGATTCTTTTGCTATTCATTTAGAACATAAAAATGAAAGTGCACATGCTTAATTTAGCGGAAATGCCTAGGCTTTTAATTTTCTCCTTCACTCTTGTGCCTCAGAAAGGCGAGACATTCTGAGATGATTTATAATTTTTTAATTATGACTTTGCAATTTCTACAAACAATATGAAATATATCGGACAGCTATCAAAATTATTTTTTTAAACCTACACAAGTTGGAGAGTTAATTTTTTAGTATTTTAACATCTATTATTCTTATTATGTAGATTTTGTGTTGTATCATTTTGGTCGTAGAATTAAACTTTATACTATGATTCCTACAGGTAGATCTAGATATAAATATACCTTTATACTAGTAATAATCTAATATGTTATCCAATAATAAAATTTTACTTTTTATTTATTAGATTTAATATATTTTGTTATTTATGAAAAATTTCTTCTACTGCATTTTAATAGTGTCATTATTGATTATGTTTGAGAAAATAATATATTTATATATATAATTGATTTATTATATTTTTATTTTTATATTAGTTTTATTATTATTACATTAACTTAATAATTTTGTTATAGTGCCCATGCTTAAAATTTGTCTGAATTCATCCCTGATTATTAACATCCCACAAAAACAAAGTAAAGAAATGCATTAGTCTTTATTTCGAAACAGTCTCAAAACCTTAAAGATAGGAGAACAAAATACTTCTACAAAATTGGGTCGAATTTAAGAATTTAAGTGAACCTTAACCGGTACCTATTGGAACATTGCCTCAATCAAGAAGTTCAAGTAATTTACATGTTGTTAGAATTCCGTGGGTGCCAGTTGGGAATGGTGATCGGTAGGTTTAGAGTAACTAGAAAACGTACCCATTCAATGTGTTGGCAGATAAAATTTTTAAAAAAAAATACTTGCAATTCAATAAAAATTTAAAATCAGCATATAAACATAGAAAAAAAATATAATTTAAGAAATTTATATATACATTTCTTTATAACAAAAATATTTAAAACATTATACATCATAAAATTTTTTCATATGTGCCTTCTTTCCAAAATTGAAAAAATAATTATTATTCTAATGATTTTTTTCCCCATTTTAGATGTAAACTCTAAATATATTGTATTTTCATCGATGGATTGACTTCTAGCCACAAATCAAATTGATTGAAAGTCACAAAAGATGTATACAGGGTGTCTAGAGGTTCAACATTTTATGAATCCGTGCTTTTATAAGGAGTAGTGATATGTTGCCAGGGATTAATTTGAAGAATCCAGAAGTTTGGGGATTTCATTTGCAATCAGAAATGATAACTGTCATTCATAGTTTTGTCATCCCTTGCAATCGACAACACACAAAGTGAACACATAAACAAACAAGATAAACATATAAATGATTAAAATGAACACTTACAAACAAATAAGTGTTGTCATCTCTTATTTAGATTTTTTATATGCACATTGAACTTATTTATTTATATGTGTTCACTTCGATCACTATGTTCATCTTATCTGTTCTATGTGTTTACTTTATATTTAGCGATGTCAATAAATTGTAAAACTGCAGATGATAATAGTTATCAATTTCCATTTACAATTACCTACCGTCAGAGCCACGGAGGGGGATCTGCAAAATTTGGGTTAAAAATAAGGAAAGAGAAATGGGCTTCAGAATTCAGACTCGTTTGAGTTATGAGCTGACATTTAAGAGGAACATGAGGGCCCAGTTTTATGCTGGGCCTAAACTTGATAAAATTTTATCAACGTATGGATCTGGAAAAATAATGAAGGCATGTTCGAAAAAACTTAATACAAATGTATCTTTCTTAATTAACCAGATTTCCGATTATTGCTGGAATACCGAGGATTATTGATTATATGGTCAGAGTTATAAACTTAGAACATCTACAATGGTTTCTAAACTTTGGGAATAATAATGTATCCTCGATCATATGAAAGTACCGATGTACAAACATTCAGATTTATCAAAAAGTGGGGTTTAATTAATGGAGAATGGATTCAATCAAATGCGTTTGGGAGGACTTTCAATTAAATTCCGTCAGATCTCAATTTAAAAAATTCAAATGAATGATACAAACCATTCAATATAATCTTCATAGTGAAATCTTCTTGTAGGCAAATTATATATATTTTTTGAATTTTTTGTATTTTTTTTTTTGAAATTTTAGAAAAATCTCAGTCTAATTAGTTCTTGACCATAAAACTACTAACAACAGGTTTTAAAAATACAAAGACAATAGTACAAAAAATAAAAAAAAACATATATAAATTTTGTCTATAAAGAAATTTCAATATAAAATCATATTAAACGGTTTGGATCAGCTATTTTCAATCTGACGGAAATTTACTCTCGAGTTCAGTCAAATGCATTTAAATAAGAATGATTTCCTTCTTTAACAAATGTAATTAGAGCTCAAATCCATATGTACATTTTAAGAACCAGCTCTTGGTCTAGTGACAAAGAACAATGCACCTTGACTCCTTGAGTGAAAGGTCGCAGGTTCGAAATCCGGCTGGGGGGTCTTTCATAGACATTTAATTTAAAAATAAGTTGGGTGACTTAGACCTCCAATTTATCTTCAAAAAAAAATCCATATGTACATTTTGGAAATTTTCGATCATAATATCATTACGGTTGCTGAAGGTCGAACGGTCCAAACATCAAGAGAGAGCTTTCTTATTGTTGATCTATTTTGAGATCGATTGGTGGATTCAAATTATTCATGTACAAATTTCGTCATTCAACATGCGGCATCCCGTGATTTTATGCACATAAACAAGGGACTTTTTCAGCTGTTCAATTGGTTATATTTTCTTATACCCAAAGTGCCACTATTGTTAGTGGTTTTAATTAATTTATTATATAACGGAAGTCCAAGAGACTGAAATGACAACATTTTCTGATACCCAAGATGCATGCATGCCTCTATTATCACTGAAACAATTATTAAAATTTTAATAAAATGTTGTTGCCCCGAACTAAATTTGAATCGACTCGAACTTTTGCCATTCTTAAGTAGTGCTATTCATGTATATTGAGTATGCTGGCACAAGAAATATCATCAAGAGTATTATGCATTGAATTTGAATGTTCACCTAAAACAAGACTGAAGAATAGTCATACTAAATTCTCTTCTACTAGTACAAATTTTATAGTAACTTCGAATATTAAAAAATTATCTTAACGCGTGGAGAAAACGGTGTGCTTTTGTTTCTAAAATAAAATAAAAATAAATCTCGGTCGTCGATAATGCAACTTCCATTATAACATAAAAGAAAGAATGACAGCTTTATGTTGTTCAACTACATGATAGTATTTTAGTAATTTTAACAACTGTAAATAATAACTTAATAATTTTGAAATTCAAAGCTGAAATACCCGTACCGCCTATTGAGTATGGGTAAGATTCTATTTTCATTAGACTAATGGATATGAGTATGGATAAAAAAAAAATTTCGTTAAGTTAATGGGTACGGATACAGATAAGGGCTATTTCGTTTCCATTATCTAACGGGTAAAATACAAACATATATGTAATATATAATCACGTAATTAGCGTATTTCATAAGATATAGTATTAGTTTTGATCTTCATCGTAATTTATTTGTGTTGATGGAAAAATTAATTATGTAATAGAATTTATAATTAGTTATATAGTTTTTTTTTAATGTCAATTGACCTGAGAATAAATTTCATGATTTTTGTTATATATAAAGTATTACCTAAATATTATATTTTATTTGTATATTTATTTGATGTTATTTATTTAGCACATTATATAATTTTTATTAAATTATTATTATTATTATTATTAATAATTATGTACCGTTATCCTATCCTTACCGTTAATTCTTAACGGGTACGGGTAAGATGCGGGTAAAGTCATTTTGTAATGGGTACGGATAGGGTATGAATAAAAAATTTTTTAACGAGTGCGGATATAAAAAATACCTTCTACCATATTGTACCGTACCCATTTACAGCCCTACCAATAGAAGTGTAATTTCTGAGAGTTCACCAAGTAGACTATTGCAGAGTTTGCAGTTTTGTGCGTTCTACAAAAGTTGCGAAAATTAATCTAGTCAATATTGATGAATATGTCGTTTTTGTTGTTATTCGCCAGTAAAATATAACAAATATGTCCCAGTAAAAGTTGCGGATCCAAATAGACCCAACCCTTGCCTGCGCATAATTTCTGGAATTTAATACTCATTTAGTGAATTTTATATCTGTGCCTGGGCTCTTGATCTGTCCAATCAATTTTAGGTCTGAAATTTTTTTTTTCCTTCGCTAAATCACTCTGCTCTGATTCGCTCCATAGTTCATACGCTCCCCTTTATTTTTTGGAAAACATAAATAAATTTTATGCTCTAATCTGCATCCGATGCGCTGGACAAGACCACAGAACGAGAAACGAGTTATTTTTTTTTTCTTTTTTTTCCTCCGCTGAGACCCTGATTCATACCTTAGACCTTCGTACAAATGTTTTTCCTTTCTCCTCGTGCCGCCAACTAACCACCTATCTAAATCCGACAATATCTACAACCTAGGTAAACTTTCTTATAAAAATTGTGTTTATTCGTACAAATTTGAAATTTAAATTTAAAAATAATTCTTTCATAATTTTAAAAATAAAAAATATTTTAAAAAAGTTCTTGCAAATAGTCATTCTCTGACTTGTAGTTGTCATGTACGAATTTAAATTAAGGTTCTATGCATCTTGCTAAACTTGTTAGTTTTATCTTGTTGAAATTGAGTTTTCTTTGTTATATAAATTGATCGTGTTGATCTAATTTTGCTAGTTGCAATGCTGAGTGTTGAAAGGGTGTTTTTAATTATGAAAATTATTAAATTTTTATTTAAAAATTGAACGAGAGATGATTTTAGATAATAATTTGGTTGCCTACATAGAAAAACATGATGTATTTAAATATGTTTTCAATGAAGCAACTATGCAATAATTTTAAAATATGAAACCGCACAAATGATTTGATTTCATTAGAAAATTAGAATTACATTAAATTTTTTTTTTGTGCTTTTTGGTGCTAGATAGAGAGGTAAAAAAACAAGATTATATTGTATGTATTTAAAATGATTTTTTTATTTAAATTTTTTATCAGTTTAAAATGATTTTTTTATTTAAAAATTATCAGTTTTAAAATGATTTTTTTATTTTAAATGTTATTCCATTATACTTGTGCCTAGGTTTAAAATTTTTCTGGATCCGCCACTGATGATAACTAAGCTCCTCGTTGTTGTACGTCAATTACTCAATTTGAATTCATCTCCTCTTTTATTTCTGTGTTGCTCTGTTACTGACATTACTATCTTTGTTTTCGCAAATAATTTATAGTAATTATTAACAAAAATATATAAAATTTAATAACACTAAAAATTCTCTTTATAAAAAAAAATATTACAATTGACACAGAAATGTTCTTCCATAAACATAAACTAATATATGCAAGCTTTTGAAAACCATGGTATTTGGTAATTCAAGTAGCCATACTCGAAACTGCTGGAACGAACGGGAGAAAACTTAGGCCATACTGCTGCTGTATAGACAGAATTGGCAATTGAACATATAGACGTGATTTCCATCATTTTTAAAAATTATATAAAAATAATTAAGCAATGATAAGATTGAAAAGTCTACACATATGCTCCCTTGCCAAAACCTCGCCTATAAATAGGGCATTCAACATTCTCATGTCCCATCACCTCAACGAGCTCCTCTCTCCATAGTTAACAAAGTTTAATAAACCAAGTTAATTATGGTGAAACGGCCTACTATTATTGCTGTGCTTGTGCTTGTAACACCCCACCTGCTTAGATCTGATTTGATCAAAATTATTCGAAATTTGATGTGTTGACCAACTTTGACCAAATTTTGACCCGTTGACCTTCTTTGACCATTTGTTGACCGAACGGAAAGAATTAAAGATTTGGCCCAATTTATATTTTTAGTCACTGCCTATCATCATTGTTACCGAGATGGGAAAAAACATTCACCACCTGTCCCTTAAGCTCCACGTGGCCCTCTTCAATTTATTCAATTTGACACCTCATTTGACCTTTTTGTCTCTTTTCATTTTGTTCGGCAGAAGCTTGAGTCTCAGATATAATTTCATGAAATACCCTTGATAGTTCCGTTTCTCATCTAAATTTCTAAAGGAAATTGAGAATATCAAAACAAAATATGAATTCTAAGTTGAAAATCCGATTGATATTTGACTTCATCGCTGATTGGAATTCTGAGTCTACGTCGCAGTCAGGATAGTCGATTGGATTTGTCTATTGATTTCTGGATCGTTTTATCAGGTAACCGGACTTCTCTGTATTTAATTTCGTATTGATTGAATGATTCGATTTGTCGTTTGATTTTGATTGAATATGTTTATCTGAATTGTGAATTGGTATATTTTACGGGTTATCGGATTTGGAATTGGATGTGGAATTGAATCTGAATTTTGAGCCCTGATCCTCCTGAGTTTGGGGAGGGGCCGGTCCTGATCCTCCTGAGATCGGGGAGGGACCACTGTGACTGACTGACTGTCTGGACCCGATTATCTCCGTAAAATATATTATTTGTTATGTGGATTAATCCGGTCTGGTTGAATTTTGTGATAATAATTAAATGTAGAGAAGCTGCGTCGTTAAATAACCGGTTACTGAGGTTTGTACCTGACTCTGTTTGTTTTTCTGTTGCGACGGAGGTTGACGGGCCGTCGGATGGATGTAGAAGATACCGTTCTCAGCTCGCGCCCCGCGACCCGTCGGTGCGGGACGTGACAGATGGTATCAGAGCATTCGTTCCTCGGACTGTGTTTGGGTTCCTATCCTTTCATTTGAAATTTGATTTCAGTTTAATTGAATTTGATTTGTTATTGTCCGTTTGAATTTCGCGGACGAAATTCTTTTGAAGGGATGGTGAATGTAACACCCCACCTGCTTAGATCTGATTTGATCAAAATTATTCGAAATTTGATGTGTTGACCAACTTTGACCAAATTTTGACCCGTTGACCTTCTTTGACCATTTGTTGACCGAACGGAAAGAATTAAAGATTTGGCCCAATTTATATTTTTAGTCACCGCCTATCATCATTGTTACCGAGATGGGAAAAAACATTCACCACCTGTCCCTTAAGCTCCACGTGGCCCTCTTCAATTTATTCAATTTGACACCTCATTTGACCTTTTTGTCTCTTTTCATTTTGTACGGCAGAAGCTTGAGTCTCAGATATAATTTCATGAAATACCCTTGATAGTTCCGTTTCTCATCTAAATTTCTAAAGGAAATTGAGAATATCAAAACAAAATATGAATTCTAAGTTGAAAATCCGATTGATATTTGACTTCATCGCTGATTGGAATTCTGAGTCTACGTCGCAGTCAGGATAGTCGATTGGATTTGTCTATTGATTTCTGGATCGTTTTATCAGGTAACCGGACTTCTCTGTATTTAATTTCGTATTGATTGAATGATTCGATTTGTCGTTTGATTTTGATTGAATATGTTTATCTGAATTGTGAATTGGTATATTTTACGGGTTATCGGGTTTGGAATTGGATGTGGAATTGAATCTGAATTTTGAGCCCTGATCCTCCTGAGTTTGGGGAGGGGCCGGTCCTGATCCTCCTGAGATCGGGGAGGGACCACTGTGACTGACTGACTGTCTGGACCCGATTATCTCCGTAAAATATATTATTTGTTATGTGGATTAATCCGGTCTGGTTGAATTTTGTGATAATAATTAAATGTAGAGAAGCTGCGTCGTTAAATAACCGGTTACTGAGGTTTGTACCTGACTCTGTTTGTTTTTCTGTTGCGACGTAGGTTGACGGGCCGTCGGATGGATGTAGAAGATACCGTTCTCAGCTCGCGCCCCGCGACCCGTCGGTGCAGGACGTGACAGTGCTCAGTCTCATCAGTTCCTGCTATGGCCAGGTGACTGTAGGATATTATAACAACAAATGCGGAACTAAGGACGTCGAGTCTATTATTCGTGGTGTTGTCCAGGCCCGCTTCTCCTATGAAGCAGCTATCGTTGCATTCCTGTTGCGCCTTCAATTCCACGACTGCTTAGGTGACAAGGTTAACCACCAAACCCCTGATCTCTGATTAGTACAGAGGGTCATGTTTTTCCAGATTTAACAAACGATTACTTTACAAAAAATTACTTATTTTCAACATTGGTCTACTATCTATCTATCTTAAGTACTTTGTAAATCTCAATTTGTACAGCAATGCGATGCATCACTACTGTTGGCGGGCCCGGGCAGTGAGCAAACTGCTGTTCCGAATTTCACTGTTAAAGGCTATGACTTGATTGACGCCATCAAGGCAGCGTTAGAGCAGGAATGCCCTGGTGTGGTCTCTTGCTCTGATATCATTGCTGCAGCTACCAGAGATGCAGTTGTCTTGGTATGTGAAACGATTTCATGCACTTAACTTTTACAGGGTGATCATCTTACAGCAACCATTCTTTCTTTTATAAATATTATTTAGGCTGGAGGAAGTTATTATGATGTACCAATGGGAAGGAAGGATGGCCTAGTTGGACTTGCATAAATGTTGATCTGCCACCGCCAGATATCTCTGTTGCTAGTGCGATTCAATATTACGGAAAGGTGGGCTTCAGCGCCTTGGAAACTGTTGTTTTGCTAGGTAATTACCAATCACTGCAGCTGCAATATATAAATACTGAAAATTTTGTAAGCAATGAAAGAAAAATTCATAACAGTAAACATCTTTTCTCATTTAAGGTGGGCACACTGTTGGAGTCACTCATTGTAGTGTCATCAAGGACAGGTTGTACAACTACAAGGGCACTCAAAGCGCAGACCCAGACTTGGATGCCTTCTATGTTTTCTTCCTCGGCAATATTATTTGCCATAATGACCACAATGCTGTTGACATGTTTGTCTTTTTGGATAGCCCAGACAGTGTACTAACAGTTGATAACTCATATTACAAGATGCTGCTCAACCACAAGGGTATCCTGCCAATCGATAATGCAATTGCCTTCGACCCCTCTACTTCTGGATATGTTAATGACCTAGCAAACAACAATGATTATTTCTTGGATCTCTTCGGCAAGACAATTGTAAAGATGGGCCTGATCGGTGTGCTTACTGGAAATCAGGGTGAAATCAGACAAGTCTGCTCCAGGACAAACTAACATTTGGTTCTGAATCCGTCCATTGGTCATCTTGAGATGGCACTTTGTTGCTAATATATATTCTAAGAGTATGTGATACATGTATGCAGTTTGTTTTTTCATTCCTTTTGTTTGTTTCATTTGATGTGCATGTAGTTTTGTCTTTTCAACAATTAATACTTGTATTTTGAGATTTTCTATTTGAATTAAAATTACGAATGTATGAAATAAATATTATTTGAAATAATCTATTCAATTTAGATTGGATCAGATATGATCTTCCTTTTCACTTGAGATTTTGCCTGTTTATTCATAATTTCGGTCTCTCTAAGTCTTAGGCACTTCCTAAGCTTGGCCTCTCTAGGCCCTGACCCTTCCAAAGCCTGGCCTCTTTAGACCCTGACCCTTCCGAAACCTGGCTTCTCTTCAGCTAAGATTGTGGCATGACCGTTCCAAAACTTGACCTCTCCAGGCCTTGGACCTTCTTAAGGGCTTAGAGAGGCCGGGCCGGCCCTTTGTGTTAGAAGGGCTTGGCCAGGACCGGGTACAGGACTAGAGGCTTTTGGATGTTCTATGAGTGGCGCTCTTCCATGTTATTAATAAAATTATTTATTTTTCATATTTAGTATTAAATTTGTCATTTAAGATCTATGTATTAAAAAAAATTTACGGACCAATGCACAACAAAGTTGTTTCATTTACTATTGAAGTATCATTTCAAATTTGTGGTTAACTCTTAACTTTCTTTATCATTGATCACTAAGAACCATTCCTAATCTATTCGTAATCTGGTCAGATAAATAATATATAGTATATTTTCTTGAAACATCGATCGACTCATCGTCAGTTGCCTATATAAATCCAAGCACGCATGCCCTGTACCTAGCACAACCAAGGGATGTCCAAAATGATAAAGACTAAAGAGAGATTCAACAGAGAATTGGATCTACTTAGGGCATTCTTGCCATTATTTAGAAAAATATGTCAAAAAATTTTTTAATGTTCGTGACCTATATGTTAGTACAACAAAATTTATGTTCGCATCTTTTTGTGATTTGCATTACATTGAAGGAAGCATGAGTCGGTTTATCTCACGAGAGAAGGTTGATACTTCATGAAAAGGTACTATTCTTCATCTCATAGGAACGTTTCGATTTTATAATGAAATAACTTTTTATCTGAAGAACCCAACAATAGGGCCTACCATGCGGCATGGCTACGGGCTTCCAATTAAAAAAAAAAAATTGGAAAAAATTGAAGGAAAATGGGTTTAGCAACACAATTATTGGTAACCTTTTTCTATTTCCCATAGTTATTTCATTTTATTTATTATATTATGGGATTAATCCATTGAATTTTACAAATCACATGAGCATTTATAATTAGATTTATGGGGATGATTTCGATGTCTACTTTTGGAGCGCCACAAATGTCACACTTTACTTATTAATTTTTATTTCAAAATTTTTCAATTCAAACGGTCGATCCAGACTGTTGATTTTGTTTCTTTTAAGAACTGATGCAGTGCAATAAAATTTATAATCTTTGAAGTTTATTTGATATTTGATGAAGAGATTAAAAAAATGAATATATTAGACTTAATCTATCATAATTAATTAGATTCGTTTGCTATTCATTCAGAACATAAAAATGAAAGTGCACATGCTTAATTTAGCGGAAATGCCTAGGCTTTTAGTTTTCTCCTTCACTCTTGTTTCTCAGAAAGGTGAGAAATTCTGAGATGATTTATAATTTTTTAATTATGACTTTGCAGTTTTTACAAACAATTTGAAATATATCGGGAAACTATCAAAATTATTTTTTTAAACCTACACATGTTGGAGAGTTATTTTTTTAGTATTTTAACATCTATTTTTCTTATTATATAGTATTTTGTGTTGTATCATTTTGTTCGTAGAATTAAACTTTATACTATGATTCCTACAGCTAGATCTAGATATAATATACCTTTATACTAGTAATAATCTAATATGTTATCCAATAATAAAATTCACTTTTTATTTATTAGATTTCATATATTTTGTTATTTATTAAAAATTTCTTCTACTGCATTTTAATAGTGTCATTATTGATTATGTTTGAGAAAATAATATATATATATATATAATTGATTTATTATATTTTATTTTTATATTAGTTTTATTATTATAACATTAACTTAATAATTTTGTTATGGTGTCCATGTTTAAAATTTGTCTGGATCCGTCCCTGGTTTTTAACATCCCACAAAAACAAAGGCAAGAAATGCATCAGCCTTTATTTCGAAACAGTCTGAAAATCTTAAAGATTGGAGAGGAAAAGACTTCTACAAAATTTGGTCGAATTTAAGAATTTATGTGAACCTTAACCGGTGCCGATTGGAACATTGCCTTAATCAAGAAGTTCAAGTAATTTACATGTTATTAGAATTCAGTGGGTGCCAGTTGGGAATGGTGATCGGTAGGTTTAGATAACTAGAAAACGTACCCATTCAATATGTTGGCAAATAAAAATTTTAAAAAATACTTGCAATTCAATAAAAATTTAAAATCAACATATCAACATAGAAAAAAATATATAATTTAAGAATTATATATATTTCTTTATAACAAAGATATTTAAAACATATACATCATAAAATTTTTTCATATCTGCTTACTTTCCAAAATTGAAATAAATAATTATTATTCTAATGAATGTTTTTTTTTCATTTTAGATGGAAACTCTAAACATATTGTATTTTCGTTTTTTTGAATCCGTGCTTTTATGAGTAGCGATATGATGCCAGGGATTAATTTGAAGAATTGAGAAACTTGGGGATT
The DNA here is from genome assembly GCA_028095005.1 of Rhynchospora pubera. Taxonomy (NCBI): domain Eukaryota; kingdom Viridiplantae; phylum Streptophyta; class Magnoliopsida; order Poales; family Cyperaceae; genus Rhynchospora; species Rhynchospora pubera. The sequence continues at coordinate 166,122,988 of CM051461.1, read as the reverse complement.
TCATTTGCAATCAGAAATGATAACTACCATATATAGTTTTGTCATCTTTTGTCATCATCAAATAAAAAGTGAGCACATAAAACAAATAAGATAAACATACAAATGATCAAAATGAACACTTACAAACAAATAAGTGTTATCGTCTATTGTTCAGATTTTTATAAACACATTGAACTTATTTGCTTATATGTGTTCATTTCGATCATTATATATGTTCACTTTGTCCATTCTATATGTTTACTTTCTATTTAGCAACGACAAAAAATGGACAAAACTGCAGTAATCAATTTCGATTTGCAATTACCTACCGTCAGAGGGGCAGAGCCGGAGGGGGATCTGCAAAATTTGGGTTAAAAATTAAGGAAAGATAAATGGGCTTCAGAATTCAGACTCGTTTGAGTTATGAGCTGACATTTAAGAGGAATATGAGGGCCAAGTTTTATGCTGGGCCTAAACTTGATAAAATTTTATCAACGTATGGATCTGGAAAAATAATGAAGGCATGTTCGAAATTACTTAATACAAATGCATCTTTCTTAATTAACCAGATTTCCGACTATTGCTGGAATACCGAGGATTATTGATTATATGGTCAGAGTTAGAAACTTAGAACATCTACAATGGTTTCTAAACTTTGGGAATAATAATGTATCTTCGATCATATGAAAGTACCGACTACCGACGTACAAACGTTCGGATTTATCAAAAGATGGGGTTTAAATAATGGAGAATGGATTCAATCAAATGCGTTTGATAAGACTTTCAATTAAATTCTGTCAGATCTCAATTTAAAAAGTTCAAATGAATGATACAAACTGTTCAATGTAATCTTCATATTGAAATTTTCTTGTAGGCAAATTTTATATATATATATTTTATTTTTGTATTTTTTTGAAATTTTAGAAAATTCTCAGTTTAAAAGTTCTTGACAGTAAAAACTACTAACAACGGTTTTTAAAAATACAAAGACAATAGTGAGAAAAATTATATATATATATTGTCTGTAAAAAAATTTCAATATTAAAATCATATTGAATGGTTTGGATCAACTATTTTCAATCTGACGGAATTTAGTCTAAGTTTCAGTCAAATGCATTTGATTGAATCCATTCTCTAAATAATGCATTTAAATAAGTATGAGTTCCTTCTTCGACAAATGTTAGAGCTCAAATTCATATGTACATTTTGGAAATGTTCGATCATAATATTATTGCGGTTGCTGAGGTCGAACGGTCCAAACATCAAGAGATAGCTTTCTTATTGTTGATCTATTTCGAGATCGATTGATGGATTCAAATTAATGTACAAAATTCGTCATTCAACATGCGTCATCCGGTGATTTTATGCACATAAACAAGGGACTTTTTCAGCTGTTCAATTGGTTATATTTTCTTATACCCAAAATGCCACTATTGTTAGTGGTTTTAATTAATTTATTATATAACGGAAGTCCAAGACTGAAATGACAACATTTTCGGATATCCAAGATGTCTCTATAATCACTGAAACAATTATTAAAATTTTAATAAAATGTTGTTGCCCCGAACTAAATTTGAATCGACTCGAAGTTTATTTTGCCATTCTTAAGTAGTGCTATTCATGTATATCGAGTATTATGCTGGCATAAGAAATATCATCAAGAGTATTACATTGAATTTGAATGTTCACCTAAAACAACGACTGAAGAATATTCATACTAATAGGTGCGTTTGGATAGGTGTGGGAAGAAAAGAAGAATAAAAGAAGTGGGAAAAAATATTGGGAAGTGTGTAACTTTAAAAGTTTGGATTGTTTATAATTTTTTTTCTTCTTCTTATTTCTTTTTCTTCTTTCTTCCAATGATCCAAACGGACAGATACAAAAGAAGTATCATACTAAATTCTCTTCTACTAGTGCAAATTTTATTGTAACTTCGAATATTAAAAAATTATCTTAACGCGTGGAGAAAACGGTGTGCTTTTGTTTCTAAAATAAAATAAAAATAAATATCTGTCGTCGATAATGCAACTTCCATTATAACATAAAAGAAAGAATGACAGCTTTATGTTGTTCAACTACATGATAATATTTTAGTAATTTTCACAACTGTAAATAATAACTTAATAATTTTGAAATTCAAAGCTAAAATACCCGTACCGCCTATTGAGTATGGGTAAAGGTTTATTTTTATTAGACTAACGGGTATGAGTATGGGTAAAAAAAAAATTTCGTTAATTTAACGGGTGCGGATACGAATAAGGACTATTTTGTATCTATTATCTAACGGGTAAAATACAAACATACATGTAATATATAATCACGTAATTAGCATATTTCATAAGATATGGTATTAGTTTTGATCTTCATCGAAATTTATTTATGTTGATGGAAAAATTAATTATGTAATAGAATTTATAATTAGTTATATATATTTTTTAAATGTCAATTGACATGAGAATAAATTAAAGTATTATTTAAATATTGTATTTTTTGTATATTTATTTGATGTTATTTATTTAGCACATTATATAATTTTTATTAAATTAATAATATTATTATTATTCATTATGTATCGTTATCCTATTCTTACTGTTAATTCTTAACGGGTACGGGTAAGGTGCGGATAAAGTCATTTTTTAACGGGTACGAATATAAAAATACTTCTACCATATTGACCGTACCCATTGACAACCTACCAATAGAAGTGTAATTTCTGAGAGTTGACCAAGTAGACTATTGTCGACTTTGCAGACTTGCAGTTTTGTGCGTTATACAAAAGTTGCGAAAATCAATCTAGTCAATATTGATGAATATGTCGTTTTTGTTGTTATACGCCAGTAAAACTTAACAAATATGTCCCATGATAACTAAGCTCCTGGTTGTTGTACGTCAATTACTCAATTTGAATTCATCTCCTCTTTTATTTCTGTGTTGCTCTGTTACTGACATTACTATCTTTGTTTTCCCAAATAATTTATAGTAATTATTAACAAAAATATATAAAATTTAATAACACTAAAAATTCTCTTTGTAAAAAAAAAAATTACAATTGACACAGAAATGTTCTTCCATAAACATAAACTAATAATATATGCAACCTTTTGAAAACCATGGTATTTGGTAATTCAAGTTGCCATACTCGAAACTGCGGGAACGAACGGGAGAAAACTTAGGCCATACTGCTTCTGTATAGACAGAATTGGCAATTGAACATATAGACGTGATTTCCATCATTTTTAAAAAATATATAAAAATAATTAAGCAATGATAATTAAGATTGAAAAGTCTACACAAGCTCCCTTGCCGAAACCTCGCCTATAAATTGGGCATTCAACATTCTCATGTCCCATCACCTCAACGAGCTCCTCTCTCCATAGTTAACAAAGTTTAAATAAACCAAGTTAATTATGGTGAAACGAGCTTCTATCATTGCTGTGCTTGTGCTCAGTCTCATCAGTTCCTGCTATGGCCAGGTGACCGTAGGCTATTATAACAACAAATGCGGAACTAAGGATGTCGAGTCTATTATTCGTGGTGTTGTCAGCACCCGCTTCTCCTATGAAGGAGCTATCGTTGCATTCCTGTTGCGCCTTCAATTCCACGACTGCTTAGGTGACAAGGTTAACCAGCGACCCCTTATCTCCGATTAGTACAGAGGGTCATGTTTTTCCAGATTAACAAATGTTTACTTTACAAAAAATTACATATTTTCAACATCTGTCGACTATGTATCTATCTTAAGTACTTTGTAAATCTCAATTTGTACAGCAATGCGATGCATCACTACTGTTGGCAGGCCCGGGCAGTGAGCAAACTGCTGTTCCGAATTTCACTGTTAAAGGCTATGACTTGATTGACGCCATCAAGGCAGCGTTAGAGCAGGAATGCCCTGGTGTGGTCTCTTGCTCTGATATCATTGCTGCAGCTACCAGAGATGCAGTTGTCTTGGTATGTGAAACGATTTCATGCACTTAACTTTTACAGGGTGATCATCTTACAGCAACCATTCTTTCTTTTATAAATATTAATTAGGCTGGAGGAAGTTATTATGATGTACCAATGGGAAGGAAGGATGGCCTAGTTGGACTTGCATCCAATGTTGATCTGCCACCGCCAGATATCTCTGTTGCTAGTGCGATTCAATATTACGGAAAGGTGGGCTTCAGCGCCTTGGAAACTGTTGTTTTGCTAGGTAATTACCAATCACTGCAGCTGCAATATATAAATACTGAAAATTTTGTAAGCAATGAAAGAAAAATTCATAACAGTAAACATCTTTTCTCATTTAAGGTGGGCACACTGTTGGAGTCACTCATTGTAGTGTCATCAAGGACAGGTTGTACAACTACAAGGGCACTCAAAGCGCAGACCCAGACTTGGATGCCTTCTATGTTTTCTTCCTCGGCAATATTATTTGCCATAATGACCCCAATGCTGTTGACATGTTTGTCTTTTTGGATAGCCCAGACAGTGTACTAACAGTCGATAACTCATATTACAAGATGCTGCTCAACCACAAGGGTATCCTGCCAATCGATAATGCAATTGCCTTCGACCCCTCTACTTCTGGATATGTTAATGACCTAGCAAACAACAATGATTATTTCTTGGATCTCTTCGGCAAGACAATTGTAAAGATGGGCCTGATCGGTGTGCTTACTGGAAACCAAGGAGAAATCAGGCAAGTCTGCTCCAAGACAAACTAAACTTCGTCCTAAATACACCCATTGTTCGCCTTGAGATTGTACTTTGTTGTTGATACATACTCTACGAGTACAATACATGTGTGTGCAGTTTGTTTATTCTTTCTTTTTGTTTGTTCCATTTGATGTGCATGGAATTTTGTCTTTTCAACAATATTTGTATTTCGGGATTTTCACTTTGAGTAACAATGTACCCTGTTGTTAATTAATTATTGATTCTATAAAATATTTTTTTTTGGGTCAAAAAATTTATTTTTTGAGGGTCAGGTGGCAATTACCACACCGACAAATTTTATTAATAATAAAAATAATTACAAGTTAAAAGAAAAAAATGAAAAACTGTACAGAAGAGCAAAATGAAAAATTAAAGGTTCCTAGACATGCTTTGTCAGGAAGTTGATATCATTAAATATTGTCTTGAGTATTAAATACGCGGAAGTGTCCTCGCCTATGAAGATAAGTTTAAAAATGTGAGCAGAAACAAATACAGAATTGTTAAAAGGTAATTATATGATTTCCATTTGGTGAATTTGTTTGGTATAAGCTTGTATAGACTACAGAAGTGTCAAATCTGAACTACTCAATCAATATAGACTACTGATACTGGCTAATGGCTATGCAGCCTATGCTAAAAACATGTTCTTTCACTTCGGAGATTGATATCCGATGAAATTGGAGCATAAAACAATTTCAGTTTTCTCTGGTCAATATTCTGATCACCTCAAACTCAAAATCAAGTGCTGAAGTGACTAACAGGAGTTGTAAGACCGAATTATTTCGGCATTAGCATGTATGTAGTAGAAAGTATTTAACTATTTGATTAATCGACCCTCAAAAAAACTATTTGATTAATTTAACTTGTCAATGTAGCAGATAAACGAATCCTTTATGATGCAGTACAAAATCTAGAAGTAAAAAGTTGGAAACAAAACAAACCTGAAGCGAGGCGAGGTGTGGTGCAGGTGCAGAGAGAGAACTCGAATGTGGGGAATGGTAAGCAGCCGCTAGCGGGGGATAACCGGAGAAGATGGAAAGGCAGAGGAAGAGACAAAAAGGGAAATTTGCTTTATAAGTATTGTTCTTTTCACTAAAAAGGGTTGATGGGTTGGCGGCTTTTTACTTGGTCTATTTGTGTGTGTGTGGATGTCGGGATTGCATTGTAGTTCAACACAACAAATTGACCAGGTTGGCTGTTTGTTATTACTTGATTTGTGAAGGATACAACAGGTTCTTCTAGAGGGTAAATTCTAGTGAAGCTTGTGTGGTTCAGTGCTTGTTGAAATACAAATATGAAATCGAATTTATCAGCGACTGGAATCTGCCATGGAGAGAGCTCGCAAGCTTCAAAAGCATCGCAGATAAAGTTGGGGTATTTTTGTCCAAACTTATAAAAAAGTTTTTTGTATTTAATTAATATGGTTGAAATAAAGCAAAAGGTTTATATCTCAAATTGGTAAGATTATGGACTTGTTTGGATGAGTTTGGAATTTGGAGATTTTCTAATTTCTAGACATAAATTTATTATAAACAATCCAAACTCTTCACAAAGTTACACACTTCTCAATAAATTTATGCCTAGGAATAAGAAATTCTCCAAATTCTTAAGCGATCCAAACGGCCCCTAATAGGGGTTATATATATCCGGTTTTGAAAATCGGAGGGGTTATATCCTGTAACCTCTTGGTGAAGATTAGAGGGTTTTATCCAATTTTGTCTTACTTATTCGTCAAATTTTTTAATCCATGAGTCTAGTCGTTTTTCGATCTGAGCCGTCAGATTTAATCTCAACGATTAATAGATGTCCCGTGAATAATATCAGAGTGATATGCTCGAAAAAATTTTAATCATTGAGATTAAATCGGACGGCTCAGATCGAAAAACGACCAGAGAATCTGGGTCCCACTATTTGTTGAAGCCATTCACCTACGAGCCTACCAGGAATGTAATAGTCCTACACCTTTGTATTGTTCCACGGTAACTTTTTTAATGATAAATTGGATCAAAATTCTAAATTTCTTTCAAAATTAATTCGGGTGTGTTTGGATCATCGAAGAAAAAATTAGGATTAGTTTTTCGGAGTAAAAAAAATATTATTTCTAAACGATTAAGAATAATTTTTTTTTGGATAAAAAATGTTATTTTTTAACTGATCTAACATCTCAATTATTTTTTTATTCCTCAAGTGTTTAGATCATTTTTTTATGTGGATTAAGAAGTGGTTGGGACCACTTTTTAATCCGGATTAAAAATATGATCCAAACCACTCTATGAATAAAAAATTAATTCGAATATTGGACTACTTAAAAATAACATTTTTGATCCCAAAAAACTTATTCTTGATCGTTTAGAAATAATATTTTTTACTCCGAATTATAACTAATTTTAATTTTATTCTTAAATGATCTAAATGATCTCAAATCCATATTTTTTTTACTAACGGTATGTTGTCTTTTTACGGCGTTCCACAGGAAATCACCGTGTCATCTTTAGATTGGGACGTCTTTGTACACAATATTGGATTGATGTGAATCGTCTGATGTAAGCCGTTCACATAATCTCCGGCAAATTCAGAGACACTGCGACTGCGTCTGCGTCCATGCCGGAGGTGATTGAATTTCCACCAGCCTAGGGAATGTTTATTATTTGAGTGATACTTGTGTAAAAAGTTGTTCTAGTAAAAGACGGGTTGGATTATCGCTGAAACCACGATAAAATTTATAATAAAATGTTTTGACAAAATTAAGTCTGAATCAGAAACTTTGACATTCAAACACTGAATTGCTTTTCATGTATATCGAACTACTGATGGAATTAGAGGCTCCGTTTGGATGGTGTGAGAATAAGAGAAATAAGGGAAGAAGTAGTATTGAAAAGTGTGTAACTTTGTGAAGAGTTTGGATTGTTTATAATAAATTTGGGAGTAAGAAGAAGCTATTTTTTATTCTTGCCCCATCCAAACTGAACCAGAAATATTTTTTTGCGGTAATGAATTGATTTCAAATGTTCACCTAAAATCATAATTACTGAAGGTTCTTCATAAAAATGTAGTACAATACAAACTTCTCTTCGAATAGTATAAATTTTATATCATTTCGAATATTAAAATATTTGATGGCGTGTGGAGAGAACGTGGTTTTTGTTCTTTTTTATTTAAATAGAATTAACATAGTATTACGAAGAACGACAGCTTTATATGTTGAAACATCCATTCGTCGAGAATGCAACTTCCATCACTGAAATAAGGACATCTTTGTGTTTGACACGTATGGGTATGGCACCCGCAGCAGAAAAGTTATATATTGGAATTTATTGACAATTTAAACTGTAAAAAATATTATTAATTTTGACGTCCAATAGTTGAAATATAATTTATATTATACCACATTATAAATATGAGAAAAACAAATATGAGTTTTAAACTTTTAGTACAACTTTCACTGTTCGCAAATGACTTGAAAATTATAATGATCTATATTTAATAACATTCTGATCAAATATTAAATGAAGTAATGAACATTATATTGCAAGTAAATGGATATGAAACTAAAGTTTTGTTAATTTATTAATGTTAGTACTTGAAGTCGAAATACTAACGGTGCAAAAGAACTATGAAAGTAATAAAATAGAAACTTTTGACTTTTCTATAAGTTTTTAATACAAAGAACATTTAATTTGGACATCTGGAATTAATCATTCGAACAAAAAAGATTGAGCTTGATCCTTCTCAAGCCCAGTCCTTTAGGCCCTCCAAGTTACTAGAGGCCGGTCTTGAATGGTCTGAAGGGCTTGAAGGGCCGACGAACAAACAATATATTTACTTAAATATTTATTTAAAGTATATTTAAAATGAACAATTTTAATTTGTAAAAGATAATAAAAATGCTAGAAATTATTTAAATATAATTATACATATTTATTTTTCATTATATATAATATATTTTTTATTTTTTTCATATTTAATTTGGTTTTAAGATCGGTCATATTATAATAATATAGAAAAAGTAAAAAAAAAGAGTTTCTGTTCATGTATTAATGAATTAAAATTACAAATGTATGAAATAAATATTATTTGAAATAATTTGTTCAATTTAGATTGGATCAGATATGATCTTACTTTTCACTTGAGATTTTGTTTGATTATTCATAATTTCAGTCTCTCTAGGCCTTAGGCTCTTTCAAAGCATGGCGTCTCTAGGCCCTGACCCTTCCAAAGCCTAATCTCTCTAGGCCTCTCTTTAGCTAAGGTTGTGGCATGACCCTCCAAAACCTGATCTCTCTAGGCCCTGGCCTTTCTTAAGGGCTTAGAGAGGCCGGGCCGACCCTTTGTGTTAGAAGGACTTGGCTAGGGCCGGGTACAGGACCAGAGTCTTTTAGATGTTCTATGAGTGGAGCTCTTCCATGTTAATAATAAAATTATTTATTTTTCATATTTAGTATTAAATTTTTCATTTAAGATCTATGTATTAAAAAAAAATTACGGACCAATGCACAACAAAGTTGTTTCATTTACTATTGAAGTATTATTTGAAATTTGTGGTTAACTCTTAACTTGCTTTACCATTGATCACCAAGAACCATTCCTAATCTATTCGAAATCTGGTCAGATAAATAATATATAGTATATTTTCTAGAAACATCGAGTCATCGTCAGTTGCCTATATAAATCCAAGCACGCATGCCCTGTACCTAGCACAACCATGGGATGTCCCAAATGATAAAGACTAAAGAGAGATTCAACTGAGAATGGGATCTACTTAGGGCATTCTTGCCATTATTTAGCAAAATATGTCAATTTTTTTTTTTTTAATGTTCGTGACCTATATATTACAACAACAACAACAACTAAGCCTTTTGTCCCAAACAAGTTGGGGTAGGCTAGAAAGAAACCCAACAAGAGAACACATCCAAGAACAAGAAAAAAAAAAAAAAAAAAAAAACATAAAAATACTAATAGTAAGACTAGCCATACTAATAATAATACCTCTAATAATAATAGTAATAGTAGAAATCTAGACCTCGACCGTGACCTAATAGAGGGACCTACAAACCTATGGCATCGCTCCTACCCCTAAGTTCCTACGTCATGGCTCCGGTACATGAATTGCTAACTTCCAAGCGCTCCTATCGATCGCCAACTCTTTGGAGACGTTCCATTCTTTAAGGTCTCTTTTCACCGCTTCTTCCCATGTCAATCTTGGTCTCCCTCTTCCCCTCCGGGTGTTCTCGAAATGATTAAGAATTCCGATACGTACCGGTGCCTCTGGAGGTCTGCGTTGGATATGTCCAAACCATCTCAAACGATGTTGGATCAACTTCTCCTCTATTGGTGCGACCCCAACCATATCTCGTATGTCATCATTTCTAATCCGATCTTTCCTCGTGTGACCGCAGATCCACCTCAACATACGCATCTCAGCTACACTCATCTTCTGGACATGTCGTCTTTTAGTAGCCCAACATTCTGCGCCATACAACATCGCAGGTCTAATCGCTGTCCTGTAGAACTTGCCTTTTAGCTTCTGCGGGACTTTCTTATCGCATAGGACGCCTGATGCTTGTCGCCATTTCACCCACCCCGCTCTTATCCTGTGACTAACATCTTCATCTATCTCGCCATCGCTCTGCAACATCGACCCTAAATATCGAAAAGTATCTTTCGTAGGTACTACCTGCCCGTCTAGACAGACATCTCCGTCCAGTGGTCGTATCCCACTAAACTCACACCCCATATACTCCGTCTTAGTTCTACTAAGCCTAAACCCTTTGGACTCTAGAGTTCGTCTCCACAATTCCAATTTCCTATCGACCTCCGTCCTACTCTCATCGACTAACACCACATCGTCCGCAAAGAGCATACACCAAGGAATCTCTCCCTGTATATCCTTCGTGATCTCATCTATCACTAAGGCAAAAATATACGGGCTCAAAGCTGATCCCTGATGTAGTCCTATTTTAATAGGAAAGTCACTAGTTACACTATCACATGTCCTGATGCAAGTAACGGCACCATCATACATGTCTTGGATGAGGGTAACATACTTTGTGGGGACTTTTTTCTTTTCTAGTGCCCACCACATAACTTTCCTTGGCACTTTGTCGTATGCTTTCTCCAAATCAATGAAAACCATATGTAGATCCTTCTTTCGCTCCCGATATCTCTCCATCAATTGCCTTATTAGGAAGATGGCCTCCATTAGTACAACAAAATTTATGTACGCATCTTTTTGTGATTTGCATTACATTGAAGGAAGCACGAGTCGGTATATCTCACGATCGAGGAGGAGGTTGATACTTCTTGAAAAGGTAATATTCTTCATCTCATTGGAACGTTTCGATTTTAATGAAATAACTTTTTATCTGAAGAACCCAACAATAGGGCCTACCATGCGGCATGGCTACGGGCTTCCATTAAAAAAAAATGAAAAAAAAAAATTGAAGGAAAATGGGTTTAGCAACACAATTATTGGTAACCTTTTTCTATTTCCCATAGTTTTTTTTTATTTTGTTTATTATATTATGGGATTAATCCACTGAATTTTACAAATCACATGAGCATTTATAATTTGATTTATGGGGATGATTTCGATGTCCACTTTTGGACGTCACAAATGTCACACTTTACTATTTAATTTTTATTTCAAAAATTTTCAATTTAAACGATCGATTTGGACTGTTGATTTTGTTTCTTTTAAGGACTGATGCTGTGCCATAAAATTTGTAATTTTTGAAGTTTATTTGATATTTGATTAAGAGATTGAAAAATGAGTATATTAGAATTAATCTGTCATAATTAATTAGATTCGTTTATTTTCGACCTCTTAACTGAGTATCAAAGGAACTTCAAAAAATATACATCGGATAATCCCCTTGAATTCTTTATTATTGTATATAAATCCCTGTAACTTTCAAAATAGGATATAAACCTCCTAGTTCTGTTTAGTTCGGAATAAACCCTTTTCATAATTTTTAACTATATTTTAAATAAACAAAATCTAAATATTACAGTTGTGACTAAAATGTCCATTCCGAGCACTACTCTTCATCTTGGTAATGGACGATCCATCTTCCCACCCTTATCTCCTGCAGCGATATCAAATTAATTCTTTCCGAAAATCTTTTTCCAAACCTTCTCATTATTTATTTATTATTATTATTTTTTTGATAGAACAAACCTTCTCCTTGCCATTAATCGTTACCGTGTAGGTCTCTTTACTCAATGAGATGATATCAGAATTGAGAGACATCCAATTAAGCACAACATTCCAATTTTCATTTGGTTCATTTTAAATTAATTCTTACTCTTATTTTTCTGGAATTATTAATTATCACGATTCTCATGATTTTATAACTGCTGTTCATTAATTTGACGATAAGGCATCGGGAACATGTTAATTAATTTTCATAATTCCATCCTTAGTTATAAGTCAACCGACAATCACAGTAATTAAATAAAAAACTAAAATACCATGTCTTTGCAGTTTGCACTTGAGAAAGAACCAAAAAAAAAAAAAGGGGGGGGGGGGGCTTGTAACATACATAAAAATTTGTTAATTTATCAAAGCAATTGAATGGGTAATAGAGCATGCTGGAAAAGGACGAGAAAGAGAGCATCTACGGGAGAGTTGGGAAATGGAGCAATTTGGGGCATTTCAGTTACAAGCTTAAAAATTAAAATTCTTTTATTTTAAATATAATTAAAATTGTGAAAATTGTGAAATTTTTTTTATATCCAAACTAAGTAACTAACAGAATTAGAGGGTTGATATCCGGTTTTAAAAGGGTTTATATTTGAATAGCAAAGATTATCGGGTTTATATATATCTAATCTGTTTTTGGCGGAAATTGATTACTGCCATCTACATTTTTGTCATCCCTGCCATCGCTAAATATAAAGTGAACATATACTCAAACAAAGTGAACATATAGATGATCTAAGTGAACACATACAAACAAATAAGTTCAATGAAAATAAGTTGAATATGTATGTAAACTTCTGAACAAGTGATGACAACACTTTTTTGTTTGTAAGTGTTCACTTAGATCGTCTATATGTTCACTTTATTTGCTGTATATGTTCACTTTGTATTTAGCCATGGCTGGGTTGGTATATTTGCCGATGACACTTATAATTCCTGATTTTTGGCCAAGTAAAAATAAAATCTTTTTAGGGCTAATTCTATTATTTGTCATTGGCACTTATAAGTTCAAACGAACGACTGACGTTGGTTACAACTAGGTGTCGAATTCTCACAGACGGTGATGAATACTAATTCTATTATTTTACTAAAACTAGATGCTTTATGAAATTTTGGTTTAAATCAAACAATTAAAGTAAAGTTGCAATTGACTAAAAAAATTAAAATAAAATATTTTCGATTGTATTATGGGATGATAACATGTTAATAAAAATATTTTAGGATTCGATTTCACTTTGGTTTGGTCTCAGGATGACGAATCGTTGCACTTTCGTGATCGAACTTGAATAATTCGGTCCGAATTGTGGACAATTAGGTCTGAATTCCCCTACGTAAATGTCACGTTTTACTGCATTTGGTTAATTCATTTTAATAGAAACTTTCACCTTTCAGTAACTCGTTGATTGTCTTTCGATTTGTAATCCATGTCGAATTACTTATGCAAGTTTTATTAATTAATTCATGTTATAATTCCTAATTGGACATGATCATTCATCTATTAAGCAATAAAATTAATTAACAATTCTCAAATAAGCATAATAACATCATAACTCAACAAGTAATTAAATCACATATCCCTCACTCAGCACATCTAAATTATCTAATTTTCATCGACGAATAGGTCTGATTCAATCTCGAGCGTACATCTTGAGAACAACTTAATTTATCATGCCATTGCAACTTGCAAGAAACCTAGGGATGAAAACGGATCGGATACGGAGCGGATGTTGATCTTCCCATATCCGCATCTATATTTTTTTTCGGATACGAATACGAATACGGATGTGTTCGAATGCGGATACGATTCAGATATTAATCGGATACGAATACGGTTCGAATATTATCGGATACGGAGTAGAATACAAATATATTTTGTCGGATATGGATTACATTTTGATTGGATATATATTAATTCGTTTCTTTAATACTTTTTATAAATTTCATAGTACATATAAAAGTTTTTCGTATATTAGAGGAGTCAAAACATATATAGGAGAGTACTCATATAATGCGATGATTTGAATTATGACAATTATTTATTATGCTAATTAAGTTAATAATACTTAGACCTCATTCATTCAATCACTCCAATCTAAAATTCTTTCGAAATACTACACGCAAATCAGGTTATTTTCTCAAATATTTCATTGAAAAAAATATCCATATAACATTCATAAATTTAATTATTATTAACACTATTAATCATTATTTATAATCTTTATTAATCTGTATTTAATTTTCAAATTAGATGTTCCAGATTCATATAAATTATTAAATCAAACTCTTATATCAACAATAGTGTCTTGGTCTGGTGGTTAAGGTGTTCGGCTGTTATTGTTTTTGCGCATATTTCTCTGTTAAAACAAAGCTTGAGTGGGATGCGGATCTGAAATTTAAAACATGAATCCGGATATCCGTTTGGCAATTGATTGCGGATGCGGATAAAAATTCGTATTCGCATCCATATCTGCACCAATATATGTTCCCACATCTGCATCCGGATCCGTTTAAAAATATCCGTATTCGCATCCGTATCCGTTCGGATCCGGATATTAATATCCGAATTCGCTAGTTTCCGCTAATTCCGTTGGATGAGCGCGGCCGGGCGTTGCCGTTAACTTACCATCGAGCACCCATCTTGTATTTCTTGGAGACTTGGAGTGAACAAGAACCTAGTGGCTTTCCATCTTGCATCTATAATAATATCCTGATCTTAATTAGTGGCAGATAAATAACTTTGCACATTATTGGCCAGTCAATTTGCCGTTGCTAATTTATTCTTCATTTGCTCAAACAAAATTGCAATTTATTTTATATTAAACTTTAATTGGTAGTCGATCTGGTTCTATTCTATTGACAATTTAATTACAGTAGAACCATTGAGTCGTTATATTTCAAAAAATAGTAATAAGAGGAATTTGATAAGTGAGATGGATTTATTAAATGCAATCTAACTAATTCTAGTTTTTTGAACAAGGAGGGAAATTATTGTGATTCAACTTCTAAAATTAAATGTATGCGGGACTTAGAATGCTTAACCTCTTTGAGGTTAACCTAATGCTCCTACCATTGAGATGCATTATCTTATAATCGATGATTTTTATAATTAATTTTAGTACTAGATAATCAAAGTGTCGTAAAACAAATATATTAAAAAAATATCCATTATATATAATTAACTAAATTGGATATTATTCTTTTAATTTGATCTACGATAAAATAAATTGAATATATTTCTCATGAAAATAAAAAATACAAATGATTTAAGATCTATTTGAATTTAAAGTTTTATATATAAAAATTAAACAATAGGATCGTGCGATTATATATGTAAAATATTCCTAATATGCAACCACTTTTCGTAACTTTACTTACATATAGACCTCAATTATTTGTCCGCGCTAAATTGTTTTCTGGCTACTCTTGAATAAAAATAAACATCAAGCATTTCTGTGGGTTTTCTTAAATTGAGCATTACATATGCCAGCTCAAAACCATGGACAATAGTAATTATAGTTGTTAAGCTGAAAACTGCGGGAGGGATCAGGAGCAGAGAAATTAGGTTATATACTGCTTTGGACACAGAATGGCAATTAAACATAAAGACGTGATTTCCACCATATTTTAAAAAAAATATATGTAAGAATTATTAAGCAATGATAAGATTTGAAAAGTCTACACAAGCTCCCTTGCCAAAACCTCGCCTATAAATTGGGCATTCAACATTCTCATGTCCCATCACCTCAACGAGCTCCTCTCTCCATAGTTAACAAAGTTTAAATAAACCAAGTTAATTATGGTGAAACGAGCTTCTATCATTACTGTGCTTGTGCTCAGTCTCATCAGTTCCTGCTATGGCCAGGTGACCGTAGGCTATTATAACAACAAATGCGGAACTAAGGACGTCGAGTCTATTATTCGTGGTGTTGTCCAGGCCCGCTTCTCCTATGAAGCAGCTATCGTTGCATTCCTGTTGCGCCTTCAATTCCACGACTGCTTAGGTGACAAGGTTAACCACCAACCCCTGATCTCCGATTAGTACAGAGGGTCATGTCTTTCTAGATTTAACAAATGTTTACTTTACAAAAATTACTTATTTTCAACATTGGTCTACTATCTATCTATCTTAAGTACTTTGTAAATCTCAATTTGTACAGCAATGCGATGCATCACTACTGTTGGCGGGCCCGGGCAGTGAGCAAACTGCTGTTCCGAATTTCACTGTTAAAGGCTATGACTTGATTGACGCCATCAAGGCAGCGTTAGAGCAGGAATGCCCTGGTGTGGTCTCTTGCTCTGATATCATTGCTGCAGCTACCAGAGATGCAGTTGTCTTGGTATGTGAAACGATTTCATGCACTTAACTTTTACAGGGTGATCATCTTACAGCAACCATTCTTTCTTTTATAAATATTAATTAGGCTGGAGGAAGTTATTATGATGTACCAATGGGAAGGAAGGATGGCCTAGTTGGACTTGCATCCAATGTTGATCTGCCACCGCCAGATATCTCTGTTGCTAGTGCGATTCAATATTACGGAAAGGTGGGCTTCAGCGCCTTGGAAACTGTTGTTTTGCTAGGTAATTACCAATCACTGCAGCTGCAATATATAAATACTGAAAATTTTGTAAGCAATGAAAGAAAAATTCATAACAGTAAACATCTTTTCTCATTTAAGGTGGGCACACTGTTGGAGTCACTCATTGTAGTGTCATCAAGGACAGGTTGTACAACTACAAGGGCACTCAAAGCGCAGACCCAGACTTGGATGCCTTCTATGTTTTCTTCCTCGGCAATATTATTTGCCATAATGACCCCAATGCTGTTGACATGTTTGTCTTTTTGGATAGCCCAGACAGTGTACTAACAGTCGATAACTCATATTACAAGATGCTGCTCAACCACAAGGGTATCCTGCCAATCGATAACGCAATTGCCTTCGACCCCTCTACTTCTGGATATGTTAATGACCTAGCAAACAACAATGATTATTTCTTGGATCTCTTCGGCAAGACAATTGTAAAGATGGGCCTGATCGGTGTGCTTACTGGAAATCAGGGTGAAATCAGACAAGTCTGCTCTAGGACAAACTAACATTTGGTTATGAATCCGTCCATTGGTCATCTTGAGATGGCACTTTGTTGCTAATATATATTCTAAGAGTATGTGATACATGTATGCAGTTTGTTTTTTCATTCCTTTTGTTTGTTCATTTGATGTGCATGTAGTTTTGTCTTTTCAACAATTAATACTTGTATTTTGAGATTTTCTATTTGAGGTAACTCTGTACTTTTGTTGAGAAAACAAGTATTGGATTTTGAAATACACGTACAACTGTATCATTTAATGCAACTGACCTCGATAGCATCAGAACGATTTGATGCACTTGAAGCAGTTTCCTGTAGTGTTTTCATTCGAAGTGGTTGTATAATGTAAGTTTGTACCCTTTTTTCTTTTACATATTAGGGCCTCCCTTTTTAGTGCTTTCTTTATATATTATGTAATTTTAGGAAAATCCAAAGAAATTATATTATGATATATATCAAGCGTTTAGGAGCACCACTCTGATAATTACGAAACACTATGCGCATATTGTATGTACTATATTTTAATTGGTGCCGTTTATTTGCAAGATTTTTAAATGCATGCATGGGAGATGTTATTCCCTCCGAAAGAGGGATAAACTCTTGTTCACATAGTGGACTATACCTCTATAAATAAATAACCTTAATTTAAAAAAATATATATCTAAATAGATGCGAAAGAAGGATAAACTCTAGTTCACAGAGTGGATAAACTCTATAAATAAATAACCTTAATTAAAGAGGGTTCCGGTGCCTACAAATTTTCGCTGCCCCAAATGCCACGGATCTAGAGCCGTTAGATCAAAATTTGATATACGGTCAAGATCAAACTTATTAAAAGTTGTTTCGCTTTGTAAAAATAGAAGCGGTAGAGCGAAAGAGAAGAACCAAACCTTCGACGGCCTCCCTGCTCGCATCGCCTTCGCTGACAGGTCGATCGCTTCTCGACTTTCCCTCTCTAGCTCTCTCTCTATCCTCGTCACTCTAGCTCTCTTCTCTTTCGATTGAAGCTTGTTCTCTTGCTTCTACTGTCACAATCCCAAGAGAACTCGAAACCCTAGGTTCTCCATCATCTCAATCGACGAACTGCTCCTAAATTTGCTTTCAAAGGTTAAGAGTATCTCTTACATATACTGATTGAATTTTATTGACATGGATTATAAACCCTGGGTTGGCATTAATTGAATTTTCTTGACAGTAAGGAGTTCGTGCATAAACCAATTAAAATACTAATTCACTGCATGCGTTCAAAGAACAACTGAAACTGAGTATTATTACTTCTTTGACCAAATTGTAGTGGTTTGTATAATTGTATGTTCCCTTGGTATTCTGTTAAAATTGAGCATAGTGGTGTTTACCGTAAGTACCCTATGTTAAAAAATCAGAAAAAAAATAGAATAACTTGTCTTACATTTTATATCTGTACAGATTTTCTCATAAGGGTGCTGGTAAAGTTACTGGTAACAGGACTGTTACAGCTTCATCCGATACTGGTAAATATGTTGAAGGTCATTGAAACACACGAGCTCAGCCACAGAGGATCAGAAGCAACTAATTTGTTTATACCATACTCTTTCTCTTGTAACCGATAAGGGATTACTGTAACCGATAAGGGATAACAAACTTTCTGTTACAGAAGTTTTGTAATAGGATTAGCTTATATATAGAGGAGATAGATTGTATTGAGACAATTAAGACAAAATCAAGAATCAAGAATTCATTTCTCTTTCGTCTCCTTCCTTTCCTATTTTTCTCTTCTCCAAATGCTCTATATTCTTTCATTTTCAAAATTAAATTAGAGATCAATGTAATTGTGTGGTTTTAAGATCTTTTTTATTTTAAAGCTTTGTGCGGATTGCGTTTTTTTGTCCCCACAGATTCTGTACACATGTCATATGAAAGATGTTAGCAAAATAGGTGATGCTGCTTTGGCATATAACAAGTATGTGAAGGTAGCTTATCTTAAGGCAACTTTCTATAAAATCCTTGTGCTAGTTGAACCGTCATGAGCTATAAACAATTCCTCAAATTTCTCTATTCTGATTTCTCAATTCTAGTCAGTTATATCTTAATGCAGTTTGATAACTTTTCTAGATTGTAGTAAGGATTTAGAGAGGTGGGTTTTGATTGATTTTGGATTGTAATCTCAGCACCTTGTATCACAATCTTGATTTTTTTTATAAAAAAAAAAAACTATCTATGGGCCATTTCTCAAAAAAAAAAAAAAAAATCAATTGATGACTCATTGCAGTACTCACTAAAAGGAATGCAGGACAATGTAACTTGTGTCGAAACTCATAGCAAATTGACATCAACCCATATTACATCAAGCTTACAAACAATTTCATTTATAAATGGTTCAAGCTTACATTCATCTCACATTCAAGTTGAGCAAAACAAAATGTACGTTCAGCAATATAAAATCGAACAACGAAAATATCTTCACATTCGCTACCTAACTAAATCAGCCAGCATCTATTAATTCCCTAGCATTCAGTACTGCAAATCATGTATGTTTGGCCAACCTACAAAACATGTGAGATATTATGAATCTTTTTACACATAGAAAGGAATACATAAATAAATAAAGCTGATAGCTTCAAACATAATAGTCTATTTCTTCACTCCAGCCTTAATCTTTATATACCCCAAGTTGGCCTTAATATCAACCTTAGCTGATAGCACTAGTAATTTTTATCACACCACATACCAAATACCTGATCTGACACCATATCTAGCAGCTAGCTTAAAAAGTGAATCTTCCTTGTACCAACTTGATACCCTCGTCCACCTAAAATTAACTAAGTGCGTGCAATTCCAAATGTTATAAAGAACTATTGGATCCATATTTCAGCTATAATTTCTAGCTATGACTTCTAATTCAAGATGGTTTTTGTATTTTCCCAGATGAAATGGATCTAATAGGTATGACTTCTAATTTCTAGCTTAAACTCTATTGCTTTCAAAATCCACCTCAGTAGTAATTTCTTCATTTAATCTCATGGAATTTGAAAACTCTTCATAATCAATGCACAAAAGTGGATCATGCATGACATACAAAATTAAAAACCAAGTTTTTAAAATTAGCATCACACTAATTCAAAACCGAACATCATCAATTATTTAAAAGAAATTATAAGCACCACTTTGATTAAACATTGAAAAGTATCATATGGATTAGCTAAAAGCCTAAAACTGACCGAAGCATTTTAATTAAGATGTGTTAGTGACGAAGAGAGAGAGAGAGAGAGAGAGGGTATCATTTCAAGATGTGAGCCAATAAAACCAACAATTACCTTCAAACTCCCAACTCGATTTATTTCGTGAATAAAGTTCAGCCAGATTATAACGCCTACCAAGCAAATTCAAGTAATAAACATCACACTGAAGGATTGCAAAAGGTAAAAAAAAAAAAACGAGACAATCGAACCTCTGAAAGCAAATTTAGTAGCAATTAGTCGACTATTAAGACGGTGAAGAAACTAGGGTTTCGAGTTCTCTTGGGACTGCGACAGTAGAGGTAAGAGCACAAGCTTTGATCGCAAGAGAAGAAAGCTAGAGATATGATGAGAGAGAGAGAGAGCTAGAGATCGAAAGTTGAGAAGAGATCAAGCTGTCGACGGAGGGAAAGGCGACGCAAGTATTGTCGAAGGTTTGGTTTCTCTTTCGACCTTCGGGTTCTCATTTTACAAAGCGATAGCATTTCTAATGAGTTTGACCTAGACCGTCTATCAAATTTAGATCTAACGGCTCAGGATCTGTGGCATTTGGGGCAACGAAAATTTGTAGGCACCGGAACCCTCCTCATTATATATATATATATATATAAAGCGGTAGTATAATTCTAAAACGTTAGTATTTCCATTTAAGATAGTTAGGGGGCGTTTGTTTGTGTAGTAAGGAGTTGCATAACTTAAGGATGCCTAAGTGTTTATGTAGTGTTATGTAATAGATGTTTGGTTGTGTAGTAAGGATGACTAACTTAATGCATGCATATATTCATGTTAAAAGACTAAAATGCCCTTAAATTTGAATTAGTATTATATGTTGTGACCTAATTATTGTTAATTATTAATGATGATAATAAATCATTTTTACTATTATGAAATATTAATAATTTACTTTTAATTAAATATTATTATTTATTTTATAATAAAAATTATTATTGATTAATTATCTTCAATTAATTATTATTCTTAAATCATTATTATTAATAATTAATATTACTTGTTAAATATTATTAATTATAATAATTAATCTTTGTTATTCATTATGATTTTTTAATAATTATTGTTACTTATTAAGTATTATTATTTATTAATTAATATTAATTAATTTTTAATTATTATAAAAATTAATTATTAATGATAATAAGAAATCATTTTATTATTATGAAATATTATTAATTATTTTTAATTAAATATTATAAATATTATTAATTATTTAATAATAAATCAATATTGTTTATTAATTATTATTATTACTTGTTATATATTATTATTTATTAATTATAATAATTAATATTTATTACTCATTATGATTTTTAATAGTTATTGTTACTTATTAATTATTATTATTACTAATTATTATAGATTATTAAATATTATTATTAATTATTTCTAAAGGGTATTGTTGGAAAAAAAATTAAAGGGGACCGGTGCATAACTTATGCAACCTATTTAGGTTGCATAACTTATGTACCCTTAAGGCATCTTATGTAAGAGGTGTTTGGTGACTTAAGGATACATAACTTAAGTTATGCACCCTTTAAGTCACAAACAAACGCCTCCTTAGAATTTAGAACCCATGAATATATATAATTATTAATTTTGCAATGAATTTTTTTTTTGAAAATATACTTTTGCAATCTATAGTCTATATATATATATATATATATATATATATATATATATATATATATATAGAAATGCTATGGTGCATCGCGATGTATTAAGACTTTTGTACATCACGATCATATTTGTCGATAGTTTTACAAATTAAAAATCTAATTAAACAAATGCAATCTATATATTGAAATCTCATTACAAACCAAATTTAATATTTTTTGGAATTTTTTTACTTTTTGTTTCGATTTTTTTAAAACCTGCCATTTTTAGAATTTCTTTATTATTAATTGGTTTCCAAAAAAGGAAAGTTTTAGAAAAATCGAAAAAAATAGTAAAAAAATTTCAAAAAATATAAAATTTGATTTGTAATGAGATTTCAATATGTAGATTGGATTGGTTTAATTAGATTTGTCTATTTATAAAACGATTGACGGATAATGATCGCGATGTACAAAAGCCTCAATACATCGCGATGCACCATAGCATATCCCTATATATATATATATATTATTATATTATATATATATATATATATATATATATATATATATATATATATATATATAAATTAAATAATTAAATCCCGTGAGAGTCGGAAACCGTTTTTTTTTTCAGTTTCGACACGGCGCTGCATTAGTCCCTCCGAAATTAATCTGAGCCGTCCAATTTTTTTTTTTCTAAGATCGATCCTTTGATTAGAGATTAAATTTCTTTCTTTTTCCTTCGTTCGCCTCTCTATTCTCTATGCCGCATCTCTTTCCTTTCTCCTCCGAGGCTCCGACACATCGCTGCCGCCTTCTCCATCGTCCACAGCCTACGTCACCCAGCCCCTTCTCCTCCTGAACCACACCAGCATAGCTCAACCTTTATGGGCTACAGGTGTGGAGTTCATTTTTTGTTTTTATTCTATTTTACTCTATATCGATGATTTTGTTGCTATCTGGTATTATTGTAGTATTGGGTGCATAAATTGAGAGTGCGTGTCAAAGAGAGATAACTTAGCCTGGTTTTTGGAGTTACATTTTTTTTTCCTACTGTCGGAATTAGAAATGGAGACAAATGTATAATACTAGAAAAATGGGTTCAGTGTCTTAAAAGAAAATGAGGAAGATTGAATTTAATTAATTTCCTTTCTTTTTCTGCAATCTATCTCAGTACTAAGGAACAGGATCGGGGATTAATCATGCCAAATTCTTTAGAATTGTAATGTTATATGGCCAAATGAAAATTACAAGATAAGTTGACTCAGCATGCCAAATTCAAATCTTACACTTTGACTCAGCATCAAATTGGATAATAATCATCGACAAAATTCTTTGATATTCCAATGGTATTCAGCCAATTGAAAATAAAAAAAAGGTTGATAATTTCCAAATTCAAAGAAATGACAGGTTCAAAGCAAGTTCAAGGACCAAAATCGACTAATATCAGTTGGTCACTTGGTACATAACAGTGCTTACTGTTGAATCCTATCTGGGATCATATATTTATTTGTATATAGGACTAATATAAACATATGTTGTAATATGGCAGCCGGCATCAAGCTTGCCAGTACAAAGGCTGAATCGGCAACACTAACAACCAAACTTCAAGATGACTATAATTTCTCAGAAACCAAACCCAATGTAGTTCCCATGTCTGATGATCAACAAAATGTGACTTTATAAGGCATTTTCAAACTTGAAGATGTCGACAAGGCATGACATGGCAATGATATTTACATGCAAGGTTTGCAAGACTCGATCCGACTTGGTTGGTTTGATGAGACTAGCAGTGTTGAGGATTTGTTGGCTGCTAAAGGAGCATATGCGAAAAAAGGTTCGGTTGCTACCCTAAATTTTACACTGGAGGATTTTGCTGGTACTGCCAAATCATTGTGATTTTAGTTTATTTGTTCCTCTTTTTGGGGATGATCATGAACTTTTTACTATTTCAGTTGGATAGTTAAGTAAAAACTATATTTTGGTGTTGCCGTTTGGAAGGTTTCTTTTTTTCCGGATGCCTGAAGTTTTAATCGTTTTGGTATGTAAAAGAAAAATATTGCAGAAAACTTGGTGTCTGCTTTTTTATTTTCATTAAAAAATACCAAAGTTAGTACTGTATATATCATAGTCACTTCCAATTGCATACTTTTGTAAATTCTAAATTGGTATGAAATAATACACATTTCGAAGACCAAATTTAATAATTCATGCAATGCTTGCCTCTGGTACTGATTCCAATCCTTACCATTTAATCGAACCATCCAGTCTGTTCCAGTTTTAATAACACTGACCACATAGAGTAACTTTGCGGTACATATATTATACTAAGGTAATATTATGTACTATGTGGTTAAATTTTCATGCTGTGTGAGATAACACAGCTATGTATAGCTAGATATTACCAAATACCGCTAATTTGGTAAATGAACATGCATGGCTATCCCAAGTACCTGCTTCATTTCAGATTCAATTAATGATTTTATCTCATTTCTAGCATCCTCATGAAACAATGCCAAATTAGCGGGATTCAATTGATGATTTTATCTCATTTTATCCCAAGTACCGCTAATTTTGTCGATGATTATTATCCAATTTGGCATGATTATTATCTCAGTACTAAGGAACAGGATCGGGGATTAATCATGCCAAATTCTTTAGAATTGTAGTGTTAAATTTGGCAAGAGTCCCGCTAATTGGTTTCATTAGCATTTTAGTCAGAAACCTAATTAATTTAGATATATTTTTAGTAAAATTTAAAACTTGCACCGAAGCTAAAAATATTTGTGTTATGACTGGAGCATATAATTTTTTCTACTTGAAGTTCACGCTAAGTTCTTTATGTTCTTTTGATGATTTTCTACTGTTGGGTCTAAATTCAATATGATGTCAGTTTGAAGACTTATGCTGGTAATCTAAATCCATTATTTATCAGGTGGAAGACTTATTATGTGTAGATTTTAAATTGAAGTCCACTGTTACACACCTGTACCAAATTGGGGTGACTAACAAATTTTATAGCATAGGCGAAGCACGCTATTTTTTGAGGGAATCAAGGCAGTTACCAAGTTTTCCAGTGCTTAGGGTTATTATGGTTAAACATTGTAGTTGGTGATTCTTAGAAAAATCTTTGACTTTCTTTGTTGTTTTTTTTGTTTATTATGTAGGGGTATTATGGGGATAATCTGGTATGATATGATATGTATGTATATTGCATTTGGCTTGGATGGTAATGTATTTCTTTTATTTTGCTAGAAATCTAGAATACTGAATTATTTGGCATGTAGTTCAAGTTCTTGATCTGTTTAATTTATGTGACATATTCTGGTTCTGCTAAATTGGTAAATTAAATGATTTTGGTTTTGTCCATATTTGGAATCTGACTACATGCTGATATACTGACACAATTATCTTGGTAGTTAATAGTATTAATTAGTGAGAGATGTGCACTAGGGTAGATAAAATCTTTCTGTGATAACATATCTGATACTTATTATAAATTACGTTTAAATACTAGAATTGACATAGTGCAACAAATGAATAGATTATCCTTGGGTAGGTGTTACTAAAGTTATTTCATCATTTTTTTGATAAAATATTGCCTTCGGCAAGATTTTTAAATGATAATTGTTGATTCATTATTTTTTTTATATAAATATATTAATAGGTAAAGTATCAAATTAGGCCCAATGTTGGATTCTGGCATAAGATCTTATTTGGTATTCTACATACATTCATCATGTATTACAAATATCATTGCATTATATTAATACTTTGTATTTTATTGTTCTTTTACACATAATTGCAAAGCAAACTGGTATTATGCTCCATGGACCCAAAATCAATTGAGATGCTTATTGCAACCAACATTAGCATTAAAATTGATCCGAACAATATTAAAATGATATTGTTGAGATGATACATCACTGTATAATGAAATAGCAATATTTTGTTATAATTCGTACGATTTTTATTTCAATCTAAAAAAACATAGACTTAATGACAAATGACAAATTATGATATTTTTCCTTTGCACTTATATGCATGTCCCACATAATTTAGACTTAATAACAAATTATTAGTGATTTTTAAAATTAAAATATAAAAAATCCGCTAAGGCGCGGCTTTTTTAAACGGCAAAAAATTTCAAATCCTGCGTAAGGCCAACCTCTTGAGATTTATTTCTGTGAAACTTGTCGCTTATACTAACTCATCAATCTACCTTTGTTTTAGTTACAGAAAATTACTTATAGAGCTATAGTTTACCATGTTTTAGTTAATGCCCAATTGCCCATGCTAGAATTATTAGTTCCTTGCTCTCGTTTCCGCTGTTCTTATCTGTCAATTCATCTGCATAATGAGGCCCAATAAGGGCTTCTTCAACTAAGCGCGCACGTGCTTAAAAGGCTTTGGTCCAAATAGAGGGAGCCGGCTAAGAAAAGAAACGGAATGGAAAATTGAGAAGAAATACTACGGAAGCGTAAGACATACGAGCAAGATTGCAATAAACATATATAAAAATTAATGATGATAACTTTCTTTTTAATATATATAATAAAATGAATATATTGTTCTTCTTTTAAATTGGAAGAGAAATCATGATAAATTTAAAAATGAAAGACATTATCGATGATGATTGGGGCCGTTTGGATCGCTTAGGAATAAAAGGACTAGTTTCTTCTTAGATGGAAATTTATTCCTAACCATCCAAACTCTTTACAAAATTACACACTTTCCAATATTTTTCGCCTAAAAATAGACTATTCCAAACGACCCCATTAAAAGTTGAATTCCTTTAACTATGGGTGCGTTTGGATAGGTGTGGGAAGAAGGGAAGAAGGGAAGAAGTGGGAAGAAGTATTGGGAAGTGTGTAACTTTGTGAAGAGTTTGGATTGTTTATAATTTTTTTTCTTCCCATCTTCCTTCTTCCTCTTCTTCTTCTTTCATCCAAACGCACCCTATGTTACATTTCGATTTTGGAGGTAACCAACCCTCTCTTTAAATTAGATTTTAGGGGATGTCAATTTTCTTTCATTAATTCTTTCCGATTCACCCAACAACACAACTGGGAGCAAGGAAAGTATGTTCCTCTTCTTTTCCTTAGCTCCCGTTATTTCGTTTTGAAGCAGGATCAAAATCCTTTACAACAGACATAATTCGCTAACAAATAGCGGACCAATTTCTGTCCATCCGATTTAATCTCGACGATATGGACTGCATGAATCTCGATGGCTCTGATTAATCATAGGGCACCCATCATTAATCAGACGATTCGTGTATCGCTGCTATCCTCGTGTATCGCTGCTATCCTATGCAAAGAAAATGTGGATTCTTGTCGAGCAAGCCCTAAGAGTCAACATTAGTTATTAGGATGGCTCAGTCCACCTTTTGCAGTAAAGTCCGCTAAAACAGGCTTTATAACACAAGAAAGAAAATAGTCTGGACAATTTGAAGATAATTGGACTTAGTGAAAGAAAGATTATGGCTTCTTCATCGATGCTTTAGAGACTAGGAGAAATGATAGCTTTAGAGACTAGCCGGAGAAATGATAGCTTTAGAGACTAGCTGGGAGAAATGATATATTGCATCGCTCGTCATCGTTTGAGCAAAATGACTACATAAAATATACTAGGTGAACATATAGATGATAAAAACGAACACATAATAAATTTGCCATCTCTTATTCAGATTTTTTTATATGCATATTCAACTTATTTGTTTGTATGTGTTCACTTTGAACATTTCAAGTTGTTGGGATATTGGCTTGGCACCAAACATAGCTTCCTTCCGTAAAAAACGTACTTTTGTGTCAAAAAAACGGCTCCAATCCGCAATCTAATAAACAGCTGATCCTGGTGTAGTAAATCTGCTTCGTTTCACTAGGGGGGAACCAACCAAAAAGGCCAATGGGCTCGGGCGACGAATCCATAGTCGACTCCGGGTGGGTAGCAATGCATGCGGTTGATCCCTTTCCTACACTACTTGACCGGTGAAAGGAACGGAAAAACTTTATATGTTCATCTTTTATGTTTTATATGTTAACTTTGTTAAAGTAATGATAAAATTGTAAATGACAATAATCAATTTTTCAAGACTAGTGTGATAGAACAGCACTGTCAATTGAGTTCGAAGAAGCCGACTTTAATTTAGTAATTTAATTTTAAATTGAACCAAGTTGAATTGAAGTCGAAAAATTATTCGATCTATATCCAACAAATTGAGTTCGATTTCGAACGTCAGAAGAGATTAACCTTGACGTCACCCTTACTGTTGACAAATGACAAGTATTATATAAGTTGACACTATCGTGTACTAAGGATTAAAATATATAACCGAAAGAAAAATATTAATACTTAAAACTTGAAATGGATGATAGCCTTTATTTGTCACGTCCCGCACCGACGGGTCGCGGGGCGCGAGCTGAGAACGGTATCTTCTGCATCCATCCGACGGCCCGTCAACCTACGTCGCAATAGAAAAACAAACAGAGTCAGGTACAAACCTCAGTAACCGGTTATTTAACGACGCAGCTTCTCTACATTTAATTATTATATCAAAATTCAATCTGATCGGATTAATCCACAAAACAAATAATATATTTTACGGAGATAATCGGGTTTAGACAGTCAATCAGTCAGTCACAGTGGTCCCTCCCCGATCACAGGAGGATCAGGACCGGCCCCTCCCCGAACTCAGGAGGATCAGGGCTCAAAATTCATATTCAATTCCATATCCAATTTCACATCCAATTCCAAACCCGATATCCCGTAAAATATACCAATTCACAAAACAATAAACATATTCAATCAAAATCAAACGATAAATCATATCATTCAATCAAAACGAAATTAAATATAGAGAAGTCCGGTTACCTGATAAAACGATCCAGAAATTAATAGACAAATCCAATCGACTATCCTGACTGCGACGTAGACTCGGAATTCCAATTGGCCGACTCAATCAATCAAACTTTTCAATCAAACAAATTTGATCAAACTGATAATATCTCATCATCATTTTCGAATCTATTTTGGTTTCCTTCGTCTTTTTGTTCGGTTGGGAAAGTAAAGACGAAGAAAGGAAATATGTATCAAACAAGTATAATGGGCTAAGGACACGTAGAGAATTTAGGTGGCACGTTGTAAAAATTCATTGGACATTTCTTTTCAACTCAATTAAGGAGGTAGTCAAAGCGGTTAGCTTTTCTTTCATAAAATTTCGGTCAACATCAACTATACGGTCAAAGGTCAACATAGTCAAAGAAGGTCAAAATTAGTCAAAACAGGTCAAAACAAAAGTTTTGGTCAACGCTGGTCACCTAATCAAATTCCTGGTCAAACAGGTGGAGTGTTACATTCTCCCCTCCTTCAAAAGAATTTCGTCCGCGAAATTCAAACGGATGATAACTGATCAAATTCAATTAACCTGAAATCAAATTTCAAACGAAGGAACAGGGACCCAAACACAGTCCGAGGAACGAATGCTCTGATACCATCTGTCACGTCCCGCACCGACGGGTCGCGGGGCGCGAGCTGAGAACGGTATCTTCTGCATCCATCCGACGGCCCGTCAACCTACGTCGCAATAGAAAAACAAACAGAGTCAGGTACAAACCTCAGTAACCGGTTATTTAACGACGCAGCTTCTCTACATTTAATTATTATATCAAAATTCAATCTGATCGGATTAATCCACAAAACAAATAATATATTTTACGGAGATAATCGGGTTTAGACAATCAATCAGTCAGTCACAGTGGTCCCTCCCCGATCACAGGAGGATCAGGACCGGCCCCTCCCCGAACTCAGGAGGATCAGGGCTCAAAATTCATATTCAATTCCATATCCAATTTCACATCCAATTCCAAACCCGATATCCCGTAAAATATACCAATTCACAAAACAATAAACATATTCAATCAAAATCAAACGATAAATCATATCATTCAATCAAAACGAAATTAAATATAGAGAAGTCCGGTTACCTGATAAAACGATCCAGAAATTAATAGACAAATCCAATCGACTATCCTGACTGCGACGTAGACTCGGAATTCCAATTGGCCGACTCAATCAATCAAACTTTTCAATCAAACAAATTTGATCAAACTGATAATATCTCATCATCATTTTCGAATCTATTTTGGTTTCCTTCGTCTTTTTGTTCGGTTGGGAAAGTAAAGACGAAGAAAGGAAATATGTATCAAACAAGTATAATGGGCTAAGGACACGTAGAGAATTTAGGTGGCACGTTGTAAAAATTCATTGGACATTTCTTTTCAACTCAATTAAGGAGGTAGTCAAAGCGGTTAGCTTTTCTTTCATAAAATTTCGGTCAACATCAACTATACGGTCAAAGGTCAACATAGTCAAAGAAGGTCAAAATTAGTCAAAACAGGTCAAAACAAAAGTTTTGGTCAACGCTGGTCACCTAATCAAATTCCTGGTCAAACAGGTGGAGTGTTACATTATTAGTCCTCAATCGCTTCATTTTTAAATTTCCTGCCGTAAAAATAGCAAATGTTTATCATTGCTAGATGCGATGTCTTCCATTTTCTTGAATTTTTATAAGCATTTTATTTTCATTTAACATTTTATTATCGACGATTCTGCTATATTTTTAGTATATAACTGTCAGAATGATATCCAAATGTATTACTAAATATACTTATTTTGCTAAATACAATGGAATTGTTACAATTTTCCTGATGACACACGATGTAATTTACGTTTTATCAATTTTTAAAATCAAAATAAATTTTGTAAATGTTTCGAGTCTAATTCGACAAATAAAATAGACAAATTAATGATAAAAATAATTGAGTAAGGTTACCAATATTTGTCATTTTGTTTGAAAACAAAAAATGAATATATTAGTAATTGACTGATTGTATTATATATGGTCATGGTGCTTGTTTTCAGGTTTTGTCCACAAAAGTTGTCATCCGCCGATCCGCGAGATGGACACCCTCATTAAATGTGATAAATCCATTCCTCCACAGAGTTTAAAAAAAAAAAATCGACATATATGTAAGCATCATGGGCCGTGGTACTCAAGACATCAATCGTTAGTACCTACAAATGTCTGTTTAAAAATGTTTGAAAAACTTATCCGTTTGGATAAGGTGTGAGAATAAGAGAAAAAGAGAAGAAGTGAGAATAAGTATTGGGAAATGTGTATCTTTGTGAAGAGTTTGAATTGTTTATAATAAATTTATTCTCTTATTCCCTTCTTTTCTAATGGAATCCAAACGGAGCTGTCATTTGATCTAGTTTACTATATATGAAAAAGGGTGTAATTCATTTGCTTAGGAATACCCTACATTTTCATTTCATTTTTTTTAATTATATTTTATTTTCTTTTTTCAAAAATATAAGTTTCATGGACTTTTAAATGTTCGGATCTTTAATAATGGAAGCAATCCTGTAGATTTTTGGAGTTTGGGAAAAAAAAAAGTATATCCTTTCGGTAATTATGTTACATATTAAATTATGTCAATATATATATAGAAATTAATAGAAATCTGGACGATTTCATCGTACTATGTTAAACATGCCCTAAATGGGACTTTGCATTGTTTTTTAAAATAAAGAGTCCATTCGGATTAACATATTTTTTTAGTGCTTCTTATGAAAATTGAATTTACATTTTTATGTAGAAAAGCGAAATTAACCTCTTAGTATCTGTGTTTGACCAGTGTTCTACTATTTTTATGATCTAAGCAATAATTAAAGAAAAATTTAGTGTAATTCAAAAGGACTATAACGTCCAAATTTAGTCCATTGCGTAATTAAGTAGAATTATTCCGTCCCCTTTAATTCTTCAGAACGTGTCCCGGCGTCTAGATACATCAAGAAGCACTACGCCAAATAAAATTAATAGTACCGGTTTTTTTCTTATCATTAGTACCGGTTTTGCAGCGGTACTAATAATAGAGGTACTAACAGCAACAAAAAACCGGTACTAATGAGCCGGTAGTAAATGATGAAATAAACCATATTAGTACCGGTACTAAAATTAATTCATTTAGTAGCGGTTTTTTATAAAAAACCGGTACTACATTAAAAAACCGAAAAATCGTTAATTAATTTAAATTAAGAAATCATTTAATTAATTATTTAATCAATTAAATAAAAAAAACCGAAAATTAAATTCATTTAGTACCGGTTTTTTATAAAAAACCGGTACTAAATTAAATTAATTTAAATTAAGAAATCATTTAATTAATTATTTAATAAATAAAAAAAAACGAAAATTAATTTAATTTAGTACCGGTTTTTTTATAAAAAACCGGTACTAAATTAAATTAATTTAAATTAAGAAATCATTTAATTAATTATTTAATCAATTAAATTAAATTCATTTAGTACCGGTTTTTTATAAAAAAACGGATACTAAATTAAATTAATTTAAATTAAGAAATCATTTAATTAATTATTTAATCAATTAAATTAAAAAAAAACGAAAATTAATTTAATTTAGTACCGGTTTTTTATAAAAAACCGGTACTAAATTAAATTAATTTAAATTAAAAAATTATTTAATTAATTATTTAATCAAGGTGACACTGTGGCCCACGAGATATGTATTTTTAGCCAGGTGGGTGTCAAGGACACGCAGTGATCTCTTGCAGACGTCAATACAGAACTTCATCATCTACATTGAGATAATTTGAAAATAATTAGTTTGTGCTCAGTAAAATACTAAGGTGAATTTTACAGCAAAAGACCATCAATTTTTATTTCAATACAGTTACAAACATATTACTTCTTCATTTAAAATCACCACATTTTGCATGTAAATCAAGGCAATTGATTACCATTGCATGAACGTACACTGAAATATGCATGTAATAGAAACAGAAAAAGATGGCACAGAAAAATAAAATATTTGTCCTAAGCTAGATTCTAGAAACAGAAGAGAAAAAATTATATGTAATTAAGGGTTCTATTAGCTAAAAGTATTAATTGGATAATGGCGTAAAAAAATGAAAAATAAAGGAGTTAATATATAGGAGGGAAAAACTCACAGCAGCATCGAAAGCATTACCACCAAACCCTTTTATTGCATAGAGCCACTTTCTTAGGTATGCATCAATTTCAGTAGCAGAAAAGTTCATCCATTGCTCAATTAGGGCCTAGAATATAAAAATATATATATACACATAATTTCAGAAACAAGTTAAAGCTGAAATACAATGAGTTGCTGCAATCAGAAAGCTTACATGATCAATAAGAGAAGAACCATAGAGAGGATTGTCGGCCTTCAAACTAGCAACTGCAAGCTCAGGAGTAAACAACATAGGCAATTATAATCATGATTCAGCTAGTAAAACTTCTTTAGAATGCTACAAATCATTAAGAACCAGCAATATCATGTGCACTAAAAAAGACGATTAATTGATGCTAATAAGTAAAAAGTGTAAGGCATGACATGAACTAAGATTATTCTGTTCACAGTACCATAACGAGCGATTGCATTGCTGCCAAAGATAGCGCCATCAGGTGTCTCCAGCACAGGCACCTAACAAAATAATGTTAAAGCAGTTAATTTTAATAAGAAACAAAACTAGATTAAAGTCATATGCTTCAGTATTTTGTGAATGTACCATCCCGATAGGACTCATCTTGAGAAATTCAGGGGTATAGTTGGAAACCACCAGTCGAAAGTCCTTTGCGAGCTCAAGCTTAACGCCACTGTACTCAGCAGTTATTAGAGCTTTAAAAGCATTCGCATTGGCAGGACCTGTGTACAAAACCTACAAATAGAGAAACTATAGTTATAGTCTCAATGATAATGACTAAATTCAAAAAGAAGTTTGTTTTCAAAATGAAAGAACAATTAGATCCCTGGCCTACAAGGAACGTAGCTCATGACCCATTTGCTAATATAAAGAAATAAAATTATATTTTTAGTACCGGTTTTTTATAAAAAACCGGTACTAAAAATCAATTAATTAGTACCGGTTTTTTATAAAAAACCGGTACTAAAAATATAACGGTTTTTTTTATTCTTTAAATATTTAGTACCGGTTTTTTATAAAAAACCGGTACTAATTAATTGATTTTTAGTACCGGTTTTTTATAAAAACCGGTACTAAAAATATAACGATTTTTTTTAATAAATTCAAACCTTTAGTACCGATTTTTTATAAAAAAACCGGTACTAAAAATCAATTAATTAGTACCGGTTTTTTATAAAAAACCGGTACTAAAATAAAAACGTTTTTTTTATTTTTTTAGACGATTTTTAGTACCGATTTTTCAAAAAAACCGGTACTAAATAATATATCTGACAATTACGAAAATACCATGATTTATTATTAGTACCGGTTTTCTTAAAAACCGGTACTAATAATCTTTTTTGTTGTAGTGAAGAGACCTACACAAACATTAACGCCCAAATTTATACACCGTGATGTTAATTGTTACGTTTAAAACTTATAGCTTGGTAGTGAAATGTGCAATAGGTCAAACACCCTGCTCTGATGGATGAAGATTTGCTACCTTCTGGCTTCTTAGATAAATGTGACATTCACGTATAATCTGAAATACTCAAATTTACTAACACTGTGTTTGGTTGGGTGGTAGAGGATGGAATGGAAAGTAAAATATAGAAAGGGAAGGGATGGGAGCGAATGGAAAGTAAATTAAGTTTACTTTTCTTGTTTGGATGAATAATAAAGGGAAAAGAAAATGATTTTTAGTTTCCCTCTTATGTCTTGTTTGGATGAAATAATTTAGCAAGGGTGAAAGCAGTAATATTGACAAATTTACCCCTGAACCCTTTAACTCAATCGTTTCATAATCGCTTCATTACTGAATGAATGAGTATTTTTGGTCAATTAGTATATGTTCCAAACATACTGACCTGTATGTTTACTCGAGATTGTGTTGTTGGTTCCTGATATCCTATTGTTTACTGACTTAATAGCAGAAGATAACAAATAAGTTATTATGCTCGTACATATGGGAACAAGCCACGTACAAAGCTAATTGGCAACATTGAAATGCAAATAGGCCACGCACAAGCACAATAATAAGCCTTTCAACTTAAAAAATATACCTATATGAACAAAGAGATGATTAAATTGTACCAGCAAACTGACTAAAAAAATGTACCGATCAAGTACCAAGTGCACTAGTGTATAGTCTTCAATGTGTACATGTTCATTGCTATATTTTTAATCAATCTCAATAAGAAGGCCTAAATTCAAACCAACATTAGTCACAAACACATATTCAAGCAACAGACCCAGATAGCGACATAATTTTCTTATTCATACCACTAGTCTTAAGACCTCATTCCCAAAAACAAAATAGTATTTAAGGTTTGAAAACTAAACAATATCAGCTCTGGTCTCAAAAGCCAGTAAATTCACTGGTGACATAGCAAATAATAGAAAAGAAACATCTAAGCAAATTCAAAATTTAACTCCATGCAACAGTCACATATTATTTCCGTCAAAACAATAAAAGCTAGAAAAATAACACCAAGCAAAGCTAGTCAAATTGAGATTGTGTATGCATAGATTCATCTCCAGCCTTGTTGTTGCTCTCTTCTTTCAATACCTGCGAATTGAAATTAGAACATAAATATATAGTAAACATTTAGTAAAATGTTGTTGTTATCAATTATCAAATGGTAAACACTAGCACAGTATACCCACGGTTGTTACAATATAGCAAACATGATAATGTCAGTATGGAAAGAATAAACAAATGGTATAAATACCTTGATAAAATATCCATGAGAAATTCCTTTCGCTCTTCGAAAGGATAACCAAGTACCATTTCAAGCACATTTGCATTTTCAGTCAGGAAACGATATGCAATCTTTTTGTCCATTGGATCCAGACCTAACTCATTGACATGTTGATATATTTCCTTTGCTGGCATAGAAAGTTTTGCAGTATGTGCCTTCACCAATGCACCCGTGGACTTGGTAATAGCATCAGAAACACATTCAATGCCTTTCAATAACTTTTCTTGAACTTCTTCTTTATAAGTTTTGTACTTCTTATTTGCTTCAGGAGAAGAGTTGGTGTTTTCATCATCAGTTTCACGTGTAGTCCCATTTTGTGTTGCCATTCTATCTATGTCAGCATTGATATCACCTTCTGCAACACCCCTCTGTTGAGACAACCGTTGCCTCATCTCGGTTGGGGTTTCAGCACCATCTCCATTTGCTCTATCTTTTCCAAAGAGTTGTTTCAAACTTTCATAATGCGGAACTGGCTTATTCATCCAGTCTTTTGCTTGTGGATATGCCTAGAAAGCAACATTAATTGTAAGTGATTAAATTCTATTTAATTATTAAATGAAAGTAAGAAGCTAATTAAAATAATTATTTATCTCTCTATCCAGGTCAGAGTATTCTGACATGTAGCTTGGCTGAATTTAAAAGTAATTAAAAAGTTCATAACAGTACATATTGTTAGAGTTATGTCCTAGAAGTCAATAATTTAATGACTTAATTATTAGTTTATGTTTTGGATGAGATTTTATCATCTGTTCCTAGGTTTATTATTGACAGATCATTCAGGTTGAGGATCTGAATTGTAGATCTCTGTTGATCATTCTTTAGAATGACAATAATAAATCTAAACGGTCCATAATCTTGATAATTAACAAGGAACATTAATTATCATATAAGATTAGTATGCAAGTTAAGTGATGATTAAGTTCTACTAATCATAGGTAAAGAGTTACCAACTTAGTTGCATATGTGTATGTTATGGAACATAGCACAGGACTTGACCCATCGAAATAAACATATGGATTGTGTTATGTGTCATTGTTTATTTCGTTGTGATTTTGGTTCTAAGTTTGAGATGTTTATCTTTTCCACATGAGGATAGGTTCAATAAATACTGTCTACCGCTGATTCCCGATAAGGGCTGCTATACGGACTTTATTTATGTTCTCTTGAATTGTGCGGGGAAAAGTTAATCATCAAGAAAACCGTATGTCCCTCATTAATTCACTTAGTGAGTGACGATATCTGTTTGGGCCCCTTGATGGAGATAGATTGTTTGCATGCAACTTTATACAATTATCTCTAGATCAAGAAACGTATAATCTGCAAGAATGACACATTCCGATCTTGGATTATACGATGATATCGTGTGACATAAGAATCAAAATAGAGAAACTAATTATTCTCTTATGCAGGATTGAAATATTGTAGCAGTACACTATTTATGTGAATTGAGAATCATAACGTGTTGCTAGATACCGCTTATGATTATTGGAATTAAATAGCGATTTAATTCCATGTCCAACATAGCATAAATCCTCAAAGGGTCACACATAATAAGGTGTTTAACCACACGTGCATTAATTATTTATTTGCAACAATTGGTTTTGCAAAATATGATAAGTTGATTAATTAATCGTATGCCGTTATGGACCGTTATGATTAATTAAGTCAAATAGATCATATAGAAATAATTTAATGCATTGACTAATTCCATATTAATTATTAAATAGTTAATAATTAATTATAATCAACACATTTAATTATTTGAGCTAATTGGGCTTTAAATTAATTGGTTAATTTAATGTCCAATGGAAGGTGCATTTAAATGGAAGAGTATTGGGCTCAACTCAACTTGAGGCCCAACCCACAAAGGGAGTAGGTAGGTGCGGCTAGGGCAAGGGGTATTTTTGTCCATGTAATGTTGGATGAGAGCTAGGTTGAGTGGCCTATATAAAGGGGTGTTCTTTGGGAGCAAACCCAAGCCTCCACACACCTCTCTCTCTCCTTCTCTCTTTGGCCGCACCTCACACCAAGGGAAGAAAAATTTCAGAATTTTTCATCCCTTTATCTCTCTTCCACACACCACCTAGCTCATGTGTTGAGCAAGCTTTTCCACTAAATTAATTGGAGAATTAACTAGAAAGGGAAAGCTTTGGAATTAGGCACAATTCTCTCAATTACTAGCATAATTGATTAGAGAAGGTGGTTAATTCCTTAGTGGACTCGAGGAGCACGGCGTGGAGGTTCTTGGAGAGCACGCCACCGACACCAACGCATTGGAACGAGCCTCTTGGTTGCGATACCAAGAGAGGTATACTTCCAATCCTTTTTCTCGTGTGTTTGAATAGCTTGTGTACTAGATCTTGTGTGTGCTATGTTTGCTTGGTTAATTAATTGGTAATTAGCATAAAAATGAAAATTAGCACACTTTCTAACAGTGGTATCAGAGCCTTGGTCGTACTTAAGCTATTTTGACACTTAATTAAGAGAAATTGGCTAATTAACGGATTAGTAGAGATGATGCGTTTGTTTGCTGTCTGGAAATAGTATTTTCTGTGTTATTTCGCGTTTTTGGATGTGATAAGTTCTCTGGAAGATCTTTCCATCTACATGAAAGTTGTAGATCTGTGGATTATGATTCTTTTGTCGTTGGATTCACATTTTTCTGAATTAGTATGGATTTACTGTGAATAAAACGGCGACAGTGCGCAGAACCAGTTTTTGCTTGCACTGTCCTGTTTGAATGGCTTGAAAGATTTATATTTTGAATATAAGTACCAGTGTTCTATGGCTAGAAATAAAGAGGACTTGAAGCTCTTTCTGAGCATGTATAACTTGTTGCATGACTCGGATTAATTAGTGGGTTTTCAAGTATGAAAAGGAAGATCTTGTCAGATCCAGTTTGTTGAGCAAATCGATTGTTCTAATAAACTGTACCAACTGAGAACTCCTTTAAAAATTTTGTTTGAATGGAGTTGTTCTATTTTGAGTTAGGATTCCAGGAAAATTAATTTCGTAATTTTTCGTGGATGTTTGGACCTTCAACTAGGTTAAACCTTTCGATTGACAGTCTGTCCCAGTACAGAATTTGTTGATTGTTTAGGCTGTAACTTAATATTATTGAACTAAACTTGGTTGTTTTCTTTTCATGAATGGATAGCCTGTAGTCTAAAAAAGTTTTTCTATGTATATTGTATATATAAAAACTGGATAGAAGGTGGTCTAACAGACCAAATGGTTGAGAGGATAAGCTGAAAATCTCATAACGGTGTTTCGTGCACTTGTAAGAGATTTGTCTTTTTTGATTCTCCCAGATGGTTTAAGATCTCTTCTTGAATTTTTTACTGGTAGTCACAACTTTGATAAGGAGCTTAAGTAATTTATTTGAGAATTTTTGGAGACCGAAAACTGTTGGTTTTGTTGGATTCCATTAGTTACGTTTTTTGGTAAATTACTGTTTTTCTAAGTATTCAAACTAGTTGAATTTAATTAGAAAACTCCTTGTTTGATCTCCTTTCTGTTATGGGATGTTGAAAGAACTTTCTAAATGAATTTAAACAAGTTTGGTTGTTTAAAATTGAGGATTTGTACACGGAATTTACTTATAGCAAACGATACGCAAAGATGCTTGAAAATCGTTAATTGGAAACAAAGTTCTTGTATGTGCTAACTTTGTTTTGTAGGTGGATAGTGGGTTTAGTATGGCTCAAGACTCAATGCCTTGTGGTTGTAAATGAATGCATGTGTGAATGTTTGTAATGCGGCCTTTGGTGCCATTAATTAATTTTTGATTAATTTTTGATGTAACTTGTGAGGCTTGCATGCCCCTAAGGATAGGAAGGGAATAGGATGTTTTCACATGTATTTTGCACCTTTATTTTATATAGGATTTAGATCCTTATAGAATTTAGTGGGAGGGCAAAGATTAGATTAGTTTTGCTCCATGGACGATGTGGCGAAACTAATGCAAGCGGGAGCCATACAAACCCACAACTATGAGATGCTTATATGTGATTGCTTGTGAATGCTATGAATTGTCATAGGCTAGGTATGGGTGTATGCTTACATGACCACCATACAAGTGTCACTTAATTGATTGTCCCAAACAAAACATGATTAAGTTAAATCGCCCTCCTTCTCTCTATCCCCTTCTAACGTGTATGATCGTTCATTGATGCATTCTCGCCGACGCGGGACATCGTGTTCCATCATCCGTGTCGGGGTGTAAATCGGATTTACTAGGAGCAAATAGAGAAAGGTTACTTAACGATGTTTTCTAATCGGATTGGACATCGGGGCAAAGTTTGTGGATGTACATGTGATATTTCACAAACCAAGAATCATATGGAATGATTGGTTGGAGAACCTACCTTATCTAGTTGTTTTGGTGTCACGCCGACGCTAGCACCATCTCAACGAAAATAGGGATCTTGGAAAACCTACTACATTAGGGACATTAAATAATTGTAGTGGGAGTTTTATTTGTTATAAATAAAACAATTGCATAAACTAAATGACCGTAAATTGATTTTGTTATAGATGTTAAAATTGTTAATTTTGTTGCGATCAATCTTTGAAAAATGAACAAACTCGTTTCTAAAAGGTAGTTACTTGAAAGAAGTAATACCGATTCCTAAGACATGATCTTAGTGAAGAGAAATTTGAGTATGTCAATTCCCAAAACTTTCCTCAAACTACCCGAACGTAGCAACGCGATGATTGATTGACTTTTGGCGAAAAGTTATTTAATAAAGCGTATGGCTAATATCCTCATTTAAAATTTCTAGACCTTTGAATTAGAGAATTCATATGGACTAGATCTAACTCGTACGCTCTCATCCACTTACTCAAGAAAGTGTTCTTGGAGAAAGTAGATATTAACTCCATCATTTATGATCGAGTATAAAGAGTATGAGTTGACCAAGAGATTCTTCTTTTATAAAAGGATACATGAACGTTTTCATTGGCTTACAAATCGAAAGATTTAAGTAGCTAATTGATGACTAGAGATATTAATCTCCGATATCAAGGATTGTTGATATTGTCATACGATCTCTTTGGAATTATAAAGGATATAATGTTACCTTCTTCGCACAATTGTTGATGCAAAAAGGTAATTGGTTAAGTATTCAAGAAATACTTCACTAAGGTATGAGTTGAAATTTTCGAGACCCTCATTTATGACCATGTGTCACATGAGATGTTTCATTTGCCGTATAGGGAGGCATTTGAAAGGTTGTCCGAAGTACCATGATTGTGACGATTAGAAATATTCTAATCCTAAAGTGTATTTGTCGTTCAAACTATCTCACTATCTCTAATTTACACTAGTAACTTGATACTAGTTCATATGCTCGCATTTAACGAAATGTGTTGGCAATGAAGAATAAGAGAATGTTCGAGAGATATAAAGTAAACTCCGTATAGGAGATGACTTATTCATTTAAGTCATTACCATTGAATACGTAGAGTTATCTTTATTAAGAGTTTGTTTAGGAATTGAAGGTTGCATACCTTAATTCTAAAACCTCTCATAGCGTCTCCATTTCATATTTGATGATGGATAACTATGTTTAATAAAAGACAAGTTCTTTTATTATGAATTTGTTTATATGATTTCATGCATCTTGATGGAATTTGCTTGAAATAGATAAACAAGTTATGAATGACAAATAGAATGCGTAAGACTTGACATAAAGTATTTGACTTTCATGTTATATATAACCGCTTAGTCACATATATAAACGAGAATCGCATTATGAGAGTCTACGTAACGTAGAGCTCGAAATTCAATTCGATTTCAAATCGATTGATATGCGAATCATGTTTGTTAAATGACAAAAGCGCCTTTAACCTACAAAGGTTTAAGGACAAGTGACTTGATTAGGACTTATACATATCGATGTATAAAGACCAATAAGTACTTGTGCAATGAAAGGTTGTTGATACTTTACTACTTAACCAACGATCATTGTAGATATTAACATATCTATTTGATAAGGTATAGTATGAACCTTTTGACTAGTTCAAAGGAGTTCAAGTGTGAAGTTAAAAAGACCGTTCAAGGAAAAAGAAAAGTCTTACAATTAATCGTGGCAAATAAGTAGTTAAGTCATATGATTTGAAGTATTATCTAAAGAGTATGAAAATAGTTTCATAACTCACTCCATGAGGAACATTATGGAATAATGTGTCCAAGAATGGAGGTATCGAACAATATTTTGTATAGTTCGATCGATAATAAATCAAATTGACTTATTCGACTCGTATTAGGGAATTATGTTTGAGGACAATATTGTTTACACTGAATGGTGTTCCATCAAAGTCTATTGAGGAAGGTTTCTTACGAGATTTTGATCTCTAAGTATAATGCTTCTCGAGATTTGGTGTTGAGAAGCTTATTTCAAGTATTGTGGACTTGTAAGCTTAAACCAAATAAGACACTATATATTTGTAGGATGCTTTATATTAAAAGGCACTACTTCCACGAATATGATAAGAACAAAGTAGTTGTTGCTAATCATAATGTAGTCTTGATGAATTGAAATTCTCAAGAAGAAGTAGTGGGAGTAAAGTGAGCATTAAAGGAGTTTATGCGTCACTACAAGAAGTACTCTTATGGGAAACTTGTCACTCCTTACATGGTGCTTAGTGGGAGATGAGCGGAACTTCATTCACAAGTTGTTTTGAAAAGAAGTTTAATAAGTACGCTCCTTCCAATGAGGACTCAACCATATCACGAGTTGATGATGATTCGAGAAACTCATGGAATATATGAGGAGTCAAGAACTCGTTCAACAATTCATTGTGGAAGTAGTTCATGAACCTCAAGTACCAGTCCTACAAAAGATCAACGAGAGTTGATTGCCTAAGCCGTTTGGTGCATTGGCTTCACGACATTCTCAAACTTAGCATATGAGAATCCGTTGATAAACAAGAAAAACGATGGAACGATCCGATTCCACATATATGGTTTGAATTCATATGATCTTTAAATAAAATCCATGTATAACAACAAGGTATAGACCTTGGTTGATGTTCATGAAGGAGCAATCCATCAAGAACGTTTTAGATCTTCAAAAGGAAAGATCGACATGGATAACAAATCGACTATGTACAAAGCGCGGCTTCTCGCTTGTAGCTATGTCTAAGTCGATGACTAGTTAACTACGTACAAAGCACAACCTCTTGCTTGTGGCTATGTAAAAGTCAATAAAGATCATTCTAGCAATAGTTGTATTTCATATATATTGATATATGGAAAAACACATAAAACCGCCTTCTTTGTATGAATGAAGGATGATGTTGTGCATTTGACACAAATCGAGGTTTTATGTATTGCTAAAAACATACGCATGCTTCAAGGATCCATAAATGGATTAAAGCAAGTGTTGTGGAGATTGGAATAGAAGTTTTGACAAGGAAGTCAAGGAGTTGAACTTCGTCAAAAGTATCTTGTATAAACAAGATATTCAGTGGGAGCATAATTGTATTACTTGTATTGTTCAAGATAACAATTCATTAATTGGGAATAACATTAAGAAAATGAATATTGTCAAGATCTCTTTGGAGAATACTTTCTCAAATGAGAACTTGGGCGAAATCACCTAATCCTAGGAAACAAAATCTATAAAGATAGATTATGATGGAAGTTAGGTTTGAGCAAATATGCATGTATTGACGAAGTGTTCTAGAAACACGAAAGTTACACTCCAAGAAAGGATGTCTAACTGTACGTCACATGGCATGACTTGAGTGTTTTAACTCGGTCTATTGCAACTCAATTCGAGAAAGTGCATGAAATAGTTCAAGCATTCTTTCATTATGAGTTTTATTGTGTACGCCATATTTATGCATATGCCCCAATGTGTAGTATCCAAAGGATATGACAAACAGTTGTCAAATGAATACAAGAGAGACACATTAGGACGATAGTCAAGGATATCCTCGAGTACCTTATGAGAAAGAGTGATATAATGTTTCATCTCTTAAGATGAAAGAGAGCTCGTGTAAGTTAATTACACTGATGCTAGTTTTTCGAAAGATTGATATAATCACAGTTGAAATACATACTTTGCTAAAAGGTGGTGTTGTAAGTTTAGAAGGTGTTCTAAATAGAATATTACAACCGTTTCCGTCACCAAAGCAAAATACATAGCAACTTGTGAAGCAATAAAAGAAGTTTATTTCGGATCCATTTCTTAGTTGAGTTATTATG
This sequence comes from Rhynchospora pubera, assembly GCA_028095005.1. NCBI lineage: Eukaryota > Viridiplantae > Streptophyta > Magnoliopsida > Poales > Cyperaceae > Rhynchospora > Rhynchospora pubera. Next base: position 166,079,217 of record CM051461.1, on the reverse strand, counting down.
GTTCTAAGCATCTCGAACCATAACTTTCTCCTAAGAGCCCAATTTTACATTGGAGATTCAAATATGATCTATAACGATATCACTTGATATCATATGATGGTGATCAAGAATATATATAGGAGTATATATATATATAGTCAAACAATTTTTGGATAGGTTCGCGAACACAGCGAACACTCTAGCACGACCTCTACCTTGAGCAGTATACGAGATGCAGTTATGCATCCATACGTGGTGGACGTATGAGTAACTAGCTATAAGCGTATTATTTATTTTGAGGTCCGAGACATGTATATATGTAGATATATGACATTGTTCTCAATTCTTCGTTGGCTAGAAGTCACTACTGATTGACTCTAGGCCAAGTGGGAGATTGTTAGAGTTATGTCCTAGAAGTCAATAATTTAATGACTTAATTATTAGTTTATGTTTTGGATGAGATTTTATCATCTGTTCCTAGGTTTATTATTGACAGATCATTCAGGTTGAGGATCTGAATTGTAGATCTCTGTTGATCATTCTTTAGAATGACAATAATAAATCTAAACGGTCCATAATCTTGATAATTAACAAGGAACATTAATTATCATATAAGATTAGTATGCAAGTTAAGTGATGATTAAGTTCTACTAATCATAGGTAAAGAGTTACCAACTTAGTTGCATATGTGTATGTTATGGAACATAGCACAGGACTTGACCCATCGAAATAAACATATGGATTGTGTTATGTGTCATTGTTTATTTCGTTGTGATTTTGGTTCTAAGTTTGAGATGTTTATCTTTTCCACATGAGGATAGGTTCAATAAATACTGTCTACCGCTGATTCCCGATAAGGGCTGCTATACGGACTTTATTTATGTTCTCTTGAATTGTGCGGGGAAAAGTTAATCATCAAGAAAACCGTATGTCCCTCATTAATTCACTTAGTGAGTGACGATATCTGTTTGGGCCCCTTGATGGAGATAGATTGTTTGCATGCAACTTTATACAATTATCTCTAGATCAAGAAACGTATAATCTGCAAGAATGACACATTCCGATCTTGGATTATACGATGATATCGTGTGACATAAGAATCAAAATAGAGAAACTAATTATTCTCTTATGCAGGATTGAAATATTGTAGCAGTACACTATTTATGTGAATTGGGAATCATAACGTGTTGCTAGATACCGCTTATGATTATTGGAATTAAATAGCGATTTAATTCCATGTCCAACATAGCATAAATCCTCAAAGGGTCACACATAATAAGGTGTTTAACCACACGTGCATTAATTATTTATTTGCAACAATTGGTTTTGCAAAATATGATAAGTTGATTAATTAATCGTATGCCGTTATGGACCGTTATGATTAATTAAGTCAAATAGATCATATAGAAATAATTTAATGCATTGACTAATTCCATATTAATTATTAAATAGTTAATAATTAATTATAATCAACACATTTAATTATTTGAGCTAATTGGGCTTTAAATTAATTGGTTAATTTAATGTCCAATGGAAGGTGCATTTAAATGGAAGAGTATTGGGCTCAACTCAACTTGAGGCCCAACCCACAAAGGGAGGTAGGTAGGTGCGGCTAGGGCAAGGGGTATTTTTGTCCATGTAATGTTGGATGAGAGCTAGGTTGAGTGGCCTATATAAAGGGGTGTTCTTTGGGAGCAAACCCAAGCCTCCACACACCTCTCTCTCTCCTTCTCTCTTTGGCCGCACCTCACACCAAGGGAAGAAAAATTTCAGAATTTTTCATCCCTTTATCTCTCTTCCACACACCACCTAGCTCATGTGTTGAGCAAGCTTTTCCACTAAATTAATTGGAGAATTAACTAGAAAGGGAAAGCTTTGGAATTAGGCACAATTCTCTCAATTACTAGCATAATTGATTAGAGAAGGTGGTTAATTCCTTAGTGGACTCGAGGAGCACGGCGTGGAGGTTCTTGGAGAGCACGCCACCGACACCAACGCATTGGAACGAGCCTCTTGGTTGCGATACCAAGAGAGGTATACTTTCAATCCTTTTTCTCGTGTGTTTGAATAGCTTGTGTACTAGATCTTGTGTGTGCTATGTTTGCTTGGTTAATTAATTGGTAATTAGCATAAAAATGAAAATTAGCACACTTTCTAACACATATCAGGAATTTATATCAAACACTTTTTTTCATTTAAATTGCATACAAGGGCGTTTACCTGAATGAACGAAGCCCAAGCGCCAGGCTCAGCATCCCACGTTTTAGTATGAGGGCTCCATGAAAATCCACTAGTAGCATTTTTAAAGATGTCATAGCAAGAACCAAAACCCTGCTTGAGGTATTTGATGCGGATTCTTGACTTTATCCTTGTCCACCGACTTCTCTGGAAAAGCCTCCTGCAACTCCTTTACTATGTTGTCATACGCTTGTGTCGAGAAGGTCCCATTGGGACGATTTCCTATTGATTGTTCGTGAATGAATGCATTGATTAAAATCCGATCCATGTCTTCAGTCCAAACAAGAGATGCACTTTGAGTCATGTTTGATGCGCTTCTTTTCTTCGCCATTGAAATCGAGGACTGTAAATAAAAAATAAAAAATTAGTGTTTAGCAAATGACAACGAAATGGAGATTATATACTGACAGTAAGAGCAAAATATAACTTATATGCTTGTGGAAAGCTAATGAATAAAAATCAAATCTTAGTTAATCCGTTGAACTATTGCCCATCCTAGTAACCTGAATCAGGTTTCAGTAATAATTTCTTAAAAATCTCAGTTAATCCCTGCTTCCCTTATAAATCACATGTACTAAGATTATCAAGGTGTTTTGTTATACAGAGACGAAGTTCTATTTTATTTATATATTTCAGAAGTACACCTACTGACTTTTTTTTTCATGAGACTTTTAGAAATAACTTCTGGTATTGAAATGAATCAGGGAAGTTGGAGGACTTTGCAAAAACATACAATTTGAGTTGCCTAACAAAATAGTTAGCATATACGAGTAGCCTTCTCCATATACCATCAGAAATTACAACAAAAATCTAAGGAAAGCGGTGTACCAATATAATTTAATCAAGTTGAAAGATGGCTTACCTGCGAAGTGCTCAAGAAGGAAAACTGTGAAGTTCGTTCTGGGCTTGTGTATCCTAAATTGACCAAATCATTTTGTATAGGAACCAATAAATATGTTAGGAATCGTACAGGGAGAGAAGAATTAATCGATCAAAACAAAATCTCTAAATCTATAGTCTGGAGAAAGAAAAAAGAAACTAGGGTTACCTCAGGAATGGCTCAGCGATGGCCGATGGAGAGAAGAGGCAGCATGAATCGTGGTATTAAATAGGAGGGAGGTCGTGTGTAAAGAAGGAAATCGCCGATGAAAATCGCGCGGCAAGCAGGAAAATCACGCGCCAAAGGGGTATCGGCGTCAATCTGCATTCGAAGATTTTGGATGATTTTTCTTTCCCTCGATTCTCCGCCGATTCGGAGGGTAATCATTTTGTATAGGAAGGAAAATTTGGAAAGAAAACTTGATCCCCTCGCGAAAATTTCTCCTCTCCGATTCACTCCGATCCAAACAACAAATTTTATGGATTTTTCCTTCCGTTGCCGTCCCTTCCCACGCGGTTCCTTCGTACCAAACATAGTGTAAACGAACTTGGAGTTTATAATTTAATCAACTAAATTAATTAGTTTCAATTTAGTAAATTATTATCAAAATATCTTCATATGATATGAGGGACGTATCGAAGCGCCACATCTAAAGAGCTTTTGACTAGCTCAATAGATAATATTATATATAGGAAACAAATTTGTTACATCGTCCGTATCATAAATTAAAATTGATACTGTATACAAGTCGGGCCGGAGAATTAATATTTTCTTTTTTTTTAAAAAGTGGCATAAGTTTGGTAAATTTTTTTGAAAAAAATAAGTTTGGTAAATTAAAATTGAATTAGTTTTCAATAAAAAAAATCAGACTTTATTAGTAGCTAAAAGCTAATTAAGAGGACACACTCCTTGAGTTCGATAGTGTAATTTAGTGATCTCTTGTAGATATTTTAATTGCAAGATAAATTGGGATATTTGACTTCTATCTTGTTGTCACAAAAAAAACATCAATTTTTAACAATAAAAAATTTTAGTTTACAATTTTCCAAATCAGGCAGAACAGATTCGTCGGATTAGATTAATAATATAATTATTACTTTCATATTAGCTCATAAAACTGTAAAAAAAAAAAGAAAATAAAAATATCCTAATCCTGCTCATTGTTCAAGTTATGTAGCAAATTATATAATCAACGGTTGAGAGGGATGACTTTGAAAATCCTTGAACGACGCCCCCTGAAAGGGTGAACCTTTGAAAACTCCTCTAATCATGCTTTTCTTCAACAAGAGGTCCAAGATGAACCAAATATTCTCATACTATATATTTAATTAATGAATGTCAAATTGTCAACTGGATTAGAAGATGAATATATATATTCCTGCAGTGAAGTTTCAATGCGCTTCGAATTCCGAAATCTTAGCTGGCATTCCTTATTGATGAATTGCGTTCCTAGATCGTTTAATAAAACTTTTCCTATGTTTTCCGCCGGTCTAGATACTCCGGCTCGGCACATGTGCATCTTACCTCATGAATTCGTGAATCCTCATATGCTCCCGCACGGGATCATCCAGCGCAGTCTACGAACCGTCCGATCTGATCTGAACGGTTCGGATCTATCAATCTGATTATATGCACGGAGTTCTCTTTACCATTGAGATTAAATTATACGGCTGTGATTCCTGCATGCACGATCTCGCGCGGGATTGGATTTCATTTCTGAATTCATCCAACAAAAAGGTGCAAGAGGCAAGACCGCTAGAGGCCTGACGCGCGGTTGATATGCCCAAGGCTGGCTCTTCTGTCATTGCCTCATTAGCATAGGAATAGGATCCACATACTCTACAGTCGAGGAGTCTTGGTTGTATCATCTAGCCAAGGTGATTTTTTTTTAATATTTAAAAATTTTAAAATTCAATATTAAATCTAAATCGATGATTTTATTCAAATTTACTGGCTATGCATTTTCATACAAGTTTTATAAAATTTGAGTCGATTTGATACTTGATTAAATTATCAAATTATGACGTATTATAATTAATCTGTGATAGTTAACCATATTCGTTCATTTATTGATCATTTGATCTAGTATCAAAGCAAGTCCAAATTTTATAAAACTTATATAAAGTGCATCGTCCATAAAATTAAACAAGATCAACGGTTTAAATTTTATATTTGAATTTTAAAATTTTTAAAAATAACTTGGCTGGACGGTACAGTCGAATGTCTTGGCTGTAGGGGATGTGAATTCCATTGGCATACACTGTTGCGCTAAATCATGCATCAATCTTCATAACTTTTAACATTTTAGCGAAGCCCAAGATTATTTCAGTAACTCTTTTAGTATCACGAGACTAGTGTTACGTTTTTTTTTTGTTGTAAATATAATTCAATTGTAGGTAAAACCCTTTATCAAATAGTATAAATTCTTTCACGGTCAAAGTTTATCTAATTTTCGATGAATGACAAAAATAAATTCGAAATTACACTGAGCTAACAGACCACCTTTTTAAAATGATAAACCACAGTTCTACATTTACATTTAAAATTTTTTTTCTTAGGAAATTTCAATAAAGTTACTTATCAAAATATTGAACGGATGAATCAAGAAACAAACGGACAATTGAACTATTAATTTAAAGCCAATTAGACAGAAAAAAAATTTGTAAGTCAATACTATTATAAAATCTTCAACGGAAGCAACAATAGTTTCCTTTCCATTTGAAACTTAGATGTAGGTAGAAACAACATAGAGAGATTAAAGGAAGAAAGATAAGACAATTATATATATATATATATATATATAATAAATTTTGGTTAAGGGTACCTCATGGCTTAATTTAGTGGGTCCAGTAAATTTATTATAAAAAAGTAGCTCACTGGTTGATTGAAATATAAAACCTTTTGCGCTTGATTGTAATGTCATTACACCTACATTGTTTTCCGTGATGAATCATGAACAGCTTGCGTTATGCACGTAGAACGTTGCTCCCCATGTGCGCAGTATATATTACTCTTAACTCCACCCCGATAATATTAATGCATGCATATAGCATATATATGCAATGTTTTCAAAACCATACCGGCACCCTTACCGGCCAGATGATGGAAATCCGGTATTTCCTGATTTTTTCCGAAATTTTCCGGTTTTTCCTCTCACAGTACCGGATACTGCCGTTTCGGTCACCATTCCGGTTCCCGGTATTACCGGAAATTTTCGGTATCCGGTACGGTTTTGAAAACATTGTATATATGCAATGTTATGAGCTGAGCTTTTCTAAAAATAAACCAACAGATAGAATTGCTTAAAAAAGGGGGCAAAGCGAGGGATTTTCATGTGACTGGCCGGTTACGTACAACGATAATGGTCCAATTAATAACAGCAGAAAGTCAACTTTTACACATTGAAATGATATATGTAAGGTTTTGATAACGAATTTACAATGAAGGTCCATGTGCGTATATATATATATGTGATTATTGAACTATGTGACGATAATTGTTGGAACCCGTAGCTTACCAAAATTAAAGTTCCTTTTAAATATATGTACTTCTTCCCAACAAAACAGGGTCCTTAATTTACAATTATACACACTTATGAAAAAAAATGTGAAATATATAATTAAAACTAAAATAACGCATATAAGATTCTATGATTTGAAAACTGGAAAAAAAAAGAGAATAATATTCCTAAGATTATATATTTAATGATACATATATTTGATATTTTGGTATTTAGAGTCATTAACATTGTTGTAGACTCATTTTTTCATGATAATTAAGTATGTTTATACGTTAGTTTTGATCTAATTTGGAATGTGTTTGTTCCATTCATTAAAAATTGTCAGAAACTAAAACATTTAGAATCATTTAAAATTGCTTGAGGGAAGGTGACAACGAAAACAAAATGTACAAATTAGCCCACAATTACCATACTATACCTCATATGAAATGAAACAAGAAGGATACACGTATGGTTTTATCTTATATATATATATATATATATTGTCAAAATTATAAAGATGATCCATAATTAATAAATCTTGGTGAACAGTACAGAGACTCTAATTAATTTTAAATAAAAGATAAATATTAAATCCAGAAGAACAAGCATATATATTGGATGTTTGTGATAATTATAATTATATGAGTCACCGAAATAAATACGGCACAAAAAAAAGTTGAATTAAAAATAGAAAATTTATATTACACAGGAAAGAAACCATGCCCCTTGTCTTGTGCGTAACATAACTTTAATTATTACAGAATTTATTACATATACTGTATATATTTCCCTCTAATAAAATCTCTCCTCCTTTACAATCAACTCTCAAGGAAAGAAAAATAAACCAAAAGAAATAAAAAGCAAAAAAGTTATTGCCTTTAAAATCAAACAAAAAGAATATATATTCAAAGAATTAATTCCTTTTTTTGTGCATGCCATCCTCAAACGAATGTACCTCTGCAAATTGATGTTCTACTCTCAGTTTACACTATTACAAACCTTCCTAATCTGCCCTTGGGTTCCGGTGAGAACATCGACCTGACCCAGCTTGACCAGTGCCTGGCTGAACATGCTCGGGAATGCACTGCCCCACTCGTTGGCCAGCAAGTTCACAGCCCAGCTGGTCTGCCAGGAGCTGGCCAATTCCGCATCGATCGGGAGGATGCCCTTTCCGGCTACAAGCTGCTTGTAGTAGCTATTGTCCACAGTGTAAAGGCTCGAGTAGTCATCGAGGTAAACAATGTTGTCCCACAAGGCGTCCTTTGGACATACATAGGTCTGGATATACCACATATACCACCCGAGCATGGACGGATCGGGGCCTCCTGTTCCTTGATAGTTGTATAGACGGTTCTTGATGACTGAGCAATGAGTGACCCCAACTGTGTGGCCAGCTGCACGTAATAATCACTACTAAGTATGAATGTATAATTACATTTCAAAAGCATTCTTAACAAAGATATAAATTCTCGTCTGTAAGCCGTACTAATAGGCAGATGCGTACCCATTAAAACAACCATGTCAAAGCTGCTGATCCCCTTAGACTCGAAAAGAGTGATGGAATCTGCAACCGAGATGTCGGGTGGCGGGAGATTCACAAGCCATGAAAAAGAAGTTGTGCCGTCCCTCCTCCCTGTCTGGACATCAAATTGCTGTCCTCCAGCCAAAACAGTGGCATCTCTAGTTGCTGCAACAATAATATCCGCACAAGAGACCACACCGGGGCACATTGACTCTAGAGCAGCCTTGATCTGGTTGATCAAATCAAACCCGAACACAGTTTTGTTTGGTATCGCCGTCTTCTCACTTTGCGGTCCATCTAGTAGTATTGATGCATCACAACCCTGAAAAGTTATCCCAATTAATGGAAATGTTTAGTTAATTCACTTACATTACTGCTACAAGAGCAATGGAACTAACAAATCAAATCTTACTTGGACAAAGCAATCGTGGAACATCAAACGAAGAAGGCCAGCTACAATAGTTTGATCTGAGGCGAAACGTTGTGCGACATACTTTTGAATGGTACTCTCGACATTATTGGTTCCGCATTTGCCATTGTAGAAGCCATTTTGTAGTTGAGCATGGCTGTGAAGCACCAGGCTTAGCCAAAGTAGAGAAAGGAGAGCAGCCTTCATCTGTCGCTCTTCTTGGTTTTGAAGTAATTAGCGGAAATACACTTTCAGGCAAGTTAAAAGGAACGGTTTAGCTGAAGGGCTTGGGCCAGAGGATTACACTTTAAATGAAGTTTAATCTAGTTTCAAGTTTTCTTGAAACTGTAGATAAATTCCGAATTCTGTCTAGAGATAGGAGACGTGGGGAGAGAAGGGAATTATTAGGAAGAAAAAAGTGTTATGTACTAAATTGTGCGCAGACCACAGATTAATGTACCCTTCAGAGATTCCTTCCGTAAATAAGTAAAATATTCTGCTTTTCTTCTTGAAGCAACAGTTATAAATTGTATTGTCAGTTGTGCAAATGTTGACCAGGCGTTGTGAATAATTTGGCTGCGGCAAAGGAAAAAAAAAAATACAATTCTACTAGAAGGAAATAAAAAATTGATTATTTTATATTTAGTTTAGCAAGTTTGTACCTCTGTTTGAATTTCACTAATAGTTTTGAGACTTAAATGCGTTCTTTATTAATAAGTTCCTAACTGAAAGATATAAGAGTGTACTGATTACTAATATTTTGTAAAAACCAAAACCGTGAACAATTTATTATTACTGAGAAGAAAATATGAGCAAAGAAACTATCAAAATATCAACTAAAATTCAATAAGACATCTTATTAATAATGTTAGATTTGAAAATAAAATTAGTATAAAAACTCCAATTTTAGTCACACGAATAAGAAATATGCAACAGGAGAAGTTTGTAACAAAGACTGATCACGAACACCCAATTTTAGTTTGTTATTTCGCTACTATATATGTATATATCCTCTTTTGTCGTATATATAGAAAACGTCTAAAATAATTGTTTATTTCGCTACTATTTTTTTTTAAATAAAATAGAAGTCTAGCTCCACTCTTTAATTATTAAACTAAAAATTTAGCTAAAGTCTAAAAAATGAAAATTAAAATACATAAGAAAAAGAAACCGAGTTTAACACACAGAGAGCAACATCAGAGCTACATTCGTTATTGCTTAGCTCCCAAAAGAAGTAAATTACTTTTGGCTCTTAGCTCTGCTGTAGGCTGAAGCCTCTAATAACCTCACACTTTTGTATATATAATATTAGTATAGTATCTGTAACTGTAAACAGCCTACGGGCTTCACCTCGAAAAAAATAATAATAATAAAATTCTGTAAACGAATGATTTATAATTCAACGAGCGACGATGCAATAAATAGTCTCAATAATCCAAACACACCTGACAATATAATAAAGAGGCGCATAGCCTCTGCAGCACTGCCGTCTGTAGTGGTTTCATCATGACCGCCCATTCAATCTCGACAGTTAAAATTTACGGGTCATTCAAATTCGAACTTAATCACAAATTATCCATCATTGATGAGACAGACTGCGGCGCTACAGAGCATATTATGCCCAATTTGTGGCTTCCGAAAAGTTAGTGCCAATCCATCAATTGGGCTGGATCTGATCGTAACTGGCTCAAAATTTAAGTCCAAATCCGATCTAATATATCTTGAAATAAGTTAATTTTAGTTGGGTCGGATTGCTCCACAGATAACATGCCTACAACTAATGCCCACTCAAGCAACATCTCCTATTCTCCTTTCCATGCAGAACTTATATCTCTTAAAACTGCTGTGCAGCAGTACAAGCTATGGGTCTCAAGGATTGCTGTTTTCTCACAGATTGTCAGGAGCTAAGCAAACTGATTTCAGGTGAAATAATTGTGGAGTCTGTTGAATGGCAGGTTTACAATGAGGCTTTGGAGCTAATTGGTGCAATTCAAAATGATCAGGATTTGAGTTGTGTTTATGTAAGCAGGGATAGGAATCAATTAGCGGATAGGTTAGCCAAATTTGCTAGAAAGAATGATGTCAAACGTATTGATTGTATTTTCCCAACTTGTTGGATCGATCCCTGTAACAGCTGAAGTCGAATGAATGGATCCTACGGGTACGATTTCAAAAGAAAAAAAAAAACTACAAGCCACCAAATGCGCAAGTTTTTATTTTCATGCGCACCAACGCGTAGGGGTGCATAAAACGACCACGCAAATGGATTGTTGCGTTAATCGTTACGTTTTAGACACGGAACTGACTATCATTTGCATTAACTGTTCGTTTTGAACGAAACGATTGAAATCACGAAAATACCACGAAAATACACATAGACGGAACTGTTTTAAGATTGCGTTAACCGTTTCGTTTTTGAAACGCAACCAAAATTTTTAACCGTTTCGTTTCATTTTTGACGAAATGAAATGAAAAAACAATCGAAACGGTCACCGTTTTTAGGCCTACCAACGCGCTAGATTTTATTTTAAACTATAAATGGGCTTGAAGAGCCTTTTCATGTCAGGCCTGAGGTGAACCAATGCGGACACGTCTTCGACGTGACAGAATACACAACTATGATAGAAGTGGGATGAACACGGATCGGATACCATATCCGCATCTGTATTTTCTTTTTCCGAATATAAATACGGATATGTTCAGATACTAACACGGTTTGAATATTAAACGGATACGAATACAAATCGAATATTTTATAATACAAATATATATACGATTTTATTTCGGATATTAAAATAAATTAAGATTTTTCGATGCGTATTTCGCTTGAATTTTTTTCTTTAAAAAAAGCAACAATCTGCAATTTTTAATCCAAAATCAATTAATAAAAGTTAAGCATATCTTAGGCTTGGCAACATTTTTTGATATATATAAATCTGCCCGTGGGCGATTCATTTAAAATTATGGAGAAGTCTAGTACATGAGGGAATAAAATCAGTCCCAAGTGGTGATATTTGGAAGTGGTGATGTTTGGAAGTGTGATGAATAAAGATAAACAACATATTCTAGATCTAGAGTAGGTAGTGAATAAGTAATAATAAATAATTGTTTATTCATAAATTGAGAGATGTTGTTTAAATGGTTAATTAAAAATAAAGATCATGGAATCTTAGTTTCATACTAGTTCCATGCTAGTTTCAACAAAATATTAGAACTAAAATAAAAAAACTAAACGCTACGTGCTTTCATGTGATTCTCACACATTATAACAAAATTCTATATATTTTTCTTCTTGCGATCTCTTGAACAAATCTAACGAAAAACAAATCATGATGACACATAACAAGATAAATAATATAACGACACATACGAAGATAAAATTGACAAACATAAATTTGATAAAAACAAAACATTACGACACAAAAAAAATATTACGACACTAAAATTTCATCACAACCTAAATATTAGTACAACAACACAACAAATGACTAAATTAACTTAATTAATAAAAGTCTGGAGGTAGAGGTGGGTATTAACGAGCTGTCGGATGGTTCTTGAAGCTAGGCGGTGGAGGTGGAGGTGGAGGCTGACTCGAACCATTAACGACGAGAGGCATCCATTTATCCTGAACACGAACACCTAACCTTATGCTTTACCACATTTATCAATGTTAAGGGCCCCTAATATAGAATTGATTATTAGGTAATGCAACAACGTAGAACCTTTTTCTAGGATGATGAAGATGTAAATACGAATGAATTTGCAAAGTCGAATTGTCATTATCTCCTTGAAGAACCTCACCGGAAATGATAGTAGATGGCTTAGGACCCATTAAAAATTATTCAAGTACTAAATGAATTAGGTTTGATTTCAACAATAATCACACCAAGGTTTATATTATATGTCATAGCGTGGTTATAATTTCAATCGAAATGACAAATGAATTGTATTGAAATGACATAAATCTGATTGAAATGACAAAAAGAAAAAGAATCTGCAAAAGAGAAAAAAAAAAACGAATCAGATCCTATAGCGGGCTTTTGATCCCCGCTATAGGGCCTATAGCGAGCTTTTGACCCACACTGTCTTGTAGCGGGTTTTCGAAGCCCACTATAAGGAGAGAGGGGATAGCGGGTTTTATAAGCCCGCTATATCATGGCTTGTTAAAAAAAAATAATTCAAGTTTATATTTAAAATTTTTTAATGTACAATTTTTTATATTAAAAACAATCGATTTGACATGATACAAGATTACAATTCACTAAACACAAAATCACTCAACTCAGCCATAGCCAGAATCAGATTTGTCGATAGCACCATACGTGCATACCCATATTAGGCCTAACCACGTTAAGTATATTGGGCTTGCTAGAATAGTTCTAGGTTCGTCTGTGAGAAGACTGGATTATTATATTAGGCCCAATCTTTTCTTCGGGAACACTTGGAGGTAAATATGGATTTTATATTAGGCCCAATCTTTTATAGAAAACATGGATTTTACTACGGAAAGGTAAATACCAAATAATAAATAGTTGAAAATTAGTTCTCATCTTCAAAATTCAGTGCTGAATATTCTCAAGAAAAAAAAACTTCCGTGATGATGAAAAGAATTACATGCTCAGGAATAACAGGACGAATATACATGGAGATAGAAAGAAAGTAAAAAGGGGAAAAAAATTAAGAAATACTATAAAATCAGAATATTTAGTCAACAAACCAGGAAGTAAGATTTGATTGGGATTCTACTTGAATCGCAATTGTCTTCAATACGCATCACAAGAAAACAATTATATTTTCCATCATAAGAGGGCATTCAAATGAGAAAGAAAATAACATCGCAACAAATTCCCAGCAGCCAAACTCGTATGACGGTATGACCTCTTAAACACTTCAATTTTCGCATAAAAAATCCAAGGTAAATGAAGACCCATGACAAGCAACAAAGACCCAACACCTAATTAAGACATAGCGGCTCTAATCACAACAGATGATTAATAATGCCAAGAAAAAGCAGTGTCAATAGCCCAAAATCTCCATTTTCCTTTCTTAACAATCTCCTTCTCGGCACGCTTGCCATCTTGGCATGCCTTAATGCATCTCCACACTCGTTCCCAGCCGTACTAGCAGCCGACGCGAGTGCCTTTGCAGTTTCAAATTTTGTACTCAGCAGGAAATCACTACTTGATCTCAAATCCGTAATTGCATTCCCGTAAATAATATTACACGCTTGGAGCCCATTTTTCAGCTCAGGCTCTCGCACATTGTTCAGGAAGGTGTCTATTTTGGCTTTTGTTGTGGTAGCATTGATGATGGCCAAGTTGAGTGAAATGAAGGCCAGTGTAGTGGTGTTGGCATGCATACTATGTGGGTTCGATCGAAGGGTTATCATGCAAAAGCCGTAGGGGACAAAGCCGACGATGTTGGTACAAGTTTCATTTAGTGTCGTGGCGGTGGTGCGCTGGGAGAGTGAGAGGAGGATGAGGCACAAGGGAGCAAGAGAGGCTACCATTTCTGTGGGTTCTTGCAGTAATTGGGTTTTGACTGGTAGAGGGAGAGGAGTGCTTCTATAGTTCTATGTATGTTTACATGTTACATCCACTCTGAGTCATTTATTAAAACATTACCATGCCTTCCCTTATCTTAATAAATACGTCAAATTGTTATTTGTTTTTCCTCATAATTGATATTATTTAACCAAAACATATTTATTTTTTTATCAGCATATTTATTACAGGCTTGCACACTGCAGTAATGTTTTTCCAACTTCCAGTAAATTTTCTAATTTAAGCACACATTGAACTGGCTTTCTTATTATATATACATGAATTGAAATTTTTGCACTGTAGACCTTGGTGCTACATTGTATTTTGTTACTCTTGTTCTGAGATCAACTTATTGTCTCTTTTTAACTACAAAAGAAGTCGTTACTTTTGGATAACATATATTTATTGAATAAATTTATAGTTCTGAAAACATGTTCCTAATAAATCTCCATCAAATAAAAACTAATTAAAATTCATCAACAATTCAACATGTATGTGTGCTTTTAACCTCATTATTTTAAGAAAAATTTATAATTAAACATTGTCGAAAATCTCTATATATCAGTTTCACCATAATTATAAACATTGTACATGGAATGAATAACTGAAACATTTAATATATGATTTATATTTGTAAATTTTGATGCATATCCCTTTTGTGAATCACAATTCACAAGTTTATTCGTCGGATCCATTTTAAAATTACAAGTCCAATTGAACCAATACAATCAATATATTAAAAATCTCATAACAAACAATTATATATATAGAGTAAATCTATTGTGAACCATGATGCATAGAAGCTTCCGTGCACCATGACCGTTTTGGTCAGTGGTTTCCACAAATTTTCAATCTAATTTAACAAACTCAATCTATATATTGAAATATTATAGAAAACAAAATTTTACAATTTTTTAAAATTTTTTCGAATTTTTTAATACTTGCCATTTTTTGCTACAAATTAGTGTATTTTGTGGCCAAATATGGCAAGCTTTAAAAAATTCGAAAAAAATAGTAAAAAAATTTCAAAAATTGTAAAATTTTGTTTTCTATGAGATTTTAATATATAGATTGGGTTGGCTAATTTAGATTTGTCATTTTGCAAAATCACTAACCAAAACGGTCATGGTGCACGGAAGCCTCTATGCATCATGATTCACAATAGAAATTCTCTCTCTCTCTCTCTCTCTCTCTCTATATATATATATATATATATATATTCAAAACTTGCGTCTATATATACCTAGTGCATGTATTGTATAAATTCTCAATTATTTTATAGAATTATGTCAGAAATAGTTTTACTCGTAACTTCATTAGCAAATTTTTTTTACGTATTTAATTATTCGAGAAGTAATAAAAAGATTCTTATCTGTATCCACTTATCCAATACTCATCTTATTAATTAAAGGGATTTCAGTAACAATAACAACAAACTCGTTACTAAATACTAAACTAAAATAGGGGGAAAAAACTACAAGAAAAACTATTGTGTTTTCACTATCATTTAATAAGGTAGGCCTCTACCAGTGGATTCATGTGATTTAAGACAAATGCATTAATGCTTCTGATTCCTGAACAACTGAAATACTGAATTGGGAAATGAGTAAATGCATGCCACAAGGAAAAGAGATGTTCATCCAACCAAGCATCATGTGAGTTATTGAGACCATTTCTGATTATCTGATGCGTGCACACTATATATAATGCTGACGGGTCGAGTCGGATCAAGCATGAACAATTTTTTGTATTATTTTACAAGAAATTCCTGATCAGATCCGTCACAGTTGAACAAGATGTCCAATTCGTATCCTTCTCAGCAAATAAATGCGTCAATTTGATCAAACCCGTTTTTTAATATCAAATTGTTTGACCTGTATCTACAGGAGAAAACTGAGGATGGGGAGCGAAACTGAAAAGTGACAAATATCGCATACGGCTAAGCTGATGGTTTTGGTCTTTTATTGAAGATTTTAAGAAAATTGAACAGGTGCATCATAATTTGTCCACGAATTTTCCCCCACAAAATTTGTCTATAATTATCAAAATATAAGAACGCAATAATTATGTGGTCATAAAAAGTAAGTCCACTTCACAAAGGAAAAAAATCACTGACATGATAACTAAACCTCATAAATATTTTCGGCACATTTTCTCTAATCAGTCTTAAGAATTGGTGCTATCAATTTATTTATTTATTTTTTCCATAATTACCTCTGTTCCCATGGATTTTATATGTGTTTCAAAGCTATAAGTATTAGATAAACACTAATTTCTCGTTAATTGCACAGTTGTATAGGCATAAGAATAAATAATTTGTCCACTTAAAAGTGTGACAAATAAAAGAAATAGTGTAATGTAAGAACATACATGATTTAATGAAAAATCATGTCAAGGTTATACGCGCTAGTAAGTACTATAATACAAGCTAACAATAATAAATAATTAATCTTATGACTGATTAAGTGGAATGATAATAAAATCATACATATCGAACAACTTCATAGTATATGCTTTAACTCGTAATTGAAACAAAATGAGAATTTTGATTCTTACCAACCACAACTACCATTCAAACTTATCGGCACCTTTTTCATGTGTGTAGTCTGAACTAAAAATTAGGAGGAATGATGTGAAGTCCGTTTGTCCAAGTGGAAAGACCAAAATGATGCCAAATTATCAAGATCGTTCGACAAATTTTGAAAGAAAAGAAAAAAAGAAAAAGAAAACAGATCTGCTGTAAACTTTGTCCCCCCAAAACTGGAAACTTCCATTGTTTGTGGTTTTCTATGTCTAATTTATATCTTTATGACTGAAGTTAAAGCCATAGTTTTATTCAACTCGTCAAAAATGATTGTCTATTTTTTTATGGGTGTGTTTGGATGAGCATGGAATAAGAAATAAGAATAAGAAATTTCGATATGCGTGCTTATCCAAATTCCTTATTCTTATACCATGATTTTGTTAGTATAGGAATAAGGGCCCAAATTCCTTATTCTTGTGTTGTTTGGGTTGCACAAGAATAAGAATAAGCACGCATACCGAAATTTCTTATTCTTATTCCTTATTCCATGCTCATCCAAACACACCCTATATATATATTGATATCTTGTATTCTTGTATAAGTACAGCTCAGAAGATCCATCCGAAACAATCAAGTTTTCTCCAGTTCAGTGAAAACGGAGAGGATCCTTCCATCTCAATTTAGTCAAACATGTTTGGTTAGTGACATATTTACAACGTCATTTTCTTTTCCGTTTTCCAAATTGATTGTTCTGGTTATTATCTCGCAAAAGTAGTCTAGAAATACATGAAAGTAACCTTTCTCCAAAAAAAAAAAAGGAAAATGGAAAAAATGAAAGTAACCCGAGAAAACTTGGAAAGACAATAGTCACCACTGACGCGTGAGGTGCGCAATTGAATTGGAGATCCGCCAAACTCCAGGAAAAACGGTTCATTAATCATGTTCAGATCAATTTAGGCCCATTCTAAGGTATGAAAAGAACAATCTGAGACTCAATTCATAAAAGATGAGCTTTTGCAAGGGTCAAATTGCAAAGAAACAAGTGCCTTCATAAGCAAACTGTAATCTCCCTCCCTCATGAGTCATGATCCACCTTCTCTTGCTCCCGAGTTCCTAAGCACATACTAAAAACCCCAGAAAAAAAGAAAAGAAGAATGAATCCTTCTATCCCCCTTCTTTCTCTCCTCTCATTCCTCCTCCTATCCTCTCTACCTTCATCCCTGTCCTCAAACCCCACTACAACTCAGACCACCACACCACTAGACCACCTGTGCAACAACCTCGGCGGCTTCTACATAACCCCTGATTACTGCTTCACTACATTCGCAGCCGACTCCCGTAGCCACACTGCCGACTACAATTTACTTGCACTCATTTGTCTCAACCTCACAATATCAAACGCAACCGATGTCAAATCAACCATTAACTCTATGCTCACCTCCTCCACCTTCTCTTCGAGCACTCCTTCGTCTGAGCCGGTGCATAAGGGGCTCCAAACTTGCTTTAAACTGTACAACGACGTGATAGCATCTCTCAGGTGGTCAGCACAGTCAGTGTCAGCCGGAAGGTATGAAATTATTGCCAAAGTAATATTCCACGTCTACTGGAAATCAATAAATCTGGTGGGAAATATGTTTAATTAAATATTTTTGGTGCCCCGGTAATTCGTAGGGATAAGGTTGTAATTTTTCTTTTTGGTTGTGTTTGGATGAGCTTAGGAATAAAAAAATAGCTTCTTCCTATTTCTAAATTTATTATAAACAATCCAAATTTTTCACAAAGTTACACACTTCCTAATATTTTTTCTCTTATTCCTCTTATTACCACTCCATTCAAACGGAGCCTTTGTCCCCAAATGTTCGTAGTACTTCAAACAATTCAAATCGAATGTTGTCCGATGAAAATCTCTAGGTGGATTTAGAATAGTCAATGGATGACCACAAGGGAAAAAAAAAAGAAACAAAAAAATAATGTCCATATTTTTTTCCTATCTCCTAATAATGGATTGTGGCAGATATGATGGCGCAAAGGAGGTGGTGGAGCAAGCAGTGGGGGTACCGGCAAGCTGTGATGCCATGCCAGGATTGCCATTGAGCAAAGAGAACGATGGATTTTCCAGAATAGCATTGCTCTCTCAGGCTGTCGTTAGCTACCTAGCTAACTAATTAATTGGCCACTGTTTGCCACAACATGCAATTTTGGACACAACTGTTTGAACATTATAATGTAGCATGGTTTTGTGTGGTGTTACTCTTTGCTAGCTAATTACTACGTGATTGTGAATAAGATGCTAATCTATTGCTGTATTCTACATAATAAAAGTTTAATTTAAATATGTTGACTATTATTTATAAATTCAGTGTATGTACGTCATACATGTTATTCAGTATTAGATAA
This sequence comes from Rhynchospora pubera, assembly GCA_028095005.1. Taxonomy (NCBI): domain Eukaryota; kingdom Viridiplantae; phylum Streptophyta; class Magnoliopsida; order Poales; family Cyperaceae; genus Rhynchospora; species Rhynchospora pubera. Next base: position 166,060,223 of record CM051461.1, on the reverse strand, counting down.
TTGGGTAAGTTAATATACCCAAATAAACATCACTCTGTCTACTGTCCTGCGGGCAATAGCAAAGTTCCAGGTATGCCATTACCGAATCCGGACTGTTTTCAGTTAGTATCGTCATGCCCCAATTTTACTTTAAAAAAAATGTCAATTATTCAATAGTTACAATCAGTGTTCTTCAATTATGCGTGTCGTGTTGTGTCATATCAAACATGACACTGTTGTGACCCGTGTGATGCCATACAACACAAGTTACTTTTTTGGTAGTGTAGTGTTGAATAGAGATGGAGCTAACACAATATGCTTTTTTTTTTTTTTACACAACACGACGGGCACAACACAAACCTGTTACTGTCTCAACTCGCGTCATAATTTTTCTATTGTTTTATTTGTAAGAAAATTGTTAAAAAATATTAGAAAATATTTTAAAATAGAGAAATGTGAGAAACAAATTTTTAACTACAATGTTTATCGATGGTTATGTTTCTATTATTTTTCATTTTGTTTGAAACTTTTCTGATATTTTTGACGGAATTTTCGCCACCGTTTGGATATTTAAAAACATTATTGGATAGAAGATGGATCTTCTATGGATTTTTCTATCCAGAAAACTTAATGCACCTTATTTAGTTGTTTTTAAAACTCATTATACAAATTAGCACATCGTTCTTACTAATTCATTATATGTGTTGTATTTATGATGTGCCAATTTGTGTATGTGTCGTGTTGAATCTTGTCAAATTTTCATAGTTCTAGAATGAATACGATTACGACACGATATGATTTTTGTGTTGACACGATAAGGAGAATAATTCCAACACAGAATTTAACCACAGGTCCTGGTTCCAAATAGCCCCAGACATGTGCAAGTTGGAAAAGAGATCTAATGCAACCTTACTATACAGTGGCGAGTCCAGACTTATTTTAACCTTAGGCACACAAAAAAATGAGTTTGATTTCGTTCAAAGTAATTAGACAGAGCATATTAGATATCAATTTCAAAATAAGTGACCGATCTAAACCTCTTAATGTGTTCTTCATATTTAAATCACTTTGTTGACTAAATTTTATATTTTTATAATTTTATAATTATTTTTTCATATTTTTTAAAAAATATTATTGGAAGGTTAACATAACTAATTAAATGAAGAATTTTTGAAAATTCTAAAAAAAAATAGTAATATTTTATTTAAAAAAATATAAAATTTGGTCACATTGCACAGTTAGTCATTTCAACCTCTGAATTTAAGATAAGATCAGATTGATAGAATCCCATCCGTATCGCTTACATTTTAACATTTCTAATAAAATATTAAACATAACATTAAAAAATAAAATTTATAGAAAAGAGTAATTTTAATTAAAATATTATTTAAAAAAACCTATTTAAATGAGTTCTATTACAAAATGCAAACTTTTTCATCTGGCCAATAAAAATATAATAATTATAAAAGTTTCTCCAAACATTATACGAACAAAAAAAAATCATTATAACCCTCAACGCAAGAAATGATTATTGCACAAATGCATAGTTCAAACGTTATATAATTTTAACATTATATATCTTTGAAAATAATATGTAATATGGAGATCATTAAAGTTTATAGATTAATTTGTTGATTGATTAATTATCACAGTACAAGCTAACCATATAGAAAAAATTGCAGGCAATCCAAACCCCATTGTTATAATACCATGCATATTTTTTTTATAATTAAATCCAACACAAGCTGCCAAGCAAAATAAGAAATCCATGTAAGGCCCCACTACGTGAGTGTTACATCCTTTATAGATTGTAATGGATTCGCTCTTTATACAAGCCAATAAATGTAATCATTGTATAATTGTCGTTTGAATCACTCTTATCTTTGATATCAAGCCTAGGCACCAGAAAATATCAAGCCTGGACACTCTTATCTTTGATTTGTGAAAATTAAGCCTGATCATATGCCCATACTTGCCTCAACATAGCCTCGCCCCTGTTACTGTATCAAACATCAACCCTTCAATGCACAGTTACTATTGTTTTGAATCTTTTGATTCATTGCATTTTTTTTCTTACAAGTACAAACCCATCATTGGCATGGTTTTCAGAGTTGTTTCGCCTATTTCATGATGAATAAAGAAGAAGTTGCTTGAATGTTTTGTAAACAGTTGCAAAAAGTATACTCTAATCTAAGTTATAGGCTCCGTTTGGATAAGATGTGGGAAGAAGGGAAGAAGGAAAGAAGTGAGAAGAAGTATTGAGAAATGTGTAACTTTGTGAAAAGTTTAGATTGTTTATAATAAATTTATTCTCTTATTTTCTTATTCCTTCTTCCCATATACCTTATCCAAACGGAGCCATAGAGAGGAATACAATATTCAGAGGATTTTAGTAAGAGAGAAAAGAAAACAAAAGTTTAATGCAGATAATTCAATCCTTTCAAAATTGATTAAATCTGAGCTGTCCATTTATTTACTATAATATAAAAAAAAATGTGTTGATCCGATGTAAACTCTGCGAATTTAGTTCAACGGACAGAATATGACAGTTATTTTTTTTTCCCAAACTAAATAAATAAATCATAAAAACATATGACATGGTTGCATGTACTTAAAAAAGGAAAAGAGATGAAAACTATTAGGAATATTACACAGTAATGTTATCATGCGTACGAAAGATGATATTAATATTATCACGGACTTTACTCTGCTAAAGAGTTTAGAGCATGGGAGCATTTACTCTGCTGAACTGTTTTCCATCACCTCAACTGTATATGACCGTGCAATTAATACTCAAACAAACCAAGTCCCAACTAAAGTGATCTGGTATTGGCAAGCTTCATCCACTAGCACATGAAGTGGCAAATTTAATCCTGAACAGACATGAAATTGAATGATTCGCCCAAGGTGATCAAAATAAAATTAATTCTGAATTCAATAATTTTGAGAAGTTGCATCCATTCAATCTAGATCCGACAAAAATGACAAGGACTCGCCTAATCTTATTTACAAAATCTGAGACTCGGTGAACTAGACCATTGTAATGGGACCTCAAAATTACTGTCGGGCCTCTCTGTTCCTTCTTTTTTTTTTTTTAATTATGTCCGGCCCTACGCGGCTCGGTACTATATTATTTTTACTAATTGATTAAGATGTATTCTTTTAAATAGATTAATTCAAAATAATATTTCGAACAATGTAAATAACTTTATGCCTATAACAAATTAATATTTCAATCAATATTTACAAATAATGTCATACTTTCACATATTCTACGTCCGACTTGAACACAAGACAGTTCAAATCTAAAAAAATAAAAATCATGAATTCATTTTTTTTTTCATAGACTAGGAATAGGCCACCTAGTGAGATATAAAAAGGGAAAAAATAAACAAAATAAGTGAAAGAAAGTTAACAGATACGAAAAGGAGAAAAAAAAGGCATAGAAAAGGTGAATGACTTAGGCCCTGATCAAAATTCATTTTTTTAAAATATGGGATTTCATTTTCATTTCATTGGAAATTTATTTATCAAAATGAACAAATTGATGTCATTTGGTTGGAATTCTCATGTAATTAAATCCAATGAAATTCTACAAAATCAATTCAAATGAAATGAAATACTTCATAAAAATCTTATTAATCAGGGCCTTAGTGCATTCAAAATTATTAGATACTTGAAAACGGCCCCAGACAATCGATAACTTTAATAAACCAACCAAGAACAAAACGATCGATACTTATTCAAATCTAATCCACTATGAAATTAAAAATAATGTTAAAGTCAAACATATTTGACATTTTTTTTTGTCTATCCAACGTGCTTAGGTCTTCAATTTCAAGTAGTGAATGACTAAATCGAATTTTGAACCACTCCTGTTTCTAACTGAAATCTTATTGACGTCAAATTTAATATTTTTTAATTCGTATACTATTTTAATTCTTTTCAGAATTTATGAAATTGTGAATGTGATTTTAAAAAATTTTATAAATAGCGAAATATTTTAAAAAAATATAAAAATTTGTCTCCGATGAGATTTCAATGTGACTACTACAAAGAGCAGTTCAGATCCATCAATTGCAACTCGAGAATTGAAATCTAAATATATATCCAAACAACCCGATTTCAATTTACCGGAGCATCTGATTGATCCGAAACATTACAGATCCGCTAATCGAATTGACCTGATTTAAGGTAACTGATTCAGAGATAATATAGACAGAATCGAAGATGATCGAATTCAATTTTTAGCTGGCTGTTTGATTATCCAAACGTGAACTCTTGAAGAGATGCATGAAATATTGGGCTTTGATTAAAATAATGGGCTGAGCCTAAACTTACAAAGTTTTAAGCCAGCATTTCTTATAATTTATTTACCAGGTGTGATAACATGTAACACTCCACCGACTTTGACCAAATTTGCCTCTAGTTGACTAGAGGTGACTTGTTTGATGAGTCAAATATTGTTTGGGCCGTCAATCAGAGCCGTCAACGGCCAGAGAATACACGTGATGCCGTTTCGTTAATACCAAAAGAAACAAATAACAGCAGCGAAATGAATTTTGTTTCAATAACGAAACGGCAAACAAAATACAACTATGTACCGTTTCGACTGTTTCAGTCTAGTTTCAAACCGTTTCGTGTGTAATTTGTGAAGTAGAACGAATAACGAAATGGATTTTTGTGCCGTTTCGTAAACGAAACGGTTAACAAAATAAAATGTTGAAATTGTTATATTAACGGCGCAGCAAACGGTATGGACTGAAACGTGTCTTTTTTCAACGTTTGACAACTCTACCGTCAATGGTATTAATCGTTTATGAGAAGGGTATGGGTAAGGTTTTATTTTCATTATGCTATCGGGTATGAGTATGGATAATTTTTTTTATTAATTTATTGGATAAGTGTATGATTAAGGTTATTTTGTATTCGTTAATTACACGTACCATTATATATATAGTTTATAATTTTTATTATAATAAAAATATATAATTATAAGATTCAATTAATATGTTAATAACAAAATATTTTTCTAAGATTCAATTGATACGTTAATAATTAAGCTAGGCAATTAAATTTTAAGATTTGATTGAGATAATACTACATTAAATTGGAAAGATATAATAGTAAGATTCAAGTGATATGCTAAGAAAAACACTAAATTTTTTAGAAGATCCTTTCTCCATCGTCGTTTAAGAAAATATTATATAATTATTAATGAGCTATGTAATTTTTTTTTTGACAATTGATTTGAGAAGATATTGTCTGATTTTATTATATTTAAAGTATTATTCAATATTGCACTTTATTAATATATTTATCTGATATTATTTATTTATCTCTATTGTACAATATTTAAGAGTTATTAATATTATTACTTATTTTCTACCATTATCATATCATTACAGTTAATTTTTAACGGATAAGGATAAGATACGAATAAAGTTAATTTTTAACGAATAAAGATAGAGTTGGATAAAAAAATTTTAATAGATACATATATGAAAAATATTTTTATCATATCATACTCTATCCATTTACCGTCTTAAATATTGTGTTTTATCAATGACCAAATAGGAAAACTAAATTATCTTGTAAATTTTGGTGCAACTCAATTTTTCCCGTATATGTTTGTTTGACCGGTTTTGACCGAATAAAAGAAATTATAAAAGCGAATCCCACAGTTGCCAACAAGCCTGTCGACTAGGGCTGTCAACGGTATGTCATTTACCGTTTTGTCGTTTCATTTAACTAAAATGCAACAGTTTGTGGCATAGAAAATTATACTGTTTTTTTAAGTGGCACGATTGATGGCAGAGTTGGTTATACCGTTTCGACTATTTCAACCTCATTTCAAACCGTTTTATGTGTAATATACGGTTGATGGCACAGAATTTTGTTTCGTTTAATAAATGAAACGGTAAGTGGCATGCCGGTATTGTACTATTTAATAAGTGGCACGGTAACGGTTTGGTGGCATTCCGTGCCACTTACCACGTTTTGACAGCCCTACTGTCGACCGAGCATTTGTCCACATTGTTCCGTGTACGTTCCGTTCAAACGGAACGGCTAACGGTATCAAAATTTCATTACGTTTTAGAAACAAAACGCATTTCGTCATTCGTTTGGGTAAAATACAGTGCAAATATATATATACATTCTGTGACGTTCCATCCAAACAGAACGATTAACGGACGTCCTGTACGTATCATTTACCTAAATAGAACGGCAAACGAAACGTACCATTTCGTTTCCGCTTGAAGGGCCCGTTTGGATGGGGGTAGGAATTTGGGGAATTTGCAATTTCTAAGAATAAATTTATTGAAAAATATGTAACTTTGTGAAGAGTTTGGATTGTTTATAATAAATTTGACATATAAAATTTTCGAAATTGCAAATTCCGACCCATCCAAACGGGGCCGAAATGTTAACAGACCTAGCCACGAAATTCACTTTTACATTCGTGCAATGCCATCTGCCTATACACCTCTGTTACTTGTTACTTCTTGCTCCTTCCTAATCCATATAACTTCATCCATTCACCTTTCATTTCTTCGGATGATTAAGCTCCTCGTTTATTAAAAGTTACTCAAATATTATCCGACAATAGATATATATTCAGAGAGAGCTTCGAAAAAGATTGATTGAAATTTTGTTTAGTCGGCCGATTGAGATTTTAATGTTAAGTTCGAAATTTCGTTCGTGGTTTTCAAACTGTTTAGCCACCGAATTTCTCTATATAGTTTGCTGCAATTAATTTTGGATTTTTAATGCATATATTAGTCATAATATATATGAGATATTAAGTTTGACTCACCGGTTTGAGTCACCGGTCCGACCGACCGGTCGGACCATCGAACCAGTAAATCTGCTAGTTCGATGTCTGATTCGATTTTCAAAACATTGGCTTTTTCGGATGGACTTCCTCTCATCCAAATAAAAACAGTGTCTATTTATCTCAATTCTAACTTTTTACTAGAATAGCTATTCACCTATGAATAGGCCTATTCAACTTATTCAAAAATGTATGATGTTTAGATGTGGAGTGAATAAAGAATTTGAATAAGTCATAAGGAATTTGGATTTATTCATATTTTAGGTTTTTTGGAAATATGAATAAGGATCCAGATAAATCTAAATTCCTTATTCATGTGTTGTTTGATTTAATAGGAATAGAACTTATTCATGAATAGTCTTATTCACCATGCATCCAAACAGTAGTCGGTACCATGGTCATCAAATCTGTTTCGTTTCAGCTGGAATTCCAAATCTTTTTTTATTCGATATGAGCGAGGAGAACAGAACAACAAGTGCAATTCCAGAGTTAAACAGTGGTCATTCCTGCTCAGATGAGTGAATAGTTTTAAACTTTTAATCGATTCAAAGAGATAATGAAAAATATTAACCATTGAAATTATGTCCGAAAAGGCAGAAATACTGGTTGTCTCGGGCTCATTCCAGACTAGGTTGAGGCTCAAAAATTGCTTAGTAATGGAGGTCAACTGTGGAATTCAAATCGAAGATCTATCATCTCAAGAATATCTTGTGGGATAATCGTAGCATTTTGTAAATATATAGTAATAAAGTTTTGAAAAGAATGTCGGTTTTTTTTACTTCTAACTGATTATTTTTCAACTAATCAAGTTTCTTATTTTATTCAAATTGTTTCATAAATTGATTGATATGGAGCCGTTCTGTCTTTTGTGTTAATAGAATGTTAATTATTCCGTCTGTGTTCTATCAAAATTTTAGTACCTAAAAGTAACGGCCATTTGTAAAGTTTGTTTGTCTGAAATAATATTAATAAATTTATTATAAATATAGTTAGTAGTCCGATCTTTTATATAAAAACAATGAAGTTCCTTTTTTTAAGGCATGGTGGCGAAATTTCACATATAATACATTCAGCGTAATATATATTTTTATTTTTTTAAGAAAAAATGAGTCAAAAGTGTGTTAACTTTGTTTGAAAATTCAACGTCCACAAAAATCCTAACCGGATTTTCAACTGCCTTTTTCGTAGAAATATTTTTAGCAGTTTTTCCAATCTGGAGTGCATTCATATCTTTTTTCCTATTTTGGAGTGAACGCTCATTGTTTCATTGTGTACATTATGTATTATTAAGATTTAAGAGCATCGATACAGGACAAAGCGTATCCGCTTGAATCCTACAAACTCGGCATTTCTTTCGCGTACAGGGAAAGAAGGATTTACCTTACTTAGAAAGTAACCAAAACGAATTAACCAACAAATCTTCAATAAGCTTATATGTATATGCTAAGAAGAATCACAATCCCATCATTATCAATTCATCCTTCTCTTTCACATCGCAAACAACATGAGATCTTGCATCCTCTCCTTTTCTTTGTTATTCCTACTTTCCTATCATCTCCTCTCAAGCTCCGCCGCCTCCTCCAAGCTTGATGAGGTATGCAACAATCTCGGAGGCTGGTACGTATCCCCAGAACTATGCCACTCCGTCTTTAGTGCTGATCCTCAGAGTCCCACTGCCGACTTAGATGGCATTGCCATAATTTCAGCCAATATTGCAGCAAAAAATGCAACATCAGTAATTGCAGACCTCAACAAGGTTTTGAAAGCTTCAACTGACCCCGATCATCAAAAAGCCCTACAAACATGCTTGCAAGTGTACACAGATGTCCAGGGGCGGATCCAGTGGTGGGACGGGTGGGGCTAGAGCCCCACCTACCGCCGTCGAGCCCTGTAGCTTCTCTTTAGCCTCAATGAATTTTTTCAACTATTGGAGCACTCAAAGGTGGGGCTGAAGAACAGAAGAAGAGAAACTGTTCGATCAAATGATTTATTATAGCACTCAGCCCTACCTAAATATTTTTGCTAGATCCGCCACTGCAGATGTCATCCCCAAGCTGAACAGTGTGACGGAGTCGATAAAAAGCAAGAAGTTCGCTGAAGCTGAAAATGTGTTCAACGCTGCTTTGGGCGTGCCAGCAAAGTGCGACGACGCGACAGCAAATTATCCACCTGTAAGGGCATTGGTTGATAAAGATGATGTATATTTTTCAAGTGTGGTGTTGGTTGCAAAAGCGGTTTCTGGATACCTAGCTAGTAACTAACCAATACAGTGGTTGATCTTATTTTATTATGTGGTTAAAGTTCGAAATAACGTACTCTGTATTATATCATGATGTATCTTGTTGCTATTTCTTTCGGGAAAAAACTTTAAATTGCTTTTGTGCCTTCAAGTTGAGGATGCAATCCCAGGGTTACAGTAATTGGTTCAGCAATTCTGCCAAAATATTTTCAGATACAGAGAACATAAGTACAGAGCCAAATAACACATATTGATATTAGTTGCAAATAAGAATTATGCTACTCTAAAATTTGATCATTTTTTAATATAATAATCAATTTACAATCATAGAATTAAATCATTAAGAAAAGGACTGAAAAAGAGAAAATTAGATCATGAAATCTAAAAGCTCTAAATATTTTAAAGAAATTCAGAATTTTTCAAATTTAATTTTCAGATTTAAAATTTCCAAATTGAAATTTAAATATTTTAAATTTAAACTTATAGGTTTTAATTTAAAAATATAAAATTTAAATTTAAAAATTTTCAATTTTAAATTTTGAGCATTTCAAAATTTTTGGAATTTTTTTTATATTTTGAAAAATTTCATTATACATTACCAGTTGTTTATTTCATGATGACATATTTCTCCTTTTAATGTAACATATTCAAAATTGGTAAAAATTGGCCAATGACATCAAGTTAATTTTTATTATTTTATTGTGGCATAAATGAAATTTGTCGTTTAGCAATAAGAGGATTGCTAAAATGCTATGCATAGCACGGATGCCCTTCGTACTACGGATTCGTTTTTGCATTTCATGCTTCAAACAACCGATCTAAACCGTTCATTATCTTCTTCATATTGAAATCTCATTAGAAACCAAATTTTACATTTTTTTGAATTTTTTTTACTATTTTTCTCATATTTTTGAAAATACTCAATCTAATAAATTCTGGACCCTTCAATAATAGTGATTTTAAAAAATCTGAGAAAAATAGTAAAAAAATTTTAAAAAATGTAAAATTTGATTTCTAATGATATTTCAATATGTAGAAGATAATGAATGGTTTGGATCGGTTGTTTGAAGCATAAAATGCAATAACGAATCCGTAGCACGAAGTGCATCCGTACTATGCATAGTATTTTAGCAATCCTCTAGTAATAATGTATATCAAATTTTAAATTTTTACCGTGGTATGTATATTTAAATCCTCGTTCATTCTTTGTACCATAATTCGTAACACAAATTCTCATGCGAGCTTAGCTCTCTAATATCAGACCAGAGATGATTTTCATGTCATATTTCAGAAATGGTATACGATTATTAATTGCAATTCCAAAAACATACCCTTCAGGTCGCATCTTATATTGCACACAATAAATGCGCATGCGTGATCCAAATTTAGTAACTAAAGATAAAAAAAAATATGGTATACTGTTACTATTTGTAATTCCGTAAACATACTCCTTAGATTGCACACTTACACTTCTATATTGCGCACAATAAATGCGTCATCAAAATTTATATAGTAACTAAAGATAACGTTTTCTGTATTGATTTGTATGTTCTGGATAACAAAAAAAATGAGTTAGCACTCGAATCTTTTTATATTAAAGAAAAAAGAGAGAAATGTTGAAGTCCAACGTATAGGACGGATGTGTTATGTCTAACATGATTGTTTTCATATTTTAAATTTCAAATGACCGATTCAAACTGCTATATTGATTCTTCATATTGAAAACTTCTATGAAACCAAATTTTATATTTTATTTGAATTTTTTTAGTATTTATTTTGTATTTTAAAAAACTGTTGTTATTAGACGTTTTATATAAGTTTTATTTTAAGAGCAATTTTTTTTAAATACAAAATAAATACTAAACAAATTCAAAAAATATATAAAATTTGGTTTCATATATGTTTTCAATATGAAAATTCAATCTAGCAATTTGGGTCAGTAATTTGAAATTTGAAATGTGAATATGATAAAGTTATACGGACGTCACAGACCACATTCATCTTGTATGTTGGACTTTAGCATTTCTCTAAGAAAAATAATTTCTTTTTTTTATAGGTATGCTTACGAAATTTACATATAATATTAATTAATTGTTATACCATTTTATCTAGAAATATGTAAGCAGTTTTTCCCATATGGAATGCATTTCATATTTTTTTCGTTTTTGGAGTCAAAATGTTAATTGTCTTGTACCCGACAAACTAAATGTTTAGTTTAATTGTCTTATACATTGTATGATTGTATCGTTAGTTCAATACCAACAGTGTAAAACGACTTGTACCCGACAAACTAAATAAAGAAAAGGTAAAAAAAAAAAACTAGAATCTTCATTATACATACCTATACAAACTAAAAATATCTCAATTCCATCATTGTATCCATTCATCCTTCTCTTTCACATCGCTAACAACATGGGATCCCTGCGTCCTCTCCTTTTTTATGTTATGCTTCTCTCCTATCATCCCTTTTCAAGGTTTGCCGCCGCCTCCACAGTGGATGATGTATGCGAAAAGACGATGGTCGACGGGCATGTTACCAAAAAAGAGTGCTACTCTGTCATTAATAGCGATCCTCGGAGTCGCACCGCTGACTTGCATGGCATTGCCGTAATTTCGGGCGATATTGCAATAAAAACTGCAACATCACTAATTCCAGACGTTTACAAATTTTTGAAAGCTTCATCAAACCCCAATCAACAAAAAGAACGGCGAAAATGCTTCGAAACGTGCACAGATGTCATTCCCATGCTGAACGGTGCAGCTGAGTTAGTAAAAAGCAAGAACTACGGTCAAGCTAGAAAAGTGTTTGTTAACGCTCTTATCGTGCCAAAAATGTGCTATGATCTGACAGAAAATCATCCACTAAGGGGATTGATTGAACGATTTATAACTGTGGTGTCTGTTGCTTTTAAGGTTTCTGAACTAGCGCATGGTTGATATAATTTCATAATGTGATTAGAGTTCGAAATAGGCACTCTTTATTATATCATAATGTATCTTGTTCGTTGTTTCTTAATTTTGATAAAAACATAAAATTGCTTTTGTGCCTGAAAGTTGAGAACGCAGCCCCATGGATACAAATAAAATAATTGGACCATGCACTCTGGCTTTATATTTTCAATACTGCGAACAGAATTGCAGAGTCACATATATATTGAGGATTAACTTCCAAAAAACAAATATATTCAGGATTTGTAATTGTTCTCCATTTATTTTTTATAGCAGATAACCCGTAGCAAAATTCACAAGCAAGCTAAGGTTTAATCAAACCAGAGAAGAATTTTAAAACAGAACTACGATTTTTGTATAGAAATATGAATTTGAATTCTGTAAGGGGAAAATGTGGATTTGCAGAAAATAAACATTCTCAATTAAAAAGAAAAATATATAAATTATAATGAGTAGAAATTTGAAGAAAATTGACAGCAGCAACATAGACTATAATTCACACGCAAAAAAAAAAAAGAATGTGGAGAATTTAGAGCTTAGCATGCCATTGAATAAAGATCTGAGATAACGTGGCCATTGTGGTCCATTGACTTGGAAATTTGTCTTCCAATTAGAGAACTACGTGATGCCATGAAAACTTGCACGGTCTTTTGTCAATGATATAATACAAGTACACGCAACTTATAGTTTATGTTCTCGCATAATTTTTCGTGTATATTTCGGAGCATTATATTAGTAATAGGAATATAGGGGGGGGGGGGGGGGGGGGGAGAGCTTTATATTAAGAACGCAGAACTGGAGTTAAGGAGAAAGGGCAACGTTTGAAAACAGAGGTATCTTTTATAATGAGAAATTTCCATTTTTTTTTTAATAATGTTTTAGTGACGTTCGTGAGAACTCACCGAGGTTAGCGACCTATATAGATATGCAAATAAAAGATAGTAAAACAAACATACAACTCAAAATATAATTAAGAAGAAGTAGCATTCCAAAAGTTGAACAAGACATTTCATAGTCAATTCATTCTTACATGATCATACATTCAGAATCATTGGAACGAATACAAACCAGATACATGTTTACATGTTATCTCAAAGAGGAAAATCCGATAAAATAAAAATAAAAAGACAAAATTTCATGCACATCAAATGGGACAACAAAAAGAATGAAAAAACTGCGATCAAGTATGGTAATAAAAAATTTGAAAATGTAAAGAAGCTCCGAGATGAGCAATACACGTATTAAAACCCAAGCCTTAGTTTGTTGTCCAGCATTGATTTCTGATTTCTCCCTCATTTTCGTCAAGCACACCGACCAAGCTCATCTTGACAATTACCTTGGCGAAGAGGTCCAAGAAATAATCATTATTGTTAGCCAGGTCCTGAACATATGAAGCTGTACTGGGGTCGAAGGCAATTGCATTATCGATTGGGAGGATACCCTTGTTTTGGAGCAGCATTTGGTAATACGAGTTGTCAACTGTGCGTACACTGTTGGGGCTGTCTAAGAAGACAAACATTTCATCGTTATTTTGGCAAATAATAGTGCCGAGGAAGAAAACGTAGAAGGCATCCAAGCTTGGATCTGGTTGTTGAGTTCCTTGAAAGTTGTAAAGCCGGTCCTTGATAACATTGCAGTGGGTGACTCCAACTGTGTGCCCACCTAAAATGAGAAAAATATAAATTATCAGTGTTAAAATTTATTTGGTATTTATTGTGTAAAAATGGATGCTTCAAATATTTCCTGTCAGGTTTACATGCACAAGTGGCGATTAGTTACCTAGCAAAACAACTGTTTCCAAGTCGGTGAAGCCCACCTGCTGGTAATATGCAATTGCGCTAGCAACAGAGATATCTGGTGGTGGCAGTACAACGTTGGATGCCAATCCAACCTTACCATCATATCTTCCCAATGGTACATCAAAATATATTCCTCCAGCCTAAAATTACAAGAGAAACAAACCGAAAAAAGAAAACAATTAATGGATGATGTTCGAAAACTACATTGGTAATGTGATAGTATAAATAATAAATAGCATAAATCTCATTATATACCAAGAGAACTGCATCTCGAGTAGCAGCTACCATGATATCAGTACAGGAAACCACACCAGGGCATTCCTGCTCTAACGCTGCCTTGATGGTGTCAATCAAGTCATAGCCTTTTACAGTGAAGTTTGGGACTGCAGTTTGCTCACTGTTGGGACCTTTCAACAGTAGTGATCCATCAGTTTGCTGTGCAAGAATTTACACAAAATTTTAGATAGATAGTTGGTCAAAATTGTAAACAAAAGTTTTCTTCGATCTATTTGTCCAACTTTTAAATTCTTTAAGCAGCATCTGGTAAATCAGTGTTAACATAATACACTACGCAAGAGGAAAAATTGTTTGGTGTATATATTTACCAAATTCCCCATGCTATCATGGAACAGGAGACGGAGGAGGAATGCAATGATATCTGGATCATACGAAAAGCGGGCCTGGACAATTCCCTTGATAATGGACTCGACATCGTTGCTCCCGCACTTGCCAGTATAATAGCCAACACTAGTACCGGCATAGGAGGAATTTACAAGGCCGAGCACTAGGAGAACAACAATGGCCACATGTTTCGCCATAGTTAACTTGGCTTATTTAGACCTTGTTAACTATAGTAGAGAAGATGCCTTGAGGTGATGGGAAAAAGAACACTTGCAGCCCCCAATTTATAGGCAAGAAGGTTGGTAGGGAGCATTAATTATGATAGTCTTTTTAATCCAGTTTTCCAGCATTACTTTTGCTCCAATAAAATTTGGTGACCATTTCCAGGGGATATGTGAAGGTAAGCACGTCGCAAGTGTCATGGAGATCACGTTTTTTGTTCAATTGCCAATTCCGGGTCTGCGTCCCAGCTTGTATCGATCCTCCTGTGTTGAACCCTTCAGAAAATTCAAAAATTTTGGTTAACAAGCAGCTATGCTCTCTTTAATTTACAGAATTTTTTTATTAAAAGAGAACTCTTCAACAAGAAATGTGGATTGACTTTTTTTTTTTTTTGCTTTTGGATATAAATGCCGGTAGACTAATGTGGACTGCTTATTACCGCAGTCAAAGACAATCACAAAACCAATTCCAAATGTACGAGCCATATATCATCTAATCAGTAATTGGCCAGAAGGTACATAAAGTTGAATAACATACGGATATATGGATGTTACTATTTTTAAAATCGACTAGACCGTTGTATTCTATGGATGTGAAACATATAAATTTTACGAAATAATATAAAGGCTAGCTAAACCGTTGTATTTTATTCTTCATAATCATTCACCATATTGTTGCACATGACATTTTCAAATTACGATTGGCCTTTTCATCCTGTGAAGAGAGGGAGTCAGGGAGATAAATTAGGATCTTTCGAATATTACTCTGATTTTCTTTTATTTGACTAGCAAAACATGCCTCAATATTTGAGCAAATAAAAAACATAATAATGTTAGAAAATATAAAATTATCTAGTTGAATCTTCTAAATATAGGTGGATATTTTTAAAAAAAAAATAAATTGTTAACACTACATGACTCTTTGCTGTCAAAGAGTCTGACCTTCATCTAAAATCAACATCTAAACCACACATCTGACCAAATTACGCAAATCAATGGTTCATAATTGATATAACAATTGTTTAGACCCCTTTGAAATTGTTATGACCATTTTACGTGTGATTTTATAAGCAGTATAGATTAACAAGTTTTACAATACATGTAACTTATTATATTTCATGTTTATTTTTTGTTGGAGTTATTTCCTTCTAATACAATTTTGTATCTGTTTTCAATATAAATAAACAATAAGATTAGAGACTTGATCTTTATTATATAATTATATTAAAAAAACATCATGAATCTACCAAATTTTGATGCCAAGATCAAAGAGAGCTGGTACATTGAAACAAAAGGAACAGTTCGTGTACTAAGGGAAATAAGTGTCCCGCCTAGCTGGCGTACATTTTTTTTGGATCATTAGTTATTAACATTAAATCAGTTATTGTTACCGAATAAATATAATTGTAAATATTTATTATTAATAAATATGGCACTCATACACAAGTGTGTGAGATTTGTAAAACTGTCTCTGTATTACCGCCATAACTCATAATTGTTAACAAAACTTAACAAAATATCTATATAATGATATTTTATTTTGTAGATAATAAGTGCTTTGATGTTAACGAACTAATGGTCAGAAAAGTTCATATCTCGTTCTAAATATGTGAATATGTGATATTTGTACAACCATGCATCTCCTGAATAACCAAATAACCACAACTAAATTTATAAGTTATGCCTATTATTTTTTTTTAATTATTGTTATTTTTATAATTATATGAGAATACATGTTCATATTAATGCATTGTAATTAGATTCAAATTCTTATTAACTAGGTTAAATATTATATCTCTAAGCCAATAATAATATAATTGATTTATTATTCTTTTTTGTTAGTTATAAATTCGTGAGTCACAGCTAATCAAGTTTTTCATGCGCTAACAACTGTGTCTTAATTATGTCCTGGGTATTGTCAGGTTTAATATAATTTTGACGAGGACTTAGTATGGTCCGCTTTTATTCATATAAATATAATACCTTACCTATTTCTAGATGAATATTCTAACACTTAATATTCCAAATGATATTTCTTGTTGAATGTTGCTAAACCATGTCTACATCACTAATATGTGATATGTATCTGCTAGTTCAACATTTTTTAATATGCTTTATACAAGAAACCTTTCCTGCAAAAAAAAAAAAAAACAATAAGAAATAGATTTCCCTCGAACTTTTTAATATACTTTTTTAAGAATAATGCTAGAGTCAAACCCGATCCTAGATTCAAAAATTAAAATTTCAAATGACCTATCCGAACTGGCTCAATTTGATCTAAATCAAATTTTATATTTTTTTTTCAAAACTTTTTATTACTTTTTCATATTTTTCAAAATTGGAGGATCCATAACTAATTAGATTAAGAATTTTTCTAAAATTCAAAACAAATTGTAAAAAAGTTCATAAAAATTTAAAATTTGATTTCCAAGAAAATTTCACTATATATAACAAATTAGCGGTTCAAATTGACCGTTATAATCTTAAAACTTAAGATCCGATCGCGTTTAACGGACTCAAGTATCGAATGCATTTGACTCTAACATTTATCTTTTTTTTAAATTTCTAATGTTTTGGTAACCGGAAGATACCGTATATAAAAGTTGAGATACTAATTAAGCTGCCACATGTAACCGTAGGTGTAGATGCACAAGATGCTTCAGTAAAAGTAAAAAATAAAAAATTTGGTCAAAATACTTATCAATCTAAGAAAAGTGGATCGAATTTAAACATGATTTGCTTGACTTGGCCATCACAAAATGTAATATAACGGTTAGGAGATGGTTACCCATCCCAACAGAGTGCTTGTCATCTCCCAGCACCATGTTGCTGGGGAGCATGCATGACCACCTAGCACAAATTTTGATGCTGAAATATCTATACAATTTGCAAATTTATGTTTTGCACTCTTTAGGAGGTTTTAATTAATATACGGCAGAAATAAAAATAAATAATCTATTTTAATCGGTTCTTCTGCTATGCGTGGAGGTTTAGGTTCTAAACACTGAGTCACCTAATGCCAATCAAATCGTCGAA
The DNA here is from genome assembly GCA_028095005.1 of Rhynchospora pubera. Classification (NCBI taxonomy): domain Eukaryota; kingdom Viridiplantae; phylum Streptophyta; class Magnoliopsida; order Poales; family Cyperaceae; genus Rhynchospora; species Rhynchospora pubera. The sequence goes on along the minus strand of CM051461.1, from coordinate 166,042,544 downwards.
ATTGATCACCTGTATAATATAGGTGGCTGGTTTCTTGATGTTAATTTTGAGCTGTCTCATAAGAGATTTGATTATTGTCATGAAAGAGACTTGATGTTGCCAGTATTTTGCTGGCATAAAAAACAAGATAGAGTCTTTATTACCTCTAGCAAGATTAAATTGAGACGATCACTGGATCAATAATCTGAATAATACATAGAACTAGAGCTGTTAAATGAATTGTTTTGATCCTTTTTATTTTGATTTTTTTCACTGTTCCGTACCATGACCTCAACTTAAATATTGACTGTGAATGTAGACCAAAAATATCCCCTGCGTGATCAAAATTTAAGTTGTGCAAATTGCAAAACTTTTAAGATCGAGACAGAAGGATAGCAGGATTAGTTGTGCAGTTAAGTAGTGAACATCTGGAATGACTTAACGGACCGTTCTAGTGAATTATGTGATTTACATGATCTAAATTTCAATCAGATTGACCTGATTTTGGTTGTCGAGGTTGCACTAAGGAGGTCAGCGTAATTAAGTATAGATATGGATGAGAGAGGTTTGGTCTGAGAGAAATCTGAGCGAGAGATATTTGAATGAGAGATCATATGCACCAGACGTGAATACGGAGAGAATACTGGGCTGGGTGCGAGGATGGCAGGAATGGCAGAATTTATGGATGGTAGATAGGATATCTGAATACCAATTATCCTTCATGGACTTACCAGATTTTATTTATTTGGGATATCTGAAAGAGGCCCATATATGAACTTCCGTCTCACATTTCAAAATTTCATTATTTAATAATTGAATGAGCATTTCTTTGAAAATTGAAACCAAAACACATAAATTTGGTTACAATCACATGCTAGGTTGGTACTTAATAAGTGTCAAGAGAGGAACCTTCGGTTTGCAAAGAATTGTCGATAGTGTGGGGCTGCACAGAAAAATAGTTTTTACTCATAAAGATGCGAACTGACTAGGAAAACTAGCACGAGTTGAAGCATATAAATTATGTCTCGTATTCATTAAAAAAGTAATTTGATCGATGCGACTATTTGATATAAAAACTTTTAAGATAACTCGTGAGATAAATGAGGTAAAAGATGAACAAATTAATTGGTTATTCTACAAGAATTTTAAAATAATTCTCCAGATAAAAACAGACATGGATAATAACTAGAGACATACATACACTTTTTCAAACGATGGAATAAATATTATTCTCCTTTTCTCTCAATTAAATAATAATTGGAAAATAAAACATCAAGTTCAAAAATGTATAATGAACTCCCGTATAAACTGGTACGATTCAATACAATATTCCAGTTTATCAGTAGCACAATCAATTTTAATATTTCAAGAACAGAGTATACTGTATTACTGTATACCAAATGACATTTTTAAAAACTAATGTATCTAAAAATAGTACTTCTAGAAAAATCGAAAACATTATCGTACTCGTGAGGCTACGTTTTTCTTTGGTTACCTTCTCCCTTCGTACACGCACATCATGTGCCAAGATGAAAGCATTAAGATAGCACTACGTGCAATTGATGAGCTTTTACGACTAATCCATTAATTTAATCATTTCACTATCTGTCACTAATTAGTAGGATTTCAAACTGCTCGAACCAAAGTCTGAATAAATTATTCCGTTCCGGGTTCTCTGTGGCATGAGAGAGCGCAATTATTCGTGTTATTATTGGGCTAACTCAAATAACAAAAAACTATTGAGAAGAATCACAATATCCAATACATCATTTTCTAAAGAAAAATGTAGAAAAGTAAGTACTAAGTACAGTAACCAGATGGATTGCATTTTTCGTTGTAAAGTGCCACATACCATCAAGGCTTGGAAAAGAATTTTGTAGGCTCTGTCTTCACCTCTGCTGTTTCTTTTTTCCATTTCTTTTATTTCTCTTTTTGTTTTTTTAGGTTAGTTATGTCTTTTCACTTTTCTTTCTTTTTTCCTCTCTCTTTTCTTCTTCCTTATATCTTGTAACTCTTGTAACATCTTTTCTTACTTAATACAATTGTTGGAGTGGCAATCGCCACCTGACCTACAAAAAAAAAAAACATCTAATCTTCCATCTATTCATAATTTTGAATAATTCAACTGGGTCACATTTTCTGCTATGCATTAAAAATATGAATTTTTTATTTCTCAACGTGATCGCAAGTGGACACTGGTAATGCAAAAATAAATAAATAAATTTGTAAATTGTATTCAGCCAATGGGAACTGGTCGATTCAAACTCAAGTGGGAATAGTTTGGGTATTCTGTTCAATCTTTATACAGTCATAGTGACTATATATATATTTTATTTATAATCTTATCAACTCGCAGGAGTGAAGTATAAATCATAACTCAATAATAATAATAAATAATAATAATATGATATTAGAGAGGGAATATGCACGATGTTTATTCGTCACTAATTTGCACAAGCACATAGAAATAAAACATGAGATTTTATGTAATAATATTTATTTTCTTTTTAATGAAGTATATCGTTTAAAATTTAAAACAAACAATCATATATTCAATGAGTGACCTTTTTTTCTGATATAATAGCTCCCATGGTATAATACTCAACTTGTAGATATGATATATAGTATTAGTATAATACCCAACCTGCATGAAGCAACATTCATAACGAATATAGAATAACAGTCAACCCGTTTGAAATATGTTTAAAGCTCAGAAATTTAACACCAAAAACTTAAAACTGTAAGAAGAAATATTGATGCGTACTTGCGTAGGCATCGTGGAGGAATCTTTGGAGCTAATTAAGGATTTAAATTGTTCTACTTTTTGAGGAAAAGAAGCGTGCCATGCTTTGAAGTTTGGTCAAAGAGAGAACTTACAAAAAACCCAATGAAAATTTGCTTTCATTTTTGACAGAAAGGGTATCTCATATTCTACTTATCTAGACTAAGGGTGCGTTTGGATAGGTGTGGGAAGAAGGGAAGAAGTGGGAAGAAGTATTGGGAAGTGTATAATTTTGTGAAGAGTTTGGATTGTTTATAAATTTTTTTCTTCCCATCTTCCTTCTTCCTCTTCTTCTTCTCTCATCCAAACGCACCCTAAGGCAAGAGTATAGACGAATTCTAGCCATGTGTAAGGAGTTTAGCCATAGCATGCACAACAATTCCGAGGTATATATAAATTTGATTTGTATTGACTTTTTTCGCGGCATCAGGTGATCAGATTCCATTTAAAAGGTCACTAACTAGTAAGTACTATTACTGGTATGGATTCACTAATAACTGTACCATTGTTAGGTCTTGTTAGTCTACCTGTCAAAATTCTCGTAATCCGTACTATATGTATCAACTTGAATATCGTGCCTACTAATTTTAATGATTACTTGATATAAATGTTTTGTTGGTTTTATTCTACCGGTGTGGATACTTCCCTAATTTACACACTAATTAGCTAAATTATGAATTTGTTTCACAAATATACATCCGAAATCTTGCATTACTAGACATCATTTTACAAGCATAAATTAACTCAAATCTAGATCATTAATATTTCTACCGATTAGCAAAGCTCTGGCGCATTTGGATAATAAAAAAAAATAGTACAACAGCAATATTTGGGTTAGTATAGCAAAATAGTACAAGAAAGCGTTAATTTAAAAATTGTATGGGTAGTGCTTTGCTTTAACTATTTCGATGAGTACATAATTTATATTGCAAGATCCAGAGTAACATTAACACAAAAATAGCTAATTGCACTATTCTTACAAAATATTTAGTATAACAATACTAAACAATATTTTGAAGAAAGAAAAAAAATAATAATTTGAACGCATCTAATTAAGAATAACACCACTAACTGGTATTAATCTAGTGCTATTACAGGGCAATCCAAGCATACTTTAGATGCATATTATTAAATATAATAAAAAGTTGTTATTTCGAAAAAGAAGACTGTGGAAAATAATTAAAATAGATAAAGTAGACCAAGTTTTGAGCAAAAATAATTGGATATATTGCCACACTTTTGGCAAAATTTAAATGCATGGGATCCTTGCATCTCATCATTAATTGACGATAAAAAAATCATCGTTGACCAGCAGCCCCAAGACCAGAAAAGCCGCTAAATAGATTTACTAAACCGCCCGCCCATTCTAGGGTTTAACTGAAACCGTCCTTTCTGTGTTCTGTCTCACACTATATAAATATAATTCTTCTCGTCTGTCAGTCACAGACTTCCCTGCTCTCTCTATCTCCCTCTTTCTTTACCAGAACAACAGAAAGAAAAGGAGGGAGAAAGCAGGGCCAACAGGAATAAAAGAGAAAAGGAAAAAGATGAAGTGCTCAAAAGCTCTCAAGACAACACTACTAGCAATACTTGTACTTAATCTGGTAGCTGTTAGTCATGGCAGGCTGCGGTACAACTTCTACAATGGTAGATGTGGGCAGCACAATGTAGAGGCAATCATACAAAGTATTGTCAAAAACAGCTTCACAACAGACCCGAAGATTGTTGCGGGTCTCCTTCGGTTGCAATTTCATGATTGCGCTGTAAATGTAACAATTTTATTTTTCTTAGCAACAAATGCTAATTGTGTACTGTTATATTCATTTTTGTAATGAGCTATTGTATTTCTGCTTGACAGGGCTGTGATGCATCAATACTGTTAGATGGCCCAGACAGTGAGAAAACTGCGAGTCCGAACCTGAGCGTGTTTGGGTACGACTTGATTGACCAAATAAAAGTGGTACTGGAAGCAGTATGCCCCGGTGTTGTCTCCTGTTCTGATATCATTATTGCTGCAACCAGAGATGCTACTGTTTTGGTAATTAAGCTCACAATTAACATGCCAATACCAATCTTTCATTTCTTTTCTTATTAAATTACTTTTCTTCTTTGAATATATTAGTTTTTTTGCTTGTCAATTTTAGTTTTGCCTATCTAATTGTGCATTTGTTTGTCTGGACATTTGAATGTATCAGGCTGGATCACCTCCATTTCAGGTACAGATGGGCAGAAGGGATAGTTTGGTCTCACTTGCTTCCAATGTAAATCTACCATCACCAGACATATCTGTTTCAAATGCAATTCAGTTCTTTGGGTCTAAAGGTCTTAATCCATTTGACATGGTTCTTCTCTTAGGTAACTCCACCGCTATTGACAGCCATGTTATATTTGCTTGCGTGATTAATTTGAATATAAGTTTCTTTTAATTATACAAAGTATGGCATCATTTTTATCATCAATACATCCTCCAAAATGGTTTGGCAGCTTACCTCAGTCACAATCAGGCGATTCAACCGTATATCTTTTGCTCTATCACTTGACATTAATCAGAATATTCAAAATTTGCTCAAAATTAAAATGTCTATTGATAGTAAACCTTCCCATTTTTTACTAATTAACTGCACTATCATTTCAGGTGCTCACACAGTTGGAGTGTGTCATTGCTCAGTAATCAATGATCGCCTCTACAATTACATGGGCACAAGCGAGCCTGACCCCTCCATGAACCCATCCTATATGAATGTCCTCCGAAACCACTACTGCCCAATGGGCCAGGCAGACAACAGTTATGTATATCTCGACGATCCATCGAGTGCTCTCTCAATTGACAACAACTACTATAAGCAACTCATGAACAACAAAGGCATTTTGCCTATTGATCAGGCGCTCACACATGATGGGTCAACCGGGTGGATGGTTGATCTTTTGGCCAACGCAACAGACTTCCCAAGTTTGTTCACTCAGGCCTTGGTCAAGCTTGGCAGAGTTGAGGTGCTCACTGGTAGGCGAGGGCAGATTAGAAGAAATTGTAGAAGAATAAATTGAATTAGCATTAAGTTTTTCTTTTTCATTTTTTTTCCCTTTTTTTTTCTTTGTATTCATTCTAGTAATTATTCTTCTTTTTGTTTTTTTTCTATTTTTTGTAGATGTAGCTATACCAGTTATATACATAATACATTGCGTTTATTGTACTGTCAATCCCAGTACTGTTCCTTGTCGAAGCATCAAATTGGTGTTAATAACATAACAGCTGTAAGGTTGAAACCGCCTGGATTAAGATTTCAGTGGCTCTGGCCTCTAGGCAGATCTCTTCATAACACCATAAAATATGAGCTGTCCTCGTGTTATCACCATAAAGTGCTGTAAACGATACAGACTTTTTTTCTTCCGCAATCCTTGTATAACGGAGAATTAATTGTTTTGTGGTGAGAAGAGACCATATGTTAATATTCAAAATATTCAAAGTTCAAAAAAGAAAAAAAGAGTAAGGTGCCACATGAAAAACTCCAAGCTAAGAAAGGATTCATGAACTTCGGCTTGCACCAATTTTGGTCAGCTAAAAGAAAGTCGAATCAATTATTCGAGATCCCCTCCAATATGAAATTATGAACTAGTTAATGTACATTTAACAGTACAGGGATTATCAGAGGGCATGCTTGCCAGCATTTTACTAGGTAATTAAGCAATATATAGGTGTGGGAAGAAGGGAAGAAGTATTGAAAAGTGTGTAATTTTGTGAAGAGTTTGAATTATTTATAATTTTTTTTTCTTCCCTTCTTCAACGCTTCCTACTTCTCAACGTATCCAAACGAAGGCTACATAAATACTGAAATAGTTTATATTTCCGATGCAAAATGGTATCGATAATTGTTGAGTAGGGTACCAGAGCTGTCAAACAACAATATCCAGCGCAGGCAAAATAAATAATTTGCAATCATCCATTAATATATCCTGCTAATTCATAGATCCCGACAAAAGAATATTTTTTTCCCATCTCTCTTTTTCTGAGACAAACAAGTAGAGGCTGATGTAACGAATTACCAACAGGATTATTAATAACCAATAACCATAGAATGCAAGTATCTCTCCAGCAAATAAATAAACTATTTCAACCACCGTTTTCGGTTGTGACAGCGTCAATCATGGGAGTTGAATCTCCATCAACTAAAAATAGTTCTCTATTTTCATTCAACGATAAACCGACACAGAAAAATAACAATTCAACTACAAAATTGAGACAATTCTACTCCACAACAGCTAGTAGATCTTCTGAATTAACAAATGCATGCTTCTCCTCTGTTCCAAGATCAACCTGCAATAACAATGATATACTATTTTATTTATATCTTCACTTAAAAGGGAAGTGAGTGATAAAAAAAAATACAACAATCTATATTGAAGCCACACAGATTGGGCACCTGTATTAGTTCTCACTATCCAGATTTTGCTACCGTTGTGTAATTTTTCTTTTATAAATTATAGTTAAATTATGCCTATGTAGAATATCATCATATTAGAAATTTTAAACTCAAAACCAACAATTGATAAAGATCAAGTACCTCATAGGCATTGATATCCGAGAACAATACCTGTACAAAAAAGGACATCAGCAGCCAACATTAAACCAAAAAGATATAAAAAATATATATATATAACTTACAAAGCTTCAGTTTTCTTCAAGCTTGTTCTTACAAAACTATGAGAACATAACTAGTAAACAATTTACCTTATTCCCAGCTCCAACATCGCTAACATCAGCACCTACTGATAAGATCTGAATACAAGATGCCATGTCAAAAATGAAAAATACAAATCAGAAGTTAAGAGCAGATAAAGGAGGCAAACATAAAGTCCTTACCTCACCCATGAGGTATCTCTCAAACTTGACTGCTGATTTAGGCAACAGGACTCCTCCAGCAGATTTCTACAGAATTCCAAAGAGTATTACAACCTCAATTGCAAAAGATTTGGCCAGTACACAGTATTTTAGGTGAAAGAAACAGGAGCAGTATGGCATTTTAGTGATATACTACTTTTCAGAGTTATTTTACCATTTTAGATACTTGACCCTCAATAGAGCCTTAGAATAGCCTCTCTTTCATCAAGCTATTTACTCAAAGAACAGGGTTCAAATGCCTCCATTTAATAACACAATAAGACTCAAAAATGTCAAAATAAAACCGCACAATGTGATTTATGTTGCTTCTTCTATACAGACACAAATAAAACAAAATATGACATTACGATGTAGCGTGCAAAAATCCAATAATGTGGACTATTTTGGATGTTGATTTTCCAAGCTCTTGATTCTCATGAAAATAAGGTGAAAATGCAATAAATCTTTTATATGCTTATAGAGAAGATAATACAGACTATTGAGGTTAAGATTTCTTTTTGTCATTGAAGATCTAGATAATACAATTTGGTCAATTGACCAAACATCAATGAGTGCCAATTTTTCAAATTATTTGATGCACGACCAACCAGTTTTCAAACAGCACAAATTGATACACATGATATCTGAATAATAATGTGTCTCCCCTTTTTTATTTTTCTAAGATATTTGTTGGATGTCACAGTTGTCGGAACACTTTGTTTTGATTGTTAAACAACATGTCAGCTGGATAATCCTTTGTTATACACCAACAAATTTCGTAAAACAAATCAAATCCTTACTAATTCCCAAGGGTTCTTTTCAGGATTGTTAGTCATTAAAAAAAAATGAAATAGCAATACTAAAAGAAAGAGAAATTACATCAGGGATTTGTTCGAGACGAGCGAGCACTCTATCACCTTGAGGATCAACCTGACATAATCAAAGAACATACATTTCACTCAAATTCACACCAAATTGAAAGAAACGTACAATATAAATACTTTTTAATGTAAATGTAAAGAAATCCTAAGTCCATTGATCTTTACTAACAAATATTCCACAACAAAATTAAACCATGGCTTATATGCTCGCAAAAAATTCTGCGAACTAAATGGTTTCAACGAAAAAGTGAGAGAGAGAAAGAGAGACCTTGGAGGGTTCCCATTTGAGAGCTGACACGCGAACGGAGCTTCGGCGAGGTAGACTGGCGCTCCGGTGAAAGGAAGGCCGGAGAAGACTAGGGTTTGCTGCCGCTACGAAGGATTGCGCCATGTGTTTATCACTGAGCGTGCTTGTGCGTTTGAGGAGAGGTTTATGTCGCCTCAGCGTTATCGCAATAACACAACTGGAATGGAAGACTCCAGAAGGGGGGAGTAGGATCCTCTGGTCGGCGCCTTAAAAACGACCAGGTGGTCGTTTTCGGATCTGAACCGTCCGATTTAAACGGACGGACGGATGCGCAGAGGATCAATCTTCCGTCGAAAAAGAAAAACGCAGTATACGCTTTTCGGATTCCTCTTCGTATGCTCGTATACGCATCCTCAATCCGTCCCCTCCTCCCACCTTCGATCCACAAGTTCAGACCTTCAAAAGCTTATCTCCTCTTCAAATACGGAATCCTCTGCGCCGGATCGGCGCTCCTATCATCGCTTGTTTCCAAGCACCAAATCTTCAGATCCACCGCCTCCGCCTCCGACACAGCGTCTCACTCTGCCAAGGTTTCCGAACAGATATTGCGCCTCTTCGCCATCGACCTCGATGGGAACAAGCGAGAAGTAACGGGGCCAGACCCTACTTCGACCTCGAGCCAACGCTGATTTGATCGATCTCGCCTCGCACAGTCTAGAGGAGATCGATGCTTGCTCGGCTGAGTTTGAGGTGCACATCTTTCGAGATTGGCTCAAGAAGATGCCTGAAGTAGCATTGTTGTTTGCTTTAGGTGCTATGTTTAATCTATATTAAAATGATGATTGGAATGCTTGTAGTAGATGTTTTTTTTATTAATGGATGATGCTTTTAAAGGATGATTAGAATGCTTGTAATAGATGACTTGTAAATCGTGCTTGTTGTCTATGTTCTTGTTAATCTATGTTTAATCTTGTAATCTACGCTTGTAAACTATGCTTGTAGTCTATGTAATTTGGTAATTTTTGTTTGTGTTTAACAATGTTTGTACTAATTTGATAAATTTTGTTTGTAAATCGTGCTTGCAGATGACTTGTAAATTTCTATTTGTAATTTGTTTGTAATCTATCCTTTGTGCTTGTAATAGATGAATAGAAAAATGCGCCCACATCAGGTACCAGTACCTGTGTTATACCTATGTACCTATCTTGTTGTGTACTTATCTTGCTGTGTACCAGTGCCTATGTACCTATGTATCGTTTACTTATCATATCAAGTGTCTTTGAGTATAGTGCAAGAGTGTGGAACTCATGGTACACATGAACTACTGGTACACATAATTATCTTATCATATCGTTTGTTTAGCATGTTTCATTATCACTCTTGAGCTCCTCAGCACCTTACTGATTATGTATAGACTTACAAGCACAATTTCGAAAGGATTCAGTCAAAAAATTAGCATGTTTAATGACTCAGCTAGTTATTAAGAAATGACCCAGCTAGTTATTAAGAAATGACCATAACATATCATTGGAGCTAATTAGAATTTCATAAGTTTTTAACCTTTTAATTGTATGAATGATATTTAGTGCTATTTTGTAAAATGAGATAATTAGAACTTCAGATTTCTCAAAATGAGATAGCATTCCTTTATCATTGCAAAATGTTGATATTGCATGATAGTATATGCCCAAGTATAGAGATGAAACATTTATGCATGATTGATAGGTTATAAGTTGTTCTCAAGATTGACTAGCAATCTAAACCCTTCTACCATTTTTCCACCTCCCTCATACGTTACTAGTACCAAATCAACCTCATACAATCCTTAATACCCCAATTAGGTTGAACGCTCCCACAATCAATTGACTTGACAGAGTAGCTTTCCTTACAGCCTTGATGCAAAACCACACTTTCCTGGTATAGTATAACCTCTCTAGATCATGCCGTACCATCCCACTGTAACGTCGTGCCAGTTAGTGGCGCTCCCACCAAGGGGCGCCAACGCACCGCAAATCGATCTCACCATCGCCTTCTACTCGATGTCACGATGCTAATGAATCCCTTCCTTTGAGTTGTCATGGTCGGAACCGATAACGGATCCAAACCCGTTACTGTGCGAACCCGTCAAGCAAGAAAATGTAGCCCGTCTTCTCCAGAACCTATGCACTCGACTCTACACGCGGGGGAGAGGATACGAATTTGTATTTCATATACGTGTTTTTTTTATTATTGTTTTGATGGAGTTTTTGATCCGCAGCAGATCGGACCATCCGTTTTTATCCGACGGCTCGGATTAGGAAACGACCACCTGGTCGTTTTTAACACGCCGACCAGAGGATCCGACTCCCCAGAAGGGGATATGAGCGAGTCGGAGAGGGTTGTCTTTCTTTCTAGATAGTTCGATGAGGAAGAACTTTACTGGATCACACCTGACAAATTGGGTTTATTGGGCCCAGACGATGATCTGGCCCAATTACATAGCCTAGCGCATAATAATAACGGGTGTTGCTTGGTGGGTTCACTGGGTTGGTCTTATTATTGCAGCAGTGGTAACGGCCCAAGTATTACGTTAGAGCTTACGAAACTACAAAGAATATTTAGTTATCGAACAATACAACTATTACTAATTTACTATACAAGCATTTCAAAAGATACACTCGATGTTGGCAATTCATGAACTAGTATAGTAGTATCCCGTTGGTTCTATTCCTAGTTTCCTACTATCAGGTTACCCTCCTGCAAAATTAATTAATTATATCTTGTGTGTAAAGCTTTGACGTCCCTTTCGGAGGTACTCTAGTCCCCACAGCTTCGGCGCTGTTACTAATTGTGTACTGTTTCTGAGACTAAATTAGTTGCAATTTGCCATGCAAATTAAATTAATATATTCTATTGCAGCGCACCCACCTAATCGTCTTGATTTTCACCATAGCTAATTGCTTACTTCACAAATATGTGTTGAACGAGAAAAGTTTCTTGGTACTTTTATTTTGAACTGGAGTCAAGGAAAAAGTGTAATCAATTATTACTCCAGAAGTAATTATAATTGTTTTCCAATTTGATCACTTCCTGCTTATTTGGATGATAAAGTGACACATATTCCTGTTAGCTTTATTAGTCTTTTTTTAAAAAAAAAAAAAAAGGTTAAGATAGTTTTAGTATTGAACGGTGCTTTTGTATCCTATTTCCAACTTGTTCCACTAATTTTATTACAGCACCTGATGCAACTATTGATGTGTAATTAATCTTTTTATAATTTAATTTGCAATAATAATGTCACAAATATCAACACTAACTAGTAAAAGATCAATTAGTCGTTGGGAAGAATATGACCAAGTGATCAGCACATGCACTACAATTAATTGTTACGTCTCCAGGTCGTGGGACCGTATATGATCCACGGTACGTAGATATATCATATGGGATATATATGTTCTTGAAGCATAATGCAAGTTGACCAGTCTTGAAAGTAGAAGCCAGACCAATTCTAATTTTGAGTTTTTTGACAGAAAAAAGCAAATGTTGTTAATATCAAAGCTTGAAATAGGTGATACCAAATTTTGACCGGCTACATAACTACATCCAAAGTAGGTGAAGCACTACTGTCACTCAGTAGCCAAATCTTGGGGGCCAAGGATTTGGAAGTTGAAAAGTTTACCTTAATAATTTGTCTAGATCATATCCATCGAAATTCGAAATCTTTAAGAATCCAAGGAAATGGAAAAAAAAATGGAAGTACTAAATTCTTCTATGAATCTATGGTGATGTCACTAGACCTATAAACCATGAACGCGTGTTATTCCATGTATATAGGGGTGTCAATTTCATGCCGTTTCGCACGTTTCCGTTTCGTTCCGTCCAAAACGGAACGGAAACGGAGCGAAATTTGGTTACGTTTCACTCAACGAAACAGAAACGGAAATGAAACCATTTACGTTGGTAAGGACGGAACGTAAACGAAATGGGCTGATTCCGTTCCGTCGTTCCACGTTATTCCGTTCCCAATTGCATCGTTTTAAAATCGAAGAATTGCAGACCAAAAAAAGGCGGAGAAATAGAGGAGAGAGGAAATACCCTAGCCGCACAGCACAGACGAACGGTTCTCCTCTCTCTCTCTTTCGTTCTTTCTCTCTTCCCTCACTCGCCAAACCCTCGCTCACCTCCCTCTCATCTCCGATGGAACCCCTCACCACAACGGCACAACCCCACCTGTCAAGATCTGAACCAACCCAAGACCGTGACACCACCACTCTCTCTTTCTCCCTCCGCCTTATCTCTCCCTCTGACCTGAGCTGCCGAGCACCACCCCCAAACCCCATATCGCCTAACTATTCAATGTCTCTCTCTCAAGCATCTTCTTTCTCTCTTTCTGAGAAGTAAAGAACTTGACACCACTAGAGAAAGGTGCGAAATCGAAATGAGCGAAGTTAGGGTTTTCGAACTAATTTCTTCTCTCCTTTCCCTCCTAGAGCAAAGATGACTTCTTGCGGCTCCCTTCTCAAAGAATTTCAGGTTTGGGTCCTCTTTCTTTGTCTGTGATACTTGATTTTTGAGAATTTTTTAGGATTTTGTGCGAATTTACCAATTTTCGGAAATTGGTAATTTCGAGTGTTATAAATAAGTAGGTATTTAGATTTTTGTCTGATTTTTTTGATTAGTTTTCTCCAATTTCAATAATCTGGTTTTGATTGTTATTCTATGTTGGTTCTTGTTGAATTTTGCTGCTGCTACCTATTTCATTTTTCTGTTATAGACAAATTTAATTAAGCAGCCAGACCAGACATGTAATTTCTAGCAGTTCACATGAACATAACCCAGCTGTTTGTCCTTATTGATATGAGTTGTATGTTTTGAGTATTTTCATTCTATAAATAATTCTCCTTTTTTTTGTCTATGTATGGAGTTGTATAGTGTATTTGACATCCGATTAATGAGTTTTTTTTTGTCTTATTACTCCAGTTGGAGAACAAGAGGGCAGAGGGGCACTTTCAAGGAGCAAGTGGCCATGATAAATCTGTTGGATGCTTTGAGAAATAAAAAATTAAGAAGAAAGAATTAAAGAGCTTATCACATGATACCCTTTTTCCTTTAATTTTGTTTTTGGAATATTGAACTTGTCATTTTGTTGTTTTATTTCGTTCATTTTTTTTCAAATTTTGGGCTTGTGAAATTGTGAATTCTGTATTGTCTACGGAAAAAAAATTAAACGTTAGTTACGTTCTTCCGTTCTTTATGGACGGAACGTACAACGTAACAAATTTCATTTCCGCTATAATTACGGAACATTAAACGAAATTAAAAAAAGTTACGTGCAATATAACGGAACGGAAACGAAAGTTGTCATTTCCGTGTCCGTTGTACACGTTTGACAGCCCTACATGTATATAATTTGCAATACGTTACTTATACGTGTGAGACATTGAATTTTTAATTCAACCTAAATTGATGTCATACATGATCTAAATATCAAATTGTCTGGGCAGGGATATATATAATATAAGAAGACAATTATTTTTGTTTTGTGTTGGACAGAGACATAAATATAACGCTCTTGTTCAAGTATTTCAGTAACCCTGTGGCCGTCGGGGCATGACGCTTCCTTTTCTATTGATTTATTTAGCATATGATCTTAATCAAAAAATTATTCTTGAAAGTGGGAATCTAGAACATGCAATATTAGTCTCTGGAAGTGTTTTGAAAACCGTACTGGATACCGGAAAATTTCGTTAAGAACCAGAACAGTAACCTATCCGATACTGTGAGAGGAAATACAGAAAAATTCGAAAAAATACGAGAAAAATATTGGATTTCGACCAACTGGCCGGTAGGGGTGCCAGTACGGTTTTAAAAACAATGGTATATGGCTTCGTCGTTTATCTAAAGTTAATAGGTTCAAGTCTCACTAGTAGCTAGCAGGTGCGAAAGAAAAAAAGAAGTTGCTGTCTTTATTCGATGGGACATATATGCATGCTTGCGTTTGGCATGCATGAGTTTAGGCTAACTTTTAAATTAGTAATCAAACTTGTTAGTCTACAATTAAAATGAGTTTGAGATCAACGAAATTAGTACTCACATTAAAACTAAAATTTACTAATTTCATCTCAAAATAGTAACTTTAATCTCTAATCCCACCAAATAAATATTCGCAATTAAAAAATTGTTCTTCCATCAGTTCCTAAATTTCTCTCTCCTCTGCTTATTCCCATATTACCACAAACATCTTGATATATACACCTTCTCCAACCTTCTATGCTGAGAGTTACGTTGATAGTTGAATGGGAGGAAAAGTCGGAGTTCACACTGGGAACATCAAAGTTCAGCGAGAACAAGAGTTAAAGTTAGCATTTTTTTATTAGTATTTGAGGTTAAAGTTGATAAAAGTTAGTAATTGTTGTTTGCCATGATAGGTCAAAATTAGTGATCAAAGTGAACGTACATTCACTTATAACATTCATTTTAATCTAGATATTTTAGAATTCGAAAATTTTAAATCTTGAAATTTTAAAAAGTTGAAATTTAAAATTTTTTTAATTTTAAAAAGTAGAATTTTAAAAAAATAAATAAAATTTTTTAAATTTTAAAGTTGAAAAAGTGAAACTTAAAATTTGAAAATTTAAAATATGAAATTTGAAAATATTAAATTTTGAAAATTTGAAGTTTGAAAATTTCAATTTGAAATTTGAAAATTTGAAGTTTGAAAATTTCAATTTGAAATTTGAAAATTTTGAAATTTTAAAGTTTGAAATTTGAAAATTTTGAAATTTTAAAGTTTGAAATTTGAAAATTTAAAATTTAAAATTTAAAATTTGAAATTTTGGAATATTAAAATTTCAAATTTTTTATTTTGAAATTTAAAATTACAGCAAATCCATCAATACTAATCTATTTCCTTTTTTTGTATACGGAGTGGCCAAGTTAGGAAGATAGTGCTAATTCTGTTGACCCCAAAGTTGTTTGGCGATGCAAGGTGTTTAAACTTCATTCTGCCCCTGTCTTAGAATAACCTACTTAGCTCGTGACCCAAGAGTCAAACTAAACTTGTCATTGTTAAACGGACCCTCAAAGTTGGGATCAAGGATTCAAATTAGCATTTTTGGCTTTTTGCTTGAGGTTAAAGTTAGTAAATATTAGTGCTAACTTAAAGTTAGTAATTGTTGTTTGGCATGATAGATAAAAGTTAGTGACCGAAATACATGCATTCACTTATAACATTCATTTTAATTTAGACATTTTAGAATTCGAAAATTTTAAAATTTTAAAATTTTAAAAAAGTTTGAAATTTGAAATTTTGAAATTCGAAAATTTAAAATTTTAAAGTTTGAAAATTTAAAATTCGAAATTTTGAAATAAAAAAAAATAATTCGAAAATTTAAATTTTGAAATTCAAGCTTTTAAATTTCAGCGAAATAACGCCGTTTTTTCGAAAATTTCGGTATTTCGGACAAAAACGCACCACCGTTACGGTTTCAAACCCAAAAAATTCGTAACGCGTTATTTTCGAAAAAACGCCATTATTTCGGCGAAAATATTTCGTTTTGCGGTGAAAAAACGGAGATAATTTAATCATTTTGGTATTTGGTATTGTACTATTGTCGTATGGATTAGACTTTATCACTTTAGAGATTACTATTGTATTGTCGTATGAATTGTTGTTAAGTTGGATATTTGGATGTTAAGGATTAATTAATTAGTATTGTACTATTGTCGTATTGTTGAGCTTTAGAGGAATTATTTGTTTTACTACCTATATTTCTAATAGGAAATAGAATGTGCAAGTTACAAAGAGAAGATCCAGTACCAATCGTATATAGATTATAATTAGATTATTAGCACATTCAAAAAAAATATAGAAGTTCGACTTGTAATATAGTATTTGACTACTTGTATAATATGAGTTTGACACATATGTTCGTATATGCACACCGTTTTTTCGCCGTTTTTTCACCGAAATAACGCCGCACCGCTATATCAACTCCAGACCGTCATACCGAAAAAAACGAAATTTAAAAGCTTGTTGAAATTTGAACATTTAAAATTTGACCTCAAAGTTAGGAAACGGCCAAGCTAGAGAGGTAGTGTTCATTTTAAAGTTATTTGGCGATGCAAGATCTAAAAATTAGCTCGTTGACTCAAGAGTCAAACTAAACTTATAATTGCCAGTTTAAAACTAAAATATTAAAATAATTAGAAAGAACTTTTCGTTTAGTTAGTTTATTTTGATTTGTTGAGCAATTTCACAATGACCAATTAATGATGTCGATCAACACTGATGCCACATGCATGCTTACCTAGTGATGATATACAAAATCACAATCGTTGATTTTCAAGAAAAAAATATTATGAATTATGAACGGTTACGATTAAAGTCTGGTCCAAAATTTATATGTTTTATTGTAAAAAAAATATGATTCCAAACTTTATTATTTTTTTTTGTTTTGCTTTTTTTTAGATAAACGCCTTTTTTATTTGAACAGTTTATTTTACTATTTTTGGGTCACTAATAAAAAATAAAAAATATTTAAACTTTTGAAGACAAAAATATCTACCATAATATCATAATATACATATAGATCAAATCTGATATCGTTGATCTCCACGATATAAATTTGAATATCTATGAAGAACATTTAACAACCAATTATATATCTTACATTTCTGATAATTTTCAAATATAATGTTCTGAATGTCGAATTTCACAATGTACAAATGATCTGCATGCTATACATATCATCAAGTACGTACCTGAGAGTCTAAACGAAATTTTTTTATCAAACAATACCTAAATTGTGTAATTTAATTTCTGAGTTATCTTAATGTTCAAATAATATTCATAAAATTCTTTCTTAATTTAAACTTTATTTAAATTTACTTTTAAGAAATATTATCAATGTATATAATCACTGTCAAGTGATCTCTCAGAGATACGTACACCTGAAGCAGATATATACACCTGATATTGTCCGGTCCCGTTGGGACACCATTGTCCATTCTATGAAATTTTCAATTTGTTTATAATTGACTAAAGACTTGCAGTCTTTAAGTTGCGTCAATTGAACAACTGATATGATAACGATTGTGTTATACACTTGATTTATCTTGTGTTCATACTAGCTTGTTAAATATATATATCACGCAGGCTGAATTTATGCTGTTAATTATTATATATATGTATTGCCATGTACAAATAATTACATTTTTTTATTGAAAACAAGATATTGTTAGAACCCTAACTATCTGTCCCGGCAGAGTTTATATAATTATATTCTCATCAATTAATACAGCAGTTATATCAAACATCAAGGTTCGCCTTGTAGAAAGAACCGAATTCTCCAAGAAATTTGAGGAATTTCATATTCCTACCATAAATTTATTATAAATAATCCAAACTCTTCACAAAGTTACACACTTCTCAATAAATTTATTCCTAGGAATTGCAACTTCTCCAAATTCTCTAAATTCCTAAGCGAATCAAACGACCCCTCTATGTAGGAATTAGATTAATTAAAGTTGAAGATGTTTTTTGGAATTACGAAAATAGAAATGAGTTATTGATTTCCGTGCGGACCATATATTGTCTTTGACAAGCTCTGGATGCATGAATTTATTTGCAAATCATACTAATACATGTATGCACTATGAGTCTATGATATTTGATTGTTGATTTTTTTTTTTATAATGAAAATCCTTAAAATACGAGAAAATGTAAATAATTTTAAATAATTCGTCAAATGTTCAGGATATCATTTGCTTCATAGAATTTTAAAGTAACCCAATATGTAAAATTTATACATACTAGTAGGGGCTGTCGCGCGTTGCGCGACCTATGTTTTCACTCGTCTTTTTTTTTCTAATTTTACTATTATAGTATATTTTATCGCAGTTCAATTTATTACATCTATTAACCATAGTGCAAATATATAAATTATGAAAAAAATAAATATATAAAATTTTATTATTTTCTTTATTATCAGTTGGTTGCAACAAATCGATATCATTTGTTCTATATGAATTTTTCAAATCTCAATAACTGATTATCATTTGTAATGATTATTTTATTATTATATAGTATGATCATATGGTTTTGTGTTCAATTTTTTTTACTGCAATTTTATTTATTTCTCGTGCTCAACCATGAATAATTGTATGAATTTGTCTAACCATATATGTTTTATACTAACCATTTTAGTCTTCGTATATTAAACCTTAAGACGTAGTCGTTTATGGAAAAACTCATTAATATTAGTAAAACAAAACCTCTTAGCGACTACGTCTATCATCTGGTTGGTGGTTAGCTCGATTGGCTCAGAACAATTGTATATATGGCACAAAAATTGAAACTCGATCAACCCAATTGTTTACATGCATGGACACAAAATTTGAACATCAACTCTGGAGCCAAATAAAAAAAAATAATTCCAAAAAAGATAAAACAATAAAAAAATGCAATATAAGAAATAGAAATTCAATCTTATTACACAACACAATTGGCTTTGTGATTACTAAAAGTTGTTGAGCATCAAGAATAAGTTGCTTCTTCAAACTCCAAACCCGATTCAGCTGCATACGTGTCGCTGCCTTTTGGCAAGGTAAAGGGCAAATCATATACTGTCAATGTTAGAGTTATGTCCTAGAAGTCAATAATTTAATGACTTAATTATTAGTTTATGTTTTGGATGAGATTTTATCATCTGTTCCTAGGTTTATTATTGACAGATCATTCAGGTTGAGGATCTGAATTGTAGATCTCTGTTGATCATTCTTTAGAATGACAATAATAAATCTAAACGGTCCATAATCTTGATAATTAACAAGGAACATTAATTATCATAAAAGATTAGTATGCAAGTTAAGTGATGATTAAGTTCTACTAATCATAGGTAAAGAGTTACCAACTTAGTTGCATATGTGTATGTTATGGAACATAGCACAGGACTTGACCCATCGAAATAAACATATGGATTGTGTTATGTGTCATTGTTTATTTCGTTGTGATTTTGGTTCTAAGTTTGAGATGTTTATCTTTTCCACATGAGGATAGGTTCAATAAATACTGTCTACCGCTGATTCCCGATAAGGGCTGCTATACGGACTTTATTTATGTTCTCTTGAATTGTGCGGGGAAAAGTTAATCATCAAGAAAACCGTATGTCCCTCATTAATTCACTTAGTGAGTGACGATATCTGTTTGGGCCCCTTGATGGAGATAGATTGTTTGCATGCAACTTTATACAATTATCTCTAGATCAAGAAACGTATAATCTGCAAGAATGACACATTCCTATCTTGGATTATACGATGATATCGTGCGACATAAGAATCAAAATAGAGAAACATATTTATTCTCTTATGCAGGATTGAAATATTGTAGCAGTACACTATTTATGCGAATTGGGAGTCATAACGTGTTGCTAGATACCGCTTATGATTATTGGAATTAAATAACGATTTAATTCCATGGCCAACATAGCATAAATCCTCAAAGGGTCACACAAATAGGACATTAATCACACAGTGCATTATTTATTTATTCACAACAGTAGGTTCTGTGGAAATATGATAAGATTGATTAATTAATTATATACCGTTGCGAACCGTTATAATTAATTAAGTCAATGGATCATATAGAAATAATTTAATGCATTAACTAATCCTAAAATAATTATTAATGAGTTAATAATTAATTTAGTTCAACACTTATCAATATAAATGGTTATATTGATTAATTGGGCCGTTATTTAAATAGCAAATAGATAGCCCAATTAAAGAGCAAATAAATGAGGCTTTAATTAATAGAATTAGAGACTAAATTGAGTGGATTAAGTGGCCCAAATAGGCCCAAAACGTGGCTGCCCAATATGGTGGTAGGTGAGATGGCATAGTTGTAATTATTCAAGAGGTCAATTAGGTTTTGTGCTCTATATAAGGACCACTTATGAGAGCCTCCACCTAGCTTTCTCTCTCCTCTCATTCCCTCCCATGAGGCCGCCACCTTCCTCCTCTCTCCCTCTCATTTGCTCATGTGTTGAGCTATTTTCTCTCCACTAAATCAAGGTTGTTGATTGATGCAAGAGAGAAAACCATAGGGATTAGGCTTGTTCTTTGGGTATGCTAGCACGTATCTTGTAGAACGTGATTAATCCTCCTTGGTGGACTCGAGGGCGGTTACGAGACGTGGTGGAGACGGTGGAGAAGGCACGCCATCGATTCCCATGCCTTGGTCGAGCCCCGCGAATACGATTTCGCGGGAGGTATCGATTTCCCCTTTTTCTCGTGTGTTTGAATAGCTTGTGTACTAGATCTTGTGTGTGCTATGTTTGCTTGGTTAATTAATTGGTAATTAGCATAAAAATGAAAATTAGCACACTTTCTAACAGTGGTATCAGAGCACATGGTCGTACTTAAGCTATTTTAACACTTAATTAAGAGAAATTGGCTAATTAATGGATTAGTAGAGATGATGCGTTTGTTTGCTGTCTGGAAATGGTATTTTCTGTGTTATTTCGCGTTTTTGGATGTGATAAGTTCTCTGAAAGATCTTTCCATCTACATGAAAGTTGTAGATCTGTGGATTGTGATTCTTTTGTCGTTGGATTCACATTTTTCTGAATTAGTATGGATTTACTGTGAATAAAACGGCGACAGTGCGCAGAACCAGTTTTTGCTTGCACTGTCCTGTTTGAATGGCTTGAAAGATTTATATTTTGAATATAAGTACCAGTGTTCTATGGCTAGAAATAAAGAGGACTTGAAGCTCTTTCTGAGCATGTATAACTTGTTGCATGACTCGGATTAATTAGTGGGTTTTCAAGTATGAAAAGGAAGATCTTGTCAGATCCAGTTTATTGAGCAAATCGATTGTTCTAATAAACTGTACCAACTGAGAACTCCTTTAAAAATTCTGTTTAAATGGAGTTGTTCTATTGTGAGTTAGGATTCTAGGAAAATTAATTTCGTAATTTTTCGTGGATGTTTGGACCTTCAACTAGGTTAAAACCTTTCGATTGACAGTCTGTTCAAGTACAGAATTTGTTGATTGTTTAGGCTGTAACTTAATATTATTGAACTTAACTTGGTTGTTTTCTTTTCATGAATGGATAGCCTGTAGTCTAAACAAGTTTTTCTATGTATATTGTATATATAAAAACTGGATAGAAGGTGGTCTAACAGACCGAATGGTTGAGAGGATAAACTGAAAATCTCATAACGGTGTTTCGTGCACTTGTAAGAGATTTGTCATTTTTGATTCTCCCAGATGGTTTAAGATCTCTTCTTGAAATTTTTACTGGTAATCACAATTATGATAAGGAGCTTAAGTAATTTATTTGAGAATTTTTGGAGACCGAAAACTGTTGTTTTTGTTGGATTCCATTAGTTACGTTTTTTGGTAAATTACTGTTTTTCTAAGTATTCAAATTAGTTGAAATTAATTAGAAAACTCCTTGTTTGATCTCCTTTCTGTTATGGGATGTTGAAAGAACTTTCTAAATGAATTTAAACAAGTTTGGTTGTTTAAAATTGAGGATTTGTACACGGAATTTACTTATAGCAAACGATACGCAAAGATGCTTGAAAATCGTTAATTGGAAACAAAGTTCTTGTATGTGCTAACTTTGTTTTGTAGGTGGATAGTGGGTTTAGTATGGCTCAAGACTCAATGCCTTGTGGTTGTAAATGAATGCATGTGTGAATGTTTGTAATGCGGCCTTTGGTGCCATTAATTAATTTTTGATTAATTTTTGATGTAACTTGTGAGGCTTGCATGCCCCTAAGGATAGGAAGGGAATAGGATGTTTTCACATGTATTTTGCACCTTTATTTTATATAGGATTTAGATCCTTATAGAATTTAGTGGGAGGGCAAGGATTAGATTAGTTTTGCTCCATGGACGATGTGGCGAAACTAATGCAAGCGGGAGCCATACAAACCCACAACTATGAGATGCTTATATGTGATTGCTTGTGATTGCTATGAATTGTCATAGGCTAGGTATGGGTGTATGCTTACACGACCACCAAACAAGTGTCATATGATTGATAGTCCCAACTAAAACTCGATTAAGTGAAATCGCCCTCCTTCTCTCTATCCCCTTCATGCCGATTGTCACTCATGGCGCGGTCCGCCCAAGCGGACGTCATGATTGCCAATTCGGTAGTCGGGGTGCAAATAGCTAAGATTTGCAAGGAGCAAATAGTGAGAGGTTACTTTTCGATGGACCCAACTAGAGTTTGGACATCGGGGCGAAGTTTGTAAATATACTTAGATATTCACAAACCAAGAATCATATGGAACGATATGATTGGTTGGAGAACCTACCTTGTCTAATTAAGTAGGGTGACGTGCCATAGCAGGCTCTACTTGATGAAAACCGGGATCTTGGAAAACCAACTACATTTGGGACATTAAATGAATGTAGTGGGAGTTTTATTTGTTATAAATAAAACAATTGCATAAACTAATTGACCTTAAATTGATTTTGTTATAGATGTTAAAATTGTTAATTTTGTTGCGATCAATCTTTGAAAATGAACAAACTCGTTTCTAAAAGTATTCACTTAAAGAAGTAATACCGATTCCTAAGACACGATCTTAGCGAAGAGAAACTTGAGTATGTCAATTCCCAAAACTTTTCTCAAACTACCCGAACGTAGCAACGCGATGATTGATTGACTTTTGGCGAAAAGTTATTCAATAAAGCGTGTGGCTAATATCCTCATTTGAAATTTCTAAGACCTTTGAATTAGAGAATTCATATGGACTAGATTTAACTCGTACGCTCTTATCCACTTACTCAAGAAAGTGTTCTTGGAGAAAGTAGATATTAACTCCATCATTTGTGATCGAGTATAAAGAGTATGAGTTGACCAAGAGATTCTTCTTTTATAAAAGGATACATGAACGTTTTCATTGGCTTACAAATCGAAAGATTTAAGTAGCTAATTGATGACTAGAGATATGAATCTCCGATATCAAGGATTGTTGATATTGTCATACGATCTCTTTGGAATTATAAAGGATATAATGTTACCTTCTTCGCACAATTGTTGATGCAAAAAGGTAATTGGTTAAGTATTCAAGAAATACTTCACTAAGGTATGAGTTGAAATTTTCGAGACCCTCATTTATGACCATGTGTCACATGAGATGTTTCATTTGCCGTATAGGGAGGCATTTGAAAGGTTGTCCGAAGTACCATGATTGTGACGATTAGAAATATTCTAATCCTAAAGTGTATTTGTCGTTCAAACTATCTCACTATCTCTAATTTACACTAGTAACTTGATACTAGTTCATATGCTCGCATTTAACGAAATGTGTTGACAATGAAGAATAAGAGAATGTTCGAGAGATATAAAGTAAACTCCGTATAGGAGATGACTTATTCATTTAAGTCATTACCATTGAATACGTAGAGTTATCTTTATTAAGAGTTTGTTTAGGAATTGAAGGTTGCATACCTTAATTCTAGAACCTCTCATAGCGTCTCCATTTCATATTTGATGATGGATAACTATGTTTAATAAAAGACAAGTCCTTTTATTATGAATTTGTTTATATGATTTCATGCATCTTGATGGAATTTGCTTGAAATAGATAAACAAGTTATGAATGACAAATATGATGCGTAAGACTTGACATAAAGTATTTGACTTTCATGTTATACATAACCGCTTAGTCACATACATAAACGAGAATCGCATTACGAGAGTCTCTGTAACGTAGAGCTCGTAATTCAATTCGATTTCAAATCAATTGATATGCGAATCATGTTTGTTAAATGACAAAAGCGTCTTTAACCTACAAAGGTTTAAGGACAAGTGACTTTATTAGGACTTTTTACATATCGATGTATAAAGACCAATAAGTACTTGTGCGATGAAAGGTTATTGATACTTTACTACTTAATCAACGATCATTGTAGATATTAACATATCTATTTGATAAGGTATAAGTATGAACATTTTGACTAGTTCAAAGGAGTTCAAGTGTAAAGTTTAAAAGACCTTTCAAGAAAAATGAAGTCTTACAATTAATCATGGTAAATAGTTAAGTCACATGATTTAAAATATTATCTTAAGAGTATGAAAATAGTTTCATAACTCACTCCATGAGGAACATTATGGAATAATGTGTCCAAGAGTGGAGGTATCGAACAATATTTTGTATAGATTCGATCGATAATAAATCAAATTGACTTATTCGACTCGTATTAGGGAATTATGTTTGAGGACAATATTGTTTACACTGAATGGTGTTCCATCAAAATCTATTGAGGAAGGTTTCTTACGAGATTTTGATCTCTAAGTATAATACTTCTCGAGATTTGGTGTTGAGAAGCTTATTTCAAGTATTGTGGACTTGTAAGCTTAAACCAAATAAGACACTATATATTTGTAGGATGCTTTATATTAAAAGGCACTACTTCCACGAATATGATAAGAACAAAGTAGTTGTTGCTAATCATAATGTAGTCTTGATGAATTGAAATTCTCAAGAAGAAGTAGTGGGAGTAAAGTGAGCATTAAAGGAGTTTATGCGTCACTACAAGAAGTACTCTTATGGGAAACTTGTCACTCCATACATGGTGCTTAGTGGGAGTTGAGCGGAACTTCATTCACAAGTTGTTTTGAAAAGAAGTTTAATAGTACGCTCCTTCCAATGAGGACTCAACCATATCACGAGTTGATGATGATTCGAGAAACTCATGGAATATATGAGGAGTCAAGAACTCGTTCAACAATTCATTGCGGAAGTAGTTCATGAACCTCAAGTACCAGTCCTACAAAAGATCAACGAGAGTTGATTGCCTAAGCCGTTTGGTGCATTGGCTTCACGACATTCTCAAACTTAGCATATGAGAATCCGTTGATAAACAAGAAAAACGATGGAACGATCCGATTCCACATATATGGTTTGAATTCATATGATCTTTAAATAAAATCCATGTATAACAACAAGGTATAGACCTTGGTTGACGTTCATGAAGGAGCAATCCATCAAGAACGTTTTAGATCTTCAAAAGGAAAGATCGACATGGATAACAAATCGACTATGTACAAAGCGTGGCTTCTCGCTTGTAGCTATGTCTAAGTCGATGACTAGTTGACTACGTACAAAGCACAACCTCTTGCTTGTGGCTATGTAAAAGTCAATAAAGATCATTCTAGCAATAGTTGTATTTCATATATATTGATATATGGAAAAACACATAAAACCGCCTTCTTCGTATGAATGAAGGATGATGTTGTGCATTTGACACAAATCGAGGTTTTATGTATTGCTAAAAACATACGCATGCTTCAAGGATCCATAAATGGATTAAAGCAAGTGTTGTGGAGATTGGAATAAAAGTTTTGACAAGGAAGTCAAGGAGTTGAACTTCGTCAAAAGTATCTTGTATAAACAAGATATTCAGTGGGAGCATAATTGTATTACTTGTATTGTTCAAGATAACAATTCATTAAATTGGGAATAACATTAACATTAAGAAAATGAATATTGTCGAGATCTCTTTGGAGAATGCTTTCTCAAATGAGAACTTGGGCGAAGTCACCTAATCCTAGGAAACAAAATCTATAAAGATAGATTATGATGGATGTTAGGTTTGAGCAAATATGCATATATTGACGAAGTGTTCTAGAAACACGAAAGTTACACTCCAAGAAAGGATGTCTAACTATACGTCACATGGCATGACTTGAGTGTTTTAACTCGGTCTATTGCAACTCGATTCGAGAAAGTGCATGAAATAGTTCAAGCATTCCTTAATTATGAGTTTCATTGTGTACGCCATATTTATGCATATGCCCCAATGTGTAGTATCCAAAGGATATGACAAACAGTTGTCAAATGGATACAAGAGAGACACATTAGGACGATAGTCAAGGATATCCTCGAGTACCTTATGAGAAAGAGTGATATAATGTTTCATCTCTTAAGATGAAAGAGAGCTCGTGTAAGTTAATTACACTGATGCTAGTTTTTCGAAAGATTGATATAATCACAGTTGAACTACGTATTTTGCTAAAAGGTGGTGTTGTAAATTTAGAAGGTGTTCTAAATGGAATATTACAACCGTTTCCGTCACCAAAGCAAAATACATAGCAACTTGTGAAGCAATAAAAGAAGTTTATTTCGGATCGATTTCTTAGTTGAGTTATTATGGTTCTAAGCATCTCGAACCATAACTTACTCCTAAGAGCCCAATGTTACATTGGAGATTCAAATATGATCTATAACGATATCACTTGATATCATATGATGGTGATCAAGAATATATATAGGAGTATATATATATATATAGTCAAACAATTTTTGGATAGGTTCGCGAACACAGCGAACACTCTAGCACGACCTCTACCTTGAGCAGTATACGAGATGCAGTTATGCATCCATACGTGGTGGACGTATGAGTAACTAGCTATAAGCGTATTATTTATTTTGAGGTCCGAGACATGTATATATGTAGATATATGACATTGTTCTCAATTCTTCGTTGGCTAGAAGTCACTACTGATTGACTCTAGGCCAAGTGGGAGATTGTTAGAGTTATGTCCTAGAAGTCAATAATTTAATGACTTAATTATTAGTTTATGTTTTGGATGAGATTTTATCATCTGTTCCTAGGTTTATTATTGACAGATCATTCAGGTTGAGGATCTGAATTGTAGATCTCTGTTGATCATTCTTTAGAATGACAATAATAAATCTAAACGGTCCATAATCTTGATAATTAACAAGGAACATTAATTATCATAAAAGATTAGTATGCAAGTTAAGTGATGATTAAGTTCTACTAATCATAGGTAAAGAGTTACCAACTTAGTTGCATATGTGTATGTTATGGAACATAGCACAGGACTTGACCCATCGAAATAAACATATGGATTGTGTTATGTGTCATTGTTTATTTCGTTGTGATTTTGGTTCTAAGTTTGAGATGTTTATCTTTTCCACATGAGGATAGGTTCAATAAATACTGTCTACCGCTGATTCCCGATAAGGGCTGCTATACGGACTTTATTTATGTTCTCTTGAATTGTGCGGGGAAAAGTTAATCATCAAGAAAACCGTATGTCCCTCATTAATTCACTTAGTGAGTGACGATATCTGTTTGGGCCCCTTGATGGAGATAGATTGTTTGCATGCAACTTTATACAATTATCTCTAGATCAAGAAACGTATAATCTGCAAGAATGACACATTCCTATCTTGGATTATACGATGATATCGTGCGACATAAGAATCAAAATAGAGAAACATATTTATTCTCTTATGCAGGATTGAAATATTGTAGCAGTACACTATTTATGCGAATTGGGAGTCATAGCGTGTTGCTAGATACCGCTTATGATTATTGGAATTAAATAACGATTTAATTCCATGGCCAACATAGCATAAATCCTCAAAGGGTCACACAAATAGGACATTAATCACACAGTGCATTATTTATTTATTCACAACAGTAGGTTCTGTGGAAATATGATAAGATTGATTAATTAATTATATACCGTTGCGAACCGTTATAATTAATTAAGTCAATGGATCATATAGAAATAATTTAATGCATTAACTAATCCTAAAATAATTATTAATGAGTTAATAATTAATTTAGTTCAACACTTATCAATATAAATGGTTATATTGATTAATTGGGCCGTTATTTAAATAGCAAATAGATAGCCCAATTAAAGAGCAAATAAATGAGGCTTTGATTAATAGAATTAGAGACTAAATTGAGTGGATTAAGTGGCCCAAATAGGCCCAAAACGTGGCTGCCCAATATGGTGGTAGGTGAGATGGCATAGTTGTAATTATGCAAGAGGTCAATTAGGTTTTGTGCTCTATATAAGGACCACTTATGAGAGCCTCCACCTAGCTTTCTCTCTCCTCTCATTCCCTCCCATGAGGCCGCCACCTTCCTCCTCTCTCCCTCTCATTTGCTCATGTGTTGAGCTATTTTCTCTCCACTAAATCAAGGTTGTTGATTGATGCAAGAGAGAAAACCATAGGGATTAGGCTTGTTCTTTGGGTATGCTAGCACGTATCTTGTAGAACGTGATTAATCCTCCTTGGTGGACTCGAGGGCGGTTACGAGACGTGGTGGAGACGGTGGAGAAGGCACGCCATCGATTCCCATGCCTTGGTCGAGCCCCGCGAATACGATTTCGCGGGAGGTATCGATTTCCCCTTTTTCTCGTGTGTTTGAATAGCTTGTGTACTAGATCTTGTGTGTGCTATGTTTGCTTGGTTAATTAATTGGTAATTAGCATAAAAATGAAAATTAGCACACTTTCTAACAGTCAAGGCTATTTTATTTCATGATTGTCACTTGTAATCTCTTTTTCTGAATTTTAACAAAATTATATATTTCAATCATATTCCCTTCGTCTAAATTTGGACTAAATACTACATAATTAATATATATACTTAATATATAGTCATAATATTATTAAATTAAATTTGGACAATATAGAAAGAACCTCAAAGACACTTATGCTTGAAACGTTTCTAGTTTAACTGGTACAGCGAAAGTCAAAAAAATTAAACAAAATTGATCGCAAATTAAATTGAATCCGATAAACCAAACCTCAAATAAATTCACTTACTTTAAGTTATAGTACCAGATTTTATAAGATACGCTTGAGCTGCACCATCTTCTTATTTCTTGTATTTTATGTACAGAAAAGACACCAAACCAAATAAATAACCATCGAGGGGAAAGGAAATAGATAAAGAAAAAATAAGTAAGTTGACCAATTTTTGCATGTCAGACAATAAAACTTTCATAAGAACTTTCTATGTACATCAATCTAGCCAACATAATCGATCAACCATTTTATTTAGAAGAGGCACAGATTTTGCAAATAACTAAATAAATAAAAAGTAAAAGTTTGGAATGCTGAATTCCAAACAAATAATAACCTTTTAACTTTTACTGAAAGGCCTCAAATTTTAGCTTCCAATGCCATCGGTAGCTTTGGTTTCTTACGATCTGTAATAGCTTTTCCTCTTAGGGACCAAATTGCCCACCACAAAGTACTTGTGGTTGCCTGTATTCTTTACTTACTGAACAGTCTTCCGAAATGGTGAGAGGATTACTAAAGAAATCTGAACTCAGTTGCAATATGAGTTTAAAGGTACCATTGCCCGTCTAGCAAATAATTTTTTTCTTTGTTATAAACGTTTTTAAATGGAGTGTCAAATCAATTAAGAGGACGCTTAATTTTGAAGAAGTTATCAAAGGCGATCTGTATAAAATAATAAGTATAACGAATATCCATTTTCTTATTTTGCAAATATATTTATCACCTAATCCGAGTCATATTCATCACAATCACCAATTTATCACCTAATATATATCAACCATATTTATCACAATTATATTGAAAGATTGGTAATGTTGGTGCAAATTGAAAAAAAAATCGGATAATATGAAAAATATCAAGGGTGTGTTTGGATAAGCTTAGAATAAGGAATAAGAATAAAAAATTTCGGTATGCGTACTTATTCTTATTCTTGTGCAACCCAAACAACACAAGAATAAGGAATTTGGGACCTTATTCTTATACTAACAAAACCATGGTATAAGAATAAGGAATTTGGATAAGCATGCATACCGAAATTTCTTATTCTTATTCCTTATTCATGGCTCATCCAAACACACCCCAAAAGAATAAACGAATAGATAGAACAAAGTTATCTGAAGGAGCTGTCCTTAAGCGTATTGCGACAGGAACTGCAACCAAGATAATTTGGGGTTGTCATCTTTTAGGGCACGGCCATGAAGGTGACTGATGAAAACTTCCAAAAATATCCAGCAGAAATACTTTCAATATTTTATAATAGAACAGGAGAAATAATAGAATTGGAATTTGAGATGGATATATCGGTCAATCACTTCACCGATTTTAGATCATATTTTTTCTAGTGAAGAGACTTGTTTATATAGAGAATTATATAACGTCTAATACAGCCAATAAAATTCAATAATTATTAGGCTAATTACTCTATATCAACGGGTGAAAATTGAATGAGAAATTAAAGCATTGAGTAGTCAAATGGAACAATAACTTAAATAATTAACTATTGTATATAATGGGTACATGAACCAACTCAAACGGAAATAAAATAAATGTCTTAATGGGCTAAGAAACGGAACAATATAAGAAAATAAAGTAAATGTACCGGATGTCAACATGAGAGAAGGTCAAATATTCCTATGGATAAAAGGAACAAAATTAATAAAATTTGAGTTTTCTAATCGTATATCCAACAGCTAATCTATGTTAAAAATAGCAAATTCCTATTTGTATCACATTATATTTGGTGAGTGCAAGGAGACTATACTCCATTAAAATTTTCAATTTAGTATAATTTATAAATAAACAAATAATGGAGGTTTAAGATGCACCATGGAAACGTTAAGATTATTAAACTGGAGCCGCATAAAATCTGGATCCCATCTCACTTTTGTTCTGCGTTTAATTTTGTCTTCTTCTTCGTTTGGGATCCAATCATCAAATAGGACCAATACTCTTCGCCTCTACATTTTCCTTTCTTTTCCCGTGTGTGAACTCCGCCATGGTGAAGTATCTAGCGCTCTTCTCAACCTCATTCAGACCGTTCAATTATGCAAGACAGACCCGATCATGCACAAATTAAATAATATAAATCAAAGAGTTATTTCATAGCTTGTATAATATAAAATTATAAATACTAATCAAATTTTGTGAAATAACGAAAAACAAAACTCAATGTCAACCAGTTCCTTGCTATGAAGTGGCTAATGACATCAACTCATCATTGATACAGATATCGATCTAGCAAATGCAAGAACGACGGAAAGGGGAACTTGCCTTGAGTTCGTACAGGAGGCGGTGGAGAGAAAGAGCGACGGATTGAAGCACCACGCAGAGAACGACAACAGAAGAAGTAGAGATACCATGGAGAAGAGAGCAGACATGGAGAGAGGCGATGAAAACAGAGAAGAGTGTCGTCAGGCGAGAGAGAAATGGGGAAGAGAGGAAAAACTCAAGGGAAAAATTATATACAACATTATACACTAATAATGTAACGTGTCATTTTTTCTGTAAATTTAGTTAGGTAAGACCCGGTACACAATGTAACACAATAGCTGTGGCACCATAAAATAAAAATATCGGACAAATTCAATCTAATATGAGGATTGCCGTGTCGGACTATAAGTAAAAATAGTTTCGACTCCCACAGATTTTTATTTATAATACTGATACTGATTTATGAACATGTTTGGACACCAGAAATATCTTAAAATTATTATATGAGATCCGTCAAAGAAATTTAGGGAGTTTATAATTTTATAAGATATCATAACATAGACCATCTCTATCTTTCATCCAATTTCAATTGAACAATTTAACAAGAAATGCTGCAAATCCATAAAATTTTCCAAATCATGGCGTTCACTCAAAATAATCTATAAGGCTTTCATCAAAATAATTTGTACACAAGATTTCATTTCGTTAGAATGGATTTCTAAAGATTTCGTTGGGTCTAGTAACATAAAAATTTCAATTTAGATGACATCAAATTCATTCATTTTGATCAAAAAATTTCTATTGAAATGAAATTTTGTGTTAAAAAAAATTATTCTAATCCGGGCATAATATTTTTATGTCCTAATTAACACGTTTGTAATGATGCACAAATATATCCAAATATTTGTGGTTCAAAATTTCATAATCCAATTAATAATGCTCTAAAATATTCAAAACTAATTTGAAAATTTCTGGCGGACTCTAATTAACATTTATGTGAATGCGTTCTTTATATTTTTCTTACAATTAATGCTCGCAAATATTTCATAAAAAATTGATATTTATAAAGTCCCACTCAATTAAAAAAAAAAACAAAGTATACCAATCGAAAGGAACAAATTAACAATCGGGAATGCATATTTTCCCCGTAAACCAAGGAAAAAGGAGGAAGAATAGAATCTGTGTCCATCCTTACAAATTCTATTTCTATTTTCGTAAATCCATAACTTGCATTCCTACAAACGTATATTAAATTCATATAATTCTTATATGAAAAAATTTCGGTAGAAAGATACAGGGGAGACTTTATCTCTAAAAGTACTCTGTCCTCTGCCACCTCAACAGGTAATGATGTCATTTCTTTGACTTCGCCGCTGATCAATTATACGTTATGATTTCATTATATATATATATGTATTCATATTTTTCTTTTTGGGCAAGCAGTACCAGCTAGCTATCAAACTGATGTCTCAGGTGACTTCCAAATGATCATGAGTTTAAGTATCCTGTAAACAAAATTATGCAATACATATCAACTACGAACTAAATAAAATTTTAAAGCGTTATGTATAAAATTTCAAAAGGTTACAGCCCATCTTTAAAAATCAATACCGAGCAACTTTAAAATCTCTGAGTATATTTTTAAACCTTGCTCATGAAAGAAGCACGAAACAACTACAGCACAGTAAGGAAAAGTACAAGTAATGAATAAAAAAAAAAGGAAAAGTATAAATATAGCACAACTAGAAAATTAATTTTCGCATGTGACTAATTAGTGGATCTATGGTAAAAATGCTAGGCTGATCTTTCAATTCCTCCTTGCACTTCTAATTTAAAAATAATAATAATAATAATAATAATAATAATAATAATAATAATAATAAAATAGCAAAAACCTCCCTCTTTTTTTTAAAAAAAAATCAAATTTTCTCATCAAATTGATGATATTTTCGCAATTCAATTTGGAAATTAAACATAAAATTATGACAACTTTATGTCGGACTAGCAGACAATATATATAACATAAAAAATTAAATAAAACATACTAATAATCATAAATCAGTTAACTAAAATTTTTAAATGTATTCAATTCATTAGAATTTTGTAAAATTGTCATTCTTTTATTCCATCAAAAAATTAAAAAATGTTATTTATGTTCAATTTTCTCCGATGGTTACCATCGCTCGCCATCATGGAATCGTTTCTTCACCTAGCAACTCTTAGCAGTGGATCCCATCAAACATGACGTTATCTTTCTTTTCCTCCCTCTACCTTTCGTGCTCTCCTCATCAAGCACTATCTACGTTCCTTCCCTCACTCTAGATTTGAACGGTGAGCACCGTCTCTTATTGCGTGCTCTTTTGCCCTCTTCCTTTTTTTCTCTCTTCTTCATGCTCTCTTCTATTTTCTTTCTATTTGTATTTCTTCCTTCCACATTGAACCTCGTATCCCACTTCGTGTTTTTATTCTACTTATCTTTTGTATATGGTTATTTTGTTGTTATATGTGTTCATTTTATTTGTTTTACTAATTCATTTTATTTGTTATATATGTGCATTTTTGTTTATTGTATTTTGTTCACTTTTATTGTTATGTGTATTCACTTTATTTGTCAATATGTTCATTTTATTTATTTTTTTTGTTCAACTTATCTGTTAATTGTATTATTATGAATGTTCATTTTGTTTATTATATCAGTTCACTCTGACGTTACAAGTGTTCACTTTATTTATTCAATCCGTATAATTTTAAGTGTATTTCTATTTGTTATTGTGGCTCCGTTTGGATAAGGTGTGGGAAGAAGGGAAAAAGTGGGAAGAAGTATTGGGAAGTGTGTAACTTTGTGAAGAATTTGGATTGTTTATAATAAATTTATTCCTTATTTCCTTATTTCTTTCTTTCCAAATGGAATCCAAACGGAGTCTATTTTGTTATATGTTTATTTTGTTGTTTATAAATATTCATCTTGATATGTGTTAGATGTCACAGGAAAGAAAAAAAGACAGAAAGAGAAGAAAGACAGATAGAAGAGAAGGGAAAAGTGGAGGGTAGGGAGACGAGGAGGAAAAACGAAGGAAAGACAAAAACATTGAGAGTACTTTTTTTTTTTGTGCAAGCGATGACACGCGATGGTAAATTGAATAATACCACTTATCATTTTTGTTTTCTCAAATGAAGAGACATCAACAACAGATATATGCATAAAACGAGCAAGGAATGCACGAAATTGTACCGATCTGCATAGCTGTGAGTCTGTGACATCACATGCCTCCTTCGTGCTTGCATGGAAAGTCTTTTTCTAAGGGTCTTTTGCACAAATGGCAAACTCGGCACGTATGATATGACATATCTAGTGGATTAATTAAGCCGGTATGGATGAAAATCACGACATGCTTGATGCTTTATCGACAGCAAACAAACAACGATTAGAAGCACGCCTCTTATGAGTTATGATCAAGTTAAATTAATTTAACTTTAGAATATTGTCAGGTTACATTATCGGATTGAATTAATTTGATTTTTGTTTAGGAAACTTCTGGTTATATTAGATGGGATTCAAGTCAAAGTTAAGATTTTGCCTATATTTGCATATATAGAATGAGTATATATATTTTCTTAATTAATTATAGAATAATTTATTTAAAAAATAATTGAAAAACTGACTGTCATAAAGATTTCTTTCCAGAAAGGGTATGAAATTAGTTCAGAAAATAAATACACGGAGAAGTGAGACTATTTATCATGTCATAAAACAACTCAATAATTACATAAGCCGCCCATGTCCGTGGGATGTCATAAACTAAGAACCTAAGAAAATTAAGCACCTAGAAATTGCAACTTGCAGAAAGGCAAATTTGCGTCAATTTCAAGTTTCAAACAAAATTAAGGACTATGAAATCAACTCGCGAGTCGCGACAGCTAAGTTATTGTATATTTGCCTAGCTGTCCACATTGGTTACATGGGGCCGCCAATATCCGAAAGACGACCAAACAAGCAAAACGACGCAAGCTTACTGAAATGAGATCTGCTGCCGCGCGACACCGCGTGTCGTGCGGTATGCTGGCCATCTGATTAAGATCCAATGGACAAGGGAGCTCCGTGCATGTAACCTAGATTGATAGGCCCGTAAAATGTGAACCATCCGATCAAGATCAGACGGCTCGTAGTGCGCTACACGTTGTGTCACGCAACAGCAGAGTCGGATTGAAGCTTACTTTGTACTATCTTCCTATTTCCTTGAATAGCGTAGAATTTGACTACGACTTTGTTATTTACCACACGTTTATTGAAAGCAAATTTTTCTTCATAATGATTTTCGGCATTTAATTAAAAAAAGTTCACTAAAAAAACATATAATAAACCAAAATCATATTAGTCAAAGAGTAGCACTCGCATTAACGCTCAGTTGATGGTAACAAATAAACAAATATGAAATATCATGCTTTCTCGATGTGTGTTCCTTAATTTTTGCCACTCATCAGCTGAGTCAGCCGAAATGAAGATAAGCTCTGCCAACGATTACTGAGCGTTCTGTTAGCGAACAACACTATTAAAGTTTTGAAATGTTTAATGAACATAAAAAAAAAATTGTTTGCTAATTACTAATAAATTATTTTGTTGACGTCATAATATTGGACCAGTCAAATTAGATTTTAACTTTTTGATTCTTTTCCAATTAAGTGTATTTAACACAGACATGCTTTTTTTTTAAGAAAAATAGAGGTCAAGCCTCTATCTTTGGATTAAACTAAATGTTTTAATTAACACAGACATGCTATGTCCCTCTTTCATACGCCACGGATCAGTACCCAAAACTGAATCGGAATAGCTAGTTGAACCGGTTAAATCGGGAACCGTACAGTCCGTACTCCAGGACGGTTCAATCAGATTTTGACCAGTTCAACCGCGATTAAACCGACGAACCAACCCACCCGATAGCATCCAAAACATACTACCCATTGCATTTGTTGTACTCTTTAAAGATTCAATGACTCGGACTACTTGTGAGTTATGAAGGGCACAGGAGGGGAAAAAAAATCACTTGATAGTTCATAACCAAAATAGTTAGCATCGTGAGTAATAATATATCCAAACTTAGATTTTGGATATATTATTGCTCACGGTGCTAACTATATTTTAATTTGGTACCGATCGAAACCAAATGCAGGATGAGATAAGTGGCACTGGTCTGGCATAATTAGATAGATATGGTGAATAGCAAAGCTATAATTTTAAATGAGGTAAACTAAAATCAGTCGAATAGACACGTCAGTCGTGATTATATTTTAATTTTTCATGTTTTGATGGACGATTAGAACCATCTAATATATTGTCATATTGAAATTTCATTGGTAATCTAATTTTATATTTTTCTAAATTTAATATTTTGCTGGTATTTTACAAAATTCTTAGTAAAAATAATTCTCGACCCTCCAACAACAACCAATTTTGTAAAATCTAAAAAATTTTGAAAAAAATATAAAAATTTAGGTCTCCAACGAGATTTCAATATGGAGAGCACATTGAATGATTTGGATCAACTATTAGAAACTTGAAAATTGAGATATAATCACAACTGACATGCCCATCCGTCAATCGTGACAGATTTTTAGTCTATCTCATTTTAAAATATGAAATTCAATGTATCAATATATACACTAACTTATTAATTTTTGTTTCTGATGAAGAGTTAGCATATAAGAAAATATGAGGTTGTATTTAGAATATAATATTTTTATTAAAAATATAATGTTAATGTATAATTTGGAAAAACAAATAAATTAATTGAAGGCTAGTTCTCTTTATGGTCTCTGCTCTTGGATATCCACCTTCAAGTTTCCCCGTTCATGTCCTTGCAGGTACATAACAATTAATTTCATATCTGCGATCGACTAGGTGTTCGAAAAATTTTTATTTAATTTACTTTTGACAACAAAGCTATTTCAAAAGGTCCAAATTAATACTGCAATAAATTATCACAACCTAAAATTTATGAAGAGTAATACTTTCCTAATATCAAACTTATTAGCAATAGCAAGCAAAACAACTAAACGGCTAAACCTATCTCACATTACAACTAGCTAGCTAGGAACCATCTGACTAAAAGGTTATCGTACTACATTGAATTAAACATGCATGCATAATTATTTAAGATTACAACTAGGAATCATCTCCAACTAGACTTTTTATATCCCATGAACCTAATTGGATGGATCTAAAATTCTAAATCATCTATTTTTGATTGATAGCTAATCAGTTTCCTAAAATTGCATGTGAATCGTTATGAACCTTGTGAAATGCACTCTCCCTGTTGCCAAGAGAAAGTATATGTCGACAACAAATAAATGTATTATTTCATTCAAAAAAAAAACAAATAAAATGTATTATATACTATATCAGTGGCGGAATCAGGATATACTATATGGGAAAGCGAAATTTCAATTGAAAATGATAATAAAAGAAGATATATTAAATAATAATGGAATTTTGCCATGAGTATCAATTTCTGAATTGGTCTTTAATTACAACCGTTCATGAGTACTAATGAATTAATCTTTCTTAAAAAATCCGATTAAGAAATAGTTCTCATGACAAAATTTTTCCAATATTAAATTGTTTACAATAAAAATTTTACTTACTAATGAGATCAATTAATCAACCTTATAAATCCTTACGGTGTTTAAATTTTCAAGTCCAAAATCCATTTCTGAGTCGAAGAAAACAAACAAATTAACCCAATTGATAAAGAATAAAGAAATATGGCTCCGTTTGGATGGCTTCTTTCCGGAATAAGGAATAAGAAATAACCACTTTTTACCAATAAATTTATTTCTAACCATCCAAACTCTTCACAAAAGTTACACACTTCCCAATAAATTTATTCCTTCCCAATAAATTTCTTCCCTTCTTCCTTCTTCCTACCTTATTCTCAACGCATCCAAACGGAGCCTATGTTTGCATTCACTTAATTGAAAAAATATACACTTATTTCTTTTAAGTATTTTTGGGCTTCGGGTGCCTAGGAACTCAAGTTTTAATTGATCCAATTAATAAAACCAATATGGAGAATCGGCTCTTAGTTTAGTAATTATTAGCTGTAATATGTATCTTGAGTGTCGCAAGTTCAAAACTCGGTTGGAGGATCTTTTATAGACATCTAATTTAAAAATAAGTTAGAAAACTTGATCTCAATTTATCTTAAAATAATAAAATAAAATAAAACCAATATCAAATGCGCACAATAATCAAATTATAGGGAAGGCCAAGCCCTCCCATTCCCCCCCTGCCTCCGCCCCTAATATATACTCCTGTATAGTAAATCGATATTGACTCAATGAGAATTTTTCATCATGATGCTAATAATGACACAAATAACTAAATGAATACGGTTGTTAATCATACCAAATTCGTATCCATATTTTTTTTCGGATTCGGATACGGATACGGATATGTTCGGATACGGATACGGCGCGGATGTTAAACGGATACGAATACGGTTCGGATATTATCGGATATGGATACGGAGCGGATATATTTTGTCGGATACGGATAATATTTTGCTCAATTTATTTTATTAAACAAAAGACAATATTCAAACTGAAGAGTGTAATGTTTATTTTTTTATGACTACCATAGAATTAACTCAAAAAA
This sequence comes from Rhynchospora pubera, assembly GCA_028095005.1. Lineage (NCBI taxonomy): Eukaryota > Viridiplantae > Streptophyta > Magnoliopsida > Poales > Cyperaceae > Rhynchospora > Rhynchospora pubera. The sequence goes on along the minus strand of CM051461.1, from coordinate 166,003,332 downwards.
ATATAGAAAGACAACAAAAAAAACATCTTATTTGCACATATTGAGACATCACAAAAAACAAACTTAAATCAAGTTTATAGAAAAATTGGCATCATCTTATAGTAAAAAAATAATCGTCAATTATGATGCTATATATATAATTGAAATATTTATACCTATATGTCAATTATGATGTTATTTTAAAAAAGTGTTCATTACCATATACAAAACGGATATCCGTTTTTTATAGAAATACGGATACGGATAAATATCCGTATCCGCATCCATATCCGCACTAATATTGCTTCCCATATTCGTATCCATATCCGTTTAAAAAAATCCGAATACGCATCCGTATCCGTTCGGATACTGATAGTATTATCCGAATCCGCTATTTTACGGATATGAATACGATTCGGAGCGGGGATTATCCGCCCCGTTTTCACCCCTAGGCACAAAAGAAAACTAATCACTACTACTCATAAAAAAGCACCAATCCAAAGTTGTAAAAATTTCATTTGAAGTGTATATCCAACTCCTTATATACGATTTGCATCATTGATTTTTGTACTTTATGATTTGCAACTCCTTATATTGATTTGCATTATTGATTTTTTAATATGTGGTACAAATGCTAACTCCAATTAAAAGTCCAAGACTTTAGTTTCAGATGTAAAACATTTTAAGTGTGCATTTATTTTTCAAAACTAAGAAAAGAAATTGTGGATAATATTTAACAAATGAAAAAAAAATTATTACACATCTAAATACGAATTCTCAAATTTTGTTAGATAATTTCATTTCAACATTATGCTAAAAATAAAAAATCAATATAATAAGCCAGAACATGTCCATTATGATGTCACATCCAATGGCCGTGTTTCCTAATTCCTGATAAAGATTAAAAAAGAAAAAACCAAATGAGACATAGAGGAAATTATTTGCATTAAAAATTGCTATAATTTTTCTCTTTAAAATTAATGGGTGTCGGAAAAAAAAACCGACACACATGAGATTTAATTAATAATATAGATTTACACACACATGAAACATATTGTTTAAGACCTCTAATGCAATGGATCCGATTCAAGCCGCTTATAATAATTTACAGGTGAATACTTTCTTGAAAATAATGTATTTTAATATTTTTTTGAATTGTTTTACTATTTGTTAATATAAAAATGAAGATATTAAACAACGAAAAAAATAGAAATAATAAATTGTAGTTTAAAATTATTGAAACAAATTAAAAGACTGGAAAATGATTTCTAAAATTATTATTTTTTCATATATAGAGAAACAACACTTGCATTAAAATCCCACCTCCAATAATTCTATGGTTGTATCTCGCTAAGCATGCACGTGATTCAACTAACGATTTTTGGCTTGTATTTTTTCCTGCCATTTAACTCCAAAGTAAAATAATGAATTGTTCAGCTTAAAGATAAGAAATCTCAGCAAACTAACAAAAATGAAGCAGCAGTCACGAATTGAATGCGTTGTCTTCGGAAAAGCCCAGAATTCAATAAAAATCTCTCTGGAGGCCGCAATCATTTCCATTATCTATCGGCACATAACAATTCTTACAAAAACATCAGCACACACTGATGCAGCGCACAAGTGTGAGTGTCAAATGGCCATGAAAATTGAAAGCATGCCACGTCGGCATACTAGTAAAAATTTGTAAGGGTCTTGTAAACCCAGTAAATAACATTCCGCAGACCCGTTCAACACACTAACTGAAACTCTGAAACGGATCCCCCTTGGTCCCAGTGTTGACATTCCGCTGCAGTCCACCACCATTGCAATTATCCATTACAGCCATAACCAGATATTTTACTGTGAAATGGAGAAGTTTTGAAGTTAAAAATGGAGAGAACGATCTAACCACAAACAGGTCCCCTCGGAGGCTCGGACCCATACCGTGGCATTCTTGAAATTTCCATGCGACCTAAGCCCCATGTTTCGACTGAGCCGCCCAGCGAGAACTCAAGTTAGTGACGAGAATTTACCATTATACCCCTGTGAGCCACCTGTACACCGCCAACAGACCTCCCGCGTCCTCACTCTGTCCCGCTTCCAAGTCCCACAGCCACGCTTCCGGCGGCGCTCCTTCACCTCCGACGGTGTCAAACCGTTGACTTGAACGTTGACTCCACCTTCCACTCCACCTCCCACTCCAGCGTTGAGAAGGGAACCTCATCGAATTGAAGGAGGAAGATGCTGACGAGGCAAGTCCATCGATGTACTCTTGTAACCACCCCCGAACGGGCTTCTCTCTAGTCAGGCTCTCTATTGAAACCGCAGTCTCTATTGGAGGTGGAGGAGGTGGCGGCGGTGGTGGCAGACGAGACTGAGGAGGCTCTGGAGGAGGTGGTGGTGGCGAAGGCTGTGGTGACCATGGTGGTGCAAGATCAGATACCTCAGGAATCTCTCTTTTTTCTGGTTTATTCACTCGAGGCTGAACTATTTCCACCTCCTCTTCTATGAAATAGTCATGAGATTCCAAGCTGTAGGTCCTGAGTGGAGGCACCGGGGGTCGAATTCGATTCTGGACTTGGCTTTCTGGTTCAGATCTTCTACAGCTGACATTACCGAGCTCTAACCGGAAGCTTCCGGAAGAAAGATCCTGAAGGGGTGGATATGGTAGAGTGATCGAGGACCGACAGAGCGGGCATGAAGGGTTTGATTTGAGCCACAGGTCGACGCATGACTTGTGAAATGCATGTTTGCAAGCGGGCAGTAAACGGAGCTCTGCATCAGGCAAAAATGGTTCGCAACAAACTGCACAGTCAAGTGATGACTTTGGCAGCTTAGCCAAAGATGAGGCTAGTGTGAAGAGAGGAAGAGAATCAATCAGCTTAGCTTTTTCATGCTCTGACAAGGCCCGATTGTTGGCGCTACCAGCATTGATATTGGTATGAGCAAAGGAGAAGTGGTATGAGGAGCCGTGAGAGTGGCCAAAGAAGAAGCGAATGAGCCGATGAATGAAGAGGACGCTAATAAGTGCAATTGCTACTATTGCAGCAATTATGAATATGCTCGGTGAGATGGAGGCGGCTTTACTTCCGGTACTGGTGCTAGGATGGTTGTTAACTATGGGACCTGGAGGCGGTATTGTACCGGCTTCCATGCGTATGGAACTCTGAGCTAAGTAGATTGAATTGAGAGAGAAAATAAAAGCCTCTTGTTTCTTTCTTTTTCTTCTTTTTTGTCTCTTTAGTATATACTGGTGTTTCTCTGGATTAAGTTGGGGGAGGGATTGGTGGTCGTTTGGTTGGTTGTCTTGTTTGTTTATCCTTCCATCTCTCTCTCTCGTTGCCTCCTTTTATTTGAGAGAGTGAGAGCGATGGTTTTATATTGATATGCATAATTATATATTTGTAACGTTTTGGAATGGTTAATTGGGGTTATAAGTCGTAAGTACTAAATGAAAGTTTTCATTAGAGTTAAACACGTGGTTTAGCCGGCCTTTCAATTTTTGCTAAATATATATATTATTAATTATATAACATATACATAAATTGATACATATAGTTGGTAGCTAGAAGTGTTATATATATTCTCACAAAAGAATTAATCAAAAACAAACATTTTATTATGAGGAAACAAATATAGTCTGCGTAAGACACAAGCATTCTGATTTGCTGGTTATTGTAGAAGCTGCGTAAGTTAATTGGACTAGTGATGACATGGAGAGAGGATGTGCGCTCTATACCACCATAAATATCGTGGACAACTATACACACGCACGCTACAACACATCGACCATAAATAATTGTAATTGTTATATACATTTAGTTCTCTTAATAATTGACTTTCGTTTCTTGAATTCTTTCTTTTAAATTTGCTTTGATTTAGTATTAGTATTGTTATTTTCGGACAATATGTATGTTTGAGATTTTGAAGGGATGCTAACTCTTTATCTTAATTCTTCATTATTAAACAAATAATATGTAGGTAATAATATATATATGAAACACACACAAATTTATTTTTCTCGGAAAAGAGCGCACACAATATTCCTTACTTATTATCTTATGAAATGCCATTTTTTATCATTTAAACCTGAATTTAACTTCCAATCTTTTATGATCGAAATATTTGTAATTACTTCCATATATACAATATTTGTATAAAAAGTACTTCATCTTAATTTGGAAATTTTTACACATTTTCTTGACTGCCGCATTTTGTAAATTTTAATAAGTTTGTTGTCCAAAGAATTTTGTTGAGATTACGTCCACATCATATAATTCACTCTTTTTATCACAAAGAAAAGATGAATCATTCACAACAAGTTTTTTCAACATATATATTTCGCACTTTCTTTGCATAGAAACTAGTAAAATATATGTGCAATTGGCGAAATTGTATTTGACAAAAAAATTACATTAATTTAAAAAAGCATTTGTCTATATATTGAAAATAATAGAGTTCGGGATGTCAAGTAAACACCTACAGGAAAAACACATGCATGTAAATTTCGTTGTTTGACTGTGATGTGTACAACTGTACTGAGCTCAGTTTGCTATAAAAGATTATTACGTATATCAGGGAAGAACATGCTGAAGTTTCGTACCACACTACCACTTGATCAGTTACATATTTTTCTGACGTGGTTGTTCAACACGCAGATTTTATTTTTGTTTTTTCTTAATGAGCCGCGGAATGTAAACATTCTTTTCTAATAAAAAGAGCTACTAATTTAGTTCATGTTCCCTCCATTGCACATGCTATATTTTAAATTAGAAAAACAGTAATTTATGAGTTGACCCTGTATATAAATTTGAGAACATCTGTGGTGCATACTAATGTACTGAAATTTCGGTGCATACCACTACACCATTTATTTTTAGTAGTACCGGTTAATTATCTATCTTTAGTACCGGTTGTCAAGCGATACTAATAATAGGGGTGCTAAAGATAATTAAAAATCGGTACTAAAAAGCCGGTACTAAAAACACGCTCAAAGTCACGAGAAAAAAAAGATAGAGAACTTTAGCACTGGTATTTTTTTTACTAATAACTGGTATTAAACATACTATCTTTAGTATTTTTTTATTAAAAATTGGTACTAAAGATCAACGTACAATATATATATATATATATATATATATATATATATATAGATTGGCTAAAGTATACTCCAACATACGGATCAAACCCGTATGCTAGAGTCGTTTCTCAAAATCTAAAAATCAAACAGTCGATCCAAACCATTCAAATTATTTTCCATGTAAATCTATCCTTCTAAATCAAATTTTACATTTTTTCAAATTTTTTTGCTATATATTATGCTATTTTCAAATTAAAGGGTCAGAAATACTTCTTTACAACTCATTTACAGTGTTTTTTTAAATAGCATAATATATGGCAAAAAATTTTGAAAAAATATAAATTTTGATTTCCTAAGAGATTACAATATGGAGAACAATTTGAAAGGTTCGGATCGACTGTATGCATTTTAGATTTTGAGAAACGACTCCAGCATAAAGACTATCTGTATACTGGTATATATATATAGAGATTGGCTAAAGTATACTCCAGCATACGGATCAAACCTGTATGCTAGAGTCGTTTCTCAAAATCTAAAATTCAAACAGTCGATCCAAATCGTTCAAGTTGTTCTCCTTGTAAAAATATCCTTCAAGACCAAATTTTACATTTTTTCGAATTTTTTTGTTATATATTATGCTATTTTCAAATTGAATGGTCAGAAATACTCCTTTACAGTGTTTTTTTAAAATAGCATAATATATAGTAAAAAAATTTTAAAAAATATAAATTTTGGTTTCATAGGAGATTTCAATATGGAGAACAATTTGAAAGGTTCGGATCGACTGTATGCATTATAGATTTTGAGAAACGACTCCAACATAAGGACTATCTGTATGCTGGGCTATACTTTAGCCAATCTCTCTCTCTCTCTCTCTCTCTATATATATATATATATATATATATATATATAATCTTTAGTACCGGTTTTTTTTGTTAAAAACCGATATAAAAATTTTTTTTTTAAAAAAAAATTAATTTTGTTGCTAGCCCTTTCTTCTAGCCATACATATAGCTAGTCATAACCATTGCAAGAAAATCACCCCTTTTGTTTTTGTTTTCGATGGTACACGCAAGTTTAAAGAACACACAAATTTTCAGAACCCAATATTGCTATTTGATTCATGTAGCAACATGCCAATACAATATTTTATATGAAAACTACAAAATAGTTATACATATATAATCGTTCATAGCATAAAATTTCTATTTGTGGATATACTTGTGCGATGTATTGGCTCCATAAATCACCACTATACTATTAATGCCTCCTGAAAAAAATGCAGAAACTTGAAGAAAGGTGTGGCTGTGTTAGTGTGTGGGTACCAAATGCAAAAAAAAATTTTAATAGAAAATCTCAACTCAAAACTTTTGTTGAATTTCACAGCACAACTAAACAATAACTAAAATTAATTCGTAGATAAGAGTCTCCTCCAGTAATAAATGAACTAACAGTAGAATCAAATTCAAAAGTTCTAATTGAAAAAAAGAAAAGTTATCAACAACCGAATCACATGTGGGAGAAATCAAACTTGAAGCCAGATAATGAAATCCTCCTCCTTCAACATAGAAATCGTTCAATTTCTCGAGCAAATCGACGGCTGCTGATTCCCGGCCTTGTCCTCCAAAATCTCGACGAACCACTCGTCGGAGTAGATCGGCAACTGCTGATTTTCGACCTTCTCCTCCTTCTTCGATTGAGATAATCGACCTCCTTCTTGGCCTTCTCCTCCTCCTTCGAAGGAGAGGTCGAGGGCGAGGCGTAGGTGGTGGAGAGGTGGCATTAGGGTTTGTGAGAAGGCGGAGCGCTCCGAGTGCGAACGGCGTGGGATCGAGGAAGAGGAGCGGAGCACAAGTAGTGGTGGCGGTCAGGTTGGGTGAAGCCTATGACTGTCGTAGCTGGAGAGAGAGCAAAGTGTAAGAGGAAGAGAGATTATAAGAGAGAGAGAGAGAGAGCGGAGGGTTAGATTTTTAATAAGAGAGCATATCGTAAAAAAACAAAACTCTTTAGTACCGGTTTTTCTTAAAAATCGGTATTAAAGATATTATCTTTAGTTCCGATTTTTTAGAAAAACCGGTACTAAAAATAAACTTTTTTATTTTTTCCTCTAACCTTTTAGTATCGATTTTTTAAACAAACCGATACTAAAGATAAAACCTGACAATTACGAAATTACCACCAACTATTTTTTATACCGGTTTTGTTAAAAACATGTGTTAATGGGGCGGTACTAAACTCTTTTTTGGTGTAGTGTACTGATCCAATTTTTTTAATTTACTTCAAAATGATCAATCCAAACCGTCAAATATAATCTCCTTGCCGACCAAATTATATATATATATTTTTAATTTTTTTACTATTTTTAAAATTTTAAAAAATCGCTAATCTAATTTTTTCAGTTCGAAAAAATAATTTTTAAAAAATTTAAAAAAATGTAAAATTTTGTCGACAAAGACATTTTTCAATAGAGATAGATCATATTGAACGGTGGCCATTTTGAAACAGATATAAAAGTTTGGATCACCGAGACTCCGGTGCATTAGTGTACATCATAGATATTCTCATATATTGTTCACCCCAACGGACGATTATCGTAACCACCAACACAAATCAGATTGAAAGATTATAAGAAACTAAGTAAGAACGTCATTAACTTTATATATTATAGAAAAGGGAAATTGAGGAAATCAGCTATTTCTTAATTTTGAAGTCGAAATGGCATGGCCCAAAGTAACGCTAGCTAGCTTCCTCTGAACCAATAATTTATGTATCTGCTGCAAAACATACGCGCCAAGAGTGGGAGTATTTGCAATATCACTCATGCATCTAATGTAGTTCAGTAATATAAGACATTACGACCATGATTGTTTATAACTTTAAATTACTTTAGAATTGTTTAAAATATTAATATATATCTAAGTCGCTGTGGATGTATTCCTGCAGCGTTAAAGAAAAGATTAACAAAGGTAAATCGATTATTGTACATTAAATGCTGCAGCAGTAATTGCATTATCATTTATCAATATATTATATGCGTATATTGATCGTGATTTATTGATTTTAATCAATACCAAGCTTCCAGCCTCATTTTGAGTCGTAAAATTAATCGATGATATGCCCAGAATAATATTAGATGAAGTAAAATATCACGGTTGGGATAGACTTCCTTAAGGACGCGTCTATTGTTTTAATTAGCATACCAACAACTATAATGCAGTTAAATTCATGGAATTTTTAGCATTAATTAATTATTTTAATCAATTAATCCACATTTCAACCCTTAAGAACGTCAAAATACCGTCATCTTTATTTTTCCTACAATATAATATACATTCGACTCAGAACTTCATAAAATAGGTTTATTCTAAGTTGAATCCTTTAACTTGAATCTCGAATTTGAATTATTGTTGATTTGATATTTGATGTCAAAAACTCTGTTTCGGCGTCGTACAAGAGATTTAAATTAGTCTAGTTCATATTTATAACACAGAGAAACAAGGTGGCAAAATTCGACTTTTAAAATAGGAAAAGATGGTCAAATAAAAATTGATGCTGGAACAGATCCCGTTGCAACAAAAGATCTAAAATCAAAACAGAAGGGCACCATGTACCTGCGAATGAAATCCTCTTGCTGCCTTAAAAAACGACGGCAGAGTACTATCCTTGAAATGTTTATCGATATTTAAAATTAAAAAATTTAAACTCTCAATTCAAATCGTTGATTTTGTTCAATTTAAGGAGCGATTTGTTTTCATATAAGTTTTATTAATTTTTAAAGTTGATTTGATACTAAATCAAGTGGCCAACAAATGAACGAATCTGATTAACAATCACTGATTAATTCTAATACGTTCGTAGTTTGATTACTTAATCAAGAATAAAATCCTTCAAATTTTATGAAAGTTATATGAAAGCGTATCGCACTTAAAATTGAAAAAAATCAACCGTTTGAATTCATCATTTGAATTTTAAAATTTTTGAAAACGACACTCTGTTGTCGTTTTTACGGCAGCAGAGGATGCTGGTAGTAGGACAGCACAGCACAGTTGCACTCCTCAACCTCTTCTTCATTGACTTGGTTAAATTGGTCAAGAGGGTGCCAAAAGAAGCCAAAAGAAGCAAAAGAAGCAAAAGAAGCAAAAGAAGAGAGAAGTCTTTTCTGACTTTTAATTAGATTAATGATGTCATTATTCAATTTCCCTATTACTAGTCTATTACCTCTCCAAATCTCTATTTATTTGATTTGAATAACAAACCATTTTTCTATTACAACTTGTACTTTGAAATTACGCAAGCGCAGTACCTAAAATTATTGTTATTTATACTTAACCATCTCACCGCGTTGGCGTCATGTCAGCAGAATGTAACTGCCATGTCAGCACTGCAGTGCTCTCAAGTGGCACCGCCAATTGATTAAGAAATCAATTGAATAGAATATAATAATTCAGTATTTAGTTTTGTTTAAATGAAGGTTTGTTTATCAATTTCTTTTTCTAAGGTGTGATCTATGAAAAGAATCGCATGTTTTTGTTGAAAAGATAATTCGTCATGTTAATATGTTTATCAGACTAGACAATTAAGCTCAAGGCATGTTAGTATGTCATATTACAGCGCTCGCCGCGGCGAAGGCATCGTTGCCTACGTTGCTCTTGCTCAAGTCATAAAAAAGTCAAAAATGACAAAAAAATTATATACTGCATTCTTGCCAGATTAAAACAATTCAATTTGCTGGAAAAAATGTGCTCTTCACTCGAATCACATGAAGACAACCTGTTGATGGCTTGGTACAAAGTAAAACTTTGTTAAAGGATTGATAATGGCGCCAGGATAACGACGAGTAACTAATTAGTAGGCCTTAGTAAGAACCCTGTACCTGGTCTTGCTCATTATTTCCAGGAAAATTAACGATTCAATATCCTTATTTGGAATAGTCCTAGATAGTAGATACGCATATCTAGTTTTCAAATAAAAAAAAATTTCGGTATTTTCTCTCACAATATTTGAAACTGTCGTTTCGGTCACTGCTCCAATTTTTTCTATATTCCATGCGGTATTGAAAACACTGAATCTGACACCAGCAGTTAGCAGATCATCAAACAGAGGGAATCCGTTACGGTCTCCTTGTCGAAAGTCCGCCCGCTCTCTTCCTCGCTCGCTTCCTCTCGCGCTCTCTCGAAGTCATTATAGTTATATAGTTTACTTGTGAGTAGGGATGATAACGGATTGGATAGTTGTCAAACCATATCCGTATCTATATTTTTTTCGGATATGTATATAAATACAGATAAATTCGGATTCGGATACGTTGTAGATGTTAAGAAATACAGATATCAGATATTGTCGGATACGGATACGAATATAAATATATATTTGGTATGTTGAATGCAGATTCTTTTATATGCTAATAATATTTAACAAGTTGATTATACGCACATAATTATACCCACATAATTTTGACAAAGAATCCGTATTCAAAGCTAACGTGATTCTTCTAATTTTAACACATATGATTTTTTTAATCAATTTTAAGAACGAATAAATAGTTAAAACTCCAGGTGCCAATACAAAGAAGATAGTACACAAAAAAAAATTAACAATGAATCAATATTTAACGCTCATATCATTATTCTAATTTTAGTGCATATAATTTTGACCAATACTAGCTATAGTATCGCGCTTCGCGCGATCAATAGTGAATCAAAATTAATCTTTTGAATCATTCTAGTTCTTTTTTAGCAAGATAGATAATAGGGGCTGAAACAACACAGCCAATTAAAACGAAAAATCCAATCATAATTATTAGTGTTAATTTCAAGTATTGTGAGAGAAGTTGAGCATATCATTTGTACTAAAAGTCTGAAACACATTTATACGATTCAATTAAGCCAATAGTACTATTAGTAACATAAGCAATAAAGACATGGAAGACCGTCTGACACACCATGAGGTAATTAGAAGAGTGCAGACTTGAACAACAAACATAAGGTCGGGAATCCAGTGTATTGAGGCAAGTGTCATGGTCTTCGTTCATGCCGAGAAGCATCGAGTTGAGAAGCAAGTGGCGTGATTTCTACATATCTGAAGTCAAGAAGCAAGTGTATTGGCCACGGCTCTGACTTGTTTCATCTCATGTCTTTTGTATGTCTGTACAAAAATATACATTAGATGATAAACAGAATGACAAAGAGAGAGCAATCATCAGCAAGAAAATTGACTTACTCCATCTAGTCTTCTTCATTAGAAGCATCTTTTTTTTATTGGAAGAAACTAATAGCGAAAAAAAAACTCAAATTGCATTGGAAATCGTAAAATGTAAAAAATCCAAATTAAATTGAATCTTGCATGATATATTTGATTCAACCATTCATGCAAAGAAAAGAAATAATGAGGATTGATATGTCAGTCAGGGACTAACGTTGGTCCATTGCCTAAACAACAATTAAAACTAAAAGAGGAATCTACCCATCCATATAGTTGGGACTGACAGCAGAGGTGATTCCTATTATCCAGACGTGAAGAGCAAGGAAAATAGTCGAAGACAATCTATAGGGGGGAAGGCAGAGAAAAAGCTAACCATGGTAAGATGACAATGACCTAAAAATTTCATACAGCAGAAAACACACAACAGCATAGAAAAGCCAATATTTGCACTCATTACTTAGCAGAAATGTTGACGACTCATCGCACACTGAGAGGATAGAGGGTAACAACTATATAATAGATATACATAGTAACCAAGCACACGCAAACTGATAAGCAAGAAGCAAGAATAAAAAAAATAGAACAAAACTCACCAAGAGAGTACAATGTAGAGGAAGCAATAGTAGAGAAGAAATGCAACTCTCAGGAATCAACCGAGGACCTCCAGATCTTTAAGGCAACAAACCTGTAAGGAAGGTCAGTAGATGAGCCTTTTAAGGTCTAGCAATAATAGATGATTTTCAGTAATATTTACTTACTAAAATCATATTTGTTTAAAAGCGACAATCTTGCGAAGCAAACAAATTAGTACGATTTTTAGTAATATTATTCTATTTTTTCAGCTAAGCAAACAAATAAAAAAATTAGGCTTTTAACGTCGCATGTTTCTTGATATCCTTGTTTGTATCCTCAAGGTAGGAGTTTGTCGAAGGAATAGAAAACTCAAAATCAGATATCTTATTCGACCATTCCAAGCAATACTTTTCTAGTTTCCTTTATTTGTTTTAACGCTGAAAGGTATATAAGGGGGGAAAAATAAATAATCCAACAAAAAATCAATTATAAATTTACCTTCCACTCTCAGCTATGCCAATTAGCCAATTCCTAACAATTTGCTAAATATATCATTCTCTTCAGGCCTGTTCCTGTAAAATCGTTAATTCAGCAAGTTCTTGTATAATACCGGTAAAAATAAAAATATTAGAAAAATTGAAGATTCTCCATTAGCATGAAAGATTCAATTTGAAAAAGGAATGCAAGGCTGACAACAACCCTTTTCGCCCAGCTTCCCTCAACATTGAAAACTGATTTTTGTTCCTTTTGATGGTAGCAAGGTATATGAATGATTCAAATTTACTAAGATGGAAGGTTGCATGATGTAAAAAAAGAAGGCATGCCAAAAAATATTATACAATTGCCTACCAGAAGTAGTTGTCTAATTTAGATCTACTGATGGTAGCAAGTTAAAAGATTGATTCAATTGCCTAAACAAAAGTACATGTTAAAAAAAAAATCGGCACATACCACCTTGTTGCACAATGGGAAGTTGAGCCTCAAGCCTACTAACAACATTTATAGAATGTAATACAGGAAAAAAAATAATAATAATGATATTACTATAGTGTCTATTTTCTAATTTCAAAAACAAAAAACACCGATACAGCCAATACATGCCACTGGACTCACCTCCATGGCTATTAGAATACAGAAGCGCGGTTCATGTGCACATCAAAAGCATGGGACATAGTAGTCTTGAAAACTGAGTGCTTGATACTGCAAGCCTACAGTCACAATTCGCTGAACCTAATCAGAAAGAAAGAAAAAAGGTTTGGTGTTTTGATTATGCATAATTCCCAACAATAATATTGGTAGACTCAATACATGGTTCCATTGCACAAACTTTCTGGTATTGCAAAACATTCTGGCGCAGACCCAATACATGGTTCGATACTATGTACACTAAAATTTAATCGATAATTTATTAGGTTATTGCACAGATTTTTGGGTATTGCTAGACCTTTAAAAATTGAGACTATTTAATGATTCAATGGTTCCATTGGTTGTTTTATGAAAACCACGAAGACCTCATCTTTGCATGACAGGCTCATCTAGATCCAGGTCAGAAGCTGCAGAAAACCTCCAAAAGGGTGTGCTTCATCCTATTTAGGTCTATTTCAAACTGGTTGAGAAATCATATTACTTTTGTGTGAGATCAATATCAAAAGTTCCAATTCACCTTTTCTTTAATTTCAAATTTATTGAAATTCCTATGCAACGCACCAATTTTGCCATGATCTCCAGTTACCTGTAAAGTAAAAAACAACACAATCCATTAGTATAGAAACAAAATGGAAAACCAAAACGGAAAAAAAACACGAAATTAACTTTGATTTGTCAAGGAGTCAGGTCTAAGGGGAGCCGTTAATAGCTAGAAATCGCTAAGTCAAGTGTATAGTACTATAAGTAAGAACCAATTTGTTTTCCACCCAATAACACGGAGCAAGAGAGATAGACGAAAACAACAGAAAAATAAAGAAAAGAAAGAATCTCCGACAGCAGAAAGGTAATATGAAACTAAGAAATTGCATACCTTGTCAAATATAACCTGGAACGAAAGAGGCAAGTTGCGCAGAAGAAAAGAAAACACACCAGCAGCAGCGACAACAAATCTGCAAAACCAAAATACTTGTTTCATAAGCGAGGAAGAGCGGCGAGTCTGTCGCCGTCGCACGTTCCCTTCCTTGATCAGTCGCCTAGGTTTGTCCTCCTTTTTTATTTTTTTTGCCTTTTCTGTTCGTTTTGTCGAGGAAAGGAGGGGGATAGAGAAAGGATTAGGAGAGGCGATCCAAGCAAAATAATCAAAAGGATTGGACGGACAGATCGAAGGAATCGCTGAACGGTTCGATCTACTGAAATCAACGACTTAGATAAATTACTGGATAAATCTGAAAGGGCACTGTAGAAAAGACTCCCAGAATTGGAGTATTTTTTGATGATTGATGATTCAATATATGCGCATAAAATTAATTTTAATCAGCTGATTATCAAATAAAAAAATTTCAAGGGGCTACGACAAAATACAAATGAAATAACAGTTCCTCTCTCATCCTTTAATCGCCATTTTCCTACTCACTAAGGCGCGGCATTAATTTTTGTTGCCACATAAGATCGGAGAAGCTAGCCAGAAAATTGGGGCGTGGCAGTAAAAATTTGTTTACAGTGCATTTTCTACATATGTTCGTGTTGCCGGTCAAAATAGCTGTGTTAGACTTGTCACACAAAAATAAGGGTTTCTGGTTCATTCAGTTTGGCTCCAAAAGTGTCGATGTCACATACTTTCGCATGCCAGATTCTGGACCGAATTGATTACATTTTTCGGACCGAAATGTAACTCAGGTCCGCACGAATTGTGCTATGGATCATCAGTTTTGACTTGGTTTTTGGACTGGAGTTTGGTATGAAACTCCACTTTCACTTCTTTCTTAAGTCGGTTAATCCTAAACTTTCATATTGGAGTTTTTTTTTTTTAAGATAAATTGGGGGTCAAGTCTAGGGACGGCAATTCAGCCCAGTGGCCCGGAGGCCTGCTTGAACCCACCCGGCTCAGAGCTACGCCTGCCTGGCCCGAAGATGAAACAGGCCAGGTCAGGCCAGGCCTAGACACCAAATCAGGCAGGCGTGGGCTTCCAGTGAAGCCTGTGGGCTTACCATATGACCTATAGATTTTGGGTTGACAATTTTCGGCCTGTGAAAGAATTTAGGATAGAGTGCTTGAAATCCCTAACTTTGTGATATTATAATAAATGACGAGCCATGCTTACAATCTGTTTTCAATCTGTAATAATTATCGACTTATTGTGTAAATTATTTATTATTTATACCGATTGGATCTGTCTGTAAAAATTGTGTTAAATTGGTCAGGCAGGCCTGGGCTTGGGGTAGAAGCCCGTCAGGCAGGCAGGCCTTGATATTTAAGCCCAATTGATTGGGCCCAGGCAGGCAGGTCTCAAGTTTGGATCTATCAGGTCAGGCCTGGGCTTGGTGTTTTTCTGGCGGGCTAGACCCATTGCCATCCCTAGTCAAGCCTCCCAACTTATTTTTAAATTAAATGTCTATAAAGACCCCCCAGCCGGGTTTCGAACCTGCGACCTCTCATTTGAGATGCATTTCGTATTGGAGTTAACTATAAGTTCTATTTGTTGTTTTTTTATAGGTATCTAAAATCATTTCGGATCATTAGAAACTCCATCTTTCAGCTGCAAAGTTAATCTACTATTTCGAGCCTACGATTTTTACTTCATGTACTTATCTAACTTGAGTATTTAATCTAGTTTATTCTCCTAATTAGACGTTGCAGTTCGTCTAATGGTAAACATCAATTAAACAACACTTCAAACAAGCATGACAATAATCTAAAAAAAAGCACATATCATAACAAAATAGACAAGTCATCACATCAAACTAAACATAAACTACTAGCTAATCCTAAGACATAACAATCTGGTCTAACATGCTAATAAAACAAACAACACACAAGTAAATGATATACAAACTCTATCTGATAAAATATTAAGAGAAAAAGAAGGAATAAACCACATATCGCCTATAATTCGAGATATCG
Source organism: Rhynchospora pubera (assembly GCA_028095005.1). Lineage (NCBI taxonomy): Eukaryota > Viridiplantae > Streptophyta > Magnoliopsida > Poales > Cyperaceae > Rhynchospora > Rhynchospora pubera. The sequence continues at coordinate 165,987,472 of CM051461.1, read as the reverse complement.
TACGTCTAAAGTCATGGTTGGATTGAATCTATCGTCGTCGTGTGTAGAATCGCTCCAAAGTCGTGGTTGAAACTTGTCTACTGCCGTCGTTGTGCATATAATAATTGCTCCAAAGTCGTTGTCAAGGTCGTGTTATGTGGATAATGGTGGAATCCTGTGCCTTTCGATGTAGAGAATGATGGTGAAAATGTGGAATTTCATCTATAGAGACTTCCTCTTCCAACTAGGGCAAAAAGGGACGCATATAACATGTCTCGTGTGTGGCTTGGGAGGCAGGTTAGGGCCTGGGTTCATGAGTATTACCATAGAATAAAGTTTTTATCTTCAAAACTTGTCAAAATCAGTGTTTACTCAATATTTCAGACCGAAATGGATCATTTTGGGTCGAAATGGATGTATAGGTATGTAATTCAGGCATGGAAGGTTACGTTTTCGGTCCGAAATGGCATATCCAGCATTGAGCATCAATAATATTTTAACCATAATTTCTTCATCTAAACTTTGATTGAGGTAATTTAAAGACCACTGGAAAGTTTAGGATTAACTCTATAATGGTATGGATTCTATTCAATAATTTTCTTCCTTAAAATTCTCCATTTTATAGATTTATTTTGTTAAATTCATAAAATTCTTATAAAACAAGTCAAATGCTTTGACAATACTCAATCTTGCCAGATATAACACAGAAATACAATGAATATCATTAGTTTGGATAGTATTTGGTTTTAATTACGGTCAAAATGCATACATAAATAGTTGATATCAATCTTTTTCTTTTAACATCTTCAAAATAAAATAAAATTTTGTTCACGCGAACAAAAAAAAAATTGAAAATTTTCTTACTAAAAAAAAAACAAACAAGTTTTGGCAACCATTTGGTCACTCTTTCACTTTTTTTTGTTACCGCAAAAAAACTGAGTTATTGTGTAGTCGAAAGATAAAAAATATCGCAAAAAAGATAGTTCTCGGAAAAAAAAAAAAAAAACCAATTGGTTGGCATGCGGCATGCCGCGAAAAAAAAGAAAAAAAATCGAAAACATAATGAAAGAAAAGAGCCTGTGAAACATCAGCCCGGAGCACATAGTCAGCCTGTATATACGGGCCGACTTACGGATCAGACCCACTTAAGTAAACAAAAAAGCAATTGGGAAAAAATACAGAAAAAAAAAGAATCAAAGAAACGGAAAAAAAAATTAAGAAAAAAAAAAACAAAAAAGGAGTGCGCAGTGAAACGGAAAGTGCGACCGAGAAGAGGCGAACGAACGAGCGGCCTGAAGCGCCCCCGGCCGCGCGCCTATTTCAATCCCCCGTTCTGACACCTCACTTCCCTCCTGGCACCTGTCCTCGCTACGCGCCACGTGGCGTGCATTCCCCTTCCTCACTGATGACTTCCCCCTTAAACTACCTCTATCCTCGCGCTATTTAATACCCCTTTCCCTCCTCTCCGGCTCTCTCACACCGCAATCTAACCCCAAAGACAAGGTTGTAAAACCCTAATTCCCTTCTTCTTTTATCTCTGAAGCCTCTCCTGCTTGATGGTTTGTAGAATTCTGAGTTGATTGGTGCTGGTTGGGTTCCTCATGTGATAAGGAGCAGCTGGATCAATGCTGATTCTGATTGTATTCTGGTGATTCTGGTATGTTTTTGGAATTTTTTATTTTAGGTTAGGGATTTTGGTGTAGATGGGGAGTGATACCGAAAAAACCCCGGTAAAATCAGAGGGTAAATCAGATGAGGATGAAAAAAAGCCGATTGGGTCCCTGTTTAAGGTCAGGAAATCTCGGGTTTCGAATAGAAAGAAGACACCAATTTCTGAAAATAGAGTTGAGGAAAATCCTAGTGAGGATATGGTGTCTTCTGGTGAAATCAATGATACCCTTGCTTCCATAAAGAAAAAGTTGAAGAGGCCGAAGAGTGCGAAAGTGGCTCATGTGGCTGATCCAGTGGTTAAAGAGGAGCTACCGCAGGAATTGGAGAGTGCTGACGTTGTTTCTAGATCAGCCACTTTGAAATCTGGTAATAAAAGGCTGAGAATTGATGTAAAATTGGAGGATGAGGAAAAGAGAGATGTTTCTGATCGAGATAGATTGGCTGGACCGAATGAGGAAGGGCACCAGAACTTTCTTTCAGTTATTTTCAAGAAATCCAGAGTTGCAAAATGTCAGGGGTCTGATAAACTGGCTGGCGCTATTTCTAATGGAATTGTGGTAGAATCTGCTGAAGAACCTCATGAAATTTCAGTTCCTGCTTCTGAGCAGGGAACTGAGACACCTTGTGTGAAGGATAAACAAGACGCATTCACTGAGAATGACAAAGAGGTGCAAAGATTAGGGGTTGTTGGCTTGAGCTATTGTTCAGCTGGGCTTGCAGAACCCACTGTTGAGAAGGGTGTTGAAGAGGAATCTAAGGAAGGCATTTCTGGAGCAAATCTTGTTTCTGAAACAGAACAAAAAGAAAAGAATGAAGAGTCTCCTGTAAAATGCCATGTGGAAGAGATTCAGGTTTTATTTAGGGAAGAAATTTCCCAAACAAATGTTGTTTCAGAAGTGCATGAAAATGAAAAGATTAAGGTTTCTTCAGTTAAAGAGTGTTCAGAAGATATACCAGTGTTACCCGGGGGAAAAGGTGCTAACATACATCCTGTATCAGAGAAAAATATTGACTCCACTTGCAGCCCCTGTAACGGGCCATTGGATAGAGGAAATCTTGTAATTAATAATGACCTAAGCCTCCCTTCTGATAGAGAGTTTGAAAAGGCAATCAAATTAGAAGAAAATACTGTGGATATTTTTACTGAGAGGCAAATACCAGGGACCCCAGATTCTACCCGGGCTGAGGCAGATGATATGTCGCCTAATCATGATGAGGCCACAAAAAATGAACCTGATGCATTTCATGAAAAGGAAGAAAATGAGCCCAATTTTGGAAACCATGAGAATCAGTCAGTGTTACGTACAAGAAATGCGAAGAAAAGAAGGCATGATGACATGGCATATGAGGGAGATGCTGACTGGGAAGTTGTGGTGAATGAACAAGGGTTGTTTAACAACTTACCCGCAGATCAGCCTGACCAGTCTTTTAAGTCGAGAGACCAGTATTTGCTAATAAAGGAGGAAGAGGCTATTAATGGCTATGTGGCTGCTGTTGCAGCTGGTCTGAAGGCATGTGCTGCTAAGCCTATTGAGAAGATCAAATTCAAAGAATTGTTGAAGCGCAAAGGGGGCCTTCAGGAATATCTTGAATGCAGGTTTGTTACCACTTTCTCTACTATTTGTGTCTTGCATTATGAATTGTTAAAGGATTCATTTATGAATTTTGTAGTCTTCTATAGGAAATATAATAAATAACCTGACATCTCAAACTTTGATGGTCAGATTTTCAATCAGTTCCTTTAATAGACAAAAAAATGCTTTGTTGTGTACTGGTTTCTTTTCTATGTCAATGTGCATATGTAGATGTGTATATAAACAAATCAGTTGAGGCACATTCACACAGTTACCGAGACATGTAGTATTTAGTTCAATAATTGTGTCCACATCTATACTGCTCTTGCATTATTTTATGTGGCTGTATCCTTACATTTAAAACAGACCTAGATCCATTGACATATTCATATTTGCTGGAAATACCAAGAGAATTAATAAATGCAAGGGAAATGCAATTGAATACCTTACTTTAAGTACCACGCTTTTATATGTCATTATGTGTGTTTTTATTTTATTTTTTTGTTTACTTTGGATTGATTCAAATAAATGGAATAGTGCATGATCGGTTGTCAAATGTTGCTTTAATCGACAATTACTTTAAATACTACACTTTTTTATGGCAGTGGTGTGTAGAGGTTGGTTATCATTAAAAAGTAAAAACAGAATTTAACATAGTCATCATCATGATGTCCTTTGTTGAGATATGTCCTTGTGGTAGGGTCACTTTTCGCAAGATTTGTCATTGGAGTTCACCAAGCTGCATGTAATGATTTACTAAACTGTCTGTAAGCTAATTTGAAGTAGATAAGTTTAATTTACCATTCAATAACTGGCAATCATAACTGGTACTGTGTATCCTTTTTTTGATAAGATGAATTTGATGCAGTTTTCGTCAGTGATGAGCTTTGTTGAGATATGTGCTTGTGGTGGAATTATTTATCTTTCGCAAAATTTGTCATCGGTATTGATAAAGCAATCTCTAATATTTTCCTTCACCAAATGTAAACTAATTGATAGAAAGACCTCTGTTTTGTGCGCGTGTGCGTGGGCATGTGTGTGTGTTTTGCTATATCCCTTATATCCTTCATCAGCTATACTTGAATCTTTTTCCTTCTCTCTGGTACCTACACCAGTTATCTTTATGGTCTTAAACTTGTCTGTTTTTTTTTGTTCTAATTTCAGAAATATGATATTAAGCCACTGGAGGAAAGATGTCAAACATATATTGCCGCTTTCCAGCTTCGGTGTATCTGACACTCCTTTGGAAGATGAATCACCTCGTGAATCACTGATACGTGAAATTTATCTCTTTCTCAATCAAAATGTAAGCATCTTATACTTTCTTTTGTTAAATTATATTAATAACGTGGCAGAAGCTATACGGATTCCCTCTCTTCCTCTCTAGCTCTACATGGTTAAGGCCCTGAGATGCAGGAGCTTTTCTTTATTATACTAAGGACAATAAATTTGATATTAATTTTAAATATTCCCCCAAGTACCTAAAGATAATGGTATTTTGTAGTAATCCTTTTTTTTTCTTGTCCTTCAGGGTTATATAAATGCTGGCATTGCATCTGAAAAAGAGGCATGTAACCCCGAGGTCAAACCAGCTGGGACTCATATTGAAGATATAAAGAGACACAAGCTGGAGGAAATGAACGAAATTGCATTGGCAAGCTCAAAAAACAATCTTGCCCCTTACAGTGGCAAAGCCAACCTTTGTGAGGACCCAACTCTAGATATATATGAAGCCTCCACCATCAAGGACTCTGTTAAAGGGGAGCCTTTTGGTCCTAAGCTACCCCTCTATGACACTGTAAACCAGAAGAAAATTATCATAATAGGAGCTGGTCCATCTGGCCTGGCTGCTGCACGCCATCTGCACTGTCAGGGATTCCATGTCACTGTTCTTGAGGCACGTGACAGGATAGGTGGACGAGTCCACACAGATCGCATGTCGCTCTCAGTCCCAGTTGATCTTGGTGCCAGCATCATTACCGGAGTGGAGGCTGACCTGGCAACCGAGAGGCAACCTGATCCGTCAGCTCTCATCTGCTCTCAACTCGGTCTTGAGCTAACAGTACTAAACAGCGACTGCCCGTTGTATGATTCACTGACAGGTGACAAGGTTCCTCCTGCTATGGATGAGGCTCTGGAAGCAGAGTACAACACCCTTCTTGATGAAATGGCGCTTCTTGTGGCTCACCATGGTGAGAAGTCAACTCAGCTATCTCTGGAGCATGGGCTGGAATATGGTCTAAGAAAGCATCGAGAGTCTGGTTTTACACCATCTGTTATAGAGTGTGATGGGTTGGATGAAATAGGCAAGAACATTGATGGAACAGATGTACTTACACCAATGGAGCGGCGAGTTATGAATTGGCATTTTGCACACTTGGAATATGGCTGCGCGACGATGCTCAAGGAGGTCTCACTCCCCCACTGGAATCAGGATGATGCTTATGGAGGGTTTGGTGGGGCTCACTGCATGATTAAAGGTGGTTTTAGCTCTGTTGTCGAGAACATGGCTAATGGGTTAGATGTTCGCTTGAGCCATGTGGTAACTGAAGTGCATTATGAAGATGTTTCAAGTGGGAAGAAGGCAAAGGTTTGCACATCAAATGGTAGTGAATTTGATGGAGATGCTGTTCTTGTGACGATACCCCTTGGTTGCCTAAAAGCAGCATCCATCAAATTCTCTCCTGATTTGCCAGACTGGAAAAAGATGTCCATAAAACGGCTGGGATTTGGTGTTCTGAACAAGGTTGTTTTGGAGTTCCCCAGTGTTTTTTGGGATGAGACTGTTGACTATTTTGGGGCTACAGCTGAGGAGACAGATCTGAGGGGCAGGTGCTTCATGTTTTGGAATGTCAAAAAGACTTGTGATGCCCCTGTTCTGATAGCACTTGTGGCCGGTAAGGCAGCTGTAGACGGGCAGACTATTAGCCCCGCAGACCATGTGGCGCATGCTATGATGGTGCTCCGAAGGATATTCAGCAAGTTGACAGTGCCAGACCCAGTTGGCTCTGTGGTCACTAATTGGGGTTCCGAACCATTTACCCGAGGATCCTACTCATATGTTGCTGTAGGTGCATCAGGCGAAGATTATGATATCTTGGGAAAACCAGTTGCAAATTGTTTGTTCTTTGCCGGTGAGGCCACCTGCAAGGAGCATCCTGACACTGTTGGAGGCGCAATGCTTAGTGGAATACGTGAAGCTGTGCGTATAATAGATTTGCTCTGTGTTGGTAGGGACTTTGTGGCTGAGGTTGAAGCCATGGAGAGCGCAAGCAAGACTGCTAACAGACGATCTGATCGTGCAAGAAATGAGGTTAGGGACATGTCAAGGAGGCTGGAGGCATGCGATTTATCTAGGGCCATGTATCCTTCAGTCAACAAGGAGGCATTGCTAAAGGAGATGTTTTTTAATGCTAAGAGTACCTCTGGACGGTTGCATCTGGCAAAGGAATTGCTTCGGCTTCCTGTAGATGCCCTCAAGTCTTTTGCTGGCTCCAAGGAAGGACTGGGCACTCTTAACTCCTGGATTCTTGTATGTTTGAATTTTGGTGTTGTGTCAAAATGAATTTTGTACTTCAGTTAGGCTGATGATGCATATTTTAATTTTCTTGTGAAGGATTCACTGGGGAAGAACTCAACCCAATTGTTGCGACATTGTGTGCGGTTGCTTGTGCTTGTGTCAACTGACTTGGTAGCTGTACGTATATCAGGTTAGTTCTGTGGCTCTTAACTGATTTGGTTTATATATTGATTCCTTAATTAAACCAAATTATGGTTCTTTCAGGTGTTGGAAGGACGGTAAAAGAGAAAGTATGTCTGCACACCAGCCGAGACATCCGTGCAATAGCAAGTCAGCTTGTTAGAGTATGGATAGAGATATTCCGGAAAGAAAAGGCTAAGAATGGCGGGCTGAGGTTGTTGCAAGTCAGGGATCCACAAATTAAAGGAACCATGCAGATTTCAAAATCAAACAAAAAACCTGAAGGTAGAGCAATGAGAACAGAAGCAATGTTAGATGCCAAATCTGAAGCAAGCTCTCTACATTCACAAAGAACAGTGCATGCTGTAGAGTCAGAGGGAGAAGCAATCCCAATTATGTCTGAAGAAGAGGCTGCAGCCTTTGCTGCTGCTGAAGCTGCCCGCGCCGCAGCCATTGCAGCTGCTCAGGTATTGATAGCATCACATTGTTATAGCATTTTTCCCAGTTAACTGTTGAATATTGAAATTTTTCTGGTTTTCTTGTTTTTGTATGTCAGACCTGACCTTTCATTAATATTCTCCTGCAATGTTACGTCTTATTCTAGCCAAAAATATTAGGATGAATGTTCACAATTTAAATGGAACTTTTGGGGATTCATTTGTCCAAAGCTATTACACAGTACAGGATTAGTTAATTCTGGTTTTTTTTTTCAATTTCCTTTTGAATCAATGCACTTTCCCCTTAAATTTAGTAGAAAGTTTGGTTTTTGTTCTGATTGATTCTGAATATTTATTTTTTTTTTGTAAGAGGACACAAAGATTTATGTACAGAAAAACACAATTAATCAGACAGGTTTGTGTCCATTTGTGTACACTTTTATTAATAAATAAAATAGATAAATAGTATCATTCCTTTTTTTATAGCATTTCTCTCCATTCTTGATTTTAGGCATATGCATCTGCTGAGGCAGAGAAAGCAGCCCTCGAGCTTCCTAAAATACCTTCCTTCCATAAGTTTGCAAATAGGTTGCACACTGAAGAATCTGATCAAAGGCGCCGCCTCTTAAGTGGAGATCCTGAAATCAGCTTTAGGGTTCCTGCTTGTCAGAATCAGATTCCTTTCTCGAATCATGATATTCCAAGAATGTCTACAAACAGCTATCCATGTCCCACAATCAGGGAAGATGTAGTAGAGTGTAGCGGTGTGCCTGAAAATAGACTGATCTTTAGAACTGCATGGGTTGATGTAGACCTGGTAAGAGTTGATGGTGTGAAGGATGCGTCGGCAATTGAAAGGTGGCTGGATCAGTCTTTCGAAGCTTATCCCGAGTTTTACAGTCGATTGTGTATTCCTGAACGAGAGGAGCCAGTGGAAGCTGTAGCCTTGCAGAATGCAAGGCTAGGTGGGAGCTTGCCCTCACAGGCGGAAGATAGCAAGAAGAATTCAGAGGGTCGGGCTCATGGAGTGGAGCGGGTCAAGCAGGGGATATTGGATTATGTGGCAACATTGCTGAAGCCGCTTTACAAGACCAACAAGCTAGATCGGGAGGGTTATAAGGCGATCATGAAGAAGACTGTCACTAAGGTAGAACCTTTTTTTTTTCCTGTTGTTTTTGTTTGGTATTCACCTTTTGGAGCTAGATCGGGAGAGTTATGATGTCAGGTTTCATTAAAATCTGATCTAGTCAGACCAGAAGATCAGAAGTTTTTTGTTCTGGTGGCATGATGGATTGACCCTATCCAAAGTAGTATCTTCTGATTTTGCATGTATTCTGAGTTCGTAAACAAATTTGGGCCAATTTTATTTCTAAAAATTAATTAGGATTTGGCCATGGCTGGGAACTTCCCCATCTGCCATCAGGTTAAGCATCCCAATAAATAACTCAGCAACCACACCCTATTATCTATTAAAGCTCTTAGTTTATTCTTAATTGTATCTCCCTCATCTCATCTTTGCCAGGTTCTGGATCAGTTGTCAGAGGCAGAAAAAGGGATGTCAGCTTTTGAATTTCTTGATTTCAAACGGAAGAACAAGGTATGACCCATGGTTTCAGATTTATCTAAACTAGTGGTAAAACTTTCTTTTCATTCTTTTTGTTGCCAATTCTTAGTTTTTGATAAAGAAAATCTCATTCTACTTCTCAGATCACATGATAACTAACATGTATCCATAATCAATTGCAGATTCGTACTTTAGTTGACAAATTGATCGAGAGGCAAATGCAAGCTAGAGGAGTTTCTGGCTCTTGATGCGCTTTTTGCAGGAAATTCAACTGTGATCAAGCAATCTGAATTGCAGAAGGATGTGGGTATAATTGGAGTACCTACTTTTTGGCTGCTTAAAAGAAGGCGGATGATCACCTTTTTCTTTTTTTGTTAATTAGGAAGTTGTGACTGAATGAGGCATATAGAGAAAATAGTGGTCAATGGGCATCTGATTTTAGCTGTTGGTCATTTTAGCTTAGAAGAATAGCGATATTCTTTTCCTTAGATTATCAAACATGGGAGTAGTGTTTTATTTTCTGTTGTACAGTTCTCTAAAAGCTAAATTGACATACCCAAAAAAGATGCATTCTTATCTGTTCTTCTAGTTTGGAAACCTGAAACTAGAACCCCTGTGATTTTTGTGCTGATTAAATGTGATTATGATATTGTACTAGTCTCTCTGATACCAGCTAAGTATTGAAATGTGACTGTCAGTAGAAGTACTGGATGGAATAGTAATTGTTGGAGATAAGCAGGGAATCTGATGTTGATTATGGTGCAGCTATCCCCTCCATTTAAGGTATGAGTTTATGGAAAGAGAATGCTTATTTCGTTCTTCTTCATCCCTTGCAGGTGCTTTTCTTTTGGAATTGTTTATCATTTTGACGATTATCTTAATAATACTGTTTCTTGCTTTTAGTTTAGTTAATTTGACTTGCATGTATATAAGCACCAAGAAAGCTTAGGTATTGCTCTGTAAGGGCATTTTGTTTTGACATAATATTTTTATACACACCCCACCTCTTCTCTACCTGCAGACAACCTTGCATTGGGGGGGGGGGGGGGGGGTGAGGAAAAATTACACTTATCTGGTTAGACAACCCCCCTTAACATTTTTTTCTTAGTCTGGACAATTTCTGACTTCAGGTTGAGATTTGACTTTTTTATTCCTATTGATTACTTTATAATTAATTGAGTATATTATTGATTTTCAATTATTAGTTTACGATAGCAATAATACATAGGCCTTGATCAAAATGTTTTTTACGCGGTATTTCATTTCATTTCAATTGATTTCTCAGGATTTTGTTGGATCTAATAACATAGAAATTACAACCAAATGACACCAAATCCGTTAATTTTGATCGCAAAATTTCTAATGAAATGAAATCCTATGTTTGAAAAAAAGGAATTTTGATTAGGGCCATACTTTATTAAATTGTTGTATGTCTTGGCAAATACAATTAGGAGTCAATTTCAGAGTTTCCATGGTTGAAGAACTTCTTTATTGGCAAATATATTATAAAAGATGTACAATGAAAAGCCAACACTAAAACTTATTATGAAACTCTTAAAATAAAAATATCATTTTGCCTCCCAATAAAAGGTGAAACGGCCTACAGACCTTGAAGGGTATTTTGGTAAAATCATTAATAATTGTCAATATGGCTTGGTGGCTTCATCTCTTTTTTTTTATTATGGTTAATTAGATAGGGTACTCCTTTTCAGTTTTTCTCTTGGTTGATTAATTATTACACATAAAATGAAGAGCAGGCGATGGTTATTAAATATTATACTTTGTTGATACTGAATGTTTTTGTGGACGTTCTTGTTAGACCAATTAAAAACTGGTTTGTACTGCCTGCACTACGTTGATTATGATTTCTTTCTGCAACTATTTGTGCTGTTTTTCCCTGTTTGTATCTATCTAATAAGTGTACAGGTTCTCCCTTTTTTTATTTTCTTTTTTCCTATGGGGCTGTTATGACCAATAGGGATCCCATATTGTGTTTTGAGGTTTCAACCCTAACATCAATGTTTTTCCTTATCTCTTATGTACATTTTAAATTTACATCTCAACTTAAATATATTCACATCAACAATACATCAATAGGCTTAAAAAATATTAAAAATTAACATAACTTGTATGGCCAGGTTTGACATAGGGTTGTTCGGTTATCATTTGTATGCTCGTGCTGATTATATTTGGAGTTGATATTATTCTGCAGGTCAGATTTCATAGGATGTGAATTTTTTGGTCAGACGGACTTCTCTTTTCACTCTTTTAAAATTTTGTTTATCATGTAATTCAGAATATATCTGGACAAAGAACTAATTGTAGGCAATATTTAAGAATTTTGGTTAGTACAGACCCATCTGGTATCTGTGTGGTATTGTTGAAATATCCTATACTATAGTTTAGGGTAATATTGCGTTCTCAAACTATCAATCACCAAACCAGTGTCTGCACTAGGCCACTGATATCGGTACCTGTCCAGCTTGCATAGTGCAGAAATCTGAGATGTCCTTCTCTACTGAGTTATCAAACCATCATCACCAGATCAGTGTAAGTACCAGGCCACAAATATTGGTACCGGATTAGCTTGTCTTGTGTGGAAATTTAAGATGATCTTCCTTGTTATCAGCTTTGTACTAATGTTTCATTTGTTTTAACCAGTCCTGATTGTGTCCCTGGTCTGGATGTATCAAATGTACATTTAATACTTTCATGCAGCTTACTGCAGTTACCTACAATCTTTTAATTTGCTACGTGCGGCAATCTGCAATCTGAGGTAAATTTTGTTACAAAATTCTAATTGTGATTCGAATGTATCAAATGTATCTCTTGACAATTTCATCTTGCTTCTCCATAAAGTGTAGTTTTCTACATTCCTCTTAACTAGCAAGTGTTGCAAATTACAATCTTTTAATTTGCTACGTGCGGCAATCTGCAATCTGAGGTAAATTTTGTTACAAAATTCTAATTGTGATTCGAATGTATCAAATGTATCTCTTGACAATTTCATCTTGCTTCTCCATAAAGTGTAGTTTTCTACATTCATCTTAACTAGCAAGTGTGGCAATTTGCAACACGAGGTTAATTTTGTTACTCAATTCTCATTTCGATCCAGATGCATAAGCGTGTATGTAATTATTTCATGCACCTTATCCGTACAATGTGGTGGTCTGCATTCATGTAATAACTTACTAGTGGGGCAATCTGCAGGAGGTGAAGTTCTCCATGGTTGGGAGAAAAAGTTGGGCAGGTGTGTCTGTTGTTAATTCAAGTATAATTTGTATTATCAACTCTCCTTCATTTCACAGAAGTAGTTTCTTATTTGTTTTGCTTTTTTCCTTTTAGGAAGGAAAAATGTAAATTTCTATCGTACTATATTCATTTCTATTACGAGCATGCTTCTAATTATGTTCCTGTTTTTTTTTTCCAAAACAGGTTTATTTTGCAAATTTCAGAGAACTTTTTTTCATGCAGCAGGGTGACAGAACAGAAGTAGCGAGGCCGCAAGGGGGTATATGAATGGGGGTGAATTTGGAACCAATTGCTCTTAAAATGGATTTCAAAAGTGAATACGTTCAATGAGTTAATATGGATTTGAATTCAAGCCATATATTTTACTGTCTACGGATTCATGCAGATTAATTTGTATCTATGAATCCGAGTGCACCAAATAATATAGGTAATAAAAAAATCAGCATTTTATAGAAATGTATTTATGTAGATTCTAGTATTCATGTCTGTAATATCACATGCAAAAAGAGTCCACCTCTTGGAACCAACAAAGTTTTAAGCACTTATTGTTTTCATATTGGTTTACGGCCAATTTTGGTCAGTGACTGAGATTATAGCAGGTTCGTTTCTTCTTTTAGGGTGCGTTTGGATGAGAGAAGAAGAAGAGGAAGAAGGAAGATGGGAAGAAAAAAAATTATAAACAATCCAAACTCTTCACAAAGTTACACACTTTCCAATATTTCTTCCCACTTCTTCCCTTCTTCCCTTCTTCCCACACCTATCCAAACGCACCCTTAATTTATTAAAAAAATAGAGTGTTGAAGGCACATAAAAATATAGCTCTACATTTATAAAGTTATCCCTTCATAATGTTATATTATGAAGTCTGCCATATAATTGATTGAGCATGCTGCTGCATTGCGTTTTAACTAAAGACGTAAATACAGTTTACCTCAAAATTAATATATCGTGTATCAATATTCACAATTTTTTTTTAATTAGGCTAAGAGGTAATTTGATTTTAACCTATCGTGTATCAAAATTAATCTATCACCACCGACAGTTCCCACGAATCGGTAAATTGTTAATTAACCTTCACATATTATTTGTATTATTCTAATTTCGGTATAAATTGTATCAATTTTCAGCACCTGCTAAATTTGTAAGAAATATTATGTATTTATTTCTACAAGCAACTGAAGAGGTCCATATCCGCGAGGTAAATAGTAAAAAAGTTAAAAAAAAAAACAAAATAGACAAATTTTGAAAGACCAAGCTGGTGAACTTTTATTTTTCTTTATGAATTCAGAACAGAATCAGCAGATAAAACATCATGCCTTGGATAAGAAGAAGATTGAGTCTACTTTTGTGTGAAGAAAAGAGAATGCAACCCGATCTGGTATACAATTAAACTCCACCATCAAAGCTGGTCGCCTTGACTTCTGTGCTAGACTACCACTACCAGTGGCAGTCGGTCCAGTTCCCCATCCCGTTCCTCAAAAGTCAATGTAGTTGGGAAACACAAAACCCAAAAGGTCAACGCGGAGATACTTATGATACAGGTCTTCAACTTCCAAGTAAATAGCACCAGAAGTTTGTTGGCAAGCGAACACAAATTTATGTCAGTACTTATTTCACAGATTCTTTATTCTTCTTTAAACTTCCAATAAAGTTGACTGGGGTCAACTTTAACTTTGGTACTAAGTTGTGGGTTGTGGCTGGCTTGTGATATATCCCCAATACCGAAACTAGCCATAAATGATAAATGGTGCTTAAAATTTTAAATTTCGAACATACGATGCTATGAAGTCTTTACTTTTGATTTATGATTTGGTATTGTAAAAAAAAAAAATAATAGTACTATTCAAGTATCCAACCCCTTAGTGAGATTGCATATTATAGGCTCTGTTTGGATACGTGTGGGAAGAAAGAAGAAGAAAAGAAGGGAAGGAAATTTATTATAAACAATCCAAACTCTTCACAAAATTACACACTTCCCAATACTTCTTCCCACTTCTTCCCTTCTTTCCTTCTTCCCACACCTATCCAAACGGAGCCATAAGCGACGAGAGAGGATGGAGGACAAAAAAGTGGGCACGTGAGAAAACCAGCTATGCGAGAAACATATAAACTCATCCGAGCCATCCAGTTCGATCTGATTTTGTAAAACACTGCTTGCGACTATTTGAACTGTTTGAATCTGAATAATAAAGATATTACACTATAGTTTTTCGGTTCTTATAAAAATACCAAATTATCAAAACTTATCTGTACATCTCAAATTCTAACTTCTCTGTTTCATTTTTATTGAAATACTTTTATATATTATATACTTACTATGAACATCAACTGATACACATATATCGTTTAAAATATTTGCATTGCATGTATGCGCATTTTCTTTTTTACGATTTCGACATCTATTTAGTATCCGTACCACAGATACAGATTTTCCTAATTCACTCCGGGTACACAACTTGTGCCGCATAGCCTATGATTTTTCAGTTCCGAATTAGCATTTTAATTGGATTCGTGGGCCCAAGAATTTAATTGAATTTTTGCTTAGGTAATATTATTAAAAAAAACAGGTATGGGCCTTTAAGGTTATAGCCCAAATATGCACAACATGGCTTTGCAAATTGCAATTCACATTAACTGTGTGATTCCGGAATCCTATTCAGACTTTAGTGAGCGCATACTTATTACTTATAGGTTCTCTATCCATTCATTTGAAACTAGAAATGTCTAAGATTAACTTTAGGGTCTCACGCATTAAACTGGAAAGTTTCCTTTTTTTTGGAGCTGTGTATCACAATATGAAAGATCACAGAGATTTGAAAAAAAAAAAAAGTTACGCACAACATACACAAAATAATCCTCTACGAAAATTTAGTCTACTACAGAATTTTCTTACAAAATATATTTATTATTTATATTAGACAAGGGTTCAGCTGCTTCTAAAAATAGACTTATATATTTTGAGTTAGATACTTAGATGAACCAAGTCAGATCTAATCCTCCAGTTCCATCAAGCAATACATAATAGGCTATTATCAAACTCGTTCAATTTTTTTTTTAAATAAATGGCTCAAATTCATACAGATATACTCAGAGAGGGTTTTACAATGAGAGGTCTTTGCTTTTCCGTACGGAATACTCAAAAATCCCTATCAATATTATCCCAACACAAATCTTCTTAAAATAAGTAGATTGATAAATATTAAACAATCATTCTTAGTTTACAAATTCATCCCTTATGCTCCAACTACAAATCGTTCTCGTTTCTCTTGCGGCGTCACCAAACCGGTACCAAATACCAATGTTTACCTCCTCTTTTTCAGATCTTGCAATTCGCTCCATATTATCTGGATTATTTTGTGAAAAAGTTGCATCCATGGGAATATGGAATACCTAGTCCAACCAAACATCAATATCTATCAAAGAGATAATTACAGCAGTAAATGTTTTTTCAAATAATAAACTTGGTTTAAACAAACTTTTTTCTTCTATTCAAACTATATGTATATACCCCTTATCTTTAGTAATACATTTGGATGTATCTTTTATAATGGTAAAGGATATTAAGCATTTATTAAAATTAGTTAACCATAGCCAAATCCGTTTCCTCTTAGAAGAAAACGATATATAATTATTAAGCATTCGTAAACTTCATGTTTTGTACTGGATGATTTATTTAACTGGCTAATTTTCTACTATTGAAAGAGTTCTATACATGATTTTACAATTAAATTCCAGCTAGTTTTAATAATCAACCCTTAATTTAGAGATAAAGTGCATGCATCTTCAGTAGATGTTGCAGGATACCCATGAACATTTCATTTAAACAAATTTTAGAAGCATTAACTCCATCTTTCTTGAAAACATATATTTCAATTGGCATTTCATAATGTCCAGTGTATCTAATTACAGAGAAATACTAAATCTCAAATTACATTTTCTTATATTTGCTTTAAAAAGCTGGCCTTTTATTTGGAAAGATGAGAATGTCATATTTTTCCTAATTATTGTTCTTTGAGATTGATATGTTGGTTGCTTTTCAATATATATCTTCAATACCACAGACATAATCGGCTTATTTTGAAGGGTAGTTTACCATCCCATTACAGTTCATGTCTCGTTGCTTCATTGGAAAAGGCAGAAATAATAATAGCACCATGATCAATATATTGCCATTACCGATATCTAATAAGTTCCGTATCATATTGTTGAATAAGTTCCGTATCTAATAAGTTCCGTTTGGATAGGTGTGGGAAGAAGGGAAGAAGTGGAAAGAAGTATTGAGAAGTGTGTAACTTTGTGAAGAATTTGGATTGTTTATAATTTTTTTCTTCCTTCTTCTTCTTTCTTCTTCTTATATCCAAACGCACCCATAGAGTTTCTCAATCAAGGTGAGAGGAAGAAGAAGAGAGATTAATGAAAGAGAATACTAATTCTATTGATTGTAATTTACAAGTACAAGGATCCATGAACGGAGCTACATAGGGGCAAGCCCAGGCACATGCCTGGGCTTGTTTGCCGAAATTTGTGGTGCAGTTAAGACTTTTGCACGTTAAAAAACTGAAAGAGTGCCTGAGCTTGGATTATACATGTGCCTTGGCCTTGGTCTAATTTCTCTACAGTTTGCTCAGGCGCTCTCCTTTCCAAATGAAACGACTAGTTTTCCTTTATTTTTCTTCTGTATTTTATACTATTCTATTGTTGGGGTTTGCAACATTTAATTCATCATTGATTAAAAAGGAAAACGACAAAATCAGGAGAGACCATTGTTCTTGATTATATTTTTCCTCCTTCCATAGTTCCACTACGTGCATCAACGCATGTTGCTAGATGAGTTGAAACTTCTAACTTTTGTTCAATTCATGCTCAAACAACATAGAAAAAATAAAATATAAAACAATTGTCTTTAAAAATACATGATACTTTTATTTATGCTAAAAAGGTAATATTCTTTAATTATTTTATTTTATTATTTAAAATAATTTTTAATATTTTATTTATTAATTTGTGATGGTGTCCACCCTTAAATTTTGGCCGGCTCCGTCCCTGCAAGGATCTTTATATAGACACTACTGAGTTTACATCGGAGAACAAGAATTAGAGGAAATACTTACAAGGAGACAACGGTCATTTGTTAGCAGCGGAAGTTTGTTATACAAAACGCGACTCAGACTCTCAGCTCGAAGCATGCAGTTTCTGGTATGGTTGGATTCAGATGTGAACAGACCTGACACGACTTGCTGCCGCTTGGTTTCTGATCATTAACACTTACCTATTAAGTGACTGGAATTAATTCAATTGTATACTAATTAAAGCATCAATTATTCTTTTTTTGAAATAATTGTGGACTCAAAAAAAATAATTGTGGATTCCCATCCAGCACTGTTCTCACCAACGCATATGTTCGTCAGGACAATTATGTCAATTGGGAAAATGAGAGCAAAGAGTTATTAGGTACATTATGGCAACCGAAATAACTATAATTGCATGCAGCTACGAATACCTATAATTTTCAAACTATGTTTCCAAAGAAAAAATTTAACAATATTTTTGTTAATGGATTTTACACAGGTATCTGTATCCAAATACTTCGACATTTTTTGTCTAGGACCCCTTGCCAAGAATGTAAAACTAAAATATTAGTAAATATTTTTATGAACATTGTAATATTATTATATTAGCAATTCAGTATTCACATAAATAGAACTGTTTACGTTCTTCTACGTTCTTCAATTTTAATCTGGTTTATTTACTGGCATAATTTTATGTTTATGCTAACTTGAAAGAACGAAAATTTGGACCATTCTTTAATATGGACCAACGGTTATAATTGATTTAAGGGAAAAAAAATAAATAAAGCTCAAACTAGATTGCAAATCAATGCTAGCTAATGACAGAAAGTTCCAAAAGGAATTGTATTAATTTTATTTAGT
This sequence comes from Rhynchospora pubera, assembly GCA_028095005.1. NCBI lineage: Eukaryota > Viridiplantae > Streptophyta > Magnoliopsida > Poales > Cyperaceae > Rhynchospora > Rhynchospora pubera. Next base: position 165,969,365 of record CM051461.1, on the reverse strand, counting down.
CTTAAACCAAACTAATCAGTAAGCTCTCGTAGTCATCTCTCCTATTTTATTAAGAATCAATCATTAGTCTCATGCAAAAAAAAAAAAAATACAGGATGGTGATCACATTTTTGAAAGTGAAATTCTTTATAAATATTTAATTAGTAAATAAGTTACCAGACTTGATCCTTACCTTATCATTAAAAAAAATCACTCTGTACTTGTTTTTCCTTTTCTTTAATTACTATCAAATTGTATTTGTGAACTATCAATAGCTTAATCTTTTAGGTAAATATTTGACATGATTAATATAATACAGATATGAATTATATAATTTCAGCATTATTTGATGATATTTTTAGTCGGTTTCTGTCACATCCTCACCGTACCACGTCATAAACATTTTCGTTCGGTAACGTTCAACTATAAGTATGACCACTTTGTCATTAACTGCACTTAATTTGCTCCCACTCATTAGCAGACCTATCACCAAAGACTGCCTGTAGACACTTGTGACGGAAACAGCTAGAAACAAATAAGAGCTAATTATATGTAATTTGGTTTTCCGAATAAACAAGAGATCATTGATGTACTATTGAATATGTTAATTAAGAAGGATGCTCCAGTCTCCACACTGGCTATTTCTTCCCAACCACTCCACATGCGTTCACCCATCCATTGTCTTGCAATTCTTTGCACATTTTGAAATTTCATTCTCAATATAGTATCTCTATTTTGTGTGCACACGTGGCAGAATAAATTGGCAAAAGCTCTTTAGTAAAGGAAGTGTTAGCCTGGGCGTTCCAACCACCACCTACCCCTTCTCTATTCTCCAGCACTAGATTTTAATGAATCCATTCAATTCATTTATCTCATCTCCATTTCTCTCTCTACGCAGGGACCCAAAGTGCCCCCCACCACTCCAAACTCTCGTCTCCTTTCTCTAGTTCTGTCGTCTCCATCTCCACTAATTAGTTGTCTGGTGGTTTGCTTCAATCAACAACTCGACAGTACAATTCCCGGCCCAAGCCAGTACTTGGTACACCCGAGCTTGTTTCATCCTACATTGCCTTTTTCTTCCATGAGAAAGGCAATGAGAGGTAGCATTTCAGTTAGACAAGCAATGGCCACCTTTGGATCGGCCCTAAATGATGCGCTTAGCTTGATAGTTTTCTCATTTCTAGACTTGCTGGACATTTTGTTTTGTTTTCTGTACAAGATATTGGATTACATAATGGAGTCCGAGTGGCGGCCGTGCTATTGCTCTTCTTCACCGAAAGACATGATCACCAGCTTTGGAAAGATACTGGTGTCAGAAAGCGGCCGGTCAAAAGTCGTTACACTTTCCTCAAGCAAGCTCCAACTGGAGGACATTTCTGACACGCTCTACTGTCGCTCCCCTCTCCTCTCTGATGTGTCTCGGTTGACAGTTAACCAGCTGTGTCGCCTCAAGAGTGCGTCAAGTCGTGACACTTCGACTGTCATTACCAGTCGTGGCAGTGCAGTAGTAAGAAGCTCAACTACAGGGAGCCCGACCACCACAGTTACAGTGAACTCTGCCATTATTCAAACGTTGCAAGGTAAGATAGGCGGCCACAAATTGCATCTGGTCCCACGCTGGTCAGACTGCCACTGTGCCGATTGCAACCCGATTTCACAGGATACTCTCTTTGTCAAAGCCCAAGGACCACCAGGTGATAACACAAAATAAATAAAACTGATTGAAAAATTAACAAAAGTTGGCACACTATTAAAGTGTTAATATTGACTACCGTTTCTACTTTGTATGTAGATGGTAACATTGTGGAAGAAGATGTACTATTCATACACGGATTTATATCTTCATCGGCTTTCTGGACTGAGACTGTTTTCCCAAACTTCAGCTCAGATGCAAAATCACGGTATAGAATGTTTGCGGTCGACTTATTGGGTTTTGGGCGCAGTCCGAAGCCTGCTGATTCACTCTATACTTTACGAGAGCATCTGGAAATGATCGAACGGTCGGTTCTCGAGCCGCACAATGTCAAATCCTTCCACATTGTGGCACACTCTCTTGGTTCTTTAATAGCACTTGCATTGGCAGTTAAATATCCTGGTGCAGTCAAGTCCCTCACGCTCATTGCACCAGTAAGTTCACTAATCTTGTTTAATTTTGTTCTTTTAATAAAATAGGGTTCCATATATAAGTGATTTAATTTTTTTAAAATTATTTTGTTGGTTGAAGCCGTACTTTCCGGTACCGAAAGGGGATGATTTGTTGGTACGAGCATCTAAGCCGAACAGTGTGCGTCCTATTGTGTAAGAACCATCGGTTTTGGGACATTGCATTCAGGCTCGTCACCTTCAACAGGTTTGCCACTTTAGCCAGTGAGTCCTTTTTTTGAAGTTGTTCGTAGGATACAACTAATAAAATTGAGGGCAATATTTGTCACAAAGGGGACTTCGGTTTTCTATCGGCTCCTATTCTCAAGTGGTTAATTCCACAGTATAATTCTTCAATAAATTTTACTAATATTTTGGAATTTTCTTTTTCTTCTATCGATAGAACCCATAAATATATTTATGGGTTGACATATATGTCAACTAAAAAAAAACTATAGACATGTTAATTATTAATGATCTTATAGATTTGTTATATATCAATAATCATTCAATTTAAATATTATTGTTTCATCAAGTCTTAGCTATGAATTTGGATTATTGTAAAATTCAAGCTTTTTCTGAACAATAAATTTAATTTACTTGCAATTTTTAAATGAATAATATATATAGAGAGTACACATCAAATTCTAAATGGATCTTAAAAAAATTGAATTATTTTTTATGATTATGAGAATTATCAAATTAATCAGTTGTCAAAATTCCCACCTTTCTTCCTATATATAGATGTTTCATATGCGCTATTGGGTCCCCGCCCCCTCCTTCCCTAGAATGTTTCTGTTGCTAGTTTGGTGATATGAATACAATTTCGCTCAACATATCCGACAATGACGTTTATATGGTTTTCTTCTATATATATCATTTTAGAACAAAGCCAAAATTTTCTTTAATTGATGGAAGATTTTTAAACTAGATATGTTGATGCATCAATCGGGGTATTTATGACGTGAATATTTCACATCAACATTAATTGTAGTTCATACCGTATTGATTGTTGTCCTATGGTCGAACTATTATAATTGACTAGCTAAGTCTGTATACTTAGATGTTTCATTTTTAACGTTCAAGAAAAATATAACAAAGATATCTTTATTGGTATCAATATTTAATATTATCCGTATCATTTTAACTTAAAAAATTGAGCAATTGCTTAGAAAAATAATGACTTTTTATTTTGAAGTTTTATTTGAATAATTATAACACAGCACAACAGTTTGATTTAATATTGTATAGATCAATTAACTTATGTTTGGTTCATTACAAAATTTAAAATGAATAATACCGTACAAGATTTAAAATGAATAATACTTATGTGGCGATTGAACTGTCAAGTTTTTTTTTTTTTGAGCTTTTTATATATTTTTTTCCAGATCGCACTAGTCAAGTACTTTTCAAATAGATTGTGGAATAAAATGTATTGACCTACGTAATAATTTATTTAAACTAAATAATATTAATGGTGTAATGTAGTAAAATGCGTAGATCAGCTACAGCTAGAATAGATTTATAGAAGTTGTGTTTCTCTTTTCAAAGGGTAAAAAACAATTTTAGCAAGGTCCAAGGAGGAAAAGAAATCTAGGTAGTCCACTTTCCTAGGCCCCCAACATATCATCTTTCCATAAGAAGAATACTAAATTTAATGATGATTAAATAAAACCCACGAAAAATTTAATATACGAGAATTAATTGGATAATAATATATGGACAGTTTGCTAGTGAATTTGGGGCCAGTGGGCCCACATCTATACACGGTATCATTTGATGGGCATTCAAGATGCAAAAAAAAAAAAAAAAAAATCAATGGTTTGACTGTAGTCAAGGATTGGTGGATCTAAACACAACAACCAACTTCCTAATTTGAACCTACAAAATTCTGGTTAGGAGGTAACACATGATAGTACTTCAGATAATACTTAAAGAGGTTGGAGGCTTGAGCTCCTATAGGAGACGAGAACAACCACCATAGTGTGTACGAAACAAATCCTTTGATGGTCCAATTTCTGAGATATTTTTGTATCCAAATGCCACGAGAGCTTACAACCTGGAAAATCTTACAAGAAAAGAAATCACAACTAAAATTGTGTTTGGAGCTCATCTGGAGGGCTATGAACTGCGATTCCATCAAAAGTCTTATGTGAGCCACATGATGCGATCAAATTTAATTTTGTTTGATTGATAATAAACGTTTCGTTAATGTCTGTGCTGACGAATTCTCCGTTAGTTTATTTTTTTATGTTTTTTTTTCCAATCAAACAAAACAGGAAAATTTTGTTTTATTTCTCTCATACAGTCATAGCTCCCTCTAAACCAATTCTCTGATAAATTCCTTTCCAACATTGAATAAAAAGGAAGAAATTCTATTTCCTATTTTTGCCTAACGGACGGTCAACGGAGAATTAACAGAGCATTCCGTCAATCAAATTTGATGGCTTGGGATAGAGGGGGAAGTGCTTTGGGCAACATAATTTTTTCTAGGAGCAACATAATTTTTTTTAAAATGACCAAATTGTCCTTCTTAAATTTAGTAAATAGCTTATATTTTTTATGACTATGCCACGTCTGTCATGTCCTCCCTTTCCACTGAATTTTGAATTTTTTCTCATATTTTTATGTATATACATACCGTTACTGTCTTTATCAAATTTGTAATGCATGCTTTGAATATCGGTATTTTATTCAATTTTTTTATTTATACTGATAATTAATTGATTATGACGACAAATTGTGTTCAATTTCTTTTGGAAAATAAGAGGAAAGGAAAGATGTGCAAATAAAAAAAATTATGCAAGAAAAAAATAGTATATATATCATCGTTTGGTTTATTCAATGATTATTGCACAATTCAACAAAAAAATTGTCGTGCATGATCATATGTGGATTTTATTAAGAAAGATTTGATTTTCTTTTAGTGAGAAATCTAGAAGAGAAAGAAAGCACAGTTGAGGAAATAAATTAGGATAATAAATCTTGATTGATGCTAAAGATAGTTTAGACATTTAAGAAAAAATTATGTTGCTCCAAAAAAAATATCGGTTGTCCAAAGCAGCTGCCGGATAGAGGGCATGGAGCTGCCGTCCAAAATGCTTCGGATAAGTTTTCAAACAACAAAAAGGAAAATGGGAATGACTCGCCACATAGTTTGGCGGGTCTACGTCCGACCTAGACAATTTTAACCCGAACAAACTCAACGGTTTGTTCAACAATATACGAACAACAAATATCCAAATTCAAAGATGCACGTTTGTTAATTGTGTCTACAGCAAAATACTTAAGTAGTTGGTTATATTCCTAACCCCATCTAAGATTTATCCCAAATAATAAATAGTTTTTTTCTTATTTGACATTTATTTATCTCTAACGGTAAGTGAGAGAGATCAAATTGAATGTGTCTAATGATCAAAAAGAAATCTTTTGAGTATACGCATTGTGTCTACGCCGACTTATCTCTGCTACTAATGATGATTACAGCCTTAGAGCCGGTATATGAACCCAAAATAAGATATAATAAATTTGAACGTGATGAGGAATAACTGGAGAAATTTTTTTTTTTGAGGGTCAGGTGACAATCACCACACCGACGAATTTTATCAATAATAAAAATAATTACAAGTTTAAAAAAAACTATACAGAAGAGTAAAAAGAAAATTTAAAGGTTCCTAGGCATGCTTTGTCCAGAAGTTGATATCATCTAAAATTGTCTTGAGTATTAAATACGCGGAAGTGTCCTCGTCTGTGAAGATAAATTTAGTCCAGATAAATTACTAGTGAAAGTTCATCGTGAATAATGATTTCACTCTTTTACTTTTTACCTCCTAGTGCTTTTGGTCTATGGGTAGGTCTTAACTCTTCAGTAATTAAACTGGCATGACAGTCAGATGCATATGCTTTAAATGTCCACAATTAAAGAACGTGGCTCTAAATCATAGTTTAAATTAAGAAGCTTACTCCTCTAAAAGAGTAATAAATTCATAATTATAATTGACTTTACATTTGAATAACAGGGTGCGAACATACTTGATGGATGGTTTCTTTGGCCACCACCACATCGGGTCGTTCCACACTCTACATAATGTCATCTGTGGCAGTGCTGGTAAGGTAGAAACATATCTTGATGTAGTACGCGATCAGCTGAATTGCTCGGTTACAGTGTATCATGGAAGGAATGATGAACTCTTGCCGATCCATTGCAGCTACGCTGTAAAATCCAAAGTTCCCAGGGCACAAGTGAAAATAATCGACCGCAAGGATCATGTCACTATTGTTGTTGGTAGGCAGAAAGCCTTTGCTAGAGAGCTAGAAGAGATTTGGAAAAATGCAAAGAGTTGACCATCAAAACTCCAATTTAGTGCATATAACTCAACAACAAAAGAAGTTAAAAAAAGGCGGCAATTTCGCATCAAATGGAAGAAATTAAATGGTTGGATATTAACTTTAGAGAGAGGTGTGGGTAATTTTCTTGGATCATATTTTTTTCAATCTTTTTTCTTAAAGGTTGAACCAGTTTTTCGGCTTTTTTTTCGATTCAATCTTGTACTGTCCTGTGTATTCTCTCTCAAAAATCTGTATGAGACTTCATATATAAGATATAGTAACATGAAATTATTCAGCACGCATCTGTTGTTTTTTTTTTAAAACCTTAAACTAATATTACCTTTATGAATATTCATTTGTAACTTCTTAACTCTATAATCTTTAAAGTACTTTAGATAAGAATGTAGAAAGATACGAATTAGAGAAAATACTAAATAGTATACATGTACAGAAGTCATTCAAGGTTGCAATTGCAATACACAACTTGAAATCAAAACCCATTTAAAACTTTTCACTGTGAAACCCAAATTCAATTACATCTGAGAACCTGGCCTACATTTGGGGTTCACTTCAGTAATGGCATTTATATAACATTATACGCCTCAATATTATGATATCAAAGCCTTTTAAAGGTCCTAAATGCTGTGCACCGACTGCGACTATTAACATTCCGTCCCAGCACAGATAAATTTCTGTTCTTCTTTTGTATTCAAAATAAAAATAATGTTAAGTATTCAAAATTAAGTAACCTTATTCGAATAAGGTTATAAAAATAGAATTTTTCTTGAATTATTAAGAAAAAGTTTTTTGAATTAAAATTTGAGTTTGTTTGAAATATTTTTTAATCTACTAAGCGCACCCTCATCGTGAGCTTTGCTATTCTTGCACTGCTGATAATTCACCCGGACACCTTTACTATACAGTGCGAGACAGTTGGCAAGCTGACAGAATATGTGGCATGAAAAATATTCACGATCTTGCAAGTTGCAACTATACGATTTAACTTTAAGCATTAAATTAATTTATCTTTTCCTCCTATGAATGGGATAAGACAATCACAGAGCGACAATGGATAAAGATTGATTGTGGGTAGGGGTGTCTAACGTTTACAACGGCAACGGAATGGCTCATTCCGTTTGCCGTTCCGTTTCAGTAAACGGTATGCTATTCCATTCCATATTCCGTTCCGTTTCAGTAAACGGTATGCCATTTTATTCCGTTATTCGTTTCGTTTGGACGGAACGGAACGGAACAACGTATATTTACACTAAAAACACTTGTATTTGTCGAAACGGAAGCGAAATGATTCGTTCCGTTTACCGTTCCGTTTCAACAACGATATGCCCTATTATTCCGTTTACCGTTCCGCTTCTGAAAACGAAATGAAAATTCGTACCGTTATCCGTTCCGTTGGAACGGAACGGAACGGAAAACGGCGAAACGGTATATCGTTGACAGCCATAATTGTGGGGAGTCTTCGGCGCATTAAATGAGAATCACGTTAGATATAGTTGCACTCCATACCATGTTTTCTTTTTTTTTTTTTTTGAGGGTCACATTCCATGCCATGTCATGTCAAAGATTAATACGTTACAAGTTGTACTTGAGAATTAATCGGAACAGTAGAGCGCCTCATATGTAGAGTTGTAGACGACATCAAATCTCCGGTGCATCATCATGCATGACTGGAAAAACTAGGGCTGTCAATGGGTACGGTACGATACGGTAGAAGGTATTTCCATTACCGTACCCGTTAAAATTTTCTTTACCCGTACTCGTTAAAAATAGATTTACCCGTACCTTACCCGTACCCGTTAAGAATTAACGGTACGGATACGGTAACGGTAAAAAATGGATATAATAATAATAAAATTTGTGCACTCTGTATAAATAAATTATATCAATAAGTATATTAATAAAATGCAACAATGGTGGCGAATATTTTAGATTTATGCTTTTTTTTATTTTTTCGTACACTGAATGGAAAGAATTATAAATCTTAAATAAAATCTAGCAATATTTTTTTTACCAATCATGCAATATAAGATGTCATATGTATCATGTAATTGTATCTTTTTAATTGTGGCAATTACCCGTTATGAAAACGGTACGAAATAACTTTTACCCGTACCCGTACCCGTTAAATTAACGAAAAAATTTCCTTACCCGTACCCGTACCCGTTAACTTAACGAAAATAAAACTTTATCCATACCCGTCTTATATGGTACGGTACGGGTTAGATAAACGGGTAAACGGATTTCATTGATAGCCTTGGGAAAAACCAAGGAAAATTGACAGAAATAACCTTTTCTGTTCATACATTCACACTTTGTAATTTTGTAAATGGGTTAGGACTTAGCATATATATAAGATGATTGGGCCTTTCCCTTCTCACTTTCCAAATATATAAAGACGAAAGAGAGAGTACAAATTTTTTACTCTTTATTGTGTGAAAGGAAAAAGAATAAAACTTCATTTTGAAATATTTTTAAGTACGTGACGGTAGCCACTCCTACAAAAATTTATTAAACAAATAAAATGTTTAATTACAATGCCATAGGAAAGGCCAAGCTCTGAAAAATATAATTACATATTCAACAAGTAGGGCTGTCAAACGTGTATAACAGAAACGGAACATACATGTTTCGTTTTCGTTCCGTTCCAGTCAACGAAATAGAAAAGACTTTCGTTTGTGTTCCACTTTGTCAAACGAAACAGTTTTATGTTCCATCCTTCATTTTCAGTTAATTTTCGTGTTCCGTTCTAGTAACGTCTACAAATTCAGTTTCGTTTTCATTCCATTTTTAAGAAACGAAACATATTTTTTCTTTCGTTAGCTGTTCTGTTTGGACGGAACGGGACGGAAACATGCGAAACGGTACAGCATTGACAGCCCTAGATACAAGGACCCGCATAAGTTACGTACGTAATGCAAATGTACAATCACCTCCTTCATCCACTAATCCGCAGGTTATCTTCTCTAGTTAACAAATATTTTCCTACTCATTGACATCATCTTGTATCGGTCTGATACACAGATACGAACACTAAATCTGCATGCTGGTCTAGTTCAAGTGTTAAACACTCGGAAAGTTGCAAATTGCATAGTACATTAGTACCACTTGAAACAAAACCCAATTACCCTAAACGAAATACATCCGAGAATCTGGCCTACACGGCTACATTTTGGGTCCACTTCAGTAATGGCATTTATAACATTATTCGCTTCAAATTCTATCTTTATTACAATTTTGAATTTTCAAGACCCTCGACTCTGGATCCCGGCTGTCATTATTGGAATCCCAATTTGGCTCCAACAGCGCAGACCAATTTCTCTTCTTCTTTTCCGGTATAGTCTTCGGTGCTTCGCCTGAAAATAGAAAATAATTATGCTGATGTAGGTCTTTAATCATTTCCCTTCTATAATCTTTCAGCATTTCTACTATTCTCTTGTAGAAAGTGTGGAGCAGTTTATTTTATTTTTTATTTTTATTTTTTTTGAAACAAGACTATTTATTTATAGAGATGTAGCCCACTCTGTAATATATAGTTTATTTTCCTTCCACGCCAGCGGGAATTGAATCTATTACCTCTAGGATAATGACAGAATCACTGACCATTTGTGCTAAACTCCACGTTCAAGTGTGGAGCAGTTAAAACTTTGTGGAGGAAAAGAAAAACTACATAAATGCACCTATCATGACAAAGTTATAAAAGTCCAAATATAAAGAAAAAAAATATTACTAACAACATACATAATGTAACAAATCTGATATAACCGAGTAAAAAGCAGAATATTTGCACCAACAATTTATTTACCCATTAATTACTTTTGTTCTTAACAAGAGCTATTTACTCCCTAAACAAATAGCACGAGCACAAGCGGGATTCAGTTGGCAAACTTACTAAATATATGGCATGAAAAAACATCACAATCTTGCAAGCGTTGCCAACCACGGAGGGACTAGATCTAGATTGGTTTTGGGTCAACTGCTGTGCATTGAATGAGGGTCACGTTAGATATATCTGCATTCCATACAATGCCAGAGATTAATACATTTACAAGTAGTACTTGCGCTTTATATATATACAGTCGACAACGAATCTCCAATACATCATAAAAACCCGTTTCTGTTCACACAATCAGACTTTGTAAAGGGTTAGGACTAATTGCATATTAGGTCATCATTGGACCATTCACTATTGTATATAATAACCAGGTGTATTTTTTTTTTTAAATGCTATAATAACCAGGTGTTGAGCTTTCTGAGTTGAATCAACACCTAAGTTTGCACTTGACTCAATTGGAATTTTTCTTTATTTTTTTTTTCCTGAATGAGAAGGCTAAACAAGAGTTCAATTCTGTCAATTACCGAACCGAGGTTGCTGAGGCTTCTACTTCAAAATTAATCTATTTAAAGGACTTCTTACCGAAACTGACAAGTGCAAATCACAATTGAACACCGGTCAGAGTAAGCGAGATAACCTGATTATAGAAAATGAAGGTACATCATGCTCATGGTTATTAGTCATTATGCCCATGCCCCCGGCCCCCGGGACTGTTATTTCATTAATTTTTGTGTTCATTCTTGGGCTAGAAAGCTGTTGGTGCTTGGTAGCCGAACAGGACATCTATTAATTTGCACTGGATATGTCACAGACTCACAGTTACCATTTTGTTTGCTGCAATGCTGCGCCTGCATTGTTCTTTTGCAATATATAACTGATAATGGGCCGCAAAGAACTTCCATCCCAAATCTTCGCTCTGGCCCAAGCCCAGCTGCATATAAACCTTGATTGCATTATCATCTCCGGATGAAAAAACACGGCAAAAACGATCAAAATCGTTGATCTTATTCATTTTCACGGACGATACATTTTCATATAAGTGTTATAAAAAAAATAACGTTCCGCTGTCATAATTTTTTGGTACCACAAGTGATCCTAACTTCATATTTTATTAATATTTAAAAATTTTAAATTTAAACACTGAATCCAAACTGTTGATCTTGTTTAATTTAACGAGCAATACGTTTCTGTATATATATAAATTTATAAAATTTAGAATCAATTTGATACTCGATCAAATAATCAACAAATGAACGAATATAGTTAATTATGACAGATTAATTATAATACGTTTATCATTTGATCAGTTGATTGATTATCAAAAAGATTTCAAATTTTATAAACTTATATAGAAATATATCACTCGTTAAATTGAAAAAGATCAACGGTTTAGATTCAACATTTAAATTTTAAAATTTTTAAATTATAATAAAATACGAAGTTATGACAACTTGTGACAGCGAAACACAACTCTTATAAAAAATAGTGTCAATTTGATACTTGATTAATAAACCAAAATAGGAAACATATTAAAATTAATCAATGATAGCTAACCAGATTCGTTTATTTATTGACCACTCGATCTAATATCAATTCAACTCCAAAATTTATAAAACTTATATAAAAAAAACATTACTTGTAAAATTAAACAAGATTAACGATTTAAATTCAGCATTTAAATTTTTAAAATTTTAAATTAGGCTGTTGGGGATAACTATTTGGTACAGCCGATAATTAGGCTGTTGAGGATGCAGTCCAAAAACATGGGTGGTGCGACACCTCTTAACTATTTTGCATTGACATATGCTCTAGGCCTGTTTGGATGGCATTTGAAATTTGGGAAATTTTAAATTCCAAGCATAAATTTATTATAAACAATCCAAACTCTTCACAAAATTACACATTTTCCAATAAATTTATGCCTTGGAATAAAAAAAACTCCAAATTCTCCAAATTCTAAGTGATCCAGACGGCCCCTAAAGTGGCAAAAATCCTGTCTATGGCATTACAACACCTGAAGACCACTTCTCCACTGAATAAAGTATTCCAATGCAAACAACATTTACCAACCAATCATCACAAGTCAGATGATCTAAGTAACAAACAAACAGTAAAAAAACTAAGAAGCCAATGATGTGCCACTGAAAAGCATTGTTCTATTTTATTGTTCTAAAAACTAAGAACCACCATTATAGATGAAGAAGTGCTGCACTAAAAAGGGCAAAGTTGAGATCAAAGAGTAAACCCATGTGGAAAAGTAATAAATATAAAAGGCATGTATGAATCCGCTTAAGAAAGAAGCATGGTTCCGGTTAAGAAAGAAGCATGGTGGAGCTCCCTTCCTCAAAAAGGATTCAATTAAATTTATGCCCCCGTCTGAACTAGATGCAAACAGGAATAAAAGCAACTAGTTATTCAAGGGACAATCCAACCAGAAAAATAATCAACCGAAAGATGCCATTTTTGCTAATAAATTTTTGAGACTTATATGAATCCACCTAAGAAAGAAGCACCATTAAGCTCCCTTCCCTCAAAAAGGATTCAATTGAATTGATGCCCCTGTCTGAGCTAGATGCATACAGAAAAATTAAAGCAACTAGTTATTCAAGGGGCAATTCAAGGATAATTGAACAAATAAAAAAAATAACATCTACTTAGAATTCCAGAAAGCTAAATGAAGAAATCAAGGTTAACACAAGGATAACTTATAAACAACAGAGAAGAAATCAAGGTTAATAAAAGAATAATTGTTTGTTGCTACATAAATTTAAGAGAATGTAATTTGAACATAATATGTTTCTTGAATACAATTACCATGCCCCAATGTGGTGGCATATGCATGAAACTATATGGGTCAGTACATCAGAACCTAATTTTGGTCATTAATTAGAACCGTTGCTGTATGCAATTTACACTGGCTTACTCAATATATGGGAACAAAAATTTGTCCATAGACTCCAGCCATTGAAAAATGCATGGATCAGCACATGTGCAGTTAGACACTCAGCCAAAGCACATACTACTTGATTAAGCTCTCTAAAGCTAGGCTAAAGAGGTGGTCTTAGTCAAGTGCAAATCAGTTACATTTCGCAAATGCCATGCACTATTGAAATTTAGCAAAGTATCTGACTGGTTTCTCATGCGCCATGAAATGCAGATGGGCATAAAAAAAAAACAGACAGCTGCAGGAACAAAATAGACGGCTAAATTGCTCTGCAATGTTATACATATTTTTTTTCCTCGAGCCGTCTATCTATTTTTCTTCCATTTTTTTCCTCGAGCCGTCTATTTTCAGAGGGAAGCAGGGACGGGAAGAGATGAGAGAAGTGAGAGGTTGTGAGTGGGGTTAAAAGCGGAGAGAGAGAGAGAGAGACGCTCTGTGACTGTGAGGAGGTCGATAGGAGAAGGAGAGGGAAGGGTGAAAGGGATTCTTGGCTGGGTGTGAGGCAGAGACACAGAGAGAGGAGATGAGATTGTGTCTGTGCCGAGAGAAAGAAGAAGAGGAGGAGGCAGAGAGAAAGAAGGTGTGCGCGCGGCGCCAGGGAGAAAGAAGGGAGTGGAGAAGGGAAGGGGTTTTCTAGGGTTTTGGGTTTTTCTTTGAGACTGGTCGTAGGCCGTATAGTGAGATTGTTTTAGCGGCCGTTGGAGTTTGATCGGGAGGCCCACTAGGCCACTAGTGGTGCAGAAGTTTTGAGGGCTGTGTTCTTATTACATCCGGCATATTATACCACGCTTTTCTTATCTTATATCAAAATATTTTTTGCGAATTGCGATGATTGATGAACAATTATTTGCCTAATTTTTCCCTCTTTTTAACAGATTTCGTTGAATCATATTAATAATTTTCGACAAGTGTTAGACTATTAATGGTTGTCTCTCGTCAACAATTCTGCAGAGTATTTGGACAATATTTACGAAGTTATTAAATTTGAAATACAATGTTTATACAAAATGATCGGATTGCATGCATAATTATTGTTTATTCAGTTTTTTTGAATGTCCATAATTGTCTTTTATTTTCAGTCATTTAACAATACTATTATTTCATGTGTTTGCTCATATAGAAATATTCTTCTTATATAAGTTCTTGGTTTAACATCAGGAGCCAATATTATATGCTGCATGTTATTAGTTTGCAAAACGTCCTTGATTTGATTTATTTTCATTTTGTTTTTCTCACTGACTCAATGTGATAAAGGAATTTAGCATCACTCTAAAGAATTCTACATATATAAGAAAATTTTCCTCAAAAAAGAACATATATAAGAAAATGAATACGACGGAATTTCAGAAAGAAAAAAGAAATATAACATATCAATATTTTTCTTTAGCGCTCGGCAAACTGATCACCTTCAAAAAGAGAGAGAGAGAGAGAGAGAGAGAGAGAGAATATTATTTTTTATGAAAAATTATATATATATATATATATATATATATATATATATATATATATATATATATATATATATATATATATATATATAGAGAAAGCCTTCGATCAAAGCGCTTTGACCGGAGTTCCGGTTAAACCCCGTCAGATCTCAATGTTGAAAATTTAAATGACCGATCCAAACCGTCAAATATGATCTCCATAATGAAATCTCCTTACCAACCAAAATTTTCATTTTTTTGAAATTTGTAAGTATTTTTTTCGGATTTTCAAAAATCGTTAATCTAATTTGTTCTGAACCCTACAAAAATTGCTGTTTTTGAAAATCCAAAAAAAAAATACTTAAAAAATTCAAAAAAATGAAAATTTTGGTCGGCAAGGAGATTTCAATATGGAGATCATATTTGACGGTTCGGATCGGTCATTTGAACTTTCAAAATTGAGAACCGACGGGGTTTAACTGAGACTTCGGTCAAAGCGCTTTGATTGAATCCATTATATATATATATATATATATATATATATATATATAGAGAGAGAGAGAGAGAGAGAGAGAGAGTTTAGCTACGGTGAGTCGCGACTCACGGACTCTCCGGTGAGTCGCGATCAAAACTCCTAGATCTAGATCAAAATGACCGATCCAAACCGTCCAATATGATCTCCCTATTGAAATCTCCGTGCAAACCAAATTTTTTATTTTTTCGAAATTTTTAAGTATTTTTTTCGGATTTTTAAAAACTGATGTTTTTTTAATGGTTCAGAACCAATTAGATTAACGATTTTCTAAAATTTCAAAAAAATACTTAAAAATTTCGAAAAAATGAAAAATTTGGTCTACAAGGAGATTTCAATAGGGAGATCATATTGGACGGTTTGGATCGGTCATTTTGATCTAGACCTAGGAGTTTTGGTCGCGACTCACCGGAGGGTCCGTGAGTCGCAACTCACCGTAGCTAAACTCTATATATATATATATATATATATATATATATATATATATATATATATATATTAAAAGAAAAAATAATAAGATCAGAAAAGCGATGATTAATTAGGGCCAAATTAAAGTCAGTGATTTATCCTCTTTTCAGCAACGCACCTTATTCAAAATCATCAATTAGCAGCAATCAGCTCGGGTTAAGCTCTTCCTTTTTCCTTCTGCCATTTTTTTTTTTTTGACGTTGACTGGGTGAAGTTTACTTTCTCGACTGTTTAAAAACGCGCTTCTTTTAAGAAAAAAATGATAAAGGGGTCTTCGGTTGTCTAGTTTTGGTTGGTTCGGAAGGGATAAAACCTAAAAGTTATATTAAATAGGCATGTTTTATTAGCATGTAACTAAGCAGCGGGACTGAACACTTAAACACGCACTGAACTCGGATCATTAAAATGCATCTAAAATAAGAAAATATAGAAAGCCAGAAGGTCTCTTTCACTCTCCATACCAATTAATTCTCCGTTTCCTCTTAAACAATAAAAAGATTTAACTTTTTTGGCACACCATTCTCCATTTATCATCTGGAGAGCTCAGTCAGAAGATTTAATTTGGGCTATGTTTGCATTTTTCTTGTACATGAATTGACTACTTCGCTTAAAATTTACACATACAAAGTTGTGATGTGACTATACCTTATTTGGGAGTGATTACAAGTAAGAACAAATTATTTTTTGTTTGGCATCATTTAGAACAAGGAAAATAAGAACAAAATGAATCTTGTTCTTGTTCTAACAAAAACATGAAACTAGAACAAGAACAAAAATTAGCTTGTTCTTGTTCTTGTTCTTGTTCTTATTTCACACCACTTCCAAACATACCTATATGGGCGTGTTTGGAACCCTCAGAACAAGGAAAATTGCTTGTTCCGTTGTTTATTCTAGTTCCAAGGAAATGCTGGAACTAAGCTCGGAACGGCCCTCTCATGACCCACTAAAAATATTAAATATTCTTTCACCGTCTAATATTTTATTTTGCTCTTTCGTACATTGCCAAGATTTAATTCTGAGATGAGATTCTGACAATTTAGCCACTAATTTTTATGGCTTTTTAATATTCAGATCCTCGGACATAATTTATTTTTTTGCTTTTGTTCCACTATTTAGTTTTTATTTTTATGGCTTTTTCGCGCTGTACTTATTTTTCTGGCAATTTATTTTGTTCCACTATTATATTTTCATATTATTTTGCATGATTGAGGTGCGTTGGCATCTCTGTGATTATTGCAAAAATTTATAACCATCTTTCGGTTGAGCTCTGTTCATACTGTTCAATTTTTTTTAACAAATAATATTCATTTTAGATTTTAGTTGGTTATTTTATTTGATGATATTTGACAGTCAGAATTTTAATTATTCATAAACAATTCAGCGTTCATGTCTTGTGATCAGTTGCAAAATAAATCTGATTTGGGACAATTATACAAAATTAGTTGAAAAATATAAACAATAAATCATTATTTTATATTTTTCTCTTGTTCTTATTCTTAGGTAGCCATCCAAACAACATCGAGAATTACATGAATAAGCAATTTTTCACCGTTTCTTATCCGACACCCTTGTTCTTGAACAAGCTATTCTATTCTTATTCACCACACTTCCAAACACACCCTATATATCTCAAATAAATATAAGATAAGAGAGCACATTTATTTTAGTCACCATTGGCTGACAATGTGCACATCATTCATGTAAATTTATATATATTATCATGAATATCAAATATTGTTCATACCAAGGATCCCATATCCCATCCCCTCTTCTGATACTATTATGATGCTATAAAATGTAGCAATGCGGCGCGCTCATAGGTAGAGCTGTCAACGGCACTGCCACCAACGTGGTGCCGTTCCGTTTAGCTGAAACGGAACGAATAACGGCACCAGTTTTCATTTCGTTTCAATAACGAAACGGTAAACGGAATAAGAAATTGTGACGTTTCGAACCGTTTCGCCTCTTTTCAAACCGTTTCATGTGTATTTTCTTATGTGAAACGAATAACGGAATGGATTTCTGTACCGTTTTGGAAACGGAACGGTTAACGGAATGGTATATCGTACCGTTTTCTTAAACGAAACGGTAAACGGTATGGGGTGTTCCGTGCATTTCGGCCATGTTTGACAGCCCTACTCATAGGGCTCCGCCTCCCAATCCCAAAACACAGCACATCTCCGTTTCAAAATTAAATTGAGGCCATCCGATCAAATCTTCATGTGTCGAGCTTGCATGAATACAAAGAAAAAGTCGCATATGAGCAGCTCCTAGTCTAATATCTTTATTTTATACTTCAAATTAGGAACACCTCCGTGTATCCAACGGACGTGATGTCCTATTTCCGAGTCTCCATCAAAAGCTCGTCACAAAATTTCTCCCAGACATAATTCACCAGATAACCCTTTCCCAAATGCTCCTACTCAACACACTACCATATTTGTAATCCATCTCTCACATGACATCCCAATATTATATCTCTCCTCTTCATTCATGGAAGCTACGGAACAGGTGCGCACACTGAATAAAGAGGAACTCCCCACGTACGAAACTCCCGCCGCAAGCGGTGTAGCGAAGGCCACTTGGTTGCTTGTCGGAGCTTCTCTGCTGTTGTTGGGTCTTGGTGGTGCCGCGCTGTTGGTCTGGTGGGCTATTGTGTTTCATCCTTCGAACGAGCAGCTATGGATGGTGCCGGTTAGTTTGGTTTTGCTCGGTACACCGATGGTTGCCTGGCTGTCGATATTCACTTCAAGCGCATGTTGGAGGTTCGAAATGATGCGGACCGTGCAAGCCGAGTCTATGCACGAACCGGTCTTAGTGGTGCAAACCGAGAAATGAGATAGGGGCCGTTTGGATCGCTTAGGAAGTTGGAGAATTTGGGGAAGTTGCAATTCCTAGGAATAAATTTATTGGAAAGTGTGTAATTTTGTGAAGAGTTTGGATTGTTTATAATAAATTTATGGTAGGAAGATGAAATTCTCCAAAATCCCATAGGAATTCAAACGGCCCCATAGGTGGTTTTGGTTGGTTCTTTGCATGTGAATTGTGAGGTTAGGTGATGAATTTGAGTTCTAAACTTCTGATTTCTTCCTCTTTCTTGTGTCATACGAAGTTGGTTTAGAGTTGAAGAGCGTGCGTATGTGTTACTGCTCGTCGATTGTGATTATTTTCTTTTGCGTTTCTATTTGTTTTTTATAGATATTTGCATGTAAATAATGGTGTTTGGAAGAGGGAATGAGCAAGTAAATTTTGTTAAGTTTTCTCTTCTCCTTCTCAAATCCTTGAAAATGGTTAATTAGCCGACAGTTGAGGAGTCAAGATTAATGGCGCATACAAAGATTCTCAAACCATTAACTACCAAATGAATTCCTTATGTTTGTCTGTTTGGTTTGTCGAATCGATCCAGAGCGTTTTCTACATTAGTACCGGAATTTCTGGTTAGGATCATATATTATTATATATATTTTAATATAAAAAAGTTCCTTAAATTGATAATTGGCCACAGAAATCTGTGTGTTGCTAATTTTTTGAACCAAAGAGTCGTGCATAGTACTCTCTGACTTCACTAGAATACTTTTAGAATGACAAGGATAATATCTTTTTTCTGTTTTTGTTCCTTATATATATTTTATTTACTTGTAAGTTGTAACGGACCATGTGTTTATTTATGACAAGGATATTTATAGTTCAGTTTCTACTTTGTTTGCTCTTTGTTAAAAAAATCTTTAAATTGAATTGTTTAATTTTAAAGTTGATTTGGTGAACAGTTGCATTATTTTAAAATTAAACTAATTAAGTTCAATGTTTGTCTTATATATATCTATATTGTTTTATATTATATTTGGACATTTTGGAGCACAACGGTATAAAATTAGCAAATAAATATATCATGAAAATAATTTAACATATGCTCAAATTATTCCAAACAAAGCTGAAATTATTCTAATCAACTTATAACTTTTGTCATAAAGAACATTATTAATTATCCCTTTGAAATCGGAGGAGGGTGAGTATCGCTGATCAGACACGAAATTTGTAGTCACACATGCATTTTTTTAAAAAACTTTTATGCCCGTGGGCCACACCCACACACCCATCATCCCACCCTAGCGGGACTTGAACCTCTGCACTTTCAAAGATAAAGCTTGTGTCGCAACCACTGCACTATGGTAGTGTTGGCTAGTCACATAGGCATAGATGTTAACAAAAAAGAAAAAAAAAGTAGGCATTTATCTTTATTTTTATAATTAGTAATTGAATTTAGACAAACTTAGCATTATATGCTTAATCTCATGGATACTAGAAAAAAAAAAACAAGCAAAATAATTACTAACGAAGTGAAAATCAAGGTTAGCAAAAATTAGGTCTTGACTTGCCCTGGCATCAGACAATTAGGCTGTGCTCAAAAACTTTTTAGTGATGGAAATGGAATAGAAGGAGAGTGAATGGTTGGGAGAGGAATGGCGACTCTAACAGTCTAACCTTCTAATTTTGGGGAGAAAATAAATTCATTTGAAGATTTGAAGAGGTAAAATATATCCATTCCATTTTATTATACAATTTAATGAAGCATGTAACTAATAAAGTTTCCTTTGCATTCCCTTTGCTTATTTTGTTGTGTTATGGAGCAGACCTTTAAGAGTAAAATTAAAATAAAAATTGATTCATAGCATAACGTCTCTTAAAAAAATATTTAAAAATTAGTTATGATAAATACAAAGGATAGCAAATCTTTTTCATCCCTGTCTACTTTTTCCAATATTACTAACGAAATGAAATAAAATACTGAAAACGAAAGGTGTTATATATAATGTCTCAAACACTTATCTTCAAAAAAAAAAAAAGTCTCAAACACTTGAGAATTTCATTGTTTTGTTCCGAAGCACTTCTCTCCCTCTATTTGTATTTTGAAAAAAGAAGAAAAATTATTTGTCCCCGATTGTGAAAAGCTAAAGCATCTGCTATCCATTTCTTTTTCTGTTAGTCATGTCAACAAAAAGATAAGTCGCGAGAAAAATATCTCCATCTTTATTTGTCAAAATTTTACTCTTATAGATATTAATCAGCAACAATAATAATTTTACTTTTTATAATTAGAGAATTTCAAGTAAACAACTGATCCAGAAACAAACATTTATAAATTTTGTAAAAATATTATTTATATAGACTTGAAAAAAAATCCTCATTATTAGACTGGTAATAATTTTTTTATTAATTTAAAAACAAAAAAAAAACTTTAAAATAGAAAATTTAGTTTTTTATTAGATTTGAAATCATATCAAGAGGTTCGATTAAATTGTTTCATGTTCGAAATCCGAAAAGAGGGAGTTTGTACGTCAAATGGATCGACTTATCCTTACTCTATTCATATTTCATAATTATTAATCAGAATTTTCAGTACAACGCAAGCTAACTTCTAGATCTAGCAGATAAAGCCAAAGGTTCCATTCTAGTTAAAGAATCCCAACAGAAATTTCTAACATGGAATCGAAATCCCACCACCAATAATTCCCAATCTCGGTCCCGTGACAAAACTTCTTGATTGACGAGCACCAGTCAGTAGTCACGCATCGGTTTCCTGATTCCGACACGCCGAATGCCGAATGCGACTCGTGCACTAGAGCCAAGTCAACAGAAAGGATCCAGCTGGGTGGCCATGAGCCGTCTGATATATTGATAGTTCCATCCAGTTCGAAGCATCTTAAATCCAACGGCACTTAACTATTACACGTGTAGTCTGGCGCAAGCGATCACAACTTGTGCGCTTCAAGTCTAATCATTGGCGTGCTTCTCCTAAGTCTTAGCCCCGCGCCGTAGCTAATATCCTGCTTTAAAGATCGGATTGAGTTATCTGCTATCAAGGGAATTTTTGTGCTTCTTTATGGTTGAGTCCAAATGCTTGGCCCACGTATCAAGACTTGCTTTTTATAAGAGTTTTGGTTTTTTGATTCATTTTTATCCTTTCTTTTGTGATGGACCCTTCGACCATTTTTTTTTTTGGTGATAGGGATAATGGCTCCCCTCTACCAAATTGTACGGAATTCATTCGTTATCTGAGGCAGATCTAGACCAGCAATACTTGAACTGCTGTCATATTATTGATTAGGGATTGCTTGGTGTTTTGATTATATATTAGCTCTGGTCATATTGGTAATGGTTGTATGCTATGTTAAAATATGAAATCCAGCATATTTCTGCTCTATATATGATGTATATATATCATTGCATATAAAATGATAATATTCGGAATATGTTTCATTTTTTATTAAATGAGCTCAAATGTGTTACACATTTTAAAATTAACGAATTTTGATGTTTTACTGAGTGATATAAAATTTAAAACGATTCAATTCACAAGCTATCATTTTTATTTTTTGTGAAAACGCATCTACAATTATTTTTATTCCCCACTACCTAGCTTGTCAAAAAAAAAAGTATTTTTGTGCTATGTAATATGTTGATAACCATATTTACATGACAACTACGACAATTAAGGTATTTTTTTGTAAAAAAAAAACAAATTGTTGTCATATTAATTTTTTATAATTTATGTATACTTTGTTTCAAATTTAATATATTTAAAAATTAGTTTATCAAAAAAAAAAGTTATAAGAATTTTTTTTTTAGATATGCTAGATCGATCGTAACTATCTAGAAACAAGTTCTGAGAAAATTGAACAGTCTAATTATTTTTACAACTCGAATGATGACCATGAACCAAATTGATAAGTAAAAATAACCTATCTATGCAAAAGATACTATGATTTTTCATTTTTATTTTGAGGACAATTTGATTAAGTGTCACTAATAAAAACAAATTCGTTGTCAACATAACCTATCTTATTATTGTTTTATTTCCCACTATATTAGTTTTTTTTTATTTACTCTTCTAAACAATTAATTCCTTTCATGTTATGAGCGACTGACTGGCTTCCATATTTCTCCGTATGGTTCAATTTTTATAATAACGACTCTATATTTGATTTTCATCATCCAATTTCAGATGAACAATCTAGATCTAGTACAATCATTTAGCGAGCGTGCAACTGGACTGGACTGGAGCCGAACCGAAAAGGTGGTAGCAAAAGAAAACAAATTTGAATGCAAATGTGATTCTTAGCGACGGGGGATTAGACTTCTAGGGATAATTAATTCAACTTTTGTATGTATTGAAATCAGGCGCTAATTTTTAGTGGGGTATTGCGGATTTGGACATTCTAATTTGTTGGCTAGTAGGAATATAAAAATATTTAGAACATGGAGGTGCAAACTGTGTGGTTGTAATATATTGATGAGAATTGACTAATGACGATCTAAATAATTGGATTTTGAAAATGATATGAGTTTTATTAAGATATACTTTTGTCACACTAACCGGATGAATAAAAAAATTCATAGACCGAGGAGTCTAAGCACACTAATTGTTGTATACTTGGATGGTTATAATTAGCTGTAGAGCACAGTAGTTAAGCCTGATTGAAGCAATAAGATATTATTCTTGCTTAGTTTGATCTGATCACAATATTTTATTTAATTTTATTTTTCCAAATCAAAACATAAACAAACTCAAGTGAGCTCCCCACATAAGGAATTCTAAAGATCTGTGCCCTTTCTGCTTGTAGAATTAATATACTTTAGACTCCGTTTGGATAGGTGTGGGAAGAAGTGGAAAGAAGTATTGGGAAGTGTGTAACTTTGTGAAGAGTTTGGATTGTTTATAATTTTTTTCTTTCCTTTTTTCTTCTTCCTCTTCTTCTTCTTGCATCCAAACGGAGCCTTAAGGAAGACAACTTCAGATCTTCGACTAGGTCGTTGGGGAAAAAAATTGGAGCATGATTGTATTAAATTATATAAATTGTTCTTCTCGCTAGATGATTGTATTAAATTATATAAATTGTTCTTCTCGCTAACTTTATAGTTCAACCTTCGTTTTTCCCCTTGATGAAAAGTTGAAAACCCCTGGGCTCTGTTGCTAATTGTTTTTGACTTTACCAGTTATGACGCAAAGGGAGTAGAAAATTCATAAAGGATGTCACACCAGGGGATACTTCTTTCTTGGGATAGTGTTGCCTGGGTGCTTAGAGCCTGGGAAGGTATTGGCAAAGTGTCATTTGGGGATGTTTTAATCTCAATTGGAGAGTTGCCGAGGTTTAATTTGGACGCATCACTTTCAAAATTTAATTTTAGACTATTCGCGGATACAATTGGTTTGGGTAATTATTAATTTAGTTGTACAACTTAAATTAAATTAATCGCTTGCGTTGTTTTCAACGAAAAGTTGGCGAGAAAATTCATCAGCTAGTTGGATTGGAATTATTAACGAGTATATGTATAATTAATCCTCAAAATAGCATCTCATTACGTCCTTGTTTTTTAAATTACTGTTCTGTCCCTATACATTTGTAATCATTACCAAGTTAGACCGTATCACGCTTAATGTTCCGTCTTATCCTTTTCTAAGGGGACATTTTATCCTACCAAAATGTCCTTCATCTTTTTTTTTTTTAAGTTTCATGGCAAGATATGTCCTTAATCTGAAAAACCATCTATTCTCAAAAAAGAAAAATTAAAAATAAAGAAATACCATCAACATTGACATGACCATATGGCACCATAGAACAAATTGCGTGCTTTCCAATTCTTCAAAGTCGAGAGCAATCTTCGACATGGAAGGCCCCTCTAACATACTTTTAGAACTGTTCAACTTTGTTTTCTTTTTTTTTTATGAAAGAGGGAGGTCTTTGCCATCCAACTTTTTTTTAAATTAAAGATGCATGCGGGGCTTGAACCCTTGACCTCATGGAAGCCAACCTAGTGCTCTTACCACTGAGCTACTAGGCCACATGCTGTTCAACTTTGTTTTCAATAATGTATTTAAAGAGAAGATAAAAATAGACTATCTTATTGCTTTTAGAAGGGAAGGATTTACTAGGGACTATTTGACAACACTAATAGCACATATTATGCCATATGAAAGGCAATAAAATTTTAAAAAAGGGATATAGTGTAAAGATTCATTGACAATTTTTGTTAATCATTATAAAATCTCAAGTTATAAGGTCATTTAATTCTAATACTCATCAATTATCCCCAACCTTTTTATTACTAAACTAGAATTGAAATTAGTGCTTTGTGTGTAATTTAATTATTTTCTGTGGATTGTGGCTATTTGTTGACAACACTGTAGTATATGTTTTCTTTGTTTAGAAATAAACAGTACCGCTGCAGTTTACAAAAATACAAGTTTAATTTTATTTATCTTGGAACAAAAATTGCAAAAAGAGTATATAGCAATCTAACAAAAAAAAATATGAAAATGTCGTGGCCCAAATTTCTAACAACTAAGTTAGGAATTCGCAGCTATATATCTGCTGCGATCAGTAAAATAAATAAATAACTAAATAAATAAATAATTATGCAACTGGCTAATTCACAGAAAAATAAGAAAAAGAGATTAAAAGAAAAAAAAAAAGAAAAGCGAGCTAATGGCATCAAATAGTCGTCTCCATTTCTAACATGTCTATTCTCCAGTTCAATCACGGTATGCCATCCCTCCATGCCTTCATCCGTTGAGAGCCGGCGCCTCTTTTCCTCACAGCCGAATCTCCACTCTCCACAAAGGTCAAAGTGTATGGTCCGGTACTCCGGTCCCCACCTTTCATTGCTAACATAAAATTTCCGGCCCAACTCAGTTGCAACAGCCCATCAGACCCCATTCTTTTTCGGATTTCCCCCCTTGTCCATTTCTCCATTGACCGAGTCAAATTGACCCCTCCAACGTTCACTCCCAAATTAAACTCTTCCTCTGTATTGACATATTTCCATAGTTAATGAAAAATTTTTAAAAGATAAATTTTGTTAAGGGGTTGCGGCTGTGCGCATTCTTTTTTTATTTCAAAAAAAAATATTTGAACTGGATAATAGACTGGTTAGAGTTGGCGGTAATTTCATCAAATGAAAAATTGTGTGTTCTATGCATAATGCATAGAAGATAGAACACACAATTTTTCCTCATAGCCCCTTAGACTACGAGCACTCATAGCCCATAGGCCGAGTCATCTTTTTTGTTTAGGAGTGCGAAGTGGTGGATGATGAAGAAGACTAGGGGACCTAAGCTTGCTTAAAATGAAAAAGGCTAGGATGCATGCGTTCTGGACTCAGGAGGAACCCACCAAAACCCCTTCAAGGTAAAAGGTGTTCCTTCTTCCTAGCTAGTTGCAAATTATCAACAACTATAAATGTTATTGCTATGAAATGTAACATTAACATGTCATATAGTCGCTTTGTATAAGTTATATCGTTCGCTATGACACGATTTCAATTGTCATGTTTTTCAAATTTTTTTATCCTATAGGTTGCCACCAATGTTTTTAATACCCTATCGGCCATCAAACCGACGAAGAGGACGGTATGCAGTTTTACCGGTTCTACCGGTTTGTGCCGGTAAGTACCGGTTAGGACTGATTTATAATAATAGATATATTTACAAGCAACTCATGCATATGTGAGCTATCAGCGCAGTGGCTAAGGTACTAAGGTTGTTGGTTGCCACCCTATTTGCTTGGGTTCGATTCACACAGACTCTTAATTTTAAATTTATACTTCTGCACGTGGGGTGTAGGAAATTTTCCGATATTTCCGGTATTTTCCGGTATTTGCCACTACAAGTAGCAGTTTATGACACTCATCTTTATTTACTAGCAAAATTTGTTGGAATATTTAATGTGGCCTATGACAATTAATGTGAGCCAAGTTCATTTAAGATAATTAACTAAAGGATGCATTATAATTCGATGCAAATTCTGATGGACCAGATTCAGTGTACTTAATCTCTTTGGGTGCCTCAGCATTACATACTCTCTAATCTGAAAAATAAAAGCACCCTTTCTCATAATTTAGTCCTTAAGAAAGTTCAGAATAAGAAGAGAGAAAACGTCATTATTGACCATCATTATGGCTGAGAAAAACTCAAAAAAGATCACTACTAACACTTCTGCCTAACGCCTAACGATTTCTGCTCTTCAATTTGTAAGTTTATACTCATGATTTTGTTATTTTATATGATTTACGGATCCTCGAAATTGTGTTATTATTTATAAACACACTAAATTAATAATTACGTCTATCAAAATTAACTTAAGAGGGAGAAGGGAGGGAGCGAGAAAAATATGAAAACTAAGGTGCCTAGAGTTTTGTTGCCCAATTTGTCTACTGTTGCCTCATCTTTGCCATTATTTTTCCAATTTTCTCAATAGGCTTTCTTACCGTCGACTTTTACAATACCACATGCCCCAAAGCAGAAGAAACTATACGTAAGTCTGTCAACAATACGCGTTTATCGTTTGCCATCACGTTTCAGTATAAACGAAACAAATAACGAATTGCTGAAATGTTTTGTTTTTTGAAACAAAACAGCAGGAACACCAAATTGTATCGTTTCGATCGTTTCAGTCTCATTTCAAACCGCTACATGACTATTTTTCGAAGTGACACGATTAACGAAACATAATTATGTGTCGTTTCGAAAATGAAACGGTTAACGGAATGGTTTTTTATACCGCTTTTTTTAATAAAACGGAAACGGTTTGATGGTTTCCGTGTTTTTTTTAACACGTTTGACGGGTATATGGTCCATACGATATGCAATAACTACTGTGTTAAATGGGACCAACGGCTCAGCAGCAAGTCTTATCCGGTTGCATTTCCACGATTGTTTTGTGGGGGGTAGGGGTATGCTTTTTAATGTTATAATATTGGCATATTGAATAATATAACTTGTAATTTGTAAAGATTACGTTATGAACTTACGGTATGCTTTTGGTGCCTTGCTAAAGCAGCATTATAGAAAAATTGTACGCGGTAATGTTACAGAAGATCCAACAAGCAAGCATATTGTCAAACAAAGTACTATAATGAGTTAGAAAAATCTATAGGGCCGTTTGGATCGCTTAGGAATTTGAGAAATTTGGGGAAGTTAAAATTCCTAGGAATAAATTTATTGGGAAGTGTGTAACTTTGTGAAGAGTTTAGATTGTTTATAATAAATTTATGGTAGGAAGATGAAATTCCCCAAATTCCTACCATAATCCAAACAGCCCCATAATCCATGTAATTGTCGCCCCATAAATTGGATATGAATGTCCTACAAAAAAAATAAAAAAAGAAGGATATGAAATCTTAAGGCCAAACCTTAAATTTAAAAGATCATAACAAAGAGAGTTGGCAATTTAAAGCATCAGGTACTTTTTATGCTTTTATGAAGGTATGATTTGAAATATTATTATTATTATTATTATTTTTGTTATACTCACTTTGGTAGTTTTTATTTTATTTTGTTTTCTTATTCTATTTATTTTTTATTTCTTGAAGAATCACTTATTCTGGTGTTAGCGACACTTTGCATAGTGATTAGTGATCAGAGGCATGCCTTTTGATGTCACTAAATACAGCGATCATTATTAAGCCAAAAGTTGCAAAAGAACTCTCTCTGTTCCTCTGTTATTTATTGACTTTTCTCTTTCCCAAATTAATAAATGAAGAAGCTTGTAGTAATATTCACATCAATTGTGTGCCGACGAATGTTCAAACCGATAATATTTTGAAGTCATGTTGGTTTATCATGTCACCTGCTCATTTTCATTCTACATTAATTAATCTGGAAAAACTGGCAACTCAAAATCCTGTTTTCATGTAGCTCAAATTTAATTCTTTACTTATCTATTGGTCGTAATAATAAATTAATAATGCAAGATATATGACCAAGTTGGGACAATAACTTTGGTCCTATGGCAAATCTTACGATATTGAGGTATGTTATGATTCTGTCTTTAGGGTTGCGATCTGCTCAAAGCGTCGACAGCTAACCCTTCCCCAGAGAACAACCCAATCTTTAACTTGCGCGGTTTCGAACTGATTGATGCAGCCAAGGCTGCTGTAGAAGCTATCTGCCCTGGGGTCGTCTCGTGCACTGACATACTCGCTTTCACAGCTCGCGATGCTTTCCATCTTCTTACTCCTGGGCTTGCTCATATGATGTCCCTACTGAAAGACTATAATGATCAAAAGACTTGAAATAAATGCACAATCACTCGAAATTTTACAATTCTGTCCAGAACGCACATTATTTGCACAATAGGTGTGTAATTGTAATGTATAACCCATTCTTTTTGAATTTTTCAGATTATAAATTTATTCTCCACTGTATAAAGAGATTAAATGCAGATTATTGCGATTCACATGATAAAAAATAAATGCACAATCGCGTGAAATTCTTCAATTCTGTCCAGAATTCTCATTATTTGCATTTTATATGTGTAATTGCAATGTATAATCTAATCTTTTTAAAAATTCTAAGTTTATAAACTTATCCTCCACTGTATAAAGAGTTTAAAATATATATTACAATGATCAAATGACTTAAAAATAAATGCACAATCGCTTGAAATTCTTCAATTCTGTTTACAACGCACATTATTTGCAATATATGTGCGTAATTGCCCACATATAATCCAATCCTTTTAAATTTTTAAGATTATAAACTCATTCTCCACTGTATAAAGAGCTTAAATATAGAATATTGTGATCAAATAACTTGAAATGTATGCACAATTGCGTGAAATGCACCAATTTTGTCCAGAACCCTCATTATTTGCAATTTATGTGTGTAATTGCAATGTATAATCCAATACTTTTGAAATTTTAAGATTATAAACTTATTCTCAAAAGTATAAAGAGTTTAAATATAGATTATCGAGATTAAATGACTTCAAATGGATGCACAATCGCTTAAAATTCTCCAATTCTGTCCAAAACGCACATTATTTGCAATATAGGTGCGTAATTGCCATGTAAAATCAATTCTTTTTGAATTTTTAAGATTATAAACATATTCTTCACTGTATAAAGAGCTTAAATATAGATTATAGTGATCAAATGACTTAAAATGAATGCACAATCACTTGAAATTCTCCATTCTGTCCAGATTGCACATTATTTGCACTTTATGTGCGTAATTGCCATGTATAATCCAAACCTTTTGAATTTTTAAGATTTTAAACTTATTATCAATTGTATAAAGAGTTTAAATATAGATTATAGAGATCAAATGACTTGAAATGAATGCATAATCGCGTGAAATGCTCCAATTCTATCCAGAACTCTCATTATTTGCATTTTATGTACGTTATTGCCATGTATAATTGATGGTGATTTTCTTGCTTTAGAATTATACCCTATTCTACTCAAATTTGTATCGCAAGCGTACGATAATCGTCTAAGTATTTTAGGGGTCGAACCACAAGGACGGATATTAGATAACTAAGTTTCAATTTTACTTAATCTACTAAACTAGAGGGTTGCAAGATTGTTGAGTTTTGTATCAAGATTAACAACTTAATTAAGTAAATATTAAATAAAACAAAATGCAGTAAAGATGGATTAATTGGCTAATTAGAGGCTAGGGGCTTAAGGCATGCTAATTCTTTCAGTTTATTCCAGTCCTAGCGGCCCGCTGGCTTTCGTAGCGGCCCGCTAAAGTGGACTCAGGTCGCTTGACAGATCAGCTGGTCGCTGGCTACTTGGCGGGCATAGACCACCTCGCTGGTTCACTCAGCGGCCCGCTGGTGTCAAGCTGAGACTATTACTTAGTTGATTTAAATGCTGCTTTGTGTATAGAGTTGGGTTTTTGTTGAAGTGCTGCAGATCAAACTCTCGTTTTTGTTTCTGGAATTCAATTCAACTATCTTCAAATCTATCAAGTAGAACTAAACTTCAACTTTCGTTTCGTGGTCTAGTTGCTACGGGTTTATACCTTTCTAACCTATGAATTCTTACGCTTTCGCTGTTAGAAAAGGCTTATAACTCTCGTTAATCAGCCTTGGTTTAATCTTTCGATTATAACCCTTCAAGTTAACACAATTGATATTAATTTCTTAGAGAAGCTTGGACTTAACTATCTATCTAATCAAGCAAGGCCTATACTTGATGGATACAAACAAACTAATCTAATCAATCAATTCCAATCAGATAAGCAATTAAAGAAAGGAAATAAAACACAACATGCAACTAGTAAATCAACTAAATAATAATATCAATTCATAAACTAAAGGTTCACTGCCATGGCCCCTAAAAAGGTATCTACTCGCGATAAATCATCAAACAGAACATCCAAGTATAAAAGAGAAAAGAAAACATAAAAAGGAAATAAAGTTACAACAGAAAAGCAACTTGATCCCTTCTTTCTGTCTTCTGCTACTCGACAGCGGCCCGCAGATGTCTCTGGCGACCCGCTGGACCTGTGCAGAATTGTTCTCCCTTCACCCAGAAAATTTCCTCTCAAATGCCGACCCCTCTGTCTTCAACGCTTCCTCCTTATATAACATTCATTGGCGGTTCTCTGATGGTGGAGGTCGTGCAAGTAGAGGCTCTAAATTTGGCTCAGGCAGTTATGGAGAAGATAGCAAATCTGGCTGGCTATTTTTGTCTGTCGGTTAACATCTTCCAGCGGCCCGCTGCTGCACCTAGCGACCCGCTGAAGTCTCCTAACTCGCCAGTCAACATCTGCTACCCGCTGCCTCCCTGTGGGTCGCTGGTGAGATCTGTGGGTCGCAGGTCCAGTCTGAAAATCGCTCAAAATGTCGAGTCGAGTAGCCACATCGCGTAGATCCTATACAAAATGAAGCAACCATGGCAGTACCTAGCTTCTAGCCTAAATTAACAGTTAAACATTAGAAAAAGCACATAAAATCAAGAAATTAAGACCTATAAATGGTTGAAATACTAAGTATGAAAACCATTTATCAAACCCCCCAAGCTTAGCATTTGCTTGCCCTCAAGCAAAGTCCTACGTTCAAGTTCTGGTTTTCAGGGCTTAATTTCAATCAACCATATGTTTCCTAACAAGCTAGAAGTCAATTCATGTGCTAACTAAACAAGACTTGAGCAATTTTAATCAATTAATAAACAACTAAAATCCAACTTCTTTTGTTCTCATGTTATTAACTAACTATTCATGCAGCTAGGATATTTGCAATAATTTTTCATGACTTATCTCATCAATTCCTAAGTTCATCATTTTATCAAGGTTAAAATCGATTAAGCTAGCAATTGAAACGGGATCTAACCCTACTAACGTAAACAACCAATCCAACCAATTCATTTCACAACTAGGTCTTTGAGCCTTTGAACCATTCAATTTTTGAAAAACGCATTGGAATAAGTCTAAAGTGGGGCGGAAATAAGGGTACAACTCCCCACCCAACCTATTCCAAAGTTTTTGGGTTAGACTTTTAACTTTCTCTTGGGGCTAAGAGATCTTCCCGCGGTGGAGAGGTCAGCCAAATTATGGTGGATTTATTTTCGAGATTTTTCTCGTTTATTATTTTTTTGTGTTTTTGTGTTTTTTTTTTTTTTTTTTTTTTATGTCATGAGCCTTTCTGTTTTTACTCATGATTAATGGAAGTTCTTTTTATCCACCATAATCTATAGCTTCCCGCAATGTCCATGGCATTGCACGCTTTTTAGTTCCCCTTTCCTTTTGTGAGTTCATGCCTATTGTCTCAAGATGAGACACATGTTTTTATACATCTTCGACTTTTAATTATTCTTAAAACAACGGTTTAAATGCCTTAGACCTAGTGATCATTCCTTGGTTATCATGCCTTTATGTTACTAAAGTTGATCTTCATGAATTTATCGATTTGAGGTGGCTACCGCCTCAAATGCTTTGATTAACCAATTAACCTATCTAATTCAACAAACTTAGGTTCAGTTGAGATACTTCATGAAAAGCTATTGCTCCTATCTTAGTCACAATTGAGTTAGTTAGATCGATAATGTGCAAACTCTTTAATATTTCCTCAAGATTTTATCAATTTGTTTTCTTCAGTTAAAATCTTTTGCTCAATTCTCTGTTCAGTTAACTCAGAATAACTTCTTGACTTTCCCTAAATATGCAAAATGACATTAATTATGCAATTATTTACAAAACTAGATGAAAATGCAATAAAATTCTTAAGTTCTGGATAAATTAGCGGTCCGCAGGTGATGTCTGCTACCCGCTGCCTTAGCAGCGAGCTCAAAGGTCTGTCCTGCGACCCACTGAAATCCCTATACTTAAAATTTCTCTAAGTCCTGCCCACCTGCCATCAGCGACCCGCTGATAGGGACTGCGGTCCGCTGATTGCCTTGCAGACAGAGACTAAAATGCATGAATGCAATTTCCTAACCTATAATAACCTAACTAGTTAGCAATCCTTTCCGTAAATTTTCAATTTCTCTCTATACCCCCCCCCAAGCTTAATTCATGGCTCTGTCCCTAGGGCCATTAATTACCTAAAGAAAGGAAATAGAGGGAAATTAGAAAACTTACGAACTTAGCTCAATCCTCGGGAGGTGGGGGTGGAGGTGGTTCCGGCACTCCGAAGATACGATCCGCGAAGCGCTGCATTATCGCCCTTTGTTCACTCCTCCAACTCCTCGCTTCTTCTATTTCGGCATCTAGCTTCGCCTCAAGGCGCTCATAGTCCGCGGAGAGATTCCACTGTGCAATGTGGATGTCGTGAAGCATATCCGCGATGCCTGGGACATCAGGTGTGGCCGTCCCCTGGTAGAAGTCCTCCCTTCCCCACTCTGCTTGGCTTCCTGGCCCAAATGTGCGGGCCGCTGGTTCTGTCTGCGACCCGCTGGCGTGAAAATAGGCCTCTTCATGCTGGGTCGCAGGTTCTTCCTGTGGGCCGCTGGCCCTGGGCTGGGGCTCTGGAGTTGATACCGGCAGAGCCAAAACTCCGCTCCGGACTAGAAGATAGTCCCCGGAGCGCATCTGGCCTATTCTGAATGTAATGGGGATATCCAGGCGATAATCCCCCACCACATAACGTGTCTCCCGCGGCGTTTTCTTTACGTGACCCATGGATGCAAGGAGCTCCATGTTGAGGCGTTCGGGCCCAGCACTTTGCTTCATGCGGAAGCTTGCCACGCCTACGTTCTTGGCCAGATGCGTGACAAGGCCCCCAATCGTAATCTGCCCCTGCCCCGTCAGTTTGTTGCGGGCAATTGTATCGTGCCAATGCTTGAGCATGCTCCGTGCCAAGTTTTGATGTTGAGAGTTGCCGCGGCGGAGCATTTGGCACAGCACCGATGTCTCACCCACGTTAGCCTTAGCCCCCGATTCTCCTCTCGCAAAGATGGTGAGAGATAGAGCCCTTTGGATGAATCGGATCACGGGCATTTGAATGTCCACACTCTTCCTTTCTTTTGGAGCCTTCAATCCCGTGATTCTCTCCCAAAATCCTTCATCAACGTCTTTGACATCCAACCCGCCTCGCCTCAAGCCAAAGATATCAGCGATCTCGCTCTCATATCGGGCATAACGGACCCCATGGAATTGCCATGAGGCCAAGAACTCCCCTCTTTCTTTATCCCACTCGAGGCGGAGTGTGCAAAGGAACTCCATAGTGAGGCGGGTGTAGGCGGGCTCCACTATCTCCCAAAATGCCCTCGTGATCCCGGCATTTTCAGTCAAAGCATAGAAGTCCTCCTCTATGCCGAGATCTTTGAGCACTCGAGGGTCTAGAAAACGAGTGTTCTCCATCTTCTTGATCTTGAGGCGCTCATAACGGGCCTTGCACTCGGCCTCAAGAAAACGGGGCGGGTTATCCCCAAGTTCCTCCTCCGCTGTCCTTGATTTCCTTGCTGCCCGAGTAGTGGTTTCAACCACGTCCGGGTCCACTTCCATTCTATCCTCTTCTTCTTCTCTCCTCCTCCTCTTCTCCTGCCTATATTCAACTTCAAAATCACTCCCCGAAGCAGTCTCCTCTTCTCCTTCCTTGTCACTCTCACTCTCCTCCTCTTCTTCACTCTCATCATTCTCCTCCTCTTCTTCACTCTCATCATTCTCCTCCTCTTCTCCATTCCCATCCTCTTCTTCCTCACTCTCCTCACTCTCAAGTTCTTCCTCCATCGGAGCTTTACCCCTGTCAACAGTCTCTTGAACCGGCTCTTCCTCTGTCTCTGTCCCCTCATCTCCAAAAATTTCTCTTTCCGCTTCTTCAAAATTCGGGGGTGACTCCTCCCTTCTTGGAGGAGGTGACTCTCTCCTTGGAGGTTGAGAGGAGCCACTCCCTGACCCTCCCAGCAACAATCTCACTGCTCTAGCTCCTCTCTTGAAAACCTTAGGAGCCATATGTAGAGGTTTCGGCTTGTTTTCGATTGAATTGGTTGGGTTCTGTCTCAATTTTGCCCAGTATCAGCGGGTCGCAGGACTTCCCAGCGGGTCGCAGGTGTTGGGTTTAACTGAGGTTTTGGCTTGGCAGAATATTTTCAGCGGGCCGCAGGTGGTGTCAGCGGGTCGCTGGTACTGGCTGAGAGGTGGTTGAGGATGACCAGAATTTGGGTTTTCCGATGGGGACCAGTGTGGTACCGTTTGGTCTGGGTTTTGGGTCCTTGTACCAGTTTGAATTGAGTTGGAGAGTTTGGAATGAGTTGTTACCATAGCTTAGTGGAGAATGAACCCTACTACGCCGAATTGTGGGATCGAGACGATGAATCGATGCGTGGATGCGATGAGGCGGCGGAGAGGTGTGTCACCGACGGCTCCGGTGAAATGGTGGTGCTCGCGGGGCGCAAAACGGTGGAGTTCGCAGGTGCAGGGCTTGGGTCGCAAGAGAGGAGGGTAAGGGTCGAAACTGTTCTGTTGGAAGAGATGGAGTGGTGAAAAGTCAGAAACACCCTTGATAACCGTCAGATTTGAAATTTAAGATCGTTTCAGCGGGCCGCAGGCAGTGTCAGCGGGTCGCTCCTCCTTCCCCCCACGCTTGCTTGGAGCAGCGGGTCGCATGACGCCTGGCGGGTCGCTTCAGTGTCCTGCGGGTCGCTGGTTGTGTCGCAGAAGAGCAGAAAACCTGAGAATTAAGCCAAGTTACATTGAAAACTCTCACTCCCTTGTTTTTATATATTTTTTTTTTTCTAATTTTTTTGTTGTTTTTATTTTTATAATTTTTTTGAATTTTGTTGGGTTTACTGACTGAAAATAAATAAAATGAATTTTAAAAAGAAAAACCCTTGGGTTGCCTCCCAAGAAGCGCTCGTTTAAGGTCTCGAGCTCGACCCCTCATATCTACGTCTCGCTAGGTGTCGGGTTAACGAAGCGTATGACTCCCGCATCGTCCTTCCGCGACACATTGTCCATATAAAGCTTGAGACGTTGGCCATTCACCTTGAAGCTTCCATGAGTCTCGCTCCAAATTTCAACCGCTCCAAATGGATACACCTTCTTAACCTTGAACGGACCTGACCATCGTGACCTTAACTTGCCTGGGAATAGCCTCAACCTTGAGTTGAAAAGAAGAACCAAATCCCCCTCTTTGAATTCTCTCCTCAAAATGCGCTTGTCATGCCATTGCTTGGTTCGTTCCTTGTACATTCTTGCATTCTCATAAGCATTCAAACGGATCTCATCTAACTCATGCAATTCCAAAACCCTTTTCTCTCCCGCTTCCTTGTAATCAAAGTTAATTGCTCGTGTGGCCCAATATGCCTTGTGCTCCAATTCAACGGGTAAGTGACATGCTTTGCCATATATCAACTTGAAAGGGCTCATGCCAATAGGGGTCTTATAAGCGGTTCGGTACGCCCATAAAGCATCATCTAACTTGAGGGCCCAATCCTTCCTTGATCTTCCAACCGTTTTCTGCAAAATGTTCTTGATTTCACGGTTAGATATCTCGACTTGCCCACTAGTTTGAGGATGGTATGGGGTAGCCACCCTATGGTTGACTCCGTGTTTCTTCAATAAGTTCTCGAACTGGCGGTTAATGAAATGCTTTCCCCCGTCGCTTATCACAACTTTAGGAACTCCAAATCTTGGGAAGATGACCTTGGAGAACAACTTTCTCACCGCTTCCGAATCGGCCTTCTTGCATGCTACGGCTTCAACCCACTTGGAGACATAATCCACTGCTACAAGGATGTATTCAAAACCACAAGATGAAGGGAATGGCCCCATAAAATCTATCCCCCACACATCAAACACCTCCACTTCCAAAATTGGATTCAATGGCATCTCATGTCTACTTGAAATGTTACCCATCCTTTGGCATTGATCACATGTGAGCACAAAAGCTCGGGCGTCCTTGAAGATCGTGGGCCAGTAGAACCCTGCTTGAAGTATCTTTGTGGCCGTCTTTGAGTGAGAGGCACGCCCTCCATAACTTGATGAGTGACAATGGGCAAGAATGTCACTTATCTCCTCATGGGGAACACATCTTCGAAACATTCCATCTACTCCAAGCCTCCACAAAATTGGGTCTTCCCAGAAGTAGAACTTAACATCTGAAAGGAACTTCTTCTTCTGTTGATATGTCTGCTCTGGGGGTAGAACACCGGTGGCCAAATAGTTAGCAAAGTCAGCAAACCATGGGGGTCGCCCAGTTCTAGCGGGTCGCAGGGTTTCCCAGCGGGTCGCAAGTGTTGGGGTGATCCGCAGGTCAGACTGGCGGGTCGCTTCCACCTGGTCAACTCGCAGGGTCAGGCTGCGGGTCGCTGGTACTGGGTTGACTGCCATCAATTGCTCATCTGGGAAGCTCTCATTGATCGGTTTCGATTGGGGTTCATCCCATCTGAGTCTGGATAGGTGGTCTGCCACTGAGTTCTCTGTTCCCTTCTTGTCGCGAATCTCTAAATCGAATTCCTGTAGGAGAAGGACCCAACGAATGAGGCGTGGTTTGGCGTCCTTCTTACTCATGAGGTATTTAAGAGCCGAGTGATCTGTATACACAATCACTTTGGATCCGACCAGGTAGGGCCGAAACTTGTCCAGAGCAAAGACCACTGCTAGCAACTCCTTCTCGGTAGTGGTGTAGTTGATTTGAGCTTCATCTAGCACCTTACTCGCATAGTAGATAACACACGGTTTCTTGTCCTTGCGTTGACCAAGCACCGCTCCTACGGCATAGTCGCTTGCATCACACATCAACTCGAATGGCTGATTCCAATCCGGTGGTTGTAATATGGGTGCGGTGACCAATGCTTCTTTCAACCTACAAAAGGCATCAACACAATTTGAGTCAAATTCGAAATCAACATCTTTCATTGTCAAATTAGTCAATGGTTTTGCAATTTTAGAGAAGTCTTTGATAAATCTCCGATAAAACCCGGCATGTCCAAGGAAGCTCCGCACATCCTTCACGCAAGTTGGGTTCTTCATCTTCTCTATGACCTCCACTTTGGCCTTGTCCACCGATATGCCTTTGGATGAGACATTATGACCAAGCACCACGCCATCTCGAACCATGAAGTGACATTTCTCCCAATTGAGCACCAAGTTGACCTCCTCGCATCGCTTCAAGATCTTCGCTAAATTGGCTAGGCAATGGTCAAATGAGGTGCCATAAACCGAGAAGTCATCCATAAAAACCTCCATGTCCTTCTCAATGAAATCGGAGAAGATAGCCATCATAGCCCTTTGAAATGTAGCGGGCGCATTACAAAGTCCAAAGGGCATCCTCCTATAGGCATAGGTTCCATATGGGCACGTGAAAGTCGTCTTTTCTTGATCACTTGGGTGGATTGGGATTTGAAAGAATCCGGAGTAGCCATCCAAGTAGCAAAAGTAGGAGTGGTTGGCGAGACGTTCCAACAATTGGTCCACAAAAGGCAAAGGAAAATGATCTTTACGCGTGGCGGTGTTGAGCTTGCGGTAGTCTATGCACATCCTCCATCCTGTCACCACCCGTGTTTGGATCAACTCATCATTCTCGGTCTTCATTACCGTGGTTCCTCCTTTCTTGGGCACAACATGGACCGGACTTACCCATTCACTATCGGAAATCGGATAGATTATACCCGCATCCAGTAGCTTCAACACTTCTTTCTTGACAACTTCTCTCAGGTTTGGATTTAGCCTTCTTTGGTGTTCAACTGAGGGTTTGTGTCCATCTTCAAGCAATATCCGATGTGTGCAAATCTTTGGGTCGAGACCTTTGAGATCATCGATGGAATAGCCAATTGCTCTCCTATGTGCTCTTAATTCCTTCAAGAGCTTCTCTGTTTGTTCCTCATCAAGCTCTGCATTGACTATCACAGGATAGGTCTGGTCTGGGCCCAGGTATTCATACCTTAGGCTGTCGGGCAATTGTTTCAGCTCCAGCTTTGGTGGCTCTGGCTCCTGGTCTGAGCGGGCCGCAGGTGTTCCCAGCGGGTCGCAGGTGTCATCCAGGCTGAGCACTGTTCCTGTTGAAGTTCTAAGCTGAACTGATACGGCCTGGCGGTCCGCCGCAGAGGCCTGCGGGCCGCTGGCATCTATCCAGAGAGGTGGTTGAGGCTCTATTGCTTGTAATATCTCATTGAAAATCCAGTCTGCCTCTTCCATCTCTTCGCTGGTGTCGGAGATGAAGCTGAATACTCTCATAAGCTGCTCGAGTACTGTCTCCTCCACCATTACGTCGAGTTCTTCCACCATGAAGATAGAGTCATGTTGAGAGGGCATCTTCATTGCTTTGTCAATTTGGAACTCGACTTTCTCTTCGCCGATCGCTAAGGACATCCTGCCATTCTTAACATCTATCATGGCTCCAGCAGTGGCCAGGAAAGGTCGTCCAAGAATAATCGGCACCTCCAAGTCCTCTTCCATGTCTACAACAACAAAATCGCAAGGGACATAAAGATTACCTACTTGTAGCGGTACATCTTCAACGACTCCAAGCGGTAAACGCACTGATCGATCAGCCAATTGTAGAGACATCCTAGTGTCTTGCAATTCCCCCACTCCAATTTTATCGAAAATTGACTTTGGCATTAAGCTCACACTTGCTCCCAAGTCACACAATGCCCTTCTAATGCTTGCCCTTCCTATCTTGCATGGAATGGCAAACTTTCCCGGATCTTGCATCTTTGGTGGCAGCTTGTTGAGTATCAAAGCACTGCACTCTTCAGTCAAGGCCACCGTCTGGCATTCATCAATTTTCCTCTTATTGCTAAGTATATCTTTCAAAAACTTAGCATAAGTTGGCATTCGGGTCAAGGCGTCCGTGAATGGGATGGTAATGGAGAGTTGTTTCAGGACCTGCAAGAACTTACTGAACTCCTTGTTCTCCTTGGTTTTGACTAGTCTCTGTGGGTAAGGCACATTGGGACGCGGCGTTAATTGATGGACAGCTCCATCCTTGTCTGGTTGCTTAGCTGGCTCAGGATCAGCGGGCCGCTGGTCAGTTGAGTGGGCCGCTGGTTCTGGGTCAACCAGCACGAATCCACTGTCTTCTTCAGAAACCAATTTCATCTCAGGTTCAGCGGGCCGCTGGTCATTCCTGCGGGTCGCTGATACTGGGTCTGAAGCTGGTTCTTCAGGCATTTCAGGTCCATTGTAATTTGTGCCGCTCCTGAGTGTGATGGCATTGACGTCAGCCTTTGGATTAGGCTCTGGTTGACTGGGAAACATGCCTGTCTTGGTCATCACTCCATTTCCCGGCTGATGAATCACCGAGTTTTGTTTGTGCACCACTTGTTCTAGGAGTTCGCCTATCCTCGTAAGCTCGGTATGAACCTTGTTGTTCCATATCCCTTGATCACGCATGAAGTTGTCGACCTGAATTCGATGCGGAGATGGTTGATTTGGTTGATTTCCTCCTTTGTTCAAATGAACACCCGGATTGGCCGCGCCATTTGGGTTCGCGTATGAGAAGCCCGGATGATTGCGCCTATCCTTGTATCCAACGGGAGGGAAGTAAGACGGCCCATTGCCGATGACATTGACTTCCTCTTCTACGGGCTCATTTTGTTGAAGACGAGGGCATTGGGGAGCCAAATGTCCCTCTTCATCGCAAAGTTGACACGAATGGACTTGAGCCACGGGGGTGGACTTCTTGTCATTCATTTTCTTCATCAAGGTCGTGAGTGCATCGATTTGAGATTGTAGATGGGTTGTTTTGTCTAGTTCGAGCATCCCACGAGGTTGATGTTGAGTCCTTGTCGAGTAGTTTGTTTGTGCAAGAGCCATCCTCTCAACCAAGTCAATTGCCGCTGCACTTCCCAAGTTTAAAAGTGATCCACCTGCAGTATTGTCCACATTTTGACGGGTTAGGTGAGTTAAGCCATCATAAAAACAGCTAATAAGTTTCGATTCCGATAAATCATGATGTGGACAAATCCTTTGCAACTCCTTAAATCTCTCCCATGCTTCCCCAAGGCTCTCATCATTCTCTTGTCGGAAGTTATAGATCTTGCGAACAATTTGGACCGTCTTCTCCCTAGGGTAGAATTTGTCCAAGAAGGCCTTAGCTAGCTCATCCCAAGTCCCAAAGGGTCGGGACTTGAAACCTGCTAGCCAAGTCTTTGCTCGGCCTCGAAGAGTGAATGGAAAGAGGGTAAGGCGGATTGTGTCATCGCGAACTTGGTCGAAATTGAGGAGAATGCAACATTGTAAAAAGTCTTCCAAATGTAAGGTAGCGTCCTCATGCGTGTCTCCCCCAAACATGTTCTGCTGGACCAGGTTTATGATCCCTGGATTGAATGCGAAGTCTCTTGCTCGCTGGGGGTTGGGTGGGTCAACTCCAAGACCGATATTGTTTGCGGCGGGTGCTCCAATCTCACGCAAGGGGCGATTACGTGCAGCAGTCTCTCTTGCTGTGAGCTCTTCACGAACCCTACGCTCCAGGTCGGCCAAGGGAATCTCGTTGTCACCCATGCTGTTGTCGTCGGAAAAGTCGGATTCTTCGGGTTTCGGGTCCTCAATCGTATCAGACCCAAATTCAGCGGGCCGCAGGATGATCTGGCGGTCCGCTGGTTGCTGGAATGTCTGTTCTGGATCACTCTTCGACCCTCCTCCTCGTCTCTGGTATACGAGAAGAGGTGGCTGACTCGATGTGGTTGCAACAGGCTTCTCTCTGCCCTCTGTCACCTTTTTAGCGGCTCGCTGGGGTTGCCTGCGGGTCGCTGAAATTGGTGGTTGGTCAGGTTGAGAGACTCCTTCTTCACAAAGTCTTGGCTTCCTCGTCCCAGGGGTGCTTCCACTGTTGGTCTTCTTGTTTCCTCGTCCTCCTGCCAGTGTTCTCACCTAGAATTGAAGAAAGCAAAAGATAGTGAAGAAGGGTAAAGAAATCTAGCAAATTAAAATAAAATTTGAACCTAATTATCGCTACCGTCCCCGGCAACGGCGCCAAAAAGCTTGATGGTGATTTTCTTGCTTTAGAATTATACCCTATTCTACTCAAATTTGTATCGCAAGCGTACGATAATCGTCTAAGTATTTTAGGGGTCGAACCACAAGGACGGATATTAGATAACTAAGTTTCAATTTTACTTAATCTACTAAACTAGAGGGTTGCAAGATTGTTGAGTTTTGTATCAAGATTAACAACTTAATTAAGTAAATATTAAATAAAACAAAATGCAGTAAAGATGGATTAATTGGCTAATTAGAGGCTAGGGGCTTAAGGCATGCTAATTCTTTCAGTTTATTCCAGTCCTAGCGGCCCGCTGGCTTTCGTAGCGGCCCGCTAAAGTGGACTCAGGTCGCTTGACAGATCAGCTGGTCGCTGGCTACTTGGCGGGCATAGACCACCTCGCTGGTTCACTCAGCGGCCCGCTGGTGTCAAGCTGAGACTATTACTTAGTTGATTTAAATGCTGCTTTGTGTATAGAGTTGGGTTTTTGTTGAAGTGCTGCAGATCAAACTCTCGTTTTTGTTTCTGGAATTCAATTCAACTATCTTCAAATCTATCAAGTAGAACTAAACTTCAACTTTCGTTTCGTGGTCTAGTTGCTACGGGTTTATACCTTTCTAACCTATGAATTCTTACGCTTTCGCTGTTAGAAAAGGCTTATAACTCTCGTTAATCAGCCTTGGTTTAATCTTTCGATTATAACCCTTCAAGTTAACACAATTGATATTAATTTCTTAGAGAAGCTTGGACTTAACTATCTATCTAATCAAGCAAGGCCTATACTTGATGGATACAAACAAACTAATCTAATCAATCAATTCCAATCAGATAAGCAATTAAAGAAAGGAAATAAAACACAACATGCAACTAGTAAATCAACTAAATAATAATATCAATTCATAAACTAAAGGTTCACTGCCATGGCCCCTAAAAAGGTATCTACTCGCGATAAATCATCAAACAGAACATCCAAGTATAAAAGAGAAAAGAAAACATAAAAAGGAAATAAAGTTACAACAGAAAAGCAACTTGATCCCTTCTTTCTGTCTTCTGCTACTCGACAGCGGCCCGCAGATGTCTCTGGCGACCCGCTGGACCTGTGCAGAATTGTTCTCCCTTCACCCAGAAAATTTCCTCTCAAATGCCGACCCCTCTGTCTTCAACGCTTCCTCCTTATATAACATTCATTGGCGGTTCTCTGATGGTGGAGGTCGTGCAAGTAGAGGCTCTAAATTTGGCTCAGGCAGTTATGGAGAAGATAGCAAATCTGGCTGGCTATTTTTGTCTGTCGGTTAACATCTTCCAGCGGCCCGCTGCTGCACCTAGCGACCCGCTGAAGTCTCCTAACTCGCCAGTCAACATCTGCTACCCGCTGCCTCCCTGTGGGTCGCTGGTGAGATCTGTGGGTCGCAGGTCCAGTCTGAAAATCGCTCAAAATGTCGAGTCGAGTAGCCACATCGCGTAGATCCTATACAAAATGAAGCAACCATGGCAGTACCTAGCTTCTAGCCTAAATTAACAGTTAAACATTAGAAAAAGCACATAAAATCAAGAAATTAAGACCTATAAATGGTTGAAATACTAAGTATGAAAACCATTTATCAATAATCCACTCCTTTTGAAATTTTAAGATTATAAATTTATTCTCCACTGTATAAAGAAATTAAATATAGATTGTTGTAATAAAATGGCATGAAATGAATGCATTATCGCGTCAATTCTCCAATTTTGTCCATAACGCACATTATTTGCACTATATGTGCGTAATTGCCAACGTATAATCTACTCCTTTTAAATTTTTAAGATTATAAAATTATTCTCCACTGTATAAAGAGTTTAAATATAGATTATAGTGATCAAATGACTTGAAATGATCGCACAATCGGGTGAAATGTTCCAATTTTGTCCAGAACGCACATTATTTGAAATTATTTGCACTTTATGCGTGTAATTGTCACGTATAATCTAATCCTTTTGAATTATTAAGATCATAAACACATCCCCCACTGTATAAAAAGCTTAAATATAGATTGTTGTGATCGAAAGTCTTGAAATGAATGCACAATCGTGTGAAATTCTCCAATTCTGTCCAGAACGCTCAATATTTTCATTTTATGTGCGTAATTCGCTTGTATAATCCAATCCATTTTAATTTTTAAGATCATAAAATCATTATCCACTGTATATTGATCCTAAATATAGATTATTATGATCACATAACTTGAAATAAACACACAATCGCGTGAAATATTCCAATTATGTCCAGAACGCTCCTTCCTTATTTGCACTTTATGTGCGTAAATGCCACGTATAATCTACTCCTTTTGAGTTTTTAAAATTATAAACTTATTCTCCACTGTATAAAGAGCATAAATATAGATCATAGTGATCAAATAACTTGAAATTAAAAGCACAATCGCTTGAAATTTCTCCAATTCTCTTCAGAAAGCACATTATTTTGCACTATATGTGCGTAATTGCCATGTATCATCTAATATTTTTTTATTTTTAAGATCATAAAATCATTCTCCACTGTATAAAGAACTTAAATATAGATTATTGTCATCATATGACTTGAAATAAATGTACAATCGCGTGAAATGCTCAAATTCTGTCCAAAACGCTCATTTTTTGCTCTTTATGCGCGTAATTGCCATGTATAATCCAATTCTTCTGAATTCTCAAGATTATAAACTCATTCTCCACTGTATAATGATATTAAATATAGATTATATTGATCAAATGGCTTGAAATGAATGCCTAATCGTTTGAAATTCTCCAATTTTGTCGAGAACCCACATTATTTGCAATATATGTGCGTAATTGCCATGTATAATCCAATTCTTTTAGATTTTTAGGATTATAAACTCAT
The DNA here is from genome assembly GCA_028095005.1 of Rhynchospora pubera. Lineage (NCBI taxonomy): Eukaryota > Viridiplantae > Streptophyta > Magnoliopsida > Poales > Cyperaceae > Rhynchospora > Rhynchospora pubera. The sequence goes on along the minus strand of CM051461.1, from coordinate 165,924,669 downwards.
CCTACACTGGATGAAGATCTTTAATAAAGATTATAGTGATCAAATGACTTGAAATGAACACACAATCGCTTGAAATTCTCCAATTCTGTCCAGATCGCACATTATTTGCACTATATATCCGTTATTGCCACATATAATCCACTCCTATTGAATTTTCAAGAACATAAACACATTCTACTCAGAATAAAAAGTTTAAATATTGATTATTGTGATCAAATGACTTGAAATGAATACACAATCGCGTGAAATCCTCCAATTCTGTCCAGAACGTTCATTATTTGTAATTTATGCGCATAATTCCCAAGTATAATCCAATCCTGTTGAATTTTTAAGATTATAAACTTATTCTCCACTGTATATAGTGCTTAAATAGAGATTGTAGTCATCAAATGACATGAAATAAATACACAATCACCTCAAATTCTCTAATTCTGTCAAGAACGCACATTATTTTGCAATATATGTGCGTAATTGCCATGTACAATCCCATCCTTTTGAATTTTTTAAAAAATAAACTCATTGTCCACTGTATTAAGACCTTAAATATAAATTATAGTGATGAAATTCCTTGAAATGAATGCACAATCGCTTGAAATTCTCCAATTCTGTCCAGAACGCAAAAATTTTGCCATGTATAATATAATCCTTTTGAATTTTTAAGATCATAAACTCATTTTCGACTGTATAAAGAGTTTTAATATAGACTATTGGTATCGAATGGATTGAAATTAATGCACAATCACGTGAAATGCTCCTATTCTGTCCAGAACGCTCATTATTTGCATTTAATGTGCGTAATTATCTTGTATAATCCAATCCTTGTGAATTTTTCAGATCATAAACTCATTCTCCACTGTATAAGAGCTTAAATAAACATTATTATGATCAAATGGCTTGAAATGAATTCATAATCGCATGAAATGCCCCAATTCTGTCCAGAACGCACATTATTTGCAATATATGTGCGTAGCTGCCACCTTTAATACACTCCTTTTCAATTTTTTAATTTATAAACTTATTTTCCACTGTATAAAGAGCTTAAATATATATTATAGTGAACAAATGACTTAAAATGAATGTACAATCGCTTGAAATGTTCTAATTATGTCCATAACGCTCATTATTTGCATTTTATGTGTGTTATTGCCATGTATAATCCACTCCTTTTGAAATTTTAATATTATAAACTTATTCACCACAGTATAAAGAGCATAAATATAGATTATACTGATAAAATGACTTAAATCAAATGCACAATCGCTTGAAATTCTCCAATTCTGTTAAGAACATACATTATTTGCACTATATGTGCATAATTGCCACGTATATTACACTCCTTTTGAAATTTTAAGACAGAAAACTTATTTTCCACAGCATAAAGAGCATAAATATAGATTATAGAGATTAAATGACTTGAAATGAACGCAAAATCGCTTGAAATTCTCCAATTCTGTCCAGAACGCACATTATTTGCACTATAGGTGCGTAATTGCCATGTATAATCCATTCCTTTTGAACTTTTCAGATTATAAACTTATTCTCCACTATATAAAGAGTTTAAACATAGATTATAGTGATCTAATTACTAGAAATGAATGCACAAACGCTTGAATTTCTCCAATTCAGTCTAGAAAGTACATTATTTGCTCTATAGATGCGTAATTGCAATGTATAATGCAATCCTTTTAAATTTTTAATATCATAATCTCATTCTCCACTGTATAAAGTGGTTACATATAGAATATTGTGATCAAATGACTTGGAAAAAGCACAATCGCTTGAAATTTTTCAATTCTATCCAGAACGCATATTATTTGCACTATATGTGCGTAATTGTCACGTATAATACACTCTTTTTGAAATTTTAAGATTATAAACTTATTCTCCACAATATAAAGAACATAAATATAGATTATAGAGATCAAATGACTTGAAATGAATGAACAATCGCTTGAAATTATCCAATTATATCCAGAACGCACATTATTTACACTATAGGTGCGTAATTGCCATGTATAATCCATTTCTTTTGAGTTTTGAAGATTAGAAACATATTCTCCACTGTATAAAGAGCTTAAATATAGATTATAGTGATCAAATGACTTTAAATGAATGCATAATCGCTTGAAATTCTCCGATTCTGTCCAGATTGCACATTATTTGCACTTTAAGTGCGTAATTGCCATGTATAATCCAATCCTTTTAAATTTTTAAGATTATAAAAATTTTCTCAATTGTATAAAGAGTTTAAATATAGATTATAGAGATCAATGACTTGAAATGAATGCACAATCGCGTGAAATGCACCAATTCTGTTCAGAACGCTCATTATTTGCACTTTATGTGCATAATTGCCTTGTATAATCCAATTCTTTGAATATTTAAGATTATAAACTTATTCTCCAAAATATAAAGAGTGTAAATATAGATTATCAAGATCAAATGATATGAAATGAATGCGCAATCGCTCGAAATTATCCAATTATATCCAGAACGCACATTATTTACACTATAGGTGCGTAATTGCCATGTATAATCCATTTCTTTTGAGTTTTGAAGATTAGAAACATATTCTCCACTGTATAAAGAGCTTAAATTTAATGTGCAATCGCTTGAAATTCTCCAATTCTGTCCAGAACGCACATTATCTTGAACTATTTGTGCGTAATTGCCAAGTATAATATACTTTTGAATTTTTAAGATAATAAATTAATTATTAACTGTATAAAGAGCATAAATATTAACTATTGTGATCAAATGGCTTGAAATCAAAGCACAATACCGTTTAATGCTCCAATTCAGTCCAGAAAACTCATTATTTGCACTTTATGTGCGTAATTACCCTGTATAATATAATCCTTTTTAATTTTTAAGATTATAAACTTATTCTCAACTGTATAAAGAGTTTAAATATAGATTATTGGTATCGAATGGATTGAAATTAATGCACAATCACGTGAAATGCTCCCATTCTGTCTGGGACCCTCATTATTTGCATTTTATGTGCCTAATTGTCATGTATAATCCAATCCTTTCGAATTTTTAAGATCACAAACTCATTCTCTACTGTATAAAGAGGTTAAATATATATTATTATTATCAAATAGCTTGAAATGAATTCCAAATCGCGTGAAACATCCCAAATTCTGTCAAGAACGCAGATTATTTGCAATATATATATGTAATTGCCACCTATAATCCACTCCTTTGAATTTTTAAGTTCATAAACTTCTTCACCACTGTATAAAGAGCTTAAATATATATTATAGTGAACAAATGACTTAAAATTAATGTACAATCATTTGAAATGTTCTAATTCTGTCCAGAACGCTCATTATTTGCATTTTATGTGCGTTATTGCCATGTATAATCCACTCCTTTCGAAATTTTAAGATTATAAATTTATTCTCCACAGTATAAAGAGCATAAATATAGATTATAGCGATAAAATGACTTAAATTTTAAGATTATAAACTTATTCTCCACGGTATAAAGAGCTTAAATATAGATTATAGTGATCAACTGACCAGAACGCTAATTATTTGCACTTTATGTGCATAATTGCCATGTATAATTCAATCGTTTTAAATTTTTAAGATCATAAATAGCTTAAATATAGATTATTGTGATCAATTGACATGAAATGAATGCACAATCGCGTGAAATGCTTCAATTCTGTCCAGAACGCTCATTATTTGCACTTTATGTGAGTAATTGCCATGTATAATCCAATTATTTTAAATTGTTAAGATCATAAAATCATTTTCCACTGTATAAAGAGATTAAATATAAATTATAGTGATGAAATGTCTTGAAATAAATGCATAATCACTTGAAATTCTCCAATTCTGTCCAGAACGCAAATTTTTGCACTATATGTTTATAATTGCCGTGTATAATCCAATCCTTTTGACTTTTTAAGATCATAGACTCATTCTCCACTGTATGAAGAGCTCAAATATGTATTATTGTGATCAAATGACCTGAAATGAAAGCACAATCTTGTGAAATGCTCCAATTCTGTTCAGAACGCTCATTATTTTGCACTTCATGTGCGTCGCCCTGTATAGTCCAATCCTTTTGAATTTTTAAGATTATAAACTCATTCTCCAGTGTATAAAAGAGTTTAAATATAGATTATTCTACTCAAATGACATGAAATGAATGCACAATCACGTGAAATTCTCCAATTCTGTCCCGAACGCTCACTATTTTCACTTTATGTGCGTTATTGCCATGTATAATCCATTATTAATTATAGATTATAGAGATAAAATGACTTATTCTCCACTGTATAAGGAGATTAAATATAGATTATAGAGATCAAATGACTTGAAATGAATGCACAATCGTTTGCAATTCTCAAATGCGGTCCAAAACGCACATTATTTGTACATTATGCGCGCAATTGCTATGTTTAATCCAATCTTTTTGAACTTTTATGATCATAAGCTCATTATCAATTGTATAAAGAGCTGAACTATTTATTATTGTGATCAAATGACTTGAAATGAATGCACAATCGCATGAAATATTCCAATTCTCTCCAGAACGCTAATTATTTGTACTTTTTGTGCATAATTGCCATGTATAATCCAATACTTTTGAATTTTTAAGATCATAAACATATTATCCATTGTATAAAGAGTTTAACTATGGATTATTGTGGTCAAATAACTTGAAATGAATGCACAATCGCGTGAAATGTTCCAATTCTGTCCAGAACGCTAATTATTTGCACTTTGTGTGCATAATTGCCATGTATAATCCAATCCTTTTGAATTTTTAAGAGCATAAACTCATTGCCCACCATATAAAGAGTTTAAATATAGATCATTGTGATCAAATGGCTTGAAATGAATGCATAATTCTGTGAAATGCTCCAATTCTGTTCAGAACGCACATTATTTGCACTTTATGTGAGTAATTGCCATTTGTAATTTAATGTTTTTAAATTTTTAAGATCATAAACTCATTATCCATTGTATAAAGAGCTTAACTATAGATTATTGTGATCAAATGGCTTGAAATGAATGCACAATCGCGTGAAATGTCCAATTCTGACCAGAACGCTCATTATTTGCACTTTATGTGAGTAATTGCCATGTATAATTCAATATTTTTAAATTTTTAAGATTATAAACTTATTCTTCACAGTATAAAGAGTTTAAACATATATTATAGTGACCAAATGACTTGAAATGAATGCACAGTTTGTTTGAAATTCTCTAATTCTCTCCAGAACACGCATTATTTGCACTTTACGTGAGTAATTGCCTTGTATAATTCAATATTTTTGAATTTTTAAGATTATAAACTTATTCTCCACAGTATAAAGAGTTCACATATATATTGTAGTGATCAACTGACTTGAAATGAATGCACAATCGCTTGAAATTCTCCAATTCTGTCCAGAACGCTCATTATTTGCACTTTATGTGAGTAATTGCCTTGTATAATGCAATATTTTTAAATTTTAAGATTATAAACTTATTCTCCACTTTATAAAGAGTTTAAATATAGATTATAGTGATCAAATGACCTTAAATGAATGCACAATCATTTGAAATTCTCCAATTCTCTCCATAACGAGCATTATTTGCACTATATGCGCGTAATTGGCACATATAATTCAATCCTTTTGAGTTTTTAATATCATAAACTCATTATCCACTGTGTAAAGAGAATAAATGTTGATTATTTTGATCACATGAATTGAAATGAATGCACAATCGCTTAAAAATTCTCTAATTCTTTTCAGAATGCATATTATTTGCATTATATATGCGTAATTGCCATGTATTATCTGATCCTTTTGAATTTTTAAGATTATAAGCTTACTCTTCTCTGTATAAAGAGCTTAATTATATATTATTGTTATCCAATGACTTGAAATGAATTCACAATCGTGTGAAATCCTCCAATCCTGTCCAGAACGTTCATTATTTTCAAATTATGTGCGTAATTGCCATGTATAATCCAATCCTTTTGAATTGTTAAGATTACAAACATATTCTCCACTGTAAAAAGAGGTTAAATATAGATTATAGTGATCAAATCACACAAAATGAAAGCACAATAGCATGAAATTCTCCAATTCTGTCCAAAACGCACATTATTTGCAATATATGTGCATATATAAATGTATAATCTCATCCTTTCGAATTTTTAGGTTTATAAACTTATTCTCCACTGTATAAAGAGCTTTAATTATATTATTGTGATCAAATGACATGAAATTAATGCACAATCACATGAAATGCTCCAATTCTCTCCAGAACGCTCTTTATTAGCACTTTATGTGCGCAAATATCATGTATAATCCGATACTTTTGAATTTTTATGATTATGAACTTATTATCGACTGTACAAAGAGATTAAATATAGATTATAGTGACCAAATTAATCGAAATGAAAGCACAATCCCTTCAAACTCTCAAATTCTGTCCTGAAATCACATTATTTTGCAATATACGTGCGTAATTGTCATGTATATTCCAATCCTTTTTAAATTTTAAGATCATAAACTCATTCTCCACTGTATAAAGAGCATATATATAGATTATTATTATCATATGACTTGTAATGAATGCACAATCGCTTGAAATTTTCCAATTCTGTCCAGAACGCTCATTATTTGCACTTTATGCGCGCAATTGCCATGTATAATCAAATCCTTTTGAATTTTTAAGATTATGAACTTATTCTCCACTGTGTAATGAGCTTAAATATAGATTATAGTGATCAAATGACTTGAAATGATTGCTCAACCACTTGAAATTCTCTAATTCTGTCGAGAACACAAATAATTTGCACTATATTTGCGTAATTGGCGTGTATAAACCAATTTTTTTGACTTTTTAAGATCATAGACTCATTCTCCACTGTATCAAGAGTTTAAATATATATTATTATGATCAAATAACTTGAAATGAAAGCACAATCACGTGAAAATGCTCTAATTCTTTCAGAACACTCATTATTTGCACTTTATGTGCGTCATTGCCATTTATAATCCAATCCTTTTGAATCTTTTGGATCATAAAGTCATTATTCATTGTATAAAGAGTTTAAATATTTATTATTGTACTCAAATGACTTGAAATGAATGCACAATCGTGTGAAATGCTCCAATTCTGTCCAGAACGATTATTTTCACTTTATCTGCATTATTGTCATGTATAATTCAATCTTTTTGGATTTTTAAAATTTTAAATTACTGTCCACTGTTATAAGGAGCTTAAATATAGATTATAATGATCAAATTATTTGAAATAAATGCACAATCGCTTGAAATTCACAAATGCGTTCCAGAACGCACTTTATGCACGACGGGACCGTCTCTTCCTTTCAAGAAGCCTTGGTTAATCTTCCTCCTCCCACCTTCAATCTCACACAGCTTAAACGAATGTTTAAATCCAAAAACTTCTCGCTCGATGAGTTGGAACCGATGCGTGTGTAGTGCTTGTCAATCAAGGAGTTGTATTCAACGATGCAGTTGTATTCAACAGACTTTGAGAATGTCCTTTGGAGGCCTAAGTTCATAGCAACCATGCAGAAGCTAAGCCAGTTCAAGGTGCTGACTGGAACTCAAGGCCAGATCAGGAAAGCTTGTTCTGCAGTGAATTGATTAAAACTAAATTTAGTGCAAAATTAATGAATCTATATTTGGGCTTATTGACGAATGACGATGCTCTAATTAATTAGAATTTTCTATACTTATTGGAAGTTTGGAACTTCAATATAATTAAGATATGAACGGGACTAATTAATAAAAAATTACATCTTTTGAAGAATATTTTTATAGGTACAATATACTAGTTAAGAAGTTAATTTTTTAAAAAAATTTGAGTGACATGCAATTTACTAATTAAGAGGTTAGTTTATTTTGAAATTTGAGTGCCATGGTGATATTTGGATCCAACAAATTCATTAATTAAGCCGACAGATGTCCAGAAGCCTTGATGCAGAATCAAAATCCCATTAGCATAATTCCCAATCTTGGTCGATCGGTTACGGAACTCCTTGATTGACAAGCACTACACACGCATCGGTTCCATGATCTTGACGCGCCGAATGCGACTCGCATGTCAGGACAAAATAAAAGTACCATTTTGCTCCTGTACAGAATTAGTCTTAGCCCTTAGGCTCTTAGGGGGCGTTTGTTTGCGTAGTAAGGAGTTGCATAACTTAAGAATGCCTAAGTGTTTATGTAGTGTTATGTAATAGATGTTTGGTTGTGTAGTAAGGATGACTAACTTAATGCATGCATATATTCATGTCAAAAGACTAAAATGCCGTTAAATTTGAATTAGTATTATGTATTATATGTTGTGACCTAATTATTGTTAATTATTAATTATTATAAAAATTAATTATTAATGATGATAATAAATCATTTTTACTATTATGAAATATTAATAATTACTTTTAATTAAATATTATAAATATTATTATTAATTTTATATTAAAAATTATTATTGATTAATTATCTTCAATTAATTATTATTAATAATTAATATTACTTGTTAAATATTATTAATTATAATAATTAATCTTTGTTATTAATTATGATTTTGTTTATAATTATTGTTACTTATTAATATTATTATTTATTAATTAATATTAATTAATTTTTAATTTTTATTATTATAAAAATTAATTATTAATGATAATAAGAAATAATTTTATTATTATGAAATATTATTAATTATTTTTAATTAAATATTATAAATATTATTAATTATTTAATAATAAATCAATATTGTTTATTAATTATTATTATTACTTGTTATATATTATTATTTATTAATTATAATAATTAATATTTATTACTAATTATGATTTTTAATAGTTATTATTACTTATTAAATATTATTATTTATTAATTATTATAGATTATTAAATATAATTATTAATTATTTCTAAGGGGTATTGTTGGAAAAAAAATTAAAGAAGACCAATGCATAACTTATGCAACCTATTTAGGTTGCATAACTTATATACTCTTAAGGCATCTTATGTAAGAGGTGTTTGGTGACTTAAGGATACATAACTTAAGTTATGCACCCTTTAAGTCACAAACAAACGCACCCTTAGCAAGTAGACCATGTTAGACTTAATTCTTCCTACTTTGTTTTTTCTTCCGAAAAGCATATCTTATCCTGTCAAAAACTTCCATAAATAGAAAACCAAAGACATGGCAAATTGGCAATATGACATCGTGGAATATATCGAGTGTTTTCAATATCTTGAAAGCAATACTTTCGGCCACCTGCTGCGCTGCTGCTGCTTAGTGCAGACGCGATAGGCATATTGTCTTTCAGAGAAGAAGGCGCCCAGAAGACACTGTATAATTTGTGTGTGTGTGTTGTGACAGATTACAGGCTAGCCAAAAAACAAAAGTAAGACCTTTGATATAGTGTCTAGACGACTATAGACTCTGGGACGGTTCCCTGATGTTCTCAGTCTCTGTGTCGCTGGTAATTTATCTGATGGCCACCATTGTACAGTAAATGACATGATCTAACTAGCAATTAAAATGTATATTAAAGAATGTTAACTAGCAAAACCTATATATGCGTTTTTATGTTTTTTTTCATGTCAGATATCCCTACAATTTTATTTTCTTTGAAGCTCCTTACTCTTTTTTTATTCATATATATATATATATATATATCTCGTTGGTTATGGTAGTAAAAAAAACATGTCATTTCATTACTAAAATCAACCAAACAATACGAACATATTGTATTAATTAAGTTAGCTAAAATAATATCGTAATTTTTCTGTTATAAAATGTTGAACTCAGTAAGTATACATAATATAACAATAAAAAAGTCGGTAAGTATCATTAATAGAAATCCTTTTAAACAGCACTAACATGCTTTTTCAGGGTTGTTCATGAATTTACACAAGATTCATAATTCAAATGTTTGAAAAAATGAGCTAATGTTTTGTTCGTAACGTAATATACAAGTTCTAGCAAGCCGTGTAGACCATTTATTTGTGTTAGGTTTTATTATTATTTTTTTTCGACGATACCTCAAATTTACTTAATTAATTAATTGTATTAGATTTCTTTTAGACTAGGAAATGTGTCATCCAATATATGGACAAATAAACATTTAAAAAAATACGTTCTCAAACTTCAACAAAAAAATTAAAATTAACATATAAACATAAAAAAAATAATTTGATATGAAAATTCATATTTCCTTATCAACAAAATTTTATTTTAACACAGCTCTTATTTCTATCAGTATTATATTTACAATAGATCATAATGCTTTATTACTATAATTTGAAATATGCTCAACCAGAGTGCATAACTCTTTCTTTTTTTGGATGAAAAGTCAATAATTAAATAATTTTTTGTTTAGATATTATAATCTACACTCTGGTCAATCAAATTTTAAAATTGATAATTCAGATTATATATAAAAAGTTGGATACGTTTTTAGTTCGGAGTTAGATTGCATGCTCTTTTTACATGATATAGCGATAGAGATTAGCGCTTAGATTAGGATAACCTTTAAAGTTTAAACCATCCTTTCTAACTTGACACGTGTCATGGCAAGAATGAAAAGTTAGGGGGGGGGGGGGGAAGATTGCATTAGTGAAGTGTTTACTTAAAATCCCACTTAGGAAGGGTGTAAGTGTGGATCCTATGGCCTATGGGGCTGAATAAAAAAAATCCTTATGGAGGGGAATTGCTATAACATGCTTTAGGCTTTGATCAAAATGGCTTTCGCGGGATTTCATTTCAATCTCATTATTGATTTTTCAGAATTTCGTTAGGTAAATGAGATGAAATCTGTTGGTTTTCATAAAAAAAAATTTTATAATGAAATGGAATGGATTCGCGTATTAAAAAAGCGAGAGAAAGATTTTAATCGGTACCTTAGACTTCCATTTAAATAAACCCATATAAACATTTGAGACGAATTCCAGAGGCCCAATAGGCAACAGAGGAGCTCTTTCGCTTTCAGCACTATTGGTCCACAAAGCCTGGTAGTAGGCATTCGGAATAGAAATGTGATTTATGGGAATTACTTACAGTAATCAATATTTTATGCAATCACGCAATCAGAGTGAGTCGCTTCCCTCGTCTCACTTTTTCTTTCATTTACCTTCTCCGTCTCCTCTCTCCCTCCGATTCAGATCTCCTCACAATCACAAAATCCGATTCAGATCTCCACCTCTCCTCTCCTCCCCTCTCCTCACGTCCGTCTCTCATCTCCTCACGTACGCCTCTCCTCACGTCGGTCTCGCCTCCACCTCTCCTCTCTTCCACCTCCGCATCATCTCCGCCTCGCATCCGTCTATCCTCTCCTCCGCCTCCGCCTCACCTCCGCCTCGCATCCGCCTCTCCTCTCCTTCGCCTCACCTCCGCCTCTCATCTCCTCCGCCTCGCATCCACCTCTGCTCTGCTCCGCCTCTCGTCTCCTCCGTCTCACCTCCACCTCTGCCTCCCCTCACTGCTCCCTCTCCGATCAGATCTGGTTGAGGAAGAAAGAAGGATAAGAAGAAAAAAGAGGTTTAGATCTAGTTCTGTTACAATTTGGGAATAACTAAATTACTATAAGGGATGATATTAATCATTATAACAGAGTATCTAACATGTATAAGGGAGTAAATACATTCATATTTGATTCTGATGTTTTTTTGGAGTAACTAAATTACTATAAGGGAGGAAATTGATCAGTATAAGAGAGTAACTAATATATACAACGGAATAAATAATATACATATCTGATTCTACTGTTGTTTAGGAGTAACTAAATAACTATAAGGGAGTAAATAACTAGTATATAAGGAGTATCTAATATGTATGAGGGAGTAAATAATATTCAAAACTGATTCTACTGTAGTATGGGAGTAAATAAATAACTATAAGGGAGTAAATAAATACTAATAAGGGAGTATTTAATAAAAGTAAGGGAGTAAATAATATTTATATATGATTCTGCTGTTATTTAGGAGTAACTAAATAGCCATAAGGGAGTAAATAACTTATATCAAAGGAGTATCTAATATCTATAAGGGAGTAAATAACATTCAGATTTGATTCTACTGTTGCTTGCGAGTAACTAAAAACTATAAGGGAGTAAATAATTAGTAGTAAGGAAGTATTTAATATAAGTGAGAGAGTAAATAATATTTAATTTCTGATTCTGATAACGGCAGGGTTGCGCGACAGGGCTGGGTGACGGTGACGGCAGGGCTGGGCTGCGCGACGGCGACGGCCGGACTACCCGCCGGCGACGAGATGTCGCGACGGCTGAGGGCGACGGCGAAGGGATGACGCAACGACGACGGGATGGCGCGACGGCGACGGCGACGACGACGGGCGCGACGGCGACGGGCGAGAGATGCGCGTGAGGGGGTGAGGCAGGGTGAGATCGACGCGGGGGTGAAAGGAACTTGTTTTCCTTTTTTGAACAGCGACTTTTTCTATTTTTGGCATATGATTGTTTGATTGTATGACTGCTTGATTGCAGTTATCAGCTCCGTGATTTATTCTGAGAAATGATAATTGTCATCTAACAGTTTTGCCATTATTTATCATTGTTTGAACAAAATGAACATATAAAATTGACAAGATGAATATAGAGATGATCAAAATGAACACATAAAAAAAATTGTCATCCCTTGTTTAGATTTTTATATGCACATTCAATTTGTTTTATTGAATTTACTTGTTTGTATGTATTCACTATGATCAATTATATGTTTATTTTGTCTATTTTAAGTGTTTATTTTATTCAAATGATGATAAACGATGCTCAAAACTGCAGATGACAGTAATCGATTTTTTTTTTAAGTCTGAATCTTCTTTCATTGGGGTTAAGTTGAGATTTGTTCACGATCTAAAATTGAAAGGCCCAGTCTCTGAAATTTTTTTCCCACCAATGCAGAAATTATAGGCTTGTGGGTGGCGGATTCAAATATAAAATAACTCGTACTTGCAGGAGGATGGTTTTTTTTTTTTGGAAAATTAAGTATCCGAATAGTAAGATTTGATAGATGTCTGGATTTTAAAAAAATCATAGTGGTTAGACTAATATTTATAAAATATTAGACATGTCTAAAAATAATGTGTTTTTTTAATTTTTTGTTTTTGTTTTCTGGTGATTGATAGAGAAGTAAAGATTATGAAAAAATGACTAGATTTATTTTTATATGAAAAAAATGATTTATTTTGTAATATTTTAATTATATATATATAGAATGGCTTTGTTTATTAAATTTAATATTAATTTTATTTTTTTAAATTTTATTATATTATAATTGTGCCTGCTAAAATTTTTTCTGAATCCACCCCTGATCATAGGTAGTAAGGTGCAAAATAATGTCCGAAATTATCTATAATCTATAAATCTTCTATAAATACTCCAAGGAGTATTTTCTACAGTGTCACTATAGGATATGCTGTGACAAATTTGTATTATCTTTTATGTGGAACGGGTTGTAGGTTGTATGATAATAGTTTCTTTCAATATGCAACATGGTGTTCTACATAAAATCCTCCACAACATACAAATGAGGAAAAAATAGCAGCCAACTAGCATACTTTTCAGATGGTCTGTGACAACTCCCCACGTTGTTATATGCAACAAGCTTTATTAAACTCTCTTTTTTATTAGCAACACTAAAAGCTGCATAAGATATACAAATAATCAATCGATTTTTTTTGAAATTGTACTAAAATGAAGAGGCAGCGCATGAAAGGAGTAACGTGTGTTTTTCTATTTTTGCTCCTCAAGTTTTTATTTATTTAGTATAGTTCTTATGTAATTTTTATCCCAGGCCTTTTATTTTATTTTATTACATAATCAGTCATTTAAGAAATTTTACTTCTTTTGTTTGTTTATTTGCAAGTCTCTCCTTAAATTATTTTTTCATAAAATTTATGGACGTTCTTAAAATATTACAAAGAATTTTGTATAGTTCTTATATAAGTTTTATTATTTTTATAAAAAATATTATATAGATACTATTTCTTTATATATTTTAAGATGCCTATCATCAATTGTAATTATTCTGTAAGAATATATTTATTAAACAATATATTAACCTGCATAGTTACAAGAAATCAAGTAACATAGTTTGTCTATTTTTGGACTTTTACAATTTTTGGGTCAATTTTATTTTGATTTTTCACATCATTTTCCAATTAAATTTTATGAGTAAAAATATTATGGTATCAAGTATCAACTGTATCATATGTTTTAAACAAATATTTTATTTTATTGTTTTAGAAACAATCATAAACAAATATATTAATATGTTCATATATGAATGTTGATAATTATAACTATATCGCAAAATATCTTTTACAATAGAACATTAAATTTAACGTAGTAAATGTCTCAATAGTTAGAAATTATATACAAAGCAATAATAGATTGGCATGTATATAAGTTCCTTACCATCCTCTCTTTATTTTCTTTATCACGTCAAGCACAATAATAAAACTCTATAGTTTCCCGACCAAATTTTGATTGATCAATAATTTCTTAATTAAAAAAATTATTGAGCCGGTTTAAGTACGCCATTTATGGCGCGAAGCGCGAAATTATGGCTAGTTCTATACAATACTGAGACACGGTAAATGAAAGAAGCCTACGAGTTGGGTCAACTGAGAAGTATTGCATGCGTGCGTCTATATCAAAATTCAAAAGCAACTTCGGATTTCAGAATACATGAGGCCAAGGAACATTTTAATGTATCATATCAAAGTTATATTTTATTTATATTTTATTTTTATTAGTTTGTTAATTTATGGATATTTGTTTTAATATTCTTAATATATTAATCTATATTCATATCCAAATCCTACAATATTTGATATGTATTCGTGTCCACTTAACATCTGAATCGTATTTGTATGCGAACATATCTATATAAAAAAAAATTATGGATATGAATATGGTTTGAACATTATATGATCCCAATCCGATCCGTTTTCATCCCAACTTAGACACTCTGTGGTTAAAAAAAATTAGAATGCTTAATTTACCATATATTTTCAAAATGTTATTAAAAAAATATAATTCAATTTTTTACACAAAATTCAATTAATTATTATGAAATATTTCCCCGTTTTATCATATTTTTGGGCTTTTTCCCTTTTTCTTGTTCTGCCTTATTGGTATGTTCGGACCCAGTGGCAAAGCCACGTTAATTTGGGACCCGCCTGAAAATAAAAAAATGATTAACACTTAGTATGTTCAGAATTTTCCAATAAAAATAAAAAAATATATAAGAAGTCAGGATCTATCTCAAAAAATTGAAGGATCCAGCTGGACATGTCGTGTTTGATTTGAATCGCATAACGACTCCTAAAATATCACATAGGACCCATTTTGTAATCATCCTAATGAATCGCCTTCTTCCTCCCTCCAATATAAATCTTATTAAGATAAAACGTATAATAGAATAGGCGACTTTTGGATGAATGATTTCTTGACTCTTGAATTATTATTTTGTATATTGGATAATTATTTTAGATCTTCAGTTGTTGTCATAATGGATGTTTGATTTCTCATGTTTATTTATGCGATATTATTTTGGAGTTGTTTATTTAAGAATTATTATTATACCATCTATATTAGATGCAATATTTTATAATATGATTTATGTGGTTTAGCGGTTGGGTGGTGATTTAGCGTTTACTTTGTGATAAAACGATGATAAAACAGTTGTACAACGATAAAACAAGTACAAAGATTGTGCAATATAAACGAAAAATTTAGATACAACGGATAAAACAGAGTTTTTTAAAAGTTTGATTAGATATTATTTCATTGTTTTACATATATTTAAAAAAAAAATTATGGACCTGCTACTCGGACCAATCAGAAGGTTTATTCTTGCTACAGAGTTGCAGAGGATCAAGCCTAAAGAGGCAATAATGCACTACCTGACAATGTATGGTGCTGCTGTTCCGCCCCATCACGGCATCACCCATGCCACACGTGGTGAGTGATTATGCAAATTGCGTGGTTATTAGCCGTTTCCTCCTCATTTATTGCACGCTTTAATTCACTATAAGCAGTACGCGGCTGAAACGCTGAGTGGCCTTTTTCGAGGAAACTGCAAACATCAAAACCGAATTTTCTTATCTGATCGGATTACCTGAACTCGGTATACCATCTATGCATACAATGATATTCAGATAATGTGGCCTCACTAGTCAGAACGACATGGGATGGGAGACCATCTCTGTGCTATGCAAATATGCAAAGGGGCAAAGGGCCCTTTCGGAACTGGTAAAAAAACTAAAACCAATATTTAATAGGAATAATGCAACAAATGTTTTGATTCAATGCTAGTGAGAGGGCCCACCACAATCAGCACCAAATCACTTGCTACTCCCGGAGCACGGTTCATAGTAGTTTTCTATTTTATGATAAATATTTCCTTGCACGTATAAAATTTATAGTTTTCTTTAGCATTCGAGATCAGTTTAATATATTTTTGATGTTTTTTTCTAATGAAAATAGAGGTTAACCTCTATCTTTTATAAAATTAGCTGTTTATTTTATCTTTGGATATTCTTTTGATATTCTTCCGTGTTTCCAACTTCAATATGAATAGTGTGCTTCTAAAAAATTCTATACTTGTCTTTTCTTTTTCTATCTTTTAAATTTACAGTCATCAATTCATCATCATGAATTTTGTACGACGGATGTGAAAGTTACTAACAACTAAATATTAGGAAAAAATGATGTATATTTTTTTGACCTTGATGAAAAAAATAAACAATATATATTCTTGAAACACGGAATAAGGCTGACCTGGTGCACCGGGGTCAACCAACTAATTTCTCAATCATTCTCCCTGTTTACTTCCTCCAAACTTATCCAGCTCTTTCCGATAATTTCACCTCGTAATCGTATTGTACTCTCGTTTCGTTTGGGACCGTCTACCCTCTTTCGTCTCCACCTCCACCTTTTACCTTTCTCTTCTCCTCCTCTGTTTCTTCTCCGACGAGGACAAGAACACACGAAGGAAGGAGAGAAGAGGTGGAATTGGAGATGAGCGTACCGGGCACCAAGACTCGAGTGGGGCCGTACGAGCTCGGAAAGACCCTCGGAGAAGGCAGCTTCGCCAAGGTTAAATTCGCCAAAAATGTTCAAACCGGAGATTGTTTCGCCATCAAAGTGCTTGACAAGAATCAGGTTCTCCAGCACAAGATGGTTGAAAATGTATGTAAATTTGTCCTAAATTTAATACTTCCCTTCTCTTTTTTTTCTTGTCCTTGTTCTTTTTCTATTTGTTCTGAATTTGTATTATGTATTGTAATCTTCGCATAGATCAAGAGGGAAATTTCTACGATGAAGCTGATCAAGCATCCGAATGTTGTTCAGCTGCATGAGGTATTTTTAAAATTTATGTAATTTCTCTCAAATTAATTAATTTTGAGCTACCTTGATCCCCGTTACCAATCTGTAATTCGAATTCCTCAAATGTTGAGAAAAATCCCTTCTGTAAGATTGTGCTGATTTGAAATTGAGATTTTTTTGTATCGTTGAATTTTCTGCAGTTTGTTCACCTAATAAGCGTACGTGTTGTGTTTTCAGGTTTTGGCTAGCAAAACAAAAATATATATTGTGCTTGATTATGTTGATGGAGGCGAACTCTTTGACAAAATTGTAAGATTAGATTATTTAAATTACTTTTGAAAATGAGATAATCAATTTATTTTGAAAGTGGGACCAATGGAAATATTTTGGTACTCACTAATTACTACTTGTTGATTAAATATTGCCAATAAAACAGACCTGTCATCGTACTTGATATCTTATGTACAACCTATTCGTACTTGATATCTTATGGTTCTATATAAGCCAATTCGTATTTCTCAATTTTGACACGTCTTTAAGAAACGAATTTTGGCAGAGGTTACAAACGTATGTCTAAAACGTTCAAATTACGTAGGTAGGGCAAGGGAGGTTGAAGGAAGATGAAGCAAGAAGGTACTTCCACCAACTCATAAATGCTGTTGATTACTGTCACAGTCGAGGTGTATTTCATAGAGACTTGAAGGTTAGCTGTTTATGGGCTTTTCTTCTAAATTCAGTTTTCAAAAAAATCTTTCCTAATTCTACAAGAATTAACAAACTTATTAATCATTATTGTAGCCGGAGAATCTCCTTCTAGATTCCTATGGTGTTCTTAAAGTTTCAGACTTTGGCCTAAGTGCTTTTGGCCCGCAAATCCGAGTAAGCATTGTCTAATTAACTTGATATTGTTTCAGGAATAAAACATTATCTAACTATTTAAAACTAATTTCTGTAATAGGAAAAGGATGGACTGTTGCATACAGCATGCGGAACTCCAAATTATGTTGCTCCTGAGGTATAATATTCTCTAGTTGTATTATTCATATTGCAATTCTGTAGCATAGCATTTCAATTATTTTATTATTTTCAGGTGCTTTTTGGTAAAGGTTACGATGGCAAGGCATCTGATTTATGGTCGTGTGGCGTAATTCTATTTGTTCTCATGGCTGGATATCTTCCTTTTGATGATGAAAATACAATGAATTTGTACAAAAAGGTACAATTGTTTACCTATCTTTTCTGTTCTGTATAATGAATTTTATGACTCAAATATGTGCCGTTCATATTTCATATCTTATGTTATACTCGTTTCTATTTGTGATTCTTCTCTCTGTTTTTTTTAAATGCAGATATTCAAAGCAAGCTATTCATTTCCTCCATGGTTTTCTTCTGGTGCAAAAAGATTGATTAAACAGATTCTAGATCCAAATCCTCTTACCGTAAGTGATAATTATAATTGTTGTTGTTATGTTTATTTTGTTGACTTATTTTTGCTTTTGAGGGCTGAAAGTAATTTTGGTTATCCTTTTTCTTTTTTTTGTAATCTCATAGAGAATAACAATGGCACAAATTTTGGAAGATCCATGGTTTAAGAAAGATTACAAGCCACCATGCTTTCAACAAGATCATGATGTGAGCCTTGATGATGTTGATGCAGTCTTCAATGATTCCGAGGTATAATTTCATGCATCTTAATCTATAACTATATGGTTACATGCACATCCAGTAACCCGAAAGTGGGAGTCCAGTAAAGATGGTCAGTGACGGGTTTGATTCGGCGGAAGAGGGATAAACTCTATTTTCAGTAATTGTGACTTAAAATTGTGGCAGCAAGGTTGAATAATCTCTAATTCCTGTAATTGGTGAAAACCAAAATTGATGGTATTTTTCTAAGGCAATAGTTGAATTTATGCAGACATGATGAATTGTAATTGTAATATACTAAATGCTACATGAAAATCTTGTTGGCTTTTTAGGAACACTTGGTAACAGAGAGGAAAGAGAAACCCCAATCTTTAAATGCTTTTGCACTTATTTCAAGGTCTCAAGGGTTCAATCTCGGAAACTTGTTTGAGAAGGAAACCATGGTATGTCTTTTAAGCAGGATCACGAAAATTCGTTGGTTTATTTTTTTTCTTTTTCTTTAGTTCTTTTTCCTAAAAAGAAGGGCATGCAGGGTACAATAAGACGAGAGACAACATTCACAAGCCAGCGCCCTGCAAATGAGATTATGTCGAGGATTGAGGAAGCCGCAAAACCTCTTGGCTTCAATGTAAAAAAACATAATTATAAGGTAATAGAAATTTGCTCTTGGCTTCAATATTAGAAAGCTTAATTTTAAGGAACATAGAATTGATAGATCATTGTGCTGAATTTATTATTTTAAAGTGTTTTGAAATTTCCTCTTTTCAGATGAAGTTGCAGGGTGACAAGACTGGAAGAAAAGGTCACCTTTCTGTGGCAACGGAGGTATGCAGTGACATTTCTGCTTTACAGTTTAATGTCGGTATCGGAACATACCATACAAGTTAACATGGTTTCTTCTTTTTCGTTACTTTTCCTTCAGGTTTTTGAGGTGGCACCCTCACTTCACATGGTCGAGCTTCGTAAAACAGGTGGCGACACTTTGGAGTTTCACAAGGTATATATCTGAAATTTTGATGCACACCACCCGTTTGTAGCCCCCTCAATGTTGTCTAAGTTCTAACTAATCAAGTGTTCTCTGCTTCATTTTCTTTTTTTGTGCATTTTTACAGTTCTATAAGAACTTCCAGACAGGCTTGAAAGACATAGTTTGGAAGGCTGAACCAATATCAGAGGAGGATAAATAAAATCCAAATTTTGTAGTTTGCATTAAGTTATATATTCTGGAAGTAAAGAAGAAATTACATGATAAAAAGAGGTAACCGCTATCTTATTGGAAAAACTCAAGAATGTTCTCTTTGTACATTTTTGTAATTATATTGCCTTTGTGTATGCAGGTTGACTGGTAATATTAGTTTTGTAAATAGCAACAAAAAATGCCATAAATCATGTTTTAGGGATTTCACTATGGCAATGAAATGGTCAATTGGAAAAAAGTGTGCTTTTCTTCAGCCTTCCTTTGTGTTTAGATAACTAGCAGCGTGTGCTCAAATTTAATATGAAAAAAAAGGCAAGGTGAATTAGAGTTAAATTGCTGAATGTTGACTCGTATGGTAGAGCCTTAGAGGAAGCATATTCTGTACTCGATAAATAAAACAACATGCGGACAGATTTGATGTACTTTCAACTTATCATTCCCTTAAAAATCAACCTGTTTTTCTGTTGGGCGTTACTGTCTGCACGTAACTTCAGAAAACGAAAGGTAGGAATTTTTTATTTTTTTTGTGGCATGGGTTTATTTGCGAAATGTTTCGGGTTCCAGATATTTATTTCGCCTTACCTGAAACAGGCTTTTTGTGTTAAAATTATGTCCACTTGATATGTTAAACAAATCACGGTTGATTCCTTTTAAATGGCAATGATCTGGTTTGATAATCAGAGTTCCATATGTGAAGTGCGCTTGCATTTTATATCTCCATAAAGTATGTGTTTACAACAGCACATAAGTCTCTCTCCACTGACTTTTCTATCCAATTTTTCCGTTCAAGGACTTCTAAGTCGCTGAGAGCTGATAGGGAAAGAGACCCCATCTCTCTGAGGGACTATGAAAGATGAATTATTAATGTCGTTTGGCATCTTTACTGAAAGGTGCTTCTTTATTATGGCAATTATAGTGGATAGTAACATTTGGATACATAACCAATAACAAGAAATTTCATATTTATTATATATCATCTGCTTCTAACTTCTAGTGTAATATCTGTATTATTATTATGACGCTTTCAACAGGGAAATTATTTATAAAGACTAATCACGTTCATCTGAAATTGAAAAACAGACGATATACTACAGATAGAATTTTATGCAGAGAAAATTTGAACAATATGTCACAGTTAATAAATTATTCGTGGTTAGCTAGCAGAGGTTTAATTCCGTTAAATTATAATCTAATCTGGACCAGGAATGATAACCATCATCCGCGAAAAAATATCTGCGTCATCCAACCCCTTCCGTCCCCTTCCTCTCGTGTTTTTCTTTTCCGCGCATCGCTAGCGCTTCTCCAGCGAATCGCCTCCTCTAGCGAATCGGAAAAAACTGCCTTCCCTCGTCCTTTTCTCTGCCTCGCCTCATCTCCTTCCCTCTCATCTCCTTCATTCTATCATGCTTCCTGTTCTTTGCCTCATCTCCTCTCCTCTTTTCTCTGTCAGATTTTTTTTTTCCATAAACTCCACCTTTTAAATGAACATATACAACAATGAATTGAACAAAAACAAAGATAATATGAACATATAATCAAAGTATATATATACAAGAACAAAAATGAACATACATAATAAATAAATTGAACAGATATAACAACTATTTGAACATAAAAAGCAAATAAATTGAACAGATGTAACAAACAATGTGGACTCATACAAAAAGTAAAATTGAGCAAATAAACTGAACAAAAATGATAAATGAATTGAACAGTTATAACAAATAAATTGAACAGTTGCAACAAATTAATTGAACAGATGTAACAAACATACTGACTCGTACAAAAAAAATAAAAATTGAACATAAATTGAACAGATGTAACAAATAAAATGAACAGATGTTACAAATAAACTGAACAGATTTAACAAATAAAAGTGAACATATATAAGATAGAAATGACAAATAAATTGAACTGTTAGAACAAATAAACTGAACAGAATTGACAAATAAATTGAACTATTAGAACAAATAAATTGAACAGATATAACAACACATGCTGAATCGTATAAGAAATAAATAATAAACATAAATTGAACAGATAAAAAAGATAAATTGAACATATACAACAAATAAATTGAACATATATAACAAAAAAATTGGACTTATAAAAAATAAAAATTGAACATAAATTGAAAAGATATAACAAATAAAATAATCAGATGTTACAAATAAATTGAACCGATATCGAACAAAACTGAAAAGAAGAAATGAGTAGAGAATAGAAGGGCAGAGGAGAAAAAAGAAGGAAAATAAGAGATAGGCGCGAAAAAAAGAAGAGATGGGAGAGGAGAGAGAATGTGCGGAAAAAATAAAGGGAGGGGAGGGGAGGGGAGAGGAGACGCGATTGGAAAATCAGCGAGATCTGATGAAGGCGCGCGGAAAATAAAGGGCGGCGATTAGTTGGATTGCGCAGATGACAGTAAGATGGATGATAAGTAGTAATTATCGATCTGGGATTGGGACCGACTTATGGAGGACCAGTGTTGAAGGCCCAAGAGCCCATCAAGCTTCATTACCGTTTTGCTTAAAGCCCATAAAAATTGATCCTAAGTCCTAACCACAATCAGTCCATCAAGCAGAAAAACTTGGAGTGTGTTTGGATGAGCGGGAATAGGGAATAGGAATAAGGAATTTCGATTTCCGTGCTTATTCTTATTTTTTTGCAACCCAAACAACACAAGAATAAGGAATAAGGGCCCTTATTCCTATACTAACAAAACCATGGTATAAGAATAAGGAATAAGAATAAGCACGCAAACCGAAATTTCTTATTCCTATTCTCTATTCCCGGCTTATTCCGTTGCATCCAAGCACACCTTTGGAGAATTAATTAGACAATTAGTGGGATCCAAAATCCGAATGCCTTGTGTATCCGAAGCCATATCCTCTGCTTTGTGATTTCTGTCCGATCAAGCAGAAAAACTTGGAGAAATTAATTAGTAAGGGATCAATTAGTTATTAAAAATGATCATTTAGTTAATAAGGGATTGTTTAGTTGCTATAACTGAAAAATTATTTGTTTTAATATTATCATTACCAATAACATGATAGTTTATTTTTGTAAGAGATCAATTAATTGCTATAAGCAATCATTTAGTAAATAAGTGATTGCTTAGTTACTTTAAGGGAGTATATTGTTTCAATGCATGAATTCCATTACGCGTCGAAATTCGCTCCAGCATCCAAGTCCTAAAATTAGCGTAAATTAGAGTGAGATGATAAGGATGGGGAAAAAAAATTCACTTGTAAATAGTTGGAACTATATGCTAGGGTTTGAGCATTATCAAGCATTCACAAGAGAATTTTAGACGGATTGGCATCCGGTTTAAGTGGCTGTTTGGTACAGCTAGTGTTTTTCTTTTAATATTTGAAAATTTTAAAATTAAAATGTTGAATCTAAATAGTTGATCTTGTTCAATTTTATGGACGATACGTTTTCATATAAATTTACAAAATTTAGAGTTGATTTGATATTAGATCAAGTGGTCAACAAATGAATGAATCTGGTTAACTATCACAGATTAATTCTAATACGTTCATAATTTGATCACTTAATCAAGTATCAAATCGTCTCCAAAATTTATAAAAATTATATGAAAATACATCGTCCGTTAATTGTACAAGATCAATATTAATTTAGATTCAATATTTTAATTTTAAAATCTTAGAAATATTAATGGAAGGGGACTCGGCTGTACGAAACAGCCACTTAAACCGACTGTAAGAGGATGCCAATCCGATTTAGACAATATGGTTATTTTCTTTATTTAAAGGGTCTTTTCTTGGCGACAAAGTATCTATCTACGCATATAATACTCTTAGCAACAAATCGGATCTAAATCTTCTCAAAAATTCTCAGATTCGCAGTCTTTCTCTCTTCCTTTCCCATACCTCTCCTCTCTTGGCCGCCAAATTGTTTGCTTCTCCGCCGATTCCTCGGCGTCGATTCTTCGACAATGTCGAAAGCCGTTGAAGACGCGATTGCGAATTTGTCACTCGACGAGAACAAAGTAAGCTTTTCTGCGCAAATTTCAGTTCTCAATTTAGTCCCATGTGATTGTTAAAGTTGGATTTTAGTTCTCGGATTATGTCGGTAAACCTCTAGGAATGCTTGAAATGCTGATAGCTCCGTAATTGCGGTCTTGAATTTTTGTTTGAAGTACATTTTCTCAGTTGTTCCCACTTCCCACATTAGATCTTGGCCTGGTTGAATAATTTTCACATTGTAGTTTAAAGAAAGCGAAAGAAAATGCTCAGATTATATCATTTAGGAATATGATAGCAATTTCCCTTTCAATTATTAGAAAAATTACCTATTTATTGGGAAACCTTGTGGGCTATTCAGAAAGAGAACTGCTTTACCAGCATTATCTTGGATAATATGTGGTATACAGTGGCAGACCTTTTCTTATCTATGTTTACAAAATAGGTGTGTAAGATCTTGTTTGATTTGATTAACAGATGCATATCTGGCCAACCTTGACATTGCAAACATTAGCTCCTTTCCATTTTTTCTTGTTAATTCATTTTTTCATGTTCCTTTCTAAAAAAAAAAAAAAAACTCGTCCCTTTTGAAAAGAGTAGAAGCAGAACATTTTCATTTCACCTTTCACATATAAGACATAAATATACAAAGTCTAAACTAAAACTAAAGAATGAAAAGGAAACCCAAATAATGGTTCAATGTATGAAACAGCTTCTAAACCTGAGCACGTCTTCCTCCAACAGTCCTATCAGAAAAAAAGGACCATAGAAGATAGAACTCAAATTACAAATGAAAATTGTTATTGAATGGCTAATTTGTTAATTCTTTATTCATAGTGATAATTTATCTGTGTCTCACTCATCTATGCATGTTATGTAGTATTTAAGAGTTAATTTCATGTGCTTGTTAAAAAAATTCAGTACTTGTTAGATTGATACTGGCTGTTACTTCTTATTTTCTATTTTAAATTTTGGTTAATGTTCTAAGCTGGCATCTATTTTTAATTATTCAATAATCAATTTGAGAATCCTTTTCTTTCTTGCAGAGCAAAGAAGATGTCTCAGTTAAAAAGGAAACAAGCACGCAGTACATCCCAGCTGAAGTGATGGTCAATATTTTAAAAAGGCTTCCAGGGAAGTCACTTGTAAGGTTCATGACAGTGTGCAAATCATGGCACTCTCTGAGGCTCAACTATTTCTTTCACAACCTTCACTTGGACCATTCCCTCAAGAATCCAAACATATTGATCTTTGACCGAAATATTGTGTACTTGGTCTCAAATTTTGATAACCAGTTGGTTATCGAGAAGCAGTTTAGTGCAGAAGTTCAGAGACAGGAGGCTTCTTACACATCTAACACTTGTAGAGGCCTTATGATATTATATGGTCCAAAATGGGGCTACGTGCTTAACCCGTGTACAAGAAAAGTGGAAGATCTTCCCAAGGCAACACCTGTTGGAAGAGACCATAACCATCCCAGTATAGGTCTGGGTTTCAGCACTGAGACTCTTGAATTGAAGGCGGTTCGTATTTATGAAGGCGGCAAAGGAAGAAGTTGCGAGGTTTGTACCCTTGGGGAAGGAACCTGGAGACCCATTGAAAAGGGTGTGCCCTTCTCAGTTGCAGAGTGCTTACCGGCTTATGTGAACGGGGGCTTGTATTGGATTGTTAAGGAGAAATACAACTGCATCCTTCGGTTTGATGTTACTAAAGAGGAATTCACTGTTGTCAGCTTTCCCCCCAGCCTAACAAAGTCTCTTGGAGGTAAGAGTCAGTTATCTTTGAGTGTTCTTCGTGGCCGCATTTGCTTGGTACATTGGTCTCTCTCTTCACAGATTGAATTTGGAGATAACGATCCTTGCAACCCGGTTATCTATTTGTATGTACTCGATGACAGTAATGGCTTTACTTGGAAATGTGAGCATGAAATCTGGCCTGACATGCCATACTCCGAGTCCATTTCTATTGTCATCTCAAATGATAAGGTGCTCCTTTTCCGGCCAAATTGGGAAATTTGGTATTCTTATGATCTGCAAGAGGGTATCACTTGCCAACTCAGCACCCCTCAGGATTGCTCAGTTCTGAGATCAATTGATTCCACTCCATTGTTGGTGTCCTGTGAGGAGAGCATCGTGCCTGTTCCTAAGGTGACTCGCAGGATTTCCAGAAACAAGCTTTTGAAAGAGTGACTTCTCATTTCTTTAGAGATACTTATTTGTGGTAGTGTTTTTCTGCATATTAGATTTAGACTATTTTCAGGTTTAGCACTTTAGAAAGGCTTCATCTTCATAAGTCTCTGTATCTGGTTTTGTTTTAAGTTGGAACGTTTGTTAGAATCCTGATTGAAAATAAATATATCCAAGAGGAATTAAATTGAGTTTTTTTTTTTATCATGCTTCTTCGTTGTAAGGAAAAGCTAGCAAGAAATATCTTCATCCATGAAATTTTTGTCGAGAAAGTTATCAAATTTGCCAGTTGCGTTCCTCTTTTTACTGGATTTATGATCATCAGGAAAAGTCAGAGAAGCGACAGTAGTTACATGCTTAACTATTTAATAAGAGTAATGCTGATGTCCAATGCATCGGACACAAGGGTCCCATCCAATGCGCTCGTTCTCGGATATTGAACCTCAAACAACCAATCCAATTTGTTAAATATGATCTTTATATTGAAATCTACTATAAAATTGAATCTTTTATTTTTATGATTCTTTTACTATTTTTTCAGATTTTTTGAAATCGGTGATTTTAATTGGTTAATAATTAATAATTTTTGGAACGATGATTTTTCTAAAATCTGAAAACAAAATAGTAAAAAAATAAAAAATATGAAACTCGGTTTAATAGATTCAATATGAATTTCACACTGAATGGTTTAGATCGGTTGTTTGAGGTTCAAAATCCAAAAACGAGTTCCGTCCAATGCGTTGGACTTTAGCCTTGTTCTTTTAACAGCAAAGTCTTTCCTCGAGCATTTTATAGAATATGTTGTGTGCAAGTTAGTCAAGTCTGCTACTACAAGCTTTGAAGAAATGAAATTTTGCCTTTTTACCAAAAAGAAACAGAAAAGATTAATCTAGTAGGAGAACAATTGACATCTCAAAAAACAAAAAAAAGGAGGAGAACAATTGCTGAGACAACTGTACTCGTGCTGATACGTTTCAGAGGTCATCACTGGCGCAAGATGCAGTTTAACTTTAGGCGAATCAGCTACTAATTGTATAGCTATAAAGAAGGCTGTCTACAGCCAGCTTGTAATTACGCTTCTCCACGCTTAAAAAGCTTTTAAACTGTTGATTGATGTGTCTGAACTCCGAAGTGCAGGGTGTGCATTAGTGGGAAATTTTGAACTTCATCGAAAACTATTTGGTTTTATTTGGGCCGAAGTGAATTGGATCAAGGATATGTGAAAGATTACAAATTGTGTACTGTTACTTCACGCAAAAGTGTTCAATTTCTCTGTAAATGGATCGTTTCCAATTCTATCTAGATCCTTCCATACGTTCCCAACATCAAGTGAGAGAAAAAAAAAATTCAAAATTGCAATACTGTTTTTTGAGGTTTCAAATTTCACTAATTGAAGTTTTACATAGGGGCAGGGGGGCCACATGATGGGCTTTCATCTTAGACTTAGATATACCTGACCATCCAAAAGCTCCAAAACCTTATAAGGTCCCTTTCTATGAATAACACCGCCACAGAAAAAGAGAGAGCACAAAAAACAAAAACGAGGATGAATTGACCAGCTTATACTTATCGTTTGAGAATTTCTTATGGGCCGAGGGCCCACTACTTTCGTAGCCCGTCCCACCTGACTTTATAGCATCCTGACGTTTTAAAATTTTTAAAGATTTTCTGTGTCGATTTCAGGAGTCATCCGTGTGCAATGTTTCAGACAAGGGACTTAGCTTCCTCGCAACAGTGTGCATGTAGTAGCACAAGGGACTTAGAGTTGTTGCACATATTTTGGTTGTCAATTTTACATTATTCATAAACCAAAGATAATGGAAAACGACGAGGGATTTGGTTGAATGATGCCATCATGAACAAGGATGCCTTTATTAGGTGTTGATGCCTCAAGTTGTGGTTGCACCGATAAATACACCAGCCACCACCAGTTTATTTTTTGGCTAAATATAACGACTTTGTTGTTAAGTTATATGGCGATATGGAATTTAATTTTTATCGTTTTATGTAATGTGGCAATATAATATGTGAGTACCTGTGTTGTATGCATTCTTGATTGGCTCCAACGCCTCAGCTGAGCATGGTTATGTGGGTTCCCCAATTCAATATGACAAAATGTAAGTCCAGATCAGACTTATTAATAATTATTTTTTGAACTAAAGCGGCCTGATGTAGGCCTCCATTAAAAGAAAGAGTGTACAAGAGTGATTGGATTGTGGCCATTCAATTCAAGTTAGGAAGGTCTAAATGATGTGATTTAAAATAAAGGGCACAAATTTGTCTATTACAATCCGATATTTCCCGTTTCACCCCAGTGCTGCCTAAACCAAATTTCGAAGTAAACTCAAAATTGCATCATGTCAAGTATAAAGATATGAGTAAACCTATAGTGCATACTAATGTACCGAAATTTCGGATGCACTAATGTACCGAAATTTCGGTGAATATTGATTCGAACTCTTTGGTGTGTTTTAAAATGACCGATCTAAATCATCTAATATAATCTTCCTTTGAAATCTCCTTATTGACCAAATTTTTTATTTTTTGGAAATTTTTAAGTATTTTTTTCGGATTTTTTAAAAACTGCTTTATTTGAACGGTTCAGAAAAAATTAGATAAGCGGTTTTCTAAAATTAAAAAATAGTAAAAAAAAATAAAAAATATATATAAAATTTGGTCGATAAGGAGATTATAATAGGGAGATCATCTTGGATGGTTTGGATCGGTCATTTTGAATCAGATTGAAGAGTTTGTGGATCGGTCATTTTGAATCAGATTGAAGAGTTTGGATCAGTATGCACCGAAATTCCAGTACATTAGTATGCACAGTATGTTTTCTCATAAAGATATTGCTGGTTATGTATTAATAATCAAGTTTAATACATTATTCATGTATTCTACTTCCTCTATGTTTAGTTTGTTAATATAAACATATATTAATTGTTTTGCAAGTTTCAATTTGAAAACTTCTTTTGGGTCCAAACAAAAACCAAAATTGGCATATGGGAACAAATTACAATTCAAATTTTTTACATATGCAAAAAAAAAACAATTCAAATTTAAAAAAAAATTATTATGCGATAGTGCATTTTTAGACCAAATAAAAAGAACTCCCGTCTTACAATTTTTAATATTCATAAACAACTTGTTTCATCAGGTTTCAAGAACGTACCCTCATTCGAAAAGTTGTATCTTAATATTAAATTAAAAGTTTCTTATTTCTTAAGTATTTTAAAGCCATAATTATCCAGTTGAAAAAAAATAGATAAGTATCATGTATAGGAAATTTATAAAGCACCACTTGGATACGAACCAACCATACCCTTAAATCATTTCAAATAGGTCCAACAACCCAATATGTAACATAGTCCATCGTTGTCTCATTCCAAATAGCTGCTTTTTTTTTATTTAATTATAATCTGGAAATGGTACGGGAAAAATAATCGTTAAAAGAACATTTTCTGTAGCAAGATACAGACTAGATGAATCTTAATTAATTAAATAAAAGCAGAAGAAAACGATACGCAGGAATTAATTTCCTCTGCTTTATGGCTAGTCATCCAACCATCCCAAATGTCTTGGTTGTGCTCGAGTTTCCAGTTTCAAGTTTTAGAGGAGATGGAGAAAGATTAAGTAAATTTTAGACTCTATCTTGTTCCAAAACTTAAAAAGATGGAGGAGTGAATGCAAATAAAGTAAAGAGTTAATTTCCAATAACTAACTTTTGTAATTCAAAATTGAAGTGTACGAAATTATTCTACTCAGCCTCCCTGATCTTCCGTCACCTCTTAAATATTTACTGGAGCACAGCCTTAGTATCCAAATTTTGAACCATTCGATGCTGAACAAATGGACCAGATCGACATTTAATCGGTGGTTCAGACTTCAGTTTTCGAAACTATATACCATCCTTAATTCCGAATCAAACTGTTAATAACTGTTCTTGTGCGTAACACTTTATTAAATTGCAGGACATACTGCTTATAAAACAAAAACGCATGGGAAATATATCCCTTACCGTTGGGTTTATCCTCAAATTATTTATTTATTTTAATAGTAGAAGTAGGGTTTTTGCATGCGCCTGATTTTTAAATTACAGTTCCAAAGTTTTAAAGTTAATATTGTATGCATAATCTATATCTATATAGTGAAAATATGACGTCTATATCTACTAGCGGGGTCTCGTGCGTTGCGCGATCTATTTTTTTTATGAAATGGATCAATAAAATAGGATATTGTCGAAACAAATATGCGAAATACTTCAAGGACAGAAAATTTAAAATTTAGAAGAAGTATTTTGAGTATCTAAATTATCATTTGATGAAAAGAAAAAGCCAAGAAAGACTTTTAAAAATTACAAAAGGAAAAAAAACTAATCATATTTATGAAACCATTGAAATAAAATATTATGAAATTTGTAAAATTATAAAAAATATTTTCGGAATAGATAATCCGAAAAATTGATATGAATAAATTTATCATATATCATCCAGCATGGCCATAAATTTTGAAGCCGTAATAATTTTTTAAAGATCCTCTAACAATTTAAAAAACGAAATTTTATTTTGCTGAAAATGTTTCAAATGGATGTATCCATTTTTGCCCAAAAAATGGAGAAGAGTTCCAGGACGAACATAAATGTGATCTGGTTTTGAGTTTTCCTTTTAGTCCCACAATTGTACTACATCTTTATTAGAGCCTTTCTATAGAAAACCTCCCATATCTGGTCCCGATAAGAGAAACTTTCTAGCGGCTCAATAAAAAAAAAAGAAAAATAAAGAAAAAAAGGAGTAAATATTTTCCACACATTCTGCCATCGCTTCCACGCTCAAATAATAATTATGATTGATTCAAAATATATAAAAAGAGAAAAAACGATTGTAAATAACATATGTTTTAAAAAATAGGATGATGTATAGCCCTCAAGGATCCAAAAAACAAATGGAATGTGCAACGCACGTCATCATTATGCACTTCATAAAAACCCAGAAGATGTGCACATTTCTGTAGAAGTAAAAGGATATCTGAAATTGAAAAATATATATCGAGCATACTTAAAGAGTTCATAAAAATGAAAAAAATTTCTATTTACCTGAAGAATGCAGTATGCAATCCACAATTTGTTATATAGCAACTATAATTAAAGATCCGATGTGGAACTCCTACATAAATAAAAAATAAAAAGAACTGTCAAAACAAATTAAGAAAACAATAAATAGAGGAAAAAGGAGGAATGCCAACTTAAGCTGGAAATGTGAATCAGACTTTGGCAATCACAACTGTACCATTGGTACCACCGTTGATGATCCTGGCACAAAGGAAAGCTGTGCAATGCGCATAAATAACATCAGTACTAAAGTCTTATCTGCACCAGCTGAAATAATTGGGATTATACCTCAATGCTGCTTTGAGATGTATGCCTCTCGCAGCATAGTTATGATAGAAATGTAAATTAAAGGATGACTCATTTAATCATAAAGATTATGTCTCTGGGCAAAACAAACACTTTATTGACTCGTGTATAGAGATCAAGAGGGTCATACAATCTAATCTTGACCAAATGTTTGTTCTAATATCAACCTATACTGTGACAATCAAGCAAAATCCTTGAAGCATAACTATAGTTTTAACTTTACTTTAATCTATCTAGTCAATCCCTTAGCGCATGTTCCCTCATTTTTTTTGTAAGATTTGTGCACCTGGTATGTTCTGCCTCGCCTTCCTTTACTGTTTTTCTCGGTAAGCATTCACTTCAGTGAACAGTCACAATGCACACGAATACAACCAAAGATAGATTGAACGAAAACAGTGCAAAAGGAAATTGTAAGCTGACCTGAATAAAATCCAATGCAATGAGACTGAGTGGATAAGGAACGAAAGTTCACCTCCTACTGCAAGTGATGGAAAAAAGGAAGGCGAGAGCAATCGATGCTCATCCTTTTATTCCCTTTATCAAGGAAGAAACAACAGAAGCAACTCAGTTATGCCATTAGTTAAATTCCTTGATATGCTACTAATCCATTATAGAACAAAGTATTTTGAACCGAAATTTTTTTTCTTTTATTCTTTCTTGTACATATTCAAACTATATAGTAAGAAAAAACTTACAGAGTGTTTTGGATGGAGAACTTTGACAACCGTTAATCATAGCATAACATAAGCTTACTACAAAGAGAAAATATGAAGAGGTTTCCAGTAATTAATTCCTAATCGGTTTATATTAGGCAACATAAATATTAAAATGCGCGGCTATTAGCCTCAACCAAACACACCAAGAAAGGCAAGTATTGTATCGGATTTGACAACCCAATAGCTAGTCCTCCCTAATAGATCAATTCAGTTTCTTATTTCGTGAGTTTGAATAGATTAATAAACCAATAATTAATGTACCTATTGATTACTTCTAAAGCAAAGGAAGGAAAGGTAAAATGCAAGAGAAAGGAAAAACGGAGAACAAAACTCAAAAAGGCAGGAAAAGAAATATAAAATAAGCATAACAAATGGAGAATTACAAAAAGGAAAAGAAAATGAAGGATAAACACAAATCGAAATGAGAGAGGGAGAGAGAATCCCAGAACAAAAAATGGTAATAAGAGATGAGGCTTGACGCTTCAGAATTCGAGGAGGCACATAAGCGAGTGTGCAGTACGCAGAGAGGAAAAGCGAGGGAGCAGCCCACGGAACGGAAGAATGGTAGGCCGAAAGAGAAACACCAAAGAAGGTCGGAAATGGGGAATGACAGACGGTGTCGGGTACCATGTCCAGGAAAGAGATCAACCTCCGTACGCAAACCACATGGGTTGCCCAGAGGGGGGAGAGCGGAGACACGAAATATCTCGAAGGAGAAGTGATCAAGCGGCAGAGATCAACCACATCAGACGACCACGATGGAAGCAATGGAATGGACGGTCCAGATCCGTTACTGTTCGCCAATAGTGTTTAGATACAGTAACGGATCCGAATCTAAATAGTCCAGATTAATATATGTTTCGATAGTAGTCTCTATCCACCATATCTAAAAAAATAAGAAAATATGACTTCTATGAATAGTAACCAATAGATTGAAGTTTTTCGAAAAAAAAAATTAAATAAAAAATATGTAAAATTTAATCTCTAATAAAGATATTTCAATATGAAAATCAAATTAAATGATGCGAATCGATCATTTCATGTACTTATATAAAGATATGATTGGATTTGACATAGTTATTGCTCAAATCAATTTGATCGTAAAATTTTTCCCTTAATACAATTGAGGATATGTTGTACCTTTATCAATTAATTTAGAATTTCCAAATTTTCGGAGCTAACACCCGTGATGCATAATGAACTATATATTAAAATTACATAGGCTATGTTTGGATTGGATGAGAAGAAGAGAAAAAATTTATTATTAAACAATCCAAACTCTTCACAAAGTTACACACTTTCCAATACTTCTTCTCACTTCTTCTCTTCTTCCCTTCTTTCCACACCTATCCAAACGGAGCCATAGAGTTAACTTGGTATTCTATATGTCGGAATATGATGCCATTTTCGGGATCGGATTTATGCCATGAACAAACACGGATGGTGTCGCAAAAGATTACGGCTTGGATCTAGCGTGATATTCGACTTGGTGCACAAGAAATATTTGACTTGATATGCAAGATACGCTCGACTTGTTGTGCAAAAAACACTTGACGTAGACATCTAAGTTGGCGCTAAATTTTGTTAAATCTTATGTGTTTTTTGAGTTCATTTATCAAGATCTTAGAAGCACGGTAAGTGTATAGTGGCACTCAATCATGCCTCTCCAACTTGACGAAAATAAAATTCCGCTGCGAAATCTTAACACTATCTCTATATCCAACAACATAATTACAGATATAACTTTTACTTTTTTATTTTAATTAATTTCAGAATATATTGTTTAAATTTGTAAAATAGGTCATGGTTGGTGATATCTCCTCTCTGTTTAATTAGCAACGAATTGGCCCTATATATCCTGTACAACAAAATCTACAGACAGCTAAATGGTCAAAACTTATCAAAATTCATATTGACTAATATCATAGCGCATCATAGACATCCGGCTGCGTAGCTAGCTTACCAAAAATGGTCGTATTACTCGTATATACCATTATTATCACATTGGACTTGGAGAGATACAATTAATGATAATTTTCTTTTGGAATATCATACTATCTGAAATGCAAACACCCAAATAAAACAGTATACATAAAATCATTCGTAAAGAGTTTTAATATTTTATCTAATCCATCTTTCTAATTGACCGGTCCAAACGGAAGAAACAAAACTTCATTTTCCTAGACGAAAGCAACAGCAGAGTTTAATGCACAAAATGGTGGTGCGCAAGGAGAGGATAAGCACCCATCTTATTCTTAGAGCTTCCTTGCATGAACCATAGTAGTGGGATTGCGTCATTTTGTAATCAAGCTTTTGACTCTATCCGACTGCTTGATTTTGTAACTAATAGTCTAACACCCTGCTTTTCTTTTGCAAATTTGCAATCGCCTCCGTGATAGCAACAATACATGTCAACACAGTAAAACCTATCATTACAATGACATCATCAGTGACCAAATGACTTTTAATGTAGTGGTTCCTTTAATTTGCAAAATCGTGTCGAAAATGGCAACCAGCAGATCATCTATCTTTGGATGCAGGAATGCAACTCAATTTCTGATTATATATATTATATGGTTGACTAGCATGTGACAAACCAAAAAACAGCCATGTGCAATGTTGATAGATCTATAAGGTTTCTCCTTGCATCTTTTCTCTTTTGTTGTAGTCCTTTTGTTTGAACTATGGAGATTTCCTCATTCTAAATAATTGTAATTTTGTAAGAAAAATTTGACAATTGCTGTCAAGTACGTAAATTCGTAGATATAAGATGACAATAAAGTTTTCTTACAATTGATTAAATAGGACTATAGGACCAGATCTGACAATCTAGAATGTTTTTAAAGGGATGGATTGCAAAAGGTCAGAAAAATTTCAGCTCTTTTAGTAGTATTGTTGAGCATTCTTTTGAGGTTTTTCAACATTATTATTATATATTAAGGACGAATTAGTGAAATAGCATCATAGGATCCCCAACAAAATTTCCTCACTTTAGTAGTATTTCTTAGCCTTTTAATATTTTTTACTGTTAATTCAAAAACAATTATATTATGTCTTTAAAACTAATTACTAAAATAGCAATATTTCAATTTTTATTTTTTTTGTAAAATAAATTCAAATTTCATAATAGTAGCTAATTCGGATTATTATAATTATTTCTAACACATCCAAACATATGTATCTATATGTGATTTGCGTAAGGTTGAATCTTTTGATTAAATAGTCCCAAGCAAAATTGTCTTATACATATGTCACCAGTGCAAATGCAGTATTTTGGAGTAATAGTCCCCAATACATGCCAGGTGCCTATTCATTTTTTCCCCTTGTTATTGATCACTCATTTCAATTCATGTTCGCCTGTTTGGTGGATCATATGGAAAGAATAAAATTCAATGATTGAATGTACGTGGAGAGCATAAATGATAAATCAGACTCCGTAGTACTCTAGTACACTGGATTTGGCAATTTGCATTTTGCAACACTCAAGCGGCTAGCTTAGGTGGCACAAAAAGGGATAACGTGCTGATGAGAACTTGTTAGGATGGCAGTACCCCACGAAGAAAAATATTTAAACCAACCGATACAGACTAGACGCATGGTTCGGACCTAGGTCGGTCCATGTTGACACGTTTAAACGGTTTAACGTTTCATCTAATCCGGTGAAACGTTAAACAGAGTCCAAAATTCTTACGTTTGGAACGGTGGAACGTAAGTGAAAATGGGACAACTCATTCCGTCAGGGGCGAAGCTACGTATTGCAAGGTGGGCCATGCTAAATTTTTTTTAATAGTATATTGGTTTGTAATTAAAAAAAAAGTCACAAGAAGTTAGGGATCCATCTCAAAAATTTGAAGGACCCAGCTAGATATGATGTGTTTGATTTAAATTGTATAACGACGCCTAAAATTTTATATAGGGACCCAGGTAGCATTTGTTCCTGACTAATCGTCTTCTTTCTTCATCCCCAATTAATTTTATTAAGACACAATTTATAATAGAATGAAATATTTGGATAAATAATTATTTGTAGTATATATATACTAGCGTGAATCTCGTGCATTGCATGATTCGTGTATATAATATTTTGTGAACTTTAGGACATAATAAACAAAAGCTACCACAGAAGATAAAAAATACAATTCGGATATTATATAAAAACTGCCAGTTAAACCATAAATACTATTCTTGTAAAAAAAAAAATTTCTAGCGCTACAAAAGATAAGAAATATTGTGGTTTGAATAGTGGCCAAATTTCTCTGTATGCCTCATATCTTTATATATCTATAATATAGAAAAAAAAAGTGTTCAATAAGATTTCTAATGAACATATTATGTAAAATTATGTGAAAAATAAAAATTCATAGGAAATTGTTGTATTTTTAATTGTCTTGATTTTTGAATTATTATTTTATATATTAAATATATTATTTTAGATTTTCTATTGTTATTATAATATATATTTGATTTCTCATGAATTTTTTATATCAAATTATTTAGAGTTCTTTATTTAAAAAATATTATTATACTATGTCTATATTAAAACTTACATCATACATATATTTTCAACAAAAAAAAAATTTACGGACCCTGCTGACACGAAATCCTAGCTTCGCCACTGCATTCCGTTTGA
Organism: Rhynchospora pubera; assembly: GCA_028095005.1. Lineage (NCBI taxonomy): Eukaryota > Viridiplantae > Streptophyta > Magnoliopsida > Poales > Cyperaceae > Rhynchospora > Rhynchospora pubera. The sequence goes on along the minus strand of CM051461.1, from coordinate 165,887,542 downwards.
ACGTTTTAACATTTTCTTAATGAATTTTGTATTATTTAAATATGTGAAACGTTAAACGGAAACAAAAAATATTTACGTTTACCAAGTGAAACATTAAACGTCACAAAAAAAATTTTACGCCTCTTAAACAGAACATTAAACGTAAGAGGGTATTTACGTTAACAACATGAATATTTGACAGGTCTATTCGACCCAATAATAGTATATCTTACATTTCTTAGAAGATATTTTGAAGATAATCTACATCTTTGTTATTTTTGTTTAATTTCTTTTATGGAGCAGGGGGCGATTTTATTTGTTTTTTTCAAGTCAATGTGACAACGATAAAATATATATATATATAGAGTTTTTCTATGGTGAGTTGCAACTCACCAAAGCGTCCGTGAGTCGCGCTCAAAATTTCGAAATTAAGTTCAAAACGACCGATCTAAACCATCTAATACGATCTCCCTATTGAATTCTTCATGAATACCAAATTTTATATTTTTTCGAAATTTTTAAGTATTTATTTTAGATTTTAGAAAATCATTAATCTAATTAGTTCTGAACCGTTAAAAAACAGCAGTTTTTAAAAATCTGAAATAAATACTTAAAAATTTCGAAAAAATATAAAATTTGATCTGCATGGAGAATTCGATAGGGAGATCGTATTAGACGGTTTGGATCGGTCATTTTGAACTTAATTTTAAAATTTTGAGCGCGACTCACGGGCGCTTTGGTGAGTTGCAACTCACCATAGCAAAACTCTATATATATATATATATATATTGTTAATAAAGAACAAGACTAAAATTCAACGTGTGGGATTCCAACGTGAAGCATGCTCGTTTTCAAAATTTATACTTCAAATGTCCAATTTAAATCGTTTAAATTATTCTCTCTTTTAAATTTTAGTAGAAAACAAAATTTTAAATTTAAGAATTTTTACTATTTTTTGAGATATTTATAAGACTGTTCTTTTAGATAGTTTTAGATCTATAATTTTATAAAATCTGAACAAATTAATAGTAAAAAAGATTAAGAAAATAATAAAATTTGATTTTCTACTAGATTCAATATGGAGACCACGTTGAATGGGTGGATCCATAGCTTTAAACTCGAAATTTCGTTGGAATTAGGGAAAAAAATAAACAGGAGAGAGAGATTGTTTTTGGCTGATTAAATAAATTGTAACACTAATATAGTATTAATATAGTTATATTATCAAATTATTTAAAATTAAGGAAATGAATCTTAATGATTCCGTATTTTCTATGGATGTTTTGCTTCCGATCTAACTCACTTCAAGTAACAAAAAATTAATAACAATAAATAGTTAGCAGATGCCAAAGTCAAACATACATTCTGCAACGACTTGAAGTAAACTATCCATCTCAACATAAAAGAAAAAAATTCAATAATTTGTTCTAGTTAACGTACCAAATCAATGACAAAAAGATGGATTCTTATTGCAAATACGGAGAAGTATGAAGAAAGCAAATAAACCTTATTCAGTGTCAAAATTTACTTGCAGATATCTCCTGCACATACATCCTCTGCTAATCAAATTGACCAAACCATCCCAATAACTAACTTAAAAACAAGCCCCTAATTATTAACAACCAAACCAATATGAAAACCACGTCTTTATACAACATTATTCCTCCGTTCTTTGGTTCAGTCCAAATACAGGAAGACTCTAATCTTCTTCTCATATGCATAAATATATAAACATGCAGCTATGCATCCCTAATTAAAATTACAAAAGTGCAAAACAGAACAAATTTTGGACAATTTCATGGATGCTCCTGCAATGCCTCAAAATATACATACTTGCAAGCCATCAAAACCACATACCATCGGTTCCGTTTCAGCCTTTCTTTCATTTTTCTGTGGCTTTAGGTGCTTCATATAGGATACTAGGCAATTTTCTCACTTTGGTATGCAATATCTTGAGGTTTTGTAGGAACACTAATGAAATTGTCCTTGATCAGATTTAGAGATTCAACATATGACACAACCATTGGGGTTCTCTTCCACACTCCTAACAAAGTACTGATTGTTCATGGGATTGTTCATGGGATAATTCATGGGATTGTTCATGTACGGGTAGCCTCTGTGTGCATAGACAAAATCATGCATCATTTGCTGATGTGGATCCTTCTTCTTCTCCTCTTTTTCCTTGTCTTTCTTTTTATCTCCATTTTCCTTCTTGCCATCTTCTTTCTTGTCATCTTTGTTTTCATCCTTTTTCCCATTATTTTTGTTGTCTTTCTTGTCATCTTTCTTCTCTTCCTTTGCGGGACCCACCGTGACTATGTCGGCGGCGTGCCAGGACTTGCGCAACTTGCTAACCAAAACAATCGGATCGACCGTGCCAATAACTGTCATCTTTCTCTCCTTCATGTCCATGGCTATGGAATCAATTCCTGTTAGACAAATTATAAAATCGGAGATTGTACTAAGAGAAATATGTACAATGCACGGAAATGTAAAAGAACATGACAGGAAAAAAAGAGAGAAAAAGAATTGCAAGTACCATGAAGAGTAGAGACAGATTTCATAGCTTTCTGCTTATCCTTGTCATCATTTAAATCCAATTTCACAATAATTTTCTGCAGATGTAAAGAATTCAAGATACGTTTCATCAGAAAAAAACAGAGCAAAATAAGAAAAAGGAACTTTTTGTACGATTATTCTAAAAAATATATAATTAAAAATATAAGAAAAAAAATTCCAATTTGCTTGTTGGTAGTCGGGTGCATGATTGAGCTGTTCATCATGAATCTAACTACCGTTGGTTAAGCACAAACCGACTTATTTGAGAAATTAAAGAACAAATGTATAATTCTACTAATAAACCCTTAAAAGTATGCCACTGTCAATTTTTTCCCAAAAAAACAAAATCAGACCTTAAGAACATCCTCTCTCAGATGGAAAAAAAAAAGAGACTATAAGCATATTCTCCATTCCAATTTCTGGGAAAAAGAAGTTGTTACTTGTCAGTGAAAGAATCATACCTTCATCCTTGTAAATTGCCAAAGAAGAAAGAAAAGGCGGGAGAGAAGACAGAGCCACAGAGGTGAGTAGTTGAGGAGTAGTGTGGTGACAGGAAAAGAAGGAGAGTGTGAAAGGGAGGGAGCGCAAGGTCAAAGGAAGAAAAGGATAGGTGGAGAATGGTAGAAGAAGGAACAGAATGCGTGACGAATATATCCTTATTAAGCAACAGCTTCTGTGAAAAGGGTTTGTGACAGAGGCAAGAAGAGACAGGAAGAGAGAGATGGGGAAATGAAGGGAAAAAGAGTTGGTGGGTGCGAATGTGCGTTGCAACTGTTAACTGTTTGTCGTAGAAATGAGCCTCTGTTTTAGTGTTTGGGATAAATTTGGCCTTTATGGAAACTGGAGCACGCCACCGCTCAGTTTTACAGAGGGTAATTTTGTAAACTGATCGCAGTTTTGAGTTTAATTTGTTTTTTTTATCTCATGATTTTTTTATTAAATTAAACAAGATCAGTCATTTAAATTCGAAATTTAAAAAAATATGAATGAAATAAAAAATTTATGTTCTTTACGACACTCAAAAGTTGTAACACTAAAATAGACAAAATAAATATATAAATGATCGAAGTGAACATTTTGTTCAAGCGATGACAACCGATAACAAAACTGACAGTTATCATTTCTCATTTTTATTTCCCATAAAGTATAGACTATAGATGAATACTTTAGATATTTTATAACAAATATAGTTGTATTTTCAATTTTTCATAGAATTCTAAACAGATGCAAACATGAAATCAAGTTATGTGACTACATTATAATAGACTCAATAGTATGTGACCTTGGACATATTAAGCCCTTCAATTTTCATCAGTTTGAAGACAAAAGGGATTCCGTTAAATTAGGTGTAGTTGTTTATGTTTAAAACCTAAAAAATGCAACTAATGCAAAATGTTGACATGGACAGCGCAACTTGGTGTTTTCTAATTAAATTAATAATCATCACCTGAAGTCCTGAACCATTGACATTTCGTCCCGGTTAAACTTGTCTTTGTACTAATGTTTTCTTTGGTGATCCACTAGCTTTGTAACTGTTAGGAGTGCTTCGCATGGATGCCTACTAGTAGGTTTGTAGGTGGACATGTTGAGTTCATATATTGTAATTTAAAGCTGGTGCAAACTTTTTTTTTTTTTGCTTATGTTTTAAAATAAGGTAAATTGCAAATCCTACTTTATGAAAAAGTTACTTTATTTTCAGAACAAAAGAAGAATATTCTTGCAAGGATTATTGGTATTTGGTTTATATTCCTTGTTTTTCGTCTGAAAGAATTAATTTCTTCAATACTGCTTTAAACGCCTCTCCACTCGGATAAAAATTAAGAATCAACACGGTTCCAATATAATTGGACCGGCAATTTCAGAATTTAGTTCAAACCTTTTCTTTTTTTTTTTCCTTTTCTATAATCTAATCTGAGTTGTTTTGGGGCTTCATCCAAAAAAAAAAAAATTTACACTTGGTTTGAAAACTCTTTAACTTTAGTGTTCAGGTAATGGTACATATAAATTTTAAAATGAAAAAAATAAGTTATATATTCTTCTAATTTTGTCTAATAATAAATATACCCCTCAATTCTTTTAATTTTGAATATTTACTCCTCTAATCATATATATTGTGGATATTTACCCTTCTTTATGTTTTAACTAAATTCTTAAATCATAAAAATTAATTAAAAATAAAAAATTCGGACCAAAATACACCTCATGTCCTCGTTTCCCTCGCATGAATTCCTTTTTCGTCAGGAAGCAAATAATTAAATTTTATTTTTTTAATCGGACCAAACTCAGGTAGGGGTATTTTGGTCTGATTTATTTTTATTCTATTAATTAATTTTTATGATATAGAAAATCAGTGAAAAAATTATAATGTAAAGAAGTGTAAATATCCAAAATTGATATGATTAGAGGGGTAAATATCCAATATTAAAATAGAGGGTTATATTTTCAATTAGGTAAGATCAGAGGATTATATAGTCAACTATCTCATTTATAATATACACCATAATTTTACAAGCTTGATCTTAATAATATACACCATTCATGTTTTAAAAGTTTGATGATCTTAAATTTTTTTTTTTACGTGCAGCCAAACTTTCAATGTTCGTACTCTTTTAATTTTCAGGTTGAAAGGGTTTAACAATTATAAAAAAAAATTAATTTCATTTCGCAAATAGTAATATCTGAAAATGTTTTACACAACGATATTATTTGACAGTGCGGTGTTAACAATTTCATTTATGCTCTGGGGCAATGTAAATGTAATAATTGTGGGTAGACTTGTCAAGCGTGCGAAATGGAACGGATTAAGTATGTTCCGTTTAATGTTTTGTTTCAGTAACAGAACAAAATTACTCTTTTGTTTCGGTAAACGAAATAATTTTTTGTTCCGTTCTTTATTTTTTATTGATTTCAATCTATTTTCGTGTATTCGTTTCAGAAACATTTACAAATTTCAATTCCATTTTAAAAAACGAAACTGATTTTTCTTTCATTTAATGTTCTGTTTGAACGGAACGGAACAAAAACGTTCGAATATTGACATGCCTAATTGTGGGACATATAATATATGGTGTAACCTGAAGAGTTGTCATCTAACCAATTATTCTAAGCGCTTCTTGCCATAAAATTGTGTGTTTTTGTGTTTATATAATTTTTCTTTCTCTTTCCTTATAATATTGCAGATTTCATTTTACTTTACTTTATGTAAAAAAAATACGCTGCTAAAACGATACAAGAAAATGCTAGAAATTATTGCGTTTTTTGCTAGTGCTTACGTTTACATCTTGTGTATATTTTGTTCCTCGTAAGTTCGAAAAATATATAAAAAAAAAATTATCCAGGATCAGTAACAGCGATCATAATGTCGAGAGTTAATATAAGTCCAATTATAGTCATTATTGAAGGTTAAAACATTTTTAAGCCGCGGCATTTGAAAGGAGTCGAGAGAGCTAGTCTGTCGCATAAAATTTTGTGTATATAGTGAAAAATAATAGTTAGAGATTCTATCCTCACTGAGCCCAATTATTTAGAAAATGAAAAAAAAAATTTAGGATGTTTAACGTTTATAAAACAAAACGGAACAAGACATTATGTTTACTGTTCCGTTCCAGCAATAGTACAATTTCTATATTTGTTTTCTGTTTTTTTTTTTTAAAAAAACAAAATAGTAATTTGTTCTGTTAGTTGTTCCATTTCGAGAACAGAACAGAGCAATGAATAATGGTTGTTACATTAACAGGTATTTCACTATACCATTTAAACGAATGCGAAATAAGGCATTTCATTTACCATTCCATTATGGCAAGGATATAACCTCTTATTCCGTTTTTCACTTCATTTTAGAACGAAACACTTTTTTTTTATTATTATTCAGTCCGGTTCAACGGAACGGAACAGCCAAACGGACTAATCTGAAGTGACAAATTAATGGTGTGCCTGTTAGGAAATTGCCCAATTTAAATTTTGTGACTAATTACTATTAATTAATCCAATTAAAACATAAGCAATACGAGATCTAGTACTTTAAGCAATAGACACAAAGAGAAAGAGGAGAAATCGATACCTCCCGCGAAATCGTATTCGCGGGGCTCGACCAAGGCATGGGAATCGATGACGTGCCTTCTCCACCGTCTCCACCACGTCTCGTAACCGCCCTCGAGTCCACCAAGGAGGATTAATCACGTTCTACAAGGTACGTGCTAGCGTACCCAAAGAACAAGCCTAATCCCTATGGTTTTCTCTCTTGCATCAATCAACAACCTTGATTTAGTGGAGAGAAAATAGCTCAACACATGAGCAAATAAGAGGGAGAGAGGAGGAAGGTGGCGGCCTAGAATGGGAGGAAGAGAGGAGAGAGAAAAGTCTAGGTGGAGGCTCTCATAAGTGGTCCTTATATAGAGCACAAAACCTAATTGACCTCTTGCATAATTACAACTATGCCATCCCACCTACCACCATAATGGGCAGCCACAAAATGGGCCTTTATGGGCCATTTAACCCCTTCATTTGGACCATTAATTCATATAATTAAGGTCCCTCAACTTTGCTCTTTAATTGGGCTATATATTTGCTATTTAAATAACGGCCCAATTCATCAATATAACCATTTATATTAATAAGTGTTGAACTAAATTAATTATTAACTCATTAATAATTGTTTTAGGATTAGTTAATGCATTAATTTATTTCTATATGATCCATTGACTTAATTAATTATAACGGTTCGCAACGGTATATAATTAATTAATCAATCTTATCATATTTCCACAAAACTACTGTGAATAAATAAATAATGCACTGTGTGATTAATGTCCTATTTGTGTGACCCTTTGAGGATTTATGCTATGTTGGCCATGGAATTAAATCGTTATTTAATTTCAATAATCATAAGTGGTATCTAGCAACACGTTATGATTCCCAATTCGCATAAATAGTGTACTGCTACAATACTTCAATCCTGCATAAGAGAATAAATATGTTTCTCTATTTTGATTCTTATGTCTCACGATATCATCGTACAATCCAAGATAGGAATGTGTCATTCTTGCAGATTATACGTTTCTTGATCTAGAGTTGATCGCTTAGTTGCGCGCATACGATCCAACTCCATCAAGGGGCCCAAACAGATATCGTCACTCACTAAGTGAATTAATGAGGGACATACGGTTTTCTTGATGATTAGCTTTTCCCCGCACAATTCAAGAGAACGTAAATCAAGTCCGTATAGCAGCCCTTAACGGGAATCAGCGGTAGACGAGATTTATAGAACCTATCCTCATGTGGAAAAGATAATCATCTCAAACTTAGAACCAAAATCATAACGAAATAAACAATGACACATAACACAATCCATATGTTTATTTCGTTGGGTCAAGTCCTGTACTATGTTCCATAACATATACATATGCAATTAAGTTGGTAACTCTTTACCTATGATTTGTAGAACTTAATCATCACTTAACTTGCATACTAATCTTATATGATAATTAATGTTTCTTGTTAATTATCAAGATTATGGACCGTTTAGATTTATTATTGTCATTCTAAAGAATGATCCACAGAGATCTACAATTCAGATCCTCAACCTGAATGATCTGTCAATAATAAACCTAGGAACAGATGATAAAATATCATCCAAAACATAAACTAATATTTAAGTCATTAAATTATTGACTTCTAGGACATAACTCCAACAATCTCCCACTTGGCCTAGAGTCAATCAGTAGTGACTTCTAGCCAACGAAGAATTGAGAACAATGTCATATATCTACATATATACATGTCTCGGACCTCAAAAGAAAATAATACGCTTAAAGCTAGTTACTCATACGTCCATCACGTATGGATGCATAACTGCATCTTGTATACTGCTCAAGGTAGAGGTCATGCTGGAGTGTTCGCTGTGTTCGCGAACCTATCCAAATTTATTCGACCATATATATATATACTACTATGTATATGTTCTTGATCATCATCATATGATATCAAGTGATATTGTTATAGATCATATTTGAATCTCCAATGTAACATTGGGTTCTTTAGGAGTAAGTTGTGGTTCGAGATGCATAGAACCATAATAACTCGACTAAGAACTCGATCCAAAATATACTTCTTTTATTGCTTCACAAGTTGCTATGTATTTTGCTTTGGTGACGGAAACGGTTGTAATATTCCATTTAGAACACTTTCTAAACTTACAACACCACCTTTAAGCAAAATATGTAGCTCAATTGTGATTATATCAATCTTTTAAAAAAACTTTTATTAGTGTAATAACTTACACGAGATTTCTTTCACCTTAAGAGATGAAACATTATATCACTCTTTCTCATAAGGTACTCGAGGATATCCTTGATTATCGTCCAAATGTGTCTCTCTTGTATCCATTTGACAACTCTTTGTCATATTCTTTGGATACTACACATTGGGACACATGCATAATTATGGCGTACGAAATGAAACTCATAATGAAAGAATGCTTGAACTATTTCATGCACTTTCTTGAATTGAGTTGCAATAGACCAAGTTAAACACTCAAGTCATGCCATGTGACGTACAGTTAGACATCTTTTCTTGGAGTGTAACTTTCGTGTTTCTAGAACACTTCGTCAATATATGCATATTTGCTCAAACCTAACATCCATCATAATCTATCTTCATAGATTTGTTTCCTAGGATCAGGTGATTTCGCCCAAGTTCTCATTTGAGAAAGCATTCTCCAAAGAGATCTTGACAATATTCATTTTTCTTAATGTTATTCCCAATTAATGAATTGTTATCTTGAACAATAATACAATTATGCTCCCACTGAATATCTTGTTTATACAAGATACTTTTGACGAAGTTCAACTCCTTGACTTCCTTGTCAAAGCTTTTATTCCAATCTCCACAACACTTGCTTTAATCCATTAATGGATCCTTGAAGCATGCGTATGTTTTTAGCAATATATAAAACCTCGATTTGTGTCAAATGCACAACATCATCCTTCATTCATACGAAGAAGGCGGTTTTATGTGTTTTTCCATATATCAACATATATGAAATACAACTATTGCCAGAATGATCTTCATTGACTTTTACATAGCCACAAGCAAGAGGTTGTGCTTTGTACGTAGTCAACTAGTCATCGACTTAGACATAGCTACAAGCGAGAAGCCGCGCTTTGTACATAATCGATTTGTTATCCATGTCGATCTTTCCTTTTGAAGATCTAAACGTGCTCGATGGATTGCTCCTTCATTAACATCAACCAAGGTCTATACCTTGTTGTTATACATGGATTTTATTTAAAGATCATATGAATTCAAACCATATATGTGGAATCGGATCGTTCCATCGTTTTCTTGTTTATCAACGGATTCTCATATGCTAAGTTTGAGAATGTCATGAAGCCAATGCACCAAACGGCTTAGGCAATCAACTCTCGTTGATCTTTTTGTAGGATTGGTACTTGAGGTTCATGAATTTCTTCTACAACGATTTGTTGAACGAGTTCTTGACTCCTTATATATTTCATGAGTTTCTCGAACATCATCAACTCGTGAGATGGTTGAGTCATCATTGGAAAGAGCGTACTATTAAACTTCTTTCAAAACAACTTGTGAATGAAGTTCCGCTCAACTCCCACTAAGTACCATGTATGGAGTGACAAGTTTCCTATAAGAGTACTTCTTGTAGTGACGCATTTTAATGCTCACTTTACTCCCACTACTTCTTCTTGAGAATTTCAATTCATCAAGACTACATTATGATTAGCAACAACTACTTTGTTCTTATCATATTCGTGGAAGTAGTGCCTTTTAATATAAAGCATCCTACAAATATATAGTGTCTTATTTGGTTTAAGCTTACAAGTCAACAATACTTGAAATAAGCTTCTCAACACCAAATCTCGAGAAGTATTATACTTAGAGATCAAAATCTCGTAAGATATCTTCTTCAATAGACTTCGATGGAATATCATTCAGTGTAAACAATATTGTCCTCAAACATAATTCCCTAATACGAGTCGAATAAGTCAATTTGATTTATTACCGATCGAACTATACTAAATATTGTTCGATACCTCCATTCTTGGACATATTATTCCTCATGGAGCGAGTTGTGAAACCACTTTCATACTCTTTAGATAATATTTCAAATCATGTGACTTAACTATTTACCATGATTAATTATAAGACTTTTTTCTTTCTCTTGAACGATCTTTCAACTTTACACTTGAACTCCTTTGAACTAGTCAAAAGGTTCATACTTATACCTTATCAAATAGATATGTTAATATCTACAATGATCGTTGGTTAAGTAGTAAAGTATCAACAAGCTTTCATTACACAAGTACTTATAGGTCTTTATACATCGATATGTATAAGTCCTAATTAGTTCACTTGTCCTTAAACCTTCATAGGTTAAAGGCGCTTTTGTCATTTAACAAACATGATTCGCATATCAATCGATTTGAAATCGAATTGAATTTCGAGCTCTACGTTACGTAGACTCTCATAATGCGGTTCTCGTTTATGTATGTGACTAAGCGATTATATATAACATGAAAGTCAAATACTTTATGTCAAGTCTTACGCATCCTATTTGTCATTCAAAACTTGTTTATCTATTTCAAGCAAATTCAATCAAGATGCATGAAATCATATAAACAAATTCATAATAAAAGATCTTGTCTTTTACAAAACATAATCATCCATCATTGAATATGAAATAGAGATATTTTGAGAGGTTAGGATTAAGGTATACAACCTTCAATTCCTAAACAAACTCTTAATAAAGATAACTCTACGTATTCAATGGTAATGACTTAAACGAATAAGTCACCTCCTATACGGAGTTTACTTTATATCTCTCGAACATTCTCTTATTCTTCATTGCTAACACATTTCGTCAAATGCGAGCATATGAACTAGTATCAAGTTACTAGTGTAAATTAGAGATAGTGAGATAATTTGAACGACAAATACACTTTAGGATTAGAACATTACTAATCGTCACAATCATGGTGTTTCGGACAACCTTTCAAATGCCTCCCATAAACGGCAAATGAAGTATCTCATGTGACGTATGGTCATAAATGAGAGTCTCGAAATTTCAACTCATACCTTGGTGAAGTATTTCTTGAATACTTAACCAATTACCATTTTCACCAACAAGTGTGCAAAGAAGGTAACATTATATCCTTTATAATTTCAAAGAGATCGTATGACAATATCAATAATCCTTGATATCGGAGATCAATATCTCTAGTTATCAATTAGCTACTTAAATCTTTCGATTTGTAAGCCAATGAAACGTTCATGTATAAAAGAAGAATCTCTTTGTCAACTCATACTCTTTATACTCGATCATAAATGATGGAGTTAATATCTACTTTCTCCAAGAACACTTTCTTGAGTAAGTGGATAAGAGCGTACGAATTAAATCTAGTCCATATGAATTCTCTAATTCAAAGGTCTAGAAATTTCAAATGAGGATATTAGCCATACGCTTTATTGAATAACTTTTCGCCAAAAGTCAATCAATCATCGCGTTGCTACGTTCGGGTAGTTTGAGGAAAATTTTGGGAATTGACATACTCAAATTTCTTTTCACTAAGATCGTGTCTTAGGAAGCGGTATTACTTCTTTAAGTAAATACTTTTAGAAACGAGTTTGTTAATTTTTCAAAGATTGATCGCAACAAAATCAACAACTTTAACATCTATAACAAAATCAATTTAAGGTCATTTAGTTTATGCAATTGTTTTATTTATAACAAATAAAACTCCCACTACATTTATTTAATGTTCCAAATGTAGTTGGTTTTCCAAGATCCCGGTTTTCATCAAGTAGAGCCTGCTATGGCACGTCACCCTACTTAATTAGACAAGGTAGGTTCTCCAACCAATCATATCGTTCCATATGATTCTTGGTTTGTGAATATCTAAGTATATTTACAAACTTCGCCCCGATGTCCAAACTCTAGTTGGGTCCATCGAAAAGTAACCTCTCACTATTTGCTCCTTGCAAATCTTAGCTATTTGCACCCCGACTACCGAATTGGCAACCATGACGTCCGCTTGGGCGGACCGCGCCATGAGTGACAATCGGCGTGAAGGGGATAGAGAGAAGGAGGGCGATTTCACTTATTCGTTTTTAGTTGGGACTATCAATCATATGACACTTGTTTGGTGGTCGTGTAAGCATACACCCATACCTAGCCTATGACAATTCATAGCAATCACAAGCAATCACATATAAGCATCTCATAGTTGTGGGTTTGTATGGCTCCCGCTTGCATTAGTTTCGCCACATCGTCCATGGAGCAAAACTAATCTAATCCTTGTCCCTCCCACTAAATTCTATAAGGATCTAAATCCTATACAAAATAAAGGTACAAAATACATGTGAAAACATCCTATTCCCATCATAACCTTAGGGGCATGCAAGCCTCACAAGTTACATAAATAAATTAATCAACAAATTAATTAATTAATGGCACCAAAGGCCGCATTACAAACATTCACACATGCATTCAAATACAACCACAAGGCATTGAGTCTTGAGCCATACTAAACCCACTATCCACCTACAAAACAAAGTTAGCACATACAAGCACTTTGTTTCCAATTAACGATTTTCAAGCATCTTTGCGATTTGTTTGCCATAAGTAAATTCCGTGTACAAATTCTCAATTTTAAACAACAAAACTTGTTTAAATTCATTTAGAAAGTTCTTTCAACATCCCATAACTGAAAGGAGATCAAACAAGGAGTTTTCTAATTGTTTTCAACTAATTTGAATACTTAGAAAAACAGTAATTTATTAAAAAACGTAACTAATGGAATCCAATAAAACCAACAGTTTTCGGTCTCCAAAAATTCTCAAATAAATTACTTAAGCTCCTTATCATAGTTGTGATTACCAGTAAAAATTTCAAGAAGAGATCTTAAACCATCTGGGAGAATCAAAAATGACAAATCTCTTACAAGTGCACGAAACACCGTTATGAGATTTTCAGCTTATCCTCTCAACCATTTGGTCTGTTAGACCACCTTCTATCCAGTTTTTATATATACAATATACATAGAAAAACTTGTTTAGACTACAGGCTATCTATTCATGAAAAGAAAACAACCAAGTTCAGTTCAATAATATTAAGTTACATGCTAAACAATCAACAAATTCTGTACTGGAACAGACTGTCGATCGAAATGTTTTAACCTAGTTGAAGGTCCAAACTTCCACGAAAAATTATGAAATTAATTTTCCTGGAATCCTAACTCAAAAAAGAACAACTCCATTTAAACAGAATTTTTAAAGGAGTTCTCAGTTGGTAAAGTTTATTAGAACAATCGATTTGCTCAAAACTGGATCTGACAAGATCTTCCTTTTCATACTTGAAAACCCACAAATTAATCTGAGTCATGCAACAATTTATACATGCTCAGAAAGAGCTTCAAGTCCTCTTTATTTCTAGCCATAGAACACTGATACTTATATTCAAAATATAAATCTTTCAAGCCATTCAAACAGGACAGTGCGAGCAGAAACTGGTTCTGCGCACTGTCGCCATTTTATTCACAGTAAATCCATACTAATTCAGTAAAATGTGAATCTAACGCCAAAAGAATCACAATCCACAGATCTACAACTTTCATGTAGATGAAAAAAACTTCCAGAGAACTTATAAAAGCGAAAAACGCGAAACAACACAGAAAATACCATTTCCAGACAGCAAACAAACGCATCATCTCTACTAATCCGTTAATTAGCCAATTTTTCTTAATTAAGTGTCAAAATAGCTTAAGTACGACCATGTGCTCTGATACCACTGTTAGGAAATTGCCCAATTTTAATTTTGTGACTAATTACTATTAATTAATCCAATTAAAACATAAGCAACACGAGATCTAGTACTTTAAGCAATAGACACAAAGAGAAAGAGGAGAAATCGATACCTCCCGCGAAATCGTATTCGCGGGGCTCGACCAAGGCATGAGAATCGATGGCGTGCCTTCTCCACCGTCTCCACCACGTCTCGTAACCGCCCTCGAGTCCACCAAGGAGGATTAATCACGTTCTACAAGGTACGTGCTAGCGTACCCAAAGAACAAGCCTAATCCCTATGGTTTTCTCTCTTGCATCAATCAACAACCTTGATTTAGTGGAGAGAAAATAGCTCAACACATGAGCAAATAAGAGGGAGAGAGGAGGAATGTGGCGGCCTAGAATGGGAGGAAGAGAGGAGTGAGAAAAGTCTAGGTGGAGGCTCTCATAAGTGGTCCTTATATAGAGCACAAAATCTAATTGACCTCTTGCATAATTACAACTATGCCATCCCACCTACCACCATAATGGGCAGCCACGAAATGGGCCTTTATGGGCCATTTAACCCCTTCATTTGGACCATTAATTCATATAATTAAGGTCCCTCAACTTTGCTCTTTAATTGGGCTATATATTTGCTATTTAAATAACGGCCCAATTCATCAATATAACCATTTATATTAATAAGTGTTGAACTAAATTAATTATTAACTCATTAATAATTGTTTTAGGATTAGTTAATGCATTAATTTATTTCTATATGATCCATTGACTTAATTAATTATAACGGTTCGCAACGGTATATAATTAATTAATCAATCTTATCATATTTCCACAAAACTACTGTGAATAAATAAATAATGCACTGTGTGATTAATGTCCTATTTGTGTGACCCTTTGAGGATTTATGCTATGTTGGCCATGGAATTAAATCGTTATTTAATTTCAATAATCATAAGTGGTATCTAGCAACACGTTATGATTCCCAATTCGCATAAATAGTGTACTGCTACAATACTTCAATCCTGCATAAGAGAATAAATATGTTTCTCTATTTTGATTCTTATGTCTCACGATATCATCGTACAATCCAAGATAGGAATGTGTCATTCTTGCAGATTATACGTTTCTTGATCTAGAGTTGATCGCTTAGTTGCGCGCATACGATCCAACTCCATCAAGGGGCCCAAACAGATATCGTCACTCACTAAGTGAATTAATGAGGGACATACGGTTTTCTTGATGATTAGCTTTTCCCCGCACAATTCAAGAGAACGTAAATCAAGTCCGTATAGCAGCCCTTAACGGGAATCAGCGGTAGACGAGATTTATAGAACCTATCCTCATGTGGAAAAGATAATCATCTCAAACTTAGAACCAAAATCATAACGAAATAAACAATGACACATAACACAATCCATATGTTTATTTCGTTGGGTCAAGTCCTGTACTATGTTCCATAACATATACATATGCAATTAAGTTGGTAACTCTTTACCTATGATTTGTAGAACTTAATCATCACTTAACTTGCATACTAATCTTATATGATAATTAATGTTTCTTGTTAATTATCAAGATTATGGACCGTTTAGATTTATTATTGTCATTCTAAAGAATGATCCACAGAGATCTACAATTCAGATCCTCAACCTGAATGATCTGTCAATAATAAACCTAGGAACAGATGATAAAATATCATCCAAAACATAAACTAATATTTAAGTCATTAAATTATTGACTTCTAGGACATAACTCCAACAGTGCCTTCGTCAGATCTAATTGACATGTCCCTCGGCAGAAAAGGAAGAAAACAAAAATTAATCTGAAGTGACAATTGACAAATTGTGATCCGAAATAGGCCCTCTATCCAATTGCATTCTTAAAAGAACAATAAGCTTACTTGTAAATAAAAGAAAGTGAAATAAATTTTCATTTTTTTTAGTTTTTGGGTCATGTCACAATACTTTAGTCTTTTACTGTTTAATCGGATTTTCCATCTTCTCTCCTCGTATAAATAGAATGTATATATTTGCAAAACGCTTAATTTAACACAACAATTTTTTATTTATCTGAATAGATTTCTATGTCACTTATCGTGTTATTTTTCAATGTAGATTATGTAGGGATCTCTAACGTTTCAAGGAAAAAAAGAAGATTGTGCACATAATTCGTTGAATGTGGGATTTAGTTTTGAAAAGTGTCTCAATTTTGAAACCTTCAATTTTTTTTTTCTATAGATTATATTTTTCCGGAGTTAATAGATAAGAAAAACAACTCTATGGGTTCAAAATATTATTCGAATATTGCTATAATTTTAAAGCAAAACGCACAACATGAACTCTATTATCTAATTAAAACAAAATGATATGAAAAAAATATGCCGTGAACTCAATTTCTAAATCAATTTTAGATCTAGATCGTTCATTTAAAATTATGAACTGATATGAACAATTGGAGTTCAAATCCGGGATAAAATTTCAATATGTTCAAGTCTGATAATGTTTTGAGGGTCAATGGAATCACAACATAGCTGTGAATATACAGTCCATACTTGGTCAAATGCAAAAAATGCATGAGCAATGAGGGTCGGGATGTGATAAAGACGTGATGGACCTCCTAAGTATACATCAAGTATTATAAAGCATTATAATTGTCCAATTATTATTAACGATGATTCATAAAATCTTCGTGAAGGCATTTTTTTTCAACCAACAGAGCTTCTATGACATACCTGTGTAGCTTTTGCTCTTATATTTAATTTTATTATATAAAATCATATCAAAATTTGATTAAAACATAAAAGTATGAGGTATTGGTGAAAACTAACCGCAACCGTACGGCCGTACCGTATCGTATTTAATTCTCGAATCCAAATCCATACAACATCTTACTAACACGGGCTGGTTTTAAGCTTTGATTTTAAATAATATTTATTGTTATGTCATATATCCTAACTAGACCAAATTTGTGTCAATTTTGAGCTAAAATCGGACCTTTATTTAGACAATGTGATTCAGATATGTATGTTGATATGCTCTTTGAAGATTATCAAATACAACCAATACAAATCGGACCTTTTTTTAATCAACTTGCTCTCCCTTTTGATCATACATTAAGATCCATTTCATATTAAAATCCAAATCCATACAACATCATAGGGTGTAGCCTACTAACGCCGGCTGATTTTAAGCTTTGATATTAAATAATATTTATTGTTATGTCATGTATCCTAACTAGACCAAATTTGTGTCAATTTTGAGCTAAAATCGGACCTTTATTTAGAAAGTGTGATTCAGATATGTATGTTGATATGCTCTTTCAAGATTATCAAATACAACCAATACAAATCGGACCTTTTTTAATCAACTTGCTCTCCCTTTTGATCATACATTAAGATCCATTTCATATTAAAATCCAAATCCATACAGCATCATAGGGTGTAGCCTACTAACGCCGGCTGATTTTAAGCTTTGATATTAAATAATATTTATTGTTATGTCATGTATCCTAACTAGACCAAATTTGTGTCAATTTTGAGCTAAAATCGGACCTTTATTTAGACAGTGTGATTCAGATATATATGTTGATATGCTCTTTCAAGATTATCAAATACAACCAATACAAATCGGACCTTTTTTTAATCAACTTGCTCTCCCTTTTGATCCTACATTAAGATCCATTTCATATTAAAAGTTCCAATGAATTGGATTAAGTGGAATTTCAAACCACAGAGTTTGTATTATTTTAGTAATAACATCATAATAATTGTCAACGGTATCTAGGGATGAAAACGGGGCGAATAATTCTCGTTCCGAACCTTATCCATATCCGTAAAATAGCGGATTCGGATAATACTATCCGTATCCGAACGGATACGGATGCGGATTCGGATTTTTTTAAACGGATATGGATACGGATATGGGAAGCAATATTAGTGCGGATATGGATGCGGATACGGATATTTATCCGTATCCGTATTTCTATACAAAACGGATATCCGTTTTGTATATGGTAATGAACACTTTTTTAAAATAACATCATAATTGACATATAGGTATAACTATTTCAATTATATATATAGCATCATAATTGACGATTATTTTTTTTTACTATAAGATGATGCCAATTTTTCTATAAACTTGATTAAAGTTTTCTTTTTGTGATGTCTCAATATGTACAAATAAGATGTTTTTTATGGTTGTCTTTCTATATTTTTTTGAGTTAATTCTATAGTAGTCATAAAAAAATAAACATTACACTCTTCAGTTTGAATATTGTCTTTTGTTTAATAAAATAAATTGAGTAAAATATTATCCGTATCCGACAAAATATATCCGTATTCGTATCCATATCCGACAATATCCGAACCGTATTCGTATCCGTTTAACATCCGCGCCGTATCCGTATCCGAATCCGAAAAAAAATATAGATACGGATTTGGTATGACCACTATTCGCTCTGTATCTGCCCCGTTTTCATCCCTAATGGTATCAGATTATATTCTCACATATTTCGAGAATGACATTAAATTTTTTCTTACATGTTATTTTTAATACTTTCTTCTAATGTTTTACCGTTAAGATGAAAAATAATGGCATGTGGTCTTGGATCAATGGTAAAAATATTATACTGGTCATCTGATCTTAAAGAGATTAAGGTTCAAGTTCCGCGTGTACATTTAATTAAAAAAAAATTGGATGGCAAAGATGAAAGACCTCAATCTCTTTAGGGCTGAAAACGGTAGCCGTTTCAACCGTTCTTTCGTTTCGTTTCGTCCGGAACTGAACGATAACGGATAAGAATTTCAGTTTCGTTTAAGGAACGGAACAACCAACGCAAATAGAAATATTGTTTCGTCTCAGAACGGAACGATTAGTGAAATTGGTACGTTTCGTGGTCGTTTATTTCGCGCATTTCGTCTAAATTTTTTTTTATGGTTTTATTATTAGATTGCAGAGGACCTCAGCAGAGAGATCGAGGGAGAAATGAGTAAAATTAGATTTCTGCAGTGTCGCTCCGTCATTTCTCCGCCGAACACAGTTACATCTATCTTTCTCGCCTCTGCACCACCGAGTACAATCGCCGTCAAGAACAAGAGGTGATTATAGTGCCTCCTCCCCCTTTCCCGCGTGACCTAACCTGTCATTTTTCTATCTCTGTTTCATACAAAATGCAGAATAGTTTATTTTCTTACATCTTAATAAAATGCAAAACAGTTAGGTAGTCAAAGACGGCTATAACCGTTTTGATCGTTCCCATCAACGGAACAATCAATGCAACATGTGTTAAACGGATGCAACAATCAACGCAATAAGTATAAAAATTTCGTACATCAATGCAACGGTTAACGAAAATGACCACTTTCGTGGTCATTTTCCACGTTATGCACCCCTAAATCTCTTTTAAAGAAAAATTGATAAAATATGATTATAATGGGCCTTTATAGGCCTTTTCATGTTAAACTTTCTAACATACTTCAAGCATTCCAGTTTTTAATTGGGCTCCGCGTCTTCCTTTCAATCCGGCTCTAAAATAATTGACAAATGTTTGGTTTTTGGGGAAGGAATGGTCCCAAATTTAAGCGGGGAACTGGGGATGTTTGTAGGGGTGGCAAAAAAGCTCGTGGCTTGTTCGAGAAAAATTCGACATTAGCTCGATACATTTGAGCTAGAAACAAAATTCGACTCGCTCGAAATTAATTCAAAATTGACTCGAAATATAATTTTGTTAACTAATTTATATATATTAGTACATAATGTGATATATAATATATTTATTTATTACATACAAATACTATTTTATTTAAAATATTATTATAAAATGGATAAAATACTAGTTTATAAATAAAAATAATATTAAAATTGATAAATATTAATTAATTTGTATATTAGTTGCTTGAAAAAATATATAAAAAGTACTATAATTTAGCACGACGAGCTCGTTAAGAAACTCAATACAAATTCGATTCGATTCGACAAAATTCGAATTAATTTCAAATCAAGTTTGGGCTAAGGTTAGCTCGCTCGAGCTCGACTCGTTGCCAGCCCTAGATGTTTGGTTTCCCTTTTTACTATTATTTTCTAATAAAAATCGTACTTTCTACCTTATTCAACTGATTCTCCCAGCGGTTCATTCACCACGAGCAATAATGAGTCGCTCTATCTGGAGACCTTAGTTTTTGGTGTTTTCCTGACAGTATGTCGCAGCACAGGGATAAAATGATAATTGAATGTCTCATCTGAGTCATCTTCCTTTGCTTAACACTTGCCTTAAATTTACTATTGGTAACTCCAATTAGGGTCGGTACTTCAATGTATTCAATTCCTGTTGATGGAGAAACTTTCTATAATTTCCCAACAATCTTCTCTAATGTTGAGATATATTTTGTATTAAATTTAGTACAATTGGGGAGTCCATTGTTCATGAAAAAAAAATAGTTTACTTTTTGTGATACATGATTAATAGTTTAGTGTGGAATTTATAAACAATACACATATTAGCTAAATGGTTTAGCTTTCGTGGTAGTTCCAAAACATGATTTACTCTTCCATGTTTGGTAGAGGATTAAAGATGGAGTAACTCATTTAATCTATTTTTACTCCACCAAACATGATTTAAATTTGGTGAATTAGTGTGAAGTAAGGAGGAGTAAATTATTCTATCATTTTAGGTGAAGTAAAGTTACTCCACATGATTAAGAATAGTTCTTATTATATATCTACTCTAAGTCTCCGTTTGGATGCGTTGAGAAGAAGTAGGAAGAAGGAAGAAGAAAAGAAAAAAGAATTATAAATATTCCAAACTCTTCACAAAGTTACACACTTCCCAATATTTCTTCCCTTCTTCCCAGACCTATCCAAATGAAACCTTACTTCAATTTTACTTCATCTTTTCATATCAAATATTAAACAAATAAAATAAATTAACTATTTACTCAAGCTACTCCACGATTTACTCCTCAATCAAATATCACGCAGTAGATAAAGACGTTTGTTTTTTCAAAGAAGAAAACCAACAAAATTGTACTTAAGTAATCTGTTATATTAGCTGTGAATCCGAGAGCGAGCTGACAAAAATAGCCCGTCGTACGATGATAATATTTTGGGTTATTGTATTTAACGTATCATCCCTAATTTACTTCATGTGCGCAGTTTTAAACTTCAGAAGCCAATCAATTATTTTGAGAGTACCGTTCAAGTGCCCATAAATTAGAATGCCCCCAAATATCACACATCACCAGCCTTTAGATTTAAATTTGATAAGCGGCTGGGATTCAATCTGTTGACAAACCTTTTATTAGATTCTCCTGCTCCCAACGACACTTTTTGTTTTTTCCAATAAAAAGTAAAATTAATAACTGGTTAATTTAATTTTTTTTTCTCTTCGTTGACTCAGGAATGTGAAACGACAACAAACTCTTCTTCACCTTCTCTCGTACTCTCGCACACACTATCCACTCTCTGATCATCTCTCGCATACTCTCTAGCTCTCCATCTTCTCCCACACACTCTTGCTTCTTTGTCGTGCATGGTCTTTCTTTGTGATATAAGGACTGATTTGCTTCTGTTATTTTATTTTTGTACTACAACATTTGCTTCTGTTAAGATGTGTCTGTAACTTGAATGTTATGAAGTTGAATGCAAACTGAGTGCTAAACTTATCTATATGCTCAACTAGATTATACATTGAGTTGGATTTCTGTTTGTTGATTTCTCTGTATGAATTCTTAATTAACAGCTATAATTAAAAATGAAGTAAAAGTTGTAGCGTGTTCTGGAGACCTGATTCTTCAAGATGTGATATCAGTCTTTTGAAATGCTGGTTCCATATACTTGACAATAAAATCATCATGTTTCATAAATTTTCTTAACTAATATTTGAAGCTTACCCACCTGAGTGCACACTCATAAATCATAATTGAGGATACAACAATTATATATACTCAAGCTAAAAAGGCTATGTCAGGAAAAAGAAAAAAAGGGGGGGGGGAGGGGGGCAATAGTGCAATTAAATAACGAGCATCAAGTTTAATTGAAAGCAACATTGCATTAATACATAGGATTTAACTAAATAAAGTCAGTTGTTTCAATACAACAAAAGAAATCAAAACAATATTAATTGGAATTTAACTATAAAGACTCTCTCTAATTTATAATCACAAAATCAGTCCTTATATTTTTGTCCTAATTCCTTCCTATTTGCTATTTTCTCTCATACTCCGTCACAGTGCTCAGTATTCCTTTTCACGACAAAGAAAGACCATGCACGACAAAGAAGCAAGAGTGTGTGGGAGAAGATGGAGAGCTAGAGAGTATGCGAGAGATGATCAGAGAGTGGATAATATGCGCGAGAGTACGAGAGAAGGTGAAGAAGAGTTTGTTGTAGTTTCACATTCCTGAGTCAATGAAGAGAAAAAAAAATAAATTAACCAGTTATTAATTTTACTTTTTATTGGAAAAGACAAAAAGTGTCGTTGGAAGCAGGAGACAATCTAAGAAAAGGTTTGTCAACAGATTGAATCCCAGCCGCTTATCAAATTTAAATCTAAAGGCTGGTGATGTGTGACATTTGGGGGCATTCTAATTTGTGGGCACTGGAACGGTACTCTTATTTTGAAACCATAAATTGTTTGTTAATTGAAGAAGTACGCACTCTTCTACTTGTGAAAATATAAATGCATTTGTAAATATATAAGCGTTCATGACTTTTTACATTATATATGATAACTTTTACTATTTCTAGTTCAGAAAAGTATATATGTATTCTAGTTTTCAAGAAATGTGTATGATTTCTAATTAACCGTGTATTTTGTAAAAATATATCGGCAATCAATAGAACTGTTAAAATTATTTCAGTGGGGTTGATATTAATGGCTCCGTTTGGATTTTATTTGGGAAGAATGAAAGAAGAAATAAGAGAATATATAAATTTATTATAAACAATCCAAATACTTCACAAAGTTACACATTTTCCAATACTTCTTCTCACTTTTTTCCTTCTTCCCACATCTTATCCAAACGGAGCCAATATAAAACTCTGTACGTAACAATTGTCGCAAGAGAATAAATTTAATGTACATAAATATTTACGTGCATTAAGACCTACTTAAGAAGTGTTCAAGCGAAATTTTTCAATAAATGCTCATTCAGCCGATTGGAATATAAAAATATATATATAAGGAGTTTAGCTACGGTGAGTCGCGACTCACGGACTCTCCGGTGAGTCGCGACCAAAACTCCTAGATCTAGATCAAAATGACCGATCCAAACCATTCAATATGATCTCCCTATTGAAATCTCCGTGCAAACCAATTTTTTTATTTTTTCGAAATTTTTAAGTATTTTTTTCGGATTTTTAAAAACTGATGTTTTTGAATGGTTCAGAACCAATTAGATTAACGATTTTCTAAAATTTAAAAAAAATACTTAAAAATTTCGAAAAAATGAAAAAATTGGTCTAGATGGAGATTTTAATAGGGAGATCATATTGGACGGTTTGGATCGGTCATTTTGATCTAGATGTAGGAGTTTTGGTCGCGACTCATATAAGATGCATTAAGACCTTCAACTAGGCCACGACTTGGATCTGTGATTTTGTCATGGAACCATATGCAGTATCAAACCCCGATCGTAATTAATAATATAGCTCCCCAAAAGACAACAAACATCAAAATAGTACAAATCAAGATGCTTTAGGATCCAAATAAATTAATAAAATTCGCACAAACTCTTATGGGGAGGACAAAAACATAAAAAATAAAGATGTATTAAAAAAAAATGCACCAGAACATCATTCTAGATTACTCCAAACTAGTTGTAAATATTTTGTCTAGATCATAATAAAAGGTTTGAATTGTATGTTTCAAGAACAGGTCAGACCATCAGAACAGTTATTTATTATTATTTTTTTCTTATTTTTGGGTGCGAACAGGATTACAGGAATGATGATTACTTCTGGTCTCCTACTGAACCAGTCAACAACATAGGAACCAAAATCTTAAACAGATACTTTTTTCCATTTATTTAATTGAAGGGGGAAAAAAGAAGAAAAGAGATGTTAGAAATTGACCAATCAGATGCAACTGGAAAAAGATTGCCATAAAAAGGTCATTAAAAGGCAGAGCAGAGCAGTAAAAGTCGGAAAAAAAATTGTAGAGGGTAACTGTCCGGACACCGCATGATTTCCTTCTGAGCTTTTTTGAAGCAATTGACTCACAATTAATAACTACAAAGTTAATTTTGGCCAGAAGAATATACAGCTTTTTTCTGAGCAACAGAATAATTATTTCCTCAAACCAGCCAACAATATCCACTTTTTCCCTTTTTACAATAACGGTTCTTACTTTTGGAAATGCCAACATTCCACCAGGATTATAATCTCAAATGCTGGCTTTCTGAAGATTAAACTTTTAATAACTTTTGGGATTATAAAAAACCAATATTACCGGTACAAGATGCACAATGTTAGACAAGCACAAACTTTCTACGTAACTTGGACTGACTGTTCTTTGAATAGGCAACATTTATGCAGAATTAGGACAAAAGTACTCAGAAGTTGGAGTTGTGGTTCATTTTTATTTTTTCAAGTTCTATGCCAATTTGGACTCATTGATTGTACTAGCTAGTGATATCCTGCTTTTGCGGCAATAACAGTTTTGACGGAACTTGGACTAAACAGATTGGCATCTTCTGAGACGGTTTCTTATCTGCAGTGTCATATCCCGGTTTTGTGAAATAATTTTTAAAAACTTTGAATTAAGAATTTAGAATTCATCATCAAAGAAGAAATATCCTTTTATTAACGCACTATTGAGTTTGGATTTATTACATTTTTTTAGCTAAAAGTTGTTCTCTTGCTTTACAGCAAACTTGAAACCTTTGAATGTTCTCTTTTTATTTTTATTTTTTTACCAGAGAGATTTTCATAAGGTTTCTGATGATTTATGTGTTATTAAATAACAAACAACCGATACAAATGAACATTTGCGTTATCCATTTATATTCCTTTTCGCCAAGCTGCAAATAACAATATCTAATTGGTGGCCTAAAAAATATTCCAACTGCTGCTTAGTCATCATAGAAATGTCCTATAAAAAACCCATTTCTGTGCCTTCACAAGAAACCGGTTCTAACAATTATCACATTTAAATCTATATCTTCTGGTCATGTCACTTCGTTAATCATTTATAACCAATTCGGGCCAGACCGTACAATTTTATGATGAAATTTAACTTTTAAAATGGAGATTCCAATCTACCTATACTCATGATGTCATTTCAATAATCGTTTCTAACCAAGTCGGACCTGATCGTACTAATTTGGCTTTCAGAATGGCCTTTAATTATCTAGTCAATGCCCCGCTCTGTTGGTCTCAAGGCCGCCATAATTGTGTAAACTGCAAATATATATTTAAGAAATCTGAGTCTGGTCATGAAACTCATGACCCTATGTTGCAATTTGATTTTCTTTACTCTACAAGAGGGGGCATATAATTGAATTTCGTTTTCTTGCATGACCCTACTGCCATTTATTTTGAAATTCGGATTGATATATTATATATATTCAAATCTCTTCTGAGAAAATTTAAAAAATGTAAATCTACCCCTGACAAGAGATGATAAGGACTGATGCAATTCAAAGAGGAATTTTTGACCATGGATTAGGGATCAACACATATACACGAATTAACTTACTAGTTTCGGAACAAAAAAAAATAGCGTTACAAAATTTTTAACAAAAATATGGTAATAAAATAAGTGTACCCGTAACATATTTGTAAAAATATACAGACAATTGGGAAAATAAAGTCTCGCTGCAGACAATTAACAGAGCAGTGAAATTGTAAAAGATACATTATTTATTTCTTTAGTAACAAATCACCGCTCGGCAAACACCTAAAACTCAAATAACGGGTCATTAGGTGCAACAACTATAATCTATAAATAACATGTTTTCACTTGGTAGGACTACCAAGCTTTTCTTAAAAAAAAAAACATATAAATACAAAAGTCCTTATTTGTTAATGTTAGCTTAGAAGTAAGTTTGTTAGTGTTAGCTTAAAAGTGACTTTTGGATGGCATTATCAAACAATTTAATACATTCCCCTCTCAAAGTGGAAGTGTTATTATTATTATTATTATTATTATTTTATATATATATATATATATATATATATATAGAGTAAAGTTCCGGTGCCACAAGTTTAGGGTGCCACAAAATGCCATGATTTTACTTTTTTGTTAAAATTCTAAATTTTAAAATGTAAATTTCAAATCTAAACCATTGATCTTCTTCATTTTACCGAGCGATGCATTTTTATATAAGTTTTATAAAATTTTGAGTTGATTTGATACTTGATCCAGAGCTCAAACCATGAACGTATTATAATTAATCTGTTATAGTTAACAAGATTCGTTCATTTTTTAACCTCTTGATCAAGTACCAAATGAACTTCAAATTTTATAAAACTTATATGAAAATGCATCACTCATTAAAATGAAGAAGATCAACGGTTTAAATAAGACATTTACATTTTGAAATTTTAAAAAATAATGAAAAAATAAAGTTGTGGCATTTGGTGACACCCTAATCTTGTGGCACCGGAACTCTCCTCATATATATATATAGAGAGAGAGAGATTGGCTAAAGTATACTCCAGCATATAGATAGCCCGTATGCTGGAGTCGTTTCTCACAATCTAAAGTACATACAGTCGATCCGAAACTTTCAAATTGTTCTCCATATTGAAATCTCCTAGGAAACTAAAATTTATATTTTTTCGAATTTTTTTACTATATATTATGCTATTTTAAAAAAACATTGTAAAGGAGTTGTAAAGGAGTATTTCTGGCCCTTCAATTTGAAAATAGCATAATATATAGCAAAAAAATTAAAAAAAATGTAAAATTTGGACTTGAAGGATATTTTTACATGGAGAACAACTTGAACGGTTTGGATCGACTGTTTGAATTTTAGATTTTCAGAAACGACTCTAGCATACGGGTTTGATCCGTATGCTGGAGTATACTTTAGCCAATCTCTCTCTCTTTCTCTCTCTCTCTCTCTCTCTCTCTCTCTCTCTCTATATATATATATATATATATATATATATATATAGAAAACCTATTGTGCATACTAATGTATTGAAGCTTCAATGCATACAAATCCAGAGCGTTGGATCTGCTTCAAAATTTGTGCCGATGTAAGTCGCTAGATTGAAAATTTAATTTCGGATAACTTGTGTCTATTTCTTATTTTGTTCCGCTTTCTCTCTCGACTATAATCTCCTCTCTGACTCTCTCTCTTAATCGATAAATGAAAACCTCTCACCTCTCTCGACAAATCGGTGACGAGAAGATGAAAACCTAAATCTCTTTCTGGCCTCTCTCTATCTCGACTCTCTCTCTCTTCCGACTCCAACTGTTCTTGCTCTTGCAGTCATTCGCACCTCCGTGACATTTCTCGCTGAAGCAGGAGGCGGAGCCGTCACATTTCCCAGTCAGTCGCGACTTCGATTACACTTGCCATCTCTCTCGCCTCTCTCTCATTAGAGCTTCGAAAGTACCCATCTCTTTTTCACTTTCTTTCATAATCCTAGATTTCGTTGCTATATTCTCTTGTAACCCTAGATTCACTTTCTCTCCGTCACATTGCTTAATTGTTACTGGTATTAGTTGGTTAATTGCCTACTATTGGTTAATTGGTTACTTTGCTTAATTAATAGATTAATATATGCAATTAATTAGTTACTGGTACTGATTGATATTGCTACTGGATATGAATTTAAAATATCAGAAATGGTAATAACTCTTGAGCCTTGTTCAATTGAGATTTTAAATGTTTATATTTTATAACAAAGGGTACACATGCAGTACCGATAAAGGGAAAAAATGAAAATTTGGTTAATTGCTTAAATAATTAGTGCAATTGGGTTCAAACATGTCTAATTAGTTGGTTAATTGAGTACCAGTATCCCACTGCATCTGTTTATATTGACAAAAATGATTGTAGCCCCTATTTTAATTCTTATAAGTCTAGACCTAATTAACAAAAATGACTTGTGATGTAGGAATGAGCAGTCAAAGCAAATGGAATGAGCGACCAATGGATGGTGCACTCCTTCTGAGAATTTTTCTCATGTACTAATCGAGTTTGTCAACAATTCAATGGATGGTGCACTCCTTCTGAGAATCTAAAATTTATTACAGAAGTAAAAGGTTCAATTCGTTGCCTTATCAAAATTGGCATCATAATTGTTCTCTTACTAGTGATGATTTTGCTTAAATTGAAATGTGATGATTTAAGCAATATTTGATGCTTGTATTTTAATTTTAGTGATGCTTGTATTGATGACAGTACTATGTTTGATTATTGGATCATAATTTTTGTGTTCTTTTTATTGTTTGTTAAATTAAATGGATGCAATTTGCTATGTACCAATTTGTATCAAATAAACATTATCTCTGTAACTGAATATTTGATACTTGCATTCTCTGAGATTATGGTACTGAGCCAACTCCAATGGTCAATCTTTTTGTCTGTTGGTAATCTGTCAATTATGGCTAAGAGTGACAATGCAAGAGTTACATACAGGCATGTATTCCTGACTGTATCATATTCTTATTTGGGGTGAGACATTTATTTACTTCTTAATTCCAAAGAGAAAGGATTTCACATCTGTACCATATTCTTAGTACCTATTACTAGTAAAAGGTACTCCTGACTCGACTGAGTCATTAATGTACCTAACAAAAAGGTAAATTCAACCTGAGGGAGACCAAATAAACGCAAATAAACATTGTCTCTGTACAAGTAAATTCAACTTGTCTCTGTACCAAATAAACGCAACAATATTCAAATTGAATAAAATAGGGGCATTGTCAATTTATACAAGATAAACTTATATAAACGCATACAAGATAAAACTTATATAATGAGTAAAATATTCATGCTCAGCATTGTCAATTTATACAAGAAAGACAACTCTATAACATTGTCAATTTTAGTCAACTCTATAGCATTTTCTATATCATTTGCTAAATCACCCCAAAAATTTTTCTAATCACAAAAAGACAAACTGTTGCTAGTTGTTAGTTTTACATTTGGCAATTCACAAAATAATACTTAGTCACTCAAGTTCATGCTATCATCTTCTTCTCCACTATCTTCTGCACTATCTTCTCCACTGAAATCCTCTCCATAAGACTCACTGCTGCCATCTTCATGACCGTTTTTCTTCCCCTTCCCTTCATCTTCTTTTTTCTAATACAAAGAAGAAAGAATTTAATGATTAGTATAGTACCAAAAATATTAAAGTAAATTCCATAAAAAATTCCATAACAACTAGCAACATACCTTGGGACATGTTCTAATATTATGCTTAGCCACTTTTTTACAGTACCTACACATTCTTCCTTTGATTGGAGCTTTCTCTGCAGCAATCTTCCATCTGTCAGGTCTTTTCTTTCTTCCTTTACATTTTGAAATTGGAGGATCATGAAGCACTTTAGTTGCCTGTTTCATGACTTCATCATCTATAGTCATTGTTGTTGCCTCACACACTGATTTTTGACTCAAACTCTCATTATGTATTAGTTGTACTTCAGCCACTAATTCCCTCAATTTTGCCTCAACTTTATTGAATGATTGGACATCTTTTGAAGCCAAGTCTTGAATTGATTTTTCAAAGCTGTGGCTCTAAACATTTGTAGTGCTAGAGTGTTGCCTGCATCTCTGCTCCTTTCATTCATAGGTCTTTTAAAACCAGCATTAGCATTTCTACACCATCTGTTTAAAATATAGCGTGTAGGAATATGCTCTACTCCATTCATCCACATCACTATCAAGGCATGTGAACAAAGAAGCCCATCAAATTCAAAACCTTTGCAATTACAGGAGAATAATTCAGCTTCTTTGTCCACCTTCACAAGATATGTCACTGGTCTCCAGTGCTTAAAGTATGGGTTAGATTTGATTGTGACCTCATATAGTGTATCTCGCTCTACCTCTTTAGGAACACCTAAGCTACTATCTTTGATCAGTTCTTTAAACACCGAAAAAACCTTCCTTGTATACACTCGACGGGCATCTAACTCTAGAGGGAATTTTGACTCTAATTGCGGCTCCTCATTCATTGTTCTCATATCCTCATCACCCTCTGTTTGCCAAATGTTCTCAATGATATTATCAATTTTGCAAACAAATTTATAAATAGAGGTACGAGAAGTTACCCACATCTTGAATAGCGCATTCATGCTCTCACTCCTTTGTGTAGTTGTCATTTCTGCAAAAAAGAACCCACGGAAGTAGGCTGGCGCCCATTCCTCACGTTTTGCAAACATATTCTTCAAATGCCTATTGTCATGCAACTCATACTTATCAAGCATGGTTGTCCAAGCATCCTCAAATTCAGATACTGTTAAGCTGCAATTAATCACTGATCCTAATTCCCCAGCAAATGTTGGTAGCTTCCCATAAAGTGATCCCAATTTTCCCTTGCCATCCTCATTACATGCCACTGACAGCACCTATGAACAGCATCAGGAAAGACTATCTCGATGGCATTCTTCATCGCTGGATCTTGATCAGTAATGATAACCCTTGGATGCTTCCCATACATTGCTTTCAGCCATGTTTCAAATAACCAAACAAAATTGTTAGTGTTCTCTGATCTAAGCAATGCCATACCAAAGAAAATTGACTGTCGCTGGTGATTTACTCCAATAAAAGGAGCCAAAGGCATGCTGTATTTGTTTGTGTTGTATGTGGTGTCAAAGGTGACAACATCACCAAATTCTAAATAAGCCCTTCTAGACCTCCCTTCTGCCCAAAATATGTGTCTCACAAACCCATCTTCGTCAGCATCAACGGCATAAAAAAACTCAGAATCAACTTCCTTCTTCTTCTGAAAATGTAGCAAAGTGCTATCAATATCCACTCCAAGATACCTCTTATTTTCAGCACCAATCACATTGCTAACATCCTTTGTCCTAAATAGTACATTCTGCCTTCCACCTTTCAGAATAGATAAATACTGAGCTATTTTAGAAGGCCCAACATTCTGATCATTGAGATCCCGGATTGTTTGCCTGTCCTCCATTGTTAGACATCTTTGAGACCGTAGACCTCTTTTCTTGGATGGTGAATCCAAGACCATCAAATTGTTGTGTTCATCATTAAACCTGGAAACTCGCCAAATGCCTCCATCTACTAACTTCACCCTCATGTATGCCTTGCAATCTGTTCTTGTAAATGACCTCTTCTTCTCTGGTGTTTTAGGCTTACTTGAACTACCCACTGGCTTCCCTTCACTCTTTTGTCTGTCAGATAATCCCTGTTTAGAGCAAACAAATTGTGCTCCTGAAACTCCCTTCCTTGATGAACCTTTACGATTCTTACGGATGCTGAATCCTCTTATCAAGGCAAATAGATTGTAGAAATTATATGCCTCCTCAGGTGATTTGAACTCCTTACCAACATATATCTCAATACTTTCTTCTTCATTGTTCTCTTCCTCAAACATCATATCCACATCAATATAAGGGTCATTGATCTGTCACAACACAAAAAAAAAGAAGAGTAAAGATTTGTTTAGGAACACCTAGACTACAGTTTGGACAAAAAAAAAAATATTGGACATAAACAGATTGGACATTACCTTGGCCCATGTACAACCAATATCATCATTTTCATCTGCTGCTACTTGCTCATTCTCATTCTCATTCATGCTGAAAATTATAAATTAAGAAGGGAAACATTTATTAGTAAGTATCTTAAACATCACATATAAAAAATTATAGCAGTAAATAGATGAAATTGGCTCCAAAAGTTATATAAATGGTTATCCTTTCTATTTTTTATCACCAAAATGTCACCTTATTTTCAAAATATATGCTACTGTACAAAAGCTATATATCAGCGCATACCAGCACTGGAACAAAGCAAATTTTTTGTGCATCCCACTGTACTCAGGTATACACTTTCACTGAAACTAGTGGTAGTTACAAGTGACATTATGCAGAATCAATGCAAACAATATATAAAAGGCAAAAATTTATTATCGTTACAACCACTGGTGCTATTACAGTTGTAGTTACTATCATTACAGCCCTGTATATCTTACAGTGCTATTACACTGGTGCTATTAAACAACTAAAAGTCTAAAAGAGGATCTTTTTGTTATTGAAAGTCAAAAGGGATAAACTTTTGGTGAAATTGCAAATTGCAAGGTAATTGTATAATAAGAAATTGCAAATTCCTGGAAGGAGTTGTCGTAATGAAATTGCATATTGCAATTCATTTAATTGCAAAACTTGGATGTCAAAATGAAGTTGCAAAATCAATTGAGAGAATGAGAGAGTTACCTGGAAGCTTCAACTTGCTAGGTTTTCTCACGGAGGTGAGAGTGGCGCTGCTAGGAGAGAGATGGACAGAGGCGCGACTTGCTTGCTTCGGCACAACTGACGGAGATGAGTTGAGAGAGGCGCGATTCAATTCTCATGATGGCTCTAGGGTTTCTCAGTTCTTTCGACTAGCTGGATTATTCTCGTGTAATGGAGTAGAGCATATTCTCAAGGAATAGTTGGAGTCAGAAGAGAGAGATGAGAGATTTAGGTTTTCAAGAGAGAGAGACGAGAGATTTAGGTGTTTAGAGAAGGGGATGATTTAGTCGATAGAGAAGGAGCGGAGTTGAATAAAGAGAAAGGCACATCGAAATTTTCAATCTAGCGACTTACATCGGCACGAATTTTGAAGCAGATCCAACGCTCTGGATTTGTATGCATTGAAGCTTCAATACATTAGTATGCACAATAGGTTTTCTATATATATATATATATGTATGTATGAGAAATGATTCAATCAAAGCGCTTTGACCGGAGTCCCGGTTAAACCCCGTCAGTTCACAATTTTGAAAGTTCAAATGACCGATCTGAACCATCAAATATGATCTCCATATTGAAATCTCCTTGCCGACCAAAATTTTCATTTTTTTAAAATTTTTAAGTATTTTTTTCGGATTTTCAAAAACAGCAATTTTTGTAGGGTTCAGAACAAATTAGATTAACGATTTATGAAAATCCGAAAAAAAATACTTAGAAATTTCAAAAAAATGAAAATTTTGGTCGGTAAGGAGATTTCAATATGGAGATCATATTGAACGGTTTGGATCGGTCATTTAAATTTCAAAATTGAGATCTGACGGAATTTAACCGGGACTCCGGTCAAAGCGCTTTAATTGAAAGTTTTTCACAAGATATTCAGCAAAACAGTCTACGTGACAAATTAAATGCATCTATAAGATAATCTATATATAAACGTTACATAAGTACTTTTCACAAGTGTACTGTGTAGTGCCAACAGGGCGATATATATTATTTTATATATATTTATTATTTTAGAAATCAAGGAAAAGTCCAACAAATTAGAAATTACAAAAGGATGAGTGGATGACCTATGATAATAGGAGATAATCTTCTGCTCACCTAACTTGATGTCTAAGCCAGTAAGCTACAAATTATGGCACAATATCTATCAGATTCGGTAGCAAAATACAATGAATAATCCAAATGAAATTTAATAGGATGAAACTGATGTTTTGGAGCAGTTATACTATATAATTACTTATTAGTCAAATAATTCACCTTATGTACTTTTATAAGTTTATCTGATACCATATCTATTTCACGCTTGCATCAGCGCACGCATTAATTGAGCCATAGTCGGTAGAGCCATCAATGAGTGTGGTTTTGACCGCATAACCAGATCTCCATCAATTTAACGCACTCATATTTTCATATATAAAGCCACCAACAGCAGCGCCGTGACTAATAGGTCAAGTGCTCTTTAGTACTGATATACCTCTAATTCTCCATCACAAAACAAAAGTGACAAACCTGTCAAAAGTCACACGCGCAACCGCAAATAACCTGAGGGAATTAGGTACGTACACCACTATACTAATACAAGCACACATATTTGCACAAACAAAGTTAGCAATTAGATTAGATCCATGGCAAAGAAGAAGAGAAGCGCCTCCCTCTTTGCTTTTGGCTGCGGCTGCGGCGGGTCGAAGTCTGTCTCAGTTTCCGATTCCTCTGACATCAAATCTAGCACCGCTGTAACCACTCCTCGTAGGCCGAAGAACCACTCCTCTACCGACATCTTAACTCCTACCATCACCTCTGCTTCTACTTCCTCCCCATGGGAAGATGATGAAGCTGACAAGTTCGACAGTTCGTCAAGCACACCTAGTTTCTCCGGCCTCCTGCGCCAACTAAATGAGCTGGAGCAGACGGTGATGACCTGGAGCATCCGCAAGGAAGAACAAGAAAAGGAAAAGGAAATGGAAACAAAAAAAACCGAAACAAAGATGGTGAAAGGACATAAGCGGAGCAAGAGCGAGGGTGGAATGCGGGTGTTAGAAGAAAGCGTGGTGGTGGTGAAGGAGTCTGAAGACCCTCTGGGGGACTTCAGGAGGTCGATGCTGCAGATGATAGTGGAGAAGGAAATTGTCGACAAAGAGGAGTTGTCGGAGCTGCTAAGGCAGTTTCTGGCGCTCAATTCCCCTCAGCACCATCATTTGATCCTCCGGGCATTCGCCGAGATCTGGGAGGAGATTTTCGTGGGATATGATCAGAAATCTCCCGAGTTTCTAGTTCATCATGCTTGCCATCGGTATCCTTCTCCTCTGCAATTCTGAAAAAACTCTCGAGTGAATGTGGAATAAACACATATTAAAGTTGGGCTATTTGTTGTTTTGTTTAATTTTTTTCTTAACTTTTCTTATTATCGTAAATATGTGTGTCTTTTTTCATAAGTTTCTTCTTTGTTGGTTGCTCAAAGTTTCTTATAATTAATTAGTAATCTTTATAAATGGCGTGTAAATTTTATGCATCAACGTGTGTCACACACAAGAAGCTATTGTGATTTCTGTTCATGAATAAAAAAGGGGGAAAAAAATGGGAGCAACTTTTTTTTTAAGGGAAAAAAAAATGTAGTAGTTGAGGGAGGTGAGAAAAAAGGTGGAGGCTCGTGAACTTAGATTGTTAGCTGATTATAGAGAGGCAGTCACAAAAAAATGGCAAAGATCATGCATATATGTCACCCGTGAGACACGGGAAGCGCAAAACATCTCCTTTTAGTTATAATCCGTGCATGCATGATGCATCATTAAATTCTAGATCGTTACTTACGGAAACGAGAAATTAATTATACCAACCGATTAACGTTTTCTCAGGACGAACAAATTGCACAGAAAATTAAATTCAATGTGACATTTCCGATCTGGAGTTGTACCCTTGTCGAACCCATTAGGTGCTAGCTAGGCCACAAATCCACAATGTATTCTCAGTTTGGGGTAACGACAAAAGGGAGAGACCAGACCATGTCAACATTGTCAAGGGGTCCGAATTGTTTAATAATTGCGCACTGTCCTTTCCTTCATATACACTGTGGCAATTTAATGCGTGGCATCTGTATGGGTTTATTAGCTGTAAGCTCCTGTGAACTGTGAAGTACTAGACATCTTGTCTAGTAGGCTAGTAGCTTCACAACTGGGCACTTGTTCTCTTGGAACAACGTTGGTTAATTGGTTTAATAAATATAATTGTGTAGATCTCTTTGTACTCGATAAATAATTAAAAAGGATAATTGTCTAGATCTTTGACATTTGGTGAAGAGATTATTGTAAATGCTGGTCAGTTGTCTCTACCGTTTGATTTTGTTTTTAGCTGTTTCATTTGGCATGAAATGGGAGTGACATCAGCGGAGAAGGTGATGTTTTAACGAGCTAAGTCGTTTTCATTTGTACAATTGACAATTCCAAGCTGGGAATTTGGGAAGGAGCTAAATTATAGCCCACTGGACCTATCGGCCTATCCTATGGACCATGCACCAGATAATTTGGTGATAAGAGTGGTCCATCAGCCCATTAGAGAGGCATACAATGATACAAATGTAACAAATCGCCGAAATCGGTAGAATTATTGGGATTCGGATTTTCTATTTTGTTTGCAGAAGTCAAAATGGGTTCAATTTCCAAATAGGCAGAATATCTAAGACACCGTTTGAATGCGTTGAGAAGAAGGTAAGAAAAAGAAAGAAGGAAAGAAATAAATTATAAACAATTCAAATTCTTCACAAAGTTACACATTTTCCAATACTTCTTCCCTTCTTCCCTTCTTCCCACACCTATCCAAACGGAGCAGTGATTCCTCTGTTATTATAAAAGTATCAATAGATTCAATTTCTACTGGACATGAAAAAAAGAAGTATATTGTATTTCACACGTTGACAAGTTTGGATGCAACGGAATAAGCCGTGAATAGAGAATATGAATAAGAAATTTTGGTTTGCGTGCTTATCCATATTTCTTATTTTAATACCATGGTTTTGTTAGTATAGGAATAAGGGCTCAAATTTCTTATTCTTGTGTTGTTTGGGTTGCACAAGAATAAAAATAAACACGCAAACCGAAATTTCTTATTCCTATTCTCTATTCCCGGCTCATCCAAACACAAAGAAATAAGAATAAACATAACATTTCTTATTCCAAACAAAGTCAAAATGTTTATACTTATGTTTATACTTGCAAAGACTGTATCCGCTCACTGTTTTATGGCACATGATCTGAACCGTTTCATTCAGATCGAACATACAAGAAATGGCGTAGATTTTTAGAAGTATTTTTTGAGCCTATATTATTGGTTTTAATCAATTTGTGCAGAACTTATATATTTATGAATTTATTAATGAAAAATCATAAATATAATCCGATTGCCTTACTCCATTCCTAATATCACAAAAACTCAAACATAACACCTAGCTGTAGTAAATTATGTGTACCGGGAGTTATAATATTCAGCGCTAAAATCTGCAGGAATTTATTAAGAGTAAAGTTGGGTCGACTACTTCAGACTTTTAATCAGTTCCAAATTACATTTGTGATAAAGAAAAATGTTGTCTTTTGACCTTTACATTGTCAGAAACTTATTTTCGGGCGTGTAAGTGTTTGAATTAGTTTTGAAATTTTTATTGGAATAAGAGAATTAGAAAAATAGAAAAGAGGGGGAAAAAAAAAGAAAAATTCATAAAATTCTGATTACATTATAACTAGGACAATAATGTATGAGGGCATGCGTTTGGATCACATTAGGATAAAATTAAGATTAGCTATTCAGAATAAAAGATTTCATACTTAGATGGTTGAGAAATAAATTTCTTTTGGATTAACAATGTTATTTCTAAGTGGTTCTAAATTCGAAATAAATTTTAATATGGGTCCATCTGGATTATTTTTTTAATCCGTATTAAAAAAATATATGGAATATGATTTTAGTGTGGAATAAAAATATGATCCAAACGCATTCAAATCAGTATAACTTTTATTTCTTCTATATATGAAAAGAAATAGAACTGTTGAAGGAAAATGCAAAACTTCATTTAATTCTTCAATAATAAACAAATCCGAATGATCGATCAGTCGCAAATATGACCCACCCGCAGCAGTGGCACAGACGCTGACTACACCATCAGACGCCACATGAGACCTCAGATGGGGTCCCACTTAACAGCCTCATCGTCTTGCTACCAGCAGATAGCGTTTCCCGCTGTATGCTCCAACTCTCCATCCCATCCTATGGGTCTATCCAAATTCCAAAGTCCTTAAATCTCATCTGCTGCTCTAATATAATCAATCATAAACTGCAGCCATGCGCACGGCCACAGCTCTCCATCTATCACCTCTACTTCCTCGATTTCACAATACTAACCCCTCTCGCTTCAATGCCAAAGCACACCTTCCCATCCCTCACGCTCGCCTCTCTCCGCTCCGCCTTGGTCCGGCTAGATCCTCACCGGACGGACAGGGCGCCGCCTCTGCACCGGTGGCAGCCGAGACAAAGGAGGAGGAGCCTTTCTCTGTTATCATGGCTTTGAGTACCAAGTACAACGATGGTATAATGGTGATAGATAGTCCTTGCTCCAGATATCTCCTTCTGGACTCCAGTCGTAAGCTCTCTCGTTTACCTGAGCCTTTCTTTTATGTTAATAGAACTCAGGAAAGTATAGATTTTTATGGTGCAATGCATAATTGTTCTCTCAGGCATTTCGCCGAACATAGAACGTGCAGTTGTATGAACCAAATACCCCAGATCAATAATGCTAATCATGTACTTTTTCTTTCAGTCTTTATCTTTATTGATCCTAATTGTGTGTTGGAACTGTCCTTAGGTAACAATTGCATGTCTTTTGGGACCATGTAATAATTTGCAACTTGAAGATCAGAAATTGCAAGCTCACATGTAGTGAACCGATTTATATATTGTTTGGGATGGGAAAACTTTATTTGGTTCTAATTAGATCAGAGCAAAGCAGAAAAAAATGAAACAGTTTTGTGTGGTCAGAGGTGGAGCCAGATATAAAACATGCGGAGTGGGGTGATATAAGTTAATTTTATAATCATCTAGACAAAAATAATACAAATTAATTAGATTCAATAACGTCTTTGATAGAAGTTATATATGTATTGTTTTCGTTTGTCAATCCAAATTGATAATAAATTTACATTTCAATTAATTTAATTTTAGCTCTGTCACTTCCTAACAAGGAAAGTAAAAATGAAAGGAAAATCAATAACAGCCAACTTTTACATCGAAATAATAATAATTAGAACCCCCTTAATTCCGTCCCTGTATGTGGAAGAAGCTTATGCCGGTAATAAGGGTTCTAACTATTCTACCAAACGATAAATGCTGACTAAGAAAGAGCTGAATGCTGATAAGGAGGGGAAAAAAACACCCTCATAGTATACTATTTAATGGCCTCTTTGGTCACTGATTTACTGCTTTCTACTGTAAACTTAGAATACAAAGTCTTGTTAAACACTCCAAACTAGGTATACGACACTACATTGATGATATGCCTTCAAATCAACAGGCAATGTTCACAGCATGATTAAGAAGGATTCAGTATGGACCGGGTCATATTGGGTAAGTTTCTCTCCATCCTTGGTATTATAGGAATAATAATAATAATTAAAAATACAATGAAGTAAGTGAATGATTGGATAAGCTTCTCTCCATCCTTTGTATTATAGGAATAATAATAATTAAAAATACAATGAAGTAAGTGAATAATTGGATAAGCTTCTCTCCATCCTTTGTATTATAAGAATAATAATAATTAAAAATACAATGAAGTAAGTGAATAATTGGAGTGTATTTTGACTTGACAATGTGAAGACTTCATTTTCCTTAACAGAAGACTTCATTTTCCTTAACAGTATTGAAGGCAAAAATAAATCAAAGACAACTTATTTTAATTGGATCGAACATTTTGCTTTCTAAATTGGTTTCCTGAATGCTTATGCTTTCACAAGTCAAAGTTGCTAGCTTAAAATTGCTACTACTGTATTTACTTAATAAGTTTTTTTTGTTCATGATTACAGGATGAGTTTGCATCCCTTCCTGCTATTATTCCACAAGGCCCCATTGCTATGTTGGGCTTGGTTAGAGACTCTTCTAATCAGCATGTTATTTGCTTGAATTAATTGCTATGTTAGAAGTTTTACTTAGTTTCAACTATTGCTGTCAGGGAGCTGGGACTGCTGCTCATTCAATCCTTAAATATTATCCTTCATTTCACATCATTGGCTGGGAGCTTGATGAGTTGGCAAGTCATAGTCACACTTATATTACTAATTAATTTCATGAAACTACGCTTACAATAAAATTTCTTATCCAAATCTCGTGCTGATGTTCATACTTGTAGTTGATTAATGTGGCAAGAGCGTATTTTGATTTATCAAAAGTAGAGGAAAAAAATGAACATGGTGGTTATCTATCTGTTTGCATTGGAGATGCACTTTCTCCTGATGCTACAGTTGAAGGAGGCTTTGCTGGTAATATAATACAATTGCTTCCTTTAATTCTCCTCAAGTTCTTATTTAAAGTCATTTGTTTATATTGCTATATTCTGTAGACTGTACTCTTCAAAAAAAATGTCCACCTTGTAGGAATTATTGTGGATTTGTTTGCTGATGGCAAGATCTTACCGCAATTGCTTGAGGTAACAGCACCTTGTAACCTCTTGTTAATTAAAATTTCACCAAATTATGGTAAATTGAAATTACCAAAGTGACATGCAGGAGGAAACATGGGCTGGACTAGCAAAGAAGCTAATGCCAAATGGTAGAATTATGGTGAATTGCAGTGGAAGAGATAATGATCAATATTACAGGGAACACAAAATAGCACCTCCGAAATCCAAACGTTCTTGGACCGAAAACTCTGCTATAAAGGCACTTTCACGTGCTCTTCCTGGAGAGGTACATATCCCCCTGAACAATTCTTTTAACTGGAAGCTCTTAATCAAAATGATTAAATTAATTAAATAATGAAGTTGTCACATGTTTCAACAAGGACAACACTATATAGTGATTACTGATTATAGAATTACAATTCTGTAGTGGTTGCTGTTGTTTCTGGACTTATTACACAGTATTGATAATAGACAAACTCAATAGTTAAAATAATTATCAA
Organism: Rhynchospora pubera; assembly: GCA_028095005.1. NCBI lineage: Eukaryota > Viridiplantae > Streptophyta > Magnoliopsida > Poales > Cyperaceae > Rhynchospora > Rhynchospora pubera. The sequence goes on along the minus strand of CM051461.1, from coordinate 165,846,654 downwards.
CACAGCTCTTCTAAAATGCAACTGCAGAAATTTTTTTATCTAAGCTCAATATGATCTGTAGGTATGTTGGAAGCTAGTGGAAGAGCCAGACTGTGAGAATTATTTTGCACTAACAGGCCCACTCCCTGACTTGGATGCTTGGTCAATGGCAGTTCCAGCTAAATTGAGTCCAAAAGTAAAGCTATGGCAACAAGTAGAATAGTAGCTTTACATCTTGTTGCTCCATTTCTCGTACCGACTTCTAAAGTCTACTTGTTTTAGCGGTAATTTATGGTTGCTTTTTGTGAATATTCTGATTTTTAGTCGATACATATGTGGTGGTATGTATGTAAAATCCATCTTAATTTTCCTCTGAACTCTAATATTACAATCATTCTTTTAAGTACAATCTGGCATGACTTTACCTCAGCTGTAAGTAAAAAGTAAAAAGGTTATAAAAATATATTCAAACTGCTACTGATGCCTCACTGCCAATACCAGCTCACGCATCATTGAAATGGTTTCAGAGATAGTTGTCGCTTTGTTGGTTTGTAGTCCTCAAGGAACTGATATCTGATATTTTTGCTTCTTTTAGCTCGTTATTTTTTGAAGTAGCTTGAATTTAGTATGCTAAACTTTTGTAAGATATGCACTACCATGATGGTACCGGAAGAATTGATTTTTAAATTTTCATGAAATATAGCGACTTTAGTTGGGTTGTACAAGAAATGTTCCGGACAAATCATTATTCAATTTTCTTTTCTGTGTGTAAATTTTTTGAGAACTAGGTCTGTTCTGGTAATTTTTGGACTGCTGAAGATATTTCTTTTGATTCAATCATCTCAGTGAATATTTGCCTGCTCAATTAGCCTTTGAATTCTTGTAAAAGTTCAGTTGGACCCTTCTGTCAATTATTACCTGAGAGTGCTGAGCTGCAATCATTACAGCCATGCCCAAATTTACCTACAGAAGGACCACTGAGTTAATAAGCTAAAATCAGAAGGGACCAACTAAGGTTCTTTCTCTGTTGTCTTTTCTTTTAGGCAAGAAGTTTGGACTTGTCTGCCAAAAGAGTATAAGATAAAAATTTCTCCCCCAAAGCCCTGATCAGACTTAGTAATTAATTGGATTAAGCTTTGTCTTTCTTGTTTTGGTCAAATTTTAGACCCAATAATTTTGGACAGTTTGATGGCAGGCTATTTTGAGAAAGGTTGTAACTTTGTGGGTTGTTAACACTTAACAGCGCCTATTACTTGTAATAATTTGCTGGTAGCGCTTACTGGCTTTGATTTCAACATACTGGTACCATTTATTATTTATTTATACGCTTTGTTTCCATAGAAAACAGGTGGGCAGCAACTTCTTTTGTCAAAAAAAAAAAAAAAAACAGAAGAGGGAAACATCTGCCTGGCTCCTTTGCTGGGTTGCCCAAAGTTACTGTCGTAGCTGTTTCATTGTTTGCGGTTAGCACGTTTGAACTCGGAAAGCGGTTCGACAAAACAACTCCAGCGCAAAATGTTTATTCAAGACACCATGGCTTTGTCATATATTGACTTCAGTCCCTCAATTCATCCTCCCTATTTTACTAGTACAATTCGGCCTTTTCAAGGAGTACGGATTATACCTCCGCAGATTGCTATGAATTTATCCCAACTATAGCAGCTAATATTGAAGTTTGTAAAAACAGGAAAAATCGAATAATACATGAGAATTGTTAAAATGCTACGTGTAGCTCGGATGCAACGCATTGAATATTAAAATTTCATACTTCAAATGATGGATCCAACTTGCTCAATGCATTCTCCATATTAAAAATCTTATTGAAAATAAAAATGTTATTTTTTAGACTTTTTGTACGATTTTTTTAATTTTAAAATTCATTGTTTTTTTTATAATCTATTATTGCAATTTTTAATATTTGATTTTTTTTAAGGTTGGTTTGAAACCAACAATTTTATTATACGAAATTTGAAAATAAATGCACTCTTTGTGATTCTAATCAAGGATCACTTGGTTGACATAATAGAGCTAAATCATTGGGTCCAACGACCAGTTTAATTTTTTAATAATTGATTCAAAGCACATAAAACACAACAGGTAACGTTTCAAATCGTTTACAGATGATAATCATGAATCAGTTCAAGTTATATCGAATTTTATATTCTTATTCAGGGTTTATTTAATAAATTTATTGATTAATTTTAAAATATTTAAGATCGAATTGTCGTAATTATCAAGTTAATTCTGTTGTTATATATGTTGGGACTCCTCATACTCATATCAACCATTAAAGGCCACGTGTATCCTTTAATCTTAAAGTTAAAGCAGCATTTGACGGGGTCTTTCTCTCTAAAGCAACCATGTACCGTTATGCCGTTTCGTTTAACCGAAATGGAACGGTTTGTGGCATAAAAAATTATACCGTTTTTAAAGTGGCACGGTTGATGACACAGTTGGTTATACTGTTTCGACCATTTCAAACTGTTTTATGTGTAATAAACGGTTGATGACACAAAAATTTGTTTCGTTTAATAAATGAAACGGTAAGTGGCATGCCAATATTGTATCGTTTAATAAGTGACACGGTAACGGTTTGGTGTCATTTCGTGCCACTTACCACGTTTTGACAGCCCTACATGTAAAGATGTTTTTGACAGTCTACCGAGCTTTAAGGCCATGTTTGGTAGAGGATTAAAGATGTAGTAACTCATTTAATCCACTTTACTCTTTCAAATATGATTTAAATTTGATAGATTAATGTGGAGTAAGGAGGAGTAAATTACTCTATCATTTTAGGTAGAGTAAAGTTACTCCACATGATTAAGAGATGATTCCTATTATTTATTTACTTACTCTATTTTTACTCCATCTTTTCATACCAAACATGAAAAAAAAATAGAGAATTAAGATGGATTAACTATTTACTCCTCCTTAAGTTAATCTACAATTTACTCCTCTACCAAACATGACCTAAAGGATGATAATTAAGTCTAAGTTTTCTCGATGAACATGTGGGTCCATATGCATGATGCCCTTGTAAAGCTGTAAGGGGTTGCTACATATGTTGGTCTTGGACAACAATGAACACCACAGAATTTAAGTTTTGACTGATAAAGCAGCTTGTTCTTAAGTTTTGCTACCTCTACTGGACGTATAGGGCATATAACATGCCAAATCGGTTTGTATAATTGTATGGTGACAAAAAGTTAGCATATAACTTGGTACGTTTTGAATTTTGTATTTGTTGATGACTGACTCCTGGATTTGTGCTGCCAAGATACCGACAACATGGCCCATAAAAATAATTTGGACCAGTTTATTTCTGAGCCGCTGGACCGGTTTTGATTTTTGAACTCCACTAACCAAACACGAGGCGCCATTTATGGTCTTGATCAACATCCAACGGTCCCGTGTCGCGACAATCGGTCACGAGGATCGCAAGTTCGCAACATTCTGTAAAAGATCGAAATTATCTCTTGAACCCTCCTAGTTTCTATTATTTTTATTGTCTATTCGAGATGATTTCGCATAAGGCAAAATAAGCAACCATCACATCCTAGTGAAATTACACCATTTTTTTTTTTATAGAATATCTTAGTATGAACTTTTAAGCAATTAAACAAATAAAGTGTATATTAGAAGTTTCTTGCGCACGAGATGATACAGATTCAAGCAAAAGAGTTTAGAGATATTAAATCTTTCGATTTTATTTTTTTTAATAGATATTTTGAATCTTTGACTATATTTTAATATTTTCAAAAAATGAGAAATTTGGTTAGGTCTGAAGTTTCTATATTAGGTAATTATAGTTTGAGATAACAGTCATAATCTAGTTGTTAACAACTAATTAAGCATTTTTGCACTTTAAATAATTTAAATAGTATATCCAAATATCTGCTTTAACATATAACGTCATTAAATTTATATTAAATTCATTTGATCAAATTAGATGCTTATAAATAATAATTTTAAGCAAATTAAACCGTACACTTATTTTTTTTACATGAATTGAAATACATATTTTTCTAAAAAAAATATTGGAATCAATTAAAATTTAAATCAAACTGAAAAAAAAGTGATCCACCATATAACGTCCCAAATTTTTATTATAGAATTAAGAGATTTCACACTTGCACAAATGTTTGAATAAACTATAAAGCCAAGGATCGATGCAAAATGCATACTTCCAAGGATGTAGACAGAAAACACAAAAACAAATCAGCGGCTTAAAAAATCAACTGAAAGTCTTAAAACCCCGAGCAGAAAAACTCGCGCACCATTCTCCATTCGTCTGAGATCCGATCCATCGCCAAAATGCTCGCCGGTCCGGCCACCACCGCCGGCTCCGCCGCCGTATCTCCCTCCGACCCCCGTCAGTTCGGCTCCGCTCCACCTCTCGTCGTCTATCTCAACTGCCTCGAAGACACCTCCATCGAGCAAGAGAGCCTCTCCGGCATCGCCACGGTGGAACACGTCCCTCTCTCTCGCCTCTCCGATGGAAGAATCGAATCCGCCTCCGTCGTGCTTCTCCATTCTCTGACATTCCTCCCACGCGCCGCTCAACGCCGCCTCCGCCCTTGGCAGCTCGTGCTTTGTCTCGGTTCCACCGACCGGGCTGTCGACTCGGCTCTCGCTTCGGATCTCGGGTTACGACTCGTCCACGTGGATGCCAACCGAGCTGAGGAGGTGGCGGATACAGTCATGGCGCTGGTTCTTGGCTTGCTCAGGAAAACACATCTTCTCTCTAGGTATTCTTCCTCTTCTTCAGCTGCATCGGGCTGGCTCGGGGCCATTCAGCCGCTTTGTCGAGGGATGAGGAGGTGTAGAGGGCTTGTGCTTGGGATTATAGGTCGATCGGCTTCGGCCAGGTGTCTTGCTACTAGGAGCCTTGCTTTTAGGATGAGTGTGCTTTACTTCGATCCGGGATACGAGGTATGAGATAACTCTGGTTTGTTCTGTAATTTCACTGTACATATTTATGTTTAACTTCTTGTGTAAAGTGTCATGGTACTAAAAGAGAATTTCACATTGTTTTCAAGTAAAATTTTATGTTAATTTAAGTCATTTCACCCCTATAGCCTAACTTGTGAACAACGTTGTTTCTTGCCATTTTTTAGGATAATACTGTTCTTGAATTCTTTTACTCTTTTTGTTTGAAGCTAGTAGTTAGGTACTTAGGTGAACGTTGAGCAGGGTTTAGAATGGTTTAACTGTAGGATGTGAGCTTTTCACATCTTAATACTGAATGTCTTTGCCATAATTCCATTCGTATTCTTGTGTGAACCAGTTATGCATTTAGTGGCCTGCTCCTTTTTCTGGACGTATGTACTGGAATGGTTTTTACCCTGTATAACATGAAACTGATCTTGTTACACAACTGGACACGGCTAGATGCCATCTTTGAAATAATTTCCAGAGGGGTACAATTGTCAGTGTCTTATTGGACAAAGATTTGGCTACTGGCATACCATACATTTTTCCAAAGTGTCTTGCAATGTGTAGCTTTACCAAAACAAGGTCCTAGTATAAAATATTAAAGGCTTCCAAAAGAGACTACCCAAGTCTAGAATTACCACTAAAGGTACTCGAAATGACCAGCCTTCCATTGCCAATTCTACTTTTCTAACTTGATTTCTAGTCATTCTTCATTATAAGAATTCTATATAGGTTATTTGTTATTTCTAACTTTAGAAATTGAAATGAATGTTATATAGTTTTTGAGGGTTTAGGCTCTAAAAATTTTCTGCGTACATAGATTATGTATATGATTGAGATTACACTCTTCCTGTGAATGCTTATTTGATTGAATTCAATGTGAAGGGAAAAGGGAAGCTGAGACGGCCTACAATTTTATTTCCTTCTGCGGCTAGAAGAATGGACACATTAAATGATTTATTGGCAGCCAGTGATCTTGTCTCTCTCCATTGTGCTATTTCCAACAATACAATGCATATACTGAATGCCGAATGCCTGCAGCATATAAAGCCAGGTACTGTTGCAGTTCATAATTTTTTTAATGGCAATGCATAGCCTGGCATATTTATCTCAATAACCTTTTTCTTTGATTGTTGTAGGAGCATTCATAATAAATACTGGAAGCTGTCAGCTTATAGATGACTGTGCGCTTAAGCAACTACTAATTGAGGGAACCATAGCCGGTTGTGCGTTGGATGGTGCTGAGGGCCCTCAGTGGATGGAGGCGTGGGTGAGAACTGTGATCTTACAGGCAGTTAATTCTAACTTAAAAAGCACATCAACATGATTTAATGGTGCATCTTTTATTATGAACTTTAGGTAAGAGAGATGCCGAATGTGCTGATCCTTCCCCGTAGTGCTGATTACAGTGAAGATGTCTGGATGGAGATAAGAGAGAAATCAATTACTATTTTGCAATCTTATTTATTAGATGGTGTCATGCCTAGCAACTCAGTATCAGAAGGAGAGGCAGATGAAGAAGATGAAGAAATAGATGAAGCAGTTTTTGATGTTGACAATGACCCACTTGATAAGAGGATGAAAGAAGACCCATTGTCAGCCAGGCCTGGTGAGGAGAGCGGGGACCACCAACCACTGCAGACTGATGATAGTCAACTCAGCTCAGAGTATGATAAACAGAGAGGCATCTCTCAGTTGAAGGAGCCTCAGAGTGTCCCCTCAGGTTCCAGATCTGAAGGACGACGAAGTGGATCCCGGAAGAAGGGTACGTGATTAATAAGTATGCAACTGGGTAGATATTGTTGAAACTGAAGTGTTGGAATTTCACATAATTGGTACTGATTTGTGGCTTGGGAAACAGATAAAACTGGTTTAGAAGTGCACACTCAGTTGACAGTTTAGTGGATATTGAAATATTTTTCTTACAGGGTTCCTTTTTCCAACATGATTTTCATATTTGGATTTTAACTTTTCCCTTGATTTTTGTGTGTATCTTCTAGTTCATATGTACATAGAAGGTGTATTAAGTAGATGACCAAATTCTAACACCAGCCTAATCTCATGTTACTTAGGTAAGAAGAGGCCAGCACGCCGTAGATCAAAACAAAAGATAGATGAATCATCAGCCATAGAAACTGATGATGTCAGTGGCCGGGATCAGGTTCTTAGCTCCAGTTCTCGGTTTGCTTCACCAGAGGATTTGAAAAGCAAGAGCAAGTCAGCAGTTGAATCCACGATGGAAGTCACTTCTTCTGAAAAGGAGGTGTGTAAAAAGTCTAGTCTTGACCTTCTGAAGGATGGTTTTGTAATTTCACTACGTGCTAGGGACCAGCCAGGATTTCATGTGGCACGGCAAAGGTTGCCTGGTGGGGGTTGGTTCCTTGATGTTGTGTCGAATGTCACTAAAAGGGACCCTGCTGCTCAGTTCTTGGTTACTTTAAGAAGCAAGGTGAGTTTTTTTTTATATCATTTATATTTTTTTGTGAATTTCTTGCCACTGGTACTGAAGCTCTCTATTGTTCTCTCTATTTTTACCAGGATACCATTGGGTTACGTTCTTTTGTTTCTGGAGGGAAACTATTGCAGGTAAGACCTCCCTTTCTTTTCTTAGTTTAATGCGAGGAATGAGTTGCTACATTTGTATTATGCAGTGGTTGCTAAATTTTGATTTTGTATTTAACAGCTCTCAAAAATATTATTATTTTCGTCAGCTTTGTGTTTCTCTTTTCCCACAAGGTCCGAGGGCATTAATTGTTTTATTTGCATATTTTACTTGTTCATATGTCATCGTTGTATTTATCTGTATTAAGGTCATAATGTCATTGTTTGCTTGAATGAATTAAAATTCAGATGATTCTTACTTCCCAAATTTTTGCATGTGCACAGATAAATAGAAAAATGGAGTTTGTGTTTGCCAGTCATAGCTTTGATGTCTGGGAGACCTGGATGCTAGAAGGTTCTTCTTTAGAGGAATGCAGACTTGTTAATTGCAGAAATCCTTTGGTTAGTAAATATTTCCTTTTTTATTTTTTTTTTCTCTTAGACTCATAGCTTGCTTAAGCATAACAACATTACGTGCTACATACGAGTTTATTTGACAACCTGCTTTAATTGGATTGTAGGCTATGTTAGATATCTGTGTTGAGATTCTTGCAGTAGTGAGTGAAGAAGACGGCATAACTCGTTGGGTTGATTGATCTAAATTTTTGGTGAGATATTTCAACTCAGCCCAATTCTTCTTCTTATGTTTGGATTCTACGTACTGTTTCTCAGTAACAACGTCAAATTTTGAAATGTGTAGCTTAGTTAAGGTTCATTTGTATTGAATTTCCAGCTTGCTTTGTTCAGATTGACTTTGTTGTCGGCTGGAATTGTAATTGATTTGGTTTCCACATGATGATTCTGTTTTGGAATCGACAATTTTAGATTTAGATTATTAATCTGCGAAAGTAGAAACATATGTTACATCTTGTGCATCTATTGGATCATTGAGTAGAGAGCATGCGTTCCTGACATTAATGTTACTTTTTCAGCCTGAAGATTTTTTCCATGTGTTTTCATGTAACGTTATTTGTTAAAAAGATGTCAGAAATCACTCTGTTCTTTACCTTATTAAAGGTGATTGTATTCCTTTCCTTTCTCCCTTGCTGGCTGACTTAACATGGAAATTGCTTTCTTTTTTTTTTTAGTAAATTATCATGGAAATTGTTGTACAAGTTCTATGTACAAGAATTTCAAAAATTCCTCAAATCTGCATGTAAAGAACGCCTATCTACAAGTTCTATGTACGTGCGACTTATTGTTGTTTTCATCCGTCAGAAAAGACTCGTATGCTCTCTATTATCTTTTGTAATGAACGGATAGACTCACAAGGTCCCTGATTTATTTTTCTTTCCGCTTCAGATAACAGCGGCTTGTCCACTTTCTTCCAAAAATACAACCTTATAAAAAATACTAGATTCGAAACTAAAGATTGCTCTGTAGTCTGTACGAATACAAAAAACCCAAGGCAGTCTCAAATATAATTTGTTGTAAAGTTTTGGTGTTGCGCTGCTTGAGATTCTGACTGTTAAGATTACCGAGGTTGCTATGATACACCTGACTTATTACTGAAGTGGGTGCATACGGTGTCGGTGGTACAGGGATGATTGGAGATCAGAGGTTTTTGATGTGGAATTAATAGAACAGGAGGATTAGATGTGGGTTCTCATGAAATTGGCGATCACTAAATTGTAAATTTTGTAATTTTTCAAAAATATATGTGACTGAGGATCGATATTGGTTACAGAAAATAATAAAATCTACAGGAATATAGAAAAAGGGAGAATGAAAAGAGGGAATAAACTATTATTTATTAACCATATTTTGTGGAGCATTGTATTAGACAAGGACATATTGATACTGAAAAAGTACATATTCCTGCATAATTCTAGTTGATGTTGTTATTATCTGAAAGAAAAGATTACTTTTTTTTTTGACAAAATGCAACAAAGGTAAAATGATACCCCCATATACATGTAAGTATGTGGCTGCTTGTTTCTTTCTAATAGTTGTTAGTGTGTGATTAAAAAGTTTTTTTTTTATCAAAATCATCAAATTTTGATATCAGACTAATCAATTACAACATTGAAAAAAAAAATCATGGAAATAAGGATTGTTTGGTAAAATGATCTCCTCTAGCATTTGAATTTCTTTCGCTCCGACTCTTACTAGCTCAATCTTTCTTTTAAAATACAAGATATGCTTGTTTACTTTTTTTTTTTAAATGATCTTTCAATTCAAATTATTCTGCCTAAAATTAATTATTTTTTCAAATTTAAGCTTAGGGGGAATAGGAAGCAAAAACCGTCAAAAATTAGTGAAGGTTATCAGATCGCTTGACGGAATAAAAAAAAAGGGGGGGGGGGGGGATTGAATCACGTCCTTAACAACAGAGATGTATTTATTTCTAGAGCAAGTTTCCAATGCTAACATTTTGATTGTCCCCAAATGCCAACATTTCATTAATTAGTTATTTTTTCAAAATTTAAAATTGCAACGTCAAATCCAAACCGTTCATCATATTTAATTTAATAACCGATGCGTTTTCATATAAGTTTTGTAAATTTTAGAATTTATTTGATACTCCATCAAGAAGTAGAAAAATAAACGAACCTTATTAATTATGATAGATTCATTCTAATACATTCATGTTTTAGCCTTTGATGGAGTATCAAATAAACTCTAAAATTTACAAAACTTATATGAAAACCCATCGGTTGTTAAATTAAATAAGATGAACGGTTTGGATTTGACGTTAGTATTTTAAATTTTAAAAAAATAACTAAATAGTAGAATGTTGACATTTAGGGGCAACAAAAATAATGGCATTGAAACCTTGCTCTTATTTCTAAAGATGTTTGCAAATTAAATCAAACTTTCAACAATTTTACTTTGCTAGAAGGGATATCAATCACCAAATACAGCGATATTGTGTATTTTGCAATTGTGCATACAGCGCAATAGTAAGCTATTGTAGATGAATAGCATTGCAGAGGTACTAGTAAAAGGTAAAAGAGTCTCCTCTCCCAAAAGGTATGGGCGCGTATAGCTCTGGACCTTGGTTAAATCCAATCGGCCTCTCATCCCTTCAAGAAAATTTCTCCCATCCGTAAGTCTGAAATACTCTCCTCTTTAGTCCTTCGATCCCTTGTGAAAGCGGAAGATCCTCTCAAACTGCTCTTCGCACCCACCCAATTTCAAACAGTGTGAAAGCAAAATCCAAAAAGATTCCCATCCTAACGGTCATTTGCGCGAGGAAAGCGCTGCGAAGGTTCCTGCGCCTCATGTAGCCATGTCCGGTTCCGAACTTGAATGTGTTTCTTATGTCGCCTCGTTAGTCCCACACGGAGCCAGAGATCTCCTTCCTGCGTTAGAAGCCCTATATAATAGGGGGTACCCCTACCCATTTACCACACACTCAGAAGCTGTCCTCAGCACACCGGCCTTTAATGGCTGGAGTCAGAGAGGCAGCTTTGGGGTTGGGCTAAGCGCCTGACCTTGGGTGGTGGGGTTGGGCTGAGCGCCTGACCTCTAGGCCGGCCTTGGGGGCGGGGGAGGGGGGGCAGGGCCTAAGGCGGCTCGGCCTCGGGGGAGGGGGTCGGGGCCTAAGGCGGCCCGGCCTCGCGGAGGAGGGGAGGGGGTCGGGGCCTACGAAGGCCCGGCCTGGGGGGAGGGGAGGGGGTCGGGGCCTACGAAGGCCCGGCCTCGGGGGAGGGGAGGGGGTCGGGGCCTAGGAAGGCCCGGCCTCGGGGGAGGGGGTCGGGGCCTACGAAGGCCCGGCCTCGGGGGAGGGGCCTACGAAGGCCCGGGGTCGGGGGAGGGGGAGGGGGAGGGGGTCGGGGCTTATGATGTGCGTGTTTAATGACAAAATGTACCAAGACAGTTTCAAATGTAGTTATTGTATTTTCTAATCTCTATTTTATCAACAAAGCTATTTGGAGGTAATTATAACATACGACATATTGAACTTCAAGACATTGAAAAATTCTTATATTGTGGCTTCCATGGAGATATTACTTGGCCAACTGTTTGAGGGAATCAGTCCCTCAGTTCTTGCATGGTACCGAGGTCGGACATGCATACACCAAAATTGCATTGATTGGACATGTTTGTGACGAAGTTATGCAGTGTATTAGAGGTAACTGAGACGGTTGAGATTAAAAATGAGAACTTGCGAAAATGGAAGCAGATTTTCAAAGATATTGCAACCCAAGGGGGTTCAGTGCCTAATTAAGGTGGCCCGGCCTCGGGGGCGGGGCAGAGAGGTGTTGGTGAAATGATAGGTTCTGAGTATATATATAATGTCAATATAAGTTTGTACTAGTATATCTCGAGTGTACACTTTATCTGATTTCCAGCCTTCACTGCATCTGGGGTATGTACCAGCATTTCGGTGGCACTGCTTCTACTTAGGACAGTGTTTAATCAAGACATCAACTCTGGTCGCAATTGCAGATTAGTCCAAACTTTTCTTTCTATGTGTACATGAAAACAATCTATTTGTTCCTTAATGCAAACCTGAAGACCTAAGAGAGGCGTTCAAAAGATTTGGTCCAATATGGGATGTTCACAATCCCAGGAACTACAACACCGGGTTAGCAGTATTACACTTTTCCAGAATTTTGCTAATTATTTCTTTCATTTTAAAAATACAATCATATTTTCCTAAATCTTGTTGGTTTAGTTGGGCACCCAATAAAAATACTATATCAATTCTTCTTTTTAAGATTGTGTTTATTTTCAGATGAATTGTCTATTGAAAAGATCCACATGGGATGTGTAATAGTTGGTTCCAAGATATGTATTTTGGACCGCCAAAGCATGACACCCTCCTATCTCTACAAATTTCAGAGTTGGTTGGCCGTTTCTATATCACAAGCTCCTATAAACTAGGATTATGTTATTTTGTTGATCATTTCATTCCCATAAATTAATTAAATACTTTAGATGTAATGGGGATTAATGGGGTCTACAACAAGTGTAGTGTTTTATTATTACATTTAGATTTACAAACCATTTTATCTTTCTTCTATCATGTAATGAAATACAATTTGAGTTAGTGTATTTGCCTACTGGCACCTCTTTATCTTTTTGTTTGTTACCATCCTGTCTATTGTACTGATTCTTTAAAAGACAGGAATGCCAGACAGTGTGTACCGATATGAAGCAAACTTGCAATTAGGCAACACTATTTACTTTATCAACACTTACGTGTAGTGTGTCTAATTGATGTCACTTTATAATTTATAAGGGAGGTGAATCAGATTCAAGAGCAGTACTGCTGTAGTTCGTTAGCTAATAATTTACCTCAGTAGATAACACTAGAAAGAACAAAACAACCTGGATGTTCTTCCAGAGGCCAACATATAATAGACAAATATCAATGGAGATCATAAGAAAGCTGCTGAACTTATATCAAATACGAACAAAGCTAATATAAAATGTGAGTAAAGCTAATTCATCAATGGATATCATGTATACGAAAGCTGCAGCACCGCTGAACTTACACAAATATAATGGCACTTCTCAAGAGAATTCATCAATCTGGTACTGCTCCCCCTTTACCATATCAGATATTAGTAAAGCTAATTCATTGACTGAACTTATATCCCTTAAATTCGGATCCAGAGAGAAAGAAGAAAATGACAAATTGAACACTATACTAAAATACTAAATATCGTTTACGCAATTAAGCCCTCGATTTTTACAAAATAGCACCATTCACTTTTTTGAGTGCTATTCTAATGATCTTATTTTCTTCAACCATATCCTTTTGGCGCTATAGGATGATGAATTGGTGAAGTCAATTGCTTCCTGTATTAGCATAGCAATGCATAGGCATATGACAGAAGTACTTGAAAAGAAATGCTGGCATGTAAACTTAATATTCATGTCAAATTAAAGAATTTAATAGATAAAAATTGACTATCAAGAAAACTCAAAAGCAAAAGAAGAACACTCATAACTTCATAACAGTATCTCTCAAACCCAGCCATAGCAGCTTGAAAGTACTGCCCCGCATTACGTGGAAGAAAAGAATAAAACAATCAGCATGAGAGAAATAACAAACTGTATAGCATGGCAGCCAAAAAAAAAAAAAAAACTACAAGTACTGCCAAGTACGATACTGATTACAGTGCTGTGGCTTCTCCACTTGGCTGGTTAAATCCAAACAGACCCATCTTCCATCTCAATAAATCTTATAGCCCAATTTAGAATTGATTTGCACTTCAAGTAATTAAATATAATCGCAAAGAAAAATCTACAGCATGTTTGACTATTATATATTAAACAAATACCAATACCAATAGGATTGATTTGCACTTTAAGAAACATTGAATACATTTGCAAAGAACCAAGTAAAATCTAGCTATTATGCAAGCAAATACCAATATGCTTCAAACACTGGTCGATTGATGTACTAATGATGTTCATGAGATTTCGATCCATCAAGAATACTCTGAGCCCTCTCACCAATCAATTGATGAGTACAAATTGGTGACATGCTGAGTGCACTTTTTTCAATTTCAATAAAAAAAACCTTATCTATGTATTACTTTGTGATACTGGCAACCTGAGTCCAAATAGAAATTAAGTACCTCTGTGTGTGGGCAGAAGAGAGGCGATTTTTGCGCACAATCGTAGCACGGCGACGAAGACATGGGTTTGGTTTGCACGCGACAATTGAAAATTGGATTTCAATCCCATTTCAATATTGCTACGGACCTGAATCAAATTTTTAGATAAAATTAACTATTTTCGGCCGGTAAATGAGATGAAAATTTGCCTATAAACATTATAATTACATCATCATTTGAAATAATTCACACGTTTTGCATTTAATAAACTCCCATCTGGCTCCGCCAGTTATCACAAATAGTCAGTTTAACCCCCACATTGCATCTGTAGCTTAATTTGAATCTGTAACAGCTCAAACCTTCAAAATTTTTCTGTCATCAAATAATTGTGAATCCAACAGCATATTGAAATCCAAATTTCATCTTAATATATAACACCATCAGTTTATTATTGAAATCCGATTCAACAGCAATATTCAAATAAAATTATTATTAATAATAAATAAACTGATGGTGCCATAAAAATAAATAATTGAATTTCAATTTCAATATATATAGGCAAATTCTAATTAATCTTATTTCCCGGCCAAAAATAGTTATTTTTATCTAAATAATAACACCATCGGTTTATTTATTATTATGAAATCTAAACTTGCAACTTTAATATATATACAGAGCTGTCAAATGAATTAACAAAAGATTACAACCCCACTTTATTTTTTTTTTATATTTTAAATTGGAGGCTTAAAAACTTTAGATTCAAATATGTTAATATTATTAAAATGAGGCCATGACGCCATGTCCATAGTGGTATCAATTTTTTTTATAGCATTGGAAATGCAAAATCGTAGTGTATCATATTTTGTCATATTGCATCAAGTAGTTGTTTTCTTATCCGTATTACATAGAAGACCACGAAGTATATGATAGTCATGCATTTTAGTGTTATAAAACTTTCAAACTAAAATCCTATATTCACTAAAAATGATAAAAGTTTGGTCTCGCATGGATTTAACAAAAGAAAAGAAGAAGTCAGTAGAACACCTTACGACACTTAAAATTGTTCAAACTCTTCCACTATTGATAAAATTTATGTCACATAAACATCTCTAAAGGGTTTTGTGTATGGAACTCCACAAATTTAGAACCTACGCTCCTTCTCAAGCTCCTCTTTCCAAAGAACAGGCCAGTTCTTCTGGATTTGCTCAAATCCTAGAAAAGAACCCTCTTTGTCAGGATCCCAGCTCGCAGACAGGGTACCATAAGCCATGCCGAGGGATCCGGTGCCGAAGGAAACAAGTACAATAAACAATGCCGCCCATGCCGGAAACTCCAATCCCTGCTCTTTGACTGCCTTATCAATAATAAAAATCATACTCATTCCCAACCCGATTGGCAGCCCAACTGCGATCGCTATACGCTGCAGCATCCTGTCAAATACCGGCTTTGGTATCTCGTCATCGTTTTTGGCAATTCGATTTTCTTGTGGTTTCTCTTCTTTGGGAACTCTTTTCATTTCAGAGACTGAAACTGCAGGATCTGATACTCTTCTCCTTTTAGCATGCAGCTTATTTGTTCTTAATTTTCTTTTCTGAATTAAGGGTGAGAATGTGGAAGGAATTATAGGTTGGGTTATTATTGAGTTTCGTTTAAGCCATGTGGGGGGAGATTGGAGGTGTACATGGATGAGACTTTCCATGGCTTAATTTCCGCGCTTGTGTGCTACTAAGCGCTGAGCTCCTTATCCTCAAAACCTACAAGGCTACAAGGAGATATTTACAACTGTCAGGCCCAACTCCCAAGTCCCAACCCCTTAACAATCTAAGTCTAAGATACCGAATACCGATGCCTTTAAAAGTTTAAATTTAAATGCTAGAATTTTATTTATTTATTTTTTGCTATTGCTTTTCCTTTCATACATTGAAGATAGCTGATAGCAGATAGCAGGTCCCTGCTAGCTAAATTCTGAACCGTTCGATTTTATAAAATGGCCCGGATCAAATACTGCCGTTGCATAAAACAAAGAAAATTCAATGTGGCCCATAATTTTTCTGAAGCTTTAACTCAGTCTTCGAAACTTTTATTTGTCCGTACCTGATCGCCTCTCCAAAGAAACTAGCGAAAGCGGTCTACCGTTATTTTTCTCCCCATTTTTTTCTTTTTTTCTTTATCGTTACATTTTTTTTCCCTTTTTTAAATTCGTCTTTTTGACACAACTTTTTTAAATTCGTCTTGCAGTCCCAAAATCGTATTCGGAAAGTGTGTTAAGCGTCAATAAAATCCGATCATCTAATTATCCAAATTATGTCTTACTTAATCAGATAGACACTCTTTTAATTTAGACAAATTCTACAATAGACTAAATTTTTAATATAATAAGCTCAAAAACATGTCGTTCATTTAACATTACAAGGAAAGTAATTCATCAGAACTGAAATCGGGAAGAAAAAAAAAATTAATTCGCTAGAACGTCTCTTTAATTTATTATATAAAAGTATAAAACAAAAAAATAAACTAAATCACACTACCATAGGAAAAAATAATAAAAATAAAAATCCTCCAAATTCTGCACTTTGGTATGGAATATGGATTGTAAATTAAGAAGGGACAGTTGCCATTATTTCATTGACACACAACACAAATGACGGTACCGTCGTCGTTTAAGTCGTCGACCCTACATAGTAATACTGTTCTGCTGCGTTTGTTCAGGTGCCCGACTTGGCATGTGCCAATTATGCCAGCCAACTGCTAACACATTGCCTCTATTAAATACCAGAACGCATCAGTGCTCATTTTGAGAAAATTATTTAATCTGTACACTACAGGGTCGTCTGGCAACTGACAACATCAAAATTTAGCGGCATCAAGAGTTAAAGTTAGCATTTTGGAAATTAGTGTTTGAAGTTAAAGTTAATAAAAGTTAGTAATTGTTGTTTGACATTATAGATTATAGTGATTAAAGTGAATTTATTCACTTATAACATTCATTTTAATTTAGACATTGTAGAATTCGAAATTTTTAAATCTTGATATTTTGAAATTTGAAGTTTTAAAAATTTAAAAAGTTCAAAATTTAAATTTTGAAATTTGAAAATTTCAAATCAAATTTTGAATTTTTTAAATTTTAAATTTGAAATTTGAGATTTGAAATTTTAAAATTTGAAATTTGAGATTTGAGATTTTAAATTTTAAATTTTGAAATTAAAAAATTTAAAGTTTGAAATTTTGAAATTTAAAATTTTGAAATTTGAAAATTTAAAGTTTGAAATTTTGAAATTTTAAGGTCAAGGTTTTTCTTTTCATATACGATATAATATTTTTTTAGTGTTTGAGGAATCCTCAAATATGGAATGATCTAGTTAGGGAGGGAGTATTAATTCCGTTGATTCCAAAATTGTTTGGCAATGTAAGGTTCATGCGTTAGCTCGTATTTGGCAATGAAAAGTTCATAAGTTAGTTCGTTGACCTAGAGTCAAACTAAATTTGTGGTTGCCAAACAGGCCCGACAAGTGTTACTGATCATCCTGTAGCAGCAGTGCCATACTCCTTCCATCACTCACTCATACGACATAAAAGATAAAACCCACGGCTCTGGAAACAAAAGAAAACATCAAACATCTATTTCACTCGAAATTAAATACTCTCTCCAATTTGCCTATTTTATGTGCGTTCTTCCAAAAATGTTTTACCATAACTAAAGATTTAGCAAGTGAGGGGAGCTGGTTTAGTCGTGGCAGCAGTGACAATGCAGCGCCTATTTTCACCCCAAATTGTGTCGCTTTCTTCTATGAATAGCGTTCTTTCTAAAAGCTTGAGGTCAAAATTGAATTGCTGTTTCATGGGCTCTTCGAAATCCGACTCCATGACAAGATGGAGAACAATGGTCTCCATTCAACCAAAAAGTTATACCGCCATTTCACTGTGTTCATCCTTGGAAGAGGTAATTTACTTTATTTCTTAATTATTATGATATTTTTTTTGTGGTTCATGTGTTTACTGATTTTAGTAAGACTGATGTTTTTCTCAGGTGATAGATGCATTTTTTTTTTTTTGAAAAACAAGGTGATTGATGCATTGATCAGTTGACGAGATCTGACAGAAGCAGAGGCTGAGAGTGCATTGGATTTGCTAATTCAAGAGGCAGATGAGGCGCTTATCAGTGCTTTTCTTGTGCTTCTTAGTGCCAAAGGAGAGATCTTTGAAGAGGTGAGCGCACAATGTTCGTAATAAAAAAATAAATTATTAATATATGCAGATTTCTGGTTGAATGAGTAATTGTTCATTACCAGATTGTTGGATTGGCAAGGGCTATGATGAAATCTTGTGTAAAGGTTGAGGGCCTGGATGATGCAGTGGATATTGTGGGGACTGGTGGTGATGGCGCAAACACCGTCAATATCTCAACTGGCGCTGCCATCTTGGCCGCAGCTGCTGGTGCAAAAGTTGCAAAGGTGATTATTTTTCGTATTATCTCAGTAATTTTTATGCTCCTTTTTTGTGTGGAAATAGCAGACAACATGTCTATAATAGACACAAGAAAGATAAAATTGCCGGAAAAAGGACCAACTACAAATGAAGAACATCCTTTACTTTTGCATATATAATCTAATGTTCACATATTTCAGTTTTCAAGTATCGCTTAATTTTCATTGATACAGCAATAAAAGTAGTATAAATTGCAGCAAGGTAGCCGATCTAGTTCTTCTGCTTGTGGTAGCGGTGACGTATTGGAAGCTTTGGGAGTGAATATACAATTGGGTCCTGAGGTAAATCCACACATTTACTATTACTAATCTCTTGGGGACTTTCACAAAATTTTTTTTATTGACATTAACTTAAAAATACAAACAAAAAAACTAAACTGTCGTTCTTTTTCAATTCAATGAGCAATGCATTTATTTATAAATTTTGTAAAATTTGGAGTTCATTTGATATCCGATCAAGATGTCAAAACATAAACGTATTAGAATTAATCTATCATAGTTAACAAGATTTATTCATTTTTTGACATCTTGATCGAGTACCAAATGAACTTTCAATTTTACAAAATTTATATGAAAACACATCGCATTAAATGAAACAAGATCAACAATTTGAATTCGACATTTAGATTTTTAAACTTTAAAATATTAATAAAAAAAATTGTGATATTTAAAATGATGACACTAGAACTTTACTCGGATTGATTAATTCTCGACTGCATTTAATTAATGATTTTATGCTGTGATGAAAGTACGAATTTCTTTTAAAATGTGGCTTATACTATATGGGCCCAAGGATGGTCACATGTTACTGTACTCCCGTTCAAGAGCATAAATGCTGCATCATGGTTCAACAGATCTGAGACCAAACAGCATTAATGCAGCGTACTGGTGAAGGGAGAAAAAATAACGAGGTGGAGTCGATGTACTGAACCTAGCTTAACTATTTATGTAAATAGTGAGACTCATATTAATATGATGCCACCAAATTGTGGCACACAAAATTGTCTTCCATATAGCGAGTAAAATCTCTCTATTTCTCTTAACGTTGGCATGCCCATGATGTAATGTTCAACTTGTTTACGTTATTATCAAATTGTGATCCTAATTGTAAAATGATTAAGCCCCACATGCATCTAGTAGCTTAGTGGTAAGAGCATTGGCTAGCTTCTATGAGATCAAGGGTTCAAGTCCCACATGCATTTTTAATTTCAAAAAAAAGTTTGATGGCAAAGACCTCCCTCTTTCTTCAAAAAAAAAAAATGATTAAAATATAAGACTTGTCTATCCATTCTTATAAAAACAAAGGACGTCAAGAAGTGCGTGAAGAAGGCGCGAATTGGCTTTATGTTGGGAGAGAACTACCATGCCGCAATGAAGATAGTAAGGCAAGTCAGAAAGACGCTCAAAGTAAAGACGGTGTTTAACATTCTCGGCCCTCTGTTAAATCCCGCAAGAGTTCCATTTGCTGTTATTGGTGTGTATGATGAGAGCATTGTAAGTGTTTTCAAATATCTTGTTGTATATATATATATTTTTTAAAAAAGTCTTGTTATATATGTTTTATTCTTTTATAAATTTGAATAATAAAATAAAAGGAGTATAATTATGTTGTGTAGTTCTATAGAAAAATGCTGATTGCAAAATCTCGTCAGTATCATGCTTGTTATTCCATTTTTTAATATGATTTCCCCTTTTCTCTCAATTATTAGCAAGCAAATTGCAGGTCAACAAGTCAACTAAATCTCTCTATTTGTGAAAAAATTTCTTTGATGGCAAACTTGCACATTAAATAGATGACATGTTTCAAACTTCAATTGATCTATATATATAGGTGCTGACAATGGCTAAAGCAGCACAAAGTTTCGGAATGAGGAGAGCGCTTGTCGTTCATTCAAAAGGCTTGGACGAGATAAGTCCCTTGGGTATGCTAAGAAATTAACTTTTTACTTCCAAATTCCTGTTTCCGAAAAGACTAAGCTTATGTGTGCTTTTGATAAAACGCTCTTACATAACTACTTAGTTCCCTTCAGGGCCTGGATATTTCCTTGATGTTACTCCTACACATATAGAGAAGATTTACTATGATCCAAGTGAGCATTGGTTCTCTTTTTATCTGTAACGACAGTAGACAACTAACAACCTGAAAATTTTGCAGACCACTTGCAGGTTTACATTTACCAAAATTTTGTTCAATGCAAAATATTTTTTGTTTGAAATATGATTCAGAAAATCTAATTAGATTTATAATAACTGTGAAGTTGAATTTGGCATTCCTCGCTGCACTGTTGACTGCCTGAGAGGGGGAGGTCCATCAGAAAATGCAAAGATCCTAAGGGATGTGCTTTCTGGTGCAAAAGGCGCCGTTGCAGATGCTGTTGTAAGTTATACATATCGCCACATACTTGCGTCTCTATATGAAAAGATCCTGCAAATTTAGAGTGGTACATAATATTTTCAATTGGGACCAACAAGTACTACCTTACTAACAAAATCGTAATGCCAATTTATCAAAATTGTATATTAATTAAAACATTCAAAGTGAGAATAAACTTTGTTTTTTTTTCTCGCATGGTTTATTCTGTCGCTACTTGTCAAACCTTGGTATATCAGACTCATCACATATTTCACTCCTGAACTTGAAATTGGCAGATTCTCAATGCAGCAGCTGCTCTTCTCGCAAGTGGCAAGATGAGCAGCTTAGCTGATGGAGTGATGCTAGCTAGAGAGGTGCAACGGTCAGGGAAGGCTCTAAGCACATTGAACTCATGGATACTGGCCTCTAACGTAGGCAGCTCCATTCTCTCTATTTATATTTGTTCAGTAATTTTTTTACTGGTTTTTTCTATTTTCTTCACTTAATTTTCTCAATTTTAAGTATAATTATCATTTATTTGCAGGGAATTCAAGAATTAGGAACCGTGAGACTTTAACAGTCTCTGTCAAGAGTCAGATGGTTTGATACTTTGATGTGGCGGGTTCTCATCTGCTGTCATAGTTGCCACTATGATAAAATTATGGCAAGATCTGAACAGTTCAATACGAATCCGACAACACAGTTCACTTCTCGTCTATGTAACTCTGGTAAAAGAATGAAAATATCTTGGGGAAGAAGACAGATTACTCTAAGTCTATGTATTTACTTCCTAATAATAAAGAGCTTTAGGAGAATCAGCCTTTGGCCTGAATAATTCATAGTAAGTGAAAATCACAAAATCTTATTAGAAAATTTCTTGCGGGTATACAAAGTAGGGAAAATTGATTTCATCCTTAAACTCAGAAATTCATGGTATTTAATAATTTCATGATGATATTGTACTTCTTTTTAATTCGTGTCTCTTTTTCATAATTAAATATGTTCTTCAAAGTATATCTCTATATTTCTTCATATTTTATAGAAGGTCCCTACTAAAATTAGAGGATGTGCAACTCATGACATGACAGTAAAAGCATGAATATTGAAATGTCTAGCAAGACACAGTAGAGAAGTCATGATTTAATTGGTGCATATTGAAATGTCAAAGGCTACATTTAACTATCTAAATCACCACAAAAGCGATAGTCAATAAACTCGTAACTGAGTATCGTAGTAGTGAATGGTGAATGTCAAAGCTACAGCAAGAAGAAATTCTTTTTTGAACAAATCACTTTCAGAAAGCTACAAACATAGAAGCCAGTCAGCACAGTCATAATTCACCCTTAATGCTTGAAACAACACGGAAATTTAACGAACCATTTGTCAATTTTTTTTGAGAACATCATTAGAATATAAGGACCTAGAATCCTATTAATAACAAAATTAATTTTTCAGCAAAGGACCGCATATATGTTTTAATTGTCTTTGAATAATTGTCAAATATTATTAAAATTTTATCATATGATTTCCAGGCTACAAGTTCTCAACATAAAAATGACCTCACGTGAACCAAGGGATGTTTCCAGCTCTCATTGGCATTGTAATATTTCCAATCATGACAAACTTGCACTCCTCCTTATAACAAGCTTCCCAGTGTTGACTAAGCTTACATTTTAACAATAAAAAAGTAAGATTATATTTACATATACATACATTAAGGAAAAAAAGCTGATTACCATTTGATCTACATAAATTAAATATTTTAGTTCAACCTTCTCAAATATACAGAAACAAGCAAACAGAAAATGAAGGCATTTTGAGCAAGCCGTCCCGGAAGGATATAAAACAAAGAAACAAACAAAACAAAATAAAATAAAATAAAAGGAAAAACGAAAGAAAAAGAATCTTTGACGGGTCAATAATTCAGCCCACACTGAATATCGGTTGGATAATTCAGCCCACACTGAATATCGGGCCCAACTTATAATCCCACTACCTTTCTTTTTGAACTTTTTGAATTTTCTTCCATTTTATTTACTATTATCAAATTCAAATTGGTTTTGCTCTTGGGTTCGTCTTTTAGACTTGCTCCCCCACCGGTCCCACAGCGATGGCCAACATCCTATGAACTTCAATAATTTTTCATTATCCCTGTAAGAGAAGGTCATATTCTCAATTAAATTTTGTTTCTTGGAGTAGCCAGCAGTTGATAAATAAATATTCAGTCTATCTAACTTGAAGTCAAAGCAAAAATAAGGAAACAAGGAAAAGTGGTAATAACATTTGTTTGGTCTGGCCTCCAAAGAAGAAATTCTCCTGCACTGTGCATGGCTAGTAAATACCAATAGTTGGTACACCAAAAAAATTTAATGTTTAGTTGAAAATAGGATCAAGGCTAGTTTCAGCTATTATTAACCTAGATTAATATCCTCCTACTGCTTTCTTTGATTTGCTTCACTCACTCAACAGGATTACTCTTTCTTCAGGATGGTCTTTCAATTCCAACGCTATTTAAATAATTAATAAAATAAAGCTACCATTAATAAGAACCTCTAGATTCTTTTCCCCAGGTGTTCTCTATTTCCAAAACTTACTCATTATTGTTCAATCCATACTCAAAATCCACATAAAATAACCTTAATAAAACTCCCAAATCATTAACCTTAACATGTTGTGCTATATCTCATGATAATCATTAATTACCTCTTAGCGCAATTTACTGAATTTGTGTGAGACATCATCATCTGTTTTCCCCTCGGCGTGGTTAAACTCCTCGTCAACGAAGTTGGCGTGTAGAAATTTAGGAGGACACCATCACTGCTACACCGAAAGCTTTTGCCACTATTCGACCTCTTTCTTTCCTTCCCTTTATGCAAATTCTTCTCACCAACAAAACCTTCTTCCTTCTGAGCATCCTTTTCTTTATCAAGCGAAGTCGCTGTACCTGACTTGTCATCGACAATATCAGACAAAGACAACTCGTAGTCCGACTCCGGCATGTCGTGCAAGAGACTCAGCATCTCCTCTCGACTCTTTGCTATTGCTTTCGTTCTGTCAGATTTCGCAGTATCCATTTTCCTACTAGGATGTTTGAGGCTGCTCTCTGGATTTGCTTGTAGCATCTTCTCTGAATTGAATATGGTTTGTACTTTGTACTGTGATTAATTAGTGTTGGAATTGTTGAGTGACCTTAGTATCCGGTCAGAGGCTTCTATCATTGTCGTTTTGTATTGGGTAGTTGAGGTTTTGGTGAATAGTCTATGGTAAGGAATCGGAGTAAGGAGATGATATGATATATTTCTTTGGTTTTTCTATAACTTTTGGAAAGGCAGATTCGGATTTCTTGTACACGCTATAGACGTCGTGGATGAAAAATTAAGCAGTCTAGAAGGACTGTCCTTTTTCTTTAGGCATGAAGCCTCTGATTTGTTGTGGTTGGTAACTTGGTAGACATGTAGACAATTATTTGTGCCAATAATCATATTTGTTCCAGGAAAAAGATATATATAGAAAAAACATTATCATGTACGGTTGCTTATTTAATATATACAAACTAACTATGTGGCTCAAGAATTTTTGTGAATTTTATAAATACACCATGTACTTTAATAAAATTTTTGAAAAAAAAATCAAATAGTACAATGTTCAGATTCCACATCTTAACTTTATTTTTGTGTAGACTACAATGATAATTAAATATCAATCAACTAGTTCATCAATTAAATCGTGTAGTTTTATCTCTATTTTATTTTATTAAGTTCGTAGAAAAAGTCCGATGGAAGTGTTCAAAACTTTGTTTTAAATACTTATTGGTTACCGAATTCCACTAATATCAGATACTGGAACGGTGATCTAAATGAAGGTATCCGGTATTAAGAGAGGAAATATCAAAAAATTTTGAGAAAATATCAGATTTTGGCCACTGTCCGGTATGGATGCCGGTAGGGTATTGAAAATATTAGTTCAAAAGGACCATCTCTTCACTCAACTTCGAAAAGAACATCTTTGACTCAAATCATAGTGATGTTTAACAGGTGTGCATTCCGGGTACATAATGCAAGCATCTTTGATTTCCAAAGGAGAAATATACTTGGTCAAAATATATTTGTAACTGGCCCTTAAATTTCTGATCTACTGCGGCCATACTGGTATATATGACATGGGATCATGTGTCTGGTCTCACTGACCACGATGGATTTACTACACAGGTCACCCAGCACCGAATCATTGAGGGCAATGTACTATTAACAATCAGACACATTGTTATAAATAAATTTAAACATAGACATATCTTTGCTTCTTTTCAGAACGTGATAGAGACGAAAACGTAGTACGCTGAATAATGGTCCTTAGGGTCAACATAGGAAACATTATTTAATTGCGATTTGCGACTGTTTCAATTGTACTAAAATATTCCAGTAGTTTCTGTTTATCTTCAGAGATTGAAAACATCGGAATGGTGTCTCTCGAAAATCTTGAACGTCAAATTTTAATCAGACCGTCAAGTTAAGATCATGATATATAAGAGAGA
The DNA here is from genome assembly GCA_028095005.1 of Rhynchospora pubera. NCBI lineage: Eukaryota > Viridiplantae > Streptophyta > Magnoliopsida > Poales > Cyperaceae > Rhynchospora > Rhynchospora pubera. The sequence goes on along the minus strand of CM051461.1, from coordinate 165,821,253 downwards.
TTAATCAGAAATTAAAATTATTCCGTTAGCGTCCAAGAATGCAACATATAATTTAGAAGAGAGACAATAATGCAAACAGGAGTTTCCTCGTGGACAAATCTTTTTGGGGGAGCCACAATTTCCTTTTCTTTCGTTAGAAGGAAAACTTGAGAAGGAATAATGTTTTTGCTACACCAGTGCAATAATTGGTAACAACATCATCCCTGATTATTTTAAAAAATATATATTTGTACATAGTGTAAGTGAATTTACATATTATAAAATGCGGAAATAATCGATAAACCAATACCTCCAGTCATTGCTTTCTTGATTGATGTGAATGAAAGTTGTAGACCTTCTCTCCAGTAGAATAAAGTGTGAGAACAACTACTAAACCGATCTAATCTTCCCTTGAATTGATGGAATACGCCAGGAAATCGGTTCAGACTAGCCTCACCTTTGAATCTACTCTCTTCTCTCTGTACAGAGTCTCTATGAGGGATAGAAATGATCTACTTATCGTTCATCATCAGAACAGGAGTAGATATAGCCGCAGGGGAGGATCCAGAATTTGAGGACAGGATAGGCCGAATTGTCGAGGTAGACTTCAACTAGACATTAGTAACTTGAAATTTTAATAGTAGAGTAGACTAGATACATTAGATAACGGAATTACCACTGTATTTTTAACATTTTAACACTAAAAACAGTTTTCGCAACGTAGGCCAGGCCTATGTCTGCCCCTGCAACGAAAGGATGCTGAGATCATAAACTCTGTCTGGAATCGGTGTGCGTCCCAAACGGACCGTCTGAATAATCAGACGAACCGTTTGGACAGAATACAACACATAGGACCCTGTCATTTCGCCAAAGAAAATCGCCATAAAACAATTATATAGAAATAAGTATAGGATGGTTTTCTTTAAACTAACAGATTAAAATTTTATAAAACACATCATTTCGCCAAAGAAAATTGTCACAAGGCTGAAGCCTTCAATTTACATATTTCACAAGGATGGAACATATTAAAATAAAAAAGAGAGACGATCCTGTTAATGTCAGCATCAAGGACTTAGATATGCAAACAATAGTTCTGCAATAAAATATCGAGGACAGAGAATAATTACAAATACTTAGAGAAAGTTTATTGGAAGCTATCATGCAACTTGCTCAGCGATTCAGCAAAAAAGGTCATGTAATCAGATTTTGGTTTAAAAAAATAATAAACTAAAAAGATTTTGTCTCCAAGGGATTGATTAGAAGTAATATTGATAAAAAAATGAAATTTGTACTTTAATTAACACCAACGTACATAACAGAATAAAATAAGTTACCAAGTTGAACTTTATTATTCCAAACAACGATATTTATTTAAGATACACAGGAGCATATCGTACTTAATAAAAATTACTTGAACTCTAAATGTTGATAATTAGAATCTCAAATTTCGGATACATATTGTATTTTATAGGGTCCACCTGTCCAGTCCAGCATACAAAATCTATATTTCTACCGAATTGTAGTCCATCGATATGCTTAATTTTATTTATGATGCTTTTTAGGGAAAAAAAATAGAAAATAAATATATGGTTTAAATTAATTGGAAAATTATGCTTCATTCGAAATTTCTTCCTAAAATATTATAATTTGTAGCCTCACCCTGCACAATGTACACAGCAGACGGGGACCGACGAACAGTCGCACTGTGACACTCCATGCCAGTAATTATCAAATAAAAACTCTAAAATAATTCTGGTGCAGCTATGATACTCACTCAGTTATCTTTCTGACACCAATTAAGAAAATAATTCTCTCTACTAGCTTGACCGTGTACTATTCCCAAACGAAGGAAAATTGTTATCTGGTCAATTTTCTTTCTGAAAGAGAGAATTTATAGGCATTGCAGATAGAACAGTACTAGTGATCATAATAATTATTATTCATCATGAGGTACAAGGCTTCCTTTTTATTTCTACAACATCATAGCAAATTATTTTTCTAGTTTCCTTGATATTGCTAGTATTCTATTAAATTTTCGCTCTATTTTTACAATCTCTCTCTCTCTCCTTAAGGCTCTTCTTGAAAGCCTCAAAAAATAATAATATTAGGCCAGTGGCAATCAAAGATTGAAAGGGAAAGCTCCGGACAAAAGAATAGTTTGGTTTATGTGTAACCTTGCTAAACTTACAGTACAGAAGGCGAACCAACTTAAGTATACGTTTCTTTTTATCTTTATGTTTATTTATTTATTATATTTTTTATAAAATCAAGATTGGAATTTACCCTCAGTAGAGAACCATAATCATTGAAATTTAGGGAGTAAAAAACCGATAAATTCACCGCACAGTGGTATAAGCAAAAAAATAAATAAATAAATAAAATGTTTAGGTCGTAGTAGATGAGCTGAGCTATCCTTAACAAAAATAATAATCCATAAGGAATGATATAATAATAACTTTTTGTAAATGTATTATTTAAAAAACAGCAACATTTCCCAATTGACAATGATAAGCGGCATTTAGTTCAACTGGTTGATCACAACTGCACAAAAATTTTTTGCAGTGAAAATTCCAGAACAACAAAGATCACAAACCAGAATTGAGTCTTTGTGAAAAACCAGGACACCTTAACTTATGTTACATCGATCAATTGGGCGCTTCAATGCAGCAGCACTCTATGTTATTCATAAATTATGAAAAGTTTCACTATCAGCATTAAGAAAAATATGCACATCGCGAGCACAAAGAAGAACCACATGTCAGTATTGCGACTAAATTGACTTATGTTCATTGTAAATTTATAATTAGATGTGCTCAACTCCTTACGGCATATATTAACTCAACAAATTGATGACTGTTGATAGCGATAGCCTAATAAATAAAATTTTGTATTTCAGTGGCAGTCTACTATTTGGTTTATTGAAAAAGGCAGAATATGCTCAGTACCACATGAACTTGTCAGTTTCAACCTAATATTTGGTGATGATATGCTGATTCTTTCACCATATACAACATATAGTACAATCATTGTGCAAAATATCATCACGAAATTATCATTCATAAAAAAGAATACGAATGTAGCTTTCTGGCGGCCAGATTGCTACATAACATTTGTTCTGCAACCAAGTAACCATAGTTTGTACTTTAATGTAGCATCGATCAATCCAAAGCTCCCAAGTATTATAAAAGATAAGAGTTGCCGTTATATTTGAAATCATTAATTTCCTTAACAGCCAAAAGATAATTGGTACATCTCTAAACCTCTCAATCCAATTCCAAAAATAAATACAAAAGTTTATTGTCCATGTTGTGTTACTCTCACTTCGTCTCGTCATAGATAGTTTATCACTACTAATTATCTCACATACTTCTATGTACACTTCCAATAATTTTGTTTTCATCTCCTATTACATTTCTTTAGTGATGCCATAATTTGTTTTGAGCAAAGAAAAATATGCATTTTGGTCTACCTATGTACAAAAGCAATAAAAAAAATAACAAAGATGGCAATTCTCATTATCCATTTATAACCTTAAAAACTCACACCAATGCACCCTGCAAGAAAGCACTTGTATGCGACAAGTACTCTTCAATATATGTTAGCTAGGATCTCCACCTTTTGGAAGCTTCTCGTACGGTTTTTTTGATACCTGCATGCATAGAACTACCAATTATATTTTCAAGAACAACCAATCAAAAGGAGAATAATTATACGAGTAATGCTAGAATCAAACATATAGGACGTCAAATACGATCTAAACGTAGCACATTAAAATTTCAAACGGTCGATCCAAACCGCTCAATATGATCTCCATATTAAAATATCTTTGATAATCAAATTTTATATTTTTTCATATTTTCTAACTTTTTTTTTTATTTTCAAAATTGAAGGGTTCAGAACTTTTTAGATTGAGCATATTGAAAAATTCCAAAAAAATAGTAAAAAAATTTGAAAAAATATAAAATTTGGTCTCCATGAAGATTTTCTAACACAGAACAATTTGTGTGGTTTGGATCGGCCATTTCAATTTTAAAAATTAAAATTTCATCGCGTTGGACAAGTGTAAGTGTCCTATATGTTTGACACTAGCAACCCCCTAATTATACTATAATAAATCATGGCATACTAGTTAATAAAAGAAACACATTTACACAGATTACTATGAACTGACCGATCAATGTTCTTTGTTTTGTATTGGGACTTCTTTAAAAGAGCTGCTTGAAAAATAAACCTTTTCTGAGTTTTCTCATGTTGATAACTGGTGCTGCATGTACCATTTATGGCAGTTGCCATTGGTCCAAGTTAAACAGTACAGAAGACTGCGACCAAAGTCATATTCAAACAGAAATTAAACTTACCTTTTGAACCGAAGGAGAACTTTGACCAGAAAGAGAATTCCGAGCAGGGGAGGTGGGAAGTGACTTCTTTGGAGTAAATGTTCTACTCGGTGTAGAATTTTGCCGTTGTAAGTAGGGTGATGAAATAGGAGAGCGTAAAACATTACCATTGGTATTATTGCTATTGCTGTCATTATTGTGATTAGGTGAGAAAGGAGATGCTGATGGAGTTTTACGGATGACTTGGGAAACGGGTGTGGCCCCTGCAGATCTTGGCAGTACTTTTTTAGGCGGTAGCATGTTTATACGAATCCTAGATAAGATGTTTTAAAATATAAATGCATCAGTTAGGATAATTAATTTGGTGTAACAAAACATTAGCAAAAAGGAAATTTTAAATATAGGCTCTTGCTTACTTGTTGTGCACATCAACATACTCGTCAGTCTCATCTAATATCTCCTCCTACAGAATAGAGCACATGAAAGCAATGCTATAAAGGTTTTGTTGTTATAAAATTATATTTTGCAAAAGAACCCACAATTACTTCATTTGCAGAAAATATTACTGATTTCTGATAATAACAAGCAAGATATGTAGATTGCTTATCCACTAGTTGCTAAAAAAATATCATTTTTGCTAAACTATCTGGAGACCGAATCATACAACCTCTGTTATTTACCAAAATTAACAATCATGGTTAAAATTGTCCAAAATTTTTTTTATTCCATTGGGACGGAAAATTGTACATTCTACTAAACAAGTAAATCCTCGAAGAAAGTAATATGCATGTATTGTTATGATACTCTATGGCACAAAGTAGCAGTGTGTTATTTATTCTTCAATATAGAAACAATCACAGAAAAGAATTTTGACCATTTCTGATGAATCAACAAATCTATTATTTAATACCATTATTAATCTACTTTACATAACAACAAGTTTGAGAATTTCAAAGAAAAATAATATAAAAACCTGTAATAGCTCTTCCATGACATCTTCCATGGTTATGATACCAACCACCTCCTCATCCAAAGAGTAGCTTGGGAGGGAGTCAGCATTGCTTATGTCTAGAATATTACTGCGACGGCCCCCTCTTCATTGGCTGACGTGCTGGATCTGCATTACTCTTGCCAAGAGGACTATTTGCAGGGTTTATCGGAGACGAGCTTGCAACAATGACATGAGGACTGGTTCCTAGAAGATCATAACCGATGTACTTAAAATAATAAGTTACTCTTTACCAATTTAATATAGAAAACCACTTCATAATAGTAAAAAATGACATGTATGCTCCTGATTGCCTAAATGCTTAACAGATGCCTTCTAACATCTCATTTTAGTGTTACATAACAGGAAACATTTTCAAAATAATATTAATGTTTCATGGCATGAACAACAAAATCACTAAAACCAGTAAAAACCATTCAAAAAATGTAATGAGTAAGGTTTACAATTTTATTATTTTTTAAAAGATCATATTAGGAAATTAAATAAAATATGAACAGCAGAAAGTTGCACCATGATCATACCATTTACTGGGGTGTTTTTGCCACTTTGATTAGTTTGGACATTGTTTTCAGAAGGATCCACTGCCTCCTTAGTGCGTTTAACAACCACAGCCATGTGGCTGTGGCCTTTTTGAAACTCATTTAGAATGTCATAGAGGGGGAGATCATCATATACCCTGAAGAAAGCACAAAATATTATTAATCCAGTAATAGAAAGTATGGTACCAAATACAAAACTACATTTACCAGTCCAGACCATCAATCACAAAGATAGTTATAGCATTAAGTTAGCAACAAACACTGAAGCAAGAGCAAATACCGTGGAATTGTCCTAATGGTGACATTTCTGATAGGGATCTCATCCTCCGAACGACAAGTAATCAAATTTTTAACCTTCAAAAGTCATCAGATAATTATAGACTTAGTACATAATCACTGACCCACTATAGTGTTAAATTATAAACATTAATCTATACAATGTTTTATATTCTGTGGCTGCAATATCATTTTTCTTTGCATCAATGCCCACAGAATTTTCGCTTATCCATGTGTTATTGCGCTTCATTTGAACTCATATAGCTTCTGAATTTGCAATCTTTTGTTTTACAGCTAGACTTAATAACTAGCAACATAGAGGGGTAACTACAATACTTTCAATTCCTAATAAGAACCTTTTGTGCTTATAGGATCATTTACCATTACTGAACTGAAACATTTTTTTTTTTTAAAAAAAAGGATTACCAAGATAAGGCCAATAATATTTGTTGGGCTCCCAGAGTAGATAGGCACACGACTATGTCCCTTGGTCATTATCAAACCCATTGTGTGCCTGGTAAAAAAAACAAAGAAAATTAGCAATCCACAGAAGGTTTCATTAGAAGCAAGTTAATCTAAGGAACAAAATAAATAGAAAAGCTACATACATGTCTAGCTTAGCATTTATATCAAGAGAAAATGTCTCAATAATAGGTGTCATTGAATCTTTGGCTGTCTTCTGGGTCAAATCCAAAGCTCCTGAAATTATAGTAGTTTCATCATGGGTCAATTCTCCGCCTTTCCCTGCCTAAAAAATTTGAGGAAAACATAAAAGAGAGCATCTTAATGTTTGAACCTTTTCTTTTGTTTCTCCATGATGTAAAGTTTTAAACCAATTTTATGGACATGCATCTTTCATCTTTGCATTAGATTTAGACATACAGTGAAGAATGTGGAGATATTTATTCTCAACCTTTAATATTAGATATTGGAAATGATGTTTGGAACAAGTCAGTGTCTCATTTTATCAGAATAAAAATTTCATAGTTAAGTTTATAAATTAAAAACTTCTAAACACTCAATATTCCTTCCAAAAGTTAAAACATTAGCAGAGTCCTATAATTTGTTTATTCTTGCTGAGATGAGAAAGAGCAAACCTCATTTCCATGCATATCAACAAGGGTCTTAAGCTCAGATCTTCTCATAAGCATAACATGGTCCTTACCCAAAATCCAATCCAGTAACTGAACAGTTATGAAACAAATTAAAAGAACAATACATAATTGAAGAAGTAAAGCCTAAACAGGAAAGCTTTTCTACATTAAATTAGAATATCAATGATGTATCTAAAGTTACTAATTAATATACGTTGTATAGTTGATGATATTAAAAGGCTACAAAAGTCAATAAGGATGGGGGATAAAACATTGTATCATTAAATTAATAGCTGAAAGTCATGTAGGGCTATTAACTAGATAAACAAAGTCCACAGAAAGTTCTAGCTTTCTCTTTTTCATTTATTTTACTTCCTTCCTTTTATGTTTGCCTTTTTTACATATTAATCAAGAAAAAATATGCCAGATTGTCTAATAGGGCTTCATTGGAAGGATCTAACGTGAGCAGACAATTTTACCTACCATCTCCATGAAAGTTTAAATAAAGTGAATTTTAAAAGTTATCACCATACAAAATCTGATTTACAGGTCAGTGTTCAATTATTATAATAATAAAACATAAAATAGTACCTTACTGATAGGATAAGCTATTGGAAATATGATGACAACAAGAACTCGCACCAGTGGTGCCATCTTTGCTCCAACCTTCAGTCCATACCGGGTACATACAGATTGAGGTATAATCTGAAAAAAACATCAATATAAACATCATTGATTGACAAATAAATCCCAGAGAAAATACATACAGAAAATCTAACCAAAGGTGCTCAGCCAGTCAAAAAAAAAAAAACAAATAAATAAAATAAAGAACTGTATAATAAGAGTTTTCAAGTGAAATCACCTCACCAAATGCGAGAATGAGCGTCACAGAGATGAGAATTGCTCCCCAGGCTGGTAACAGCTTATCAAGGAAAATTGGCAAAGCCTGAAAAGGGAAATCAGGGTTTAGCAGAATCAGGCAACTAACTATTTATAAATTGGCTAAATTAGTCTATCTCACTCAATTCCAAAACTAATCAGAACCACACTAAAAACATCAATCAAAAGCTGATAGCACACAAATTTCCAATCCCAGACTAATTAAAGTACCTCCATGGCGAGCGCGTTGCCGATGAGGAGGGTACAGAGAAGCAGATGATGGTTTTTCACCACAGGCAAAATCTTAGCTGAAACATAAAGAAATAACAAAAATTGAGCTGGAACGAATTGAAAAAAATGAGAAAGGGGAGGAATAAGATGAGGGGAGAATGCGAACCGGCGTTCTTCTGGTCCTCGGGTTTGCCGGCTTTGACGAGGACTTCGAGGTCGACGATGCTGAGGGACATGAGGCCGAGAGTGAGGCCGGACATGATCCCGGCGAAGGCTACCAGGCCACAGCATATGAGGAGGTAGAGCCAGAACATAGCCACGCAGCATGCGTACTCGGCCATTGCGATCAGCGAGAATTACTGAATTAGAGAGAGGGAGAGAGAGTTTGGTTTGGTGAGGGAAGGGAGCTGTATTTTTATTTGGAGGGGGGTTATGTTATGCGTGGGATTCTGGCAAGTGGTGCTGCGGAGTCAGACCTGACCGGGTTTTGCTCCCTAGGTTAGCTTCTGCGATTTCTCACTTCTGTGTCTGTCGCAGTGTCGCTGCCTTTTTGTTTTATAACTCCCAGAGTGGTGCTGCTGGCTCATTAGGGACCCATATGTATTGGAGAAAATTGTAAAAAAATTAAAATAATGAATAATTGAGGTTTTAAAGCGTGATAATTTTTTTAAAAAATGTTGATTAAGGAACGTTTATACTAATGTTTTTTTTTCCGGGATGGTGACCTCCTGTGACTTCAACGTATGGGTCATGAAAATAACATTAAACAATAATCGAGTTATTAAAATATAGAAATCTTATTTTGAATGTTCTTTTTCCGAAATGGTGGCCGTGTGGAAGCATCTTATGAGTTGATGGTATTATTCTGTCATGATACTTTTTGTTTCCACGGCATAAATAGCATTATCAAATAAGAAATTCGCCCTTTTTTTTTCTAAATTCAGTTTGAACTTCGAATCCAACAATGAGATTCAATAATGCCATAATAAAGGAACAGAAATAATAGCAACAGATGCAGGAATCATGAAAATAAATAATGTTTGGTCAATTCTTCAGATCAAACAGTTGATCATTCTTCAAACTTATGACTTATTTTTGTAATTTATATAACAGATTACAACAAACTAAAGGTATTTGTTTTTTTATTAAGATAAAAAGGTGCCGAAAGAAATAGAATAATAAATATATTAATGCGTGCTCCAACAAATAGTGCTGGTCTGATGGATCAGAATTCGACACAATTGGTGACAAATTATCTGAGGAAGCTCGGAACTAGAACAACTTCAACAACTAACAAATCTAAAAAGGACTCAACCATTTGTATTGGTTGTGAGAGTATCAAAGCACTTTCGTGTTCGTATAAAATAAATTTGATCTCAAGTTTATCCAGCCCAAGTTGGGTATGTATGAACCATCATTCGGCACAAATAAGCATAATACTATTATCTATTCAGACAAGAATTTAGGTCGGTCTTTCTGTATACAGCTAGCAAAACAATATTATATCACCAAGGAGCAGTAACCGAGAATCAGAAGAGAATATGGGTAAAGTTACAAATTATGATGAAGGTAAAAAAATCAGATGAAATACTGATGTTAGTACTCACATTAAATAATTAAATTATAAATATCGTATAAATAATTATTATATATTTATAGAGATTAGTTATATTAATTTTTTTAAATAAAAATTGCATATATAACACTAAAAATACTGTTTACAAATATAATTAGATTAAAAATTAAAGGACATTGACTCCCATTTGTACTTACTCGATCCATTATTAGCCTACTAGGATGCCCCACAACCACAAGGCCTCAAGTGTTTTTCTCGATTTCGGCCAGAATAAAAACTTGTTAATGTAACGATACTATGAGGACAGATTTTTATTATTATTATTTTTAAGATAAATTAGAGGTCAAATTTTCTAATTTATTTTAAAATTAAATGTCTATTAAAAGAATCCTCAGTCGGGTTTCGAACTAAGTCTTTTTCACTCAAGATGTATCGTACTTTGCACTAAATCAAGATGACAGATCTTATTATTTGGTTTTTAAAATTTTCACTACCTGTAATATATTTAAAAAATTAAAGGCAAATTATGGATACCAACTGCTTAGTTAGATCTATAATACTACGTTCCAAACAAAACAAAAAAAAAATTAATTAAATTTCCTTCCGGCTAACTGATTCCAAATTTAGTTCCCATATTTCAATAAATGAAAAAAATAATAATGAACCTCTTTTATGTAATATACAACGCTTGTGTTTGGTAAAAATAAAGTAGAAGAGTGAAATTATATCTATTTCAACTCACAGGGAAAAAAATGTTTGTCACCATTCTGCCTCCCTGAAGTAAATTTCAAAATATAATTTGAAGAGTGCTACTTTTTTCTTGATAAAATCCCACCACTTTGGATAAAATTTGATGACAAATGAGTTTTCCAAATTAAAATAATCTTTTTATTCTTTGAGAAAATATGAGTCAACAGTAGTAGAAGACTAATGCGATCAATAAAATTGAAGGAGAATACCGATCTAAAATTATAACTATCCTCGGCTTTAGATATGTGAAATATGATAATGGCCGTAGAAGAGAAATCATCATATAACAGATATAGATGATAAGTGAAAAGAAATCAGAATAACTGTGGTAGAGGGGCAAGATGGGGTGAGAACGAAGGGACAAAAGTCACAAAACAGATTATTTATGCCAACTCTATGTTTTTTTTTTCCTTGACAAACTCGAATTATATATATGTGTCTATTGTCATATGCTTGTCTATTTTATTCTGATCATTTGTTTAAATAAAATTAAATCTGTTCTAATCAATTTAATTTATAATGAACAGCCCAAATTCTGTCCAAGTTTTCTTTTCCTTTTTCTTTCTATTTTTATTTTATTTATTTATTCATTTATTCATTTATTTATTTATTTATTTATTTATTTATTATTATTATTATTATTATTATTATTATTACAATGCCCACAGGCCACAGTCCACAGACAACACACATGCACACAAAATCAAGCTGTACTTAGGACTCTATCATGCGTCTTAGTGGAGACGGAGTACACCTTTAAACCAACTACACTACATATTGGGGCGTTTGGATCAAGTAAGAATTTGAAAAATTTTCTATTTCTAAGCATGAATTTGAAAATTGATTACTGTCTACAGTTTTGTCATCTCTGCCATCGTTAAATATAAAGTGAACATATACAACAAACAAAGTGAATACATAGATGATCTAAATGAACACATACAAATAAATAAGTTCAATGAAAATAAGTTGAATATGCATGTAAACTTCTGAACAAATAATGACAACACTTATTTGTTTGTAAGTGTTCACTTAGATCGTCTGTATGATCACTTTATTTGCTGTATATGTTCACTTTATATTTAGTAATGGCTGGGATGGTATATTTGCCGATGGCACTTATAATTCCAGCATAAATTTATTATAAACAATCTAAACTCTTCACAAAATTACACACTTTCCAATACTTTATGTCTAGCTAGGAATAGAAAATTCCTCCTATTCTTAAGTGATTCAAACGGCCCCATTGGGACTGTTTGGATTCCCCAAGGAATTTGGGGAATTTCATCTTCCTACCATGAATGGGGCCGTTTGGATTCCCCAAGAAATTTGGGAAATTTCATCTTCCTACCATAAATTTATTATAAACAATCCAAACTCTTCACAAAATTACACACTTCCCAATAAATTTATTTCTAAGAATTACAACTTCTCCAAATTCCTAAACGATCCAAACGGCGCCATTATTAGTACGTCTTCTTACTCGTCTCTTTCACAAAAACCGTATAAACCGGAGATGAGCTGAATTCATCGCAATCATGCAGAATTCAGGGGACCCAAAAAATAACAAAGAAAAAATCATGCGAACCAAAAATGAAAATGAAAGTGGGGTCTTTTTTATTTTTTCAATGTGAGTTCTCCCAATTTGCTTCGGCTTATTCAATCAACAAAGTTGAAGAAAAATGTAACCTTTTTTTTCTAAAAATAATTTAAATTCTTGCTAGAATTGAGGATCAGCTTTTGATCTAGTGGCAAAAAATAATGCATCTTGAGTGAAAAGATCGCATGTTCGAAATCCGGCTGGAGTGTTTTATATATATAGACATTTGATTTGATTTAAAAATAAATGGGTGGCTTAGACCTCTAATTTATCTTAAAAAAAATTCTCGCTAGAATTATATCTTAGAGTAATGCTAGAGTCAAACATATTTTATGTTAAATGAGATTCTATTCTCAACTATTGAAATTTCAAGTAGTCCATTCAAACCATTTAATATGAAGTAAAAAATTAATTAGAAAATTAAAGATAAAAAATTAATTAGACTGAGAATTTTCTAAAATTCGAAAAAAGTAATATATATATATATATATATATATATATATATATATATATATATATATATATATATATATAATTTAGTAACTAAGGAGATTTCTGTATGGAGAATAAGTTTAGTGGTTTAAATTGGCCATTGTAATTGCGAAAATGAGATTTGATCACATGACGGACTCAAAATGTCAAAGGCGTTTGATTTAGCTCTATTCTCATATCTTATCATCGCAGAAAATGGGAAAATTTTTATCAATGACAAAAATACCCTCTAGATTTTTAAAAAAGACAAAACAGAACAAATATTTTTAAAATGAGCACAGCTATAGCGGCAATAGTATTACTGCTATAAAACCAATCTTATAGCGGTAATACTATTACCGCTACAAGGGACTAGCTTTTTTTTTTCTTTTTTCGGCTGACAAGTCTGTGTTTTTTTTTTTTTGTTTTTTGCGCTGCATTTAGGAGAAGGGGCGGTAGATGCTGTATTAAACATGTACATTTGGGCATTTTTTTTTTCTTCTTTTGGCAGATTTACGTTTCCTTTTTTTTTGTCGGTTTTTTCTTTTTTTTCCTTTTTTTATTTTATCCTTTTCATTATACATAAGCATGTAATATGTATTTTGGGTTGCTACAGTTATTTTATAATTTTTATTCTTAATCTTAATTAGATCATTTTAATAAACTTTGAACTAATGAATTTAATTAAATCATATGTGTCGTAATTAGTGTTCTCCAATCGTGTGTGTCGTGTCGTGTCAAACACGATCGTGTTAGAATCTCGTGTCATGTCGTGTTGACACGAAATATTTTTTTAATTGTGTCGTGTCGTGTTGTGCTGAGTGATGAGAAGAGGCAACGCGACACGCATTCTGACACGACACGACTGACACGATCGTGTCGTGTCGTGTTAGTCGTGCCAAATCATGTTAGAAACTTTTCTTTATTTTTTATAATAATTGATTAAAAACAGTTAAAATATTATAATAGAGAAAACAAATATTGTTACAGTTTATTTGACTACTCTACAAATTAAATATATAAATCAATACAAAATTATCAGAATATTTTTGTTAAAAAATTAATTGATGATTTTATTTTTTTGCTAGCTCATGTTTTTATTGTTTAAACATAATAAAGAAATGAAATATTTTTAAAAAATAAATAGATGTTAAGAAAAACTACGGTTATAATTTGAATTTTAATATAAAATGAATTTAAATAATTTTTAGGAAAATAATATAAAAAAAGTATATTTATGATGTTATTTTTGGTAATGTTAAAAATTAAATTTGTGTCGTCGTATCATGTTCGTGTCGTGTTCATGTCATGTTGCGTGTTAGTCGTGTCATGTCAAATCATGTTAATTTTTCAAGATTGCCAACACAACACGGTTAGGACACGACATGATAACATGATCGTGTCGTGCTAATTCTGTACTCGTGTCGTGTCGTGCCAACACGGTCATGTCGTGTCATTTTGGAGAACCCTAGTCGTAATGTGTAGCATTATTTTTTCTTATGTCTCATTTCGATTATGCGTCGTAATGCGTTGATCACAAACTTTTCATGATATAAAAAAAAAACCTACAATCTATATCCATAATAATAACATAATAAAAACTACAAGTACATAATAATGCAACATAATAAAAACTACAAGTGCATCAACGTCTTTTGTTCCCTGACTTGTAATTTTTTTTAAATTTGTTTCTATCATGAAATTTTTGTGATCAACGCATTACGACACATATGATCTAATTAAATTCATTTGTTCAAAGTTTATAAAAATGAACTAATTAAAATTAGAAATGAAAATAATAAAATAATTGTAGCAATTAAAATGCGTATTGTATGTTTATGTATAATGCAAAGACAAAATAAAAGCAAAAAAAAACTCAAAAAAAAGGAAAAGTAAATCTGCCCAAAAAAAAAAAGCCAAATATGCATGTTTAATGCTGTTACCAATTCTAACCCCACCCTATCTCCTAGATGCGGCGCAAAAGACAAAAAAAAAAAAAGACATGTCAGCCGGAAAGAAACAAAAGAAAAAATGTTATAGCGAGAATAGAATTGCCGCTGTAGTCTCCTATAGCGGCAATAACATTACCGTTATAAGGTTGAATTATAGCGGCAATAGCATAAAAAAACAAAATTAATTACAGTCAGTTTCAAACGCTAATTTATTTAATAATAAAAGGCAAATTGCTAGTAGTTAAAATCTGCCTAGTAGTATCAAGAGAGGGATGTCCAAGTCTATAGTGCTCCACAGCCTTTGACCTGTGTTGCAACTGATTTTAAAAATAATAATTCTGCTTTGTTTTTTTTTAAAATCTGAAGAGTATTTTTGTTTTTGATAAAAATTTTCCCGGAAAATGTGGATGCAACAAATATGAACTGAATCTATGGTCCGTTTCATTTAAGAAACAAGAAAGTAATATGAAGTCCTTTATCCTTTCACACTGTCTATACTATGAAATTATTTAAAGAAAGAGCTTTGAAATTTAATTGTTAGCTGTAAGCTTCACCTCGTGGCCGTTTTTCCTTTTCTCAATTTTCTCGGTTAGTTTAGCGAGGTACACACGTAATATTTTAAGTGGGGGACATCAGTGGATCAAAGTTGATCTCCTTAATATCCAGCCCCTGGTTTTTACTTAATATGGTAATATAAATTCAAAAAATGAGCGGAAGGGAGCTTTAAATGTCAAATTTTAAAATTTTAAAACATAGTAGACGATGTCCATAATCTTTTATTTTTCTTTAGTCAGTTTGCACTTTGCACACTAAGCATTACATTAGCAACAAGGGAAAAAAAGGTCGTAGACAAAACCTATTTAGTTCTAAAAGTTTCGCATTTTAAATCCTATCACCTTCACTTTTCTTTTACATTACCAAACAAACAGAATAGTGAATTAGTGGTGCACTTTAGAAGAAAATAAACAAAAATTAGTTTGACGCAGGAGCATGAAAGCACCACATAGGGACCAGTGTAATTAATTACACTTGACAGCAATGAGACCTGATTAGAGTGAGCTTTAACAAGAAAAAAAATGTTGATGGTGCGTGCGCCAACTGGATGGGTAGCTGTCTATACCGAATATTGTCAACGTCTTTTATAGGCCGGAAATTAGAGAAATTAATTTCTGACCTGATTCGAACGAATTTATCCGAACTGATCCTTTTTCAAGCTAACAAAATAGTTAAATTGATTAGATTATATGCCCAATTAGTGTTTATTTTTTTACAAAATAATAGAGTGCGTCTGAATATGGTACGGTATGGAGGTGGTACAATACAGTAAGATACGATACGATACAAGAACTTAAACATGTTGTGTCTTTAGTCACGTTATGTATGACTTTGATAGCATAGATACAAACACGAAACACAATACGACAAGATATAAGACACAACACGACACAACATGACGAGCATCAAATTTACAATGACTAAAGATGATAAGTTTTATAAAATAACCAAAATATCAATATAATGTCTAATTTTAAAAAATATATTTGTAATTTGAATGTTTAATTTATCCATATAGGTTCCGTTTGGATAGGTGTGGAAATAAGAGAAGAAGGGAAGAAGTGGGAAGAAGTATTGGGAAGTGTGTAACTTTGGGTGCGTTTGGATAGGTGTGGGAAGAAGTATTGGGAAATGTGTAACTTTGTGAAGAGTTTGGATTGTTTATAATTTTTTCTTCTTCTTCTTCCTTCTTCTTCTTCTTTCTTCCAACGATCCAAACGCACCCTTTGTGAAGAGTTTGGATTATTTATAATTTTTTTTTTCTTCTTTTCTTCCTTCTTCCTACTTTTTCTCAACGCATCCAAACGGAGGCATAAATATATAATTATATTTTCACCAAAATTAAATGTGTCTAAACATAACGTGACATAGCACGTTTGAGAAAGACACGATACAATATAATAAGACATGTGATCAAAATATAACATATTTGATTCGACACGAAACTACACAATGAGATGTATTTAAAACTCTAACCCAATACCCAACCTGAAGCACTTTTTTTGCTCCTTAACACGTGCATCTCTCTATTGGGACAAGTTGGAGTGGATCTCTATTCTATTTTTAGAGTGATGAAGGCCTCAAGTGGAACTGGAGAGGATTAGCCTGAGGAAGACTCCAAAATACGAAGATTTGTGACCCACTTAACCGGATTGGTTCTGACTTGAATGAAAACTAATTAATATTGTTGATTTGATTCAAATTCGAATTCAATCTAACTCAACTTATTGACATACCTCTGAATATGGCCGTCTTTCAAGTATAATGAAAACTGTCCCACTAGATAGTCACTATCTCGCTAGTATGTCTAAACAAAAAAATGAAGAAAGAGGGATGTCTTTACCATCCAACTTTTTTTTTTGAAATTAAAGGTACATGCGGGGCTTGAACTCTTGACCTCATGAAGACCAGCCTAGTGCTCTTACCACTGAGCTACTAGGCCACATGCAAATAATGGAAATTGAAACCTTAAAAAATTACTTTCCATCAGGCGCAAACAATGGAAGTTAAATCGTCGGTAGAATGTGGCCTTTTTAAAAAAGAGTTGTTTTCACAGATAATTCACGTATATCATGTCAACCATGTCCATTTATGATTTACAGATATTTTTATTTCTCAATATATAGCAAGTCGGTCAGTTTATTAAACTAGACAGTACTGTCAACACTCAACACCGAAGATTTTCTACATGGCTGGAATACGCTTCTGAGTTCTGAGGTCTTAGAAGATCAGATTTCTTATAAGCTACATACATTAAACAAATTGGGTTCAGTGATTTGGCTATGTTCCGTCAATTAAGTGGTTTTTGATTCGAATCAAGAAAAAAGCAATTTATTTTCAAATTTCTGATAACAAAATCGAAAAGATGGGTTCAGTGTCTGCCACGAAGTATCAATTGCAATCTGCAGTCACGAGAAAACCTGCCACTGCCAGACGGAAATTTTGTTTTTAACTTTTTTCTTTTAGATTCAAATTTTGTTATAATTATAAAAGGGATCTTGAGTAAGATCAGGAAACTTTTTCTGTTATTTCTCTTATTATTTATTTTTTTTTCAAATTGGGAAAAAAAAGAACTAATTGTTTGGCAATGAAACGTTGAACTTCCAGAAATTAAAAGCAATCTTTGATTCAAGTAAACAGAGATTATTTTAATTCCTCATCTACTTCAATTTATTATTATTATATTTTTTCATTTTTCTGAGGTCAATTCCAGTCATACACTCATACTGAATCCGCCAATCTTATCCTTCAAAAGATTCAATTCTCCGTTTATTTCTAGACAAAATTTGGGTACACGCTAGTAATGGTTTTATAATAAAGACATTGGGGGGAGTTCCAATATTCTTTTTCTCTCCTCCTTCTTCTTCTTCTTTTTTTTTTCTAAAAAAGTTCCAACTTTGAGATTCATCAAGAAGGTCAAACTAAGGGACTCACTCTACATGGTGCATGCTTTCCACATTGAACCGTGCATATGATACGTAGCAGCCAATTATATATACACATAACATTACAATATTTAGATTGGATAATCTAATTTAATTTTGATATAGTATTTAAATCTGGTTCTAGTTATTTTACTCCTTTAAAAATCACATCAGAGTTTGATTCCCACCGTTCTATTTTTCAACAAAGAATTTAGATTTTTTTTTTTTGGATAAGCTAGATAGTGATTTTAGCGTCTGATGTACGGTTTTCGTACTTGATTTTCAGCCAGAATAAGCCCCTAAATTCGTTCAAATTACTTGTGTTTTTACTCATTTTCCTTTAAATTGTGCTAATGTTAGATGTAGGAAAGTTCAGCCGTAGCCCGGCAAGTTTTTTATACAGGTTCATCACACTTTGGCGCGAAAAAAGGAGAAAATCGACTAAGTTGCACAAATCCAGCAAGATGGAACGGGCCGCCCCAATCATAGGACGGGTCGTCCCACCTCAGTGCAAACGCAGGCAGAGGGAATTCAGACGACGCATTCAGCCCATGCTGGGACGGGCCGCCCCATGTTTAGACCAGGCCGTCCCAGTCCACGACCAGGCCAGAGAGTTATTTCGAGAATTCCAAATATAGAGTGCCTGATTTGGTGAGGCGGTTTCTTCAGTTTCCACCGCCTTTCTGGGCCACTATGCCACGTTTTGGAGCTTCCCAAGAGGCCTATATAAGCTCTCTCCTGGCTCCAAGTCAAGGGAGTCGAAATTTGCTAAGTTTGGAGAACTAGAAAGGAGCAAGGCAACCACCCTGTCGAGACGGTCATCCACCAGCCTGAGACGCACCGCCCCAGGATCAGGACGGCCCGCCCCAGACAGGACAGAGCTTAGGAGATAGACGATTTTCAAGCACATCTTGTTGTAACTTGGTTTTTCTTTCTTTTTCTTTGTGTTTTTGTATGATGAAACCTGCTTTTTCTTGCATGGAGTAGTTTAGTTTAGGGGCTATGGTTCGATAACTTTTCTTTTAGTTGTTTGTTTTGTTTGAATACTTGATTAGTTGCTAAGTTAAGTTGCGTTTTGATTTCTGAAATTTAATTCTATCTTTTTGTTGCAAATTGTTAATGTTAGATTTGGCTATTGCATTAAACAAAGGCCTAGTTTAATTGTCAAAACAAAGTCTATCGGCAATAACAAGCAAACACTTAGATCAATTAGGTAGGCAATATCCGAAAGGATTTAACCAAACTTCAAGTAATTAGAAGTTTTACTCAACAAACCGAGAGGTTGAGAGTTTACCAAGACCCAGAAATCAATAAGAAACACCTAAACCAAGAAACGAGAGTTGAAATTTAGGAGTTTTTAGGATATATTAAACAGAACCCCACAACTTGACCTGAACGAGAGTTAGAGCGCAAGTCTGTAGGTTAGGTTTGATCTAATCCACGCAAAAACACTCAGCAAATAACTAAGTTGGATGACAAAACAAACATCAGATGATTGGAACGGCCCGTTCCAAGACCAGGACGGACCGCCCGAGAGGGGGCGTCCTGGCCTAGAACGGACAGTTCCAGCCATCTGACAGGGTTAGGACGGCCCGTTCCAGAGATGGAACGGTCCGTCCCAACCTTGACAGACAGGAAAAGTTAGACAACCCGAACCCCTAATCATTTGTTAATTGTTTAAACTTTCAATTGGCTAAGTCTTTTTCTAGGGAATTATAATTTTAAATTCTGTAACTGCAACTCACCTTCAGTTTGGATCTGTTTGAAATTTGAATTGTTTATTTAATCGAAAGAATTTAAATTAATACGAATTGTTTAAACTTAGGAAAGGAATAGTCCGTCCCCGTGATTCGACCCTTAAACTACACTGCAAACGAATTAGTATCGGTTTTTAAGGAATTAATTTGACCAGTACCCTCAGCACCGATCAAATTTTGGCGCCGTTGCCGGGGACGGTGCCTTTTTCTAAGTTGTACTTTCTGTTTTAACTTAAATTCTTTCAATCTCTTTTCACCTTTTCTTTTGTTTTTGAAATTTTGCAGTCGCATACGCTGGCTAACAAGGAGAAAGAACTAGGCAGCGCACGCGATACAAGTTTTCGTCAACAAGGAGGAGGGGAACAGAATCAACAACCGAGCCCATCTTCATCTGGAACGGCCCGTCCCATTTTAGGACGCACCGCCCCAGGTTTAGCTGAACTCACAGAGGAGGAAGGCTCTCTGATTCAACCGTTTCGCCAGTTTTACCAGCGCAACCGCAGAAACCCAGAGAGAACTCAACCACCTTTGACGCCACCCGAAGAAGACATGGCAGACCACTTGAATGGCAATGGGGGAAGACCCGAGGAGACTCCCGTCCAGCGAGCCCTTAGAGAAGCCCTCGAAGCAGCAAGGGAAGCCGAGGCCAATCGACCTCTCAGAGAAATCAGTGCACCAACAGCGACTAACGTCCGACTTGGAGTTAGACCACCAAAGGCTGAGCGAACCCGTGACTTTTACTACAACCCAAGCTTGATTGCTTTGATCAAGGACTCAGCTTTCGGTGGAGCCCCCAACGAAGATGCCAATCGCCATCTGCAAAGCTTCCTGCGCAATTGCACAACCCTTGTCCCTGAAGACGTGGAACCAGAAATAATCCGCTTAACTCTTTTTCCTTTCTCTCTTAGGGGCAAAGCTGAGGATTGGCTCAATAGTTTCAATGATGCACCATTTGATTCTTGGGAAAATTTAACCAAAGCCTTTTTAGATAGGTTTTATCCTAGGGTAAAAACAACTAAATTGGTTAGGGAATTGTTAACCTTTCAACAAGAACCAGATGAAAACCTGTTTGAGGCATGGGAAAGGTTCAAGGACCTGCAGAGAATGTGTCCACACCATGATGTACCTGAAAATAGGCTTATTGTCAGTTTCTATGATGGTTTGGATGATATGACTCGCCAGAATATTAATTCAACTGCAGGTGGATCATTCCTTGAGATGGGTTGCAGAGAAGCGAAGGCTCTACTTGAGAATATGGCCAGGTCTCAAACCAACTGGTCAGTTAGAGCCCAGAAGAAAGGAGGACTTCTTGAAGTGGACAGGGATACCCACATGCAATCGCAGCTGGATTCTTTAACCGTCATGAATCAAAAATCTCAACAAGAAACCGGCTGAGGTGGTGGCTAAATGTCAGTTTTGCGAGGAAGAAGGGCATACGGCCAAGGCGTGCCACTTGGTTGAGAGAGAAGAGAAGACAGAAGAGGTGAATGCACTCATGAATCCGCCTTCCTTTTTCCCGCCAACCAACAACTATGCTTATCGCGACAAGAGAAACCATCCGGGCCTCTCTTACTCAAATCCAAATGGAGCTGCTAACCCCAGCCAAGCCGGACCACCAAGGAACCAACAACGCCCTCAAGAGACACTCACGCAGCCCATGGTTGAGAAATTCATGCAGAGTCAAGGAATCTTCAATCATGCAGTCCATCGGGAGTTGGAGAAGATCAGGGAAGACATGGGGGCTTTTCTTCAAAGATTCGACGAAAGGCTGTCTCAATCTAGCGTCGGAGCTCTCACCAAACCAGGTATGTTCCCCAGCCAACCTGAACCAAACCCTAGGGAGGATGTGAAGAGCGTCTCGCATCAATTGAGGAGTGGAACAAGGTATGACGGGCCTGAAATGCCCTCAGACTCTCCTCCAGGACTATCTGGAACGGACCGTCCCAATCTGGAACGGCCCGCCCCAACCCATGACGGGGCAGAAGCTGATCAGGCGGACCAGCCCAGCGCTGCGGCAGACATTGGAACGGGCCCACCAGCAGCAGAACGAGATGATGGAACGGACCGCCCCAACCCAGGACGGGCCGTCCCAAACACCTCAACTGCCACAAGCAGCCAACTCCCGAGGGACGCCTCTCCTTTTAACAGAGCTATTGAGGTTCCATATCCGCAGAGACTCGCCAAGGCCAGGAAAGATAGGGCATACGAGAAGTTCCTGGACATTCTACGGCAGATCAAGATCTCAATTCCCTTCACCGACCTCCTAACCAGAATGCCATCTTATGCTAAATTCTTGAAGGACCTCCTTTCCAACAAGAAAAACCTGGAGGAGTGCGGGACCATGGCCTTAACCGGAGAATGCAGCGCTCTGATCACAAAGAAGATGCCAGTGAAAATGAAGGATCCAGGCAAGTTCACGATCCCATGTAAAATCGGGAATGCAGAAGAGAAGAAAGCTTTGCTGGATCTCGGAGCAAGCGTTAGTCTCATCCCCGAGACAGTCTACAACCAGATAGGAATGGGGGAGCTGAGCCCGACCCGCATGACTTTGAAGCTTGCTGACGGATCAATTAGACTGCCATTGGGAATAGCAATCGACGTGCCAGTCCAAGTTGGAGATTTGGTTGTACCTTGTGACTTTGTGGTTGTGGATATGGAAGAAGATCTAGATGTTCCAGTCATCCTTGGTCGCCCCTTCCTCACCACCGCCGGAGTTTTTATCAACTGCAAGACCGGCAAGATGATTCTAGAGGTTGGAGATGAAAAAGTGGAGTTTGATGTAGAGAAAGCCATGAAGATGCCAGATCATGTTGACTCAATCTTTATGGTGGAATCATTGGAAGCCATTGTTGAAGAATCCTTCAACACACGTGTTGTTCAGGCATACCATTCCTTCTCGGCCAGACCTGAAGAGGAGGAGGCGGACCTAATATTCAACGAAATTCTCCAAATGGTTGAATACTTGGCTGCCAGAGAGGAACAGAACAGACCACCCCAAATCAAGGCAGATCAAGCCATCATGCAGCTGCGATCTCCAGCTGAAATCCAACAAATTCTCAGCCTGGACACCCATCAGGACGGCCCGCCCCACATTGGAACGGCCCGTCCCAATTCAGATGATGCGAAATCCAGGCCAGAACTGAAGGCCCTGCCAGACAATCTCAGGTATGAATTCTTGGGCCCAGATCAAACCTTTCCTGTTATTGTTAATGCCAATCTTGATGCAGATCAAACAGCAAAGCTACTAAAAGAACTGAGAATCCACCAGAAAGCAATCGGATACTCGATTGAGGATCTAAAGGGTATCGATCCCTCGATTTGCACCCATCGGATCCTACTTGAAGAAGACTCCAAGCCAACTGTGGAGCACCAAAGGAGACTCAACCCGAACATGAGCGAAGTTGTGAGGAAAGAAATCCATAAACTTCTGGAAGCAAGGATCATTTACCCCATCTCGGACAGCAAATGGGTTAGTCCCATTCATGTTGTTCCAAAGAAGGGAGGCACAACCGTGATAAAGAATGACGAAGGCCAGCTGATCCAAACAAGAATCGTCACAGGATGGAGGATGTGTGTGGACTATCGCAAGCTGAATGCAGCTACCCGAAAGGATCACTTTCCTCTGCCATTTGTTGACCAGCTACTCGAACGCCTGGCTAAGCATTCTTTCTTTTGCTATCTAGATGGTTATTCTGGTTTCTTTCAAATTCCAATTCACCCCCTAGACCAGGAAAAAACGACCTTTACATGCCCATATGGGACCTATGCATACCGTAGGATGCCATTTGGTTTGTGTAATGCACCAGCAACATTTCAAAGAGCCATGATGGCTATATTTTCTGATTTTATAGAAAAAGACATGGAGGTTTTCATGGATGATTTTTCTGTCTATGGTACAACTTTCGATCACTGTCTAGCTAACTTGAAAAAGGTATTGCAGAGATGTGAAGAAGTTAACCTAGTCTTGAATTGGGAGAAGTGTCATTTCATGGTGCAAGAAGGAGTCGTTTTGGGCCACATAATCTCAGAACAAGGAATTAAAGTTGATCAGGCCAAGGTGGAAGTGATTGAGAAGCTCACGGAGCCAACTTGTGTAAAGGATGTTCGGAGTTTCCTTGGTCATGCCGGTTTCTACAGGCGTTTCATCAAGGATTTCTCTAAAATTGCTAAGCCTTTAACAAACTTGACTATGAAGGATGCAGAATTTATCTTTGATAAAAGTTGTGTTGATGCATTTGACAGATTGAAGAAAGCACTCGTGACAGCCCCGATCTTGCAACCTCCAAATTGGGATGAACCGTTTGAATTGATGTGTGATGCAAGTGATTATGCAGTTGGAGCTGTACTCGGACAGCGAAAGGATAAGAAGCCCTATGCCATCTACTATGCAAGTAAGGTGTTAGATGAAGCCCAAGTCAACTACACCACAACAGAAAAGGAGCTTCTTGCAGTAGTCTTTGCCTTAGATAAGTTCAGGTCCTACATGATCAGTTCAAAGGTTATAGTCTACACCGATCATTCTGCGCTCAAGTACTTACTCTCGAAGAAAGACGCCAAGCCAAGACTCATCCGATGGGTTCTCTTGCTTCAGGAGTTCGATCTTGAGATCCGTGACAAGAAAGGTACTGAGAACAGTGTTGCTGACCATTTATCAAGGATCAAAGCAGAAGGCATCAAATCCGAGACAATGCCAATCAACGATTCATTTCCAGACGAACATTTGTACTCAATCCAGGTTGGAACGGACCGCCCTAGCATGGAACGGCCCGCCCCAGCCACGGCAAAGGGTGTCAGGACAACCGTTCCAGCCAGAACGGCCCAGTCTGAGCCAGGCGATACAGTTGGAACGGCCCGCCCCAATCTGGAACGGACCGTCCCAACTAAGGCGACTCCATGGTATGCTGACTTTGCAAACTATCTAGCGAGCGGAGTTATACCTTATCAGATGTCCTTCCAGCAGAAGAAGAGATTCATAGCCGATGCTAAATACTACTTCTGGGAGGACCCTTTCCTGTGGAAATTTGGAGTTGATGGAATGTTCAGAAGGTGTGTACCGGAGAGCGAAATTGAGCAAATCCTGCACAATTGCCACGCTTCAGCTTACGGAGGACATGCCTCAGTGTCTAAGACCGCTGCCAAAGTTCTGCAATCCGGATTCTTCTGGCCCACGCTATTCAAGGACGCAAGAAAATTTATCTCTTCTTGCGATCAATGTCAAAGGACAGGCAACATTTCGAGACGCCAAGAGATGCCTCAGAATCCTATTCTAGAGGTTGAGATCTTCGATGTTTGGGGGATTGATTTTATGGGACCGTTTCCATCTTCATGTGGCTATGAGTACATTCTTGTGGCAGTTGATTACGTGTCCAAATGGGTGGAAGCTGTACCGAGTAAGCATGCAGATTCAGCAACAGTCAAAAAGCTTTTTACCAAGATCATATTCCCACGGTTTGGAATTCCAAGGCCAGTCATTAGTGACGGGGGCAAACACTTCATTAACAAACAGTTTGAGAATCTTTTAAAGAAGTATGGAGTGAGACACAAGGTGGCAACTCCTTACCATCCGCAAACTAGTGGCCAAGTTGAGATATCAAACCGAGAAATTAAGAATATCCTGCAGAAAACGGTGAGCAGTACAAGAAAAGATTGGGCATTAAAATTGGATGACGCCTTATGGGCATATAGGACAGCTTTCAAGACTCCCATAGGCATGAGCCCATTCAAGCTGATTTATGGAAAAGCGTGCCATTTGCCAGTAGAATTGGAACACAAGACATACTGGGCAGTTAGAGCACTCAACATGGATTATAAATCAGCTGGAGAGAAGAGAATTCTGGACTTACACGAGCTGGAGGAAATAAGGCTAAGTGCATATGACAATGCTAAGATCTACAAGGAGAAAACAAAGCTCTGGCATGACAAGCATATCCAAAGAAGATCCTTTGAAGCAGGGGATATGGTGCTTCTGTTCAATTCCAGGTTGAGGCTATTTCCTGGCAAACTCCGGTCTAGATGGACAGGCCCTTACGTTGTGAAGAAGGTCTATCCATTTGGAGCTGTTGATATCTACAAGGAAGGAGATGTGACCTTCAAGGTGAACGGACAGAGGCTCAAGTTCTACGTCAATCCAAATGCTAGCACAGAAGGAGGGGAAGTCCACTTTTTGACCAACCCCTCACCCGCAGAGACGTAGACATCAGGGGTCGAGCTTGAGACCTTAAACAAGCGCTTCTTGGGAGGCAACCCAAGGGTTCAGTTTTTTTTGAAATTTAAGTTTATTCAATTTCCTTTATGTCAAAAATTCTAAAATAAAATAAAAATTTGAAAAACCAATAAAAGAATAAAAAAATTAGGAGTAGGCTAAATAAACCAGAATACTTGGCTCAATTTGTGATGTGGTTGATCACTTTCAGGAAGAAAACGCGAAGAAATTAATGAGGTACTGAGAAAGACAAGCTTGGGGGAGAAAAATCTGATTGGAACGGACCGCCCCAACGTTGGAACGGCCCGTCCCAACCAGTGGAACGGCCAGGTTTGGACCAGGACGGAGCGCAATTGATCATGTGGACTTACCCAATGGAACGGTCCGCCCCAATAATAGGACGGTCCGTCCCATTTCGAAAAATAACCGTTACGCGTGGTTTTCGCGAGTAACTACCCACTAACCCAAATCCGACCCACTAACCCACTATTCCAACAGTTACACCCCATCTCCCTCTCCCCATTCAAACTCATTTAAACCCAAACCTCTCTCTCTCTCTCCTCCTTCTCTCCCTCTCACCCGACCCTCTCTCTCTGCCCTCGCGAAATCCGACGAGACGCCGCCGCCGACGCCTCGCCGGAGCCCTAGCCCTCTCCTCTCCCGCACTCACTCTCTCTCTTTCTCTCTCCCTCTCGCTGCCGCGACCATCCGCCGCTGCCGCGCCGCTGCCCATCGGCAGATCCGCCGCGTCCGCCGTCGAATTGGCCGCGACTCAGCCTCAATCGCCTCTCCTCCGTCTCCACTTCGCCTCCCTCCTCTCCATTTCGACGCAAACTCTCGATTTCACCGGAGTCCGCCGTATCCGCCACTGCCGCAGCGCCACCACCACCATTTCCTCTGGATTTTTCGGTAAATTCAAACCCTTTCTCCTCTCATTTCATTCTCTAAACCAATTCCATTAAGTTTGTACCAGAAACCAGAACCAAGATCAATCGAAAAATCGACGGAAAAAAACACCTCTGGTACTTAACCTTTTTCTGCCAAAACCTAACTTGGAACGGACCGTCCCACCTTTGGGACGACCCGTCCCAATTTCCAAACCCAGCCAAAAACACCCGTCCCAATCCCAGACCACCCCGTCCCAACCCAAAACCCCTCTATCCACCTAGTCCAGAACGGTCCGTCCCACCATCAGGACGGTCCGCCCCAGACCCATCAAACACCCAAAAACACTGCATTCCAGGACAGACCGGACCGCCCCATTTCTGGACCGACCCGTTCCATGCAGAGGAGGAGTTCAGGGAGACTTTCAGACAAAATCTCAAAATATTTGTTTCGAGATCTCCCTCAAAAGCCTGGAAAGAGGAGAATTCTTGTGCCCAGATCATTTACCAGGGGCATCGGTGGGTGGTCAACGAAGGACGACAGCCCTATCCCACCACTTGACAAATACCCGCTCGATCCGCGGGAGTTCATGGTGAACCCGCCTCCATCATCTCAGTCCCAGTACACCGTAGAGGATCCGGATCAGATCATTCCATTCGCGGGTTGGACCAGGCGCAGGCAGCCATCACCTTACGTGTATTACTGGTCCGAGTTGGAGTCAGTGTCTGGCATGGCAGATGATCAGACCGAGCCTACTGACACCGCTCAGTCCCACCAGCCTGAAGCTCAACATGATCCTGAGCCTGCTGCCACAGATGCAGAGATAAATGCAGCAGCGGAGGCAGAAGAAGAGGCCGAAGAAGAAGAGGTGGAGGATCTCGTCCCTGAGACGCAAACCTACCCCTCACAGCCCGCAGAAATTGAGCTTGCCGATGTGCACATCCGCCTCAAGGGCTCAGATGCCAAGCAGAGGTTCAAAAACCTCCGAAACAAACACTTCCAAAGCACCAAGGCGATTGACTTGCGGGTGCTAGATCAGCTTGGCATCCGCGAGGACTTCTTCCGTCTCACCAGATCTGTCGGGTTTCGCCCGAGATTCTGGAAGATTAGAGCTCCAGCCTATACGGCCCTCACTATGGAGTTTCTCTGCACCCTTGACCTCTTCTTCAAGGATGATCTCTGGCAGATGACATTCCGTGCAAACGGAAAGAAGATGATCTGCAACGAGAATGACTTCGCCCGGTTCTTTGGGCTGGAAAATGGGGAGATCACGGATGAGTTCTTTGAGGACAACCTTTGGGAGGAGCTATCTTTGGAGCACAGACAACCAGTCAATACCCGCCGCTCCTCCCACATCCAGCACCCGACTATCCGCTTCATACAGCGGATGCTCTCTCTCACCATCTTTGCCAAAGGTGAGTCGGGTGTCAAGTTGACCCGTGGTGAGCAAGCAATCCTCAACCAGATCTTCTATCCCAAGGGCGAGGCAAAGCTCAATCTGGCCTACTTCATGATGAAGCATTTCGAGAAACAGGCCAACAATCTCAGGGCAGGCACGGGTCAGATCACAGTGGGCGGGTACGTGACTCATTTGATCCGCCAGTATGATGTCACAGTGTCCTGGGATGAGTTGAGGCGAAGCGGAGGACCAAACCGGCTAGGCATGAAGCAGCTGGTTGAGATGGGGATGGTGGCCCAGGTTGGATCAGAGTATCAGTTTTGTTATGGCCGCCATCGGTTCCCGCTTCCATTCACCAGGTCCATAGATCTCCAAAACAAAAGGACCTGGCTTCTGGTTGATAGAGATGGGCGTTTGATCAACCATGAAGAAGAAGAGATGCAGCGCCGTTTGGCTGAGATGGAGGCCGCTGCTAGGGCAGCAGGCGCCGGTACATCGGCAGAGGCGGAGGCAGCAGGTGCTTCCAGCCACCCATCTCAGCATCCCTCCCATTTCCCCTCGATGCCCCACATTGAGCCCTTCGATGATGTTCAGGGCGAGCACTTCACATGGGGTGGGATCCGCATGGAGGACATTCGTCCATCTCCCTCTCCGCCACGCCCACATGGAGGGTTTGAGCCACAGTGGCAGCCGGGATACGGCAGGGGATCGGACCAGCGATACTTTGACATGCTGCATGACATCCACACCGCTCAGTGGAACTTGCAGGCATCGTTTGATGAAGAGCGGGAGGAGAACAGGAGATGGAGGCAGCAGCAAGATGAGCGCAATGCAAGGAATGATGATCTGCTCAGCCGCCTCGCAAGTCACATCTTTGGCCCTGGACCATCAGCTCCACCGCCACCTGACCCACCACAGTTCTGAGCCAGTTTCAGGTACGTTTTTCTATTTTTCTCTCCTTTATTTTCTTTCTTGCATCTACTAGGACTAGGGACAGTCCAGTAGATAAGCTTTGGGGGGGGTTAAAGGATCGAAAAATCGAAAAAACGGATAACTTAGAGCATCTGCATAGCATATTGCCAGTTTCAGACAGTATTGGAACGGACCGTCCCACCAATGGGACGACCCGTCCCAACAGGGCGTCCCAGTCTAGAACAGCCCGTTCCAACACTGTCTGAGCATTGAAACTAGTCAAGTATTGTGTCTGGGACGGTCCGTCCCACCATCAGGACGGTCCGCCCCAGTGGGTCGTTCCACACTAGAACAGGCCGTTCCAGACACAATGCATTGGCAGTTTTTGTATATACATGTAGGATTTGCATAGTTAAATCATTCTAAGTTGCATTTAGGATAGTTCTAAGGATCATTTAGCTAATCTTGATGTTTGTGACTTGAGAAATTTGGGCAGATTCTGAGAAAAACTAAAAACTTTGTTGAAAATTTAGAAAATGAATTTGACTAAACTAATTTGAGGCAAGCTAAGGATAGTAACTTTCATTTGACTTGGGAGTAATTTTGCTAAGCATTGGATGGTTAATTTCAAAAGCAATTATACGATTGTATTGAATAGAGCCGGCAAAGGGCTTGATTTAGTTCGCCTAAGATCATTTGAGTAACTCAAAAATAAGGATAACTGTAAGATGGTTTGCACAGATTTTCAGAAACTAAAAACCTTCGCAATTTTCTTTTCAAAATCAAAATAAAAAAATAAAAAAAAAATGGAAAAACCAAAAACAAAATAAAAAGGGGAACTAAAAAGTGGTGCAGTGCCATGGACACTGTAGGAGGCTATAGGTACTTGCGGATTAAAAGAATTCCATAAACCATGGGTAAGAAACAGAAAGAGATTCATGGTATAAAAAAAAAAAGGAGAAATAAAGAGGAAAAATCCTCTAAAAATCCGCTCTTATCTGGCCGACTTCTCCGCCTCGGGAAAAACCTCCTCGCCCCAGGAGAATTGTATCTTGTAAATAATTCTTCTTTTAAGTTATTTAATTTTCTGGTTTGAAGCATCGTAAGTCTGTGCAAAACAACTTGGAGTTATTCTGAATTATTTGAGTTGAGCAGGTTCGATCCCGTTTCTACTTGATTTCTAACTGAATAAAAACTTTGAAGAATTAACTGATTTAATGCTTAGTGAAATGAAACAGAGTCAAAGTGATGTGAGGATCTTTTGGTCTTAATAGAAAAACTTTTTGATGAAAATGCCCTTGTAACTTAAAGTCACAATCACTTAAGTTTAAACTAAAAGGATTCTTTGAACTAGTTAGTACACAGGTATTTGAACTCAATTAGGGTCTAATTCAGGTCTAAGTCTAGAGTTTTGCTTGGGGACAAGCAATGTTCAAGCTTGGGGGATTTTGATGTACGGTTTTCGTACTTGATTTTCAGCCAGAATAAGCCCCTAAATTCGTTCAAATTACTTGTGTTTTTACTCATTTTCCTTTAAATTGTGCTAATGTTAGATGTAGGAAAGTTCAGCCGTAGCCCGGCAAGTTTTTTATACAGGTTCATCACACTTTGGCGCGAAAAAAGGAGAAAATCGACTAAGTTGCACAAATCCAGCAAGATGGAACGGGCCGCCCCAATCATAGGACGGGTCGTCCCACCTCAGTGCAAACGCAGGCAGAGGGAATTCAGACGACGCATTCAGCCCATGCTGGGACGGGCCGCCCCATGTTTAGACCAGGCCGTCCCAGTCCACGACCAGGCCAGAGAGTTATTTCGAGAATTCCAAATATAGAGTGCCTGATTTGGTGAGGCGGTTTCTTCAGTTTCCACCGCCTTTCTGGGCCACTATGCCACGTTTTGGAGCTTCCCAAGAGGCCTATATAAGCTCTGTCCTGGCTCCAAGTCAAGGGAGTCGAAATTTGCTAAGTTTGGAGAACTAGAAAGGAGCAAGGCAACCACCCTGTCGAGACGACCATCCACCAGCCTGAGACGCACCGCCCCAGGATCAGGACGGCCCGCCCCAGACAGGACAGAGCTTAGGAGATAGACGATTTTCAAGCACATCTTGTTGTAACTTGGTTTTTCTTTCTTTTTCTTTGTGTTTTTGTATGATGAAACCTGCTTTTTATTGCATGGAGTAGTTTAGTTTAGGGGCTATGGTTCGATAACTTTTCTTTTAGTTGTTTGTTTTGTTTGAATACTTGATTAGTTGCTAAGTTAAGTTGCGTTTTGATTTCTGAAATTTAATTCTATCTTTTTGTTGCAAATTGTTAATGTTAGATTTGGCTATTGCATTAAACAAAGGCCTAGTTTAATTGTCAAAACAAAGTCTATCGGCAATAACAAGCAAACACTTAGATCAATTAGGTAGGCAATATCCGAAAGGATTTAACCAAACTTCAAGTAATTAGAAGTTTTACTCAACAAACCGAGAGGTTGAGAGTTTACCAAGACCCAGAAATCAATAAGAAACACCTAAACCAAGAAACGAGAGTTGAAATTTAGGAGTTTTTAGGATATATTAAACAGAACCCCACAACTTGACCTGAACGAGAGTTAGAGCGCAAGTCTGTAGGTTAGGTTTGATATAATCCACGCAAAAACACTCAGCAAATAACTAAGTTGGATGACAAAACAAACATCAGATGATTGGAACGGCCCGTTCCAAGACCAGGACGGACCGCCCGAGAGGGGGCGTCCTGGCCTAGAACGGACAGTTCCAGCCATCTGACAGGGTTAGGACGGCCCGTTCCAGAGATGGAACGGTCCGTCCCAACCTTGACAGACAGGAAAAGTTAGACAACCCGAACCCCTAATCATTTGTTAATTGTTTAAACTTTCAATTGGCTAAGTCTTTTTCTAGGGAATTATAATTTTAAATTCTGTAACTGCAACTCACCTTCAGTTTGGATCTGTTTGAAATTTGAATTGTTTATTTAATCGAAAGAATTTAAATTAATACGAATTGTTTAAACTTAGGAAAGGAATAGTCCGTCCCCGTGATTCGACCCTTAAACTACACTGCAAACGAATTAGTATCGGTTTTTAAGGAATTAATTTGACCAGTACCCTCAGCACCGATCAGCGTCAGTAAGTATTCGGGGTTATTTTATTTTTTTGAAGATTAAAGTAAGGCATCCAATTTGTTTTTATATTAAATGCTCTAGTCAGTTTTAAACTCGCGAATTCCACCTCAAATGTGTTGTCTTTTCACTATATTAATAATTGATTCTTAAATATTTAAGTTGTGCTCCACAATCATTCAAAGAGAGGAGAGAGATTAGTTTAGGGAAGGCTAAAATATTTTTAGTAAGGATGGATCCAAATAAGTTTTGATCCGAACATTGAGATTAATCAAAAAAATTAATCAAACTATACACATAATTTTGAAAGTACAAAATTTGTACAATATGAGATGGACGCTTTACTAGGCTATCATCTTTTCTCTATCGGCATCATTTCTGGAGCAAAATGAGATAATTATCATTCTTTATTTTAAACTTCTGAAGCAGCACAGCATTAGACTACCGTCGTTTTGCCTTTTTTAACTTTTCCAATTTGTTCTGTAGACAAAAAGTAAAAAAGCACCGCGGCCAAAAAGAAATAACAAATAAGAAAAATAATTGGAAGTTCGGTACCGTCAACACCCACTTGCACTTTTTGTAGAAATACACTAAAAAAAAGGTAAATACCAAGCGATCCATTCCCGGATACAGAAATTGCAAGGGATATTGGAGATGTTTGGTTTTCAAGTCGATGACTGAGATGAGCAATAACAAATGAACAGGTCAAGGATGGCCCACTCGACAATCATGTGTCCTCTGTCGAACCCAACAAGTCGAGGATTCGGTTCATTAGTCCACAGTTGCCACTTCACCACCACTGTATGGCAAATTATTTCCATCCACTTCAATTTGAGGCTCAGTTTAGGTGCAGCCTCGCTTTCTGCTTCCTGGCTACAAAACTGTCAAAACAAGAGAACGCAACCTCTGAACAAAAACCTGTCTGGGACTTAGTATGGAGCGCAAGTGCGCAACCTGTTGGTCCCTTTTGGAAACATAGATGCGCCAGTCCATTTTTGTAGACAACAGTCCAACTATTCATAAGGGGGCCGTTTGGATCGCTTAGGAAGTTGGAGAATTTGGGAAAATTGCAATTTCTAGGAATAAATTTATTGAGAAGTGTGTAATTTTGTGAAGAGTTTGGATTGTTTATAATAAATTTATGTTAGGAAGATGAAATTCCTCAAAATTCTATGGGGATCCAAACGGCCCCAAGATTATTTTCGAGGTAGCTGTTTGACCCTAAAATATGAGGCAATATTCATGAATTAAATTGGATAATTTCACCAAGGAGCTTGAAAAAATCATGAAAAATAGCAAACGAACCCCAAAAAATATGAAAAAATACCTAAAATCCCCGGAGATGATGAAGGAAATTATGGTGCTCTCAGAGTGATCAAAGGAGCTGCAGAACCTCCATTTTATGCAAAGAGGCCCATAATTTTGAAGAAATTAAATAAAATAGTAGAAAGGGTATTTTTGAAAAATTATTAATTCCATTGAATTCTACATATTTTTGTGAATCTACACACCAAATTTCATATGAAAACTCAATTGGAAAAGACCCCAGACAATTTATTTAGTTTCAGCAACAAATGGAAATTGATTTTCATGAAGAAATGGAGAGGATCGACCCCACGAAATGGAGAAGACGAAAGGCAGCAAAATCAAATTTCCCTCTTATGCAGAATATTCTGGTTGTGCCTGTTCTTCGTACACCGTATACAAGAGGGTCATCAACGTTCAATTGGCGCACAGTGGGCCGAGTCTATGACGAGAAGAGGCGTTGGTTTCTGTCTCATTTAATCCGACAAGCGGGCCCCATGCGAAGGGATCATCTTCTCCAACAGAACAGAAGAGAAAATCGCGAAGGAGAAAGAAGAGTGTCACACCTGCGTAACCACCTCCAACGGATTCCGTTCCGCTTTCTTCTAGAAACCTCTGTGGCGTAACACGACAAAAGCCGTCGGATGAGAGTTGAGTAGCGGGCTACAAGATCAAAGGCTGAGATTAAAAGGCGCTGAAACAAACCCCTCTAACTGCCATGGTCAACTCACCTCTTCTCCCCTGTTGACCGACCAAAAGAAACACAAGGCGACCTCCTCTCAGCCCTCCGATGGAGGGTCGATCCGTGTGCTTCAGCATGGACGGCTGAGATCAAATGAAAGTTGATATTTTCTTGAGGAAGGATCCCAGACCAGAAGCCTATAAATACCCCCTTCCTCCAAGCATTGGGGGCCCTTCTTCTCCAATTTCTTTCGACACCAGGAGACACACACACACACAAAGGATAGGCTAGACAGATTCTCCATTGTTAGTATAGGCAGTGAGAAAGAGAGAGGGAGGAAGGGCATTTCATCAAACACTTAGCTAGCAAGTTGAGAATAGCGAAATTAGGCAATTCTGAGATCAATTCTCTGGTTGTAATTGAAGGAAAGGTAAGAGATAAAGGTAAGAAGTAGGTTTGTAACTCAAATGCGGAGCTTAATCAAGAAAATTTGCGATCTTTGAAATCTTGAATCGGTTCTTTTTGCACAATTTCAGATCTATTAATTCTCAGTTTTATTTTGTTTCTTTCATTGAAATTAAGGTTCTTCTTGATCGATTCTCTTGTATTGGATAGCATTTTCTTCTCTTCTCTTCTCTTCTTCTCTCTATCCTCTTCTCACACACACAACAACACGCCTCGGTTGGAGTCTCTCCAATCCCTGGCTTCACAATGCCTCGGCTGTGGTTTCCTCAGTCCCTGGCTTCTTTTACCTCGACCGGAGTTTCTCCAGTTCCAGGTAGCTTTTTCTTCCAATGGCCTTGAGCCATTGCGAGAGAAACCATATCCGTCAATTGTAAACCGAAATGCTGCCAAAATTCCATTAGAATTGAAATTGTGTATAATTCTGGACCAAAGCGCTTAAAGACAGTATGTCAGTATGAATCTTGCAATTAAAATTGTTTCTGGACCTTAAATCTGTTGGTGCAAAATTCAAATAAATAAATTCGGATAGCATAAAAATAAATAAAATAAGTAATCAAAACATTTTTACCCGAATCGCGCTAGGCGCTGTCCTTAAGCGTATTCCGTCTCAACGTGCAAGAGGAACCGCAACCAAGATAAGACGGGTAAATGTCACTCCTTAGGGCACGACCGGAGAAGTGACTGATGAGAGATCTCCACAATATCCAGCAGAATCAATCGGAATAATATTTAAATCAAATTGGAAATTATTATGAGGAATATCAATATGGAAATATAGAAATTTGATCAAGATTATTTTTTTCTATCACAACTTCTATTTGATCAAACTGTATATTTTTTTTTCGGTCTATCTAATAGCTTTCCAATGAGCTGTTTATATATAATATCAAATGGCTTTTAGCACAGCCCATATTAAAAACAACATCAATATGAGTTAATGAATTAATGACCACAATTCTTAGACGTGGAGCAAATTGCTTTTATTACCTAAAACTGCCTAAAATAAATTCATATTTAATTCTTAGATAACTAATCAGAGAAGAAACGGTAAAGTAGTGGAAATATTAGATTTAATTGGTTCTTTCATTTCTCAACAAAAGAAACAGACGATTTAATTGCTTAAGAAATTTTGAGTTTTCCTACCTATCCAACAATCCCCCACAAAACTCAAAATTTTATAAACATCAAATTATGAGATATGTAAAAGCAGATTAGGAAATTCGTTGAAGCAAAATGATATATAAGCAAATTGGATAAAATTAGGAATTTGGAACAAAGAAAAAAGGTGAATAACAAATTGCTGGATATTTATATTCGCATCATGAAGTAGTTTTCAAACTTTGAACTTCACTTAGTATAGGTGCATCAAATTTGGAGGAGACAGAGAGAACTTATGTCTTGAACTCGTTCCTTGGACCCAAATTCTACGACACCATACACGTAATACGGAGAACAATCATCGCGGGGTGCGCATTAATGGCCATACGCATGTACCTTGGATTTTTCATGAGAGTCTTAAGGGCTTACCCATGCCCCGCACCGCGGCCGTATACAGACACTCTCATATAGGTGAGTCCCTACCAAGGATGTGTGTAGATGCACATCCCACGGAAATTACCGCTTTGGTCCTCATTAAGAGCTAATTTGCTCAACCTTACATCTACATAGAGCACACTCACCATAGGGATGGGGTTGGAGTCTATGCTCCTAAAAAAATGTGTACTCTTCGACCACTTGTCGGATTGTTATTACCCATTGAATCTCTTTCCAGGGGTCTGCCTTTCGGAGATTGGGTTGCCCCCGCAAGTGGCCCTTTAGGGCTAATACCCATCCCCCTCGATGAAATATGAACTTCTCATTAAGTTCATATATATAGAACTTCTCATTAAGTTCATCTCATTTTTATTTTTATTTTTATTTTTATTTCATTTTCTCATGCCGACTAGTCGCTTCGATACTTGAGCTCAAGTTGTTGCTTTTACCTGTAAATAAACTTTCAAACAAAATTCTCCAAATAATTTTGATTAGTTCGCCTTTAGAAAATTAAAACTTCACATGAAATCATCAGTCACAAAGATAATGTTCATGCATCATTGATCACTTATTAATCTCATATCTCATCAAACTGGTTTAGTAAATAATGCCCCCACAATTTGCATCATATGCACTAAAATAATAAATGAGCATCACCCACCGATTATAATTAACTTATTCTCTGAAGTGATTTCCATATTCTGTATTTTGTTTATTGCTTTTCTCGATTTTTAATTATTTTTTTTAATGAATTTGCCATATCATTAACCAAGCTCTTAAATCAATAAATTGTTTATTCAATTTAATGCCATACTAACGATTCTATCAGACCAGGATAGATGTGAATTAAGAATTAGGATTTGTAACGGCAATGAATTTCTATAAATGCAATCATTTATTTTTATTCTATTTTTTTATTATTATTATTATTATTATTATTATTATTTTAACATTTATGGTAACCAGCGTTTTTCTTCAATATCTTTATCTCGTATTAAAAATGCAAATACATATAATCCATTGAGTACATTAAAACTAATTTAATGAAATTAATCATAGTTTTCTTAATTTTTTTTTTTATACCCCACAAAAATTTGGGTACATATGAAGTATTGACAATTTATTTAACTCAAATTTCGAAACTCATTTATGTTAACATTTATTTTATGACTTAGAAGACCATGCCGAATATCAATAGAATTAGTATTTATTTGTGATCCATGAAGAATTAGAAGAATTATTAGAAACGGTAAGAGTAACCAAAGAAATAATCCAACAATAGTATCTTTCATTAAATTTATAATTAATCCTTACAATTTGATTTCATTCAAAAACTAATCTATATATTCGAATTGAACTAATAAAGATCCACTTATTATTATTACTCTATTTTTTTTTTCATAACAACTATTCCATACATGAAATTAAATTTGACCATCTTCAACGTCTAATACTTTGATAGATTCTTCTTTTTGCTACAATCACACTTCCTCCACTTGTGATCTGTCAAGATTAATCAAGATCGATCAACACATCAAATATATATATATATATATATATTTTAAGATATATTTAAAAAATTATATACACTGACCTAAAAGATGACTCAGATGGGTCATTGTTTATTATGTTCACTTCGGATTTGTTAGAGCCGTGTTTGTTGTAAACAAACTTCTCTCTTTTTCTATAACGACAATCTCTTGCAAAATGGTTGTCTCGGCCACAAACATAGCAAAAACGATCATCATCATACTTCTTCTTCTCATTGTTGGGTCCAGTGAATTCCTTATTATGATTATTGTTTTGATACTTATTATTAAAGTTTCCATTTTTCTTAAAATTTCTTACGGGTTTGAAATTTTTATTTTTTATATTTAAATTTTTATTATTGCAATTAGTATCATTGTTATTTTTCTCCATTAAGTTAATTTTAGAAGACATTTGATTTTCCTCTATTTGTCTAAGTCTATATTGATCTTCAATTCTAATTGATTGGATTACTGATCGCATTTCAAGTTTTGTTTGTGTTTTTCTTAGCCCTTGTGCAAACTTAGACCATGAAGGTGGCAATTTATCAATAAGACTTGTAACTTGATAATTCTCATCTAGTTTTGTTTGTCCTCCTCTGTGGATTTCTTGAATCATATTTTGGAACTTATGAATTTGATCATTTATTGGTTTATCATCTACCATTTTATAATTATGAAAATCAGAAATTGTGAATCTAATAATTCCTTCATTATCTTTACTATATGCGTTATCTAATGCATCCCATAAATCTTTAGCTTTTTCATATTTTCTATAAGTCTCATAAATCTCATCTGAAAGACAACTTAAAATTCTAAAACGACAATGAAATTCAATTTCTTCCTTGCTACGTTTTAAATCCTCTTTGATTTCATAAGGAGAATCTTGTCCTACGGCAGTAATAAGTCCTAATGTAACTAGCCATGCTTGCATTTGTTCTTGCCATCTATTAAATCCTATTCCATTAAATTTTTCTGGTTTGAGTGATTGGACATCATCAAGACCCATTTTTGAGTAAAGAAGAAAATATGACAAAATTAACTGCAATAATTCAATAGCAATATAGTTAATATCTATGATTGATATTGCTATCCAAATAAGAAATACGCTTAAGATTGTTGGTGCAAAATTCAAATAAATAAATTCGGATAGCATAAAAATAAATAAAATAAGTAATCAAAACATTTTTACCCGAATCGCGCTAGGCGCTGTCCTTAAGCGTATTCCGTCTCAACGTGCAAGAGGAACCGCAACCAAGATAAGACGGGTAAATGTCACTCCTTAGGGCACGACCGGAGAAGTGACTGATGAGAGATCTCCACAATATCCAGCAGAATCAATCGGAATAATATTTAAATCAAATTGGAAATTATTATGAGGAATATCAATATGGAAATATAGAAATTTGATCAAGATTATTTTTTTCTATCACAACTTCTATTTGATCAAACTGTATATTTTTTTTTTCGGTCTATCTAATAGCTTTCCAATGAGCTGTTTATATATAATATCAAATGGCTTTTAGCACAGCCCATATTAAAAACAACATCAATATGAGTTAATGAATTAATGACCACAATTCTTAGACGTGGAGCAAATTGCTTTTATTACCTAAAACTGCCTAAAATAAATTCATATTTAATTCTTAGATAACTAATCAGAGAAGAAACGGTAAAGTAGTGGAAATATTAGATTTAATTGGTTCTTTCATTTCTCAACAAAAGAAACAGACGATTTAATTGCTTAAGAAATTTTGAGTTTTCCTACCTATCCAACAAAATCAATGTCTTGCAAGATGAACTAGAATGGTAGTAGGTGATACTTGAAGTTTCTTGGACTTTAGTATAAATTTCTTGCCTTGTCAGACCAGAATATGCAAAGTAGGATTTGATATATGGACCCTGACAATGACAAATGTAATTACTTAAACTCCCTGGACTGAAATGTTTAAATATAGTTATCAAAGAAGTTGTCCATAGGTTAATAAAATAGGGTGATTATTTGTTTTCAAATGACAACGATGATGATATGTGATTAGCTTCAACATTAGCATAGCACATGCAAATTAGGATTGTGTCAGTTTTATGACTTTCTAATGCTCATCAAGTACTGTACCATCTCTCAGTTTGTCTTAGTGAATTGATCTTCTGGCCTTGTAAAAATGAGTGAGAAGGAGAAAAGTGTCTCAATTATTGTGTACTGTCAGCATATGAATAATAGACTATGCAATTAGGGTCCAGCCAAATGAAATTGTATGAAAAAGTAGCTGATAGCATGGAATAACCAAAATGATATCATATACTAAAAACCCATGAATATAGATAGGATAATTATTATTTTTGTCAAGCACCCCGTGAAATAAAACCAAGTTTAGATATAGGAAATGTCAAGGAGTTCCATGAACGCAATATGTGTATAGAGAACGTTTTGTTTATAAGTACCAAAGCATATGCCGTGCAAGTTTGTAGTAATGTAAATTACGGGAATAAAACATGTAATGTGTAAAACACTTTGACTGACTATGAGGCTGTTCTTGATTCCATATACTTGACCACGAAAAACAGAAAACAGAAAATGTATGCATGAAATGATATACTGACTTGGTTAAATGCACGTGAAGTATCAAAATTGATAGTAATGCCTAAAGAGTTAGACTAAGTAAACAACTCTGTGACCCCTAGAATTGGTTTGGACCCAACCCAGTACCCCATCGAGTAGTGGTACCAAACACTTCCAGACCCGTACCAGTGTCGTGACTCTCCCATAGAATTAGAGCAACGCAACCCAAACCAAGGCCGTCTTCGTGTCCTTCTCTCTGTCGTGACCCTAACGGACCTGTTATGGATGACTGAGGTGGCCCCAATCGTGGGAACACTAAATTCTAAGAAGGCATGGACCAAATTGAAGAAAACTTTAGTACATCCAATAAAAATCCATGGTTTTCCGGCCAAGAGGGAGTGACGCAACAGAAGCAGAGACCACTGCTGTATTCTCCTCAATCCCATGAGCACAGCAGACCCAATCTCGTCATCAGCGGTGCCCTAGATCGTCGGAGCCCCGTCGGAAAAGGATTACATCGGCAATAAAATAAGTCCAGGGGCTCCAATGCAAAACTCTGTCTCCTTCAATGAGTCTCAGCGCCAAATTCTCCGTTGATCCTTTATGGTCAAATCTTGTGTAGCGGGTCACAGACATGGTTATAACTCGTTACATGTAACAAACGAGAAATGCCAGCGCCCTGCCGCGTCAGCAAGCTCAATCAGCGCCCAGTCAGACCAAATTAACTGCCACATCAGCCTCTTCGCACACGTGGACCAATCCGAAAATGCCAAATCAACAGAAACTTCAAAAATTCATTAAAAATAGTAGGAAACTCAGAAAAATATAAATAAAATATCCATAAAATTCTAAAAATCTAAATAAACCAAATTCACTGATACTTTGATATGAAATTGTGTCAAAGTAGCGGCCTTTTATATTTTTGAAGTATTTTCACTTTAAAAATAAATTTTATAAATATTAGAAAATTAATAAACCCATTTATAAAATTCTAAAACTGAAACTAAATACTTTTGAAATAAAAATTCGAAATATGATATCTTCGAAATCAAGTATTTTCAAATAAAAATATATTTTCACAAATATGAAAAGTCTAAATTAGTCAACATTACTAAATATCTTTTAAAAAGGAATTTGAGTACTTTCAATATACAAATGGCCTTAAGCTTGATATTCTCTAAATAGAAAAGAATTGTTGAAAGTCAAAGTTACAAAAGGCCAAAGTGAATAAAAATCACCAATATCCCTAGCGGAACATTAAGAAATTAAAAGTCAAAACACGAAACCCGAAGTCAAAGCCAAAACCTCTCCATTTGAGGAAAAGTCCCTCGCTGGGGTTGAGATCGACCTCAGATGACTTAGATAGAATTCTTATCAAGTGGCCCTCAAACGACTCCAAGTGAAGGTTCATTCCTTCCCAACGAAAACCTCTTCTAAACCTAGAAATCATACTTCCTCCTCATTTTCTTTTTTGGTATAAGTACAACTAAAAGTCTTTTAGTAGTTTGTCGATCCTTAATTGGGTCCCGTCAATTAGGTTTGGTACCATCAATTAAGTCCTCCTTAAGACAAGCAATAGCACTCCATAAGTCTCTTTTCTTAGCCCATTACGTCAATACCCTTTACGTCCCCTAATCAGAGGTTCTCGTAGGCAACTACGGGGTAATTAACAGTAGAGCTTGCGCCTACTGGAAAGAAAGGACCCGCTAAATCAAGAAACTTCTTTAAGTAGCGACTCTGTATAGGGTTCTCTTGTGTTGAGAGATATCCGCCATAGAGATCGAAACCTTAAGGGAGGTGAATCTAAGGCTATGTTTCCATTGTTTTTCGAGGGATTCTTTCGAGGGGAATAATGACGAAAAAGCCGCGACAGTAGCTACTGGTGCGAAATTGGCCCTTAGCTTACAGGGCTCTAGCCTAGTGAACTGTTAAGTTTGTTTTTCGCTTCTCGTTGTTGTTGTGAGAAGTCACTGATTTTTACTTTTTCTTTGCGATTTCCCTCACTGTAATACACTTAATTTCTCTTTTTAATTAATTAAATCTGATGCGGCTCCTCGGCTCCTCGCCAGGAGCCAGCAGCCTTCAAAAAAAAAATGAACGGGTCAGATTAAACTCATTTATGATGTTTTATACCAATCAGAACCGTTTGATTTGGATGGAGCAGCTCCTATTGAATCGAAGGGCACTAATCTGGAGTCGCCATAGTAGAGGTGATACAACAAAATACCAGAATGAACTTCTTACTTTTATTCTTTTTAATTCAACCAAAGTGAAAACTAGTTAAATTATGATTTAAGATCATTGCTATCATGCGTAAGGGGTGCATAACATCTTTTTTTTTTTTTTGATGAAGCAGACTCCCAAGCAGGGAGTCCTAGAGAGAATTTATTAAAACGTTCCAAAAAGTCAATACAAACTCAGAGAATACTGAGCAAAAAAAGAAAAAACGTCCAAAAGTAAACACAACCAGATCCAAACCAAAAGTTACCCCTAGTTCAAAAATAAAACAAAGAAACACTCTAATCAATCTCCAAGAAGATCCTCATCTTCTTCAAAAGAACTTTGCACCCTCTGAGAGCTATCAATGCCAGTGTGCTGGTGGTTTTCACCCACGGTTATTCCATGAGCTTGAACCAGTGGAGCCGCAATAATTGCTTGATCTCCTTGCCTGTCAGCCGGTACCACGATAACTTGAGCATGTTTCAGTTGCTCAGCAAAAGTAGCTGGCCCTCCTGTCCAGAAATGAAATAAAGCCAACACAGTAGTAAAAGTATTAATAGGGGACTTAATGGTTGCACCTTGAAAAATAACTTTGTTACGTTCTAACCACACTGTCCAAAGTACAGCAGCTAGAATAACCAAAGTATTATCTCTATCTACATTATGCAAAGAAATACACTGGTCCCAAACAGATTGCAAAGTATCAAAGTGCAAGTTACCCCTGTCAGATCTAAAAATGTTAAATAAATTCCAAAAATTGAAAATATGAGAACAATGCAAAAATAAATGATCAACAGATTCTTGGTCCCCACAAAAAACACAACTTAAATCACCAACCCACCCTCTATGCAAGATGTTGTCTCTGGTAAGAATCTTGTTAAGGGGTGCATAACATCTAAAACGATAAAAAAATGGTCAGTTGCTTTAATCATTTCGTTTTAGAGACTAAACTGACTATCAATTTTGTTAACCGTTTCGTTTTTGAAACGCAACCAAAATCTTTAACCGTTTCGTTTCATTTTAGACAAAACGAAACGAAAGAACGGTTAAAATAGTCGCCATTTTCACCCCTAATCATGCAAGTTGTCCATGCGAATCATTTGATTTTGATCTAGCGGGCTCCTATTAACTAAGTGCCAATATTGAATTTTTATTATATCAGCATTTAATTTAATTAACTAGTTAGAGATACTTTTTTTTTCTTGTGTTTTTAGCGCTTGCCATTGTTTCTCATTGCTGCTACTTAAAATTTGTTTTCTTCCTTTTTATTTAATCAGGGATTCAGTTGGAGAAATCCGTTTTTACTTGTAAATAAACTTTTCCTTATAATGAAAAGGTGCGGGCTTGACCTGGGCTTTTTATTTAAAAAAAAAAGTTCAAAAAAATGTCGGCTTTAATTCATTGCTTTTATAAAACTTCTCCATGTGAGTGTTTTGATTTTGATCAAGCAGCTTCTGTTTCTGATATCGAGTCGTCATTGTATTAGACACTCATCCAGTCATCATGTATGAGTTCATATTTAGTATACTATATTAAAGTGGAAAAATATTAAACCGCTCAGTATGATTTATGAATTTTCAGAATGGTTTGTTTCTTATAAAACTGTCTCGTTATGAATTTCTTGCTTGGATTTACGAACATGAAAACTGAAAAGGGAAAGACACGCATATATGATACGCAACCAAAAAATTAAGGCCTAATATTCTAAAATTTGCCCATTCTTAAATTAAGGCCAGTATTCTAAAACTAGCCCATTCGTCTAGTCCATTTATAAAAGCCCACCGGTTCTGCCATCCATCTATTAACTTCCAGAGTTCCA
The DNA here is from genome assembly GCA_028095005.1 of Rhynchospora pubera. Taxonomy (NCBI): domain Eukaryota; kingdom Viridiplantae; phylum Streptophyta; class Magnoliopsida; order Poales; family Cyperaceae; genus Rhynchospora; species Rhynchospora pubera. The sequence continues at coordinate 165,776,694 of CM051461.1, read as the reverse complement.
GTTGCTGGGAAAATTCAAAAATTAATCTAAGATTGTCCGGGGACCGGGTTCAATGCAAGCATTTAAACGTGTCTCACCAACACTTTTTGCATTGTCAGTTTTCCATCAAAATAATATAACATTGTATTAGGTTTATATAAATATTTTTTTTCTTAAAATTAGATTGACGAATTCACCCGTTCTCTCTTAATTAGAAAACAACTCCATTACTCTTAACAAAACAAAATAAGCATATAGAAATTAATTGTGCAATGTGCATACTCTCTAGTTAAAAGACTAACATAACATTTTAGTTTCCCCCGCAGAAGGTCCTCTTCGTTTGAACAATTACCCTTACCTATATTTGTTTGAACTTAATCCAATTTGATATCCAATTTGGTAAAACCGAAACTTTTGCCTGTTCCTATTTTGGATTTGTGTTCATTTTCTTACTCTCATGAATTACTATTAAAAAGGACTATATCGATTTAAATAAATAACAGACACAAGCTTTGTATATTACTCGCTCTAATTTGCTGACCTTACGAGATGGCGCAATGCAGGTTCATCAGTATCTCAGAATATACTGATCTGCAATAGTTTATCTTTGGTTTAGCCTTGTTGAATGCTGATGTGCTATAATTAATACTTGGTTTAATAATCCATGAACATGCAGGTAAGGTGGCGGTTAAGTATTGGTTTACCTTTGTTGAATGATGTTGTACAATAATTTATCTTTGGTTAAGCCTACCAAACACCGTCGTAGTAGTATACAGATGTGGCCTCGTCAAACTAAACAACAACCATGTATATATATTTAACACTTCAATAATTGAACAATTCTACTAGATGAAATATTATATAATGTCTTCTATATCCGCATATGAAAAATTTACATCAATTAATAATTTACTTTAATGAGACTTGATTGTTTGAAAAATGGATGACAAAACAATAGTCTACATCGTTGAATTCTTGCAAATTATTTCCACCAAAATGACGTCGCCATATTATACGTGCATAAAAATAATTGAAATTGAACACATTTATCGGTTTTATCTCAACATTGAACTTTTAAATTCGAAATTTTAGTTCTGAAATTTTAAAATAGATATATAGTGGAGGAAAAAATATATAAATTCCTATCTTTAAAAGAATACACTTGTAGAAAGTAAAAATAGAGTCTAACCACATATCTCTATCAATATATTATATTGTATATTGTGTTTTACAGTTCCAACTTTAGAAAAATTCAGTGCAGAAGTCGAGTCATAACAATATCACTTTGGTCTCTTCAAATTTGCCATACTCCAAAATCCTTACCTACCTCTTGGAAACCACCTGCTTTTATGTTTACCAATTTAGCCTCTTTGAATCCCACCAACCTTTCCCTCCTACAAATACTGCACTCCTCTCAATTCTCCTCACCACTGCTACATACCGAATTTTGTTGTTTCTAAAACATTGTCAAATCCTCTCAGTGACCAAGCAGCTGTGCAGTATAAAAAGATTCAGTTTTTGTGCAATAAGGCTTAGAAAAAGGATCAATTGATCATGGCCAGAGTGGAAGAAATCAGGCAGGCACAGCGTGCTCAGGGCCCAGCCACCGTATTGGCCATTGGTACGGCTACACCGACCAACTGTGTGAGCCAGGCTGACTACCCTGATTACTACTTTCGCATTACCAATAGCGAGCATATGACTGAGTTGAAAGAAAAGTTCAAGCGGATGTGTAAGTGTTCCTCTTTGGGTATTTACATATATTTTACAAATAACAAGACCCATATATCCTCTTTAGCTTTTGAAAATCTGGTCTGAAAATGTGATGGATGTCATTATTTAATGAGACATTAATTGTTGACTATTTTCTTATTTCAGGCGACAAGTCGATGATTAAGAAAAGATACATGCACTTGACGGAGGAGATTTTGAACGAGCACCCAGAAATGTGTGCTTACATGGCACCGTCTCTAGATGCACGCCAAGACATTGTTGTTGTCGAGGTTCCAAGGCTCGGCAAGGAGGCTGCAGTCAAAGCCATCAAGGAGTGGGGCCAGCCAAAGTCAAAGATCACCCACTTGATCTTCTGCACCACTAGTGGTGTTGACATGCCTGGCGCTGACTACCAAGTCACCAAGATGCTAGGTCTCTGTCCATCGGTTAACCGTTTCATGATGTACCAACAGGGATGTTTTGCTGGAGGCACCGTTCTTCGCATGGCTAAGGACCTTGCAGAGAACAACCGTGGTGCCAGAGTGCTGGTGATTTGCTCAGAGATCACTGCTGTCACCTTTCGTGGTCCCGCAGACACACATCTTGATTCTCTAGTTGGCCAATCACTCTTCGGAGATGGTGCAGCTGCTGTTATCGTCGGTGCCGATCCTGATCCTGCCGTTGAGCGTCCATTGTTCCAGCTAGTGTCGGCTCAGCAGACCATCCTTCCTGACTCAGAGGGGGCAATTGATGGCCACCTTCGCGAAGTGGGTCTCACCTTCCACCTCCTCAGGGATGTACCTCGGTTGATATCCACGAACATTGAGAAAAGTCTTGTCGGGGCTTTTACTCCGATGGGTATGTAAAATTAATTAGCTGACTATTTGATGGCAATATTTAGCTGAATAATTGATGCCAACAATGGTACATGCAAGCTACAATTAACTTCAATATATCTAATGATGTATATAACTTGAATTGCAGGTATTTCCGACTGGAACTCGATCTTTTGGATAGCTCACCCAGGAGGCCCAGCAATCCTGGACCAGGTGGAGGCCAAGCTAGCACTGAAAAAGGAGAAAATGCGTGCAACTAGGCACATTTTGAGTGAGTACGGCAACATGTCCAGTGCATGTGTGCTTTTCATCCTAGATGAGATGAGAAAGCGATCAGCTGAGGAAGGCAAGGCTACCACCGGAGACGGGCTTGACTGGGGTGTGCTTTTTGGTTTCGGACCAGGACTCACGGTTGAGACTGTGGTGTTGCACAGTGTGCCCATCTCAGCCCAGTAAAAGCACCTATACCAGTCTAAAGTCGGATATAATTTGGGGTTTTGAAGTTTCTGTTGAATTTGAGTTTGTATAATTTTTTCTATTTATTTTTTGTGAGGAGTACACTGAGTAATTATCTCAAAATATTTAGCTTAATTTATTCATCCTTAAAATGATGTAACGGATTCAGTACGAATATCATTTAATTTTTTCTGCAGATATTTTAATTAAACAATATTGTATTGAGACACCAAGAAGCATATCTTAAGCATATCTTGCATCCGCATAGCTGTGTTTGTGCCAGACCTTTTGGGAGTTGCTTTGCTGCATGCATTAGTTGCTGCGTTTTTGCTTTCTTGTCCTAGCATGCAGTACCATTCCTCATCAGTGTTAGAAAAAACTGTTCGCTTTTTACCTCGCTTCTTAAGGGCCCCTTCGTATTGCCTTTACCTAGCTATATTTATTTGTACGTGCTTAACCTGATTTGTTCCAATTTGGTTAACCTCGCTTCTTAAGGGCCCCTTCGTATTGCCTTTACCTAGCTATATTTATTTGTACGTGCTTAACCTGATTTGATCCAATTTGGTGAAACGTAAAAACTTTTCCCTTTTGGATCTGTGTTCATTTTCGTATTTTGATGAAATATATATTAAAGCCTTAAAGGGCAATTGTGATTGAAATTACATAACATACATATATAATTTATGTATGTAACTCTAAATTGCTGACCTGATAAGGTGGAGCAATGCAGGTTCAGTATCCCATATATATGATAATCACATAACTAATTTGCATTGGCGATTAAGCACTGGAGCGGCAGAGGCTAAGAAATTGTTTAATGATACATTTTACAAGGAAACGTTAATTATGCTCTCCTTAATTTCAATTACAAGATTTCTTCCTTTTTTGTGGTCACGTTAATTGATGGTACAAAAGCAAAGAGCCAATTGAGCTCAGAATTGGAGAGGTAGAGGCAGACAAATTGTGCAATGATGAGACAGCAATTTTGTGACGAGACATATAATGGTGAGGAAATGTACATAAAATTTGAAGTTCAAATTATGTAATTACAAATCTATGAACAAGCAGGTCATGGCGCTAAGTTTTGGTTTAGCTTTGTTGAATGCTGATGTGTAATAATATATCATTGTTATACATCCAGTAATACATAGAAAACTAAAATGTTATGTGAGTCTTTTATCTAGAGAGTATGCACAATTAATTTCTATATCCTTATTTTCTTTTGTTGAAAGTAATGGAGTTGTTTTTTAATTAAGAGAGAATGGGTGAATTCGTCAATGTAATTTTAAGAAAAAAAATGTTTATATAAACCTAATACAATGTTATATTAGTCTGAACCATTTAATGGGTCAAATGATAAAGAGTCAACCACAGTAAGTGTTATCAATTGATACTTTCGTTTAGTACAGGATACGGTCAATTCAATTGTAAAGACTACATTATCAGAAATCTTCGATCGAGATTGGCCACAGAAAATAGCAATAAATCGAAATATATCTCCCACGATAATGTTTTGCTTCATTTCTTTAATCACAAGTCACAACCAAACGGAAAGGTTAGCTACTACCTACTTGTGTTTTGCTTGAGGTTTTTTTTTTTTTTTTTTTCATTGTAGTATGGTCAAAGATATCTAGGCCCTTTTGATTTGTTTCTTTCATCAAAACTTCAAATGGAACAAAAGTTATATCATTATATCTAGGTACTGAAGCGATTGTGTGATAACTTGCATCCATTTATCTTCTCATAAAATCTGAGTTGAACAAAATAATGCCCCTTGTAAGAAGACTTTGAAGCTAATACCAAAAAGTAAAAAAATAAAAAATAAAAATGTATTGTTGGGTGGGTAGTTGGCAGAAAGGGAAAATATCACCAGTTTGATATTAATAGAAAACAATATATATATTTAGTTTGTGAAGGAGAAGGGGTATAGTCAAAATAATTTGCTATATTAATGACTCAATGACCAAATAGAATATTTTAATAATTTGATACAGAAACTTCTAATTTTGAATGTTTTGATGGGTACATGCATGGGCCATTAACCATAAATAAATTAATTTAATTTAAGATAAATAAAAGTAAGAATCCATCCTTAGCTTTCTCCTTTCAGCGGCCTTCTCTGACTAGCAGACCCCAGATAGCGGCAGAAAAAAATAGAAATTACAAAGAAAACAAGGCATCCATACCAAACCAATAACGCAACAAAATTATCTCACAAAGTGAGAGAGATAGAAATAGAGAGAGAGAGAGAGATGGGGTCTCTTCTTGGCGATTGGCCCTCTTTCGATCCCCACAACTTCAGCCAACTCCGTCCGGCGGATCCGACTGCTCAACCCTCTGTAATTTTTCCCAACTTTTTTCATTCTTTATCAAATTTTATTTTTTTTTATTATCTGATTGTTGCTTTTTTTTTTCTGGGGAAAAAGGGAGAAAAAAGAGAACTAAAGAACAATATGGTTCTGGTTCTGATTTTAATTGAAATACATCCACCATTTTATCGTTATGAATTGCACGTGGCAATGACTATTGGAGATATTGTTATTGATATTACGGTTCATAATGAAAGAAATTTGTTCATTGTTAAAAGTAGTTGGAAAAGAATGTTTCTTTGGCACAGTATTAGCCTTTTGATTCTCTTGTTATTGTGAATTTGTGATAGTCATTTAAATGTAGACTCAACCATGAAAAATTTTTAATAGTAAAATGTAATTTCAGTCTTCTTTTCTGTGCTTCTAATGAGTTATCAGGAAACCTTTTTTTAATTAAAACCACCAGAAGGCAGAAGGGTACCAACTTAGTTCATATTTTGTTTTTTAAATGTAAATTAAAAACTAAAGAATCTCAGAGTGCAATGTAAGAGATCTGACCCCTTCCTCCTTATCCATATACTACTGTCACGATTCATTAAATTAGCTGAATTTTCCATTACATTTATATGCAAGTGGACAGATATATAATATATATAGATAAGTTCATGTTTGTTTGTATATCATTAATTCCATTTTATCCTTTCTTCAGAAGTTGACACCTGTCACGTATCATCCAACACACAACAGGACAATTCCACCTCCTAATCAAGGTAAATATTACATTTTAAAATCATTTGCTCGTAAGTTGTTTCTGTACATAGTTGTTTGGTTAAATATCTCGGTATTCTATCTGTTCATTTGTGATTGATTGGGGATGTAATACCAGAATCCCCTAATGAGAATGATCTGGTATTAACAACAAAAGTGAAATAGAGGGACTTAGTGGAATTATGGGATTAAAATGTGATACATGCATGCAATGCTCAAATTGCTAGGTCAATACTTCATGAAAAAAATTATTAAATTAAGTTTGTGAAGTTGTTACATCATACATGGGGCAATTTAGGAATTAATTTAAAGAAATAATCACAGATATCCTGATATAACCAATTACTTTCACATGCTATCGTATGTTGTTTTAGCTCAATGTAATTTTTTTTTCCTATGTTGCAGTTATAACAACCGAAAGTAAAAATATTCTTCTTAGACAGTTTTACCAGAAGTCAGAAGAACAGGTATATTGTCGAAGCCCCAATTAACTAAAATTACCTTTCTGACATATTGTCCATTCAGGAAGCAATGTCCTAATAACACCCAAAAAGCTATCATGCCTCTCTACTGAACTAACTGTAAAAGTACCAGAGAAGGCCTGACATATGGAAAAATATCAGTACTTGTTGATGTGGGTGATTACCTTTTGGACCCAACTGAGGGATTTGAATACGAAATGATGATCCTTCGTTTACATGATGCTACATTTGTTTTAAAAAAACATTCTTGTGATCATTATTATTTTTATTTTACAGTTGAGACCAAAAACAAAAAGAGCTGCTTCAGAAAGTCTCATGCCGGAGCACAGCTGCAAGCAACCAAGGGGCCTCAATTCAGATGCGTAAAGTTGAATTTGGAGTGCTTCCAGAGCATGTAGTTTAGGCATTTCTACGAATGTGTTTTTCTTTTAGGTCCTGGATTTGTGATATACATTTTGGTTATCAGCTGCAGTCAGGGTTTCTGTTGTGCAATGCGTACTCTATTTGTGTAAAGGCTTTTCAAGGCATATTGGTAGTGTCGATTTTTTGCAAATTCATTGTGGATAAATAATGTGAATGTACCAGCAGACTTTTGGTACGATTCACTGAGGTTAATATATTTTACTTGATAGAAACTTCATCTTGTCCCAATTAAATTGTTCTTTCATAAAAACAAATGCAGGTAGTGAGGAGGCGTCTATTCCATTTCTTTGTTCCTCCTACTTTTTTATCTTTTCAAGGGTTTTATTTAATTGAAATGAAGTACACCCGAAGCTATCTAGATTAAGATTAATTACGCAAGCGTTTGTACCAAATGAAACTGATTCAATAAGTGTACCAGTAAAACCAAGGACATATAAACTGAACTGGCACCAGATGATGGAAGAATCTGAAGGCATAATCAGATCATGTAACCCAAATGCCAAACCGTAAAAAAGGGGAAAAAGTAAAAAAGAAAAAAAAAACAAAAGAGATAAACATAACAATAAAGAAAAAGCAAATGAAAAGATACAGATAATGAGAAAAGAAAAGACAAAAATAAAAGAGACAAGGGAAAGGGGAAAACCCTTGTTCTTTCATTTTCAACATCTCCATGTGATAATTCAAAGAGAAGTAAAAAGTGGAATGTGATGGAGACGTTGAAAGGAAATAAGAGAATTGAAAAGGAGTTTTCCTTGTTTCTGCTTGTTTTGACAGAAAATATTGCGATCTATAATTGTACAAAATAGTATTAACAAAGAGCTTAATCAGTTTTAGTGGATGGAAGTTCTCATTTAGCTTGGTTAATTTTTGCTTGAAATTCATTCCTGGTTCACTTTTCAGCTGTTCCATTTTTTTTGCCACGTCATCGTTTTTTGTTTGGCATCTTCCTTTTCAATTGAGAGGCTCACTAGTCACTAGTCACATTCTAGAACCTCTTTGAACTTCTCATAAGAAAACAAATACCGGGAATACCTAGAAATGGGTTGGGGAGTGTAAATGCATGAACCAAAGGATTAGGATTGGTCCAACGTAGTCAAACCGGTCACTTCAATTAAAAACATTTTGTTAGGTACTTAGGTGATTATAAGTCCGGAGTCCGGACATAAGATTTCCCAATTTGAACTGATCCATATGAAATGTCAAAGCAGGTATATGTAAGTACTAATTGGGCCAGATTCAGCGTTAAATGGGTTATGATCTTGATTTCAAAGGGCCGAACTAAAGTTAAGAATTGGCAAATTGCAGTTGAATGTGTAATGGCTTCTGCTGGGTTAGCTCCAACATTCATGTTCCCCAGAAGAGACCAGGGATGTAAAGGCAAGCGTTGTTGCAAGAACTGTGTACCTTTTACAAGAAAAAGATACCTCTTCAACTATATTCATTATTTCATTATGAGTAGTTTGAGTGAACAATCTATATAGCGAAAACATAAATACTAATTTGAAAACAATACTATTTTTTGTTTTTGAGGGAATTAGTAAAACATTACTATTTTAACTGTTATTTGTAAGTTTTACTGTCAAGTTAATCCAAGGTGAGTAGTCTATATGATTAAATTAGCAATAGAGTCTTCACTTGAGAAATAATTTGTTCACAGCCTATAATTCTAGTAGAATACCATTTATTTATTTTTACTTTAATATCCTGTCCAGTGTCCACTGCCAGTTATTATGCATTTCCTCTTGAAATTATTTCTCCCCATCCACTAATAGAGTGGGCCTCATTTGTTGGATAAGATGAGGCCACATCATAGGGTTTCTTTTTACCTCATCCAGCAGAGAAGAAGAGTAGGTCTATTAGTAAGTAGCTCACATTCGATGCACTATTATTGAATCCTGGTCGGGCGCATGTCAGTTGTTACTTGTTAGTGTCTGAATTATCAACTTCTTAGAAATTATTTCTTTTTACAAAGGATAATTGAACTTTTTTTGGTAACAGAAAGAGATAAAAAATTCAACACAAGTTACATCATAATTTATGGGAATTTGTTAATTTGTCTGCTTAACTACTCATGGATAATTATTATTTTTTGTTGTTAAAAGGTGAATTTTGAGTGACAGATAATATTAATGTCGGGATCTGCATTGCCCCATTGGCGAGGAAAGTTTTAGATGGTCCTAGGTAGGTCTACTTTTGTAGCCATAACAACCATCAAGTTGGTTATTAAAATAATAATAATAATAAATTGTAGATATTTTCATAAGCTGTGTATGTTGCTACCCAAAAAAAAAAAAAACGTAGATAAAAATGCATCCTTTCTTTGAACCGCTAAATGAATAACTAATTCATTATCATATACTTTAAATTTAATACACAATTTTTTTCAAACTATAAAAATATCTATAATTATTTGATATCTTTGATATTCATTGGTATTTTGACCGTACTTGGCATTGAAATTATACCCAAATCATTAAATTGCTTGACGATTACTTGATATTTTTCCAGAATTTGGCTTTGATGCTGCTTCTACTTGTTTTTACAGGATTTTGATGATTTTTGTGGTTGCGTGCACGCCAAACAACTCATTCCTGGCATTGGGACACGTTCTAGACCGACATGCGGGCCACATGCCACCTAGATGACTCATTCCTAGGTTCTGTTCGACCTCACCATTGCTCTGTTCGACCCCAGCACCTCTATCTCTCTCTAGTTCGGACCAAACTTAATTTGCTCGGACCGAAGTGCCCTCCTTGCACTTCCCTTCTCCTCTCCAGGTCGAGCTCCTCTCCTTCGGGTCGAATACCACCTCTCCTGGTCGAACAGATAAGATATGGCATGTTTTTCATGTATGGAAGTTTTTGGCAATTTCTGATGGTCTGGATACCCTAACCTCGCCCCCAAGCAACCTAGGTGCTATAAAAAGGCATCTTCTGCCTCCGGAAAGACTCTTTTGATTCCAGAGAGAAAGTTAGCCACCTAGTTCAAAATTCCATCATTACCCTAGTGTTCTACGACTTGTTTGAAGCGACGGCAGCAGCAAGGAGCAGTTCCCGCCATTTCACCTCTCATCCACTGCCTAGGAGAAGTTGTTTTAGCATTAAAGTAGTAGACTTTATTTTCCTTTATGCTTTTATATTCTTGTTCTATGGGCTTGTATCTCTATTATGCTTATACTATGTTTATTTGCTGTTTTGAGAACATGTTAGAGTAGTTTATCTCATGTCTTAGGGTATGGATGTAGCTTAGGTCTAGGTTGATTTATGATTTGATATAACTTGACTGTTTGGTTTTATAATCTTATTATTGAGTAGTATTATCATTGCTTGTTTGATTTATTTGCCTTGACCTGATTTACTTCTAAATAAAGGCATGTTTAGTTAAGTTACAAGGTTAGGTTAGACAATTGAAATTGAATTAAGTACTTGGGATAAATTGACGATTCGAAAGAGGAAATTAGTTAGCACTGAAAGGTGTAGCTTCTAAGTTGGCTGAAAGGCAACTTAGATATCCCTAAGAAAACCAATAATTTAGACATAGGTTAATTAAAATACCAACACGAAAGTTTAGGTTTAATTGGCCTATGTGGACAAAGTAGAGTTCTGTACTAATTTCTAGTCCAAAAGATGACAGTTGAGGATTAGGAATTGTAGCTATAGCCGATCTGAGCCCTTCATAAGGTTAAAACTCAAGTTGTATGGTCATAACTCAACATACCAGCCTCTGTTCGGACCAAACTAGTCTGGTTCGGATCGAACTGAGAGCGTATGCTTCGATTTGTTGGTATTTAACGCGACAGCGAGCGATCCAGCAAATCGAAGGCTAAACCTAAGTGGATCCTGACCCCTAAGACTCCTTTTTATATTTGAAAAACACCAAAATTTACTTGCTTTAGTTACTTTCCTTGCAGGGGCAGATACAGGCAGGGGCAGGCATAGGCCTGGCCTACGCTGCGAAAATTTTTTTTAGTGTTAAAATGTTAAAAATACAGTGGTAATTTGGTTATCTAATGTATCTGGCATACTCTACTATTGAAATTTCAAGTTACTAATATCTAGTTGAAGTCGACCTCGACAATTCGGCCTACCCTGTCCTCCAATCCTGGATCCGCCCCTGCTTCCTTGAATTGTTAATTAGAACCAAAATCCACCAAAAATATCTACTTGATTGCATTGTTAATTAGATTCTCTTATTTGCAACATTCTCTACTTTATTTTACCGTCTAGATTCAGAAAAAGAACAAGTCCGTACTCATTAATCCGTCCTTTGGGTTCGACTCTAAGCTTAACTAAAACGACTAGTGATGTTAGCTTTAGGTACAAATTTATTTGGTACTAGATTAAATTCCTTCATCATTATTCATTTTATTTTAATAGCAGTTATAAACTATTATGACCATACTCATTTTATAAAATACAACTTATTTCCATCATTAATACAACTTATTTCCAATTCAATATTTTAAAATAAAACGTTCAAATCTAACCATACTCATTTTATAGATTCCATATTTTAAAGAGGAGCTAATCCCTTGAAGGACTAGGGAAAAGTACAACCGTTATCATAATTATTTAATTTTTCGATAATTAAAAGAATTAATATTTTTTTTTATAAAGAACAACATTTCTTGCTAGTTGGCACGTTGACTTGTCGTTTCACTCAGAGCCTAGCATCAGTTGGTATTGTTCTTGGACCAGCATCCAACCTTTCTTTTTCTATTTATGTTTTTATAAAAGAGCATACAAGCTTCTATTATTATTCGACTTCAGAGGAAGACATGGCTTGCTGGCATCTTTACCTTCTATTGTCAGTATCCACGTGGATTTGTCCGGATTCACGTAGCAGCGTCCTCTCGACCCCACATCTCAACTTCTCATTTCTAGCCTCTTTACTATCTACCCTACCTAGCTAGCTAACAATCTGCTCTTTTCTAGTTTCAATACATGAGTAAAAACAAAAATATTGAATTTGGAAACAAGACGCCACATATATAGCCGTTGAAGCATGAAAGCTCCTCCCATCCTAACCATTTTTTTTATATATATATTTTTGACACTCCTAACCGTTACAAATTTAAAATGCCGTCCAAAGACACAGAAATTAGGTGTGAACATCAAATTCTGTTGCAAAGTTTGGGAATCATGTGATCCTGAATGAGACGTTAATTAGGTTTGCTAGTTACTGTACATTTTTTGGAATAAAATTTAATTAGAACATGTTGAAGTAAATTTTGATTGTAAATAAACAAGAAAATGAAATTTATCTGGATTGGAAGCGGATATTAAGAGAGATTACAAGGTTGCAATTTCCTATGATTTTTTTTTAAATTCTGTGTCATACTTTATAGAAGGTTAAAATACGTAACCAATTTGTTATGACTCCGTTTGGATAGGTGTGAGAAGAAGGAAAAAAGTGGGAATAAGTATTAAAAAGTGTGTAACTTTGTGAAGAGTTTGGATTGTTTATAATTTTTTTTCTTCCCTTCTTTCTTCTTCCTACTTCTCTCAACACATCCAAACAGAGGCTATAAGTTAATTATTGAGTTAGGCCACCAAAACTCTGTGCTTTTGAAAGATTAATTCGTCATACTGTTTTGTTACTATATGTGTATTGTTCGAAAAATTGTTGAAATAACAATCATAATAATAATCATCATCACATCATAGCACCAAAAAGAAAAATAGACGGTCATTATTAAATTAATCATATGGTTATTATTTGATAATAAACTTTTTTGCAAGAATATTAATTTACATCTCTATTGTATTTGCCATAATATTTTTACAAGAATCAAAGACGACAAAATGTGTTAACAAAAAATCGTAATTCATTATATTCAGTTTCCTGCATTATCCTTGTTTAATCGATACGCAAGGTGTGCAAGGACTTGTAAGCGAGTTCAAAATGTGAAAGGAGTTGAATGATCTACATCTTAATTAGTTTTCAAACAAACTCAATATGGTGACAAAATAAACATTTTTTGGAACTTTGCTGTTCTCAGTAATTTTTATTGCACGATAAAGTTGACAACATCAGATGTTTTAAGTATTCAAAGGGACTTTCAATATGGGAGAATGCAGGGGTTTAAATCATGAAAATTATCCTATGATATTAATTCTGAAAAGGGCCTTGGGGTAATTGTTTTTCTACAAGCTTGTAATTTTAGAAGAGAATCCAGCACAACATCTTCTATTGTGGTAAATTTAAAACAGAAAGTTACTACTCAGGAGTCAGGATGATGATGTTTTTTCAAAGATTACTCTAAAAATGTTTTTAATATTTCTTGTACATCTCTTATACCAGCAAGAGTTTGATTCCACATTTTATAAGGTATCTTATTGAAGTCGACGACGTCTTTATAATTGCATATCTCACGATTATCTATCCTAATACTCTATCGATATAATTAATTAAATAGACTAAATTTTCTATTCAAATTGTTGAGTGCTAAGAATATATACTCAGCATTTTTTATGTTATCCACTAATATAATCAACTATGGTTTCGTAGGAGAATCTTGGAATGCATTTCTTCCAATGATTTCAGAGTTATATAATGTTTGACCATGATATAACATTATAACACAAAGTATACAAGGATATTCAAGGTTTTAATGAAACTGGATAGCAGTTGAGAAAAAGAAATCTGCGCAACTGTTTAATTAATTAACGTAATTCGTACATAAGGATTGGACATTCAAAGTTTAAAATTTATAATCAAACTTTGTTATCCTAATGGATTTTTTCCACAAAAATAATAATAATAATAATAATAATAATAATAATAATAATAATAATAATAATAATAATAATAATAATAATAAATAAGGGAAGAAGATAATGAAAATTCGGTTACATCATAATGCATTAATGTGAATCGCAAGAAGTTTGTAGGCCATTATTACTCAAGTAAGCATCTATTGCAGTTTACATCAGAAAATTCGGTTATATAGGAACATTTTTTTTAATTTTAGTCTTAAGAGCTATTAAATATAGCGATTAACAACGGAAGTACGTAAACAAAGCTGTCGTTCAATAAAGAAACCCTCAGCACACCCTCTTAGGAGGCCTTTCACGTGGCACGTGACTAGCACGAGCATTGTGCCTTCTACCACTTTAGTATGACAGAATGTGCTTTGCTAAATAATAAATAAACAGGATCTCCAACCAAAACCAGATCTAGGAACGCTTGAGTATTGATTCTTCTTCTTTCCTATCGATTATAATTATAATTGTATCAACACAAAATGATTTTTACACAATAACTAGCCAATTGAGAGGAACCCATTTCTAGAATGATATTAGAAACCACAATAATAAGGGGAAATAATTTTATCAGTAAAATAGAACAAGTATTGCACATGATACAGCTCAAACCCTTTATCCTAGCTACCGGATACAGTCTACCTCCACCTTGTTTGGTTGTCACGGCTTCTAAAGCTCCCCTCTTCTTGTGTGTTGTACCGATCTGACGACAGAGAGGATGTATCTCGTCCCATCTTTCGTTCCTGTAAAATTTTGAACAAAATGTTAACATCCAATTGTTCCTAAATTCATCTCATGCAAGCATTATAGTTTCTCTTCGAATAGAAGTTTGATACTATCTCCAATTATTTAGTAGTTAGGTGTATGGTACATCCTACCATATGTCTTTGATATCTGTCATTTTACAAGGAACCTATTTAATACTAAAAGGGAATCACATACGTCTTTGATAATCAGGTCATCCATTTCGAGCATATGGATAACATGCCCCATTTTGGGTCTCTTCTGAGCATCGGGGTCGACACATCGCAATGCCACAAGAAGAGCCCGTTTTAGTGCCTTCGAAGATGGCTTTTCTGGTATTTTTGGATCTACCACCAGTTCAGCCTTTCTCTCTGCCACCATGTTCTTCAGCCACTCTATCAGGTTCACCTGACAACACAAACCACATAGGCAAAATTATGTACTTTTCACCCTCTAGGTTGACAACTTGACATGAACAAAATTATGTTGTGTACTTGTGTTGGCCATTAAGGTTTTCTCATAATATTGCAAATGAGTTCACTCGATTTTTTTAATTGGGTACATGGTAGCCCCAGTATGAGTTGGCTTGGACTGGCATGGTGATTACCCATGTGAAGAGATTATTAATAGAAAAATCCAAAAATAGCACTTTGAAGGTTCTTTATTTTTGAATAGTTGGTGTCTTGGTGGCCTATTACTGAAGCAAGGAATCTAATTTTTGATACAATTTGACCTAAATACCTCGCTGGGTGGTCTTGAGTAGTCCACAGGAGATCTTCCAGTAATTATCTCCATTATAAGAACACCAAAACTGTACACATCACTTCTCTCATTAAGCATTCCAGTACTAGCATACTCAGGAGCTACATACCTGCAATCCATCAATATAAATTATTCAAATACTTAGTAAATAACAAAGATATCGCATGCAGAATTAAAACTCAATCTAAGACTTACCCAAATGTTCCCATTACACGTGTGGTGACATAGCTTCTCTCAGAGCACAACAATTTTGCAAGTCCAAAATCTGAAACTTTGGAGTTCCACTGTCGATCAAGAAGTATATTGCTAGATTTTACATCACGGTGTACAACCTTTGGTTCAAGCCCTTCATGGAGGTATGCTAGCCTTGAAAAACAAATATTTGAAATTAATTATAGAACAAAGAACTTCTATCTTTGATCGGTACAGTATTCAGAGGAGGCACAAGATCTCATACAGAGTAATGGAGTTTGACCAGATATATTTAGAAACAAGATTAAGGGAAACCCTGTTTGATCATTGAATACAATATGAACTCTGTTTCCATGATTAGTGGTATCATAATGAAGTATAAGTAATTAAGTTGTATCAGGTGCCTTGCTGTTTGAGGTAATATTCCTTTCTCATTTTCTTTTCTTCCAGGTGCCATTATCTATGTAGTCAATGAGTGAATGCAAAGGAACTGTAGAATAACTTAGGTCAGAAGTAGATAACTTGCTTCAGCAGTACTTTATATCTGCATTAGTTATTTGATGCTATCTTAAGAGTTTTGGAAGAATGCACTTGACAGATAAGTTTGAAAGTGAGAGCTCAAATTTTAGATAAAAATCCTTAAATTAGCATCATCCAAAATGAAGTGTAATTTGAGCATTTACAATTTAGTTGCTCAACGATGCTATTACAAAATATAAATACTTTGGCTTCAAAAACATGCTTGAGCAAATTAACAGAATATGGATGCTTTGGCATCATTTTCCTTTTTCATTAAGATGTCGTTATCCATGTATTGAATAATGCTTCAAAACAACTTTATAATAACTCAGATCACAAAGATTCCCTTGCTTCAACAGCTTACATGAGTTGGTTATGTAGTCAATCAAGTTAAGGCCAATCATAATGTCTTTCACCAAAATGAATTTAAGGCCAATCAAGTTAGATCCCTCAGTTAGGGAACCAATTTTTCAGATATAAAATCCTAATTAATGAATGTACCCAACAGAAGGTAATAGAACTATTTCTAAATACAAGTATGCAGTTTCCAGTATATGCAACAACTATGTAATCGAATTCGAAAAAGGATTTATACTTACCCTTTAGCAGTACCTAGGATAATATTCATCCTAATTTCCCAAGTTAATGGGCTTATTTCTCCAACGTCTCCATGCAACCACTGATCTAGATTGCCATTGTCGACATACTCATAAACAAGCATCCTACAAGCATTTAAGAAAATTATAATTTAAAATAGAAACAAAATGTCACGTTAATTTCTTCTGCATTATGTAAGAAAGGCAAAAGGTAATTAAATAAACCAACCTATAAGCCCCTTCCACACAATATCCAAGTAATCTAACAAGATTTTTGTGCCTAACGCGACCAATAGCCTCCACCTCCACTTTGAACTCCTTTTCTGCCTGACCCCTGTAGAAGAATAGCATGGATTGAAAGATTAATTTAATTTCCACAAGTTACTTTAATAAAAAGGTACATCAAAATTGTAATTTAAGTTTCAGCACTTAGTCATGACTAGAGCAAATGATGCACCTTGAGAAAAATTCAAAACTACCAAGACACAACCACAATGGAAGGCAATAAATTATGGTTAGGAAGCAATGGAAGGAATAATGTCATAACAGCAAAAGGACCAAGTTCCTATTATAAAAATTGAGCTAACTTGATAAAATAAGCAAATGCAATGGAATCAAATACCAAATTTCTGACACTAAATGGAATAATTACTTTTATTATCAGGAACCAAAGCTATAAGTAAATATAATCATCAGAGATTAAAAAGAATCATATTAATTTGTAAGAAAAATCAAATAGAAATAATGCAACTGTAACTTATTTTACTGTTAAATAATTAGTTAGTGACACTGTGACAGTAGTCAATACCTATTATTAAGCAAATTCTTAATAGCAACAATGGTTTGATCAGCCAACACTCCCCGATAAACAATCCCGTACCCTCCCTCTCCGATCACATTCTCCTCGGCTAGTCCATTGCTTGCCTCCTCCAACTCTCTAAGCGTGTACCTATAAAATCAGAAATTCAATCTTATTTCTACATCTATAAAATAATAATGATAAAATTAGAAAAGGCAAAGATAGAACACAGTGAAATTGATATTTTTACTAAACCCAACAAATCCATAAATTCAATTGAATTGTAAAATAGATTGCAGTATCTATGCTACTAACCAGTGGCCCCATCCAAGATGTGAAACCTCCGGCGTCTTGGCTGGAGTCCCAGTTCCATCCCCAGTTGCTCGGCTCTCTCCACTGACAGTACCAGTCGTCGAACCTGACTGGGGAGGATGTGGCTCAGCTACCGTCTGGCGATCTCCCCCAAGTACCACCCGGTGCTCCGTCTTTCCAATGTCAATCTGCACCTCAGGCAGGGGTAATTGATAGGTGGCATTTTGATGTACAATCTCCCGAATATCTTTCGAGACCGGAGGGGTCCGATCACGGAGGTGGATCTTGAGAGGCTTGCCTGAGCCAGATCCTCCCAAGGAGGCCGTGGAATGTCCCCGACGAGGGGAGCGGCGCCGAGTGGTGAAACAGAGAGAGAGGAGAAAGAGAACTAGAACAATCGAGGCGCCGACAAGGATCCCAATCACCACCCAGAGGCGAAGGCCAAAAATGGAGGTTCTCTTGGAGAGCCAGTTGTTGAGAAATCCTTCAGACCAGATAGACATAGTGAGATTTTTGTTTGATGAAGCAGAGAGCTAGAAATGGAAGAGGAGAGAGTGCAGGGGTGCATCAAGCATCACCCCTGGAAAGAAGGATAGGGAGAGAGGATAGCTTGGTGGGTGTGCTTTTCAATTATGTTTTTAACTTTTTTTTTTTAATTGGGAGGTTTTTCATTTTGGCCAATTTGGCGTAAAGAAATGGAAGT
Organism: Rhynchospora pubera; assembly: GCA_028095005.1. NCBI lineage: Eukaryota > Viridiplantae > Streptophyta > Magnoliopsida > Poales > Cyperaceae > Rhynchospora > Rhynchospora pubera. The sequence continues at coordinate 165,758,337 of CM051461.1, read as the reverse complement.
GGGAGAGGGAGCCTAGTAAGGGAAGAGAGAAAGTGAGGAAAGAGAGAGAGAGTGCTTGGGACTTTTTGAATGATGGCATGCAACAGTTTGGATTATTTGCGGAAATGGATCTTGTGTCATGCTCATGTTTGTCTGCGCTGTTGTAACTTGTAAGAGCATGTGTAATAATTAATGTTGTGTAACTACAGAATTTAATTTATTTCAGATAGGTGCACTCAGTTCTAATTTAATATACTTAACTTTTCTTAACATATTAAATTACACACAATTAATTAGTAACTTGTAAGATTTTTGCAAGTCGTAAGAATTAGGTTTTCATTTGTTACGCTGGCATGTTGAAGAATGTTACATGTGTGACAAAAAAGAGATAAAATTATGTTTTCATTTTGAAATTGGATACGGCAAATTTAAAAGATTTTGTATAGCCTATCCAATTAGAAAAAGTCGTATATTATTTTCGAAAAAAAAAGTATAGTTTGTATATCAATTACAATATAGTATTAAATTTGAAAGTGTGTCTAAAATCTATATGAAAACCCTATATGCTATGATTCAGGCCAATAAATTTAATAATTCAATAAACTTGATAACGACGGCTCTGTTTGGATAGGCGTGGGAAGAAGGGAAGAAGTGAGAAAAAGTATTGAAAAGTGTATAATTTTGTGAAGAATTTAAATTATTTATAAATTTTTGTCTTCTTTCTTCCTTCTTCCTCTTCTTCTTCTCCTATCCAAACGGAGGTGACGATGAAAGATAGCAGCGTTGGTGTATGTTATATCACATACCAAAAAAAATTTGGTTTACGAATAATTTTTAGGACTCTTGCCTCTTGGTGCAATATCAAGCAACAATCACTTCGCATGGTGAGAAGGTTCTGCTGCCCATTTTTGTGTACCACAAATGTGACATTTTTTTTCTTTATTGTTTATTTCAAAATTAAAATTTTAAACGTCTAAATATATAAAGTTAATATATTTAAATATTATTCGGCATCACGTGTTTGTTGAAGAGATCGAAAAATAAATGTATTTAAATTAATCTATCATAGAATATTTTTTTTACCTCTTAATCAAGTATTAAATGATCTTACAAATTATAAAATTTTATGCTGAACACATCCGTAGTTAAAATGAATAAGATAAAAAAACAATGTTTAAAATTTTAATTTTGAAAAAAAAAGTGTATGACATTTGTCGCACCCAAAAGTGAGGTCCGAGATTACCAGAAGAAATTAAAAAATAATTATAGCTGGATATGTGATTATCTTGACAACACTCAGGTACCGTTTAGGCCTGTCAAACGTTCAAAAAAAGTACAGAACAACTCCTGCCGTTTATCGTTTCGTTTTGGTAAACGGTATGAGATGTCATTTCATTAACCGTTTCGTTTTCATAACGGTACAAACTTCTATTTCGTTATTTGTTCTGTTTCATATTTTACACTGATTTTAGTTGAAAACAAGACGAAATAATTTGAAACGGCACAAAATTCCATTTCGTTTACCATTTCATTATTGAAACTAAACAAAAAATAAAGGTGTCGTTATTAGTTTTGTTTCGTATAAACGAAATGGGAATTGCTTTTTTTTTTTGAAAAAAGTAACCTTTTGGTTACCGGTTTCATTATAGAAACTGCAGTCTTACAAAAACGTAAATCACACAATTAAAAAAGACACACTGAGACTACTACTTATCCCCTCACTCTCATGTTTCATACTCATCATCTCCCACTACCCCCATTACTGTTATATCCCTTACATCACATAACGGGACATAGAGTCAAATACCCATTACAAACAAACCCACTGCCAAGTACAGATTTTATGTTAGAAAACGTCAAACAAAAACTGCTAATAAAAGCCACTTTTCCATAGGTTAAGTTGTGCTTCATGCTATTTCTCTTCCCCCAGTTTTTTGTGGTTGATAAGAAGTTGCTCAGATGTGCATTTCCCAAATTGCCCCTCTAAATGTAAGCTCTCCTCCGTCTTCTCTGTCGGCCAAATTCATCACCTCCCCTGGAAGTAGCATCTGAATAGGTATCTCATCCCATGCGTATGGTAGCCATTTGAACACCATGTTTCTCTCAGCATGTTTGATTGTACCTGTCCAATATTCAACTAGACTATTAATCATCACAAGTATATTTTGCATACTTTTCATAGAAACATTTTGAAAAATAATGTGATTTCTGTGAGTCCACATTGTCCAACAAAAGGCACTAAAAACTAAAAGAAAAGCATGTTTATCATCTTTTGACAAAGTGTAAGCAAAGTCAAGAATGTCATTGATGCTATTCCATTGAGTATAGTAAGATTGGGCTTTCCCAAGCCAAAACCAGATATTTTGTGCATAAGAGCACTGCAAAAAGAGGTGGTCTGCAGATTCTTGGTCCTGACAAAAGCAACATGTATCATCCCCTTGCCAGCCTCTTCTCAAGAGGTTATTTTTGGTAAGAATTTTATTTTTTTCCAAAAGCCACATGAAAATTTGAATTTTGTGAGGTACATGGGTCTCCCACCAAGTCAAAGTATGTAAAGGAGTTATGCCCCCATAAGAAAGAAAGGTATAGGCAGATTTTGTGCTAAATTGTCCAGAATCATTCCATCTCCATAAAATTTGATCTTCTTTGTCAGTGAACTGAGTTTTGAGAATTCTATCAAGCAACTCATTCCACTCCTGTAAAATTCTGCCTGTTAGTACTCTCCTAAAAGTGAGATTAGTGCCATTAGATCTCACCACTTCATGCACTGAGCAATCAGTAGTGTTGCAAATTTTATAAAGATCATTGTACTGAGTTGCCAAAGAACACTCATCCAACCAGATATGATGCCAAAAGGAAATAGATTGGCCATCTCCCAGTTGGTGTTTGCTAGAGACTTCTCCAATTGCATTTATTTTTTGAATGTTTGATCAAAAGAAAAAAAATTTTCCCTCCCTGGTTAGACCCTTGGTATTTTTTCCTAACCATTTTTTTTCAAAGGGAGGTGCAGTTGTTATCATGCAATTTAAACCACCATTTCAACATAAAAGCAACATTCATATGCTGAAGATTCAGCACCCCCAAGCCCCCATTGGTTTTTTGACTACAAACTCTTTGCCAATTAACTAAATAAATTTTCTTTCTAGGGCCTGCATTACCCTGCCAAAGGAATCTCTTTCTTATTGTATCTATTGCATTTCCAACTTTCTGTGGCATCCTATAAAGAGAGAGAGTATATAAAGAAATTGAGCTCAAAATTGAATTTAAAAGGGTTAGCCTCCCTCCTATAGATAAAAGTGATCCTTTCCAACTCTGTAATCTACCTGACATTTTATCTACTAACCTGTCCCAATCTTTGGCAGGAATTGCTTTTCACAACTGGCGTTTTACTGCTCGCAACGTAATATTTTTCAAATGACTAAACTGCCCTGACCTTTGACCAGTCTAATATTTGTCAAATATCTTCGATCTCCTCTCCACCCAATATTTACAGTTTACAGACAATCACTTCTCCTTTTAACTTTTGCTTCTCTCGTGGTATCCACTTCGTAATCAATCCGATTTTTTCAGTTCGTGCACCATTTTCCTCATTCTCTCCAAGTTTTTCGCCTCTTGGTCTTCTAACTTTGTCTCTTTTGCTCCACCGACGATTTCAAATCTAAAATTTGTTGTTTCTATTTTCATCATGGACGACTTCCAACTACAGACTGAGAAGATTCTCTCTAATCTAAATCGACCTTCTCCTTCTTCTTCAATTAATGATTCGTATGGTCAAAGATAAAAATAAGAAAAAAGAGCATCGTTCAAAACAACAAGAAGCTATGCTGCACAATTAACGAAATAACAACATCGGTTTAAAAATTGTTATTACCTTTGAAACGAGATTGTTGATGAATAAACTATCTCCACGAGTAAAGTATAAATTAGTCGAAAGTAAATTGCAAATTCTAAATTTCCTTTTCTTAAAAATTGTTGCAAATCCCGAATTTTAAGAAATATTATAATAGTTGAATAATGAATACGTAGGGTTGTCTCTTATCAAGAAATCTAGCAGAAAAAGAAAAATATAATTTAAGAAGTAAATTAGGATAATTTAAGAATAAAATCTTAATCTTAATTGATATTAAGGGTAACTAGCTAATGCATCGCGCTCCGCGCGATGTAAGATTAACCTAAAACAATTAATATTATTTATTTTAGTACATCATCATTTTTTTTATTGTGCCATAAACTGGGATGCTTCAATCTTCATATGCACGTTTTCTATTGTCAATACAATATTTTGAGTACCGTACTTATGCCCCTTACACTCATTCAGCTTTTCATATTTACGTGCAGGTAGGTAAATTATTTTTTGCAGAATATTTCTGAAAAAATTGAAAAATTAATACGATGAAGCTTTACATTGTCATAAATAGATCATTATTTGAAGATAAATTAAATCTACAAAGACTGAAACTTCCCATCTTGAAGAAGAATAAACTGGCATCTGTTCCCTTTCGGCCTAAAACAGATAACGATCAACAATTAAGCAAACACACCACAAAATGAAAAGCAAAAATAGCAGAGCTAATAAAACATCCAACGACATCTAATAGTAGACGTGAATTATTATATACAGCTTTAAATAATTTTAACATATGAAGGATGTATGCAAATCAAAATCAGAATAGATGTGGTCACAACACTATTGGCCAGAACTTGGTACAGAAATGGAAAAGCAACAAAAACGTCACAATTAGAATGGAAATGAAATCTTTGTAAGCTAGGATCCACAGCACCAACTTTAATAAGCGTTGTCAAAGTGCTGATATTAACAGAAATCCAAAGTAAATTGCATTTCATCATTAAATTTTTTGCTGACATTGGTCAAATAAGGAACTAATATACTGTCCTGAATATTTCTGTAATTTTAATGCACATGATTTTTTCACCATGACGAAAACTAAAAATTGTTTCCTCTAAAACTTTTTCCCACACTTAAACTATGACAGTATATAAATCTTTTTTATTTTTATTTTGTTAGATTTTATTTTATTCTTTTTCTACTACTGCTAAGCCCTTAAACTGAAACCAAAACACTGTACTGACAAATAATTTTGCTATAATCTGTGTCCAATAGTATAGAATAGTGATCTAGTAGCTGATCGGCAGATAAATAGGATGCAATTTCTATAATTCTTGATACCATTTTTTCCCAATAAATCGTGAACAAAATTAACCAAAATGATGCAAGATTTTCAATCGAAGTTTGTTCTACGACATGACATTGTAATCTATAAAAATTCACATGCCTGACTAAATTGTAAAAAAAAAAACACACACACACAATACCTCATGTAATCCATCTATCATAGTGCCTTAAAATCACAGAATTATTCTTCTGTTGAGCAGATTGTTCCTAGAAAATCACCTACAGAACATGGAATCCAATTAAGAGCAAATTATCCACAAACCATTGTACTATATCATTATATATCCTACACATATACAATACATATATAGATATATCAGTGTGTCAATATATTCAATCTATTATGGAAAACTAAAGATGATAACAGCTCCATTAAAAAATGAAAAATGTAACAAAGTAGAATTTTGCTAATTATCTTAGTTAATAAAATAGCCCAGATAGCTCTGAAGCCATCCTTATGCATGCAGATCAGGCCAGAGGATCGTAGCATTGCTGAGATAAAGAAGGTATTGGTGTGTGTAAAGAGCCATACAAAGAGGAGCAGTAACAATGGTAGGTAGGTTGGTAGGCTTTTTGTTGCAATGGTTTTGTTTTTCGCAGTTCTGGATGTCATGTGTGAGGGACGGAGTTGTCTTGGGAGTGCTCGTTTTCAATTTTGATTTCGAACACTTAATTTGTAATTGGTTCGGCTTTTAATTTGACTGCTGGATGTTTTTCTTGTTGGAGATTGGTGGTCCATGGCTACTTATTTTGCTAGAAACAAAGAGCATGAACAATTAAAGATTCAAATACATATACACAAACCTGGATGTGTCTCCATGTTGATCATTACGTCCCTTGACATCTAATCACATTTTTTGGGTAGAAAAAAAAAACTCAGTAGCCTCACTAATCCCATTTTGGTCTTTGATCCCTGAAAACTACAAAATAAGGTACATATATAAAGAAAACCTGCATTTTAAATTTTTAATAAATTTATACATTCAGGGCATGGAACCTTACCATTCCATAATTGCCATTAAAGTATCGTCATAGAAACTTATAGTCAAATACCTGAATAAGCAAAAAAAACATACAGGAAAATGAGAGAGCATGTTAAGGATTATATTAATAGCCAATTCAATTGACTTGCAAGAAAGATATCACAAAAGCGGAAAAACATATCACTTCGCTTATTGTGGAGGAATTAGTGGAGAAACCAACCCAATTGAAAAAAAGGACCAAAAAAATAACAAAGAAAAAAGTTAGCTCTTTGTTGTTCTATGCCAGTATTGTATAGAAAATTCCAAAATAAAATAACATAAAAAAGGCAAATAGAGGTGCTATCGAAATAATAAGGGAAAAAAATACCTTTGAATTTGCTACAAATTTTCCCGAGCATCTTTGTGGTACAGGTACAAAAGCTGTTTGGTGAGCTACTGCAAATGCAAAAAAAATTAAAACAGTAAGAACTCCTGAATTTTTACATCGTTACTTAACATTCGCAGTAATAGAGTTCCTAACTAAGCAACACATTAGCAGAAGGCAAAAGTGTAAAGTTTTTCTTTGAGCTAATTTGTACTAATTTACACCATCAATTAACAACAAATCTCGTACCAATTAATACTCATGGAACTACTAATACTGATATTTTTGCCAGACACTTTCGGGAAAAAAAAACCTCATTGTAAAGTAGAGCTAAAGTTTTACATTTAAGAATAACGCACTCAACCTACGGTAATAGAAATCGACCTAAAGGAGGCTCCATAGCTATAAAGCTGCAGATATAGCACTAAAAAAAAGGAATAACCTAAACAATCGACACAGACCTTCAGTCTTATTATGGCACATGACCAACGGGAGCTTGCTGGTACCCTTCTGATTTTAGAATTGTACACAAATACCTTACAAACAACATGATTACGTATATGGAATGAGACTGCACACTAACTCATTTGAAAACAGTGTTCTCCATAAAAATAGAGATGGCGTTGCTATAACACTTTTTGTCAAAGAAGGCAAAAAGGAAAAATGCTTGATAAGAATCAAAATGTAGAATTAGTCTATATAAGATAAGAAATAGAGATGTTGTTGTACCGTCTGTTGCCACCTTTCATTCATTGCTCATGCTCCACATGCTTATTTTCAGAAGCTTTAGTACCGTCAGCCGAGAAACAAAACAACTAAAGAAAAGAAAAAAAAAGAATCAGCAATGTTGATTCCTCCAGTGATAAAAAGCAGAGCAATCATAAAGATGAGAAAACAATATAAAAAAGAAAAAAATACAAATAAATCTGAGATTGCAAATCATAAACGCAAAGCATCCCAATAAGCATTTAAATCCCTAATCAGCTAACTGGATTGCTGATCCTTAAACCCAAAGCATCCCAATCAACAAAGATAACTGAGAACCGTTTGGCCTAGGACATATATCAGAACCGACCAAAATAAATAAATAGGTTGCAACCATTTCATAATTTAATAAACTGAGTTTTATTACCAAAATGCAGCATCTCTGACTTTATTCGACTTCACTAAAAAGCTGAGATGCATGAGGAGAAATATTCAAGCGAGATAAGAAACCACTTGTCCAATTTTGCACGGCTACATATCACTTTTCATCTACATTTTGAATCCAATGATAAATTAAGGTGCGCTAAACTGCGGTTTGACTTAGATGTGTACATTTTATGTGTCCATACTGCTTTATTGAAATTAAGAGTGCACAAAAATAACTAAAGACAGCCGATATCACTAACCATTTACAGCAGCAACAGCAAAAAAAGCGAAATCCATCAGCAATAGCAGCAACAAACTTGCAAAGCAAAAAAAAAAATCAGACACACCACAGGCAGAATCCAGACAAATAAAAAGAGAAAACCATATAAAAATCAAAACACAACAACTCCAACAAAAGAAAAGGACACAGCAGAACAAAATAAGCACCAGCAGTACTTGAAGGTACCTTTTAAGAAAAGAACATATCTTCTAGGGTCTGCTCCAGAAGGAGAGACTCGGAGCGAAGGGAAGGGAACTCGGTACTCTCCGATTTTGGGAGTAACTGATCTCTCCCTCTATCTGTCTCTCTGCTCTCCTTAATTTCCATCGATTCTCTCCCTCTGGAGCAGGCTATCCGAACTCTCCTCCCTTCCCTTCGCTCCGAGTCCCTCCTTCTGGAGCGGACCCTAAGGGGTGAACGTGAATGGTTACACAGGTGTTTAATACTGGACACATAACCAGCAAGCACCATAACATCTCTACTTGTACTTATTTCTCGATTCAACAAAAATAGAAACAGATTTGATCCTGGGCCATTTTTCTTTTCCATTAGCTCAACAGTTAAGATGGCTTTTTACATGAGATGAGACCAATATATAGTCAAGCAAAGTCCCTGCACTGTTAACCAAAGTAACAGACTATCTAGATTTTCTAAAAAGAGAAGTTCCTGTACCGCTAGCCGCATATTCATCTAGAAATTTCCAAAAATAATATATATAAAAGGAAGAAATTTTAATCACAGGAACAAAACTATTTTTACTCAATAAGAAGCATACATCAAAAACCTATTAAAAAATGTATACTGTTTAATGTTTATCCAAATTCAAAATTACTTCATAATAATAAGTGTATGAAAATTTGGGAACGAAAATCAAAGATCCATTTAGGCAGATTTCATCTTAATGTCACCCTAAGAGAAGAAAGAGCCAACAACAACTTAACAATAAGCAGATTTTACCTAAATTCAATAGAAAATATATGCCATTTCTTTCCAACGGAAGAACACTGGTACACATTTTTCACAGTGGCGAACAAAAGAAGATAGCTTCCACCGCTGAGAAAGCAAAAAATGGAAAGGCTGAAAGTAGAGGGAGAACAAATGAAAAAAAAAAGAAGCAGCACATACCCAATAAAGAGAAAGCGGAATGATGTTTGGTGGAGCACAGCAGGACGATCCAGACTCTTCGAGAGCAAGTAGCGAGGCCATTACAGTCCTCCGTACAGATCGGAATGGCAAAGAAGTACGAAAGATGAAGCGATATTGCGCGGAGAAAAGCAAGACAGATCCAATAAGGAGAAAGCACAGAATAGAGAACGGTATCGTCCGCATAAGGCAAGGCCGATCCGACAAAAAGCCAAGGCAAGAGACAACACAGAAACAGAAAATGCAGCAGGAAACCACACACGGATGGCAACATAAGAGCCCAACTAACGCAGCCAGATCATCAGCATCCCACGCGGAGAAGGTAGACCAAACCAACCCAGAACAGTGAAAGCAACGGAGGGCTGAGATGAAGGACAGCAGTAGCAAGGGACGGCTGGGATCCAATATTAATTCTACAGTGTCCTCAGACTTGAAATTGAGGTATTTATGATGTAGTCATTTGAAAAAATAGTATGTTTCAAGGAAATGAGATCTGCTGCCGCGCGATAGGCCCGTAAAAAGTGAACCTAGATTAAGATCCAATAGACAAGGGAGCCCCGTGCATGTAACCTAGATTGATAGGCCCGTAAAAAGTGAACCGTCCGATCAAGATCAGACGGCTCGTAGTGCGCTACACGCTGTGTCGCGCAACAGCAGAGTCGGATTGTGTTTCAAGTAGCAAAAAGTCCGTCGTCAAAAGCAATTCCCGAAAACCGCATGACGTGTTATTCTCTGCCGTTGACCGGCCTAGTACCGTTGAACATTTGAAAAATGATAAGATATGTAATTAAGCTCCATAATATTTTATATTTTATATGTAGGCCATATGTATCACATAAATCATACCCACAAAAGTTGAATTTCTTACTTAAATTTTTTTGTCTGCAAAATTTTTAAATACTTGTTAAGTAATTTTTTTAAGTCAATGCTAATATTGCAAAATTTTCATTGTAACTAGCTAGCTAAACTTTTGTCAAACCTATTAAATTTGTGTTAATTACACCTAATTAACCATCCAAAATACCATATGCACATAAGGATCTAGTGCTCAAATAATCGACACAAAGAGAATAGGAGGAAAATCAATACCTCATCCAATATAGCAATTGGATGGCTCGGCCTAGGCATTGATGTCGGTGACGTGCTTCTCCTTCTTTTCCAAATCGAACACCTCGAGTCCACTTAAGAAATTAACCACGTTCTCTACTAAATATGCTAGTAAATTGGAGAACTTGACAAATTCCTAAACTTTTCCTCTTCTAGTTAATTCTTCCAATTAATTTATGTGGAAAGCTTGCTCAACACATGAGCTAGAGGTGGAATAGATGGGAGGAAGAAGATAGAAAGATTCTGAAATTTTTCTTCTCTTCTTTGAAATTTCGGCCAAGGAAGGAGGAGAGAGAAGGTTGGTATGGAGGTTAGGGTTTTCTCCCAAAGAACATCCCTTTATATAGACCTCATGACCTAGAGCTCTATCAATCTTTCTATGGACAATATTGCCCCTCCTTAGCCGCCCCCCTTAATGGGCCTTTAGCCTACAACAAGTTGTTGGTTTAGTCCATTAACCATTCCTTTTATTTGCACCTTCTATTGGACATTAAATCAACTAATTAATTTAAAGGCCCAATTAGCTCATATTATTAAATATGTTGATTATAATTAATTATTAACTATCTAATAATTAATATGGAATTAGTCAATGCATTTAATTATTTCGATATGATCTATTTGACTTAATTAATCATAACGGTCCATAACGTTATACGATTAATTAATCAACTTATCATATTTTGCAAAAACCAATTGTTGCAAATAAACAATTAATGCATGTGTGGTTGAACACCTTATTTTGTGTGACCCTTTGAAGATTTACGCTACATTGGACATGGAATTAAATCGCTATTTAATTCCAATAATCATAAGCGGTATCTAGCAACACGTTATGATTCCCAATTCGCATAAATAGTGTATTGCTACAATATTTCAATCATGCATAAGAAAATAATTATGTTTCTCTATTTTGATTCTTATGTCACACGATATCATCGTATAATCCAAGATAGGAATGTGTCATTCTTGTAGATTATACGTTTCTTGATCTAGAGATAATTGTATAAAGTTGCATGCAAACAATCTATCTCCATCAAGGGGCCCAAACAGATATCGTCACTCACTAAGTGAATTAATGAGGGACATACAGTTTTCTTGATGATTAGCTTTTCCCCGCACAATTCAAGAAAACATAAATAAAGTCCGTATAGCAGCCCTTATCGGAAATCAGCGGTAGACAATATTTATTGAACCTATCCTCATGTGGAAAAGATAAACATCTCAAACTTAGAACCAAAATAATAACGAAATAAACAATGACACATAACACAATCCATATGTTTATTTCGATGGGTCAAGTCATGTGCTATGTTCCAATAACATACACATATGCAATTAAGTTGGTAACCTTTACCTATGATTTGTAGAGCTTAATCATCAGTTAACTTACATACTAATCTTATATGATAATTAATGTTCCTTGTTAATTATCAAGATTATGGACCGTTTAGATTTATTATTGTCATTCTAAAGAATGATCCACAGAGATCTACAATTCAGATCCTCAACCTGAATGATCTGTCAATAATAAACCTAGGAACATATAATAAAATATCATCCATAACATAAACTAATATTTAAGTCATTAAATTATTGACTTATAGGACATAACTCCAACACCTATTTGTGTTCTTTTCATTATCTTTTGAATGAAGTTAGGAAATAAAAAATTGATGAAAAACATAATGTCCTATATGTTTTTTTTTTTCCAAGGAAGACAATAGTGCGTAATTCGATATAAAGAAATATGCATTTCATTCGCAATAATATTGTTCAAAGCTACAAACATTAATTTTTACCTTCCCCAACCCCCCCCCAAAAAATAATAAAATATAATAATAATAATAATAATAATAATAATAATAATAAGAACAAATTGAAGGATTTCATGATGTGAATCAGATAATTTTAAAAATTTTATTAACCGATAACATCTAAGACCGTTCTTATTATCGCTAACTTTTCTATATTATATTTGCATCACAATCACATATATTCCTATAAGAAGGAATGTTGAGTCATACCTATGGTCTCTAACGAAGCTTTATTCCTCTTCGGTTCACCTTGAATTCGAAACAAAAATGATAGTTGAATCCGTGCTAGCGAACTCTCCGTCAACACCTAGCTCCGCCACCCGTGTCTTGATCGATTGCTTAATCGATAGAATATTTTAACAAATATTAAGAGGATGAGAAAGCCAAAGCTTCAACACATGAAGACTTACTTGTATTCTCAAATTCTGATCTGTTTTACCTTTAAAACATCAGAATAATCCTTTCAAATTCGTATAGCAATTAAAGCCACTAATCAGAAATTAAAACAACACTTTAATTTTTTATGTTGCAGCACTAAAATATTGATAACTCTCTGTAGGAAACTCCAAACGATATGAAACTTGAACCATTGGATTCTACACTTCCAGGGATACAATTTTCATATATCATTTGTCCAATTTGGTTATCATTTTCTATACTAATTGTCAGTTTAAAGTTGACTCAAATTCTGACCCGAATTTAAAGCCTTCTTTCTCTCTTCATTTGTTAAAATAATTGGACTTGGGCTTTAAATAAATTTATTCACTCTATAATAATATTCATATATTATTATAGTATGTGAAACACATATTATACTCATAATATTCACATATCAATAAATTTATTGCTTACTAGTTAATCACGTCATGTGATATAATTTTCTATTTGTACACTTTGTTTCATACAACATGAAACTTTGTACATAGAAAATATATTTCTTGTTTCTCATTCAGTTGGTGTGACCTATATTGAGGATTCATATTATGTTGGCAATGGAATAAAATATTTTATTCCAGAAACTGTAAGCGGTACTCTAGCATACATTACAACTACCCAAATAATATAGATGTTTAGCAAATCCTTTTACGAAACACGATCCTTCTAGTAATGCTATTAACATTACTTGTGTATATTCCTTGCCATATGATATTATGATTATTATACAAAGTAGGGCTGTGTCATCTTCGTATTATAATCTTTTCTTGTTCTCCAATAATTAGGATTATATCATTATAACTGCACTTCAGTTATATTGGATCCATTTATAATCTTACTTTACCAAGGGACCCTTTATAATATCATTCCTCAATTCATGAGTGGCAATTAGCTATTGACATATATATTGCCCTCCTACACAAGTTATATACAAAGAACTATTACTTTTATCACCACAAGCTTCAAATGACTTTAAATAATAATCACGTTGCATATTCCTTATGTGAAAATATATCATATCAATCTTAGAATTAATGACATGAAAAAAATATTAATGACACAAACACAATCCATATAATATTTTTATCAATTAGGTCGGTTCAATATATGAAACTTTTCATATACTCGTGTTATTAAATGATAATCATTTATCAATGTTTACAGAACTACAACGCACTTTTAATCAACACGACAGTCTTGTATGGCATATTAGTGTTCCTGCTAATATCCAAGACCTATGAACATTTTAGAGATATATATTCATTTTATTTAGAGTTCTCCGGTTCAAGACCAAGAGCATCTTCTTGAACACTTCTAAATAAGAAAATAAACTCATGGAACAAAATGTAATAACATCTAATTTATAAATATAACATATAAAAGTAATCATTATAAGATAACTTTTAGAACACAATTCCAACACAAAGAACAAAGAAGAGAAGAGAAACATAAACACTACCAGTAGGGGGTGTCAAATGTGCAGAAACTAGGGATGAAAACGGAGAGGATTTTATCCGCTCCGATCTGTATCCGAATTCGAAAAATGCGCGTAATATCTGATCCGTATCCATATCCGAATATATCCGTATTCATATTCGTATCCGCAAAAAAAATATGAATGCGAATATGGTTTTGAGTTTTTTTGACAATATCTGATCCGTATTCGTATCCGACATGGATATTATCCGTATCCGATAGATATTAATCCGTTTATCCGTATCTTTAACGGCATAAAATGATTAATATAACTACTTATCTACATTAGAGAATACTTTAAATTAGATAATACTTAATTTTTATTAGATAAATTCTCTTACAATAATATTTTCATTGGACTAGTAACATAAATTACTTTTGTTTTCTATTATTGAGACGATTATATATGATAACAACACTAAAATTATTTTTTTTTCTCTAGTCATGATGATTACATATGATTAATATACTATTTTACTATATGATGACAATTAAGGTAACATGATATGATTTGACATTGAATAGTTAATATACTGTTGGAATTCAAATTGTGGAAAGACTGAATTTATTAATCAATCCTATTAGATTTGTACTTATGTGGTACTTGCAATTTTAGAATGTCTCTTATTTGGATTCACTTTTAGCCTTTTATTTATGTGTTGATCAAAGTTGAACCCAACAAATAAATTTTCTTATTTTGATTTTAAAGAAGTATACTTCTAAAGTTGTACATTGTAATTGAAGGCAATGTTATTAAAATTAACTTTCATATTTTAAAGAAATGTTCATTTGGCTCAAATTATGAAAAATAGTAGATATTCGCATGTACTACTACTGATCTTGATGAAGTACTAATATAGACACTGAGTATATTGAATAACATTATATTTAGACAAAATGCTATTGTAAATAAATAAAAAAGATTAAAATGTTATCCGTATCCAACAAAATATATTCATATTCGACTCCGTATCCGAAAATATCCGAACCGTATCCGTATCCATTTAATATCCGAACCGTATCCGTATTCAAACGCATTCATATTCGTATCCGTATTCGAAAAAAAATATGGATGCGGATATGGGAAGACCAACATCCGCTCCGTATCCGATCTGTTTTCATCCCTAGCAGAAATAGAACGTTCCGTTTTTCATTACGCAACGTAACAAAATTACATTTCGTTTGTCATGTTTCATTTTTTTGTTTTGTTCTTCATTTTCCATTGATTTCAGCCATTTTTCGCTGATTTCAGCTAGTGGCGGAGCCACGTGCAGTCAAAAGTGGGCAATTGTCCCCCTGTAAATTACAAATAATCTCTAAAAAGTGTTAAATGTACATATAATTGTATATGATTTATTCAATTTACCACACTCACATCCTTGAAATTTGAGTGTAAGTAATTCTTTGCCCCTTTTCTAAAATCATGCCTCGGCCACTCATTTCAGTCCAATTTTCAGTAAACGAAATACTAACGTTTATCAATATTCGTTACGTTTCCGTTCCGTTTTTAAAAACAAAACTATTTTTCTATTTGTTTCTGTTCCGGAACAAAAACATTCGAAACGGGATGGTATTAACAGGTGGTAACCGCCAGTTAATGAACACGATACACGGAATCCAGCAAAATAGCTTGACCAGAGAAAAAGACCGATTGACAGGAGATCTCGCTGCCAACCAAGTGACACACTGCTCTGAGTTGGAATGACTTAATGCGGGGTACTGTGCATGGATGGACTGCCAAAAGAGTCCAAGACCAACCTCAACTCCGCGGTCGTTCCTACCCTTTTCTTTATCTACACTTTTGTGCTGATCATTTTATGGTTGGACCTAATTAAAACTTGGGTTCATAGTTTGAGTAGGGGCCTCTTGGAATGCATGTGCGTGACTCCGCTCGTGACCACTACGTTGCAAATTGAATGATGATTGAGAGAGATTTTGTCCGTGATTAATTGTACGCAATAATACATGAGTTTTTGATCGCTATGTTTGATGTATTGACTATGGAATATGGATAATGATAGATTGGTAGATGTAGTCATGTCAATCTGACTCTGCTGTTGCGCGACACAGCGTGTAGCGCACTGCGATCCGTCTGATTTTGATCGGACGGTTCATTTTTTACGGGCCTATCAATCTAGGTTACATGCACGGGGCTCCCTTGTCCATTGGATCTTAATCAGACGGCCAGCGTACCGCGCGACACGCTGTGTCGCGCGGCAGCGGATCTGAATTTGTAGTCATGTAGATCGACATTGTCAGCTATTCGTTTATTCTAGTTTGTTTAGGAGCCCAAATTAATGACTGAGGCGATGTTCGAATATGTGATAATGTGGTGGGTCGCTGTATATATCTGTTTTGGAGAATCACAGATCTGAACAGAACAAATAATTGGAAGCCTAGCTCCACTTGTAAGTTGTAAGCTGGTGCTGAGCCGCCAGGCACAACCTATGCTTACATATTTGGCTATTGCTTCGCTACATAAATTTGTAGGAATTCAATGACAAAAAAAACAAATTGTAGGAATTTAATATAGGTGTTTCTTAATAGGAAAAAACAAAATATTGGAACTTTCAGAAGGCTTTGTACAGGAGCGGTATAGGTATTCCTTACCCAAAAAAAAGAAAAAAAAAAAAGGAAATTCAATAATGTCGGGTAACCTTTTTCCTCTGAGGATGAAAAACCTCAATACTTTATTTTTCCAAATTAGTTAGAATCTTATGGGGCGTTTTGTATAACCAAAAAGAATTTACAGAGCCAAACGTACCTGATTAATACAAAATGCCAACAATTGTAGGTGGGGACTGGAATTTGTTTAGTATAGTTAATGCTAGCCAGTATGTTAATGATGGCTCTGTTTGGATAGGTGTGGGAAGAAGGAAAGAAGTGGGAAGAAGTATTGGGAAGTGTGTAACTTTATGAAGAGTTTGGATTATTTATAATTTTTTTCCCTTCTTTCTTCTTTCTTCTTCCTATTTCTTCTCAACGCATCTAAACGGAGGCCATAAAAAAAGAAAAAAGGTCCCATCTTTTAAAGTCCTGGAGAGAGGACAAAAGTAGGAATTTTTTAATGTACCTCCCTTATTTTTTAATAAACTATAACAGAATCTTTATTATTTAGATAATATCAAAATTATGCTTACAATTTGAAGACATACATTAAGAAGTGTTTGTTGAACTTATTTCTTCGGATTTTTAAACCTACACATTTTATGTTCCTTAAGGTCCAACTAAAATCACCTGAAATATGTTCCATGAACATTTGTAAATGAGTGCATTTAGATTTTAGATATGTGTTTTTAGAATATGAATATATATTTATGATGATAATAATTAATATCGTTATTATCGTCATTTTCGAACATCTGTAATAGGCATATTATAGCATCCAAAGTTGACTATTATTTGGTGCTTTATCTCTGTTAAGAAAGAAGAATGCAGTACAGATCATATCTGTTCGAGAGGTAAAAGGGAGGCAAAATAAAGAGATACATTAATTATTCTTTAAACTTTTGTCCTCATGCATGTTGAGAATATGAGGTGATTGAGGCTAGAACTTTATTACCACTCTCATTCTGTTACGCTTTTCTTTTCAAAATTCAGTTTGACCGAGTTTAACACTTTTAAATTTTGCAACTCATCCGCAACCTCATCGAAACAAAGTATCACTCATTAGCAAAGCAAAAAACAAAAACCAAACAAAAAAACAAAGAAAGAAAGAAAAAGAGTATAACAATACATAGTTATTTCCTTCTATATATTTTTTTTCCAAGTATCATAGCATCCTGCTAGGAGCTCTGGAGCTGTAGCATGTGAAATTAAACCCAGTAAATAGCCCCAGGAGAACATAACACTAAGGTCAATACGGAAAATAATGCTCTAGTGGAGATATTATGCGTATATCCATAATCATCAGTCCAACACATTTGGACTATGTTTTGCTATAAACATACAGAACTTGAGTTGATTACAGATTAGGAAAACTTAAGGTCAAATTATTTTAGGGGCTGGGGATAAAGTTACACATGACAGAAAAGCTCTCTAAATTATTACGAAAATTAATCATTAGGTCATATTCAAGTGTACACATATAATATTAGACAAGGCTCTGCCTGTGCACCAGCTTTTTCCAGAGTACGCTCTTTTTAGTTTAAAATGGGGCATTTTCTTGTGCATTGTGCTCTCCATGACTCCATGTGGCCCAAAATGTTCTTACCTTATAAAAGGAAGAGCCTGAAATTTGAGCTTTAGAACCACTTCTTATACAAAAGTTTGCCATCGCATTCTTTGTTTGGTATTTTCAAAAATTTCAATATTCTTAAGAATAACTTGGAAACTAAGCAAACAAACTCAAACACTTTAGAACTTTATTAGACATATATATAAGCATTTAAGTGGTCAGATATGATACAAATATACTAGAAATAGTCACAAATTTTGAAGATTTGATATCTAAGCATCCTGCATCCCCACTGTAAATTTTGAACTTCTTCCTTTAAATTTCAATAATAAAGCAAAATAATAATTAAGTCTAAATTACAACACACTACTTCCGCATAAGTAGAACAACCGTGTGAGCTGCAATGCTTCTGTTTTCTCCCAGGCTGTCGACTTCCTCATGAGTCTTTGCTTTTAGATTCACAACAGAAGGATCAGCTTGAAGGAGACTACACAAGTTGGCCCGAATGGCCTCCTTGTGTGGGCTGAGCTTGGGCCTTTGTAGGATCAAGGTGGCATCTAGGTTTCCTAGTTCATATCCTGCCTCATGCATAAGTCTCACCTGACATTGCAGGGATGTTAAAATCAGTTTTCTTCAGAAAAATTTTTATGATCAGCAATAATAATAAAGCAAAATATTTATTGGTCTGCCACTAGCTATAGTACATGTCAATATTTTATAAGGGCTTTTCTCGGACTTCACACATGCCTCATGACATGGGAGTCGGTTTAGGCCCAGAGGGTACATTATCATAATAACACAGTACCAATTTCTATTTTATTAATTATATGAAACCTACATTTAGTCCAAGCTATTGAAAATTCCAGTATTATCTTGTTTCTGCCATTGTGATTTCTCTGCATAATAACACAGTACCAATTTCTCTGCATACAGTGTTTCAGTAGGAATTTGGGGTTCAGAGCCAAATAACAAGCATTTTCTGAGCTTTCGGTAGCCTCAAACATCAGGTACCTTTGGGTTTGGGGTAATGAAAATTATGCCTTAAGAACTCTACTATCTTTACTATTTTACTTGCTGTTCATTTATGGAAAATTGTTCTTTATTTGGGCAAGTTAAAAACTTACACCCTGGAGTCTGCTAACACAAATTAATTGATTATTTGTAGTTTTGTTCTACCAGAAAGCAAGTTTTTGTGCTTTGTTATTAGTTCTCATTGCTCCAGACTGGTCAAGCACTAATTATAGAGCTCTTATCTAGAATCTCCTATTAGAAATCTATTGACTCTTTTTTTTTTTTTTTTGAATGAAGAAATGTATTGACTCTATCAGGGAAAAAAAAGAATCCTCCAAATTGGTTCATTTTGTTCAATAATATAATAGAGTACTATTATGGACCTCAACTTGGCTGACGCAATATCAAATGTGTCACTATGACACTGCCAAAGATCTATGACCCATTGATAAACAGCCTTCAAATTATATGTACAACTTACAAGACTAGTAGTAACCATTTTTCTACTTAACCTGTTCTGATGACTTGCTGTATTAGCAGCTGACATCACCAAGTGCATCATCTAATAGAAGCACAATAATTCTATCATCTTACCAAACAAACAAATAATAGAAGTAAAGAAGAAATCTACTCACAGCTTCCCTCATGAACACAGAAGAATTGGCACCTTTCCACTTGGGGTCAGAGTCAGGAAATATCTGGCCAATGTCAGGCAGCCCCAGTGCTCCCAAAATTGCATCCACCACACAGTGAAGCAACACATCACCTATACCAATAAATCTAATTAAATATAAAAAAATCAATTAATGAACCGAACAGTTCTCCCAATCAGAACATCAATTACCATCAGAGTGAGCTTCGCAACCGCGGTCATGAGGAATATCTATTCCTCCAATAATAAGCGGCAGTCCCGGTTCGAGCCGGTGCAAATCGAACCCGTGCCCAATCCGATAAGGAAGGGAAGGAGGGGGAGAAGAAGGCTGCTTCACTGAATCCTGTCTTTCAACTTGGAGTGCTGCTCTCGGTCTCAGCTCCTGACGGGTCGATCTGAGTGACCCACAACGCAATTTGGGGAAAGAGACGTAGCTAGCGTTAGGGTTTGTCGAGGGAAGCAAAAGAACTCGTCTAGTAGAGGCTGCTTGGGTTACTTGAGAGGGAAAGAGGACAGTGGTCGAAGCCATGAGATGAGAGCTCCTCTGCTTCTAATGAGAATTAACGGCTTAATTCCTTCTTCCTTTTTTGCGCTTTTTAATTTTTAGTGGCTGAAGGACGACGGAGGCGCCTAGAGAAATGTTTATTTTTCATGGTACACGTTTTTGGCATGGCATATTCTGTACCAACGGTGGAGATGTTGTGATGGTAAGAACGGTTCGATCTGATCCGTTGATTGTTGTGGTCAGTGGGGCCTATTTGTTTAAAATAATCAAATTTAGAGTTTTGCATCACACCAGACCAGTCAATAGAGGGTTTGGTTTGGTAGAACAATAGCAGATTAAGACCGTAGTTACCAGCAGTACAACTTAGACTTTGATTGTCAAAGGTTTTGTGCGCAGCGTATCAACAATTCAGCGTATGTCAGGTTTTGGTCGATATGGCGCTTACATCATTTTAGTCTAACGAAAATTGGGTTCTTGGACATGTCTGAGAGCAGATAATGTGATCCATGTTTGTGTTGGGTAAGGAATCGGTGAGGCCTGCCGCTCTGTGGTTCGGATTAGTGATTTTTTTATGTCACATTTTATGATATAGTTAAGTCCGATTGTACTTTATTGTTTATGGTTAACTGGGTTTGCATTTTAGTTTGAAATCACATGGTCATTTGACATTTGTACAGATAATGACTAGTGTTATTATGTTGGAAAGGATTTAGATCATATTCATGCAAGTTTTGGAGGTCAGTCAATTTTTTTTCCCGCCACTAATGTGAATTAAACTTTTTGGGCCAAACATAACTAATCATAAATTCAAATCTGAAACGACTATGAATTAGATTAGATATAGATAAAAATTTAAAGGAGTTTCGCCAATAATGTTTGACTTTTCTCTAGCCAAACCATACAACAAGACCCCGACCCCCAACAACCCCCCGAGCTTAAATGGTTCTGTTAAATACTCCCAATGTTACAGGATCTAGATGAAAAGTTGTAATTAAATAATCTAGCAAACAGCAGGTGTGCTTCTGTGCTTCTTTGATTAGCTAGGCACTGCAATAGAACAGCAAATTCATGTCTTGTTACAAGAAATAAATAATAGCTAGTAATGTATGTTACCCATGGGTGTATGCATAAAGGAACTGAAGAACGATCAAAGTATGTATTTTGTATCAATGTGTTAAAACTTAAAAACCAATAATTGCATGTCCAAATTCAATAATATTGTCGCTATCTTAACTAGTTCAGCACTACGTGGCTCACAAACTTAATACTTAAATTGGTAATCAAGTTCGATTATTTACCAAAGTTAGTTAAAGTTGTATTGTTGGATGCTTGATTAGGCAACATAGGCTTAACTGAGGCTTAGCACAGACAAATTACTCAGAAATCTGGTATTACATCATCCAAAACCTACCTGTAAACCAATACATGTTCATAGAGGCCAAAGTTTGGTGCACCCACTTATATTTCACTTTACATTAAAGCAATTAGGCCTCTATCCATAAAAACCCTATGCAGCTGGCAGGGACCAGAGAAGAGAGAGAAAGAGTTCCATCCTCTCTGTTTAATTTTCCTTATTTAGAAGATATGTTTCTATCCAAATTTTTAATGTTTATTGCAGTATCAGCATCTCGCTTGCTCCACAAATAGCAACCAAGGGGAAAAGTAATGGAATGGTCTAAAATTACAGGTTTAAGACTTTAAGGTCCTGATTAAACCAAGAAAAAAGGTACCCTGATTAATCAAGTGCACAGTGTCCAGTGGCCATGTATAAAGTTCTGTTTCTTTTCCCCAAACTAAATTTCAGTTTTTTCACTACCTTGTTAAACGATATATCCAGGTCAAATTCTTTTTCTCCGTCTTTTTGAAGGTGAGGGACCCACATGCGGGCAACTAGGTGTTGGTTCTACTCCAGCTTGTGGTTCTGTCTCTATTGGCTCTGCACTATCAGCAGCTTGCACAAAGCCTGGAGCGGCCAGTTGTTCTCCCAATAAGGCATCCAACCTACAAGGATCGTCAACCTCGCCAAAGATTCCCTTGCAACCCTCGAACATCTCCTGAGCAAATAACCGGCATTCTTTGCTCGTTGCATTTTGCATTTTAACAGCAGCAGACCTGGCCAGATCCAACGCCATCTCTGCCTGGACAAAATATGAAACTAAATAAATTACAATACTCATCAAATATTGATTTTCATAGAAATTGAACTACAGTTCAAAGTTTTAAATTACCACACGGCTTGAAGATCTGGACTTTGGCTCAACTGAGAGATGCTCCTGTGTATCTGACAATGGACTGTCTGGATCTGTCGATGGAGTAAGATGTTTAGAGAAGCAAACGATAGTGGCATTACAATACCACTTCATGTACACTGTATCGTACATGGTCAAATCATATGCCCTTTCCTCACGCATAATTGTATTATTTCTCCTATACCATTCATCAACATACTTACTGGTCCAGTTTTCCCTTGGGCGAGCCTTCTTCTCTGATGAATGAAGTGAGCCGATAGTAGAACGCCTTGGAGGTGGCACGGTTTGATATCGGCCAAATTGGCGCATGACCCTTTCTGGGTGATAAGTCTCGACTATCCAAAAATGCAACAAAGGAGCTGTGATCATCCATAGGCCTGAATCATTAGTGCAAATAGGGGGGAGGACCTGCTGTGTACTCCTTGTGTCATATGGTGCCCATGCCACATTTTCATCCTTTAGCATATCTATCTTATTTCTGTAATAGCTCAGAGAATAGCTCCGTTTTATCTTCCATGTGTGACAACTTGACCATTTATAGCCGAGTGGTGGCAGGTAATCAGGACTGACATTGCCAATTGGCTTCAATTTTTCTACCTTCCGACTACCTATACGCAACCGCTCCCACGCCCATATCTGCAATAGAAAAACCGGGCCAGCCATTTGCTTACAATTCCTTCTAGAAGCTCGACATAACTCCTTATAAAGGAAGGCAAGTACTCCACTTGCCCAACTATATGACCGAACACGACCAAGATCAGCAATTAGGGGGAGATACAAACAAGAAACTGAATCTCCAGAAAGATCGGTAAAAAGCATAGACCCAAATAAAACCAACAGGTATGCTCGTACATAGCACTGGATAGTCTCTTCACTGGCACCCACAGGAAGAGACCCAAATTTATCATGCAACCATCTAAGGGACAAGGCAGATTTCTTGGCCCACGCTCTCTCATCAGGTGACACCCCTAAAAAATCATTAACCCACTGATCCCAATTTTCATCAGAAGTATAAGTAATAGGTTCCCCGTTCACTGGTAACCCTGACAGTATTGCCACATCTTCTAAAGTCACAGTCATCTCTCCAACTGGTAAATGGAAAGTATGAGTTTCCTGCCTCCAACGCTCGACAAGAGCTGAGATCAGAGCAGCATCTACTTTGATGCTACCAATCTGGACAATACCATAGAAACCAGTGTCTTGAATATACCTCTTGAACCTATCATCCCATTTAAGAAGTTTATGTTGGCGTATAAACAGCTGTTCTAATTTCTCCCCCTCAAAAAGTCCTTGTGATCTGTGTATCGGCTGCATAGTAAGTAGAGGATACACTGGTCGAACGACTCCTGAATCAGGCAGATCAGCACCTGATCCTGTGGATGATGAGCTGGCACGTGCATCTTCAACAATTTCAGTAGCATTGGCACCACAGTCGGCACCATCAGATATTTTTGGACTGGATTCCAGATAAAGTTCAATGACAGACCACTCTATTTTTCCTTCTAGTGTATTTGTAACTACACTCCTAAGAGAGGAATCATCAACAATGGGGATGAGCATAAAATAGGAATTTCCTCCTCGAGCAGCTTGCCATCTAGCACTGATTTCTACATTAGTTATCTCCTCTGGCCATCCCATTGTAGAGAAAATTTTACTTTTTAATTGCTCAAAAGTTATGTTGAGGTTGACGTGTATGACAGAAGGCCGAGGACCATCATAAGTGTAGCCATTGGGTCCTTGAAGAATGCTACCCCCATGATACAAAAAAATAGGGATAATTGTTGAATCCATCACCTCTAGGGAAAAAAATATAGATTAGTTTAATGTTGTTATTTATACTTGATATATGGGCAATATCCACTATGCAAGTCTTATCAAAAGCAATTAAGAATGAAAAATTATGTACTTGTAAATATGACATATGTACAGGTATTAAGTAAAGCTGATTCTGCTGTGAACATAATTTTGTAACTAGATTTCAATCTAGATTGTTCACTTAAAATTATAAAAAGAGATGAATATCAGGATACAAACCTGATTTAAAATTTCTGTCCATTGTAGAATTGCCCTTAAGTTAAATATGCAATATATCAATCATAAAGAAGCATAAATGGTACAGAATTATACAAGCTAGGAACTTTATAAATCACCTTGTCATTGTTTTAGCTGCACATTTAAACAGGATAAACCCTAGAGCAATAAAAACCCTAGAAACAAATTGATGCCAAAGAATGGCAAGAGCCAGTAACAAAAGGCAGAACTCACAGGAGCTAGGTGTCTACTTAAATGAAAATTCTAGAACCATAAAAATCGGATTCACACTAAACAAGGGAAATGTAGGTCAAATTTTACCTTTTCTCGGAGGAGATTGAGCTCCTTGGTGCCAAAGTGATGTCTTTTTGGAGATTAGGGAGACACTTTAGTGACTTTAAAGGTTAGGATTTTGAAGATTGAAATTGAAAGGCACAAGATGGAAGGGTTCAGATGTCCGATTTCCGAGGCGCCCGGCTGGCTGAGGCCAACCGGAGAAACCAAAACAAAACACCTCCTGAAAAATTGCGGCGTCTAAAGACGCAGTTTATTATTCCAGGGGATAAGTAGACAATTGCGCAAAACTGTAGGCGGTCAAGGTTGAGACGCAACTTTGCTTTTGCGAATTTGTGAATTTGAGATGTCAAAAGAGCTTTGTATTCACTATACAAAAAATGGGATTTATTAATACAAAATTAATTTAACAATTTTGGTGGCGTCTAAAATAATTTATAAGTTTTAAATTCAATATTTAACACACGTATAATGTGCACATTATATACATGATGAAATTTGATTTTAGTTGAATCAAAAGAATTGAAAATTATAACAGTCAATAATATATAATATCTGATAGTATATCAAATGATATTCGAATAAAAGAAATTTGACAAAAAAAAAATCAATCTATAAAGCTAACATCATGTCTATATTGTTTTTTTATATATTGCTTGATTTCATAAAGGCCTTAAATAAAATATTGTTGATAGATTCTGAACCTTACATTTGACAATTTTCAAAACGGAAATGCATTGTTAAAGGAAAAAACTTTCCGATGTGCATCATCTTCCATGTTATGAAGGAGCACTCTTCTCGATTCTCATATAATTTTGACAAGTTAACGTTCTGGGATTGCTTTTTAAGGATTATTTGAATCGCTATAACTGAGACAGATAGTCAGCAAATTTTAGCTTTTTTTTATATATGAAAGTTTCAAGTATTATCTTATTTTTTATTTTTCCGAGGCGTTTTATAATTTATAAGTTGAGCTGCAGATTTACTTATCTTGTCTTGTGCGTCAGCGTTATATACTGCCTCCTGATGTAAAGAATGCTCTAAACTAAATATCTTTCTTAAAAAAAAAATAATAATAATAAATATCAGATTTACCATCTTGTGCGTCAGCGACTCAGCGTTATGTACTGCCTCCTGATGTAAAGAATGCTACAAAATTGCGAGTCGCTAGTTTTCAGAGTCGTACTTCTTCTGTTTACTGTAAGCTTAATATATTGGGAGTAGGTTTCACAATTAAAATGTTAAACGGGAAAAAAAAACTACATATATATGTCAAGTTCTAATTTGGAAAAAAAAAACACACACACAAAAATATGAGGTTTCTTGATAAGTTCGAAACTTAACAATTAAAAAAATATCAAATATAATTTAATTCGAGAAATTCAGCATTTGAAATATGATATAAATAAAATATAAAACTCGACCCACTATTACATGTAGTGGGTCAATTTTTCCTTGTAAATATTACAGGTAGATGGGGGAGAGAGAGGAGGAGAGAGAATGTAAGGAAAAGACGGAGTCAAAGCGAAGAATAAGAAAATATCTAGGACTCCGTTTGGATGGGTACAAAAATAAGAGAATAACTTCTTCATACTCCTAAATTTATTATAAACAATCCAAATTTTTCACAAAGTTACACACTTCCTAATAATTCTTCTCTTATACCTCTTATTCTCACACCATCCAAACTGAGTCTAGAAAAAAAACAATCAGACGGAGCAGAAGGCTTATGAACAGCAGCTGAGCGGAAGGCGGAATTCATATATGTTTCGATTGTAAACAGTTAAATGCTAGTAGGGTTCAAATATAGGTTGCCATCAAATTACTAACCTAAAGACCCGGATCCTTTGGTCATTTTTATTAAACGACTAGTGGTTGTTTTTCGATCTGAACCGTCTAATTTGATCTCAATGGTTAAATTTTTTTCGGGCCTATCAGTCTAATATTATTCACGGAAAATCCAATAACCGTTGAAATCAAATCAGACTGCTCAGATAAAAAAAACAACCACTGGTCGTTTTGATCTTGTTTCATAATAGTAGGACGAAAATCGTTTTATTACGATTTTGTCATCGATAAAACGCTAAATAATAGATTATCTCTCAACCGTTAAATTATATAAATCGTATTTTATAAAACCTTAAAACACATCATGATTTATAGCCTGCTTATTATGGATTATTATGGAGAGTAAAAAAAAAAACATAAAGCATGGAGAGTTTAATAGAGCATATGCTGGGCCACATGTCAGTAATTAAGGTCATTGGACACAGAAATAGAAGTAAACAATTAAAAAAAAAAGGCAAAAAGTAAAACCACAATCTTAAAAAACAAAAGGGTTCTTGTTCTTGTACATCCCACGTGAAAACACCAGAAAAGGAAAAAAGAAAGGTAGGCTTGGTACGTGAAGCTCGGTAGAAGAAAACTAGATATGTAGCTAGGTAATGGACCACGCGATCCAAGCACACGAAAAGAAAAAAAGAAGGGATCAGTCGCTGGCTCGACGAAAGAAGCAAGGGAAAAGAGGAAAACCCTGAAATCGATTCTATATATTCAGCCGTTTCAGTAGATTTCAGTCTATTCAGTTCAAATCAGCCCGATTCCGATCTAAATCATACAAAATCGGCTCGCCTACCGCATATTCCGATCTGAATCAGCCCAGTTGGAACGAAATCGGCTGATTTTCAGTAAAATAATGTGTACGACTGACCGCGCAATTCTTCAAAGTGAACATGTTTGAAATTTTCCCTGATGTCATTTTCCTGCTCTGGCGTTACGTCTACTATAGTAAGAGTCTCGAGCTTCTTCAGTGTACCTATAAAAGCGACAACTACCTCCCACGGAAACTCATCCTCCACTTCCATATGTAAATCGCGCAAACAGGGTAACTCAGGCAACCCCTGATCTTTCCATGATAATCTCGGTTTCATACCTCCTAAAGTTTGTAGATTCCTCATGTGAATTGATGGAGGGGGTCCAAAGCTGTAAGAGATTTCTGATAGCAGAACGTGCCTCAGTGTTTTGATATGCCATATACTCTCCGGTAGTTCATCAGTAATTGCAAGATGGAGGTCCAGGGTCTGCAAAAAGCACAAACTTTTGCTCCCTATAAAATTATTAAAATCGAGGCAAGTTGTAAGCTCCAGATATCTGAATGGAGCTAAAACCTCATAGGGATCAAATCTATCTAAGAAACCATTGAAAGTTTCCATGTCGCTGAGCACTTTAAGCTGCCTATGTCTAGAGATGTTTGGTATTACATTAAAACATAATAGAGATCGAAGATTTGGATTAGCATCTTTCATTTCTCTGCCATAAAGTGCTACACGGCGTGCCCTGCTACAGCTCATAAGATCATCTGAGACTGTCAGGAAGTTATGTTCCTCGGCTTTTCTGATGGCGATATCATGTAGGAGATCGTGTATATAACAATATAGAATGGAATTATTGGGGCACCTCTCTTTTACTTGAACCATGCTCCTGTATAAAACCATATGCTTGTTAGATTGCAAATGAGTAAAAATCAAAATATGTTAAATGTGAATTGATGATGTGGTGAATGGGTACAGAAAGAAAATAAATGTAAAATTCACTATAATTATATGACTATAGCCTACTCCTTCACCGCATGCCACCTATAGAATGCTAATAAAAAGCAATGTTTATTTAGGTGACTAAATTTTGACATTGGGCTTAATTAATGGCTGAGCTTCAATTTAATTAACTCTCTCGAAGTTATTAAGATTGGTTTGTTCCAATTAATGCACACCTTATGACGTAGAATTGAGTTAACTTGTTAGTTGGTATATGCAAGTGATTTTATATTGTCATCTACACTTCATGCTAATACATTGTGGCATATATCAATACGGCATTACTTACAATATATTATGGAACATAAAGGTGCAGAGTACGGAAAAATGTCCTAAAATAAAAGTACTATTAATGATAATATGTTGATGTGCGACAACTTGTAGTAGTAATAACGAAAAAGAAATAATATTTTTGTAATATTGGTAGCTGTACTTATTTCTAAACCAAAATGATGAACTAAAATGAAAACATAGAACTAAAAGCACATAATTACTACCTTTGTACAAGGTCTTCCAAGAAGTTTTCGGCAGTGTCCTCTAATGTTCCTCCATTGTTGATATGAGGTATAAATCCTTCAGCAACCCACATCCGAATAAGAGCTCTGGCTCGGATTTGATGGTCTTCAGGAAAGAGAGCAAAGTACATGAAACATGATTTTAAAGCAAATGGCAAGTCCTCGTAGCTAGTGAGTAAAACATTGCTTGCATCAGCACGCCAGTTCATTTTTTGCATAACCTTCCTCCAAGCTTGCTCATTAGGTGGCTGCTTTGACAATAGACCACCTAACACAACCAATGCAATAGGCAACCCACCACATTTTTCCACGAACTCTTTTGCAAGGTCAGATAAATTATTAGGATAACCTTCAGTAGGATCTTGGTAAGGAAAAGTTTTTTTAAGCAAAAGATCTAGACTTTGTTCTTTTGTTAAGTATGGCAGTTCGTATGGTTCATATGGGGAATCAAAGTTTTTAGCAACATCTAAGGATCTGGTGGTCATAAGAACTCGACTACCATTTTGGGTATCTGGTAAGCCCTCTTTTATTTGATTCCAAAATGTATCTGTCCAAACATCATCTCGTAATTTTTTTGAGGGCCAAACATCATCTAGAACTACAAGGTACTTTTTTTCTAAGAGAGATTCGTATAGCTTTGTGCGATAATGTTCCTCTTCTTCACCTTGCTCGACATCTTGTTTCAGGACTTCTCTCAATAACTTTCTCAAAACGTCAACCAATTCAAAATTTTGAGAAATAGTTGCCCATATGCGATGAAGACCAAACTCTGCCTTGACATTAGGACTGTGAAAAATAAAAAGTAAAAAACTATTAGACTTATAAAACAGATCTGTTTGCTCCAATTATTTCGAGTGCAACTAAATTAAACGCTAAATTATTAAAATAATTCAAATGCACAAAAAAAATCATTAAGGAAGATTTCTTGAGTAAATTTGTTAGTTCATTGATAGGATTCATAAACACTAATTAATAACTAGAGCAATAAACAACACCACCAAAATGGTGTGATCAGTGCTTTGCTAGTTAATAGTTTCACACCACAATCAGGATTTATACCTATTGTATACTTTTCGGGCAAGAGTCGTCTTTCCGAGCCCGCCGGTCCCAACAATTGAGACAACACAACGCCTTTTAATGTTGTCATCAAGCAACTGCTTTACAATGTCGTCTCTATATTGGTCAAAGCCGACAACAGCAGGATCATCAAAGTCAGGGACCAAAAGCTGCCTAACCCTCCTAGCAGGCAACTCTATTTGGCCTCCACTTCCCTCACCCAAATTATTGGTTCCATATTTCTCTCTACTTTCAGAGATATTTTTTATTCTTTTTAGGATCTCATTTATCTCAACGCCAAGCTCATGGAGTTCAGGGATTTTTTTGGGACGCCTGAACATCCTCTTGAAAGCCTCCCTCTTGCTGGGCCTTTTATTTGGGTTCTTCATCTCAATACCCAAGAAACACGCCTTGTCAATGGTGTCTTCTATGTCATAGGCAACTTCCCTGATCTCTTTCACCCAGTGCCTCTGCCGCTCATCTCCATTGTTATTCTTTCTGTCAGCATCTTTTAGGAATGCCTGAATCCAACCCAATTCGTCGCTCACCAACTTCACTTGCTCATCGATACCACAAAGATGCAAAAGCTCCTGAACAGTTGCATCTGCAAGCTTGCCCAAAACAAACATCACTATAGATTCAGCCATCTAGCTTACTTATCTAACCAAATACTTTTGAAAGAATGCTAATGTGAGGACTTGTAGTCGGATAGAGAGACTGATTCAGGAATTGTGGCTAAGGATGTCCATGGCACTGTAAGCAGTAAGCAGGCGCCTGAAACCTGCTCATTCAGAATCCTGTGCATGTCGAGACAGGTTGCCTAGTCAGCCCATGGGCTTGCCTCCTCCATGCCTGTGCCTGCCTACAGTTATCTGCAGCAGCCTGCTGCGAGAGATGAAGACCGAGAGCGAGATAGTAGTCTATGCCTTCGATTTTGATTCTCGAATTTAAAGAGAGGAGTGAGACTGTGAGATGAAGAGGGGAGGGGGGGAGGGTCCGTATCCTCTGCTCACCTTTTAAGGTGAGCAGAGTGCCTACCTCTGATCCGAGCCGTTCGATCTAATCTCGACGGTTAAAATTTTTCGGGCCTTACAATCTGGTTACATGCACGGGGCTCCTTTAACCGTTAAGATTACATCTAACGGTTCAGATCAGAAGTGAGCAGAGTGCTCACCTTAAAATGTAGGCAGAAGATGTGATTCCGAGGGGGGGAGTGTCTGGTGCGGCTAGGGCTACAGCGACCTGTGTAGTCTCCAATAAGAATCCAACTATCCATTTTAGCCGAAAAAATTAATACTAACTTTACTGTTCATATTAATTTTGATAATAACAAAAAAAAAATCGAAATTTTAATACTAACGTTGCTGGATCGTCATCCCAGTTGACGAAAGCCCAATACCCTTAGATCGTCATCCCAATTGACGATCCAAGCTTGGATCGTCATCCCAGTTGACGACCCAAACTTGGATCGTCATCTCGGATGACGATCCAACGATCCAACAACAAAAAAAACACATATTTTAATTTTCTAAAATTTTTTTGTTTGGATCGTCATCCCAAATGACGATCCAAACAAAAAATTTTCAGAATTTTTTTTAATGTAAATTTTTCATTTAGCCCCAAAAGTTTTTATTATTACAAAATATATAATTTATGATTAAAAATTAAATATAATTAAAACATCTATTATAAAAATATAAGTATATAATTAAATTATGCATGTTAAATACATAATATTGTATATATTTGTAATATTTATTTATACATATATATATATAATGTAACATATATTTTATATATTAAATACATATTATTGTATATAATTAAAATATATGATACATATTATTATGTACATATATTTCTATGTAAATTTATTTATACATTAAAAAAATTTATATGAAAATATCTATATTTAATGTATAAATTTTTTTATTGGACTATTATGTAAAAATAAAAATTTTAGGGTCATCGGCGAATAGTGTTTACCAAAAACCCGTCGGGTCGAACCCGCCCCGCCCCAGACCGTCCATGAACCGCGATGGACCGAAGGGTTAGAACGGGACGGGTCTTCGACGGGTTTGGGCCGCCCTTTCTAAAAATACCTGTGTTAACCCGCCCCGTCTTAACCCGTGGAGCGAACCGCCCCGCCCCGTCAACCCGTCCAAAACTCGTGTTAATCCCGGAAAAAAAGAGGGTAACTTTATATAATTATATTCAAATTTTTTCATCTAATAAAAAAATTACAAATCAAATATAAGAAAAAAAAATAAAAACAGAAAAAATAAGTAAAAAAAATAAAGAAAAACGTAAAAGTAAAAAAATAAAAGTAATTAATGAAAAATAAAAAACAGAAAAAAATATTGAAAAAATAACACACAAAAAATAGCAAAAAAAACGTTATAGTGATTATATATGTAGTTTAATACTAACGAAAAATAAAAAATAGTAATAAAATAAATAAAAACCCGCGGACCGGACCGGACCGGATCGTCATAACCCGTGCGGGTTACATGGGGCGGGTTTAAAAAGGGTTAGGGTCAAGATTTCTAAGATGGACCCTCCTAACCCTCCCCGTCTTAACCCGTGGACCGCAGCGGGTTGGACCGTCCCGTCCCGCCCCGCCCCGTTTGGTAAACATTATCGGCGAATAACTTCAACAAAAATATATTCAATTTTTTCGCCGATGACCCTAAAATGATTGTTTTTACAATATAGTCCAATAAAAAAAATTTTATACATTAAATGTAGATATTTATATGTATGTAAATGTATATATTTATATGTAGATATTTATAGATATTTACAATACAATAAAAAAAATAGGTAATGTATAAGTGTATATATTTATATGTATATAATGTATATATAAACATATTTTTTAAAGTATAATTTTTAATATATTTTATATACATATATTTTTTAATATACTTATATATAGAAATATATGGTCATCGTCACCATATATTTTTTAATGTATAATTTTTTCAAAAAATTATATACATTAAAAATACATATAAAATATACAACAAAAAAATTTATTGGACTATATTATAAAAATAATAATCTTAGAATCATTGGCGAAAGAATTGAATATATTTTTTGTTGAATTTATTCGCCGATGACACTAAAATTATTATTTTTACATAGTAGTCCAATAAAAAAAATTGTTATACATTAAATGTAGATATTAATATATAATTTTTTTTAATGTATAACTAAATATACATTAGAAATATATGTACATAATAATATGTATCATATATTTTAATTATATACAATAATATGTATTTAATATATAAAATATACGATACATTATATATATATGTATGAATAAATATTACAAACATATACAATATTATGTATTTAACATGCAATAATTTAATTATATACTTATATTTTTATAATAGATGTTTTAATTATGTTTAATTTTTAATTATAAATTATATATTTTGTAATAATAAAAACTTTGGGGGCTAAAATGCAAAATTTGCATTAAAATAAAAATTCTGAAATTTTTTTGTTTGGATCGTCATTTGGGATGACGATCCAAACAAAAAAATTTCAGAAAATTAAAATATGTGTTTTTTGTTGTTGGATCGTTGGATCGTCAACTGGGATGACGATCCAAGGGTATTGGACTTTCGTCAATTGGGATGACGATCCAGCAACGTTAGTATTAAAATTTCGATTTTTTTCTGTTATTATCAAAATTAATATGAACAGTAAAGTTAGTATTAATTTTTTCGGCCATTTTAGCCTGTGTATGGCTAAAATGGATAGCCTGTGTATGGCTTGTTCTATTGGAAAACCTGGCCTTATCTTGTCTGTTTCATTTTCGGGCCAGGCAATCTAAGACCCAGGTCAAGGCAAGCACGGGCAGGCAGACAGATTTCAGGCTATAATGGCCAATAGGCCGTCTCTAATTGTGGGCTTGTGGCGAAAGATTATTTGTATCATTGACTCATTATATTTGTATCATACTATCATTGTATGGGACTATGGGAGGACACTACAAATAAAAAAGTCAACGCTGAACTCGCCCAAAACACAAATACATCTGCCAGCATTAAGTACTGCAACATCGCCAGCTATACTTGGAATAAATTAACTGCATGATTTGATTATTCAATATTAGTTGGGTACCTGCACAAGTTGAGAACTACTACAGATTATGTACCGGTCACATTTTTCCTTTTTATTATTATTGATATATATGTCAGGTTCTGATTAATTTTTTTTTAAAAAGATGAGTCTCTTGATAATAGGCTAACTTGACAATCTAAAAATTATCAAATATATTTAATTTGAAATTCAGCATTAGAAATATGATATAAAGAAAATCATAAAAATTTGAAGCAAGTTCTTCCGTTCAGCAAAAACTAAAAAGACATGAAATCAAAACGGTTCATACATATATAATGGTCTTTATAGAATATCAATTGAAACTTAAATTATGCTTAATTTTATAACAACTAACATGTAAAGCTAACAATATGTCTATAAAATTTTTTCCCCTTTTTTTAAGAATATAAATACTCCATTTCTAGAGATGTTTTCTACAGTGTTACTTTTGATTTTCTGTAGCACCTTACGTGACTTATTGTATAATGAACTTAAAGGTAACTTCTTCAGAGAACAGCAATACAAAATGCTGCAAGAAGAATCTGCAGTAAATTCTGACAGATCCATTATCTTATTCTAAAGTTCTATGATCTTTTGTGGCATTTTTATGTTCTCTACATACTTTAGTTCTTTATCGTTTGCTTTTACACCGCATAGGATCGGAAACATAAACATAACAAAAAAAACTATATTTTTGGTATTATTTCCACTAACGAGTAAAAGACAGTTTCAAGAAAGAGAGAATCGCTTAATAACCAACTTATTTAGGCCATCTAAATTGCTTTAAACCTCTAAATATTTACATTATGATCCCTTCAAAAAATCATTTGGTGATAAAAATTTATATGCAAGCTCACAAAAATATGTTGAATTTAATTATATAATTTTTTAACTATAGTGTTGGTTAAACATTTTCTCTTGATTTGCCGATTTACAAAACAACACCGAAACCCTTAAACTAACATTTTTTTTAGTGCTTTATAGCTAGATTTTTTGAAGAATGGATTAAAGCAAGTGTGGTGCATAGTTTGGAGCTTCAAGAGATTGCTTTGGACTAGTTAGCATCCTTAGTTAAGGTTTAATTAAACTCTAAACTAATCTCAATCAATTTGCTGGTAAAATGCTCAATCCTTAGTTTGGAGCTTCTGTCCGCGTCATACAACGCAGGACAGCGTTGTGCAACGACAACGTTGTGTGACGCCCTACAGCGTTACACAACGTTAGTCTGAGTCATGCACCTAAACTTCGCTCAGACATCGCTCAGTTGCTCTGTCCGCGTCATACAACGCTGAAAAGCGTTGTGCAACGGCCACGTTGTGTGACGCCAGTCAGCGTCGTATGACGCTCTGACAATATTGTTTGAGTTTGTCAGTTCTGCCTTGATTCTTTTCTTGACTTCGTTGTGCAACGCTACCAAGCGTTACACAACGCTCTGACAAGTTCCAACGGAACTGTCGAGCTTTTGCTTTATTTTTTGCTGAAGCGTTGTGCAACGCTATACAACGTTACACAACCCTCTGACAACTCACAACGTTATTGTCTGTGACCGTTTGATTTTTCAACGGCTATTTCGGCGTTGTACAACGCCATATAGCGTTGTATAACGGTAGAGTCTGTCTTGACTGGTTTTTTGGAGCTGTTGGCGCCCTCTATATATATGAGGCCTCTTGGAACTGTTTAGCAACTTTTGAAACCTTTGAAATTCCTCCCTTTTGAGCTCCAACCAGTTAGACATTACTCTCTCTTGTGTTTGAGCATTAATTTAGCAAAATCATTGAGATTAGAGTGTGCAAACCAATCCACTAGTGTTAATTGCTAGATTTGTTGAATGATTTGGTTAGAGCCTCAATCCCTTGAGTGTTTGAGCTTGTTTAATTGAGTTAGGCCAATCCACCTTGAGAGTGATTGTAACAAGGTGATTTGGTTCGAATTTGTAGTCCCGTTTGTTGTGGAATTGAACGGAGCGCGCCCATTTCGAGGTTGCGGAACTCCCGGAGACGTACGACTAAGGCTAGCACTTCCTAGCGGGTCGGAACTCCGTAATATATCGCGTGTCACTTCTTGTCTTCTCTCTTTACTTTACTTGCATTGTGAATTGCTTGTGTCTTGTTGTTTTTGTTAGACCAAGTTTGAATTGAACCAAATATTGAACATACCGGTTTAGAACTTTGCTTTTGTGCCTATTCACCCCCCTCTAGGCCTTTAACTTAGGGACAACATATAGAATTAGAAAATATTTTAAATAATTTTCTTAATCTCATTAATTTTTTTCTATTATAGTTATGTTTTTTAATTGTTTCAAGGATTTGGAAAAATCATTAGGCTATGAAAATTTATGTGCTTACTCAAAGATATATGAAGAATTTAGTGACATAAAATTTTATAATTATAGACTTATAAATATTTTTAAAAAAAAATCAATCTCATAAAATTGAATCCTCATAATTTCATAAATTTCAATACGTTTTTAAATATTAAAGGAATTTATGACTTTATTTATGCATATATTTTTATATAAATATTTTTAAAATATGAAAAATTTATTCATGCCATAGAGCTATTTTTAATATAACCAAATAATTTTTTACAATATAAAATATACAGTATGTTTAAATTCTTTTGAGATTAATTATTAATTCAATTGGCTGCAAAAAAAAATTATATCTTTCATCACAAAAATATAAAATTTAATAATTATAGAGTTCTAAATATTTTTTAAAAATTTTAAATATGATTACTAAATTATATTATTTCAGAAAATATAATTCTATTTTTAATTGTTTCCAAACATTTCCAAAATATGTCGATGTATAAAATTTCTATACAACATAAAAAAAATTATGTAAAAATCTAATGATATGAAACTTTTAGATTTTATACTTTTGCAATATTTTATATAATTTTTCATTTCTGTAAATTTTCATAATAGTTTTTTAAATGTTGGATTGTTGACATATTCCTACATTGATTTTTTTATTAAATTTTACATATTTGCATATAAAATTATGTTGATCCAATGATATTGAATTTTTTCGATAGTTTTAGCAATTTTCATTTTTTTAAAATTTTACAAATTCTATAGAATTGCATAACTTTTAAAATATTTGGCAATTTTTTAAAATTAATTTTTTCATCAAAGTTTATATGAATAGTAAATATGAGAAATCCATTGTTGCTTTTAAACTATTTGTAAGATAGTTTTTAATTTCATTGGTATTCAATTATTGATTATAGATAATAAAAAAATAAAAATTTATCAAATTGGTAAAACTTAGAAAAATTTTAAAATAGTTGGTTTTGTCCAAGATGAACACAGTCGATTTTGTTCTCAAAATTCTAATATTTTTTAACAAAAATATTTAATGATTACATGTCACCCTTCACTTTTTATATATTAAAGATGATAGAGGCAATTAAGGTCTTTTGAAATTAAAAATCTCCAAAAACAATAGTTCCGACATAAATGATAAATATATTATAAATGACACACATACAAAACTATACAATTAATTACAATCAAAAGATCAATTATAAGATAATTTGGTCTCTATCCAAATATTTACAATCATAATTATAACCCTTATAAAAATTATAAATTAGCCTTAAAACTTCCCTCATCGCGCGAAGCGCGAATCTAAAGCTAGGCTTTTTGAAGTTCAGATCACATTTCGAGATCATCAAGTTGAAATCTTCCTTAGAAAATATTGTTAGGTACCTGCAAAGAGCACAGCAAGTCCAGAAGTAAAATGCATCTAAATAAATTGCACGTACACCATTTTATTTCAATTTTTTTATTGATATTTCCTATCTTACAACCTCATAACTTAAAGTGCGAATAAGCTTACAAGGCCACTGGTGTATTTCAAAGATACAAAGGCCAAACGTTCAGCAGAAAAAATCAATTGCCCCTGGAAGAATGGAAAACTTGGTGGAAAGAAATCCCCAGTGCTCCCCATCAGACTGAACATAGATATCACCACGTTGAACCCTCTCTTTTACTTCAATCGACTTCACACTGCATCAGGACAATAAATAATGAATGCCATAAATAAACTATAAACTTTCAAACCAGATCACTACAGATAAGAAAGTTTGAGATACCAGTGTTACCAAGTAATGGAATTAGTACCAACATAAATAATGAATATCAACATAACAAAAGGCATAAATATACATAATATGCTTATCAAAAAGGAAGCTCAGATACATTTAACAGTTGCTTTTGTTGGGATCAACAGTAAGTTTGAGATGTATCAGCAATTTTCTAGTCATCCATATCAAAAGTCCCAAACAACTAGTGCAGGCACGATACACCACAGAAAAAAATAATAATAAAAAGAAGAAACCCAAGTTTTTTCCCTTTTCATTTACATTCACTAAGTTCTTACAAGTATATATACTTCACTCTTTTGGTAAAATTCATTAATTCAGCAAAAGCTTAGTCAATTCTCATACCTTCTTGAAGATACACCTTTCACTGACAGATGCGTCCCACCATAAAGTCTGTGCAACTTAATTATAAAATCGTACCATTTGAAATTCTGAAGAACCACCAGCTGAATGGCACAAGTGAAATTAGTGTTGAAGCTAGTAAACAACAAAAAGCAAAAAAGGAAAATTTAATTTACCTCCAAGTGACCATTAGCAGGATCAGCTGTAGGGGTTATCTTCATACCACCACCAAAATATTTGGCATTTCCAATGCACATAGCAGTTACTTTTGTAACTGATTCCCACTCTCCCCCATCTACCTGTAAGATTTAAGAGGAAAATTGATTAAACAACAAAGTTATTCACCATTGTCAAAATGATGTGAGAAAGAAAAACATATTGATACTTAATATACCATTAATCAATAAAATTCTTCACAATTTATCAACATGCTATGTGAGAAAAAAAATTTGAGAATTACTATAAACAATTCTACAATTAAGTGAGAGTTGAGCGCAGATATGTATCAGGCTTATGGTCGCACAGGAATTTTGAATCTAGTTTGGTACTTACTTTCTTTCTAACTTCTATTTTTTTGGCTTGTGTTGTGAGCAATAGATTATTATAAGTGGGTATCATGCCGAACTCTAAATTTAGGCTTCATTGTGATACTAAATTTGGCTTCAACCAAGGCAATGATACAAGTTAAAGGCTACTTGAGGTCCTTTTTGGCTATATCGCTATTCAGGCTTATTACAAAATGTATGGTTATTTGTCTTTAATTGAACTTAGTTGTTCCCTACTAGCAGATATGGAAGAACTGGTATAGTTACTGCGATAGTATCAAATTAGATCCTTTTCTCATTATTACCAACACTTAGTAACATAACTAAGGGTTATTAGGCTTAATTGGGGTTAAGAAAGCCCCAAATTTTTAAATCAGCAGGTAACTATCCTTACAACAGTGCCATGCAAATCACCTTGATTTCCAAGTCATGGTTTTCATGTCCTTTGAAGGCTTTTAAAGCCCCTATAACATAGCATAGGTTTCCAAACTTCTTATATTGTGAAGCATAATAACCAGCCTTTGCACTCCTATAAACATTTTAGCCAAATAAAATAAATATCATATACTTATTTTCTGTGTACTGTAATTATAATACTTTAAAGTGAAAATTTAGAGGATCTTTCATTTCTTACAAGTGGATGTCAGCAACATTTACAAAGAAATGCTTGTCCCCAGTTGGCCCCTCGATTGCACCAACATCAATTTTTGATTTATTTCCTTGAAGTATATATACTTGTCAGAAATGGAAAATTAAACACTAAACAG
The DNA here is from genome assembly GCA_028095005.1 of Rhynchospora pubera. NCBI lineage: Eukaryota > Viridiplantae > Streptophyta > Magnoliopsida > Poales > Cyperaceae > Rhynchospora > Rhynchospora pubera. Next base: position 165,718,459 of record CM051461.1, on the reverse strand, counting down.
ACAAAATTAGAAAAAGAATAGGAAGAAACCTTTTGCAATTCGATCAATCGCATCATATGGATCGTTTTTCCTGAATATTTAAAAAAAGAGAGAAAATACAATCGATTTTGTGAAGGTAACTAATCAACAGGACAAATTTATTCACAGATAGTAACATAAAAAGAATGAAATTCACCAGCCAAATGTTCTAGCAAAATCTGAACCAGTTCCAAGTGGAATAAGCTGTGAAACAGAATCCAGCAAAAATAATTTAATATGGAAATCGAAATAAAGCTAAATTAGAGAAATTTAATAAATACTGACCCCAAGTGCAGTTGTAGACCCTTTTTCATGAGAAACCAATGGATTTCCATCCCAGAAGAAGCCATTTACCACCTATTAATAGTAAAATGATTAAAAGTTGAATATCATCTAGATAGACTAGATTGGGCTTTTAAATTAGAAAGGAATTCTAAATATAGAATAATTTGAATTGCATCTACTTAAGGCTGCTCTCCACAATTCAAAAGCAGAGGATTTAGCTGGATGAGGGAAGGTAAGCACCTGCCCCAGAAATTTAATGGAGAGGGAGGTTAGGTGAGCATAGGTGAGGTTCTTACCTTCAGATATCCAATTTTAGTCCCCCCGATTTTGGGTGGAGCCTGGATTAATTGAAAAATTGACAAAATACCCTTAAAACTTTCAAATCCTCAAGTCTCAAATGAAAATATTACTTTGTTTTGTCAGCATTGATTAGTTTCTACTAAAACATTTTGATTAGGCATGTCAGATTCAACAAATCCAGCAAGAGGAGTTTTGGCAGGCATGTCTATAATTATTCTTTATTAATAACTCCTCATATTTGTTTCTAAATAAAACCATCAAACTCGTGAATTGATACTGAAATAAAAAGTTTGCTCAACCTCATGAAGTGTGCCATCACCTCCAACAGCTTTGACAGCTTCAGCTCCTTCTCTTATTGCCTGTGACACGTGCAAACTTTTTTAATTCAGTGCATCTTTTTGGATATAATCAAGTAAAATACTCATAAATAAATTACCTCTCTTGTTATGTCTATAGCATGAGAAGGTCCCGATGTAAAAGATTCACACACCTATCGACGGTAAAATAACACAAACTAATAATAAATTAGATAATTAGATAATTAACTGTATCAAGTAAAATTTGAGGTAATCAGAAACAAAAACATCAATGCAATGAAGAAGTTTAAAATCCTACCTGACCAAACTAATAATAAAGGGAAAGGAACAAAATGAAATAGAGAAACATCCAGGGAGCATAGAATGTGGGAACGGTTCCGGTGTACATACTGATATAGTTTCTTGATACTGTTAGTTGTACTAATCTTTTGCTTTTAAATATAAAAAGGGCAGCATTTTTGCTCCTTACTTTTTAAAAAAAATGAGAATATTGTCAGTCAATAATAAATTGATACATTGTTAATTCTATGTAGATATACATACATACAATATGCCAACCATAAAAGAGACTAAAAAAAATTAATTAACTAACATTGCAGTGATCAGCAAGGCGAGTGCGAAGATAAGGCAGGAGCTTCTTCCACTCTTTCCCGGTCCGACCATTGGCGCCTACAATCAACCTAATTGCCATTACACAATGGCAGTACAGTACAGTACAGGATCAAACAATTATAGAAGAAGACACTGAAATGACGAAATTACCCTTGGGATTGACGACAAAGACGAAATCTCTCCGCCTGTGAGACGCAGCGGGCGTGGCGCGCTCGGCCGAGAGATCCGGCGAGCCGAGCTGCTCAGCTCGAAGCGAGAGAGAAGGATTGGGGAGCAACGCCATTGATTGGTGCACAGTGAGAGAATCAGAGCAAAAAGAAATCTTCGACGATGGAATTAATGCAGTGAAAGGAAGACAGTGGGCTGCTGTCTACTGACAGGATAAGTACGACAGTGATATTGCTACCGTTTTTGTCTCGATAAGTTCAAAGGTTTCGTTTGGTGTGCCTATGGATTTGGTGGCATTGACTGTCGTCTGTCGATGCTGCGCTAACGCAGTGACGCCTTTGCGCTTGGACTTCGTTTCGTTCACTTCGGTGATGAGATCGAGAGAGACTTCACAATCTCAATCTGATTTTCGTTGACTGTCTCTCTCCAATTGGGCCAGTAGTTCGGCCTTTTGGCAAGATTTGGGTCTGTTTTTTATGCGGAAGGAATTTGGGCCTGATAAAGCGTCCTGATCGGAATAGATTTCATATACAAGTATACAACGGATGGGTAGACAGTTTAGCAAAATTTGAATCTAACCCGATATAAATTTAGTTAATCTATCCGTAATCCAACTTAATCCATCAACTTTTTATGTATGTGTTTTATTGGTTTAGGGTTTAGCGGATTAAAATTTTGATAAAATAAAAATATATACAAAAATCATTTTGTAGTTATTAGAATTTAGTGTGAGGCAAATTAGAGACGCATTCGAAATATTTGTCAACTTTCGAGGTCTTGTGAGAGGCATCGAGCGCGTTCATGGTTATGGAGGAGATTGAAACCTCATGAGAGAAGAGATTTATGAGTAATGACAAGAGGAAATGTGAGGCGGAGAGAAGTAAATAGTGGTAAACGAATGGGTTGAAGTAAATCCATAACCCAACTCGAAGTAACAGGTTTGTCAAAATTAGAATCCGTACTCAACCAAACATCATGCTAACCCCATGAAAAACGATTAGAGTCAGATAGATTGAACGGATTAAACAAGTTCACGATTTTTTTGTACACCCCTAGATTTCATGAATTGTTGTCGGCTGTGGAAAATTGATCTAGATCAGTATATGTTTAGCACAATTATATTTAATTATTTATAGTATATATTAAACTGATTTAATTTGTGACTTGCTATACAACAATCAGGCTATTGTCAGGCCTTCTATTCAAGAGGAACATGGAAATCAACGCAATTCTTGAATGCCATGTTACTTTCAGACATATATACTGAGATTAAAATTGTGAGATAGAATGTAGATTAATTCCTTGATGTAGGTAGCATTTTGATCAAAAAGTTTGGATACAACTCTTTTTTGCTAGAAAATGATAAATCAGAATCGATGTACTTAATCGATGTTAAGTACAGGTCCTATACTACTAACCACTAATCAAATTTAGTTTAATATAAGCTAGATTGCTATGAAAAAGAAGATCGATGATCTAGCAACACTTGTTCACAAGACATATATATCTTGTGTATCTTTTTCCATAATTGTTTTATATTTTGCACTTCTTGCGGGTCATGTGTCTTGTAAAACCTTGGTCATGTGTCTTGCAAAATCTGTCATGATCTTCATTAATTAGTGATGTAGAGGTGTTTTGAACTTTATTATGCAATTTAGGTGGATAATAAAGTTTGGTCTCTTGAAATGCAAATGAAATTTCTAAAGCACGACCATGTATGCATTGAGAAACATACTTTTTTTTACTTTAATAAAAATAATAGTGTGCAGTATATAGAACAACAATGCATCTGTGATGTGATGTCTGTATAAACACATTTGTTAAAAAAAGAACCATATAATTTTTACAAATTTTGAAATAAAATTGTTGTTGTAAAAAAGAAAAGTTCCTAATCTGAATCAAACTATCAGAATTTGTACATTACACTTCCGTATTTTCATGACTCTCATATTCCTTCATATATGTTTAGGATCATTTTTTAATATAAAAAGCCGGCTATATCTAAGATACATATATATAAGAAAGTTAAATTCTAAACATTTTCATTCAATAGTTCATATTTTTGCTTAATTCTTGTATATAATTAAAAATAGTTCGATGAAACACATGCTTGTTGAGATTTATTTTTCATCTTCAAAAACTATTAAATGTTCATGGAATATAACCTCAGGTTGTGGTGGTTCATTTTCATCCGAAATTTAAATTAGCTAGCTCAACGAGTTTCGTGGAAGACAAAATGACAAACGGTTCTCAATGTAAATTGATTTTGGTGAGATTGATTGTTGTTTTCTTGTTTCAACATGTTCTAATTTGTTAAGGGAGGACTTAATACTGCATCTTAATTTATCACTAGTCAAAACCTAATAATAAATTTTATTTCTAGTTTTTTTATTCATAAAACTTGAAATACGGGTCCATAATAGTAATATACTATTTAAAGAATTAAAGAAGCATCTTATAGGAAAATATCATCATCTAAGTAATAATTGAACTCCAAGTAACACTGAAGTTATGAAAATAGTTCATATATTATTTTTGTGTTTAATTTATTGTACCAATTATTTTTTTTCAATCTTATTGAATATCAATATATTTGTTTTTCTCCAATATCTTAATCGAAGAATGAAGTACTAAAACACTTTTCCAAATTTCTATCCATTATCGAGAATACTATAGCCTTTCTGTATTGGCCATATATGAGCACCGTGGCATTTTTGGTGTGAATTATACACACAAAAGCTATGACAATCACATTAGTCTGAAATATCTGTTGTCGATAGCAAAGCAATTGCCCTAGATTGGGGTGGACCAAGACAAGAAAATTAATGTAATTCTGACAGCTCGAGTTATAAGTGTTCTGACAATCACATTAGTCTGAAATATCAAGCAGCTTAACTGAAAGGGGAGGACTTTTATCACCATTGTAATCAGACGCAAAGTAATCAGGTCTCCTTAAATTAAATTTTAACTGACATCATTGGCTCATTTAACGTTATATTCCTGAGTACACAAATAAGCTGAAATAAACAATGGAAAGAGGTTTCATAAAAAAAGAACTATGAAACTGTACGAGATAACAATACAACAATACAATTGTCATTCTAATGATTTTTTTCCTTTTCATGTTTCATGCCGCACAAATAGTAAAAACTTGATTATCTACGTATAGCTAGCAGCCTAGCAGCTTGCAAAACTTCACCTCTGCAAATTTGAGGCTTCCAACTCTAACCGAAAACACTAGCAAAATTGAATTGCCCTTTTATAGCAGGCACACTTTCTTACCCTCCACTTGGAACCTCCTGTTTCCTTCTAGCTGCAATTGATCAAATTAAAACACATGAGCCATTTTCAGTATTCACTTCATCATTTTACTCCCTTTCGGATACTCCACCCTAAGGCTATGTTTGGTAGAGGAGTAAATGGGGAGGAAAGCTAAGGAGGATTAAGTAGTTAATCCATCTTACTCCCTCATTTTTAAGTCATGTTTTGTATCAAAACAGAGTAAATGAGGACTAAGATGAGAATATTTTATTAATATATGAGTTGTTGATTGTATAAAGACCAAAATGCCATTGCCTATTTATGATGAAAAAAATAAGTTGAAGGCTTCTTAATCATATTGTTCATTACAATTTGAGGCGCTAATTATGTTTGTAGGAAAGCAAATTATAATTGATTTAATAAAGCATGTAAAATTTCGATGTCTATTCGGCCAAAACATGCTAAGAAAATGTTGAAGGTTTGTTAATCATACAAATCACGTTTAACTACTATTGAAGATACAATAAACCAAGTGCACTTATTACCAATTAGTCCAAAGTATATATTAATGTAGTCTTATCCCAAAAAAGGTGAAAAGAAAAATTATTTGGTACAAGATAGAATCATAGAAGAAAGTGCTGCAAGTTAGAGAAAAATAATAAATAAATAAATAACAAAAAATATTATTAAAATTCTTATACATAAGGCACTTTTTATAACAAAAATTTTTCACTACTCCAAAAAGAAAGCTTTTTAAACCTATACCATTATAACGCAGTAATACAATAGTCATAGCAGCATATGTTAATTATCAAAAAAAAAAAAAAAGAACTCATTGTTACCAATGTCAATTAGAAAGGATAATCAAGATCAACATCTTGAAGGCAACCAGTCTCAAATTAAAGATAAATAAAAAAAGGGTGGAGTGCGAAATTATAAAGGAGCTTGTTTGTTTTTGGCATAGGGCATTTAGAGGAAAAAATGAAGTGTGGGACCCAGCTACCTTGTGTTAGTCCGTGGAGTAAATTTAAGCGACCATTTGAGGTCGAGTAATTTAATCCCCGATTTTTCTCTCCAACTCCCCACTACTCCACGTTTTTTAATCAATGTTTGGAGGATTAAATGCGGATTAACTGAATTACTCCTCCGCTACTCTTCTACCAAACACAGCCTAAAGGCTTTCGCCTGTAAATTAATCTGAACTGGGACTTTTAGCTCCAAAAAAAGGGTAAAGGCTTAGCCGAGGGCAAATTTCATAGGTCACCAAACTTTAACCTTTGTATCAAAAATTGGCCAAGAAAATTTTATTAAGTAGCTCCATCCAAAATTATCCAAAGTCTAATGATATAGACACAGCTGTCAAGTGATAAATTTTTTTTGTTAATATAAATAGTTTTTATTTTTCTTTTCTGATGACATACTTCTTTCCTGATGAAGTGCCATTAGAACTCATATTTTGGATGAATAAAATAATAGATTGGCTTGGTTATAGTCCAGAGACCTGTGAGGAACAATTCAAAGTTGACCACCCAATTTACATACAGGCACAGTGACAGTTAGTTATCCTAAAGCATACCTTCTTCTTTAGGAAAGTCAAAGCTTCGCGCTTAGAAGAGAACTCTGAAAACAAAGTATCGGAATGCTCATCAATGAGCACCTTAAGCTCCTTCAGTTTCAGAGATTGTGATGGTGCCTGAATTAAATAACCAACATCAGCTAGATTTTATTTTTTGATAGAGGCTGATTGTGAATTACTGCATCTTTCATATATTGTAAAATGTTTAAAAAATTTTGATGGTTGACTATGCACCAACCTTCACAAATCACAAATAAAATGAACTTCTCACATCATGTAAAAGAAAGAACAAAACATGCAATGGACTAACAACAGCTACCTGACGAAGAATTCTCTTGCATAGCTTCTTGAGCTTTATCTTAGACTTAGTAGAGACGGTTTCACCAGAATCCTCATTTCTGTTGTCTCTTGGCTTTAGGTTAGTCAATTCGCTGGATTCTTCCTCATCGCTTTCACCAGCAAATGTTGTTTTCTTGCCATTAAAGCGGGCCCCAGCAATTTTCTTTGGCTGGTCCTTAATGCCTAGTCCCTGTCGACCTGATGTTGCTTTATCCTGGATAGGGCTATTATTTTAGCTTAAAAATAAAAATATTTAATAATAGCTAATGAACCGTGCAAGCTATTATAAATAAATAGAATCAAACTCAAAGTTATCATTAAATATTTATAGTAGAATATCCAGTGCTTAGGAAGAGACTCCTGAAGCGCATAATTTTCAAAATTTCACAAAAGATATTCCTGAACTGAAACTATGATGTGCTAAAACAATTTTTGACTTTTATGTTTCAATTATAGTAACAAAATACAAGGGCAACTCAATGAACTAAAGTAATTTGCATCACTGCAGTCAATACAGTGTTGACCCTAACATGTCCATCCCCACACATTAAGAACAATGTAACCCAGTAAAAGGTACCTGGACAAGATTATAGAGATTTTCTTGATCTTCTTCAGCAAAAGTCTTGCGGACATAAGCAGAGTTTCCATCTGAACTTTTAGCTTTGCGTAATTTGTGTGATCGCGCTCCAAGATGCCCTCCAAAAATGAACCCTTGCTTGTGCCCCCACCAATCGGCCTTTATTTCTGGTACACCTAACCATTTGAACAAAATAGAATGAAAATCACAAGTATGTTTGGATCATAAATTGAATAATCAAAATTAGCATGTTAACTGGCATTTTCAGAATAGTGGCAAACTTTTTGGTGGACAGAACAGTGGGGTTAGCAACTATTCCAAATAGCTAACTACCCATCAAAAACGCCAAATAGTATTTAACAATAGTTGTTACCCAGGTTAGCGCTATTCAGTGCCAATTATTTTTTCTAAGTTATTCTCTCTCATCAACACACCAAGTTGATGTCAAATTATTATAGAAGTATATTCTTTTGCAAATTTGTACTTACAGATTTTGTACATTCTTATGCTTTTTAAAAGAATACAAATGGATGCCTATATAAAAATAATGTGTTATGCAAAAATAAAATAATAAAGTATAATGAGTACAACTTCTTGATCATAGTATTTTGAAAATTGCCATATGGCCGTATCCTAGTCTGAGAAACAACAGTTAGGATTTGCATCTGCGCAACACAGCTGTCAAAGACTGGACTCAGATAAACTTGAGATTGCAATTTTTGGTCCAACAGCTCATATTATTAAACCTCAATTATGCTTGATTTTGTTCATCACAGGCAACATGAGTAAACACTTCATAGTGCACAACTTCAATTAGAAAGGGAGAGGAAGGGAGGGTAAAGAAAGAATTGGGTGACCTGCCAGGGTATTCACCTTGCTCCAGAATGGAGGGAAGATGAGGTGACATGATGTGAGGCTAGGTAAAATAAGGCACAATTTTGCATAGAATTAAGCTCCACAATTTTTACCTCCCAATTTGGGGTATCTCACATCCTTAACCTCCCCTCCCCTTTCTTCCTCATTGAAGTTCTGGATCACACCCTTAATAAATAAAGGCTTAACTGCCACAGCTGATGCAAGTAAGTTGTATATAACAACAGTAGTAGACAATGTGGTTGTGCATCAATACTAAGGAGAAGGAAGAAGAAATTGAGAAAAAAAAGGTTAATACTTGCTTACCTGACTCCAGATCATCATTAATATCAACAATCACCAAATCCGATGGATCAGAATTCAAATTGATATGCTTATCAACTTCTTCCTTGTTTCCCTGAAAAAGTAGTTATAGTCATAAGTTTTTTTAATAAAATAATAGCAACATCAACCTAACAACAAGAATCTCTAACAGTTAAACAAAAAAGATGGGTAAAATTAAAAAAAACGGAAGGATCATACAGAACCGAGGATTCCTTGAAGATCCTTCTCCGTGTACCCGCTCACTCTTTTAGCCCACTCTCGTTTCTTGTACCTTATTCCGGAGAGCAAAAGAGAAAATCAATGGAAAGCTCTAATAGAAAAATTACTTAAAAATCAAGATAAATTTACAGACCTTCCTTGTGGCCGAGGAGCTTTACTGGCAGTAACTTCTTTTGCCTTATCTTTCTCATCTTTAGTAGGGGATTCAGTTGCATCATCGGCTTCTGTACAAAAAATAAAACAAAATAACTTGCAGCATTGACATCACAAGGTGTATAAAATTTTTTTTTAAAAAAAAGTGTATTGTTTCAGATAGGTACCATTAACAACAGATTCAGCACCTTGCTGTCAATAGAAAAATAAAAGAAGTCAGCATGATCTAAGAATATCATCAGTAATTTAATTCCATCATTAATTGTATTTGATTACAGTAGCTTACATAATCAACAGGAAGTACTCACCACTTTTAATTTTTTAAGGATGTTATCAAATTGAGTTGTATCCAAGATCCAATTGTTACTATTAGGCTTGTCTACCCCGATACCTGTTAAACACATAACAAAATTTACGGATCAATTCAAAAATATATTGCACATATAAGAGTATGACTTGCTCAAAAGGTGGAGTTACCTAAAGTATCCTGCTTGTTTTTCACTCTAACATATCCTTTTATTCCTTGTTTCTCCTTTCCAAGACCTTCACCTTCTTCCCATCCCTGCAGGAAAATTAAAAAGGAACAAATAAGAAAATTAACAAAGTTTTAAGAGCAACCATCCAACATTCAACACCTGATGTGATAATCTGAGCATGCTTTAGAAATAGCTCAATTTAATATAGTATCCTAAAATTTTTTGTAAAAGGAATGGGCAAAAGGACAACAAGGTTTAATTGTTGACATGTGATATGGTGCAGCATGGGAGAGAGGGAGAGAAACAGTCACAGTAAGAAAAATGAATTTTCTGGTAAAATGATTACTACAACTTGCAGAAATGAATTCTGAATGGAATTGAATGCTGTTAAACATTGAGTCTGGCATTAAGTGTTCTTATGGACAAAATGGAGAAGAGGTAGAAGAATAGAAGCAGTATTTCTGACATCTAAGGATGGAAACCATTCCACAAATCAGTATGCCTTTCAGTCCAAATGTTAACACATTTATCAATAACTGATTGAAGGATTCCATTAAACAAATAGTAAAGTCCAAGGGATTGAACTGAATTGCAATTAAAAACGTCAGAATGCCTCCCAAAAACAAAGACACTGTCACACTGGCAAAATCATCGTTTTGGCTTAATAACTGCTCCATTGGATCTTAATTCCCGTGTCTGAGTCAGGGATGCATCAACAGTATTATAGATATAATCAAATTACCATTTGTTTCATGAGGCGGAAGGCGGCGGATTCCCTGGCGACCCCGTTGTAACGCGTCGGAGCTTCCGGCGAGGCCATGATTCAATCTGCTATCGACTCGAAGCCTCGCCGCTTATATGCGCCGCCGCAGATCCGCCGCCTCGCCTCGCCAAATGTTATCGTTCACGTCCGCTTCCGAGTTTTACGGGACGTACAAACCCTAGTTTGGAATAATAAAAGTTTAAACTACACGTTTGGAGTGATGAAGGGTTTTGTTCCTCCAGATTCGTGCTCCTGGAAAAGAAGAAGATAATCTGACCGTTCGATCTGGATTTTCGCAAGTGATGGTAAATTGGTAATATACCGTACCAAATCGCTTGGTTATTGTGAATTTGTGATTGTGTGCTTAGTTCAGCGCATATATGAGTCTGGACTCTGGAGTCGGGAATCAGGATGTGTTTTCACAAGTGACGTGACTGACGTCGACTATGACCGTGTGTCGTCTTAAATACTTTAATTTCAAACCAGTCAGTTACTGTTCAATTATCTGGGCCCTTCGTTTTTCCCTCTATGCGGATGGATCTCATCTCCTTCGTCCGTCTCCACTTAGCGTTTGCTCTGGGCTCTGCCTTGGTTTTCTCTTGCGATTTCTCTCTGGCTGATTCTGTGTGTTTCGTTCTTCTCATTCGTTGTATGTGCCTCTTTCCTCCGCGATTTGTCTTTGATCGGCACAACGGATCCAGATTTTCTCTTTTCTCCGCCGAGCCCATGCCTCTGCTGTACTATGCAGCCATTCGAAGGTGTACGGATGTCTTTGTTGTCTCTTGGATCCTCGAGAAGCCTCTCGGCGATGCTATTGCTGTGAGAAGTTTCTGCCTTTCTCCCTTCTCCGCTCCTCTCTTCTCTGCCTTCTTTTCGTCAGTTTTTCCTCCTCTTTTTCCCCTCTTCATCCCCTCTGACTTTTTATATCTTCCTCTTGCTGGGTAGCAGAGGGTTTTTTTCCCTTTTTTTTAGACGCCATTGTTCTTCTTGGACTTCAATGTCGGTTTTTTTGTTCTGCAGGTTTACTGTGCTTGCTGGTGGTGTGTTTCCTTTTGATATACGAGCCTGATCTCTTTGGTTGGAGGACTACATTTGCCACAGTATGATTTCTTTTTGCTTTCTATTTTGCATTTTGTTCTTATAGATCCTTGCAATAGTTTCTTTTTCTGCTCTTCTGAACAACGCTGGGGATCAGAGGTTGTTTCAGCTGAACAAAAAAAATTGTACAAGGTTTGTGTTGAACAGCGGTGAGAGTGGGAAATTCTTTGCAATTAGCAAAAAATGCTGCTAGATTGAGGGGTTCTTTTTCTGTCGGGTAACAGTCGTGGAACTCTATTTTTGCTGGCTGGAAAAAAGTGATGTTGTTGTTGTTTTTCTTTTCTACAACGATGATTGCTTCATTTTTTGTTGTGTTTTCCCTTCAAAAAGAAATATATAACAAATCTGTTCTGTATAGGAATGAGGGTGAGAAATTATTTGCGGTCAGCAAAAAATGCGAATTTATTTTCAAAATTATGATGGTCATGAGGTATCTAGATTAAAGATACCATGGAAAACTGATGTAAGGATTTCTTTTACTTTTTGCAATGTGAAATATTTAGTTTGTGGAGATTAATAGAAAAGGAGGAGAAAAGTACTTGAAACCATAGCTCATAATCAGTCCATGAAATTTTTTTCTATTTATTTTCATACTAAAGTTATTTTGCAGATGGAATTGTATATTCTTCAAAAGGCATCATATTCCTAAAATCTCAGATTTGTGCTTACAGTATTTAATTTCCTTTTGAGAGCATGTGATCTTCTTCATCTTTATTGAAGCATTTAGATAACCATGTAATATTGTCTTTTGAGTAGTACATCTATAACTGATTATAGTTTATAATTTTTTGGAATCTCTGCATCTATATTTCTTATTTTAATTTAATTTTCATATTTTTCAGGCTGATGGATCAAGAGGCTAGGTTAGAACAGGTGCGTTTAGAACTCAGAAAAGAGACCACAGTTCACTTGAAAAATTGTTGTGAATATGATCTATAGTTTAAGGTATATGTCTTTTTTTTATTTAAAGTATTCTATTTTAAAGGCAATATTGTGTCAACACTTAACATAGTTTTGGCTCTTACTTAATAATTTTCTTTTTGTACACATCAATACTTAATATATGTTTTCTATCATAGGTACCGTGTTATTGTGTATTCTTGATGATAGCACATGAAATAGAACAAATCAACTTAGATAATTGATGCTAAGTTTTTACATCTGCTAAACAAGAGATTGTTGGTTTCAATAATCTTTCTTTGCATAAATTTCAAATTAAATATGCATTGAGCTAGGCTGCATAAAATATTAAATTGTTGCCTATTTGGTCGGTTCTTTTCTTATTTCCTCCACTGTCTTCACATTGGTATTTGTTTTTGCTACAATTGATGACAGATTTTGTGATGTTGCTAAGTTATGTATTAAGTCCAAATTCAAATGCCTCTTATAAAAATGTGAGTGCATTAATATTTGAACACTCTTTAACTTATTATTGTATTAATTTACCTATCAGCTTTATACAGTCATTGTTAACACAATGTCTCTCTAATCTTTGTTGTTTTTCTTTCTTTATTTTTGTCTGATTTTCTTTGTTCCAATTTCTTTTCGGTTGTGATTTCATTTGATGTAACTTATGTTTACTTTCTTTTTATTGATTAGTTCTGAAATTTAGGCACAATTGATCATCAATAGAGATTTTGGACAAAAAGTGGATGAGATCCTCTCTAAATAGTTTTCCTTTTAAGTGTTTGATTTACTGCTGGCATTAATATTGAGTATTTGTTTTGTTTTTGTGATTCAGACCTGCTAAGCAAGGACTAAACTATGACCACATGTTGACCGTCTCTACTTCTAGCGCCTCTGGTCTGGTAAAATCCTTGATCTTCTTTTTGAATCTCTTCTTCTATCGATTTATCAAGTCTGCTGTGATTTGTTACCTCTTTAGATCTAGATTAAGCACTGTCATGGCTCTTTTTTCATGAAATATTGGAATTCCTTTTTTTTATCTGATCAGAAAATAGGTTCATTAATATTGTAATCACACATCATGAACTGGATCTCAAAGCTGATCCTGTTCCTTTTGTATTGCTAGCTTCTCGCTTTATGTCTCATAGGTTTTTAATTGATTCAGAGTGTTTTGGTTTGTGAACCCAAAAGCAAACTATGCAGATAAGGATTCCTGATATACTGGCCTAGCGATTGGGAGGGGAAGAGCGAGGATTAGTAAGTCCGCATTAGTTTTTTTAGTTATAAATGAACATAATTGAGGAAGCCAGGCAGTTTTTGATTTTTGAGTTTTCATTCTTTATTAAATTAATTTATCATACAGAAGAAAATGACAATATAAGGAGTAATCTTAGTTTCTTAGTATAATATCCAATAAATTCAGTGTCCTGTATTACTTAAATATATATTTGTTATTCTACGAATAAAACTTATTTCTAATCAGAGGGAAAAAAAATTTGGACAAACTACCTCTAATATTGGACATGGCTTTTCCAAAACTACCATCCAATCATAATTAGCTTAAACTTAACATCTATATTTGCTCAATTAAATAAAGAAAAAATTTTAGTTGGCTTTACTTCCTGATGTATATACTGATAGGTATATCGTGTCATATTCAACTTTTAGCAAACCAAACTACAGCTCACCAATATATGATTCAATTTATCTACCATTACAAAAATCGTTTCGTTTGGTTTTCTTATCTATTTCATGCTATTTGTTTATTTTTTTCTGATTGATTACTATGATATTAGGCAGGTGGCATGACAAATCACACTGGTGTGTCCGGCTCCATGACAAGTACCTCACTAACTAAGGTGTTTCAAATTTTTTTTTCCTTTTTGACTTCTTCTTTGTCATTTCTTTTATGGTTTTATTTTTCCTTCCTCAGTTCTAAACTTCTTATGTTCACATCCTCTCTCTAATCTTGCTACATCTATTATCTAGCTTTTGTAAGACGTGACGTATACGGTATGCTATTAGGTGCACCTTCAGTACTGGCATAGAGTATAACTTATCCAAAAAAAAGGGTTGGGGTAATTATTTCTCTTCCAGAACTTCAAAGTTTCAAGAATTATTTTTACAACATATAGCGATTGCACAAAGAGATGGAGAGATTTGTTTCAAAATTTTCCTTGCAAATTTAAAAAATTTTAGGTCTCTTACTTGAATTTTATTGTTTAGTGTTTGAGGTCAGAGATAGCCATCCATGGAAAAGGGAGAGATTATAGAAACTCAAGCAATCTGCTTCGTCCAGTGGTAAATGGAAAATGAAATTATAATGTTATTAATTAGTTGAGTATTTCTCAACCATCCCTCAGTGTCAATTTCAATCATCGAGAAAAGAGATTTAAGATGAACATGGATAATCAACTCATTTGAGCTACTTCAAGTAAAGACACTCACTGCAATTGTTCTTATTATATAGAAATGGAAAGCATTTTTCTGATTATGTTGCTACAATTTTTGTTTAGAAAATTTATGAACTGTTGGAGATAATTATTGTTTTTTATCGTTGTAAATGCTTATGCTAACTCGACCGATGGCACTGTTGGAGATGTCTACTGTGCTAATTTTGAATCGAGTATTGAAGAGTATTAGATTGCAGATATGAATTTTTAATAAAATCTTATAAGCATGCATTTTTTTAATTTTATTTTTCTATTTGGCCTATGCACAAACATGTAATCAACAGGCAATGCAAGCCGTGTAGGTACAGTAGAACGAAGGCTTTTCAATTTTCTATTTGAGTTTTATAGTGTTAATCATTTTTACTTAATAGTCATAAATATAATTTTTTTATTTGCTTTTGATTGTTTATCAGTTATTTCAATTTGGTGAGCATTCTTGCCCTAACAGACCTTGCCATCCTTTGTCGGAGTCATGGATTGTTGTCATCTTGGTGGCCACAGCCCTCGCGATGGCAACAACTGACTGCAAGGTAGCCTGAGACATACTCAATCGACCGATTTCATATTTGTTATCCTCTTTTTTTTTTGTTCCTTACGATCCATAGTTTGTTTTGTGATTATTCAACTTGTATCAAAGGTTTCTATGTTGTGGGATCACAAGCTGTCCTCAGACACGGCATGACTTTTATAGGGCTCTGGATTAGTTTCTTGCACGTTGCTTTAAAAATAATTTTACTATTTTGTAAACTTTTTTTGAGAATTGGAATCATTTAGGATTATTAAGTATGATCTATTTCTTGCTAATTTGTATCGAGAAAACAAAAGAAATGCAAATTTCATCTTTTTTTATCGTATTGGTGTTGCTGGTAATGAGATTCTTTAATGTTAATCTAACTTTTTCTTTGTACAATTGCAAGTTCAGTTCTATTTGTTAAATTTAGTTTCAATTTTTCTGGTCTATTATGAATATACTTATAATCTGTTTAAACTAGATAAAAGTTATTATGTTTCATGACAACATTCATGAAGCATTCTGCACCATTGGTGCTCACAACCAGAGAAAAGACAACCAAAGCTGATCAACTTTGCCAATCCATACTCATCCATTTCTTTTTATAATCATGTACCTTCCCTCCTTAATAAGCTATGACCTTGCTGGCAAATATACGCATTTTCATAAAAAAAAACCCTCCAAATAACCTACACCTAGCAGAGAATAACATGCACCTCACAGCAAAAACCGGGGAAAAAAAACATCCTTATTTACCTACACAGACAATCCATTGCATGCCAAATTTTTTTTTACTGCTATGCCAATATTGGACGCACGAAAAATTACAACCTTACACATCAAAGTTTATCGCGGGCATCAATATTGATTCTATGCATTTTAATTCTTTCATGTCCAACGAAGAAAAAAAATGAAGAAATGAGGCGCTAACAGTAAAAATACTCAATAAACAAACAAGCAAAGTGCTAAAATCCACAATAGAGTGATAGCTAGTTTCATTCCAATTTCCAAGTTTCTAACAACCAATCCCCAGTCAGTCAAGTACACGGTGGAAGTCAACACTGTCCGAGGGTTGCGAACAATTTCGCCATTATTTTCCCCAACTCCTCTCTATTCTTCTATGATTCTCTGCTCCAAAATTACCGCAACCTCTCATCCATGGCATCTACGTTCCCTCCCCTTCCCTCCTCTCAGCCAAGCATCCATCTCGACTCCCCGAGCCTCCACACTCTACTCTCCCCTCACCTCCTAATCCCTCATTTCCGCACCTCCCTCCCTACCTTCTCCCTCTCCATCCACTCCCCACCACGCCTCTCCTACACCCTCCCCTCCCCTTCCTCCTCCTCCTCCAACACTCTCCTCCTCATGCCTTGCTGGTCAACCGATCCTTCCCTACCCTACCTCTTCGTCAAAACTGTCACTGTGTTCCCTTCCAATTCCTCCTTCCTTCCTCCCCTTCCCGGCGTCCATGCAACAGTCTCCCTTTTCCATTCTCTGACTGGTGCTCCCCTTGCCTCTCTTGATGGCACCTCTCTCACCTTCCTTCGCACATCCGCTGTTGCGGGTCTTGCTTCCTCCCTCCTCTCCCTCCCATCCTCTCAAACCCTCCTGATTATTGGCTCTGGTGGTCTTTCGAAATACCTCATTTCTGCTCATCGTGTTGCCCGGCCTTCTATTAACCACATTTTTATATGGAATAGAACGGCCTCCAAAGCACTGGAGCTGGTTAATGAACTGCGCAAGAAAGAACCTGACTCTTCCACTGTTACATTTGACTATGCCGAGAATTTAGATGAAGTCATTGGGTTAGCTGATATAGTGAGTTGTGCGACCAGTTCGACCAGCCCGATTGTAAAGGGAAGGTTACTTAAGCCGGGTGCACACCTGGATTTGGTTGGTTCCTTCCTGCCTACCATGAAAGAGTGTGATGATGAAGCGTTGTTGAGAGGCAGAGTGTTTGTTGATTTTGAAGTGGCAATGGACGAAGCAGGGGAGTTGGTCGGGGCTTTCGAAAGAGGGGTCTTGAGAAGAGAAGATGTTGCTGGTACATTGACTGAATTGGAGGGAAGCAAGAAGGAAGGGAGAAAGAGAGATGATGATGTGACTGTTTTTAAATCTGTTGGCACTGCAGTCGTTGATTTCTTGGCCGCACAATTGGCATATGAGAGTTTTATCAAAACATGAATCTGCCTCCTCTCAAATTCCGGCATTGTGTAAAGAGATTAGGTGCATTTATATTTGATAAGTCACTGTTACTTCTAAATTGTGTAACTTGGAAAAAATGAGTTTGTTGGAGAGCAATGTTTTTCCAGCATAATACTTTCAATTATTTGCAAAGTAGCATATACTCTTTTATGTATGGAACTTACAAATAAAGGAATAGTAGAATTAATTAGGTAGCAAGTAATGAAAAACTGGTACAGAACATATATGATACAAAGATTACAAGCCACCATGTTGTTAGATGAATGAGTTAATTTTGTGGCTTGCCATATAGCATTGGTACTGGTACAATGGCAGCATATTATTTGTTCCAGTCAGTGCCAGGACATGACAATGCTGTAAGATTTGATTATTAAAATTCTTTTTCTTTTTTTCCCTCATACATTATTGTTATTATGCTATTTAATCTGATTGTTCTTCCTATGGCAACAAAGTCGCTGGTCCGGGTCAATAATAACAGTAAAACGTTCGAGTCTGTAACAAGTATACCAGCACTCCAGCAGCAGTTCACTAAACCAGCAAGAGTGTGTGCTACCAATTGTTCCAAGGTTAGATTTGGACGCCTATTTGCTTGTAAATATAGTGCTTGTTTATGGTGCTTTAGTAGACATGACATTTCAGGCCATGGTTTTGAAGCATGCTGACTTAATATACAATGTTTATCTTTTATTCAAGTTCTCACTTAGAACTGGTGTACAAAAGTATGAAGCTAAATCAATGGTAAACATTAGTCTGTACCTTTTTCATATAATTATCTCTATTGAAGCATATTATGTTAAACTTGTAAGCATTTACATAAAACAACGTGCTCAGTAAAATTAACACCGTTTGCATTCCTTGAATTTGTTTAATACTCTCGTCCGATCATACATCATGTGACATTGTCTTTTGCTTTTCAATCTGTTGTATGCAGTCGATATCCATCATACATCTCTTATTTGGAGTCCTGAATCTTTTAATTTTTATATCATTGAGGGTTGCTAAGATTGAATCTAACTGGTTAATATAAACTAAATAGTTAGGTGTGTGTGTGTGTGTGTGTGCGTGTATATATATATATATTTTGAATGTTTTGTAGAGTTAGGTGCATTATGTACTGAGCATTCTCATTGCTTTGGGAAGAAATCAGTATAAAGTATTACTTTTGTTTTTCAAAAAAACAAAACAGCCCTCTCCCAACTCACCCACTTGTTACAGGTTTGAACATAAAAATATTCCATTGAAGTGCAAATCATTAGTCTTATTCGGTGGAGTAGACTGCATAACATTTTAGAGAATTAATCATTTTCCATATGCTACCTCTCCTTTTCTATTGTGGTAAGTTAAATCCAGAGTCTACATCAGTTAGCTGGCACATACTTAATTGAAAAATGATCTACAAACTTTCAGGGATCTTTTTACTTTCAGAATTATTTTTTTTCCTTTTCTAAAGGATCACTGAAGTTACAGTTCATCTTTCTACCATATTGACTTGACTGATCCAGTAGTCACTATAAGTTAGAAACTGTTCAATCAGATTGGAGCAAAGGCCAGAAGGAGAAACTGAAATAACTGGAAAGGAAATTTTCTCAAAAAAAAAAAAAAAATGAGTAGAGGGGTGAGTTCAGGAGGTGGCAAAAGCTCTCTTGATTACCTCTTTGAATCTGATCAGAAACTACTGCTGATTAAAGGAACAAGAAAATCCACACCCCCACCTTTTGCTCTTGATTCTGATGGGAAGGGCAGAGACAATGAAATGCAAACAACTGCAGTTGGAGCAACTCCTAGCAGTGGCTCTAGAGATCAGGAGCAGAAATTAGGAAAAGTTGTGAGCGATTAAGTTTTATAATATTGCTGAATCCAATATTTATTATTGATCCATGAAGTACCTAGAGAGACATATTGCTTTTTGTTATGGTTGTTGGTAACTGCTGCTGTCTGACCTAGATTAATTTTAATTTGGCTGATTTAAACCCCAATTCATTAGAGCCGGAAATAGGGTATAAGAATAAGGAATTTCGGTTTGCGTGTTTATCCTTATTCCTTATTCCTTATTCTTATACCATGGTTTTGTTAGTATAGGAATAACAGCCCAAATTCATTATTCTTATATCGTTTGTTTTGCACAAGAATAAGAATAAGCACGCAAATCGAAATTTCTTATTCTTATACCCTATTCCCGGCTCATCCAAACACACCAGGTTGGAATAATTGCAGATAGACACTCAGAACAACTAAGCCTTAGCCTATTGTCCCAAACAAGTCGGAATAGACACCCATAACAGATAAAGGTAAAAAAATCAGCCTGGTGCCAAACTTTACTGACATGGCTACAAACCAGTACTTGATTGCTAGGAAGCACAGAAGCATGGAACTTATTTATTTATGCAGGAAGAGTATGCAAGACGGCATATATTTTTCCACTTATTATTTTGCCTGCCAGCCTTAAAAAATATATATCAAACCTTGCAAATGAACTTGTTTGAAAGAAATTAAGCCCATTAATGCATGTTTGACCGAAATTATTTTATATAGAATTTTTGACACAAAAAATTTTAATAGAAAGAATTATTTATTTTTTTTTTAATAAGAAGAAAGTTCGAACGCGTTTTATAAAAGCGTACAGTCTCTCTCCTTCGTACCCGTTTATAAAACGCGCTCGAAGGCTTCGAGCGCGTTTTATAAACGCGTAAGAGGAGAGAGCTTCAGATACGCCTGAAAGGCTGGTCAGACTTTCGTACGCGTTTATAAAACGCGTTCGGAGGCTTCGAGCGCGTTTTATAAACGGGTATGAAGGCGTAAATTTTTCGAAATTGAGTTATTACCATTTTTTTCCAAAATTAATAGAAAAATTAATGTGAAAATTTAAGTTAAATTTATTTTTAAATTTAATCTTATTTAAAAATGACATTAGAATATTAATTTTGACATTAATATCATTTTATTTGAATAACTATCAAGAAAGTCACTTAATTTACTGCATTTCTCTTTTTAATGATTAATTTATGATTTTAAAAACTTTTTTAGTAGTTTAGAGTGGTTTTTAGGTTTACAAACTTTCAAAGTGAATTTTGGAGGTCTAGAGAGCGTTTTTTGGCTCCGAAAATGGTCGTTACGGGGTTTCACCCCCGTAACATGTGTAGATCTCGTCGCGAGCTTTCCGGATTGTCCTCGATCACCCCAAACGGACATTCCTATCAAAAGTTAAGCCTGTTTAAAGTTTTAATGTTCAAAATTGTTTTAAAAATTTATATTTTAATTATTTCCATATTATATATTATTTGATTATATATATGGCTAACATAAAATAAAAAAAAAAGAGAAGAGACTACAATTCAAAAGATAAGTATGTAAAATTACAGGGTCGTCGGTGAATAATTATTCAAACAAAATGATATTATACACATGTTCAAAAAAAAAAAATATGTGCAATTAAATGCATCTTTATTTGGAAATAAAATTTTGATACATCTATTTAATACATCTTTAATTGGAAATAAAATTTTGAGAATTTTGTAAATATGAAACATGCAGGGACCTTATTGAAAAATATTATTTTTAATAAGTTAAATGTTGCGGTTTGATGAAAAATATGAGAAACTAATAACACGTTTATAAAACGCGCTCGAAGGCTCCGAACGCGTTTTATAAACGCGTACGAAAGTCTGACCAGCCTTTCAGGCATATCTGAAGCTCTCTCCTCTTACGCGTTTATAAAACGCGCTCGAAGCCTTCGAGCGCGTTTTATAAACGGGTACGAAGGAGAGAGACTGTACGCTTTTATAAAACGCGTTCGAACTTTCTTCTTATTAAAAAAAAAAATAAATAATTCTTTCTATTAAAATTTTTTGTGTCAAAAATTCTATATAAAATAATTTCGGCATGTTTGACTAGAAGGCTTTGCCCTCATCCCGCTATTTTTTTTTTTTTCTATATTTCTCAGAGCCGTGGTCGCCCATCTGTTAAGATCCACTCTGTCCCCGGAGGATCCTCGTCTCTTGGATACCTATTTGGAGACAAATAAAATTTGCTATTGAGTTGTCTTTGTACTACAAAGAAATTGTAAGGATACAAGTGTAATTTGAACGTGCCAATCAAGAAATAACAGTGTTGTGTTATGACATGTAACAGGTCGGGTGTATATTTGGGATTGAATGACCCGATATTTGGAAACATGATAACAGTTTTCTAATGTGTATTATTGAAGAAGTGGACATGTTCCTGTGTCACTGAAGCTGTTGATCAGGAACAAAGTTACCAGTTTTATTTTCCGAAAAAATTAATAGTAACGTTACTGTTCATCTAAATTTTGATAATAACTAAAAAAATTCGAAATTTTAATACTAACATTGCTGGATCGTCATTTTAATTGACGAAGGCTCAAAATCTTTGGATCGTCATCTGGAACGACGATCCAAGCCTTTTTTTTTTTTTTTACGTCTGAACCGTTTGCATGTAATAATGAGTTGTTGTTTTCCGAGGAATGGAAGAATGGGGAATGTTAACTGCCTTAATTGCTTGAGGGATCCTATGTATTTTAGTCTTTCTTGTATGATATATATAACCCATTTAATTCAAATAAGCAATCTATCTAAGAGTCTCCATCACCTTTAGAAAGATGGCCATGTTAATAGAATACATTTTAAAATAATGAAATGTAACAGGAATAGTTGCTCATGCATTTTGGCAAATATTAGCTCAAATGTTTGATATAGACTACTCGAGAAAATTAACTTCGAATTTTAATATTTTGTGATCATATATTTGTGACTGTATGGTGCTACTTTTTAGTTCTCTATGAATTTAAATTTATTATATCCCGCAAATGACTTATATTAGTAGTTTAGTACATACATTTAAGACCACAAACAATCACAGAATAACAAAGAAGTAAAATGCAACATATAGATGACAACAAAAACATTGTTTATTTTGAATTAAAAAAAAAGAAATATAAGTAAAGAAATAAAAAAAACATTGTTTATTTTTTTAATATAGATGACGAAAAAAAAAGAATAACTAAGAAGTAAAAGGCAACATATAAGTAAAGAAATATACTATATAAAATTAGACACGATGTGTTCTCCAAAATGACACGACACGACACGATGTGCGTATTGACACGACACGATACAACACGAATATAAAATTGGCACGACACGATCGTGTTATCGTGTCATGTCATAATCATGTTGTGTTGGGACATTAAAAAGTTTGACACGATTCAACACGACACCTTAACACAAATTTAATTATTAATGCTGATTATTTAAGCAAAATTAATAATTTAATTTTAATTTATAATACTATATCATATTATTTAATACTAACACGACGTGTCAACACGACACGACACGACCGTGTCAGTAGTGTCGTGTCAGAATGCGTGTCGTGTTGCCTTCTCACCACTAAGCACGACACGACACGACACGATTAAAAAAATAGTTCGTGTCAACACGACACGACACGACACGAGACTCTAACAGGATCATGTTTGACACGACACGCACGATTGGAGAACACTAACCTCAACTGACGAAAAATCCAAACCTTTAATCGAACGGGTCAACCAAGTCAACTCAAATAACCCACAGACTATGAATTTTTCTTACAAACCTAGTTATTTCTTCACATGCGAGCATGCAATGGGATTGGACTACTTTTTTTTTACTCATTTCAAAACTCTGAGAGCATGTTGCATGCAAACGGTTCAGACATTAAAAAAGAAAAAAAAAACTTTGATCGTCGTTTGGAATGACGATCCAAGAGTTTTGGGCTTTCTTCAATTGAAATGACGATCCAGCAATGTTAGTATTAAAATTTCGAATTTTTTTTATTATTATCAAAATTTAGATGAACAATAATGTTACTATTAATTTTTTCGGTTTTATTTCTCCATTGCAGGTCTGATTCTGATAGGCCGAGGTATAATAAAACCTAGCTACCGAAAAATTTATAAATAATATTAAATTAATAAAATATATTAAAAATAATATCAATATAATAATATTTTTTTAAATAGTATCACGAGATCGGAATCTGGGATTCCGACAGCAAGATCAGATTCTCGGATTCCGATCTTAGCTAAGATCGGAATCCCAGGCTCCGATATAAAAAGCAGGATCTTTGCCGTGCATATTTCGACGGGAATAATCAAGATTCTGCAACTTGAATAAATGCTTAAATAAGAGATCCCTTTGGTCCCCTCTCCGTCACAATTTTGAGACCTTTTTCTGCACTTTATGGGTGCGTTTGGCACCATTGAGTTTCGTCCTGACTTTGGTTAGTGACTAAACTTTCCTAAGGTTAGTTTACCAAATGAGTTGTGGTTAGAAAGGTTAGGGACTAACCAATGTCTAATTTTCTAACCATGCAAAATGGTGAGTTAGAATTTTCCCCTTACATTAACATGGAGAGAGAAAATATTAAAGTAGTTGCTTTCAATTTTTTAATGATGATTAATAATAATTAGTACTAATAATAAAATAATACTTAATATATTAATAATTAAAGTAATTAATAATTCAAAATTCAAAATAAATAATAAAATTAATTAATAATTATGATAATTTTATAATAATTAATAATAGTTATAGTTATATTAATTATTAATTATTAATCAAAGATGATTACTAATAATTACTAATAATTAGTAATTAAAAATTAATAATTTAAAATAAATAATAATATTAATTAATAATTATGGTAGTATTTATAATAATTAATAATAGTTATTGTTATATTAATTATTAATTTATGAGGAATAATAATAATTATGAGGAATAATAGACCCTATTTTTATATCGGAACCTGGGATTCCGATCTTGCCGTCGGAATTCCGATTCCGATCTCGTGATACTATTTAAAAAAATATTATTATATTGATATTATATTTAATATATTATATTAATTTAATATTATTTATAAATTTTTCGGACCTAGCTAGCAGCCTGGAGAGTGGGCCGGGCCTATTGGACACAATTACCAGATTTTTTTTTTCTTCATCTCATCTGTTGCTTGAGGTGCTGTTATCTGACACGATATAATTAGGCCATTTGGCACCTCACATAAGCTTCCACCATTATACAGCTGCATATTCCAGATAAGGACGGGTCTGACGTTAATCATCAATCCTTAATACAGGAACCTAGTTGTATTCCATCAAAGGAAATCACTAATAAGTGGGTGTGACCTCTCTTCCTCCTCAACGTGGCAAGTACGTAACTAAAAGGTCCTTTATGCATCCAAACCTTTTTTAGTGACCCCATTATTCAAAAGAGATCTGTAACCGACCAATGGATAGTATTAGTAAGAGGACCCGAATCTGGTGCCGCGCGGCACACCGTGCAGCGCGCGTACGAGCCGTCTGATCTGGATCGGACGGTTCATTTTTTACGGGCCTATCAATCTAGGTTACATGCACGGGGCTCCCTTGTCCATTGGATCTTGATCAGAAGGCTAGAATGCCGCGCTGCACGGTGTGCCGCGCGGCACCAGATTTCAATTCATTAGTAAGAGGGTCAAACTTTTTTTGAGATAACGCTCTAAATGCTCTTTTCCTATTAAAAACGTGGCATTCCGCTTTCCCCATTGAAACGTGTCAAAACTTTCCAGTATCCCACTCTCTAGACGCCAGCAAGTCATATAATTGAGAGGAGATGACTTGTTACCTTAGATTGTGATGTCCAAAACACTTTCAAAAAATCATCAGTTCCAATCTCTGTTGATGCAAACCATCAGCCATGGGACGTGCCAACTTTATTATATATTTTTTTCTTGAGATGGGACGTCCAAGTGGTTTGCAGTGCACTTCGCCTCATGTGGCCCGGTCATGATATGTTGACATGTGTGATATATCTGGTAAAGATCCAAGCATTATTTCACTGAAGCAGAAAATAAAAATCTCTCTACTTCTATTTTTAGCTTGGCACATATATCAATCAATATTCTATATCAAGTCAATTGTTGGATGTAACATAAAGGGCAGTACCGACATGTAAAATTCCTAAATTGATACTTCTATATTTCCTTTTTAATCTCAATTCTCAAACCCTATATATTGTAGTGGACAGGTGCAACTGCAGTGTATAATTATCAACCAAAAAAAAAAAAGAGAGAAGGGAAAGAGGTGCAATGTATGGACATTGACGGTGGTCAGAAATTCAGAATGTCTCTCATGAAAAGTCGCTTTTACGAGTGGTTCCGAGGAAGCTATGGCTGGGGCCAGGGGACGGCGGTGGTGCTAATTCAACGTGGCATATACTTCCACCGCGTGGGGCCATTGAGATTTTCTGTGGCCGAACTTCTTGTAGCGAATCTGGGGCTGCGCTATGATTATTGTCATATAGGAATTCCAACTTTTTACAAAGGCAAAATTGATCACGTACCCCTCAAATATTTCTTAATTGAATATTTACCCTTCAAATCTTTGAAATTGTTCACATACCCCTCAAATCTTAATAAATAGGGATACATACCCTTTTCAGTTATTTAAATAAATTTCTAAATATTAAAATCTGATTTTTATATCTTTTGACAGTATTACCCCTTCCAAAACCAGCCTTAACCTTTCATCTTCCCGATATTTTCTCTCTATGCGATATCAAAAAATAAATCTCTTCCTGATAGTAAGATCAACATTTGAACAATTTGTACTTATATTTATAGATTGGCCTGAGTGATTCTTGATTAGCATGATTCGTCATTCTCTAAGATTGGAGTTTTTGATTTGCTTAATCCTGGTAGGATCTCCAAGTCATATCACCGACTCCTTATAATCAGCCATGGGCCTTTCTTCTTGATGTTGAAACCATGTGTTTCGTTGCTTTGAAACACAATCATACAAAAAAAACAAGAAAATGAACCATAACTCAAATATTACTTAATAATTCTGAGTCTTTTTAAAAGAACAGTCGATTCGTATCTCAAACAAAAACAAAGAAAAAAAGATAGATATCAGAGAGACGGTTAATCCAGAAACAAGGCATCTGTTGCCAACTCAAAAGGATTTAGGGGTGGCTGTCTGGACAAGTGCGATTACTGTGATAATGGAGAGATGAGATGGTATGGCGCGCCATCGAAAGATTTATTTCCTGATATTGTTTGAGAGGGAATATTAGCAAGAAGATGAAAGGTTTTTTAGGCTATAGAGTAGAGAAATTTGAGAAAGGGTAATTTTGTCAAAAGATATAAAAATCAGATTTTTAATATTCAGAAATTTGTTAAAATAACTGAAAGGGTATGTATCCCTATTTATTAAGATTTGAGGGGTACGTGATCAATTTCAAAGATTTGAGGGGTAAATATTCAATTAAGAAAGATTTGAGGGGTACGTGATTAATTTTGCCTTTTACAAATTAATCATCTTATTTTATAGGACGTGTCCGAAGAGATGCAAGATGTTTTTGAAAAGCATAATATATTAATTTTTTTTATGCGAGAAACAATATATTGATTTGAACGAAGTATAGGGATATAAACACTTTAGGTGATCAATATGTCTGATCCTGCAAAAAAAAAAAATAATAAGGAAGAATAAAAGATAAAACAATTATCATTATTTTTCTATATTAGCTGTTTAAAAAAAAAGATATTAGCCTTCTAAGCAAAGCAAATCTAAGGTGGTTTCATTACATGACCCATTTCCATACTATCAATAATTAGAACATTTCAAATTCAAAATAATAAAAAAGAACATTCTCGCATTTTTGTCATAATTTGTTCGATACAGATGGATAGGTTTTATATTTTTTCACTTTTTTAAATTGTATAAAGAAAATTGAAAGTGAAGTTAGATCTACGTTTAACAAAGAGAGCTTTTTATAAATGCATTTTTTTTTTCAGCAGGAAGTCATCAAATCTAATGTCATTTTCTATAGCACGTCGTATATACGCGTTATTAGTTAAATCACCAGTGACTATCACTTGACATGTATCCTCTTATAAATGCTAAACAAGTTGTATTAGGTTGAAAAAGTACGGTATAAAATGTGATCATCAGAATCTCCTTTCATTACTTTTTCTCTAAAAATTCCAAATCAATAAAGGGAACAACGTCCCGAACCTTGTTACCTTGGTGTGCATTAAAGATTTCATTCTACAAACCACCGGTGAAATAATGTTCTTAAAATTGATATAATACATAAAAGTGATCAATTGCATTCATCGTGGAATTTAAAATTTAACGACTCAATTTAAGCGATATTTGATTTGATCGACGATAAAATGATTCTCGAATTGTATTAATTTTTATACAATAATCTAGTTGTTTTTTTTTATCATTAATGACTATTATAAATAAAACAAAACCAATTGTCAAAATATCGATTCTCCGTATAAATACTATTTTTCCAGTTTTAGACGCCATTCAAATGCCACAGCATGTAAAGCAGGAATCCGACCGCAGAGGAACCCAGTTCCGGCATAGTCACTGTTTGCACTTTGCAATTGCAACTGAACTATCGGTCAATCAGGCCATCATGACTCATGAGGGCTTACGAGCCACTGGAACGGGCATCCCTCGCCACTGCCCACTGGGCCTCTTTTGAGAGGACGCTGCGCAGTAGGCCGCGTGGCCTCACGCCTTCGTCATGTGGTATCTCGTGTCACTTGTACAGTCCATTGAATCCAACCCTGTCCCTGCGGCACAGGGCTTTTTGGCGTGGAGAGCTGATTTGGCGCAACCCAGTGATGCCATCATGCCACTACACTTTTCTTTAATACTAGTGGGGTTCTCGCGTTGCGATCTATTGTTCAGAACACTCTGCAGTGAATTTACCATTAGAATAGCAATGCATAGATAATTTTTTTTATTAGGTTTGTTAGAGAATGATAATTTATATATTTATAATCTCATTGGTGTAATAATCGGGAATTATGTTGTTGGTGAGGTAATTGGATGCAGTTGTTTATAAGGGGGATGATGTATGCATATGATATCTGTTTGGGATTAGAGATTGCTTCTGTTGTTTATTGGAGCTGTAATTTATGTTGGGGGTCTCTTAACGGACATAGTGTGGTGAGGGTAAAAAAAATGAGAAGAATAAAGGAATACGATATTTATTTATATTTGTTTGGTTAGTATGTTTTATTGAAAGGGTGGAGAGATAAGGATGAAGTACAGGTGGCGTGGTATCTTATTTCAATGAGGGAAAGGAATCTAATTCTGCTCTGTCTGTCTGCAGGAAGCGATTTTTGTTTGGAATGCGTATGAGAGGTGAAAAGCTGAGTTGCCATGTAAAAGGGAGGGTCTATATTAAATAGTTCTGTATGACTGTATGAAGCTGCGGTGTGTCTGGCGTGCAAAAGAACTCACGCAGTGTATACAGGTTCAGAATAGACTGACTGCTTTTTATTTGCTATGTTTAAAAGGCAGAGCCTATGATAGGTAGGTTTTCTCGTGATTCGGTACGATGGAGTCATGTTTTGTATATATAAGTGTGTTCAGGGAGAAGGGAAGATGGGTAGCCTCTTTTACAATAGACAACCAAATAAAAATTTATCTTGAGCATCCCTGCAAGAATGAGGCCTCGTGTGACTGATAGTGGTGAAGAGGTAAAGAAGTGTAAATTTTTTTTTTCTGTTTGGACCTGTTTGTGCTGTTTATAGTAATGGAAACTGAGTGGCTTTATTGCGAGGCAAAAAAGATGAATTTTTAAATGAAGCACATATATAAAGGATTATTTTGAGGCAAGGTGTTTGGTTTTTGTGTGGTTGTTGTGTTTTTTTTTTTGCTGATTATCAGTTGTTCAGTAGTGTGTGCGGAGAAGTATGTTTGTGTTGTGCACTGGAATTAGTAGGTAGCTGTACTGTTGCGTGTTATTTTGTGTGTTGTAATGCTTTTGTGGGAATGTAATAGAAGGATGTTTTTAAGTAGTGAATGTTTGGCACGAAGAGAATTATATTTTAATCTGACGAAGGGAGGAATGTAGGGGCGAGTGCGAAAAGTAATTCATATAAATTCGAATAAATTTCGTTCATATGTTTAGAGCGATTGGAAAGTTAGTACTGTAGAAGCAATAAAAAAGAGACAGCTGCGAAAAAAAGTACATAGGAAAAAAGACAACAGTAATAATAAGAGAATAATTGGATCATATGCAGGATGGGGACCGTATAATTTATACAGTATTAGCAGTCCTAAATATTTATAGAAATCGACAGAACATTTATCTGGAAAGAGATGCACCATACAAAACTTATGCTGGTGCATGGATTTCCAGTATGAGGAGAGAAATTTACATCTTAGTTCTAGAAGATCAGCACTGGATGGAAGTAACAGCCTTACTTATATAGCAAAAGGGTGAACACCTTGCAAGTACAGATGTTTGCAAAATGGCTACGATGGTATAAACAATGGTGCATGTTTTTTTCTGAGGCGATTAGTCGTCATGGGTGGATTCATCAATTGTTTCGGCAGAAAGTGATCTGCAAATTTATAAGAATAAGAATAATGACAGTATGTATTAGCAATACAAATGAGATTGAAGTTCATAGATGAATGTACGGCAGATGATAAATATTTTGTCATTTTTGTGGAGTTCATAGTACTTTAGGATAAGGGAATCATGCAGCATACTTGGGTGGATCGTTGAGAGGGACGGTTATGTCTGGAGGAGTTGAGGCAGTTAAATCTTCCTGTAGCCTTCTTCTGACCGTCTTTGTTGGTACAGTGCTTTCTGTTGAGTGCGGATCGACGGGTCTGTACGGTGGTTTATTGGAAACAGAAATATATGAGAATTAATTGTAGCCTGTAGTGTAAGAAAATAGGAAGAGTGCATACCTCTTAAGAGGAGTGACTGGAGTGAGACCTGCAGCAATAGCCTTCCCTTTGTCTTGTGAAGGTGGCGGAGTGTTTACAGGTGCTTCTATTAGAGAAGGATCAGCTGATGGCGAATCTTCAATGAGGAGAAGTGGTTCTGGGAGCAAGTGAAGCATGTCATCTGGGACTGGTTCGTGTCGTGAGACAGTATACGTACGATATGTGAGGACAGGACCTAGTTGTTTTCCTTGGACTGTGAACAGGTATGCCTTGTTAACAATATCCTGAAGCGGCTGGGGGACGGCACCATCATTTTGGTCTTGTTGCATCTTCATTGTCACTGCATCAGAACCAACAATCATCTCGCCAGTTTTTCCGAGCAACATAAATTGAGCGGCATCTGTTTGGTCTGCTACTCGAACAGTCATCCTGTACCTATGAATAGATATATATATATTTCTTTAATATAATTGTAGGGAACAATATATATATAGATATATTTTTTAATCGGAGACACAGAGCATTGATGCATGAAAGAAGATAAATGAGGTGCATATACCAGGGCACAAATGTTCTTTTCCTTGTGTGGCATTCTGAGCAGTAGTAGCCCAGTGAGCTACGGTCTAACTTCTTATGACAGTCTGTACACGCTGCATAACACCAGTCGAATGGACTTGTGAACTGTATTATCCTTGCTGGGCATTGGTACAGTGTTTCCTGAGATTTGGTCGGAAAGAACAATTATATTGGAGTGCAACAACATTATAAGTTCAAAAGGACAAAAGTATACTATTGCATCTGACAGTAAAGTTGTCTAGATAGAGGCCATTGAGCTGTGCTAGTGTTATGTTGACAGGAGGCGATCTGGCCACCAATGAGCGTCCTGGTGCAGTGCGGTTGAACATTTCTGGTGTTGCTTCAAGAACTATAGTTTTACCATCATAAGGAGTTCTGTAATATAGAATCAGAGAAGATCATGAAATTATAAGGACGAAAAAAAAATAAAACCAGTGAATTAATGATACTGTTGATGGCAGTATATTAATGGGTCAATGAATGTTATGTCCGTCCCGAAATATTTACAGAGAAAGTGTTAATGAAAAAGAAAGTATAGAGTTGTTAGTGGGCTTACTGGTGAAGGTAGTCTGATATTTCCTTGATGGTGTTGTCCAAATAAAAGCGAGTGCCAGTGTATGTTTTTAGGCTGTAGATGTCTACAAATTGAGAGAGGGTGTATTAGAAGTATAATATTGTGGTGCTGATGATCCTACATAAAAGATAAAAGTTCTTTTTCCGGTAAATGAGAAAAAGAGCAGAATATTACCTGGATTAGCCTTTCTTACTTGGAGGCCGTTGCATGCTATTATAATCGGAGTGGTTTTGGATTGCTCATAGAGGGCTGCAATATCGAATTGGTCAATAAAATCTGCCCATAGTGCGACATCCATTGTGAACCCTCTGCAGCATTATAATGAGAGTGGAGCGTTATATCATGAAGGTCAATTACGGTGAGAATATAGTGGAAAGTAATGGGTGATTATTTGCAAGACCTCTCATTTGTAAGGTACATTGTTTGCACTCTAGCATTTCCTGCACTTTGGACAGTCCTGACAGTGCTGAATCCTGATAGTCTAGCAATAGTATCTGAATAGAAAAAATTATGGTGTTATGCAGGCGTAATTGAATGGATATTATTGAAATATGTTGTAAGAAAGTAAAATTTCTTTTCGTAATAAGGGAATTTTTTACCCAGGACTGCTTTTTCATATGTTATTTCTGTACCAACATCTTCTAGGCGCTTGAAGTCGAAGTGATAGACCGGTATTGGGTACATATCTGATGGGAGTGTTTTTATTTGTGTTTGCTGTGTGATGCTGAGTAAATATTTATAGTCCACAACTTGATAATCTTTTGTTGCTGCAGTGACACTGAATCTCGTGATCTCAACTATGTTCTGCTCAGTGAAAGAATTTGCAACCCTCTGACGATCTGGTGCCATAATAATTCCTTGGATTTTTCCACCCTGCAGATGATCAAAACGCAGAAAACAATGTAATTATAAAAATAGCATATGCTATTCTGACAAAAGAATGACATTCAGTATTTTTGTTTTTGGATGAGAACTATTCATCTTCACTGGATGAGAAACATACCATATGATCCAAGAAGAGAAAACTGTATTTCCAGACTTTACCACGGCGCGGATCAGATGCTGGCCAAATCCTAACTGGCCTGCCATGAATTGTTGCATTCAGTGTGTTAGTTGTTTCTGTGACTTTCGAAGCTGGGATGAGGCGAGACATTATGAGCTGCAAATAAGAAGAAGAAACCAATGATCAATGAAGGAAACATCTGTATGTCTTTTGTCTGCATGAGATTGAATGAAGATTTGATCAAAGATATTAAAGAGAATAACAAAAGGACAGTCGTTAGATAGGAAAATTGTAAAAAAAAAGAACAAAGTAACTACCATTGTTGTGCGCTGTTGGTGGCAGCGCACGAAAGATTTCTCTATACACTATATTTTTTGTGTAATTTTTATGCTGGTCATCTTCGTTGACAATAACTATTTTTAGACCCTGAGGAGAGGTTGTTCTTGAGAATGCCACGTAAAGTTGACCATGGCTGAAGACTGGCTCTGGTAAATACACACCCACAACATCAAGTGATTGTCCCTGGCTTTTGTTGATGGTCATCGCATAACATAGCCTGATAGGGAACTGCTTTCTTTTCATGATAAACGGGAGTTTCTGATCTTCATGAGAAAAAATGATTCTTGGTATTTGTACAATCTTTCCTTTTGCTGGTCCTGTAATGACTCTAGCATTTATAATTCTTGTTCCTAATGCTGTTATTATCATCCTTGTGCCATTACAGAGACCATTCGCCTGGTCCATATTTCTCAGCAACATTACTGGGGCATTTATTTTAAGAGTGAGCTTATGACACGGGAGAGATCCTGACGTGATTGTGTTTAACATATCAGGAGTGAACATTGTTTGGAGATCTTCTGGAAGATCATCATACCCCTGTGCACTGTCAAAACTATAGTAATCATACTGTTGACCTGGCACATGCTGAAGAACAGTTTCATTCAACACATTTGCAGCATTGTTTTTAGGTGTTATAATGGCACGTTGATGCAGATAATTTTCATTTTGATAGTTAGAAGTAAAGTTGGGATAGACAGCATTGATGATTGTCTGTTGTGGATTATGATCATGAGGGACCAGAAAGCAGTCTGGTATATGAACCCAATCAGGTTCAATGCTGTTGTACAACCGAACAGCATGTGCTTCGCCATTACCTATCGAAAGCAGCCATGTTGCAAAGGCTGAGAGATCTTGGGTGTCAGAAGATGACTGATTTGATGCCAATAAACGCATGTTTATGGTAAGCTTCATGAGGGTGCATGAAGACCATAAATAAGAATTTGTGATGCATGCAGAGATAGTATCAAATCTGCTGCCATGGCTGATGACTGGCAAGGTCTGCCTAAAGTCACCTCCCAAAACAACTGTGACGCCTCCGAATGGTTGATCTCGCCTAAGAGGATACCAATCAGAAAAGATGTCTCTCATAGAACGGTCGAGTGCCTCAAAACAAATCTTATTGTTCATCGGCGCTTCGTCCCATACTATAAGCGATGTTTGCAACAAAAGATAAGCGAGCTGTGTATGTTTTTTGATGTCACATGTCGCACCCTCTTTTAATTTGAGTGGTATCTTGAACCTATAGTATGCCGTGACACCTCCTTCTAGCAAGAGGGATGACAAACCTGACGATGCTACAGTGAGAACAATTTTTCCTTTTGCTCTCAAATATGCAGTCAGAGCCCGCCATAGAAATGTCTTTCCTGTACCACCATGGCCATAGACAAAGTAAAGATTTCCTAGGTTGGATGTAACAGAGTGCACAACAGCATCAAAGATATTTTTTTGTTCAGAGTTTAGCCGTGCTATGAGATCAGGAACTTGCATCTGCAGTTGAATAGTGTTGAAAGAATACTGTTCTTCCAAAAGTCTATTATGAAGATGATTTGTCCTTGGCCGTGAGGGTGCAGGGAGACGAACGTATTGTAAAGAGTATCCTCTGATGAAAAGAATATCTTCTAATTCATAGAGTATACGATCTTTTACAATTTCAGGGTCAACCACCATTTCTGGGTTAGAATTGTGATCTCGTACTGCCTGCACTATATCATCTCCCATGTAATTCCAACATGATTCCCATAGGTCCAAAGCATCAGCGACCTCAGAGAAAAGCAATATGTCAATAAAAATCTGACGGATCTGATAACTTGAGGCGGTCGCATCAGCTTCTTGCATTGTAGAGAGCCATTCAGTATTATCATCTAACATCCCAAGAGCACTACATGCATCTTTGAATGTTGGTATGATAGTACCGTTGACTGTTCGAAGGTCATCAAAAGATAATGCCCCACGAACACAATTAAGAAGACTCCTTGTATAATACACATCGCCTGCTCCAAGGTGAACAAAATGCATACGCGCTAATCGATGACCCTGCTGTCTGTACTGCCAATTCTTTTCATTCTGATGCCATGTATAATACTTTGTGACTTCAGGATAACTTAAAGTTCTGGCAAATGGATCATTCTGATTAAGATCAAACCATGCGGTGAGTTTGGTCTGTTGGTTTGCAGGATTATTGGCAACTTGCTGGAGTGATTGGGAATCACGGAAAACAACATTATTTTCAAACGGTAGGTGTATAGGCAGCCTCTCTACTGTAGGATGGCTATAATGGATATCATACTGGAAAAGACGCCAAATAGATTCATGAGGAGTCAGGTATCTACAATCTAGGTAATTGAGCACCTCATCAATGACCTGCTCTTGCTGTGGCTGGCCAGTGTCGTTCTGCGATGAATTGCTCGCATTTCTCTGCACTGAGACTCTAGCACGGTCTCGACCTTTGCATATATATTTGAAGAGATATTTGATCATCATTGATGTATAACATCTCTCAACATTTATGTGCGCTTGGTATTTGAAAAGAAGGTTAAGATTATGAGGCACAACATATTTGTTGTCGAGAATGACACCGTTTTTATTGACAGTGACACCTGTGTTTCTTCTTTTGTAAACAACAACGCCATCTTCTGTGATGAGGGTTTCATCGTTGAAACGTTTAGGAAAATGTTTAGAACAACTCCCATTCTGCATGCACGGGGATTGCGGTCGTGATACACCGCATGGTCCATGCACCATGAACTGCGAAACAACAGAATAGCCATCTGGATCAACAGATGGATCTGGCAGTTCAGCAGAAATAACTTGATCGATGCTCGAACCATTCGATAGACTGGCTCGCTGAGCTAACCACACAACAATATGTACATGCGGTAATCCTCTCTTTTGGAACTCCACCATGTAAATCACTGAGACATAAGAAGAAGAATCAAATTGTAGCAAAAGAGCAGATGCGGAAAAGAAGTGAAATATAGACAGAAAATGAGGATTGAAGATGAGGAGAAGGATATTTGATGTGGAGATGAAAGGAAGAAAATAGGAATAAAAAGTAAGGTCGAAATGCTCACATCCAGAAATTGGCCCAAAGAACTGACCGCCATGCAGGTCGCGGACTAATTGATTAAGTTTCATCTTGAAAACACGACACACCAGATCTGGCCGGTCAGAGGCACGCTGACCTGGGAACAAATTACGTGTAATCTCTGGCCATGCAGGATTACAGGTAAAAGTAATGAAAAGATGGGGTGGTCCGAGATGCCTACAGACTGCAACGGCATCCTGATAATTCTGGAACATGTACCTTGGACTGCCAACATGAGAAGGCGGCAAGATGATCCGTTTTCCAACTGTGTGACCAAGCAAATCATAATTGATGACAGCATTCCTCACATTCTGGTATGTGTTAGAGCGAAGAGATGATTGATTCTCATGGACATACCATAGTCTGGACTGATCAACACATGCAAACATATCAACTGAGAGCTGTTGCAGCAGATGGCCTGATCTGAGTATTATATTGGATCCAATTGCACGCACATGTAGCCTATAACAGTAGTATTCATTCATGGTGACATGTGCGCGCGAGGTGGATGATGTGGTTAAATCAGAGATGTTGCAGTCAATATGAAGACGAAAACTATCTTCACCACGAACAAAAATAAGAGGATATTGAAATGCCATATAGGAAGGGTGTAAGGAACTGATGCGCTGCAATCTCCCGGAACACTGTTGGATGATGATATCACGATCTATATGGTGAGCATCAATATCACCAACTATAAGGCCAACAACCTCAGATGATGTTGGAGCTGAGTATTGCCTACCATCACCGGATCTGTGCGATGCAATTCTCAAGCGAAGTGCATCAGCAGAATCAGCTAGGATTCGTTCACGGACAGATCTGAATCCCTGAACATAGGGGTTATATTGATCTAGCATATCCCTCAAAGCCTGCACAATATGTGGCCGAGGAACTGATGATCGGTCAGCAGAGAAATGGCTTAAACGGTTGGCCATTTCGTTCTCTGTATCGTACATATACAACTGAGCAAATCGAGGCGGACTATCATCATGGGGAAGCAATGATCCCATGAGATGACAGAGCTGGCCTGAAACCCTGAACACATAGGGCCCAGGGCGAAAATTGACAGATTCATCTACTTCAACTCCCATTGAAGTGAACGCAAACATCGAATTGTACATTCGAATACACTGCATGAAATGCTGCGAATCAGGACCACCAGAAGGATCGAGCAATTCTAAAAGAGGAGAAGGGGTAGGATCAATCGCAGGCAGTAAGACACGACCACCCCTACAACACAGATTATATACAGGTTGACCAACCCGCGATGCTGATCGGCAGCGCTCTTCATACCAGTAAAGAGCATGACACTTGGGACAGATTTCAGTAAGATCGCCAAAGTCATCGTACACAGGCCTATCATCTATAGAAAAGCAAAGAATGGAAGGAAAAAAGAAGAGAGCACCAATTTAAATGACAGAAAGCAGGAAGAAATCGTAAACACGAAGTACAGAATACAACTGAGACAAAGAGATAAATAAGGAGAACAGAAGAGTAAACCTGTATTGAGAACAGGAATTGCTGGTGGTGTTTCAGGCAGAGGGCTGTCAGAGACAGCCGAAGACGGACTGCTGGGTGGTTCAGTAAAATTGCCGTATGATGGAATTTCATAGTGAGATGTTGGAGTTGAAGGGCCTGAACCATCTTCATGAACAAATAGCAAGAGAACAGAATTGA
Source organism: Rhynchospora pubera (assembly GCA_028095005.1). Lineage (NCBI taxonomy): Eukaryota > Viridiplantae > Streptophyta > Magnoliopsida > Poales > Cyperaceae > Rhynchospora > Rhynchospora pubera. The sequence goes on along the minus strand of CM051461.1, from coordinate 165,681,017 downwards.
GTAAAAAAGGAAAAAAAGCAAAACAGTGGATAAGAATATAGTTCGTAAGAAGAAGGACAGAATCGAACTCGTATGTAGATATTCATTCAAAGTGATATTCCATCCCGACGATTGATTGGAAGACGAATCGGACTCATAATTTGGCATGAGAAGTGTGCGATGGCGGTGGGGTTGGCGCACAAATGCATCGTCAGATCCATCGAAATAATCTGGTAACACAGAAGGAGAGGAAATAAAGAAACGTAGAATGGGACAGAGGGAAAAGGAGAAGAGAAAGCAGAAGAAGAAACACATACATATAGAGAGCAAAACAGGAGGACAAAAATAACAAATAACCTTCGAGATCTGCATGAGCAGGTGTTGATCCCTGAAGGGACGGATGATCATAACGACCAGCACCAATAAGACGACGACGCCGTTCTCTATCATGATCACCTTCAAAGCAGAGGAGAAAGAAAAAAAATAAGGAACAGAAGAGAAGAAAGGAACTAAAAAGCAGAAGTTGCTGTAAGCAGAAAGGAATAGAAAAGAGTATAGCAATGAAGAAAGATAGAAAAGAAACAAACAGCAGGGTTGAATGAGGAGGGAGGATACGCTGTGTATTTTGCAGTGGAAAAGTGCAGCTTAAGAGCAGATTAGATTAAGAACGATAAGGTATGACTGCGCACAATATCAGCACCTCAAGGGAAAAGCAGGAATCAGAATGGAGAAAAAAATAAATAAATAGTACAACAAAAATGAAAGGCAGAATCAGCAAGAAAGCATCCACACCTAGATCCACTGGCGCAGATGATAGATGAGCAGATGGATGACCTGATGCAAGTGCAATACTCGTACCACGCCTCATGGGAACAAAGCAAGCAAGAAGAAGAGATGAGAATATAATCAGGCCGGCAGGAGACGGAACAGAATAAATTCTGGAAGTAGAGAGCGCAACGCACAACATGAAGCAAGCAAGGTATCATGCAGAGAAAGAAGAGGAAAAATAATGTACAAAGAAGAGGTAATCTACAAAGCAGCCGGATGAACACAGCAAGAGAACCCAGTGGCAAGAAAATCTAATGCACCAGATGGCATGGCCAGCGTGCTAAGCACAGCAAACGTCGTAAGTAATATATGAATAAATTCATAGAACGCACAAAGAAAGAGCAATCCATGAAGCAGCAGCAAGCAAAAGCAAGAGAATACTTAATGAGCACAGAAATCTAATCTAATTGTACTAACAGCCTAAAAGACCATATTAAAAAAAAATTAATGGACAGAAATCTAATCTAATTGTACTAACAGCCTAAAAGACCATATTAAAAAAAATTAATGGCAAAAAAATTTACCTGGGAAGAGCACACACCAAGGAGAAGAGGTGAAGACCTGCAAACTGAACCTGAACCTGCTAAAAAATTAACAAAAAAGAAAATCAGCAAAAAAAATATGAGGAGCAACAGATAACTTTATAAAGAGCTGAATAGGGAAAAAAGTTGCAAGCCACATGAGCTGAGCAGGAGAAACAAATCTGAGGCGACATCAGCACACATAGAAAAGGAGAAAAAACGGAAAAACAAAGGCAGGGAAAAAAAGATAACAACAAAAGAAACCTGACCCAAATAGAAGCTTTTGACGTGGCAAGCAAGGAGACGAAGCAACTATGCAGCAGAAGAGCAGCCTGAAGGAAACAGAAAATAGAAAAATCAGGTAGACCATGCAAAGAAAAAGCTACAGAAATTGCAAAGAAGCAAGAAGAAGAGACGAAAATACTACCGAATTGAGGAAGGAAAGCGATGCAATCGGAGAGGAGAGGGGAAAAAAAGAAAGCGAAGTATCTAGAGATAAGCCTTTGGCAACATCGGAATGAGGGATGGAGTACAAATCACAGGAGCAGAAGCATGGACCCGGATGAGGAAACACCAACGGAAAAAAAGAAGTGGAGCAGACGAAAACAGCGCGCACCCCACAACACCGAGCGCAGGGAGCAAAGGCAGAAGGGAAGAGCGAGGAACCGTATAGACCATGGAGGAATCGCAGAGGGAACAACAGCTGAAAAGCTGAGTAAGCGGCGCACAGACCGGGAGCATATTCCGACTGGCCTCCGTACAGGGGCCACATGGCGGAGCAAATCGAGGCAGCGAATGGCGACCTTTGCGAACCCAAAGCGACAGAATGAAGCGCGAAGAAAAATGGAGACGGAGAAGAAAATAGCAGCGGAAAGGAATAAGCGACACGATAGGGTTTTGATGCAATCAGACGGAGAGGATCGGAGCAGGACAGATGTACAGCCGAGATGAACGAACTGTTCGAAGTACTGTGCGCTCACAGTGGTTTCGGAGTCGGATTTATATCTGCCGATGAATATATGTTTTGATTTTGGAATATCCACCCGGGACGATTCGTTTCTCAACTTTATACCGACCTTACAATGTTATTGTTAACTTATTTTGTGTAATGAGTCAGTCAACTTGTTGTTGTTGGTTTGAATAAAGGATAAAAAGTGATTTCGTTAAGAATGTTGGGTTACATTATTTTATGGAATGGCTTACACTGCGCCAGCGCGCTTTCATTCCATCTGACAAAACATTATCTTAACTGGATTATGTTATCGAACCGCCCACCAATTGGAATGATACAACACATTGCACATCTTTTGCATTTGAATTTTACAATATTAAAGCTACAGGGAATTTGATAACCAAATAGTAATTGACTGTACTGACTATTAAAGATAAGATCATATGAATATTTTAAAGAAAAATAATTATCACGTACAAATTCAAAACGTACATTAATATATATATATATATATATATATATATATATATATATATATATATATATATATATATATATATATATATATATATATACAAAAAATAATATAAGATAGGGATTCAGTACCTAACTAGTAACCACGCCGTGTGATATGGTTCATTGGTTCTATATCAGGACCAAGAGGTGGCGGAGGTAAATGCATGGACTTCATTTCTAAAAATTGTTGATAAAATAGGTTTTATTTTATTTAACTTGGAAAATAATAGTTCGCATTCCATAGTGTTATTACACTTAATCGGGTCGATAGTATTACATAAAAGATAGTCGAAAATCCAGCGATTAACAGATGAGCTCTTTTTTCTTTTTCTTTTTTTCTTTTGTTGCAACTATATTTCAAATTTTGTGTTTCTAACGGCTGATTTGAACTGCTAAAACTAATATTCATGTTCAGTGGTCTTAACAAAAATCCCTTCAAGTATTGTTCAGTGGTCTAAATAAAAATCCATGAATGTAATTATTTTGTTCATATCCACTAGATAAAAGAATGATACAGATTAAATTCTTTTTATTATCTCGTTAAATAAGGAAACAATTAATAAAAATTAATATTAGTATATCTGATTTTTTTTTAGTCATTGGTATTATGGTATATCTTAATGAGAAGACAGGTAGTACTTACCAATGTGATAATTGCTAATAAAAAGTAATTTGGATACTGAATATTTTTAGCAATTTTAGCAATTACGGACTTACGGTGATGGCAACGAGATCTTTTTTGTTTATAATTTTAATTAGGCACTAATATAAATCGGTAACGATTTCATGTGCTTCGAAGACTTGAGCATCTGTGGACGTTTCTTTTAATTTTTTGGTTTGTAATGGGCTAATGGCCGTGGCATTGACATTTTGGTACAAGTCTATTTATACCATGTGCCATTAGCTTTATTCGCATTGTTTTTGTTTCAATGAAATATATGATTTAATTTAATACCCTTAAAAAAATTTAAAGAAAACTCTTAAATGGTGAAATTGGTACATGTTACCCTACCCCAACTTAATTGGGACAAAAGACTTAGTTGTTGTTGTTGTTGATGATGAAATTGGTACATGTTTTTCGTTAATAAAGAATTTGAAAGTTTCGACAATTATACGTTTTTTCTATTATATCTTCATTTAACAATATCTTTTAACATTAATTCCTACAACTTATAAGCACCAATTTTTAAAAGTGCAAACAATTAGATCAAGGATATAAACATTTGAATAATATATAAGTTATCAATCATTGATTATGGAAATCTGATTTAATTAATCGCTAGATGTGAATCATCATATAAGTTTATTGACTTTTCATTTAAATGGAAATAAAAGTTGTCTGTCGTATCTTCTTTAAATAAATCATTAGAATAAGATAGCAGGTGAAACAATATTAGAGGGAGATAAAAAAAAAACAAGTCTAGTCTGGTAATAAACTATATTTACTACATGTTAATAAATACGGTTTTTTCTAGTTGGGACCAAAAATATATTTTGCTTAACAAATATTTTTTTTACCATAGCATATCATTTGTTATTTTGCTCGATTTTTATCATCTTTGACTTTCCGTGTTGGTTATAGGTTGATGAAAGAAATAATAACAACAATAATATGGGAAATTCTGCCATGAAAATCAATTTTTGAATCGGACTTTGATCGTAATTGTTAATGAATGCTAACGAATTAATCTTTTTTTAAAATGAAATTATTGAGATTAAAACCCGTCAGAAACTGTACTCATGGCAGAATTTTCCCAATAATAATAATAATAATGATAATAATAATAATGTTTCTTACCAAAAATTGGTCACACATTAGGTAAACGCGTTATTAACGGCGTTAAAACTTTTTGTACCTTAAACTTGTATTAACATATCATGCTCTGTATTCCGGGAATCTTGAAAAGAAAAAATCCTGGTCGGAAATAAAAAATATCAGGAAGTCAAAAAATCACATAACTGGAAAATTTGAAACATGTAACATGCAATGTAATCATATATCAAATTCTAGCTGCTTGATTACTGCACTACAAGGTATCTATCACTTGATTCACTTCACATGGGCTAAGAATATGTCAATTGCAATACATTGACTAATCTAATGATCTAATCAGCAGTTACCGAGCACTTGTTTACTTCTCCAGTTCTCCTTGTATGACCAAAAAAATAAACTAATAAAGTAGTAAATAAAAGTGTGGGCCAGGTCATAAAACCATCTTTAGTCCTAACAGTGGCAATAATAAAATGTTTCTGTTATCATTAACTGACACCTAGCGTCCTAGCCCAAGAAGCCCGCCCTTAAAAACCCACAACCATGACAGCGATTCCACCAGACCAGACGTTTTAATCACCACACTCACTCTCTCTCTCTCTCTCACTTCTCCAACTCCCACCTCCATTTACTTGTTCCAATTCAACACGCTCTCTCTCTCTTTCCACTTCACCACCTCTTCCCAAGTCGGCAACAACACATTGCACTGCACTAGGTGTCGTGAAATCTGAGAAGAAAGGTACGTACAACAAATCCATGTCGCTCGCCGTGACAACCTCCATCAGAACAAGTACCTTTGGCACCGCAACGTCACGGCGTCTGGTCCCCTCCGACCCCATTTCCGGCGGCCGCGTGCTTCTCTTCGCACCGCTATCTATTCGTGCGTCGCCTCTATGTCAGAAGCGGCACCGAGAGACTCCCATATGCCTTGTCTTGGAGAAGGAGAGAACAGGCGAGTATGCGAACGGAGACCCAATTTCGGTCGATAGAAGCGAACAATTGAGCACGATTAGTATTGAACCGAAGATTCAGGAATTAGAAGTCGGGAAGAAGATTGCGGAGAGAATCGCCAGAAAGCAGTCCGAGAGGAAAACCTACCTGATTGCGGCCGTGATGTCGAGCTTGGGTATCACTTCCATGGCTGTTCTTGCTGTGTACTATCGCTTCGCTTGGCAAATGGAGGTTCGTTCTCTGTTCGTTGCTCTTTATTTATGTCAATTTTTGAATTTAACATCAATTGATGTGCTAATTTGGAAATTGTTTTTATTTATTTGGTGTGAAACAGGGAGGAGAGGTGCCAGTGACTGAAATGTTTGGTACCTTTGCTCTTTCGGTAGGCGCAGCGGTAAGCATGAATTAAAAAAAAAAAAAGAATGCTCAGTTGTATTTTAAATTTTTAATTCAATTTTTTTTAAAAAAATTAATCCTAGTAACTTCACATTAGCTAGGATTGGTCCACTTTGATTTGGGATGAGTCATAGCCTCATAGGCCCAAATATTCTATTAACTCAATATAACCTTCAAAAAATCTTAGCTTTTTCACACTGAATCTGTGAGTTGGATTAGTAAATTTGAATTTTGCTTGCTTTTTCTTGGTCAGGTGGGAATGGAGTTTTGGGCTAGATGGGCACACAAAGCACTGTGGCATGCATCTCTGTGGCACATGCACGAGTCGCACCACCGGCCTCGAGACGGCCCGTTCGAGCTCAACGATATCTTCGCCATAGTCAACGCCGTCCCGGCCATCTCTCTCATGTCTTACGGCTTCCTCAACCGCGGCCTTGTCCCCGGTCTCTGCTTCGGAGCAGTACGTCTCTCACTCCACCTCTGTTTTCTTTTCCCTATTATTCCTAAGACATTACTTCGAATTATTATTATTTTTTTTAAAGTATTAGACTGCATTGTTGTTTGTTTAATTAATGGAGGGGTCTTCTGTTTTGAAAAATCAATTGAAATCAGTTCCGACATGTTGACCTGTGCATCAATACACGTTCATTGATTTTGATAGTAACAGCAGCATGGGTATTAAGTTATTAACAGAAAAGTTAGTTAGAGTGCCTCAGTAATCCACTTGTTAGGAAGTGGAGGATGGATGTAAACAATCTGATGCCACGTGTCGGTCAATTACAGGGCCTTGGGATTACACTATTTGGGATCGCATACATGTTCGTTCACGACGGGCTGGTCCACCGGCGATTCCCGGTGGGTCCCATCGAAAACGTTCCCTACTTCCGTAGAGTCGCCGCCGCCCACAAGGTTTGCTGCCTGTTTCCCAAACCGTCCCTGTCTTACTCATTAATTACAAATCTCTTTATAACGCAGGTTTTATATAGCAAATTTTGTATTATAAAATATATTGCGAGTTACCTGTCATTGGAAAAAATTTAAAGCACGATAATACTGACGAGGAATATATGAATTGATAATTGAAAAGTTTGTTGTGCATGATTGATGGACTCCCCAGTCCCCCACAAAATTTATGGCTATAGAAAATCTGGGTGAATGTGTATTTTGCGCTGTTTTTTTTATTGGAATATTTTGCGCTGCTAATTTATATATTTGACGGAGAAATTAATGATTGACGTGGCTGCAGATACACCACACGGACAAGTTCGAGGGAGTGCCATATGGGCTGTTTCTGGGACCCAAGGTTAGTGGTTGATATTTTTAATTTGTCCCTTTTTCTTAACTGGTTTTACAAATTTGACCCTAGAGGACAAAGTACAGAAAATTAGAGGTCTACCTTTACTCCACAGATTTCTCGAGAATTGGCGTCTTGTACTGGGCTTTATCTATGGTGTCTAACTCTTTGTTTGTTTCTTTTGTTTTGTTATTTCAGGAACTAGAGGAGGTTGGTGGGATTGAAGAATTGGAGAAGGAGATTAACAGAAGGATTAAGAGAAATGACGCTGTCAAAACTAGTGATTGAAATAACAGACTCCTGTTGAACTTTTTTTTTTTTTTGGGTTTTATATGAGAATTAGTTGGTGCATTACCAAAAAAAAAAAAAAGAATTAGTCGGTGTGTTAGGATTTGACTATTTGTCTGGTCTGGTGGGTCAGTCGTCAGTGGCAGAGGTTTTCTTGGCATTTGAGGAAGCCACGTAGCAGGGTTTATGACCGAAATATGATTCGCTCGTGGGGGGACAATTTTGTGAATATTTCAAGAAATTTTTTCGCTTGATAGGTAAAAGGTCTCCATATATCAAAGAAATTTTTTCCCTTTGTTTTTGGATTTTGCTTGTTTATCGTACTTAATCTATCTAATCTAATCTAAATATAATCTATCTAATCTAATCTAAATATAAAAAAGCTCGTGTTACATCAGACCTGACATTAAAACTTGGCTCAAGTTACATCAGACCTGACCTTAAGTTGGCTCAAGTTACATCAGACCTGACCTTAAAACTTGTTTATCGTACTTGAACGTACAACTTGGCTCAAGTTACATCAGACCTGACCTTAAAACAATCTAAAACAACAATAGCCAAAGTGGGGTGAGTAAAAAACTCGTTAACTGATGAGTTTACTTGAACTTGACACAAAAAAACATTAGTTGATTTGAGTTGGTAAAACTCGAGTTGCACTAACTCGATTGGCTGACGAGTCGAGTTTGATTTGAGCTCAACTTTGTTGGTCAACTCGTGAGTCGGAATTGGCAGAACTCGAGTTGCACCGATTCGATTGGCTAACAAGTCGAGTTTGAGTTAAATTCAACTCGGCTCGCCAACTCATGAGCCAACTCATGACATAATAAATTTCTATTTCAAATAATATTATCAACAAGATTAATAAGTATTAAAATTTTATAAAATAATTATAGAATTTTATTTTTATCTATTTTTATTTTAGATGATTGTAACATACGACAGATTAAGTTTAATCGATAAATTTTTTTTTGGCACATTAGATAGCAACATAGTTGAGTTTAATCGATATTTAGCTCCAAATCAATAGATAGAATAAAATTGATAATAAATTAATAATTTTACTGCTTTTAATGTTGTATATATCAATTAATTTAATATTAAAATAATATATGAATTAAACAATAAAAAATTTGAAGTACACATGCTTATTTCAAGTAGGTTGTGACTCCTGAGCCAACTCGAATTACAGTTGAGTCGAGTATGAGCGGGCCTTAATTCGCTCGAACTCGACTCGTATACGGTCGTAAGTCCAGCTTCTTATTTTGTATTGAAATTATTTTCCTCAATTCAATTAGAAGTTTTAAGTGAGCTTTGTGCTTGCTTCATTATAATAAAAGTCTTAAACTCTATGGACCTGAGGTCCAATTGATCCTTAATATTTAAGCTCACTTGACCAAAATTCAAACTAGTCTAGTTTCTGTGCTTGACTCAACATCATTAATGTTGGAATCAGATGATCCTGTGACATTAATTAATTAAGAATTTCTGCGATTACAGAAAAAAGTGTGAACTCTTAAAGTTAATGGGTCAATGCATGATACTTCTTGAACATTTCCCCGGGAATTAAGCAGATGAAAGACCTAATTTTTTTTTCTTTCATTTATATATTCGATGAAGGACTTGAGTTATATGAAAGTTTACAGTAGATAATTGGTCAATCCACAAACCATACGATCGACAAATGTCTTTTTTTGGAACCTTTTTTACCAAGCAAGCTCCGTTTGGATGCGTTGAGAATAAAGTAGGAAGAAGGAAGAAGGGAAAAAATTTATTGGGAAGTGTGTAACTTTTGTGAAGAGTTTGGATGGTTAGAAATAAATTTATTGATAAAAAGTGGTTATTCCTTATTCCGGGAAGAAGTCATCCAAACGGAGCCACTTTTACTCTTTTCTAATCAGGGTTTCACATATTATCGACTGAAATTTTGAAACAAATTAGTTTGCATTTGGAAGCCGAACTATAGATATAGAAAAAAATGGAAAAATTATTTCAAATAACGAGTTTGAATGGAAGGACAGAATATTGTTATCTATTTCACTGTTTTCATAATTGTGCAATTGAGCATGCATTATTCTTTCCGGCTCCGTTTGGATTTCATTTGAGAAAAAGGGAAGAATGAATAAGAGAATAAATTTATTATAAACAATTCAAACTCTTCACAAAATTACACACTTCCCAATACTTCTTCCCACTTCTTCCCTTCGATCTTCCCACACCTTATCCAAATGGAGCCTCTAAAACAGAATAACGTGATAATATTTCAAAATTAATTCATTATTACAGAATCGGATGCAAACTAAATTTAATGATTTATGATGTATAAAACTATAAATGTTGCATGACTATGTTTTTTTTTTTTTCCAATTGCTTTTCTAGCTTATGTTATTAGCAATGTTTTAAAAATTAGACCAGGCATCCGATTATAGATTTACAGGTTCGTTGGTTCAACTGGATTGATAACAAAATCAGTGATAACAACAGAGAGGAATGTTGATATAACAAGCTTTATAATTATATATGCTAATGGACTCACGTTTACATTGGTGAAATATTCAACAGATAAAAAATAGAGTCAAATTAATGTTTGAGTTGTGAATAAGCGAAAAATACATCTCAAAAATTTTGTCAAGTGGTTCACATGGCCATTATATAATATAAAGCACATTGCTCACCTAAATCTGTTACTTTTAAAACTATACAGCCAAACACAAAACAAGACCAAAATGGTTGCGGAAAACTATGAAGACAATAGGCAATAAAATAAGTGAATAAACAAACATAATGTCATGCCAATGTGGTCACTGCTCACGTTATATATTTCCTCTTGCAAGTTGCAATTGCCAGGTGTATGGGAAATTTAACGTCCTCTACCATTAAATACCTGATCCTGTTGATCCCCTATTGGTTCGCACTTTTCATGTTTCTTCTTTTATTTTGTACTAAATAAACTAACGTCCTCTACAATTTTTATGTCTCAATCAGCAACTTTATTTTAACTACACTTACGCGTTAAATTAAAGAACAAGCTATGTAACACGACTAAACACTTTCGTGTGGTGCAAATACCAAACATGAAGGAAAGAATAGTATGAACATTTCATTAATAAGTAATCATGTGGCAGATAAAAGAAAAATATATAGAAGGCTGTCAAATTCGAAAAAGACATAAAGACACAAATAACTTTGTATAAGACGTCTTCATTTTTTTAAGATAGTTTGTGCACATCTGTTACTGACTTACTGTTAGGCTGACCTCTAATTTTAAGATTCTTTTATAGGAAGAGGAAATCAACTTGATATCTTTGCAAGTTGCAACAAAACAAATAAGCAATTATAAATACTGGAATTGAGAGTACATACTAGATGCACGTAGAAACAACAGATGTACATTCAAACTTGCAGTACCGAGGTTGTGAAGGAGGCTCCGGAATCCAGAGTCCAGATGAGGTGAACTTGTAATCATGGGCTTTTATTATTATTAATTCTTGTAGATATATCATACATTTTTTCTATTTTATTTTGAAATTTTAATCAATGGAGCTGAGTTATTAAAAAATTGGCATGCTAACATTTTGTTAAAAATTAAGTTTTATGGTTTTAAGATTGTTTTATACATTTTAGATAAAAAATATTGATATGGAAAATATTGAATTATCGCTACTAATATTACACATATAACATAAAAAAGAATGTTTCGCTCTTTTCAAGAACGCTCCAAGAATCTCTTTCGTCTCCAGCCTCTTTCGCCGACTATGAAGGCGAGTCATGCTGTTCGTTTGTTAACTGGAGAGGATCTTCGTCGAGATTGATCTCTTATTCAGAGGTTTGGGACTCAGACCTCCTCTTCAGTAAAATTGGATTATGCTGACACTGCAAAGCGGGCCCTCTCTAGTATTACTGGAGATAAGAAATGTTCTGCTGGTCTGGCGGAGTAGGCTTATCTTCCTAAACCGATTCTTGATAAGACGATGTACGTTGATTGGGGCCATCGGATGAGAGGCAAGTGCTTTAGATATGGTTTTTCTGGTTATCGAGCGGACTCGTGTTGGGAACCTCCTCTCTGCTTTGTGTGCCGACAAACTAGCCATAGAGTGATTGCGCATCAAAAGTCGTTTTCTTTTTTCAGTAACCCCAACTCAGAAGCCGTCTCCTCTTCTCTTTCCCATTCTATCTCTTCTTCTCTTCCAAAGAAAGCTGATCGTCCTCCTCTTTTGGAGAATCGGCTCTCTTCTTCCAAGATGACTACCAAGATCTGATAGCTGAAGGTGGATGAGCAAATTTCTGAGAAGCTTTGTGAATTGAAAGAAGTATTGTCATTCAGGCCGATGCTTCGATATCTCGGGTTAGTGTGATCTGTGCCATGAAGAAGCATTTTGCTCCCTAGCTCTTTAAGGTTGCCAAGGTTGATTTGGAGCGTTATCATATTGTTGGCCCTTCAATTGAATGGTGCGACAAGCAGTTCAATCTAGCTTAGTTCGAGTTTAAAGATGAACATAATCAGCGTCGCTTATGCAAGGTTCTTAGAGAGGCGTCGGATCTTGAGCCGTGTGCTACTCTTCATCGTTTCTGGGTCCGTATTGTAGATATTCCTTATCGATGGTATACTTGGTATGGGCTCAAGCAAATGGTATTCTTTGGTAAGTTGTTCCAACCTAACTATCATACTCATTTGGGGTTAGAAGGGAGATGGATGCGAGTGCAGGTGGATGTTGGAGATAGATCCCTTATTCCAGATTTTGCTTAGTATGAGGTGGAATATCTTAATGGTATTAAGGATTGGTGCTTGGTTCATTTTGTAGTAGAGGAAGAAGAAACTGACACTGACTTTGTTGAAGAAATTAAGAAGGTGCCAGAGCTAGTTTGGACTCAGATGGATGAGAACATAGTGAGTAGCATCAAAGTTGTTGATCAGCCACCTTTTCAGGTTCCTGTGCTTGGAGATGAAACTAGGTCTAAGAAAAGAAAGAGGCCTAACAAGCGCAAGAATGCTGGTGAAAGTGGTCAGGCATTTTCTGATAGCTTTAAGGTTCCTGGTGGTTCTGGTAATGGTCTCAAAACGGTTGCTTCTAATAAGCCCTCTACTTCAGTGGGTCAGAAATCGGCTATGGTTACAAGTACCGAGGTGTTAACTAGAGCTCAAGTTAGAAAAGTGCAGAGAAAGGTGTGACTATTAAGGAACCAGTGTCTGCTGTAGTGGGTACTAAGTTTGATTTTACAGGTAAGGGTAAACAAGCTCTAGTGGACAGATCTGATGAGAAAAAACAGTTTAAGACTGCCTTAAAGCAAAGCAGACAATTAGAGTCCGGATCTTGTGCTAAAGACGTGCTTGCTTTAGCAGATCAGACTGTCTTGGTTTCTCTTCAAGCTGGTGGAGTGCAAGGAGGTACTAATGTTAACATGACTCATACTAGCCGTGTTGATCAAGTCTTTTCTCTTAATTCTTCATAGGTGCAGGTCATAGAACCTCTAATAGCTTCCAGTTACTATATTATTATTGATGATGGTATAGAGAGTACTGAAATTCCCTTGAAAGAAGATCAAGATGTTGTTTCTCTGAACAAAGAGGATATTCTCAATGCTGACATGCATCCAAATGTTAAGAAATCAATTCTGAATAAGATGGCTGAAGTTGAGTCCATGAACTTAGCTTTGAAGGTTCAAGTACTCAAATTCAAACAATTTCAAATTCAGAAGAAATTTTCAAAGGCAAATGTGTATGTTAGGAAGACAGAGGCTGGTCTTTCTAAAGGAAGTTCTTATAGAGGCCAGACTAATCTCAAGAAATCAAGCTTGAGAAGTCAACTATGGCTAGATCCCCTGCAGTGCCTTCTGATCTAGGTATTATTCTGAATAATTTTTTTTTTAATAGTAGGTTGAGTGCAGATGAACTAATTAGTTTACTTGATGATTTTGGTATATCCTTTGGTAATTCTTATGAGCATAAAGTTGTTTTAATCAAAACTGTTAGGAGTACTGCTTGTGTAAAACTTTCATCAAATTTATAGAGAATGTGGAATAGTTTAGTTAAATTAGGTTTAATAGATAGTGAGGTGATTCATGTGGTCTCTTAATGAGTGCTCTTATTTGGAATGCTAGAGGAATTAGAAGAGCTAATAAAAGGGGTCAACTTAAGGATATCATTAAGAATGAGAATGTGGCTTTATTAGGTGTTATGGAGACTAAGAAAACTAAGTTTCAGACTTATTTTTTTAACTTTATGGCTTACAACTTCTCTTGGAACATTATTCATGCTATAGGTAGTGTTAGTGGGAATTTGGTAGGTTTTAATAACTGTATTTTTTCGCTTATTGGTTGGGATAGTAAAGTTTATTCTCTTTCTGTCAAACTGCAATATAAAGAGTGAAGACACTCTCTTTTATTTACTTCTGTGTATGGTCTTGTAGATCATGTCCTTAAGGATGATTTTTGGGATGAGTTAGATGATATTGGTGTCCATGTTGATTCTCTTGGATTATAGGAGGAGATTTCAATGTGATTAGAAATAGAGGAGAAAAGAGAGGGGTTTCCTTTGATATTAGGAATATGAGTAGATTTAATCAATGGATTGATTTTCATAATTTCCTTGATGATAAATCTTTAGATAGGAAATTTACTTGCGGAAGAGGAGGTTTTTCTACCCGATTTGTTTGTTTAGATAGGTTTATTATCAATCAAGATTGGGTTGATCTTTTTTCCCAAACTTATACTTATAGTCTTTCTAGGATTTTTTCTGACCATCATCCAATAAAATTAGATGTAGCAGTTCATATAGAACATAACAATAGTAGATTTAGATTTGAAAAAATCTGAATTAATAAGGAAGAGTTGTTTCAAAAAAATTTCCTTTTTGGTGGGCTCAAAGTCTGGTAGGTCACAATGTAGCTACTGACTGGATCAAAAAAATACTTTTAATAAAGCAAATTGAAAGGTTGTAGTAGGAATATTGGTAAGGAGACCAGAGATAGGAAAGCTTCTCTTTTGCCTTCTATTAAGAATATGGAAGATCAGTTAGAAAATTCTCCTCTAGTTTCTTCTGATTTTGACATCTTTCTTCAATCTAAGAAAAGTCTTTTGATATCTATCAAGAAGAAGAGACATATTGAAAACAGAGGTCTAGAATTACTTGGCTCAAGGAAGGTGATGCAAATACCAAATTTTATCATAAGTATGCCTCTGTCAGAAAGTCTAAGAATGTTATCAATTATATTTTGATCAATGATAGAGAAATTAGAGAGTCTAATTCTATTAAGAATCATGTTCTAGATCATTTTGCCTCTGTGTTAGGTACTCCTGGGTTTGGTTGGGATTCTTTAAAAAGAGAGGTTTGGAGGATAAGGATTGTGTTAGTACTGGAGATAATGAAGACCGTATAGCTCCTTTCTCTAAAGTAGAAGTTAAGGCTGCCATCTTTGACATGCAAGCTGTAAGTCTCCTGGTCCATATGGCTTTCCAATGTTGTTTTATCATACTTTTTGGGAAGTTATTAAAGGAGATTTGATGGAGCTCTTTGAACAATTTCACCAACATAACCTTAATATTTCTCTCTTTAATTGAGCTACCATTAGTTTGATTCCCAAAGTAGAAAAAATGCAGCTAGAGTGACTGATTTTCGTCCCATTAGTCTAATTAACTCCATTTTTTTAATCTTTTCTAAGGTAGTAGCTAATATGTTAGCTCCTGTTCTCAAGAATATCATTAATTTCAATCAATGTGTGTTTTTAAAGGATAGATTTATTTTAGAGGGTGTGGCTGTTGCTTAGGAATTGCTACATTCGATTCATAATACTAAGGAGGAAGGTATCTTGTTAAAATTGGACTTTGAAAAGGCTTTTGACAAAATTAATTGGACCTTTTTAGTCTAATATTTAATAGATAGAGATTTCCATTCTAATTTTGTTAGGTGGATTGTACAATTGTTGGTGGGTGGTAAAACTCCAGTTACTGTCAACGGCAGTTTAGGTCATTTTTTTTAATGTAGGAAAGGTTTAAGACAAGGAGATCCTATTTTTCCTTATCTTTTTTTTTGGTAGTTGGTGCGTTAGCAAAAAATTTAAATAATGATATGGACAAAGGTCATTTAGTTAGTTTAGGGCCTACTTTAGAGAATGGTTTTAAGACTATTCATCTTCAGTTTGCTGTGGATACTCTTTTTTTTGTTAAAAACGATGAATTAGTTGTGGAGAAGTTATTTTGGGCTTTCAAATCCTTTGAGGGTATTTCAGGCCTCAAAATAAACTTCTCTAAGTCAGAGTTAATCCCTCTTAACATCTCTAGTAGTAAAGCTACTACCTTAGCTAGCTTACTTAATTGTGATATTGGAAATTTACCTATAAAGTACTTAGGAGTTCCTCTTCATTGGAGAAAACCTCTAAAGAAAGATTGGTTAGTTTTAATTGATAAAACAGAAAAGAACCTTTCCAAGTGGAAGGGGAATTTGCTGTCTTTGGAAGTAGGTTGATCTTGGTTAACTCTGTTTTATCTGCTCTTGCAGTTTATTTTTTGTCTATGTTTTTATGTCCTGTATGAGTTATTAAAAAATTAGACAAAATCAGAAGTAACTTCCTTTGGGGTAACTATCAGAACATAGGTACTAGAAAATTTCACTTAGTTGTCTGGGACTCTTTGTGTAGAAGAAAAGAGTTTGGTAGTTGGGGAATTGTTAATTTACAACAGTATAATGTAGCTTTAATGGGGAAATGGGCCTGGAAGTTCTTTTATAAAGATTCACATTCTCTGTGGTTGGAGCTGATTCAACTCAAGTATAAAGGAAGAGTTACCTCTAATGCTTCCTTCCATTGGAAGACAATTTGCTCTTTATTTCCTGTTATTAAGATGAGTCTTCAAAAATTGGTTATGATGTTAATATTAGGTTTTGGACAGATAATGGTATGGTAACTTCATTTTGTCTTCGATGTTTCCTGAAGCTTTTAAGAAAACTAAAAAGTCTTCTGCTTCACTAGAGGAGTTTCTAATATTCTTAAGCAAGAAAAAGCTAATGTTCAGCTCTTGCTTGACAATACCCCTCTTCCTGATTCTAGGGATAGTGTTGTTTGGTTATGGAATTCTTCTAGGAAGTATACTGTTAGATCTGTCTATGATTTTTGAATAATGGTGGAGTAATTACTAGGAAGTGTGACTCTGTTTGGATTCTCCCAATCCCTCTAAAAGTCAAATTATTAATTTTTTTTAGTTCTTCATAACAAAATTCTAACTCAAGATAATTTGAGTAAAAGAGGTTGGGTGGGGCCAAATAAATGTCATTTGTGCAATTATAGTGAATCTATAGATCACTTGTTCCTTCATTGCAAGGAATTTGTTAGTTTTTGAACTTTCTTCAATAATTTTAATGACAGAGGTTTTTAGTTAATTTTAGTTGTATTGGGGATGTCTGGACTTATTGGTCCAGTCTGAATAAAATTGACAATGTCTATTTAGGATCTTTGTTTGCTCTCAGCTGTTGGGTTATGTGGCATTTTAGGAATAATGTTGATTTTAATGATAAGAAGCCACCTAATTCGTCTGTTGTGGTTTATCAATTTTTTTTTTCTATTAGACCGGTAACTATTCTGGACTTGAGAATAGTTTTGTGCAGCACTTCTCAAGTGAAGCTGATGCAGGGATACTTCTTGAAAATATTGTGACTCCAGGTCTGGGGAAGATTGTCATGTTTCTGAAGCATCAAACTCTACGGCTAATTAGTTGCTTTAGGTTTATTAGGCTACTTGTTTTGTTCTGGTTATATTGTTGACTTAGTTGTTTATGTTTTTTCTGTTTTTTAACCTGGTTTGTATCAGGTCTGTATCGACTATTTTGTGTTTTAATGTTGGGCCTTAGTTTTGGACGCTTTATTTAAAAAAATATATATTACACATATAATTCAAAAAATAAAATATGAAAAAACTAGTGAAATCATGCATATAATAAAATTACTTGTGGTCATTCAAATCGGCTTGAAAATAAGTCGAAAATTTACACTAACCATGTAACAGTGACAGTGGTCATTTAATGCCCCGCGGAATATTAATTGCATAATACTATAATGTAACTATTACTGTCATTGGTACTTTAAAATATCTACCCTTTTTGTTTAACTTTTCTCTTATTGCCAACATTTTTTTCATATATGTGGTTAAGAGGATGGTTACAGTACTGCCTGTTTTTTATATGCCCCAAATGTTTTTAAACTCATATTATTGTTATTTTTTCAAAAATTAAAATATAAACGTTAAATTCAAACCGTTGATCTTGTTCAATTTTACAAACAATGTCTTTTCATATAAAAATTATAAATTTTTTAGTCCGTTTAATACTTGATCAAGCGATTGAATAATGAACGGATCTTGTTAATTATGATAGATTAATTTTAACATGTTCATATTTTTTTTTATCAAGTATCAAATGAACTCGAAAATTAGAAAATTTATATGAAAATGCATCCTTTAATAAGATCAACGGTTTGAATTTGACTTTAATATTTAAAAAAAAAGTAATAATAAAGTGAGTTTGGAGCATTTGGAGGCCTTCAAAAGATGAAAACTAGAACCCTCCTCATCTGGTTAAAAGAAATATTATTAAGAGTGGCAGATACATGTTCGAAATTTAGCTAACGATCTCAAGTGACTATTTAAGTTGGAAAATATCTTGAGTAAATATTTAATTTGAAAAACTTGGCTTCATTATATAAAAAGACAAATATTATTTTAATAATGTAAGATCTTTCAATATGACATAATTTTAACAAAATAGTAGAATACAATCAATTCGAATGTTAGAATAGAATTTCAAAGTGCCAAATGATATTTTCCCCTTGTAAATAGTATCATCATATCATTTTTTATGATACTGCTATAAGACGTTTTTTTTAACAATTCGAACGAAGATACAGAACTATTCTTACAATTCGAATAGTTATTTTTACTATTCTTATAGGCTCCGTTTGGATGGCTTTTTCCGGAATAAGGAATAAAGAATAACAACTTTTTACCAATAAATTTATTTCTAACCATCCAAACTCTTCACAAAAATTACACACTTCCCAATAAATTTACCTCTTCCCAATAAATTTTTTCTCTTCTTCCTTCTTCCTATCTTATTCTCAACGCATCCAAACGGAACCATAGTATCGTTATTTTTATTGATTAAAATATTATTGTAAGGTCCAGATTCCGAATACCAACACCAAGTTCGAGATATTGAACCCCGACTTTGGAAATTATTATACTCGTCCAATAAGCAAATAACGTCTTCAGGTCAGGATAAGCCATGAATAATTTTTTTTCAAAAAGAACCAAGTAATAAAATAAAGTTTGTGCGTACAATTATTGGTCTTGCGGCTCTTGCCGATGTCGGAGCTTGACCGAGACTTCCCTCTGCGACGCCTGCGTCTTAAATAGAGGTCCTTTCGTCCCAAGGAAAATAGTAAATTATGCAAACATCCCCTCGTGACAGCTCGTGGGTCTCTTAAAAATTAAAATACCATGACATATCAGTGTTCGCCAATCAGAATTCAGAAATCGTCACATTGAAATATCTGACAACACCGAATTCAGGAAAAGAATTTTTTTTTTTCTTCGTTCGTTCAATCATCACTCTAGTTACTTCACATTCCAAACTCCATTATGTTCCTTTTCCTTGGTAACAAGAAATTCGAGACTTGCACGCCTCTCTAGGTATGGATTTTTAGTGAAGATTTTCAGTTTTGTTAGTGGAACAGTCAATTGTTTTGTAGCTTTGCGTACATAATTTTGTCTGTTTTTCTGATATAAGGACTTGCTATTTCTGGGTATTTAAAGCGGAGTTGAGGGTTGGAGAAATCTTGATTTCAAGAAAGAGAACATTTATCTGCGGAATAAACATCCCACGTTCAAAATTTTTAATAATGAATTTCATGATTATTGATTAGATAGGTCAAACTCTCCAAATTTTAATTGGATAGGCGTAAATTGTTGAACATTAACAGCTCGCAATCTCAAAGTCTGAAAATTTATAACTTTAAATTTATTAAATTTGAATTAGCAAATTGAAAGAAAGCAGCGATTTTCTTGAGAGTGGAGTTCGTGTGTTGTTGGTTTGCATTTGAATAAGCATATTCGCGAATAAGTTTTATTCAAGTGAACTTAAGAACACATGAATAAAAAAATTGAACTTATTCGTGTACTTATTCATATTTTAACAAAAATTTAGAATATGAATAAGTTCAACCAGGGGGAAGCCATGTGCAAATTGGAGGGTCCATGGACACACCTCAAAAAAAAAATTAATTGACATTGCATTTGTTTGTAATTAAAAAAATCACAAGAAGTTAGGGACCCATCTCAAAAATTTCAAGAACCCAGCTGAACATGTCGTGTTTGATTTGAATTGCATAACGACGTCTAAAAAATCGCATATGGACTTAGATAGTATTTGTTCCTGAGTAATGGTCTTATATCTTCCTGCTCAATGAATCTTATTAAGGCAAATTTTAGAATATAATGGAATATTTGGATGAATAACTATTTGTAGCATATATATATACTAGCGCGAATCTCGCGCATTGCGTGATTTGTTAGGATATCATAAACAAAAGATACCCCAAAAGATAAAAAATACAATTCAAATATTATATAAAAACTGCCACTAAAAATATAAAATATTGTTCCCGTCAAAAAAATTTCAAACGCCACAAAAAAATTTGAAATATTGTGGTTTGAATAGTGACTGAACTTTTTCGTATACCTCCCATATTTTTATATCTATAATGTAGAAAAATAAGTGTTCAATAAGATTTCTAATGAACCTATTATGCAAAATTATGATAAAAAAATTCAGAGGAAATTGTTGTACTTTTTTTATTGTCTTGATATTTGAATTATTACTTTTTTATATTATGTATATTATTATTTTTTGTTATTATAATATATATTTGATTTCTCATGATTTTTTTATATAACATTATTTTAGATTTGTTTATTTAAAAAATATTATCCTATTATGTCTATATTAGACGCTACATTATACATATGTTTTCAGTAAAAAAATTTACGGATTCCGCTGACACAAAATTCTAACTTCGCCTCTGAGCTCAACTTATTCAGTACTTCATATCCAAACACGCCAAATGGTAATGTTCATGTCTTTCCTACTTATAAATTACTTCCTCTCTCTCTCTCATCGAATATATTAGCCAGATCTGTTATTCTTCCATCTATCTAACTTTCATTAGTGAGGGTGAATGTTTTGTTTGAATTTTTTTAGTTACCTTTTGATGTAATTTTGTTTTTTTAAACTTTGTACTAGCTCTTGAGAGATATATATTTTTTAAAATTGATTAGTGAGAAAAATTATATCATTAAATGTAAACAAGGCGTTAAATTATCAATTATAAATTGATTATCGATATGATACAAATATTTTTATTTTATATCTTAGTATTGCCCCTTATTTTTAAATTTAATGATATTAATTAAAATTTAAGTAGCAAAAAAAATAATAATAAGAGATCGAAGGCATAATTCATATTGAAAATTTTCAACATTAAAAATCTTTTGCTCTGGTAAATTATTACATTATACTCTTTGAAAAGCACGTGAAGTCGATTAAGTTAAATACTTAATATGGTTCTAATAATTTATTTCTACAAAATGGTTTACTCTTAGTTAATTTAAATTTTGAAAATAAAGGAATAAATCAAAACGAAGGAACCATTATACGTTGTGTACATGCTAAACAGAAATTTCCTGTTTTGTAGTCATATGCTTGAATTTCAGATTCATTAATTGTTTAATTTCTTTCTAGTCCAATCTAGTCAAGCCACCGAAAATTATTATATCTTTTATTCCAAGCTTCAGTCTTTAGTAAACGTTTCTTTTTAAATATATTCTGTTTAAGTATTAAAGCATATCACTTTTTTACGAGATAATAAAGTTAGCATTACCATTACCAAAAAGAAAATAATAATAATAAATAATAAAGTTAGGGAAACAAAGATGTCCAGGTGAGGTGAGTCTACTCTGCCACCGACCCAGTCTTGTAGAGCACGTGTTTCCACCTCAGTCCTCCTGCAATGTATCGGCGGATTGTTTCTTTCATACATTTTTAGAAGCAGTTTTTAGTCAATACTCAATAGACAGTTCAGTTTCCAAATGATAAAAGCCTCAGGTAGTCTGATCTTTTTTGCTTTCTATGTTGAATGCGAGTGATTGATTTAGAAATGGATTTTTAGTTAAAGGTAAACTGAATAAAATTAAAATTAAAATTAAACGAGCCTCTTGGTTGCTATACCAAGAGAGGTAAAATTCCACCTCTTTCTCTTGTGTAAATTAGCTTTTGTGCAAGCTTCGTTTGCGTGTGATGATTTGATGGCTAAATTAATTGTAATTAGCTCTAAAATGAAAATTACACACTTAACTAACACAAAAATACTCACAGTGTCAAGCATAACATTACCATCCTACTATGGGAAAAGTGATTTGATAAATGTTTGTTTTATTGCCTGCAACCGGCATAGGCATTGTAGTAGATATCAGACTTGATAAAGTACTATACTTGGAATGATGGAGGAAATATCATGAACCATAGTCATTTGCACAATTTAATTTTTTTTGTTCCCGTGATATCTTCAAGCAACAACTCTGATTGTTTTTGTCTATACTATTTCTATAAAATAATAATGCACCTCTCACCTTGATCAAGCGGCAGATTAGTGAACAGCCTCATTTTAACAGAATGAACTGCCATGCCAGATGATGGTAAGACTCTGGACTGTTGGCTGCAGTGCGAGGAGCAAGAGAATAAGAAGTGGTTATGAAGATAACAGTTTTTGTGATAATGCAGAAACAAAGAGCCACTTACATTGTTTGTTGTAGTGTATTTGTGTTCTCAGTAGATTATTTTGCTGAACTGTCTGCGCTGGAGACGGTGTGCATAGCTCCGATGGTGCTGTCATTTGTCCAGTGCTTGTTTCGCATGGACCTTCGGAAGATCAGAGACAACAACCTGATCAGAGCCAGCATGAAAACCAAAGAGCAGCACATCGACGTAAAGAAACAGAATGGATCCAAATAGGCTTGGAAAAAGTAAAGACAAAAGCACAATATGACAGAACACATCTCTAACAACAAAAAAAAAACATACCTAAGAGGCACATCTTACAGGCAAGCAAGAACCAAACCAAAAAAGGAGAAAAAAAGAAAAATAAAGCAACAGGCTAAGGGCGAGAAATACCTTGGCAAGCAGTAGAAATTGACCAGAAAAGGCCGGAAGCAACTTGAAAAAAAGAACAGCAATGCAGTCAGCAACAGAAATAAGATCAACACAAAAAGAAACCTAAACTACACAGACCAGGATAGGAAAGAACGGTGAAAAAATCAAACCCATCAGAATAGCACGGTTCCAGGCCTCACAACAGGACTCGATGACAGCAAAAAGGGCCGAGCAGGGAAGGAACAACAGCAAGAACAAAATCATAGAAAAAATTGAGACAGAAAGAGAAAGATTGCCCACAAAAGAAGGAAGCGAGAAAGGCAGGAGAATGAGAGCAAAAAGGAATGAGAAGAAACTAATCTCTCGCAAGCAAACAGTGGGATCCAGAGCGTTCCATAGCACGCACAAAGACAACACCCCCAGCCATACGCATCGGAATGAGAGGAAAGTACAGAAGCCCAACGCCTCCGACTGGAAAAGGGATGGGTCAGATTAGATGCGGTAAAGAGAGAGAGCATGGCAGGGACGCACAAAGAAGGGAAGAAAGGAATACACGGAAATAACAAAGAAATGGCAACAGAAAAGCGAAAGGAGAAGGTGCAGGATAGACACATCTGAGACGGACAGAGTAGATGAAATCCATCGCAAGATGAACACTAGGCAGCCGTTGCGATTGGAGATTCACCTATAGTAATTTTAGGGTTTGAAATTGAGTTACTTATAATAAGATTATTTTTTAAATATATATATATATTTTCCTTTTTGCAGTTTCTGTAACAAAAATTAGTACAGCATTTTCAGAGAAAAATGAAGAGGCATATGTTAAGTGAAGAACAAGATGAAAAGCGCGATCATCAAAATCGATTGTTATTTCTCTCTAATATTGTTTCAATTTTTTTTTTTTTAACAAAAGCATCCAAAGAAGGGCAAGCAGTTACCATAACCAAACAGATGTTTAAAGAAATTTATTCATAAGGAAATATATTTATTATTTACGTCACAATTTTGGTACTTTTAAAAAAAAGAAGTTTATGTAAATAAAGGAAAGGTAATAACGTGACAACTCGTAGGTACAGACAGACACAGTAGTTGCTTGCTTAAAACGACTAAATGAGAACAATACCTTACTTTGGATAGCCAAAAATGGAATAAATAAAAGATGCAAGCAATTGAGAAAAATAAGAACAGTGATAATGTGATATTATATCTAGGAAAGTCGTATGATTGTAGCAAGAAAGAGGTGTGAATTACACTGGCCTTTGGGCTTGGCCTAGTTTGAAAATCTTTCAGGGAGGAGGTAAATGGTATGCGTTAATGCGGGCCTCGTTAATAGAAAATAAGAAAAAAACTAATAATTATAACTATTTTTATAGGATAATTCTATGATGGACATAAACTTTAAATAGGGTTTCAATATTGATTATACATCTTTGTTGATAATTCAAAATGTACGATTTTGATTTAAGTCTAGTTACAAAATATAGCCCTCAACAAAATTTGCCATAACTATACCATAATACTTGGATAAGATGATACACCATTTATTATATAAGTTATTTCTAATAGATTTGTTGAGATTTGAGAATAACAAATAGATGTGCATTTTAAAAAAAAATTCTCCACGATATTTATTTGTTATTAAATTCTTTTTAAATTTGTGTTCGCCATAATGTGCGAAGAGCTATGTATTGTCTAGTAACTATACTATTGTACTATATTGTTTAAAATTGAATATTCTACTATCTTTTTATTCGAGACCTTGATGACAACTTGAACTTGGTAAGTGAATAATCTACCAAATTTGATTCCCAAATCACCTGAATCGTCCCCATTAACCTTCACGAGGAAAACGAAAGAATTAACACGGGTCAAGCCCAAAGTACAATACCAAATTATTACAAAACTCGATCCGTATTTTATTTCAGCCCATCAACATTTCAAAATCAAACAGCTATTCCTGGCCCAAATACACTCTCCTACATCATCATTCATCTTATCTACTAGAGAATACACAAATCAAACACTTATCGCTTCGCCTCACTCTAGAGGTACAGCCAGCCATGGCTACCACTGCTCCCTCAATCAACTCCATACACTCGGTGCATTCCCTCCTTCCAAGCCCTTCTTTGCGCCGTCAAGCACCCCTTCTCCGCATAAACACCAGGCCTCAGTCGACAACCGTGCGAGCCGCACTCGCCACGGCGCCGCCTCCGACTCTGACTCAGTCGCCGACGGGAATCGTCCTCGTCGACCCGGAGGAGAAAGAGCAGATTCACCGCCTCAAGAAACATTACCTCGAGAAAGTCATTCCTCTTCTCATCGAGAAGTTTGGATACACCAATATCCACCAGGTGTTTGCTCTTTTGCTTGCGTCAATGCTCATTGTGTTTCGTTTCAGTTTCCATTGTCTATTCCGAATTTTTCATATTGTTTTATTTGGAGTAGAACCAAGGCAATGGCTGTACATGCTTGTTTATGGCAGGATTTGATTTGTTTTAATTTGTTCGCAGGTGCCGAAGTTGGAGAAGATTACAGTCAACTGTGGTATTGGTGATGCACAACAAAACTCCAAGGGACTGGATGCGGCAATGAAGCATATGGCGATGATCACTGCCCAGAGGCCGGTGAAAACAGTCGCGAAAAAATCAGTTGCGAGCTTCAAGGTCAGAGAGGGGCAAACTCTTGGAATTGCAGTGACGCTTCGTAAAAAGGTGTATTGTATGCTTCTCTTCTTACATGCAAGATGTTGTCTGCAGTATTTGTCTGTCATCAATGCTGCCATTTTGCATAACTTGAATTGTGCAATTAAGCCTCAATTGTGTCAATTTTGTACACTATGTCAAGTGTGCTTATACTGTTGTTGAAATAAGATTGGTTTATTTACCCTGTAGCAGGAGGGGACTCAAAGCAGTCAGTTATGGAATAAATAATAAGCAGAATATGAATAAGTAAGCATGCTATTTTTATTGATATGGAAAGGAATAGAAAAAGCAATTACAGAGTTTTGCACACAATATCTGTATATACCAGCAAACCAGTTCCATTGCCAAGACATGGCATTTAGCTGACAA
The DNA here is from genome assembly GCA_028095005.1 of Rhynchospora pubera. Classification (NCBI taxonomy): domain Eukaryota; kingdom Viridiplantae; phylum Streptophyta; class Magnoliopsida; order Poales; family Cyperaceae; genus Rhynchospora; species Rhynchospora pubera. The sequence goes on along the minus strand of CM051461.1, from coordinate 165,655,267 downwards.
CACAAGTTGCAATCAGTCGTGCTTTGCTTGTTGTAAGGTTCAATTTTTAAACACAAAAAATATTTTCCGAAAAGTAGAAGTAGGTCTTCCTAACGTGTCTCGTCATCTTTTTCTTCTTTCAATTATTAATATTTCCTGTTCTCTCCTTTGCTGCAGTATATGTACTCCTTTCTTGATAGGCTGATAAACCTTGGCCTGCCACGTACCGTTGATTTCCAAGGCACAAACCCAAGAAGCTTCGACGGGACCGGCAACTATGCCTTGGGTCTGACCGACCAGGGTGCATTTCCTGAGCTGGAGAACATGGGTAAGCAGAGGGGAATGGATGTGTGCATCAAGACCACAGCAAAAACTGATGACGAGGCAATGGCCCTGCTCGCTTTGATGGGGATGCCTTTCAAAGAGAAGAAGGATGAACCGGTGGTGCGCAAGAAGAGGATGAAACAGCATCACTTCTTGGGAAAGAAAACAACCATGCCAAGAAAGAAGAAGAAGTGACAAGGTTAAACTTGGGTGCGTAGTATATTGTTTTCCTATGTTCTTTTTTGTTATTGTTGATATTGGGAATTTTTGTTAACTGTTTGAGAATCTTTCTTAATGAGCTATAAATCTGTGTAGAGAGTTCTGTTCCTTGTACTTTGAGATTTGGAATTTCTGATCAGTTTCATGATGAAACATAAGATTCAGAGAAATTGTACTGCTGCTGCTAATGAAAAGTGGATTTAGAACCAGACGGACCAAAAAATGAAAGCAGCTATTTGGGTTGTTATTGTAAGCTTATGCTTCATAGTTTTATGAGCTTAGCAGAACTACTTGACCCCTAACAATATTACAGATTCGAAGGCTTATTTTCTTTTTAGTTGAAAGGTCTAGAGGTAATTGCTGAAAAAGGAATATTAACAACTAAGAGCGACGATTATGAATTATAGTCTGTGTTGTCATACTAGAGAAGAAAAGATTAATTGCATGTTCGAACTTCAAAGTCTAAAGCTGTTAACAGTCCCGATTTTATCAATTGAATTCGTTAAAAGTACAAAACTGTGTGATTTTTAACTTCTTTACTTATTCAACAATTCAAAGTTATGGGGTTGAACCTTCAAAAAAAAAAGTTATGGGGTTGACCTCTAATTTTTTTTTTCAAAAAAATAAAAAAAGAAAAAAACTGTCAGCACTCCCGATTTTATCAATTGAATTCTTTCTGTGACCCGTTTCAACGATGCTGGATGTTCTGAACTAATACGTCTATGGTGTGAATTCAATTTTCTTCCTTCAAAAAGAAAAAAAGATAAAAATAAAATAACAAAGGGGCTTACATATTCCGAAGGATTGAAATGTTCTTCAGCTGTGCAGATCAACCGTCTTTTCTGAATCATAAGGCTGTAGCCTATTCCAGCGTTGTAGGGAATAAGGCAACCAAGTTTGATGTAGAGGTTAAATAATTCAATTGGAGGCCATTTGTCTGGCTTGACCAAATTGTGCTGTTGAAAAATGATTCTAGAAGACTGCATTGTATGGCCCAAAATGGATTTCTAAGTTGCAGACCTGATGTGCATTGACTGCATAAATGTCAAATTGATTTGATGATCAGATTGTTTACCTTATGAGATTTAGAAAATGAACCAATGTTACTTATTTTCTTAACAGATTCTCTCCTTAGAGCACTGCAGCTTAATGAATTTTACATTTCATCCAGCAAGGAAAGAGTTGACATGTACTTCCTTGTACCATTGTACGTAGCATTTGATTTTGTATACAGATTTGGCTATAATGAAACAAGGCATGACGTGACTACATACATTTACTAAAACTTAGGTCTCAATCCAACCTTACTTTATACTTTGTTTCATTTCTAATGAAACGGGAGGACTTGAGCCATTTTTTTCATAAAAAAAAAAGAGGAAGAAGAAGACAAAGAAGGAAAAAAAAAAAATCCAACACTACTTTAATTGAACTGATTGCATGTATCATTGCAGAATTCATTACTGGAGGCACGCAGCTCATATCTCCTAACCAAGCTTCATCAAACGCCCTTGTTTCTGTTACTATTATCGATTTAAAATTATGGGATGCTTCTTTTTTTGTTTCGATAATTACATATCAAACGAGAATACTAGATTAATTTAACGATGATAACATCAAAAGCTCATCCTCATTCCTCAGTTGATACCAATAGATCAATCCGGATATAAGAATAAATGAAAGATGCTTCTGGTTCCTAATGATAGTAAATATTGCAGGTGTAATGGAGGTAATTATTATGTTGTCGTGCACTCGTGCTTTCGCTCTCAATCTTTTAATATAGGCGTTGAAAATTCAAAAGAATTAAATCAAATAAAGAAAGAAAGTGACACATTGTTAAATTTATAAGGATGTGATATGATGACAGGTATCTGCGACCTCTTAACTAGAGTCTTCTCATTTAATTTCATGTTGGTCCTAATGTGAGTTTTCTCATTTAATTTCTTTATTCTGTTTTTGAGATTTATCCTAGGTTCCGTTTGGATTGCTTAGGAATAAGAGGAATAGCTTATTCCTAGGTGGAAAGTATTGGGAAGTGTGTAACTTTGTGAAGAGTTTGGATTGTTTATAATTAATTTACGTTTAAGAAGAAGTTATTCCTTCTATTTCCGTACGATCCAAACGGGTCTTAGTGAGTAGTGCCCCTTTGTATACACTTTTCTCCAGTGACATGTTTGTAGATAGAAGAATCCTAGCCAAAGCATGCATTGATTACAGGTGAAAGAAAAAAAATAATAATTGCAGGTTCAGATTCTTCGACAATAAAGCGGTTTAGTAAAGACTAAAGAGAGTTACTTTTATTAGTAATTCACTTCATCTTAGATTCTTAGTATAATATATATATATATATATATATATATATATAGATTGGCTAAAGTATACTCCAGCATACGGATCAAACCCGTATGCTAGAGTCGTTTCTGAAAATCTAAAATTCAAACAGTCGATCCAAACCGTTCAAGTTGTTCTCCATGTAAAAATATCCTTCAAGACCAAATTTTATATTTTTTCAAATTTTTTTGCTATATATTATGCTATTTTCAAATTGAAGGGCCAGAAATACTCCTTTACAACTCTTTTACAATGTTTTTTTAAAATAGCATAATATATAGTAAAAAAATTCGAAAAAATATAAATTTTAGTTTCCTAGGAGATTTCAATATGGAGAACAATTTGAAAGCTTCGGATCGACTGTATGCATTTTAGATTGTGAGAAACGACTCCAGCATACGGGCTATCTATATGCTGGAGTATACTTTAGCCAATCTCTATATATATATATATATATATATATATAGAGTAAATTTATTGTGAACCATGGTTCATATAAACTTCTGTGCACCATGACCGTTTTGGTTGGTGGTTTCACAAATTGTCAAATCTAATTTAACCAACCCAATCTATATATTTAAATCTCATAGCAAACAAAATTTTACAATTTTTTAAAATTTTTTACTATTTTTTTCGATTTTTTTAAGACTTGCCATTTTTTGCTATAAATATACTAATTCATAAGCCAAAAATGACAAGTTTTAAAAAATTCGAAAAAAATAGTAAATAATTTCTAAAAATTGTAAAATTTTGTTTGCTATGAGATTTCAATATATAGATTGGATTGGTTAATTTAAATTTGTCAATTTGCAAAATCACTGATCAAACGGTCGTGGTGCACAGAGAGCTCTATGCATCATGGTTCACAATAGATTTACTCTCTCTCTATATATATAATATATAGAGTAAATCTATTGTGAACCATGACGCATAGCGCGCTCCGTGCACCACGACTGTTTGATCGATGATTTTGCAAATTGACAAATCTAAATTAACCAATCCAATCTATATATTGAAATCTCATAACAAACAAAATTTTACAATTTTTAGAAATTTTTTACTATTTTTTTTTATTTTTTTAAAACCTGCCATTTTTTTGCTTATAAATTAGTATATTTATAGCCAAAAATGGCAAGTGTTAAAAAATTCGAAAAAAATAGTAAAAATATTTAAAAAATTGTAAAATTTTGTTTGTTATGAGATTTCAATATATAGATTGGGATGGTTAAATTAGATTTGACAATTTGTGAAAGTACCGACCAAAACGATCATGGTGCACGGAAGCTTATATGAACCATGGTTCACAATAGATTTATTCTAATATATATATAGGGGGTCATGAGTCGCGTTCAAAATTCCAAAATTTAGTTCAAAATGACCGATCCAAATGGTCTAATATGATCTCCTTATTGAAATCTCCATGCAGACCAAATTTTATATATTTTTTTAAATTTTTAAGTATTTATTTTGGATTTTTAAAAACTGCTATTTTGAAATGGTTCAGAACTAATTAGATTAATGATTTTCTAAAATTTCAAAAAAATACTTAAAAATTTTGAAAATATATAAAATTTGGTCTGCATGGAGATTTCAATAGGGAGATCGTATTAAATGGTTTTGATCGGTCATTTTGAACTAAATTTCGAAATTTTGAGCCCGACTCACGGACCCCTTGGTGAGTTGCAACTCACCGTAGCAAAACTCATCTCTATCTCTACTATATTAAAAGCACCAATAGAAAAGTGTAAACCTTCAAATTAAGGGTGTATCCAACTCTTCAATTTTTAATCTGAACCGTTAATAGTATAATTTGTACAGCTGATATAATCAAATGAAAAGTCAAATTGTCTCTTGACCTTTCGTTTGAGCGAAATTTATCTCCTTATCCACCCGACTTCGATTCCCCTCTCCGGCAACTACAACACCTATTATTTTATCTTTGAAAAAGTTAAAAAAAAATCAATAGGCAAACACACATCGTTTCCTACTTTCCTTCAACCCTCTCTCATTTTCACTGTTCCCTTACCCCACCCAGCGGAGAACCCCAACCTTTCACTTTCTCTTGACTTTTAGGCGCTTAGTCTTGAGTTACTGCTTTTAATTTTTTTTTTCTTTTGTACTTCCGACTTTTTGCAAAGGATCGGTTTGTACTTACACTTTTATTGTACTTCTGACTGTTAATTGTCTTTTTAATTGATTTTTATAATTTCTTTTTTGAAATGCAATGTATACCTAAGATATTCCGCCTCTCTTCTATCATTACAGCTCTAAAGTATCACCTTTGATGAATATTCAGTTTAAAAAGGAAATTCATACTGCTAGAGCGCATTACCTCTTTACCAGTAAATGAATATAGTTTTAAAATTTCTTAGCAATATTGTTCATTTAGTTCCATTTTCATTTGTGTTTAATGAATTTTGGGAGCAGTTTATAAAATTTATTAGCAAAGCTTCATTTTTATTTATCCATTATATTTTTGGCTTTGTACCAATCCATACAACCGCTCAAGCACATAGAAAAATAATTCTTGTCATCTGATCAAGTTTTAATGATTATAACACGGTTCAATGCCAAGTCACTTGTATTTATGTATTTTTGTGTATGCATGACTATTGGATTTACATCTTCGTTGTGATATGTAAAGTTTATTAAAATTTAGGCCACACATTGGGTGGGTCTGTTTGCTAGTATATATATATATAGATAGATATATTTTATTGGTTAAATGTGGTTGTATCCAATAATGTATATATTTCTATTAATGATGCTATAAATCTATACTTTTGGAAATATTTATCTGGACTTATTATTTTTCTTATACGTTTTCAAGTAGTCGATAGTATCATGTTACCTACTAGCATAATTTACTCCACGTACGCTAAGATAAAATTAATGGGAAAGGTTATATTCCCACGACCCACCGTACGACCAATCATTGTACATAAAATTGGTTCAACATACCGATCAATAAGATTATCATAGGGATAAAGTTTGGATTTTAGGATTTGATAACAGTGAGTCAATAAAGCAGCGAAGCAAAATTAAAAGAAAGACGGCTAGAAAGTGAATTAGATTCACATCACATCCTATCAATTATTATTTTTTTTGATGGGCACATCCTATCAAATTGGTTTTGAAATTGACAAACATTGGACCCTTTTTCTAATTTTTTCCCATAGAAATATACTGGATAACAAAAATTTCAGATAATAATTTCCAAATTACCAAATATACGAATAATAAACAGTAAACAGACTAAACAGTCCGATTTAAAATTTAATTGTCCGCATAGTCTGAACGGTCTAGATTGCTTCCGACCATTAATTCAAACTCAAAAATACAATTCAATTCCGTACAGCTGACGAGAGCATGAATCAGCCTAGTTTTTTATAAAATTTTCTCCATGTACCCACTATAGGCCGTAGACCGTAGACCGTAGGTAAGAAGCCCGCTTCTAGAAATTTTATGGGAGCAGTGTTTTCAATACCCTACGGGACACGGGTTACCGGAAATGCGGGTAATACCGGATACCGGAACAGTGGCTGAAAAGGCGGTATCGGAATTGTGAGAGAAAATATCCAAAAAAGAACAGGATTTCGGTCACACAGGCCGGTAGAGATGCCGGTATGATATTGAAAACACTGCTGAAAGTGAAAGCACAAAAAAAGTAAGTGGTGCCCGTGCTATACATATTGGTTTTGCTTTGGAATTTCTATGTTGACTTCTCGTCAATAGAATTCCTCCATAGATCTCTCTCTGTCGAAATGGGAACGATCCCAACACGGTAACATCCGACTTTTCCAATTTTCCACGCACACGAGCTCCTCCCACTCAGACTCAGACTCAGACACAGACCCCCTTTCTGTCTTTCTTTCTTTCCTCCGTACCCTCAAAAAGGAAACCTAATTACGAGTTTACAACATGGTAAGAAACTGAATTTCAAAATAAAGCTTGAAACTTTGAAGGGAGAAGAGAAAAAGGGGGAAGACATTAGACATGGCGACTGGAGACGGGCAGACGAGGGGGATCCCCACCCATGGTGGCCGCTATGTGCTTTACAATGTCTATGGGAATCAATTCGAGGTCCCCGCCAAGTATGTGCCTCCTCTCCGGCCCATCGGCCGAGGCGCCTATGGTATTGTTTGGTGAGTTGTTGATTTATTAGCCTTTTGATTTGTATGAATACAAGTTTGGATCCTTACTGTTTGGAGAATAAATTAGAAAAAGGTAAGCGCTATTGCTATAGATAGATCATTGCAAGTAGTGAGTGTGTTGCTTTTGCTCAAAATAGACTTTGCCTTTTTGCTTGAAATTGGGGTGAAAGAAGCTGTTGCTTTTACTTGAAATGATGCAGCAGACTTATCAATTGCTATTTATGTAACTCGGGACGAAATCAATATTCCGATCAGTACTGACCAACTGGGAGTTCAGTTATTAGGGGAGTCATTATGGTAGTGGTCACAAAGTAAAAGGAAATCCAAAGACAAGAAATATATGTTTTGCTTTGTTAGAAAAGAGGGAACAGCCCAGTTAAGAACTTAAGATGGTTGACTTTTGACAGCTTAAACAAGTTTTATGGTGAAAAACTATGCCAGTACCATGTGTTTGTATAAGAGAATGACTTTGGTTGACGCTTGGCAGCATTATTTATCTATACTGCAGCAATTTTAATCTTGGGCCAACTTCAGGATACATCTTTGTTCCAACTTTGAACTAGAACTCGATTAAGATCTATTGTTTCTGAAGTATTTGGCAATTGAGAACTTAAATTATAAATGCTAATAGAACTGGATGCTTGGTATTTATCATAATGCTTTGAACTGGAGGTACCATTACATAAGTAAAGTTACTGCATTGCTAGTTTGGGACCAGTCCAGTGTAGGTACCAAAATTAAGTACCAATCCTTGGGGATTTTAATGTATAAGTGCAATTACTGCAGTATTTTGGGACCACTTCATTGTGATTGCTAAAATTGTTTACCAATTTGACACATCATTTACTGCCTTTTATCACTCACATAAACTGAACCAGATTTAATCTTTGTGAAACATTATTCCATTGTTCTTTTGACCTAATTTACCATCTATGACTTTTAATGTGCACATTAGCTGAAGGTAGAATTTTACACTACCATTAAATTAAGTACAATAATGTTTGTTTCCATGGCAGTGCCGCCAAGAACGCAGAGACAAATGAAGAGGTGGCCGTAAAGAAAATTGGAAATGCATTTGAAAACCGTATTGATGCCAAGAGAATTTTAAGAGAAATAAAACTCCTCCGTCACATGGATCATGAAAATGTAACTCCTTTTATATTTGTTTTCTTTATTGATTGGCTATTGTAGATGCAAAAGTTCCAGATCTTGATTGTTATGATTAATTTGGTGCCTTTCATGGTACCCTGGAATCAGCATGAATCTGTTTTATGTGACTATATCTTCCATTTATAAATACTATGTGGTATGTCTTTGTAGCTTCGGTGACATAACTAGGGATAAATGCAAATATGATGGGATAATTCTGTTCTCCAAAAATCAGAATGACCGTTACATGGTTTTATAAACCTGAAGCAATATCTTTTGTGGCTTTTTTGAAATACTAAATATTATTCATTGTGAAATGTGATTAATCTTTTGCTCTTAATATTACAGATTATTGCAATAAAGGACATTGTACGACCGCCACAAAGGGAGAAATTTAATGATGTGTATATTGTTACTGAGTTAATGGATACAGATCTCCATCAGATAATACGCTCCAACCAGCCATTAACTGACGACCATTGTCAGGTCTGTTACTTTCTATCATTGAGCCTTAATTGGTTCTAGCTTATTCTTTGAGCACCATTTTAAGGGAAAATTCATGCTAATTGTTGTTTAAAGTGAGCAGTTATATTGATATTTAAAAAAATGAAAAAGAGATCTGGTTGTTGCTTTTTTATTGATGTAACGTTGGCTTGTTCTAGTACCATGCTTGTGTGGGGCCTTCTATGATTGAAATCCTTTTTATATTCATCTTCAGTTGAATGGCTTATTTCTATCTATTTTGGAGATTTAGCTAAATTGGTGCTTAATGAAGGTCCAAAATAAACTATCAACCAAAACATTTCTAGAGACTTCTGACCATATTTTTGCAGTATCCATACTGCTACAAGGAAATCACAATATATACATGATATTAATCCTTGGATCCTACCATGCTCCCCAAAGTGCGGTTGTAATATGCTGGAAGGGCCAAATACACCATAATATAACATAAAGCTGTTGGCATCTAATCACAGGAACTCTTGAATCGGCAAACATTTCCTTAGAAAAACAGTTTTTGGTTGTTTAAGGGTTAGGTACTTAGGTATAATAATTATTTAATTTAATACCTGCAGTTCAAAAAGAGTTGTCAAAACCCTTTAGAGTTAGTCATAGAATAGGTCAAGTAGATTGCGCCTAGCATTTCTAGCATTTTTAACTATAACAAATTGATCGATGTCCAGTTTATACAAAGTGATCATCTTAAATCTGAAACTCCGTAAGTTCCATTTTAAATCACTTCTCCAGTTTATACAAAGTAATTATCTAAAATTCAAAACTCCATAAGTTTCATTTTAAATCACTTTTGAGCCTTGAGAAAAATGGAGATTCATTTTTAGGTTAGGGGCAAAAACATCATTGCTGATCAGAATATATATCATTTCAGTTATATGAGTTAGATACTAGGGGATCATCTGGAATTATTTAAAAGATGTTGCCGTATTGGTGCAAATCACAATTTGGGAAGGTTGGATGTTATTTCAGATGTAGTAAAACATTGTAATATTTTTGGGAAAAGTTCTGCTCTTAGAACTTAAGCTACCAATTGTATCTAACTAGAGTATTCTGCTTCACAGTATTTTCTATACCAGTTGCTACGTGGGCTGAAGTATGTACATTCGGCAAATGTATTACACCGTGACCTCAAGCCAAGCAACCTGCTCTTAAATGCCAATTGTGACCTGAAGATTGCTGATTTTGGCCTTGCCAGAACTACTTCAGAGACCGATCTCATGACCGAATATGTTGTCACACGCTGGTACCGTGCACCTGAGCTTCTTCTTGGCTGCTCACAGTACACTGCATCAATAGATGTCTGGTCAGTTGGGTGCATTATGGGAGAGATCATTACCAGAGAACCTCTCTTTCCTGGGAGGGATTATGTGCAGCAGTTGAAGTTAATTACTGAGGTATGACTTGTGTATGGTCTTGCAAGTGTCAGTGATATGTTTGTTCATCTTTTTCACTCTACGGTTGTTCCCAGAGTAAATTTTCCTGGCAATTACTTGAAAGCTTTCTTCATGCTTATCTACCATTTTTTTACTCCTGTATCGTTTTGAAGCAATATACCTTTCTTACCCTTTTGTTGTGGTGATTTTGTGGATAATTCATGCGGGAGTAGACATCATGGCCTAATTTAGTTATTTATTATACAAAACTGACCTTGTGTTTGTCAACTTTGCGAGTAGTGTAACATTGCATTCTGGAATTCCAGTTCTATGTTCTTTTCCATTCGTTACAAAATCAACCATCTCAAGATTAGATCAAAGAAGAACTGAGTAGATTAAGAGACGAGTAGATAGCCTTTTTCAACCTTTTCATATTGACTTGACTGGCTTGATTGAAAGTGTTTCATTCTGATGTGGGTTTATTTCAATTTACTTAAATTTAGTTCAATTTGGCAGAAATAAGAAGCATTTAAAGGTAGGGAAGAAGTTTCAAATGTTCACCAATCTATCTTCCTGGCAGTTTTGGAAATAATTATGCAAATCTTAGTTACAAAAACCAAAAATTGTTGGGTGATTTTCATCAGTATGATTAGTAGTGTAGTCGGAAGAAAACAGAACGTTATGGATTACGAATTTTACACTGCCTTTCTTGGAAAATGCAAGTTGATTATGGTTGACCTCATGAATACTGATTTTTTTTTCTCCCCCCCCCCCCCCCCCCCCCCCCCCCCCCTACCCTTTGGTGATAAGTTGATCGGCTCTCCGGATGACTCAAGCCTAGGGTTTCTACCAAATGATAACACAAAGAGATATGTAAGGCAACTTCCATGGTTTCCAAGAAAGAGTTTTGCCCTTCGGTTCCCTACAATGTCTCCTGGTGCAATTGACTTGCTGGAGAGGATGCTTGTGTTTGATCCAAGTAAACGGATTACAGGTATATTACAATTGACCGGAATTCTTATTTTCCTTGGAGGAGAAACCAAATTAGAAATATCACTCTATAGATCACACAAAAGATCGGAAGAAAATATAGACGCTACCTATACCTTTCCAGTGTCTTATCAGTGTTACTTAGATATGGATTCTCTTGAAAAACCATCCTGCTAAATAATATTTTACTAGTTCTCAACAAATTATTGAGCTTTAATTCACAATTTTTTTTTTCATCAGTACAATTTTTAATGTAAACCAATATACTTTTGATTTAATACATTGTAGTTGATGAAGCTCTGCACCACCCGTATCTGGCTTCACTTCATGACATAAATGATGAGCCTGTTTGCCCTGCTCCTTTCAACTTTGATTTTGAGCAGCCAAACTTTACTGAAGAGAATATAAGGGAGCTTATTTGGAGGGAGTCTCTAGCTTTCAATCCCAATCCCCCATTCTAGGAAGCTAGCAATTCCCCTTATAAGAAGAAAGCTAAGAAGGTTTAGTCAAGATGGTAGAATTTTCAATTTATTGAAGTTTCCTTCAAATGAACAATAAAAAAATCTGTATAACTGCATTTATGGAGTCACTACATGTATCATTTTAAGGTTTTATATTGATTATGTATGATGTGGTCAATTTGTTAGAGTGAGGTATTCCTTTGACCCCTTAATCTATAATGTGACCCTGCTAATGCTCCTCGAAGAATTTATCAAATTTTTTGAAAGAAGCCTTTTATGATTGTAGGTGTGTTGAATTCTGCTTGCTCAAAGAGACATTGTTCAGCAAGAAAGGAAGCCTTGTTTATGTTTTGGTTTTTATTTAAAACTTGTGTAGGTGGAGAGAAAGAACACTGGATTAGAGATCATATTAATCGGAAGCAATTTATCTAGTGATTTGTAAAGTAGATCAGGTTTGCAGTATGTAGTACATCTTATGTTACTGTTGAGGCTTGTTTTTTTTTTTTTATAGTTTATCATCTGGTACCTGGTAAAAAGCTGTAAAACTTACCCAGAATTGACAGTTGTCTAATCATGATTCCACAACATCTGACAGAGAAATATTATATTATTTTGTTGTTATACATAAATTAATTATCTTTAATCAAATAATTCATATGGCTAGCAGCATTAGAAGAATTGCTTCTAGCATTTACAAATTGTAGCTCTACATTTAATCTTATCAATATCAACCCTTAAAGGGGCACTGAGTGATAGGAACCTTATCAATAGCTAGAGTTGCTGTTGGGAATGCGCATGGTTTTCCAGAAGGACCTTGGTCACGTAGCAAATCACAAGGTTTCGGGGTGACATGGTTTGACACACCCTCGACATTTGTGCAGTTCCATAGTGGCAGGTCTGATGGTATCATCTTGGCTGTCACATTTGATATGCAAATTCCCTTGTAATGATCATTTTGCAACCCATCTAATCTAGCAACCATGGTTGCGTTCTCAGCATAAACATTGCTGTAGTTAATCCCAGTAACTTCAGGCAACGCCTTCGGGTCGAATTTGTCGTCTGGGTGCTGTCCGTAGTTACTGGTCATCCAAAACAGCCACTTGATTGTGTAGAGTTTCATATCCCTGAGAAAAATGTTCTTGACAAAACCTCCCCTGCCAACACCTGACTTAATGCGAATGCCTGATTCTGAATTGATGGCAGTGACGTCTTCAATACGAATATTTTGGATCCCACCAGACATCTCACTGCCAAGGGCGATGACAGCACTAGTGGGCGAAATGCAGGTGAGCCGTCTGACCGAAATGTTCTGGCTTGGCATGGCAACGGCGATCCCATACTCATCCCAGCCACTCTTTATGGCAATGCAATCGTCGCCTGAGACTACGTAGCAGTCCTCAATACGAACTTCAGTGCAAGAGTCTAAGAATTCAATCATCCAAAGTAAAAAAAAAAAAACAGTCAAAAGGAGTTGTACGAATACAGAAACCATTTTAATATTGGTAATAGGAAGCATTGATCAGCATTGATGTACCTGGATCAATTCCATCAGTATTTGGTGAATCAGTTGGGGCAAGTACCGTAACCCCAGAAAATATCACATTCCTGAAATTTAAATAACATGAACAGTTTTAGTGAGGCTTTTATATCTTGGGAAAAAAAACTTTGAAATGGAAAATTGTTTATCTGCAGTGATTTTGAGGGGTCCATACTTGCAATAGACAGGATGGAGGTTCCATGAAGGAGAGTTGACAAAGGTGACATTAGATACGAGAATATTGTCTGAATACATGAGCTCAAACAAATAGCCCCTAGTGTACTTAAGCTGGTCGGCATGGTACTTGTCCCACCACATCTGGCCTTGCCCGTCTATTGTACCGTTATTTCCTGCTCACATACAAAGCCACAGATTAGAGTCGATGGTTGCAACAATATTAAGGAAAATCATAGGTAATCACTCATGTTGTCCATATTATGAAGGATCTAATGTACCTGTGATAACTACATCAGTGAGATTGGAACCGAAGATGAAGTTGCTGTACCGCGGGCCAGGCTCGTCTCTTCCTCTCCCATATGACTTCAAAGGTGCAATCAGCGGGTAATCTTTCATGTCCTATATTAGAAAGTAACAAATTCTTCTTATTTTATGACCATCTTATCCATCAAAGTAACTAAAAAACTGGAGCTTTCATGCTATTAGCATTTGAAAGATGTCGCTTGCAACCAAGAATATGGATTTCTCTGATAAAAACATTACGGCCGACATATTTTGGTTTTAATTAGACCCAACAAGGCAACAAATACCCTCAATTCGAGAAATGCAGCCCTTAACCATTGGTAACATAATAGTTTATATATTGATTCTGCATTTATGCTACCTCCCAGTTTCGGCTATGGCATGCCAATAAACATGACCCAAAATTTAAACCCACCTTTCAACACGCTGCTTTCTTGACCGACATCTAATAAATTCCCGAACCAGTTGTCAACAAAAGGCACCGAATTGCAAGACTAATCAACCATGAACTATATTACACCTCCTTATCGTACAGTATTTGAAACAATATAAATTTCCAAGTTTGACCATTATGCAGATTTTCAGGAACTAGATATTTTCCGAAAACAGCAGTTTACTCGTCTCCAGGAAGGATATTATCCACATTTCATGGCCATTAGACTAACGTTCCTTTCTCATTATATCATCTCCTGTTAAGTAAAAGCAGAGACTGTGCACTGATAGAATCTAACAGTCAATTTATCAGGAAATGGAAACATCCGTTGAACCAAAAATGGATACACAAAACTAAAGACATGGCACAATCACGATAGTAATTAGTAACAAGTTAACAACGAACAAACAACTCCAGCATGCGCAGTTACCCCCATGAACCCATGCGAAAAACAAGCGAACAAAACACGAGAAAGAAATACAGAACCGAAAGTCCAAAACACCTACGTAATAGTTAATTTGACCTCAGGCATTTTAACGACGTACGAAATGAAAACAAACAAACAATAAATGATAAATAAATAAAATATAACATAATAGGATAATACTAACAGTGGAGGCGAGAATGACAGCGCCTTTGTCGAGGAAAAGCGTGAAGTGGCTGGTGAGGTTGAACGGCCCCGTCAGCCATTTTCCGGGTGGGATGACGAGCATCCCGCCACCCTTCTTGGCCAATTCAGCGACGGCCTTCTTGAACGCGGCCGTGTTGCTTGTTTTGCCATCTCCCACCGCACCAAAGTCCTTGATATTCGCGGTGTTAGGCCGGCACGGTTTAGGCACGGATGCACCCTTGCGGGTGCTTTCAGCGGTGGAGACAAAGCAAAGAAGAGCTAAGAGACACAAAGTCACAAGCTTGTTCTGAAGAACAGACGCCATTTTTTGAAAGGTAAGAGAGGATCGACAGAGGTCGAGGTGAAAATGAAAGCACAGCGGCTGTGCTTCTTTTATAGATGGGAACAGGTAGTATGGGTCATTGGAGAGTAACGGAAATGAAACTGATATTCGTAGTGGATGGATTGATTAGGTGTTTGTGGGTCCGTGATGATTTACCTTAATTGGGTGTTTTATCATGTACAGATTGTCATTCTTATTTTTGGAAGAAACTGATAGGCCTTCTTTTCCATGGAATGTGGTATGAATTATAAATCAATAATTTGTGACGACTAATCATGTGTCATTTCCGGCATTGACAGTGCATCGGCACTGTTTGTTTTTACCTAAGAAAGAATGTCCTTGGATAGGCGTGCTAGCAACACGTTGTTCGGTAGTCATCAAAAAAAAAAAAAAAAAAAAAAAAGAAAAAAAAAAGAAGAGTACATTTTTACTTGTAAGCATCAGAGGTAAGGAATGAATGGTTTTAAATTGAAGACATCTATCTCACAACTATAAATAAGCAGATATATAAGTGGGCTCGTTTAGATGGTATAAGAATAATGAAGGAATAAGATTTAGGAAGAAAACATTAAGAAGAGTGGAAAGAGTGTTATTCCGACAAAAAGAAATATTGTTTGGATGGTGAGTTAGAGATAAATAAATTAATATTAATTTAAGTAAATTATTAAAAATTATTATTTTAATATTAAATAAAGTAATAATTAAAGAGCACACATAATTTCATTTAGCTATTAGTATTTTGTTGATTTTGTTGAAAATTATGTATAGGCTCCGTTTGGATAGGTGTGGGAAGAAGGGAAGAAGGGAAGAAGTGGGAAGAAGTATTGGGAAGTGTGTAACTTTGTGAAGAGTTTGAATTGTTTATAATTTTTTTTCTTCATTCTTCCTTCTTCTTCTTCCTTCTTCCTATATCCAAACGCACCCTATATATAATTGTTGGAAGAAGCTATTCTTAGAAAGAAGCTATTGTTCTTCTTATTCGTAACTTATTTAGATGTCTAAAAAGAAGCTATTCCTAAAGAAACTATTCTTCCTTATTCCTAAGCAATCCCAAATGAAGCTTAGGAATTATGATCTTATGGACGATTCAAATTTTAACTTTTGAGACGTCAAAAGTTAAAATTAAAATCTAGTATGTAGTAATTTCTTAGTACTTTTATTAAGAAAATAAAACTTAAAATTAAAGTACATAAATCTAAATCTAGTTTTGTTCCATATGTATCCTCGTGAACACTTCTTATTTAATAATTATTACTAAATATTCCTGCCCACAATTTTTGTTGACTGTGTTTGGATGGGAATGAGAATAAAAAAATACGGGAAGATGAGAATAAATTTATTATTAAACAATCCAAACGCTTTCCAATACTTCTTCTCTTATTTCTCTTATTCCCACACCATTCAAACGGAGCTGTTGATTTCCTTTAATACCTTCCTTTCTTTCTCAATAATAAAAAAAAAACAAAACAATAAAACGTCTGCATTATTATTTTCTCCAAGCATTGACAACGGCTGCATTATTCTACCCTGGATAAAGCACAATTTATTCCTTTAATGCAATCCAGGATTTTAATTGCATTAATTTTCTTGTCAAAAAAATAAATAAAGAAAATTCCATTAGTTAGAGCTGCTGCTTAATTCATTCTACCGTTTCATTCCATTCATATTTTTAAATTCCATTAATTCCGTTGAATCTACCATTGCAATAAAATGTCAAATTAGCCACCCCCATCAATTTCTTTAAAATGTCAAATTAATTGCATTAATGTGTTTGTCAAAAAAAAAATTTCTAATAGTTAGAGTCTGCTGCTTCCCTTAATTCATTCTACCGTTTCATTCCATTCATATTTTATAATTCCCTTGAATTTACCGTTGCAATAAAATTGTCAAATTAGCCACCCCCATCAATTTCTTTAATTGAACCAACGGGCATATATATAAAAAAAATTATTTCTTCAATCCATCGTCTAATCTACCAGCATTATAGACTTGATATTTGCATTATATAGATTATACCTTTGGGTTATAAATTAAAAGTTTATATTTTATGATTGTCATAAGTGTTTAATTATTTTATATTGCTAAAGCTATTTATTTTAAGGATAATTTATAATTTGAATATCCAATTTATCCGTAAACATAAGCGTATAATTATCTTTATATAATTCAAATGTGTTTAGACACGACGCGGCACAACACGAGGACACAAGACATGGCGTGTTGTATTCATCCATTAGAATTTAGACACGACAAGGTATGATACGCAAAATATTTAGATACGATACGACAATGATCCGGACATGACGTGTTTGACACGGAATGACTAGAAAGTTTAAAATTAATAAAATATATCTGTAAGGTTTATAATCACGAGATAAAAATATGTCTTATTTTTCGGAGCTGATAACTACAATCAACATATTAGACAATCACGCAATAAACCGCTAAAAATATAAACAAAAAACGCTCCTTCTTCCTTTTCGAAAATGGAAAGCGCGTTTGATCCCTCTATCCGTGCATCTCCTCACCCTAGATTGCTCTCACCCCGCATCACCCCCTCACGCGTGACCCTATGTTCGTGCATCCCTCACCTCGCTTCACCTCTTTGATCGGGTGCAAACCTAGTCAAAATAACCTCGTTTTACCTGATTTAATCTATCGTAGTAAAGCTAAGGGTCGAACCACAGGGACGGTGTTGGAATATCAGTCTTTAACTTTAATTAATTAGCTAGACGAGTTCAACTATTTTGGGTGTTTAAAGAATCGAAGGTGGGTTCAAATCCTAAGTCCAAAATTAAGGTCAAACTAGAACTAAACAGGAGATAATCAGCAAATCTGAATTCTAGGGTTTCTGGTTTCAACTTAATCTATTCAGTTCAATTCTCAAACGGTCCGTTTGATATCTCAGACGGTCCGTTTGAGCCGTGAAACTATTTACCGCTTAGCTATTCCTAATATGTGTGTGGAATCGTATTTTAATCCTAGGTTACCATATATCTCACAACCATCGTTGCGAGAAAGGTTCACCTATTGGCTACTAAATCCTGGTTTCACTCATCAGCTATTACCATCCTCAAGTTGGTCAATCAATTCATACAAAGGTATAAATTATTATTACCATACTAGACAAGGCCTTAATCTAATTGGTATAACCAATTCTACCCTAGCAATCAATGATATCACATAATCAATTAAATCATGAAAGAGAGAAACACATAAAGAAATAACTAAGCAAATAAACAACTAAACAAATAAGTTTACAACCATAATCCTAGAATAACAAATCAACAACTCAAAGACATCAAACAAACAAGAGAAAAATGAGAAATAAGAGAAGTTACAACCAATTGCCCTTGCTTTCCCTTGAAATTGTTGAAATCTCCTTCTAAATGGCTCGATGCTGTCGCAAACGACCCGTCTAACGCTGCCACAATCTGGACTTGAGACTAATCTCTCAGATTTTTCTATGTCTAACCCTAAAAATTGACCTTGGATCTAAAACACCACCTTGTATGCTTTTGTGTGCCCTTATATGGCTTTGTATGGGATTCCCTGGCCTTGCATGACCTTAATCTCCTCAAAGTCCTCTTAAATAGGCATTGGAATTGTTTAGAGATGCAGGAGGTTTGTTCTGGACGTGTTGGGAGTCGAAAATAACCACCCCACCACGAATAACCACCAAATCGGATACTTTCTGCTATTTCTGGAAAGTTCCAGACGGACCGTTTGAACTTCCAGACGGACCGACTAAAATCTGGCTGAAAATAGCAGTTTTTTCCTGCGAAAGTCAAACGGTCCGTCTGAATTTTCATACGGTCTGTTTGGAAATTTCTGCACTGCGCACTGTTACTGTTTTGCTCATATATCCTTCATCCGGACTCCGTTTAAGGCGATTCAAAAACCAGTGGAAAGCTTACGAGGAGCTCTACATCATCATTGATTCATCTAGGTCATGTTTTTGTCCAAAATCTGTATTAAAGTAGGAATTTTGGTAGTAACTCATTCTTGACACAAAATCCTAATTAAAATGACCCTAATTAATCTAACTCAAGTCAAATGGTTTAGTTTGGAGTCAAAACCCTATCAAAATATGTATATAAAATCATCTCATCACTCTTCCTTCTTTTCTTCTCTCGTCAATCTTCTCTCCTCTCTTCCCCGCCTCCTCCACTTCTCTCGTCCCACTTCTCTCCTCTCTTCCCCGCCTCCTTCCCTGCTCTCGACCCTTTTCTCTCCTCTCTCGCCTTCTCTCATCTCTCTTTTTTTTCTCTCTCATTTTTTTTAGTTGTCTCTTTGTCCAATTTAACGTCTCATTCCTAATATCCTTCTTTTTCCTGTATTAGATAATCCTTGATACTCATTATTTACTCTTTTATAGTTATTTAGTTACTCCCAAACAATAGAAATCAGATATGAATGTTATTTACTCTCTTACATGTATTGGATACTTTCTTATATTCATTATTTACTCTCTTGTAGGTATTTAGTTACTTCCAAATAATAGCATAATCATATATGAATACTATTTATTTAGATACTCCCTTATTTATATTATTTATTCTCTTATAGTTATTTAGTTACTCTCAAACAATAGCATAATCAGATCTGAAGATTATTTACTCTCCTATATGTATTAGATACTCTCCCCCATGTTTATTATTTACTCCCTTATAGTTATTTAGTTATTCCCAAATAATAACATAATCAGATCTGAAGGTTATTTACTCCCCTATATGCAGGGGCGGATCCATGATTCGAGGACATGATAGGCCGAATTGTCGAGGTCGACTTCAACTAGACATTAGTTGTTAGGAAATTGCTTAATTAGTTGATAGGCCGAATTGTCGAGGTCGACTTCAACACGAGAATCTAGTGCTAAGTCAATCGACACAAGAGATAGGTGAGAAATTTGTACCTCTCTTGATATCGTAATCAAGAGGCTCGATCCTACGGCTTAGAAATCGATAGCGTGCTCTCCTTGCGTCTCCACCTCCATCGATGGCCGCCTCGAGTCCACCAAAAGATTAACCACAATCTCTCAAGTTATGCTAGTAATTTGGAGATCAAGGCTAATCACCTAGATTTCTCTCATCTTCAATTAACCAATTTAAGTGTGGAAGAGAGATAGCTCAACACATGAGCAATAGGGAGAGAGGGAGAGGGTGGCGCCAGCCATAGAGAAGAGAAAGGGGAGGGAGAGTGGCGGCTAGGTTAAGGGGAAAGAGAGCAAGTCCAAATTTGCTTCTATGAACCTCCTTATATAGTGCTCCAATCCTAGGGTAGAGTTCTCCAAAATTACATGCCATGCCACCCACCTACCACCCTTTCTAGGCCGGCCACACATGGGCCTAGTTGGACTATGTGTGTTGTGTTAATTAATCCATATAATCTATATTAAATGGACCTTTGAAGTTGCACCCAAATCGGATCCCTATTGGGCTTTAAATTTAACATTTAAATTAAAGCCTTATAATTAAAATATGTGTTGTATAAATAATTATTAACAAATTAATAATTATTTGGTGATAGCAAATGCACTAAAATATTTCTATATGATCCATTTGACTTAATTAATTATAACGGTCCATAACGATATAATTAATTAATCAACTCATCATATTTCACAGAACTTACTGCTGTGAATAAACAATTAATGCACTGTGTGGTTATAACTCTATTTGTGTGACCCTTTGAGGATTTATGCTATGTTGGCCATGGAATTAAATCGTTATTTAATTCCAATAATCATAAGCGGTATCTAGCAACACGTTATGATTCCCAATTCGCATAAATAATGTACTGCTACAATATTTCAATCCTGCATAAGAGAATAAATATGTTTCTCTATTTTGATTCTTATGTCTCACGATATCATCGTATAATCCAAGATAGGAATGTGTTATTTTTGCATATTATACGTTTCTTGATCTAGAGTTGATCGCTTAGTTGCGCACATACGATCCGACTCCATCAAGGGGCCCAAACAGATATCATCACTCACTAAGTGAATTAATGAGGGACATACGGTTTTCTTGATGATTAGCTTTTCCCCGCACAATTGAAGAGAACATAAATAAAGTCCGTATAGCAGCCCTTATCGGGAATCAGTGGTAGACAATATTTATTGAACCTATCCTCATGTGGAAAAGATAAACATCTCAAACTTAGAACCAAAATCATAACGAAATAAACAATGACACATAACACAATCCATATGTTTATTTCATTGGGTCAAGTCCTGTACTATGTTCCATAACATACACATCTGCAATTAAGTTGGTAACTCTTTACCTATAATTTGTAGAACTTAATCATCACTTAACTTGCATACTAATCTTATATGATAATTAATGTTCCTTGTTAATTATCAAGATTATGGACCGTTTAGATTTATTATTGTCATTTCTAAAGAATGATCCACAGAGATCTACAATTCAGATCCTCAACCTGAATAATCTGTCACTAATAAACCTAGGAACAGATGATAATATATCATCCATAACATAAACTAATAATTAAGTCATTAAATTATTGACTTCGAGGACATAACTCTAACATTAGTAACTTTAAATTTTAATAGTAGAGTAGGCCAGATACATTAGATAACCGAATTACCATTGTATTTGTTACATTTTAACACTAAAAACAGTTTTCGCAGCATAGGCCAGGCCTATGCCTGCCCCTGCCTGTATCCGCCCCTGCCTATATGTATCAGATACTCTCCCATCCTTATTATTTACTCCATCATAGTTATTTAGTTTCTTCCAAACAATAGCATAATCAGATTTGAAGATTATTTACTCCCCTATATGTATTAGACACTCCCTTATAGTTATTTAGTTACTTCCAAGAAAATAGCAGAATCAGATTTGAATGTTATTTACTCCTTACATGCATTAAATACTTTTTTATACTCATTATTTACTTCTTTATAATTATTTAGTTACTTCCAAATAATAACAGAATCTGATTTTAATGTTATTTACTCCTTAAGGAATAGAGAGAAGTAATAGATGAAGATGAAGATGAAGAGAGAAGGGATGAGGAGATAGGGAGAAGTGTGCAAATCAGAGGAGGGGTGAGGAGATAAAGGAGAATGAAAAGCATGCATTAGATCTAGAGGGGAGAGATCTCATAGGTGAGGGGAAGGGATGAGGAGATCAGAGATAAGAGAAACGACATTAGTGGCGTGAGGAGAGGGAGAGGTGAGGGGAGGGGAAGGACGGTAATCGGAGAAAGACGCGAGTGGGAGAATGACGCGAGTCGTGTTATGAAACGGAGAGGTGAGGGAAGTCGCGTGATGGAAGAGAAAGATAAGGGAGTAGAGTCGCTTCAGGGAGCGCTCTTCTCTTATTGTTTGATTGCTCAGTCTCTATTTGCGTATATTAATTTCCCTTATTTTTTAAAATTTAAGCGAACCAATCGGCCAGAAAATCACCACAGATCTACAAATGGGAACTCCACGCAATCAGCATTAACCCATGTTCTGGGCCGATAGAAATTTATGTAAGGCCTTGCTTCTTACCAAATTTCTCAAACGAATAAAATTAATACTAACGTTACTGTTCATATTAATTTTGATAATAACAGAAAAAAATCAAAATTTTAATACTAACGTTGCTGGATCGTCATCCCAGTTGACGAAAGCCCAATATCCTTGGATCGTCATCCCAGTTGACGATCCAAGCTTGGATCGTCATCCGAAATGACGATCCAAGCTTGGATCGTCAACTGGGATGACGATCCAACGATCCAAGGAAAAAATAAATATTAAAAAAAGATTTTGAAATTTTTTTCATTTGGATCGTCATCCCAAATGACGATCCAAACAAAAAAATTTCAAATTCTTTTTTTAATGCAAATTTTACATTTTAGTCCCCAAAGTTTTTATTATTACAAAATATATAATTTATAATTAAAAATTAAACATAATTAAAACATCTATTATATTTTATTTACACATCGTGCGTGCCGTGTCATGTCGTGTCAAACACGATCGTGTTAGAGTCTCGTGTCGTGTTGACACGAACTACTTTTTTAACCGTGTCGTGTCGTGCTTAGTGGTGAGAAGAGTCAACATGACACGCATTCTAACACGACACGACTGACACGATCGTGTCGTGTCGTGTTGAAACGTTGTGTTAGTCGTGTCAAATCGTGTCAGATTATTTTATTGTCTTTTTAATTAAAAATAAAAATTAAGAAAAAAATTACTAAACGTTATAATTTATTATGTAATTAAGTTTAAAGTTTTTATTAATATTTTTTATAAAAAATAATAATTAAATTAGAACAATATTATGATTTAAATGATGGTAAATAATATGATGTGGTATTATATATTGAAAATAAATTATTAATTTTGCTTAAATAATCAACATTAATAATTAGATTTGTGTTGAGCTGTCGTGTTAATTGGCAAAATTATTAATGTTGATTATTTAAGCAAAATTAATAATTTATTTTCAATTTATAATACCACATCATATTATTTACCATCATTTAAATCATAATATTGTTCTAATTTAATTATTATTTTTTATAAAAAATATTAATAAAAACTTTAAACTTAATTACATAATAAATTATAACGTTTAGTAATTTTTTTCTTAATTTTTATTTTTAATTAAAAAGATAATAAAATAATCTTTCACGATTTGACACGACTAACACAACGTTTCAACACGACACGACACGATCGTGTCAGTCGTGTCGTGTTAGAATGCGTGTCATGTTGACTCTTCTCACCACTAAGCACGACACGACACGGTTAATTGGCAAAATTATTAATGTTGATTATTTAAGCAAAATTAATAATTTATTTTCAATTTATAATACCACATCATATTATTTACCATCATTTAAATCATAATATTGTTCTAATTTAATTATTATTTTTTATAAAAAATATTAATAAAAACTTTAAACTTAATTACATAATAAATTATAACGTTTAGTAATTTTTTTCTTAATTTTTATTTTTAATTAAAAAGATAATAAAATAATCTGACACGACTAACACAACGTTTCAACACGACACGACACGATCGTGTCAGTCGTGTCGTGTTAGAATGCGTGTCATGTTGACTCTTCTCACCACTAAGCACGACACGACACGGTTAAAAAAGTAGTTCGTGTCAACACGACACGAGACTCTAACACGATCGTGTTTGACACGACATGACACGGCACGCACGATGTGTAAATAAAATATAATAGATGTTTTAATTATGTTTAATTTTTAATTATAAATTATATATTTTGTAATAATAAAAACTTTGGGGACTAAAATGTAAAATTTGCATTAAAAAAAGAATTTGAAATTTTTTTGTTTGGATCGTCATTTGGGATGACGATCCAAATGAAAAAAATTTCAAAATCTTTTTTTAATATTTATTTTTTCCTTGGATCGTTGGATCGTCATCCCAGTTGACGATCCAAGCTTGGATCGTCATTTCGGATGACGATCCTAGCTTGGATCGTCAACTGGGATGACGATCCAAGGATATTGGGCTTTCGTCAACTGGGATGACGATCTAGCAACGTTAGTATTAAAATTTTGATTTTTTTTCTGTTATTATCAAAATTAATATGAACAGTAACGTTAGTATTAATTTTTTCGGTTTCTCAAATGCCTTAATATTTTATCAGACAAAGTCGGCCCATTCGATGCAATGAAATTTGCTTTATTTTCCCGAAATTTTAAAAAATAATATTAAAATAATATAATCCAATAAAATTAATATCAATATAATAAGTTTAATATAAATAGTATCGTAAGATCGGAATCCTGGATTCCGAACGTTAGATCGGAATCCTGGATTCCGATCTAACGTTAGATCGGATTCTGGGATTCCGATCTAAGCTTAGATCGGAATCCGAGATTCCGATCTAATTTTTTTAATTTTTTTATATATTATTTATTTATTTATTTAATTTATTAATTAGTTAAATAATTAGAAAAATAGATAATATATTGTAAAAATATTGAAAAAATATGGAAAAAATCAGAAATAATTAAATTAAATTTTATATGTAATTTAGTATTTTTTGGGAAAATTAAAATTTTTTCCTTTTATTAGTTTATTAATTAGTTAATTAATTAGAAAAATAAATAATATATTCTAAAAATATTGAAAAAATATAAAAAAATCAGGAATGAATTAAAAAAATTTATATGTAATTTAGTATTTTTTTTGGAAAATTTAATTTATTTTCCTTTTAATTAATTTATTTAATTAAATATAAATTTAATTAATTTATTTAATTAAAAAATGAATAATTAAGTATAAATTTTTAATTAATTTAAACAACCATTTGATATGCGTCCCGGATGTCGTCCTCTGTATATATTATTTTCATATTATATATTAAACAATCATATCGAGTCTCATGATCAAGAAAGCACTTCTGGATTGCGTTAGAAAGGAATCACACGAGATTGATGTTTTACTGAGACGGAGAAGAAAGACTAAATTCACTTGATTTACTGCATTTCTCTTTTTAATGACTAATTTATGATTTTGAAAACATTTTTAGTACTTTAGAGTGGTTTTTAGGTTTGCAAACTTTCAAAGTGGATTTTGGAGGTCCAGAGAGCGTTTTTTGTCCTCGAAAATGGTCGTTACGGGGTTTCATCCCCGTAAAATGCGTAGATCTCGTCGCCAGCTTTCCGGAATGTCCTCGATCGCCCCAATCGGACCTTCCTATCAAAAGTTAAGCCTGTTTAAAGTTTTAAGCCTGCAAATGCAGAAAGAATTAATAAAACTTTGAACATTCTGAAAGGATTATGCCTTTGTATCCCTGCAAATTCTGAAAATTTATAATCCTTTTTAAATGGTACAATTCATTTCATTAAATAAGTTATAAAAATTTATATTTTAATTAAATAATTTATAAAAATTTATATTTTAATTAAATAAATTAATTAAAATGAAAATAAATTTAATTTCCCAAAAAATACTAAATTACATATAAAATTTAATTTAATTATTCTTGATTTTTTTCATATTTTTTCAATATTTTTACAATATATTATCTATTTTTCTAATTATTTAACTAATTAATAAATTAAATAAATAAATGAATAATATATAAAAAAATTAAAAAAATTAGATCGGAATCTCGGATTCCGATCTAAGCTTAGATCGGAAACTCGGAATCCGATCAAAGCTTAGATCGGAATCCTGGATTCCGATCTAACGTTCGGAATCCAGGATTCCGATCTCGTGATACTATTTATATTAAACTTATTATATTGATATTATTTTTAATATATTATATTAATTTAATACTATTTTAAAAATTTTCGGTTTATTTTCTTCATCAATTTTAAATTCCAAAGGCCGAAGCTCCTTTTGTTTTCTTTAAAAAAGTTAAGCCCATTATATATATATATATATTTTTTTTCTTTTCTGATTTATGAATTATGAGATATTTATCTAGAAGAACTGAAAAAGGGGGTTTCCGGTGGTGGGGCGTTGATCACAGTTGGAGAACACAAGCGACAGAAAAGAGAAAGCTGTTAAATTTGAAATAATTGAGAAGCAAAAGAAAATTTTTAAAAAAGGGAAAAGAATAAAGACACTATATTTACATTCACACAAGTAAACACTTCCTTTCCTATTCGCTTAACAGAGAAGGAAAGAAAGAAAGAGGGAAAGGAAAGGAGACGAAAACGAAGGAAGCCGAGAGAAGAGAAATCGAAGCGAAGAAGAAGAGAGGGATGAAGGAGGTGATTCTCCACGTGTACGATGTGACGAATAGCGACTCGGAGAAGACCAACAACACCATTTTACAGATCAATCGCATCTTCAAAGATCGGATCGGGCTTGGAGGAATCTTTCATAGCGCCATTCAGGTATTCTACTTGTTTCTTTTGGGAATTTTCTTTTTTTTTATTTATTTATTTTTTATTTAGGTAAGATTGAAAATGTAGGGTTTGAGCTCGTTTGAAGTTGAATTAGTTCTTAGGGTTAGGCCTTGTTGTTCCTTTCTTTTGATTAGAGAAAATGTGTCTACGGCATCAGTTATTGCTCAATTAGATGTTCCAATTTTGAAATTCTCCTTTTTAATTTTCTAGGAATATGTTTTAATTGGAGCATCTTTTGTTCTGGGAGATTATTAGTTGAGGAGACCCTCTTATTTGAACAAAATGTCAGAAATTTCAGTAACTTGGTGCGTCTGCTTTTTGGGTAAATGTGGAGTGCATTAGCTTTTCAGGTTTAGGTTCGTGCTGCTGTTCCTTCTGTAGCAGTCTCATTTGAGAATCTTGTTGAGAATTCTGTGGTCTTATTTCTGAGTCCTATCATTTGAATTGTATATCTACTGTGTTGCATGAGGAATCATTTTTTTTGTGAGAAGCAAAGGTACTTGGTCTTAGTTAAAACTTTGAATTGTTTTCCTCCAGCATTAGGGAGTTGGGACTGATTGGAACAAATGGATGCGAGTAATTTTGATTAATGAAAGCTGGTAACAATGAGTTGAACAAAACTATCAGTTACTGGTTCCTTATTTCCAAATGTTTGTTCAAAAGTAGCATCAGTAATAATATATTATCAGAACTTGATATAATGTTTCATACCATTACTATTCTTCTGTCACAACTCGAATTTTCATGGCATCATAATAGTCAACTTGAGCAAGCAAGTCAAACCAGCGAACTTACAAATTGATGACATGCGCGCTTTTCTTTTGAATACTTGTAATCAATTGTTGTCTTGCAATTGAACAGGTCTATGGTGAAGAGGAATGGTCATTCGGGTTCTGTGAAGCTGGAAGTGGGGTGTTCAGCTGTCCACCAGGCAAAAACCCGATGTACACCTACCGTGAAAAAATAGTACTAGGGGAGACCGAATGCTCAATTATGAAAGTCAATCAGATTTTGCGGGAGCTGAGTAGAGAGTGGCCCGGCTATTCCTATGATCTCCTCTCCAAGAATTGCAACCACTTCTGTGATGTCTTCTGTGAGAGACTTGGGGTGCCTAAACTTCCAGGTCAGCAGCCTCCTTCCTTGAACATAGCTACTTTTTGTGTGCCAGGGGTGCTGTGGAGGATGTTCTTTCTTTTGTGCATGTACATGTGTGTGGCGCTGTATTCTGTGTCTCTATGGTTTGCAGTACAAGGGTTTTGTTGGTGTGTAAGGATAAAAAAGAGAATGTGTATCAACACTTAAAAGGCATCCTATTTGATCATACCTTATGGAAGGTTAATTTTGATTTTCAAAGTTGATCTGACAGTCAATTCAGATGAATCATTGCTATTTGTCAATGCTAAATGCTAATTTCTGGTGATTGTATAATCTATGTAACTCTTTTAATTGAGATAAAAGTCTCAAGTATGTGTTAATACTAGTTTGTTAGGAAGTGTGTAATTGTGTGGAATCTCACATAGTCACATATCTTGATATAAATATTACTAATTGAGAATTATTTATTGTATAATATTTGTCATGAAAGGAAATTGATTCTTCATTAATGCATTTTTGCAGGTTGGGTTAACCGTTTTGCAAATGCTGGTGATACTGCTGTGGTTGTTGCAGGGAATGCTGCAGATAAGGTTTGAAACTTATTTTTTGCATCTATATGTACTCGGTATCTATTAGAGAGGTGAAAGAGATAGCCGCTATTGTAATTATAGCCTTAGTATTTTAGCAGAATCCAGCAACGAACAATGGTTTATGCATTTCTTGGTTTTCCAGTCTATTCTTCAAGGAATAGTACAGTGTGTTTTTACATTTACTTCAAACAGAGTAGACAGGTTTTTTAAAAAAAGTCTAAATGTATCTCTATTTTTAAGTATTGCTTCATGCATGGAAGATGTGAACAAGTCTGGTACTGTTATGGACCTGCTAGTAAGGCTGTTTTTCATTAATTGAGATGAAACCAACATTAGAAATATCATGTCTTGGTATGTGATCTTAATGTTTCCTGTTCCCTCTGGTTTATCAGCTAAGGCAAGCCAAGACTGAGATAGTGAATGCTAGCAGAGTTGCATACAAATTCATGGCTGGTTTGACATCTAATAATAACAACCCAAACAACGCCTCAGATTCACCTACCAATACAAATAGGGTTAACATACCCCGATTTCAAGGTGCCTGGTTTAAAAATATAGTCTCTCCTCAACAAGCCAAGCCGTCAGCTAGTGGCACAGTAACTCCACCTGGCATTGATGATGACGACACATCACCTTTACACAGACAGCGATATACTGATCAGGTAACAAAGGTGAATGAATGAACGACGGGAGTTAATGGGTTTTCTTTCCGAAATTCCAATTTGTGCTGCAAGTTGTTAAAAAAATATGTTTTACCTCTGTTCTAATGTTTGGTGATTAAGTGGAATTGGAAATGTGGAAAAATTATATTGTTCTAGGGTGGAGTAGGTATTTTATTCGAGTAGATTTGTTATAGGATTTTACTAAGCATGCCATGGCTATTGAAATACTTGCATTTGATTTAGTTGAATATGTCGATGAAATTCTGGTTGTTTGATCCTTGAAGGTATTACTTTCGTACAAGTCAAAGTGTGTCAGAGTTTTGCAATGAGAGCACGCATTTTTTTTATATGAGCTTCAATGTTTGTTTGTTTTATTTTTTATTTTTTTCTTTTTAATTTCCCCAAAACCTGGCCAGCCGTTGCCAAGGTAATATGGTCTTCAAAGTTGCTAGTGGAGTCTTTTAGCGCAGTGAGGGTTTCCAGTGTTAATTGAAACAGTAGAATTTCTTTGTGTTGATAAAAAAATCTCCCAGGTTTTCAGAGAGAAAGGGGAACGAAAAAATGAAAAATTCTTTTTATTGGTCATGATTCTCCTCCTTTTTCCTTGGCAAGCAAGTTGACGACTGCCTGAGAATTTTTAACACCACACCAAAAACTCAAAATTACTCATTGGAGAAAAAGGATAAGAGGCATGGTTTGAATATTCTATCGAACTATATAACACTTATACAACTACAATACATATTACATAACCTTCTCTCTAAACTTGAAGGTTTTAACTAAGCCAACATATTGGTCTTATACATCATTCAATTTTTTTAAGCAAATAAAAAAATAACAGGAGAGAAAAAAAAGAAGAGAAGCGAACGGTCTACATGCTTCGTTGCAGACTGATCTGCACTCGTGATGAAGCAATGTGCAAACTCGCTTCAACTAAAATGGATTTCTTACAAATGAATGTTGTGGATTGCTTTAAGGAGCAAAGAAACGGAATGAACTGCTTTTGTAGCAATTTGGACCTTGATTTGCCCTCTCTTTGGTACCAGTCTTTTCTCTCCAGTGTGCACTGCAGTAACAGTCGCCGCCTTGTTTCCTACTTCCATCGCAGCTCAATTATTGTCAACTCGAAGCTTTTTGTGAGAGTGTGTTTGTGTGTTGAGATAAGAGAGACAGAACACAGAAGGATAGAGCTCCTTGGTTGGATTTGGTTTCAAAGTTCAACTCGAACACTATTTATAGTACAACTTAGTAGAGAAGAAAATAGATATAATTTAGTGAAGAAATGCAGTGTAGGATGGTGGCAAACTGACAAGCCAGCGAAGCTGTACAATTCGTTGGGCGACAAATTTGTTGACTCGTCCTATTGTTTTGATAAGACCGACGACAATGCGCAGAAGTACAAATTGGCCAAGAAGAATGCAAAGAAAGCTGTGAGCGAAGCAAGAGGTCGGGCTTATGAGGATCTATACCAGAAGCTGAGTACGAAGGAGGGTGAGAAGGACGTGTATAAGATAGCCAAGCTTCGAGATAGGAAGACGAGAGACTTAAACCAAGTGAAGTGCATCAAGGACGAGACTGATAGGCTTTTAGTGAGGGACGACGAGATCAATAATAGGTGGAGGGATTACTTCAACAAGTTATTCAATGGAGAGGATGACGACTTAGGAATTGTGTTGAACGACTCCTTTGATGACTCCAATAGACGTTTTGTTAGGAGAATTCAAGAGTCCGAGGTGAAAGAAGCCTTAAAACGAATGAAAGTAGGTAAGGCTCTAGGACCTGATAACATACCAATCGAAGTATGGAGGTGCCTCGGAGATGTGGCTGTAGTTTGGTTAACCAAACTATTCAATAGCATTTTCCGATCAAATAGGATGCCAGATGCGTGGAGGAGAAGCACTCTAGTACCAATCTTCAAGAATAAAGGGGATGCTCAAAGCTGTACAAACTATAGAGGAATTAAGCTTATGAGTCATACAATGAAGCTTTGGGAGAGAGTGATAGAACATCGTTTGAGACGGATGACAAACGTTTCGAAAAACCAATTTGGTTTTATGCCTGGGAGGTCAACCATGGAGGCCATCTTCCTAATAAGGCAATTGATGGAGAGATATCGGGAGCGAAAGAAGGATCTACATATGGTTTTCATTGATTTGGAGAAAGCATACGACAAAGTGCCAAGGAAAGTTATGTGGTGGGCACTAGAAAAGAAGAAAGTCCCCACAAAGTATGTTACCCTCATCCAAGACATGTATGATGGTGCCGTTACTTGCATCAGGACATGTGATAGTGTAACTAGTGACTTTCCTATTAAAATAGGACTACATCAGGGATCAGCTTTGAGCCCGTATATTTTTGCCTTAGTGATGGATGAGATCACGAAGGATATACAGGGAGAGATTCCTTGGTGTATGCTCTTTGCGGACGATGTGGTGTTAGTCGATGAGAGTAGGACGGAGGTCGATAGGAAATTGGAATTGTGGAGACGAACTCTAGAGTCCAAAGGGTTTAGGCTTAGTAGAACTAAGACGGAGTATATGGGGTGCGAGTTTAGTGGGATACGACCAGTGGACGGAGATGTCTGTCTAGACGGGCAGGTAGTACCTACGAAAGATACTTTTCGATATTTAGGGTCGATGCTGCAGAGCGATGGCGAGATAGATGAAGATGTTAGTCACAGGATAAGAGCGGGGTGGGTGAAATGGCGACAAGCATCAGGCGTCCTATGCGATAAGAAAGTCCCGCAGAAGCTAAAAGGCAAGTTCTACAGGACAGCGATTAGACCTGCGATGTTGTATGGCGCAGAATGTTGGGCTACTAAAAGACGACATGTCCAGAAGATGAGTGTAGCTGAGATGCGTATGTTGAGGTGGATCTGCGGTCACACGAGGAAAGATCGGATTAGAAATGATGACATACGAGATATGGTTGGGGTCGCACCAATAGAGGAGAAGTTGATCCAACATCGTTTGAGATGGTTTGGACATATCCAACGCAGACCTCCAGAGGCACCGGTACGTATCGGAATTCTTAATCATTTCGAGAACACCCGGAGGGGGAGAGGGAGACCAAGATTGACATGGGAAGAAGCGGTGAAAAGAGACCTTAAAGAATGGAACGTCTCCAAGGAGTTGGCGATCGATAGGAGCGCTTGGAAGTTAGCAATTCATGTACCGGAGCCATGACGTAGGAACTTAGGGGTAGGAGCGATGTCATAGGTTTGTAGGTCCCTCTATCAGGTCACGGTCGAGGTCTAGGTTTCTACTATTACTATTATTATTAGAGGTATTATTATTAGTATGGCTAGTCTTACTATTAGTATTTTTTATTTTTTATTATTTTTTTTTTTTTATTTTTATTTTATTTTTTTATTTTATTTTTTTTTTTTATTTATTTATTTTTTTTATTTTTATTTTTTTATTTTATTTTTTTTTTTTATTTTTTATTTTTTTTTTTTTTATTTTTTTATTTTTTTTTTTTTTTCGATGTGTTCTCTTATTGGGTTTCTTTCTAGCCTACCCCAACTTGTTTGGGACAAAAGGCTTAGTTGTTGTTGTTGTTGTTGTTGTCCTATTGTTTTGATACATGCCAAAATTGAATGAGAAAGAAAATTTGAAGTCAAAGGTTTGGTTTGGCATTATGTGAGACAGGCAGAGCTAGCCAGCTAATGTAGCTCTTCTTACGATTGATTTCTGAATTATATTAATCAGAACCTGATCCTTTTAACTAAGATGAGCATGCAGTATTTAAAAAATAAGGCGGATTCAGTACAATTAAGGTGGGCAAGTTAGCTGTGTATGGCCTGGACTTAAATTGGTCTCATTCGAATATGTCAATTTCGGACCTGATAACTTCTTATAATTGAATAAATGCTTTCAGGATACTCTTGTCAGTTGTCCAATATCAATACTGATTAACTGAGACCACTAATTTATTTGGCTGGTCAATATTTTTCTTTGACCAGTCAACGTGTAAACAATTTTACTTTACTTCCTACATTAGTACATTGTAGTCTTGCTTGCACAGCTTTCGGCAAAATTTTTGTCGACGACTAGCCGACTAGGTGAACTCGACACTCGGCAGTGCTCAGCCAAACTTGTATTTAGTAATTATAATAATAATATTGCAATAAATTGTTATAATTATTTTAAAATATTAATATTCATTACAATAATAATCAGGGTAAATTATTATTATTATTATCATCATCATCATTATTTCTATTAATATTTTATGTTAGTGAATTAATTTATATTATTATTGTGATAATTTATAATAATAATTATTATTATTTTATATTTTCATGCACCAACACAAATATATTATGTCCTTATTTTTTTACTTGGCTCAATCAAACATAGATATTTTAGTGCAATACAGGCCGAAATCGCCTAACAAAAAATGAGAAATGATAACTGTCATCTGTATTTTTGTCATCGCTTTTCATCGCTTGAACAAAGTGAAGACATCAAATAGACAATGTGAGCATATAGATGATCAAAGTGAACACATATAATCTCTTGTTCAAATTTTATATGGATATTCAACTTATTTTTATGGCAAAATCAGTCCTATATATATGTATCCTCTAAATCATCTTCAATTAGTCATATACACTTGTAATCTTTAATATTAGCGATTTATTCTTCAAATAATCTTTATTTTAGTTATTTACCTTTTTATTGCTTCAAATGATATTTAAATTATGAAAAATCATATTTTGAATTTTAAGACTTAAATACCCTTTCCTTTTTATCTCCCAACTTTTCCTTCAAAATCTTGCTGAATCGCTAGAAAATGATTCGTCTGTTCCGTGATGTCCATATGCAATTCAAGGTTGTTTCGTTTTATTGCCCTCTTCGTTGATCGACTGTTTCCATTTATTAATCTCTGCAAGAATTATTGTAATATTGTTATATTAATGAAATTAATAAATATAGCTTGAAATGAAATATACAAACTCGATGGATTTTGTCCCATGTGCTTGGCATTATTGTTTATTTGTTTCAGTATCTACAATTCAAACGAGAAATAAAGAATCAAGTGATCTATAACTCCTTCAAGATAGTTAAAATAGATTTACACTCCTTCAATTTATACTTCCCATTGCTTCTAAAACTTGATGATAAACGAATAGAATTTGTTATTCGAAACTAAGAATTAAAATATTAATGATAAAAAGATGCGGTACTTGTTAAATCAAAGGTTGATATTGGACAACTTTTCTTACTATTGATTCGGCCATAATTTCTTTCCATGTCATATTTATCTCTTTCCATATCACATAATATTCTAAGTTTAAATGAGACGGTGAAATGGTGAATCGGCTTGAAGGGAGAGTATATAGAGAGAAAATGGCAAGGGTATTTTGGAATTAAAATTTGAAAATTAAATTTCTATAATTTAAAAATCATTTAAATTAATAAAAAGGATAAATAATCATACTAAGTATGATTTGAGGGATAAATAACTAATATTATAGATGTGGATGGTACATGGCTGATTGAAGATAATTTGGAGGGTATATGGCTAAT
The DNA here is from genome assembly GCA_028095005.1 of Rhynchospora pubera. Taxonomy (NCBI): domain Eukaryota; kingdom Viridiplantae; phylum Streptophyta; class Magnoliopsida; order Poales; family Cyperaceae; genus Rhynchospora; species Rhynchospora pubera. The sequence goes on along the minus strand of CM051461.1, from coordinate 165,620,618 downwards.
TTTATTTTATTGAACTTATTTGCTTATATTTGTTTTCTTTTATCATATATATGCTAATTTTGTCTGTTTTATGCGTTCACTTTTTGTTCGACAAAACTAGGAGTGAAAACGGTCACCGTTTCGACCGTCCTTTTGTTTTGTTTCGTCCAAAATGAAACGAAACGGTTAAAGATTTTGGTTGTGTTTCAAAAACGAAACGGTTAACGAAAACTTGAAACAGTTTCGTCCATGTATATTTTCGTGATTTCGATTAACGTAAATGGTAGTGAATTTCATTTTCAAAACGCAACGGTCAACGAAACCGACCGTTTTCGTGAAACGTTATGCAGCCCTAGACGAAACTGTGTAAGTGTAATCAACTAATCATTAATCAATTTCCAACAAACATTGTTGTATTATTGGGAACGGTGGGCCTTTTTATGAGGCCCAGAAGTCCAGAACAACTTACATTTGGATCTAAATTAAAAAATTTGATTAGGCTTTTGTTAATTTGTCTATACTCTATGAACGAGAAGTAATCTTCTTCCAAGGGGTTGTACACTTGTACTTGTACACCCGCATGGCCACATGCGCCTTGCATGCTTTACCATAAAATCCTAATTTGAGGATGATTGACATTTGTTTGGGAAAAAGAATTGCACTTTTTTTGCAAAAAAAAAAAAAAAAGGATTTCATAAGTATTCTTTTTCACTTTTATGATTTTTTTTTTATTGTCTCATGACACGCTGTAAGATTATAACTGTAACTAACTCAAAGTCCGTAATTTAGGTCGCAATTATAATTCTCTTTGGCGGCTAGATGTCGGACGTTATGGAAGGAAATTAATAGATGAATTTCCTCCAACAAGAAAAATATTTGGCTATTTTTTATGTTAAAAATGCATGGCTAATTGGCTATGGAAGCAATAAAGTGGATAAACATATTCCATTTTAGTGCTTTACTATTTTAGTTTACTAACAATGTATCATTTTATCATTTATGAAACGTATCTTATTTTAATGAAAAGTTGTTGTTTGCAGTGGCCAACTTACCTTAGAAAAACAGTAGCTTGATCTTAACTTGCCTCTCTAAAATTACTAATTTCTTTTTAATTTGTAATCGTCGTCATATCATTATCTCTTTATATGGGAAGAGCCAATTTAGTGTTGACGCAGATATGTGTATAACTCTGTGTGTTGGTATATAGTATATTATGATGTTAATTTTTTTAAATATATAGACAGTCAGTTAAAAATTTAGATCATGTTAAGTCTAAAATTTCATTATGTTTATCTTTGTTCTAAGATGCAAAACTACTAAATCTTGTTCGAAATGACCGATCCAAACCTTTCAATACGATCTCCTTATCGAAACCTCCATGCTGACCAAATTTTACATTTTTTCGAAATTTTTAAGTATTTTTTTTGAAATTTTGAAAAATCTTTAATCTAATTAGTTCTGAACCGTTCAAAAATAGTAGTTTTAAAAAATTCGAAAAAATACTTAAAAATTTTGAAAAAATGTAAAATTTGGTCAGAATGGAGGTTTCGATAGGTAGATCGTATTGAACGGTTTTGATCGGTCATTTCGAACAAGATTTAGGAGTTTTGAGTCCGACTCACGGACCTTCTTCGCGACTCACCATAGCAAAACTCTCTCTATATATATACTATATGAGAATGGCTAATGCGCCATCGATGACACGTGCCAACAATTTTCTATCAACTCGTTTTTAAAAAATTTAAAAGTCAAATGGTCGATCCAAATCGTTCAAGTTGATCAAAATATTGAAATACCCTTGGAGACCAAATTTTACATTTTTTTTACAATTTATTATGATATTTTCAAATTGGAGGCCTGAAATACTCTAATTATAATATTTTTGAAACTATCATAATAAATAGGAAAAAAAAATTCGGAAAAATATAAAATTTGGCCTCCAAACACTATGCGAAATTTTGGTTTCTGTAACGGTTAATAAAAGACTTCTGTAACGGTACACGAAACGTTACTGTAGCCCCCGTTACAGAATGTCTAATAACCGTTACAGATCTATAACGGTTATTAGACAACAACCGTTACAGTAGCCCCCTCTTCTGTAACGGTTATTATCTAATAACCGTTATGGTATACGCAAGGGAAAATCTGGTACTGTTTTTTGTAGAACATGTGTAACGGTTATTAGATAAAAACCGTTACAGAATCAAGTCTTCTGTAACGGTTATTATCTAATAACCGTTATGGTATTGTGGACGGAACATGTGGTGTTTGGAGAACTTCTGTAACGGTTATTAGGTAATAACCGTTACAGAAGACTTGATTCTGTAACGGTTATTATCTAATAACCGTTACAGATAATATTTATAATTAAAAAAAAATGAAATTATAATATTCTGTAACGGTTATTATCTAATAACCGTTACAAAACAAAAGTCTTAATTTTTTTTTTCAGCTTTGCCTGTTTGATTGGCTAGCCCCAATTTGCTAGCCGAATTGGTACCAAATTGGTACCCAATTTACATTAACAAATGCAGCATATATATATATCACAAAGCACACATATATCAAACATATATAATCATGCATATCACACAAACAATAAACAAAGTATTTACATATATCACAAGTATAATCAAACATGGCAAGTCATCAAATAACACATTTTAATCAAAATAATACCCCTTGCATGAAGTCCATAACTTCTGTCACGACACCATCAATCATTTCTTTGTTGTATGGTACTCCAACCGGCTCGATCATCTGCATATTATGATAAACAAGTCAAAAATATTATTAGTTAGATCATGAAATTCTAAAATCTAATTGTTTGATCAAATGTTATTAGTTAAAAGAATAAGTTACTTACATGAGGTATTTCCTGAATTGCTATCCAATAAGATAATACGTTTTTCATGGCGAGCATTGTGAAATATCCACATTCTGTGCAGCCCTTTTGTATCGGACACTAATTAAAGATCCAACAAGAAAGATAGTTAAGATTTTGCACAGTTTCAGAAACCCTAGGTAGCTAATATATTTTTTTAAGTCTCGTACCTGAATTTTGTACCAATCAAATGTTGTTCGGGTCCTTGCATTATATTTTCCATTTTCCATAAGGTATCGCTTGTATATCCTGCATACAATATCATTAATAGCTTAAATAGAACCGTACTTAGTCCTTATCTCAATATCAAAATTTCATTTAGAAAGGAAAACTTACTGGGTTATGAATCCCTTAATCAATATCTTTGGATTCTTGCGCTCGATAGAATCTGCTATTTGAACGGTGCGCTTCTCGACATTAATAACAAGAAGGACCCAATGAAAGCTGCAAGAATAGAGATTATTGTTTTCATGAAAATGAAACAAACATGTAAACGAGATAATTGATATTTTATTAGTTATAATTGTCCTTACTCTTGTAAATAAGGCAGAACCATATAATTGGATGAATATTGCGCGAATGACTTCATCAAGTAGTCCGCAGCTTGGTTTTGTTCTTGTTTGATTTTAGGAGCAGACAACATCTCTGGATCTAATACGGTGATGTTGTTTTCTCCCTCTGAAAGTTCATTCATCCAAAACCTACACTCACGGATATTAATTCATACATTTTTCACCTCCAATTGAATACGGTACTTTAAAAAAATATTTTAAAGATTGAAAATTCATACCAAGAGTACAACTTGACGATCGACACGTTTAGAGATTCTCTTCTAAAGCATTGGAGGATGTCGCACAATTCAACGTTGAACTTAACCTCGCCGCTGTGTGTACCCCAAACATCACATTGGTGCAACTCAAAATTTTTCTCAAGCTCTGGTTGGAGCATCAATAGTTCATACAATTCTCGTTCGGATGGGGTAAGCTTTTCAATTGCATCCTGCTCAAGTAGCGGATCGCGAGCAACAATCGACCCTGAAATAATCAGACACAAAAGAATAGATTATTCGACGTTGAGCAACAATCTACCCTGAAACAATCAATTGAACTAATTAGGTTTTGGATGAACCTGCACTTGGAACCTTTGGACTCTCGATCACCTTTTTCGCCACCGCCTTGCTCGCATCTGGCTTCTTTTTTATCAAACTCTGCATTCAATGTCATCACATAATTAATTAGTGAGTTCTACTAGAGATGGATGAAATAAATTATCATAATTAAATAAAACGATACCTTGTGGCCTATCTCCACCAAAAATGACGGCCATGGGAATCGCCCTCCTATATTATTTCCTAATAGCTCATCTGACCTACCTGGGACTTGCCACTGACGAAAATCATCGCCTACTCGGAGAAGATGGATATAGAGTTGTTGATCAGTTAGTGGCACGCCGTGTACGATCTGACCAACAACACTCGGAATAATATTTCCCTCGGCCACCTTAATCTTCTGGTTAAGATGATCAAGGGAAAAGAGATCGCACGGCGTTTCTTCCTGAAATTCAGTTCGATCAGAAACCCTAATGCTAAGCCAAACATAAATCTAAATAGAAAAGAGAAAAGTGATCAATATGAACCTGAACAACGCTTCTCGGATCCGGAGGCATATAGCTTGAGGCAACCGTTCGGAATAACTGCTCGTTTGGCATTCCTGAGTCTACCTCAGCTTCAACGAATGGCTGGTACGGCGTCACAAATTGTTGCGGAGCTTGAAACTGCAATCCGCTACTGGCCAACCATTGTTTCACCTCCTGAAAATTATCAAGCAACCGAATGATGAATAATAGTTTTCATTCATTTTGATTACATTTTGACTGTCAAAAAGGATTACCTGAAAAGCTTCTTGTCTCGCCGCATTCATTATCTCCTCGGAGTGAATCAAGTCCCTTTTGGTTTTCTCAGCGGCTTCAGCTGCAACCCTGCTCATCAATTCTTCAATCTGGTCTGGTGCCATCCATCCTTCATGCGCATCCTTTCTAGGCTTTCTTTTATACACATCTTCCTTCTTGGTCCATAAAGGATATCCCCTGATTCTTCCTGGATGTTCTGGCCTGTCAACCGCCCGATTTAAGATTTCTTGTTCCGGTATTGACCCGGAATTGATTTCACCAGACATGGCACTCAACCGACTGAATGCCTCAATAGTCGACGAATCAGAGCTATGGAACGTGTAAGTATCTAACAAGCAACAAACAAATCTTATTAATAATCACAAAACAGAATTTGAAGTTAGCATATATAATAAGTATTTACATGTGTAAGTACCTTTATCCTTCGTAGCCACAGTCCTTCCCATGAAATACCTTTGACTCCTCGGTTCCAAATCGCCGATGGTAATGCTCGTGGAACCGGCCCCTTCAGAATCTCCGGGTATGACAATCTTGTCTGTAGGTTTCCATGAACCTTTTTTTCCTCTATAGCCAGTGGAACCCATCCTATGAGGCTCTTTCCATTTCTTTCTCAACTCCTTCGCTTTGTTGCTCTTTTGTACAAAATCTGCACCCGTCCTTTTGTTGAAAAATTCTTCCCATTCCTTTTGTGAGATTGGGTGTTTATCGCATGGATTTTTTGGATTGTTTGGATCGGCATTTGTGATGTACTTCTCAGCAATCCTACTTCTATAAGCCCTGTGACTTATGCCCATCGCTTTGAGAGTATTGTTCATGGCTTTATCATCTTCGATGTTGAACATTTTCTGAAACATAACGAAACGTTAGTTAATTGGTAGCATAGAAATTTAAATTAGATGATTTAAGTGAAAAATTATTCACCTTGATGTCCAACCACAACTCAAGTCTGGTTTCCTTTGAAACGTCCTTCCGCCAATCATTAATTGTGATTGGCACTCTTACTCTAGCCAGATACCCGCAATATGATGCAAATTTGTTCACCGCCTCTTCAGTACCAATTGGAACTCCTTCTTTGTCAAATTTAATCTCATACTTTTCCCCAGCAGCTTTTTTTCTCCTAAACTCTTCCATTGTCGTTCTGCTCCTTTTCTTTAAATCGAACGTTGTGACCTCCTCATCGCCGGATTCTGTACCAGTCTGTTCACCATGTAAATCTCTATCTTGATCTCCAGACATATCTATTAACAAATAATTAACAACAATGAAACATTAAACGACAAGTTCAATCTCAAATAACAAACATAAACAAACATAAACATAAACATAAACAAACAAACATAAACATAAACATAAACATAAACAAACAAACATAAACATAAACATAAACATAAACAAACATAAACATAAACATTAACAACATAAACATAAACATAAACATAAACATTAACAACATAAACAAAATATATTAACATAAACATAAACATTAAACGACAAGTTCAATCTCAAATAACAAAATACATTAACATAAACAGAAACATTCAGTTGGATAAGAAACCCTAATACTAAACCAAACATAAATCTAAATTCTAAAACTAGTCTTCATCATCCGACAAAACAATGACTTCATCATCATCATCCGACAAAACAATGACTTCTTCTCTCCATTCTGTGTACGGTGCCACAAACTTGTCAATCAAAAGCTTGAAAAAAATTGCATGTTTTTCATATTTTGAGAGGCTCGGTTGCCCCTGGTTTTGAGAGGCTTGGTTTTGATTTTGAGAGGCTTGGTTTTGGTTCGTCTGGTTTTGAGAGGATGGATTGGCACGAACATTGCGCCTAACATAGACTCGTTCGATGGGCTTTTTCCCCTTTGAATTGCTTCCTTCACCTTTCTCCATTACTACCTAATTAAAACACCATATATAATATATATTAATGTTTGGCGCAATGTTCAATTTATTCAAACATGAACAAGTTTAAAATTCAAATAATTAAAAATACATAAATTTAAAATTCATTTAATTAAAACACACTAATATTCAAACATGAATTCATACACAAATAACATAAACTTCAAATTACATAAATAAAGTTCACACAAAATAACATAGATAATTTATTAATTCCTAAGACAATTCAACCCTAATTCTTCTCTTCCTTATTCTTCTCCACCTCCTTATTCTCACTGGATCCCTCATCTATTTTAATTCCCATACTAAAATCAGGACCCCTTTCACAGCCTGGAGGAAGACGACGTACAGCCGACACAGCCCTTCTTTTGAGAGGTCCGTAAAACGGGACCCTTTTTGACACCACCTTAGGTGTTTCCTCCCCCACCTTATTGACGTTTTGATCCTTCTCCATCTAATTTTCATTTTAAATAAATTTCTTAACTCCTTATTCATAATCAATTCACAATGCATATATATCTATTTAAATTAAATTCTAAATTATCAAGAAAATAACAACCCCATATCAGTCCTTAAAATTGTGCTTTATGCACCACAGCCCCAAAATAGCCCCATATCAGACCCCAAACAGTTCAATTTTATGCATATTAGTCCTTAAAATTGTGCTTTATGCACCACAGCCCCAAAATAGCCCCATATCAGACCCCGAACAGTTCAATTTTATGCATATTAGTCCTTAAAATTGTGCTTTATGCACCACAGCCCCAAAACAGCCCCATATCAGACCCCGAACAGTTCAATTTTATGCACATTAGTCCTTAAAATTGTGCTTTATGCACCACAGCCCCAAAACAGCCCCATATCAGACCCCGAACAGTTCAATTTTATGCACATTAGTCCTTAAAATTGTGCTTTATGCACCACAGCCCCAAAACAGCCCCATATCAGACCCCGAACAGTTCAATTTTATGCACATTAGTCCTTAAAATTGTGCTTTATGCACCACAGCCCCAAAACAGTCCTTACAACAGTTCAAATTATGCAAAAGAGTCCTTACAACAGTTCAAATTATGCAAAACAGTCCTAAAACAGTTCAAATTAATCAAACAGTCCCCAAAACATCCCAAATTATGCAAAATAGTCCTTAGAGCAGAGTCATTACCTGAGAGCAGAGTACTGTTGCCTGAGAGCAGAGTCAGAGAGAGCCGCCGAGAGAGAGGTATAGCAGATCTAGAGAGAGAGAGAGCTGTAAAGACAGAGAGAGACAGAGTGAGAGGGAGTCAAAGAGAGCGAGGGAATGAGAGGGAGGGGAAGAGGAGAGAGGGATTACCTGAGAGAGAGGGGAGAATTCTTCTGTCGTTCGAGAGAGGCGCGAGAGCTAGGGTTTCGTCTGTCGAGAGCTAGGGCTTAAGAAAGAGGCGCTTGATCGAGTTTAGAAAGAAGTGACCAGGAGACGCAAGCCAGGCTGGTTATTAATAAAGGGTTCAACCTTCTGTAACGGTTATTAGCTAATAACCGTTACAGATTAGCCTCTTCTGTAACGGTTATTAGCTAATAACCGTTACAGAAGGTCAAACGTTTTATACATATAACCTTCTGTAACGGTTATTAGCTTATAACCGTTACAGATTAACCTCTTCTGTAACGGTTATTAGCTAATAACCGTTACAGAAGGTTATATGTATAAAACGTTTGACCTTCTGTAACGGTTATTAGCTAATAACCGTTACAGAAGGTCAAACGTTTGTACTAATTAGTTTTGTTTTACAGAAGAGCTAATCTGTTGGTTACACATGAATTTAATTTTGTTTTACATTTTTTCTAACAAAATAAAATTACAATTTTAATTTCTGTGTTGGTTACACATGAATTTAATTTTGTTTTACATTTTTTCTAACAAAATAAAATTACAATTTAAAAAATTAACCAAAAATAAAAATAAATTAGCTCCTTGTTAACAAAATTTTTCACCAATTAATGACCTGCAAAAAATAAAAATAAAAATATTAACATAACAATTTAGCACATCTATGTTAAGAATAATTTATATTAGCACATAACAGTTTTTTAAACTCACATGTGATTATGTAGCTACTTTCTTTTTTTTCCTCCGCGTATCGACCCACACGCCTTCGGTGTTATCTGTACGCCTATAACTGATCGATACTGGCTGTGATGTATCGTCGATACCGATAGAAAAAGGAGGTATTTCCTCGAAGTGGTCGTATGCTTCTTCATCTACGACATCACCAACACCGACAATACGTCTTTTTCCTGAAAGTGGCAAGTAATAAATAAGATGAACATTTACCCTCAATAAGGTGAACATTTGTACTTAAATAAGATGAACATTTACCTTGAAGCACAACATGTCTTTTCTTATCCGCCGGATCTTGAATGTAAAAAACTTGCATTGCTTGCTTATTTGCAAGTATAAACGGATCGTCTCGATAAGCCCTTTTATTGAAGTCAACAGTTATAAACCCCATCTTGTCTTTTTTAACTCCACCGTGACCGTTGTCGATCCATGCACACTTGAATAAGGGTATCTTAAATTTCAGGTAATCTAGTTCCCAAATCTCCTCGATCCACCCATAATAAGTAGCCGACCTAACATTATCACTAGATAAAGCTACAACAGTGACTCCACTATTTTGCACGGCACTTTTACCATCCTGTTTCCTTGTGTACCAGGTAAATCCATTCAAGTCATACCCTTGGTATGTCTCGACCACGGCATCAGGACGTCTGGATAACCATTTCACGGTTTCATCGACCTCTGTTCCTTCTTTCAACTGGGACTGGACTTTATCTTCTAGCCATTGGACAAATTTTATTTCATGCTCTATGGTAATCAAGTTTTCGGTGTAAGAAGGGTATTGTTCACGTAACTCGATTAGATGTTCATTGATGTAAGGCGCCACAATAGCAAGATGTTGGAGAACTTTCATATGTGCTTTGGTTCTCATTGCAAGATCCGGTATATGAGTACTAGCTCCAATTTGTGCTAAATAAGGTGAACAAATATTGTGCTTTAAGTGAACATTTGTGCTAAATAAGGTGAACAAATATTGTGCTTTAAGTGAACATTTGTGCTAAATAAGGTGAACAAATATTGTGCTTTAAGTGAACATTTGTGCTAAATAAGGTGAACAAATATTGTGTTTTAAGTGAACATTTGTGCTAAATAAGGTGAACAAATATTGTGCTTTAAGTGAACATTTGTGCTAAATAAGGTGAACAAATATTGTGCTTTAAGTGAACATTTGTGCTAAATAAGGTGAACATTGGAAGTTAATATATAACCTTTTCCTTCAAGTCTACCCTCATGTCGAGACTTTGGAAGACCGATTGGTTGTACATCCTGCAAATAATCGGTGTAGTACTCAATAACCTCCTCGGCCACATATCCTTCCACTATGCTTCCTTCTGGTTTAGATCGGCTACGAACAAGCCCCTTCAATTGACCCATGGCTCTTTCGAAAGGATACATGTATCGTAGAAATACAGGACCACACATTTTTATCTCTCTAACTAAATGAATGGTCAAATGCACCATGGAGTCAAAAAACGATGGCGGAAAGTACATCTCCAGCTCACATAGGGTTAGTACAACACCTTCTTGTAACTTGTCCAAACTATTCGGATCAATCACTTTAGAGCAAATGGAATTAAAGAAAAAACACAACTTAGTAATGGTTTTCCTCACTTCTTCCCTTAGAATTCCTCTAATTGCGACCGGAAGTAACTGGGTCAGTAGGACGTGATAATCATGTGACTTCATACCAAGTAATTTGTTGTCCTTAATAGAAACTTTTCTTGATATATTCGAGGAATAACCAGTAGGAACCTTAATAGATTTCAGGCATTCTAATAAGCTTTTTTTCTCTTGCTTTGATAAATTAAATTGTGCTGCAGGTAGCCAAGTTCGACTTTTTCCCTTATCTTGTGCCGCTAGTTCTTGCCGGATCCCCATTTCAACCATGTCCTTCCTCGCATTTACGCCATCTTTAGTTTTCCCTTGAATTTCCAACATGCAACCAATCAAAGCTTCACATATGTTCTTTATTATGTGCATCGCATCTAAGCAATGCCTAATCTCCAAACTCTGCCAATATTCAAGATTCCAGAATATAGACTTCTTCTTCCATATCCCCTTGGGTATCTCATTTGCAAATTTCTTACCAAATTTTACATTAATGTCCTTCACCTGTCGATACACCCCTGAACCGGATAACGGTATTGGGGCCTTGTCTTTTTCTACAGTACCGTCAAACCTTTCCTTGTCTCGACGGTAAGGGTGATTGCGGTTCTTAATAAACCTCCGGTGTCCCAAGTAAACATTTTTTCTGGAGTTTTTCAAGTACACAGAATGGGTGTTTTCCATGCAAATAGGACACGCTTTCGCTCCTTTATTCCTATACCCTGACAGGTTTCCGTATGCAGGAAAATCATTGATTGTGCAAAATATCATGGCACGGAGGTTAAACTCACTTCTAGAGTGTGCATCGTATATTTTCACTCCATTCTGCCACAATTCACCAAGGTCATCTATTAATGGAGCCAAGTACACATCTATATCATTGCCTGGTTGCTTGGGACCAGAAATCAACAAGGGCATCATCATGTATCTCCTTTTCATGCATAGCCAGGGAGGAAGATTGTAAATACACAATAAAACCGGCCATGTAGTCTGCCGGCTACTCATGTTGCCGTAAGGATTCATCCCGTCTGTACATAAACCCAATCTCAAATTTCTAGGTTCACTGCCGAAATCTTCAAATTCCATATCTATATTTATCCAATCTGGAGAGTCTGCTGGGTGTCTGAGCATGCCATCGCCTTTTTTCCTGCAGTCAGCGTGCCATCTTAACAATTTGGCATCCTTCGCGTTAGAGAAAAGCCGCTGAAATCTTGGTATTATTGGTAGATAAAACACCACTTTTGCAGCTGGTCCCTTACTACCTTCATCTTCAATTTGATCGTCCCTCGGTTTATACCGTGACGCATTACACTTTGGACATTTATGCAAGTCTCCGTACTCATTCCGGAATAATATGCAGTCATTTGGACATGCATGAATTCTCTCAACTCCAATTTTTAAAGGACAAAACATCTTTTTAGCCTTATAAATTGAATCTGGCAACTGGTTATCTTTTGGAAGAAATTCTTTATGTAATAGTTTGAGCAAAGATGTGAAACTCGCATCACTCCATCCATTTTTGGCTTTAAGATTGAACAGTTTGAAAACAGCATTAAGTTTTGACAATTCACAACCAGGATATAAAGCTATTTTATCTTCTTCACGTAACATACCAAAAATTTCAACATTATCAACAAAATTTTCATCCACATTGTTCACAATTTCATCTAAATCGGCATTAAATTCTGAGTTATCTACATTTCTATCATCATCTACATTCTCATCATCAAATACATTGACATCATCAATTTCATCATCCAATGATACATTTTCTTCCTCATACACAGAATCCAATACATTTGTGCTAGTACTATCCCCCCCATTCTCTCCATGGAGTGTCCACCGACTATAATCCGGTTGAAATCCATTTATAATCAAATGAGCCTTCACTTCTTCAAAATTAGACCACTTCAACAAATTCTGACAAACACGACAAGGACAATACATTTTATCATCTTCTTTCATTTTCAAATTCTCTTTAGCACAAACCATAAATTCTTCAAGTCCTCTCAAAAATGTAGACGAGCATCGATTACTTGAGTACATCCACGTCCGATCCATCTGAACAATAAAATTTAGGCAAATTATTAGGGTTTCGGACCAATTTGTCATATTAGGTTTTCGGACCGGTCACCATCCTAGCCCGCTCTTTGGATACTCTGCCTCATTAGCGAGCGTACGTTAGATGCAATGTGCTATCTGAGAAAAATTCGGCAGCATTTCCCCTTATGTTCCCTGAATACGCCAACACACGATTGCTCGTGCGTACGTATCCGTGGGAACACAAGGGAAATGCCGCCGAATTTTTCTCAGACAACACATTGCATCTAACGTACAACTCGCTGTCCTAAATGAGACAGATCGTATCCAAAGAGCAGTACTCCCGACCGGGAGTACTATCCGAGATTAATCCCTAATGGATTAATCTCGGACGGGCAATGACCTAAATTCAGTTGAGTTCCGGTATTTGGTTCCTATATGACAATACGAAATTCATGCCTATATATATATATATGCAAATTATTAACGAAATGCAAATAATTTTAAAAAAGAGAAGTTCATGAAAATATACTTTCAATTGTGTGCCTTCCGATCCGTTGAATCGTGCGACTTATCCGGCCGATGTAAGATCTTCTCCTATTCAATGATATCTTGAAATATATAAAAAAACAAAAATAACCATTAAATTAATGAAAAAATCGAAATAAATAAGAAAAAAATGTAAAAAATAAATTACGGTTCAAATTTAATTTTTTTTACCTTAAATCTGCTCTCCTTCTTATTCTCTTTCTAATTATTATTTTTTCAGAATTTTTAGAAATTTTTGGCTATTTTTTTGGAGTGAAGCCACCACCACAAATTCGCAATAAATGAGAAGATCAGAAAAGAGTTAAGTGATGCGGCGCTCTAGCTGTGAGTTTGTTGGGATGGGGAGAAGACCTAAATACAGAACAAACTATTCTGTAACGGTTATTAAAAAATAACCGTTACAGAATCATAAAAATATAAAAAAAAAGCCGTTACAGAATCTTAGATCCCTTAATAAAATTCGTGCTAAAATATGTAACGGTTATTAGAAAATAACCGTTACAGAATCATTAAAAAAATAAAAAAAAACGTTAAGCTACTGTAACGGTTATTTGCTAATAACCGTTACAGAAGATGGTTGATATTAATATATTTCTTTTTTCTTTTCTGTAACGGTTGATAGATAATAACCGTTACAGAATATAAGAAATCTGTAACGGTTCTAATCCAACAACCGTTACAGAAGGTTGATGCATTTTTTTCCCTGACCATGACGGAAATGTTATTACGGTTGTTTAATAATAACCGTTACAGATTTGTGGCGCCAATTTTCCCGCCTAATGCCTCACTATTCTGTAACGGTTATTTCAAAAACCGTTACAGAAGTGTCGTTACAGAAGGTCCTTTTTCCCGTAGTGAAAGATATTTCAATATGAAGAACAACTTAAACGGTTTGGATTGACCATTTGAATTTTGGATCTCAAAAAATGACTTGATGGCAATGACATGTTAGCCATTTTCTCTCTCTCTTATATATATTATTACATATACGTAGTAGTTAATTCGGTAATGTAAAGTTGTAAACTGTTGTTTACATTACCGTATAACACATAACTTTGCTTAATAGATAAAACTTCCGTTAATATTAATTAATATCTTTATTTTTATATCACAGGCACACTCTAATATTTTTTTAATGATTGATAGCAGAGATATATAATTAATAGTTCAGCTAATAGGGGCAACTTAAAATGATGCGACTGATTTCTGAGGTAAATCTATCGCACTTTATTGACCAAAGTCCAAAGAATTCAACTCTATTGTTTCTTATATTTTGTTTCTAAAAAAGAGATAGGGAGCCCAATAATTTATTTTTATTTAGCATAGCTTTTCTAAAAAGTTAAGAGCATGCATGATCTCTTATCTGTAAAGTTTGTCTTTATGAAAATAACCTTTAGGCATACCTTTGCGAAAAACAACGTAGGAGATAGAAAGAAACTGGCTATCAACTGCAAGTAGCACAACCACACCATTTCAAAAAAAAAAAAAAAAAAATAGCACAACCACTAAATAGTTTTAATAAATTCAAAAAGACAAACCAATCCAGCATGCATGCTGCTAAAATTAATTGCTTCAAAATTTGTGCATTACCCATGCCCATGCGCTTATCATTAGAAAATACTAAAGCAAAAGAGAAAGTGCATGCATTGAACCAGACATGGAAATGACAGCATCTAACGAGCACGAAACACCAAATTTCCCCAACATAATTACTTACTTCATGCCTTTTATAATATATTTATTTCCATTACTAAATTTATTAGGTGATATATCTTTAGAAGCCAGCGTACAATAATTGTACTAATTAGTTGTTGACACGTGTGTGTCAATAGAGAGAGACGTAGATGCAGGTCCCCGGACAAGAAGCGTTTGATCCGTTTGCTCCCACACTGTACACTTATTGTTGCTCTTTGGCTGAAAGGGAAACTGTTGTCTATTGACAATGACATGATCTAAACATGCGGTGGTGCGACCATGCATCAAATTTGCAATCGTTGTCTAACATTAATGCATCTGAGTTGTATGATCCTACTGTGAAATTCTGTGTTCTGATAATTCTGTGTCCTGATAATTTGGGTTCTGATAATATTTTGAGTTTGTCTCAATCTTTTTAAGGTGCATAGATGGCGCCTAGACTCACTCAATTTGTCAAATTATTTGTAATATATAGGATAGGATATACAAGTATAACTAAGAGGCCATTACTAGTAAGATTGAGGCAATCTTTGCTAGAGACTAATTTTGTCACTTTTCGTTGTAAGATCATTATCCTGTCTATTTGCAAATCAAACAAATTTGGACTGAAACTAGAAATATCAGACAGCTAGTACTTAGGTCAGATTCAGGTTATGGATTTTGTTTAGCAAAGTCCCAGTCATCTGGTAAAGAGAGCATAATTAGTTGATGAATAGAACAAATTATTTTTAAACAAAAAACAAACCAAACTGAAAGCAATAAATAAACTAATAAAGCATGCATAGAACCACAGACGCATCTTTTCCTGCCTCTTTGCATACTCTAATCGCCTAATCGGATTATCTACTGCGAGGTAAGACTACTAGCTCAGTGTAGCAAGTTTCTGACGAGTGGACCCCACAAAATCCAAAGTGAAAATTTAATAAAAGGCCATTAAAAATTATTTGTTTTTTTTAATTACCAAAATTGGTGCCACACCTTATGGCTATCATAGCAACAGCACAAAATCAAGATCAGGATGTTTCATTATATATATTTTTTGAATGAACAAAGAGAACAAAACTAAATTGCATCACATCTTTTTCTCTGCATTTTGTATTGCCCCAACCCATGTGACCAACTTGGTACCGATTCTGCCATTTGCTCCCCTAACAGCCCGGCATGTGGGCCCTGATTTAAGGTCCCCGTAAGTGATGTTTTATCACCTTTTGAGGACACACTACAGAGATTCTAACGTCTGGTCCATGCCTTACACAAACCTTATTCGGGATTCTGGATGAAATATTTTGTTTTGATATAGTTTACTAGCTTTGTTGGCATTAGGAGCTACCATTGATTTTTTGTTTATTGTTAATAAATTTCAGAGAAACAAACATTCTCTCCATAGAAGTACGCCTGCCATTGTTTTTTTTTTTTTATCATCTTATCTTATCCATTGTTAATTATAACTCATTGCCTCCGTTTGGATGCGTTGAGAAGTAGGAAGAAGGAAGAAGGAAAGAAAAAAAATTATAAACAATCTAAATTCTTCACAAAGTTATACATTTTCCAATACTTCTTCCCACTTCTTCCCTTCTTCTCACACCTATCCAAACGGAGCCATTAGTGGACAGAAAAAATATTGTCTATTGTTAGTGAAATTATCACCATAACTTATCCATGTGATAATAACCCAACATTGATAGCTTCGCCTTTTAGAATAAAAAAAAGAGGGAAGTAGACACGTTCTTTCATTTATGTGCTCAAACCTAATGTGCTACCTTATTGCCCTTATAAAATTCATAATTTTGTAAAGAAAGGAAAGCTATAACGCGACATGGTATACCTATCTTAAAATAATAAATAAGCAACAAATGAAACTGAAAAAAAAGATCCTTGATAAACTTAAGTGTGTTTAGATGATAAGTATAGGAGAGAATAGAATGGTCCCAAGTACAAGTGAGATGTTAAGCAGCTCTCATGTCGGAATAAACAGACAATTTTCAAAAGCGCCACTTGCTACTTTGCCCATAAACCCCTGTTTTGGGCCCAATAAGGGCCTTAATCACAGAGCTTGATTGGTTTGTACACGAAGCAAACATGGGACCACAGAACAGGGCCCATGGTCGGGTGCATGGAATCTAAACTTTCTCTGTCGGTAATTCATATGTTATACCGTATAACAAATATTTCACAAAAGATTATACCTAAATTGTGATTCGCCACACAAATTAGAAGTACTCTTCAGAGAGGCTTAGAAGTTGAAATTCTCCCCGCATGACCATGAGACAGATTTTAGGCAGATTTTTTTCTCATTTGGTGCGTTTACCGATGAGGTTAACGAATGCATGTATTTGATGACTTAATTTATGGTGGTGGGTCTTCGCCGCAATTTTAGTTTGTTATGTCACCTATGCCTAATGCAATGCAAATCTAACTAGCATCGAAACATTACTAAAAAAAAAAAAAAATCGTATCGAACGTTTGCACGTTAGTTCATCCCAATTTAATTCCTCCATTTTCAATCAATTGAATGACCCTTTTTCCCAAATCCATGTTTACAAGGTGCGGGTCATGCGGGAAATTTTCATGACAGATTTTCAAACACGGCGCATATGACAAGCCTCATGGCTCATCGTTCAGTATTAATGGTTATTTTGTACAAGTATAAATGGTTATTATTATTATTATAAAACATAAGGTTACAATAGTTTAGTGTTAGTTGGACACTAAAAGCTCCCCAATTTAGATTTTACTGCCGTTGTTTTAATGTTGAAGCAGTGGATAGTTGGAGTTGTCAAAATAGTTAAGATTTAAATACCTTCATTTCTTGCAATTCCACCTTTGATCAAGTAATATAGCGTCTTAAATTAATACAAGCTTCACAAGTTGGCATTGATTTTTTAAACTATGATAACCACAAATTGATAGTGGTTTTTTCATATAAATATTTTTTGGAGTAGGATACTGTTTTTATTATTTCAACCCACTAATTGACACACGCAACACATCTGACACAGTCATATATTACCGGGATTTTTATCCCGAGACGTTTGTCTTTTTTGGCAAAATAATAGATAATTTCTAGTATATGTAGTTATTTACCATATTCTACTGCCAAAAAAAAAAAAAAGGAGCACCAGCAAATCAATTAAAACAAATCAAGGCCATAATTTGAGGGGATTTTTTTTTTTTCAACTAGTAAAATTTGGGACTCCTCAGATTACAACATTACATACTTCGCTCTATACATTTATAAACAGAAAATATAAAAAGAAACAAACAAGGGTGAAAAAGAAATAAAAGGTAATAACTACTGATGAAGACTAAAGAGCTTCTTCTATGAGATAATGAGACTATGATCTGTCTATTATTGGAGTTCTCTTGTACTGTGCCTTTTCTGGACATCACTACAAATCCTGTCCCTGTACAAAATTAAGACATGGAAAAGTCAGATACATCCAAGTAAATAACATGCCAAAATAAAAAAAATTAAATCTGTCTAAGTTTCAATTTTTAAATTAATTTGTCAGGACTTACAATTGATCTCTTGCAATAAAGAATGGCGTCGTAAACTGCCGTATCAGCATTGCCATGACACCATTCTACGCTGTTTAAGCTCAACCTCCTCGAAGGAGCAGCAGAAGAAGTCGTTGAAGCCGACTTGCGGCAACTCGACTTCCCAGAAAACAACTGCATCTGTTTAACCTTCCTGTACAACGGCAGGAGAAAGCACATGTACCGTAAGAGAAGCTTCTTCGATGACTCGCTGCAACTCCTCATAAGAGGAGACTTCCTCTGCGCCTTTACACTTCTCCTACCAGTAAGAAATGGTGTGCTTTGAGCGGAGTAAAACATAGGAGAAGAATTCGCTGAAACGGGTCTCGGCATCTCGGTTAGTGTGCTCTGGTTTCTCTGATAAAGAAACGATTTTGTCGAGTCAGTCGACACGGACCTTTCGAATGAGGAAATGGCGGGGTCCATCTGAGATGTTGTAATAACACCATCGGAGAAGATTTGATCGGCATCAACTAAATCGAGTGACTGAGCACATGGAAGAGTGAAGTCGGTGTGGTACGAACTCGGCCACCTCATCGAAAAGACATCGGGGTCCATTTCAATGAAAGAGGCGGCATCTTGGGTGTTGAAAGAATGGCCAAGGCTGGCGTTGTCTAGTTGGTCGACCATGGATGGTTTCCTTGATGCTGTCCAACCATGAGAAAAGCTGCTCTCATGGTCATGGAGGTTTTGTGAGGTCTCCATGTCAGGAATTTTGTTGGGTGTTTCCTTTTTTCTTCTTTCTTTGGAAGAAGGGTTTGAAAGTTGAGACTTGAGACTTGGAAATTGGAATTGGAGTGTTTGAATGAGTGGCTTAGGGGGAGACGGGGAGAGGAGGGAAGAAATAGTCGAAGGGTTGATGCATGACAACGAATCTGTGCCTATCTTGGAACGGGTCCACTCGTGAAATGACCAGGTTATCCCTAATTTACTCATTTAATAATTTTTCTTCTTATGGGCTTAATTATGCCAGAGTGCTCACTAATTACTATATCTCAATTTAAGGAACGGAACATTTCTTCGTCGTTTCAAGTAACAGAGGGGTATTCGTCGAACCAAAATTTCATCAATTTGCATTTTAGGCTTTTAAGTTTTAGCTCTCCGATTAATTAAAAAAAAAATTGACGATATGTCTTGGAAATTAAAAGGAAAAAAAATACTAAAATATTGTGTATATCTCTAACTTAGTGCAATGCAATTGTCTCTCTCGTTATATTATCTCTTCCTTAGTTCCTGTATTTTTCTATTCTAAAGATAAACGGGAATTGGGAGGATGCTATTATTTTTCCTGCAACGCAATATCCAGCCTTAATTCTTAACATACCTTTTAACGAGCAATAATCATGAATTATATATTTTTTATTTTCAGAAAAGAAAAAAATTGACGAAGTTGATGTTTGGAATACTGGATATATCCTATTTGTTGTCCAGCTTCGCTTCTTTTGAATGAGTTTTATACTCGAGATTTAGTAAACTGCTAATTTTCATAAACTATGTTGTCAATTACATCATACCATCAGACTGCGTGTTAGGGAAATCCAAATAATCTTTTTAGTTAAGCAATCTTGATTGAAACAATTAATGAAAACAAAAATCCTCTGAGAATTTATTTTTTCAATCAGATCATTTTCAAAAAAATATATTTAAATAATGGAAACACGATTGAATCGTTGGGTAGATTTCTGGAGCTATCAAAAGAGCAAATGTGTTAAACCTAACTACTTATCTTACAAAATTTTATTCATCTTTGACCACCATTTGTTTGTTGATTACACTATGATCGGACTTTAAACACTGTTAAGAATTTCTAATCATACTCACCTTTCCGATCACAAGATTTTCGTTCCAAATTTATTATTATTATTATTATTATTATTATTATTATTATTATTATTTTTAATTAGTTTCTGTCAAAACCTTGCTGCAACTCCATTCAGATTAGGGGTGGCAAAAAAGCTCGTGGCTCGTGGCTCGCTCGAGAAAAATTTGATTCGATTCGACATTGGCTCGATACATTTGGGCTCGAAGCAAAATTCGACTTGCTCGAAATTAACTCGAAATTGGCTCGAAATATAATTTTGTTAACTAATTTATATATATTAGTACATAATTTGATATATAATATATTCATTTATTACATATAAAATGCTATTTTTATTTAAAATATTATTATAAAATGAATAAAATACTAGTTTATGAATAAAAATAATATTAAAATTGATAAATATTAATTAATTTGTATTAGTTGCTTGAAAATATATATAAAAAAGTACTATAATTTAGCTCGACGAGCTTGTTAAGAAACTCGATACAAATTCGATTCGATTCGACAAAACTCGAATTAATTTCAAATCAAGCTTGGGCTAAAGTTAGCTCGCTCGAGCTCGACTCGTTGCCAGCCCTAATTCAGATCCATTTGTACATATCCATTATTTGACGTCTTTCGCAACATATATATATTTTTTCACTAAAGTTAGATTAAGAATGTCTGCTCCAGTTATGACAAACTTGTAGTAAATAAATATATTATTTGAAATGATATTCGGAAACGCTCTACCAGTTTCCCAAAAAAATAAAATAAAAAAATAAAGTAAAATTTTGAAGTATATTAATTTTAAAAAATAAACACTAAGAATTATAAAAAGTAAAAAGAGGTAAAAATTTGAATTATCACATTACAAAGTCTCCCAAAACATATTCTACGGCCCATAATGCTTTGATCGATGAAGCAAATAGTTAAGCAGAAGATAGGTCATAGATGCAGAATTGTTAACGAAGATAATTATATAGTTATAATTGTAAATTTCATTTTATCGACTAATATTTTGTTTCATTGTTCCATAAATTATTTTGGCTACTTTTTTTTTATTTTTAATTGTTAGCATGGGTTTTTGCCTTCGAACAATGAAAAATTATGTGTTAAAAGATATTAACAATTCTAACAAAAATAATATTGTTATTTTATTAATAAAACGTATCCGTAAGTATTTTTTTAAAAATACAAATCCGTAAGCACACACTCTCATTTTTGTAAATTAAAATTTTAATATTTAAACTCTGCTACAACTATGAACGAATCATCTATTTATCTCGGTGCCAAAATTCATGAGATTGTTGCAAAAGTGCGCACAATATAACAAGTATCTCATGCTAACTAATTAAGCTTATTATGAAGGTTCCAATCGTATAGCGTATTGGTTGCCTAATTACTAACGAAAATTAATAGTAGTCAAGCAACCTAATTAAGTGACCTTCCTGTGCACATGTCATATTTCCTTTGTAATAATCGAATGTGTTTATTAAAAGCAAGCTTATAAGGTATGCTGTAAGAAACGCATTACTTAATTAATAAGCTCTAGTCGCATATCTTCAGTACGAAAAAGCAAAATATGCAAATTTAAGTGATCCTTGCAACTCCAAGGATCCCGTCCAAATTGGAATCAAATCCAACAGATCCTTCTCATTTATTTATTTACGTATTATTTATTATTTTATTTAAAAAAAGTAATCTAAAAACTTAATTTGTGAATTTGATCAACTTGCAACCCAACTTGGTCTGAGGAGATGGTCCAAAACCTAACTAGACCAGTACAGAAGTACCTAGTCAATTTTAACTTTCAACTTGGAGTTGATGTTAAAACACATGCCGGCTTAGTACAAAAGGAAAGAGATATCAATATTTACGATAACTCTCAGTTTATAATATATTTAAGCATGCATCTAGTCTTTCCATTTTCAAAATATAATATTATAATATTATATATTTATTACTCTTTTACAATTTTGATATGTTTGTGTCAAATTTTATAAAATTTGGGAACCGTTTGACAACATCACAAGTACATATTTATCGAAAGACTCAATGGCGACCAATCGGTTTTTAGATAGCACAAATACATATCTAAACTATTAAAGGTTTACTGTTATTATTTTAATTGTAATAACCGTTAAATCAGTTCCTTTTTCTTACTATTATTATTTTAATTGGTTACAATAATTTAATTGTATCCTTTCTTCGGTACTTCGCCAACTGGCCTCAACAAAGACCCTTATATAAAGTATGTTCCAAGAAAATAACCACATAAAATTTATTTTTAGATTAAAATTTATCGCCAGTAAAGCTCATCTCATGAGAGAAAATCTCGCCAAAAAAATGTGAAGGTGCATCGAATTAAGAATGTAGGAGTACCAAGCCGCTAGATCTCAATTATTTTAAATAATTTTTGTTTTGTTTTATTTTTATACAAAGAAATTATTTTTAAATAGGCGCTAGACCCAACATTAAAAGTATCGCATTTTTCTTTATTGTAAATCTAATTAGTTTATAATTTATCTACAATTTTGTAAAATTCAAACTTTCAGTCGGATTTGAACTTGTTCTCGAGAGATGTGATGACTGATGAGGTCAGTTTGTACACTCGACTAGTTTCTAATATCGGATTTCGGTCTTTTGTTATGTTGTGATCGAAATTTATATTGTTTGCTTTTTTTTTTAAAAAAAAAGAAAGAAAGAACGAGATGAAACCTCTTTAATTTTGATATATGGGAGTTTGATTTTTGTTATTTTCGGGCCAATAATAGAACTAGATGCTGACCAATAATGAAATAGTTTTTAGTGAGATCCTGTTCCTCACACGACGTTCACGCTTATGAAAGATCAAAATTCAAAACAAATGATTCTCCAAGAGTATATCTAGCTAGCGGTCTCTTACACGTCATTAACGCTCAATAAAAAAATTGGCAATTTACAATTTATTCTATTCATTCAAGCAGAAGACATCAAATGATAGTATCGATAACGCTGTTCTAGAAAGGTAGGTCGCTTGATTTCTAAATTATTCCCACACTCGGGAACGATCTGATTGAACCATCTGATATTTCATAATTAAAAACATAGCCACTTATGTGTAAAAAATGAGTTAGAAACCTACTATTTATAAAGAAATTAAGAGAAAGACCAATTCAAATTTTTATTTTTCGGCTTCATAACTTCAAAAGTATTTTAAAATCGACTTCTGGGATTAAATTTAATCGTGTCTCTATAGTTACCATGACGATTTTAATCGTGTCACAATAATTTTAACATGCTGTTGGAAACGTATTCTTGATGAAACACGTTTAACAAATGGGAAGTTTCTATCTGTATGGAGGCCAAATGGGACAACTTGTATTTATCCTTTGAATTTTATCTTGCCTTGGTAGATTACCAAGATTTAAGCTAACTAATGCTACTGAGATCATTGACCTAACTTCTAAGGTTGTGCTTAGAAATAAAAACAGAAAACGGGACATTAGTACATTATAGCAATAATAAGTAGAGTGAACCTAGACAATTATTCATTGTTATAGATATGGTACCATAAACAAAGTACAAAAGTAATGAACCTGACAACTATTGGTCTCCCAATAGACAATTACCATAGTAGGCGAATATTTAGTAATGAACAATTATTCATTGTTATAGATATGGTACCATAAACAAAGTATATTGAGAGAGCGCGTGCGTACTCTCACACGCACAAAGAAGACGTCCAAATCAAACATTAGGATACTAGGTACATAAAATTGCAAAAAGGAGATATCTTACAGCTCACATACGTTACTAATTAATTTCTTACCTGGGCATTTAAACTACTAGCAAGGCTTTTATATTGGTTAATGTTTCTTTGATGTCTTCACGAATCACAATAAAGTAACAATTAGTATCCTATACCAATTTAAATCTTGAGATAGAGAGTTTTTTTTTTTTGACAAGCATTGAGATAGAGAGTTGATGAGAAGTTTTTTTGAACTATTTCGACCAACTGTTCCTAGATAACAGTAATTACCTTCCACAAAAAATTTTGTGGTTGAAAAATTGTCTTTCAACGAGAGTATTACCAAATAATACCTCGAAATACCAAAAAGAGAAGGGAATAGCAATAAAAGGTTTTTGCAACTATAAATTCAAGTTTTCTAGCCATGCTGCACTATATGAGTAGATAAAGACATAGATTTCATCAAAAAAGACAAAACTGTGCCAAGCATGCCGAAAATTTGAAGCTACACATATACCTATCATACAACTGGAACTTGCAACTTCCATTTTCACTGGATTGACAAAAAGCATAAAAAAGAAAAAGAACAAAATAAGTCGTAATCAACTTTCCATTTGTTCAAGCATCTTATCAATAAAAAGTAAATTTTGTTGAGTACACCTCTTTGATTTACATTTTGAGAGATCTAGCATGTTTAGATGCCAGTCAGGTCAGGTAATCTAGATACAAACTAACAAATACAAACTAATCACTCAACCTGCTGTGAATTGAACTAAAGAAACAGTAAGTGAGGGGTTACGTAAAGTCTATCACACTTTTGCCCAGAAAAAAATTATACCAAGAACACTACTGCCACCCTGTAACTACATAATTCTCAAACTGAGTCAAGTTCTACACTGTAGAGTAAATCAGATTAACAAATGGACCAGTAATCTAAACAGTTAAGTTTTCTTATCAGTGTCTAATCTTGGCCTTTTAGCACTACTTCCTTCACCTTCAAGAGATTTCAGTTTCTTCCTTATAGCCGCAATCTTAGCATCTTTATCCAGAGAAGCCAACTTACTGCAAGAAGTGCTGGACTGTTTCGCATCTGCAGATGTGGCCCCCAAAGTTTTTGTGCCTTCAGCTGTTGCTTTCTCACTAGCCAGCCTGACAACTATTGGTCTCCCAAAAACCAATCTTCCATTCATCTTCAACTTAGCTATTTGCGCCTCCTGCATCCTCACTTCCAGTAAACAAAAGTAAGCTCAATTGCTGTAACAGTGAGGTTAGAAACCTACTGGTATAGTGGTAATTACCCATCTCAATTTATTTTTACTTTTGTTATGCTTTTTGATAACTATTTTCAGCATAACCCAATTAAGATGTACATTTTAATTTCTGCAGTCTGGCAGCACTATTACAGAACCAGAACAAGCTATCTGATGGCTAACCTCAGTTTAAGTACAAAGTGCCTAGTATCACAAAATATTTTGCAGAATGTATTTCTTGGATAAAATAAGCAGTAATTCATCGAGCATTCTCTCCTAAAATTGAACCAAATTGGTAGGTAGAGTACAGATCGAATTCAGATATATTTTACATGTTTCATAAACATATGGCATAATATTTAAAAATTAAATATTATGCTGCACCAATGACCTGTACCAACAATGCTAAGTCTACCAAAAATGACCGAACCAACAATGCTAAGTCTACAACAAACAGTTTTTCTTTTTTTTAAGGATTTTTACCTCCTTGGTACTGTATTGAACAAAGGCGTAACCACGCGGTTCACCACGTTTAGGGCCATGCTTGTGCAACAGAAAATCCTCAGAGACAATTTTTCCAAATGTGGAGAACATCTTGATGACGCTTGACCTAAACAGTTAATGGTTAAATCTGAAAGTTATATTTCAGGCATCCATCCTTTATCTTCCAGCAAGATTGTAACAGATAATATATTGTCTATACCATTACCATTAGAAAAATGAACCTTGATCTACTATAAGTATATTAGAAAGATACAATAAAAAAAGGACATTTTTCAAATCTACTTGGTACTTATATGAACACAGATTATGGATGCATTTTTTTTAATTAAATTTTTCATACAAGTATGTAACCACTTACTAACACCAAATATCATTGGATTTTTGTCAAATGAAAAATCCATCAAATCCAACACCAAGGCCAGAAAGAAATTAAATTGCCCTGGAAATTTTGCAGTTCAACTAAATCACTACATTTGATTCACTTGATTTTAGCTAGATCAAGGATTAGGAAGTAAATATCATCATGAAGGTAGGACCAAACGTGTGAACATTGATTGCAACAAATTACACTTTTCAATGATTAAACTGATCTCACTAATGGATGACTTAAATTTATCAAAATATGGAGAGACTGTAAAACTTTCTTACTCTGATATTCTATAGTCAAGATTTCCTACATACAGCCGGCACTCAGGCTCATCTTCAACTGCCATCTTCACATCCTTAAGCTGCTCGGTATTATCAGACTACAGAAATTATTAAAGTAGAAATACCTTCAAATTAGGAGTTGCAAATAGTGCAAGAAATCAAGAAACTAAAATAAAAGAAAGCTGGACATCTCATATGCAAATAATAGAGTGCATTTGTGCCAGATATAAGAACAAAATGATAAGAAAAGAGACGTAACCATTGGGATCAAAACTCTTCAAAGACAGTGAGAAACCTTGGCTAGTACAGTGATAACCTGTTCACAAAGGAAATCCATTTACTACAAAACAAAATTATACATTTTAAAATTCCAATTAAGACGGGAAAAAAAAACAAATGCTGCAAACTCTTTTCATAACGACATACCGAGTATTGCATTATATTCACCCCTATTTGGTTAATTTCTGTTCGCTTCAGGTTTGACAGTTCTGGTACCTCCCTATTACCATGGCAAAAAATAGTTCGTTCTTCCTACCGTGGTTTGGAAGATCTAATATTCGGACTGGCCAAGAGCTTATTGGGGCAACGATTGAATACAAATAGGAGGTCATCTTACTAGTAAGCGGATTCCTCCGACGATTCTTCACCGATTCTGGGAAAATCGACGCGCCAGAGTTGTGATCGGAAGAGAGATTTTGGGGTTTGGTGAGTAATGAACTCGTGGTTTGGTTAGTACTTAGTTGATGATGAAAGGAGGAGGATGACTTGTTGGGCCGGCCCAAAGTTTCTGCTGAGTGCTGAGGAAGAAATAATATTTTGAGCAGAACAAAGATGATTTTTGAACCACGCACAGAACTTGCTGGTACTGATTAACTGATCCAATTAGAACTGTTAAACCAGTTCCCTTATAAATGAAAATGGGAATAATTAAATAGATTGTTAATTGTCCAAACCCCAAAACTGACAATCCCTGGATAACCAAAAGCAAATTCAAGGAAGTTGGCAAAGGCGTTTATTCGTACCAGTAAAAGATCTTATATTTTTTCTGGCAATATTCCCAGTCACACGCTGCGTCTTGCAATAAGGGACATGCCATTAACACTATATGTATAAATTTCATTTATCTTATTCCTCCAAAGCTAAATATAACGAGTGCTGTAAGGAAATGAAGAAGTACTTTTATTCTTTTGTATTTCTTATTGTTTATAGTAGTATAAGAATCACAAAGTAATAAAGTATCATCTAGTTGCATGCTTTTATTTTCGAACTAAAGTCTAATTGCATACTGGAGAAGCCTAACAGAGGTAACGAATTCTCAATTTTTGTTTATAGCTATTGCTACAGCTCCAGTGTACATTCTTGAAACAAGTTTTACAGGCCTGAAACCACAAAAGTATCATGATGAATGACGAGCAGCCAATAAATCTCATCTTTTTGGTTATTTCGATGAAATAATTGATCACTGCCATCTGCCAAGTCCATCCTACTTCAGAGTTTATCAAGTTCAAAACCAAGAAAGCGGAAATGGAACAAATGCCAAGTGCAAAGCAGACATACATAAAGTACCTTTTGCTGAAAAGTTTTGTCGATCCTCAAAAATCACTTAGTGGGAGAGAAAGAAAGAGATACATTACAGTCAAACATAACTTAAATATAAATTAAGGAAAGCAAACATATAAAGACAAAGGAAACAAGCACACAAGGCGAGAGACGAAGTTTATACTATACATAATGTGTATACAAAACAAGAACTACAACCTACTTTTGCAGTCGATTACAATGTGTTTAAGATAAGTATCACAAAATCATCACTGCTAAATTCATCAGATCTCAACCTTAGATACCATCTGATATCCCCCCTTTCCTGATTTACCATCCAACACTACTGACGGTAAATGCACCAATGGCAAAGAAGTCCTAGACTCAGTGCGCCACTTCATCACCAAGGCAACCAAAGTGATCAGCAAGACTGCAAAAGCAAATCCACATGGAAGAGACATCAAAAACTCCCCAACGCCTCTTCTCACCATGCTCTCTGTTAGCAGGCCAATTGGTATCTCCCCATCAAGCCCCACATCAGTCTTATTCATCTTAAAAATCTCCAATCCATTTAACAAACCATGCACCCAGTTTGGCTTACTGATATCAGAAGAGCCAATGGTTATTTGCAATGATCCAGAGTTATTGGTATCTACAACAAAATCAATGTAGTAGGGAGCAGCCAGTTGACCAGTGACATATGATAGATCGAAATCTTTGTTGACCAGATACCCATTAATGTAGATGTTGAAGTACATCTCATTCAAGGCCATACTAACTATGTCACAGAAATGCATTCGCACAAGGTATCTGTTCTCTGGCCTTAGAGAAAACTCCCAGCTCATATTATGACTAGACTTATCCATTACTCTAGCAGATTGATAAACATTATCAGGTGCGACTTCACGGCTAGCTCCAGATTTCAAATAATTAATCCTTCCACTGAAAGATTTAGTCTCTGAATCTGAAGCATCGAGCTTGACCGACACTTCATTTTCAGGTAACCAAGTTCTCCATAGAGAATCATTAAATGGAGTCACCTTTGAGCCCCCCATGTTCACTCTGTGAATAGTCTCAAATGCTTGCTTAGTAAGCCCTTCAAATTTCTCCACTTGTCCGGATTTCACCAAGCTACCCATATCTAAAACTAAGTCTGTAGGAGCAGAAATAACCTCAATTGCATTGACAAATGCAATTGTATTGTCTTGGGCCGGTATAAAATTGATAAAAATACTCTCAGTATCTATCTGAACTATGAATTCCTTCAACACTGGTACTGAAGTGCTGAAATTGGCGAGAAGGGAAAACTCACCGACCGAGACATGGAACAAAGCCGAGGAGAGATCATACTCTGATGATGAAAAAGGATAGAAATGGAGGCGAATGAGGTGGGCTCCCTTTTCCTTGATATGGAACTCGTACGAAGCCGGTCGGGGGAAGACCCTGGCGGCGCCATGAAGAGGCGATGGAAGGAGAGATGAATCGGCCGAGTTGGAGAGGGAGATCCTGGGGTCGTAAGAATGGAGGTGGGAATAGCGACAGGTGGCATCTGGCTGGAAGACACGGTGGCCTTCCAAGGTGGCAGGTGAGCTGGACCCACAAACGATGAGGTGGTTGTCAGACGGAGAGAAGAGAGCTGAAGAGGAAGAGAAAAAGAGAGAGATTAGGAGAAATGCGCATGGTAGAATTCTAGGGTTCCGAGAATTCGCCATGGAAATGGATTTGGGGTAGACGAAGAGGAAGACCAGGCGAACCTGATTTAGGGATAAATTAAAGGTTAAAATGCAATATTTATAAATAAACTGGGTGTAGAAAGTATTTCTCACTGAGAAGTAGGTCTTTGTTGGATTATTAACTTTGGACCCCACATATCAGTGGTTCGTCGGTTTAACCACGTTGATTGGAACGCGTACAAGTAACATTGAAAGTACTTACTGGATAACAGCTGGAGCGCGTTGGAAGTGTGACTGTGGTGGGAGGAATCAAATTCGGAGTTTCCGATTCAACGCGGAGAAAATTCAGAAAAGGATAATAAAATATTAAATAGAGAGTGGTGGGCCCACGCTAACGCTAGGTTATGGTGGGATTTGCTTTGAGGCGTTGAACAAGTCTACTAGGCCGGCCCATTTCTACTCTGAGGAGGAAATTTTTGTAGGCCTTCCACAAAAATTTACGATTATGACCAGAAAAAGTAAGATTTGAATGTGTAGACGTGGAAGCAGCATGGAAAAAGCAAAGAAACTCTAGTAGTAGTTGATAAGTGCAAGGAGAGAAATCAAGCTCAGTGGAGTTTAAACCACAGGCACAAGCTAGAAGGAAGGACCAAATAAAGAGAAGAATTGATAAATGCGGAAACTCCACTTAAAAGGGAAATTAGATGTAAAAACAATAGCAGAGGAAAAAGGACGGAGATAGCAGCAACTAGTCAGCAATCAGTAAGACCTAATAATGTTATAAAATAAAAGTAAGACCTAATAAAAATCCCAATTCATGTTGAAAGCATGATCAATTAGGGGAATAGTTGGGTTGTCAAAAAGAATATGTATGAATTGCCATTTTGATTAGTGTGTGATATTTTTTTTTAAGTGTAGGTAGAGTATTAATTAATTTTGTGTTATGGGAAATATAAGAAATATTGTTTGGACTATATAATTCGAAATGTTACTAAATCAACTGAGCTAATTTGTTGTTCCTATAAAATATTAGGCTAGAAAAATAATATTAAATCCACGTTATTTCAAAAGAGAGAAAATATTTACATTCAAACAGGATTAGCACAACTACCTTTAATTTTGGGTTAGTATTGTTTCTAAGCATCCAATAATACCAAGAGTTAGAGATGACCATGGTGGGTTGAACTGATTCTTAAGAACTGATCCAAGGTCTTGGAATAAGTCCTTTGAGCTGGTCCTATCAACACAGATGTGTAGCCTACAGAGGACACAACAAAAATATAACTCATTTTTATATAATTATGCCATCCATTATTGATAGATGCTCCAAATCTTCTGTTATCATGTGTAACTACAGAGGAAGAATTCAGACTATTTATCATTATGCATACATTCTTGCCAGATGATCCAAATCATTTGATTGCAGGATTATTTAGATGAAAGTGTGAAAGGAACTTGAGAAATATTTATTAGTGCTATCATTAATTACAAAGAAAAGGAAATTATAAGTGCCATAATTACAATTAACTTTAGAGTTCCTACGGGTCCACTTTGAATAAGTAGTGATAGCAACCAATGCAGAACCAGGCATTGTACTGGTATGATAGCCATCCCAAAAACGGATTTATCTTTATAACATCTGGCATGGACAGAAGGAAGGTCGATTGAGTCCAGCTCAGTAGTCTTCAGAAAGGAACTATAATTTCCAAATTTAACTGAGATAAACGAGTCACCTCCTGTAAAAATGTGATTTACCAGAGGAAAGATATTCTGGGATTATAGTCAGATTGAATTGGACAAGGTCGGATTGGCAAGGCACCAGCTATGGAGAAAACTAAGGATATATAAAGCATGTAGTCAACCTACATATATAAATATAACATAATGAAACTTTGATATGTTAAGACCCATATAATTGGGGATAAGAGGAAGAATGACAAAAGTAAACTCTCCGGACAACTTTCTCCTTTATTAATCATTGGACTGATGAAAAACGAGATTTGTTTTTTTTTATTGAGTTTTGTTGAGTTGATGTAGGGATGTAATACTTGCTCACTAGTTTGCAAAAAGAACAAAAAAAGAGAGAGATTTTGGAAGTCCCATCGGACTATAATGTGCATGGGTCATGATGCCTTTCTTGAATTATGGATGTGAGTGGATTTTGTTAGGTGAAGAAGCAACTATGGGGAATACAGGTAGTTATCCAAGCACATCAAAATATATCAGCCCTTTTACTTTTTCTTTTGTTTCACACCTAAATTGCTGATATCCCTGTGCAAACATGTACATGCAAATGTGTCTACGGAATGCAGAAGCTCGTCTCAAGTTAATTGATCGGAGGTAAAACCTAGGTCAAATTAAACTTCAATCTAATCTAATGCAATATAGCTTGAGGATCGAATCCACAGGGACGGTTATTCTAAACTATAGACTTTAAGTAATTTAGTTCGATTGATCTAGGGGTAAACAAGTCAAAAAGTTGATTATATAATTAAAGGATCGAATTTAAACTAAAAGAATTGATTCTAAATTCTAATTAATGTCTAAATTACTCTAAATATTAAGGAAAAGATCTAAACTCGAATTAAGGACTTAAACTAGGGTCAATTGATCGGGTTCCACTTCCTGGCACTATCCTGGCGGGTCGACAGGATTCTTGGCGAGTCGACAGGATTCCTGGCGGGTCGACAGGATTCCTGGCGGGTCGCCAGAAAAGTACGACAACTCAGTTTAATTAGTTTCTAAGTTCTCTAAGTTCAGGTTTTTGGCTTAAACTCTGGTCTAAATACTAACTCTCGTTCTTGATTTGGTATTACTAAGTTTTAACCTCTAAACCTCCCTAAAAACCTAAGTTTCAACTCTCGTTTCTTGGCTTAAGTTTTAGGGTTTGCTTTAACTATTCGGTAGGATATCCTAGATCTCTCGATCTTAGGAGGGAATAAACCTCTCGGCTAAGTTCCGATTTCACCTTTTGGGTATACTAACTATCCTAAGGTTTGGGAATAGAAATTGTTTTGAGATTAGGGTTCTATTTGCTTAATCTACGAGGTCAAGCCTAACCAAGTGAGCAAACCTTCAAATCAATTCAATTCAATTCACAATTTCAGCAAATAAACTCAAGTAAAGCAAAGCAACTTAGAAAAATTAGAAAACTAAATCGAACTTCATTAATCTACCAAGTCATGGTTCCCTACAATTGCCCCTAAACTAAACTACTCACTAAAAGTCATACTAAACATAAAGATAAAAGGTTTCAGCAAACTAAACATCAAAGACAGAAAATAGAGAAAGTTTACAACAAGAACAAACAGCAAACAACTCTCAGCCTGTTTTCTGGCGGGTCGCCAGAGATCCTGGCGGGTCGACAGGAGGCAGCTGGGGGAGACTTCTGCTATCTTCTCTCGAATTCTCTCTCTGTGAGCTGACTTCTTTCTTTCTAGAGCTCTCCCTATGTTTAAATAGCTCTCAAAGGCGGTTCCCATAGGTGGAGATCATGTCTGGCTCGTCCAAGAATAGAGAAAGTGCTCTGCCAGAAATATCTCTCCAAATTGGGCAGGTCGGTTTAAGTCTGGCGGGGTCGACAGGAATCCTGGCGGGTCGCCTGAATTCCTGGCGGGTCGTCTGAAATCCTGGCGGGTCGCCAGAACAGGGGACTTGTCTGGTTTGACCCTGTTCCTTTGCTCCAGTCGCTTGGACCCTGATTTGCTCCGCTTGAACTCTGCCTTGGGCCCAATTTTGCTCCAAATCATCACTGAACCTGAAATTAGACAAGGGCAAATAGCAGTACCATATTTCTAACCTAAATTGCATTAAATCTAACTAAAACACAAGCATTTAATTGAAATTAAGGCCTAAAAGGGTTGAATATTTCGATGTGAAACCCGCCTATCATTAATTAACGTAAAAAAGCAATTAACTTCCATAAAGACAATTTGACCCTGAGACCATTTATTACAATTATATTTTAGAATGTATATCTTCCTATGCTTAATTAATAATTAGGAATAGGCAATTTTATCACATTTTAGAATGTATATCCTCCTATAGGTGCTTGCTTACAGGATGATTAAACTCTTGTTCCTAGCCAGAGCATATATTTCCTAGGAAACCTGTTGCTTTGTACTTTTTATCAACAAATTCATGCAATTTTAAAGAAATTCCAACGATTTATTGTAAGTCGCATACAACCACATTATAAAAACATTACAATACAATATACACTTAATTTAGTAAATTGCATCCCAACAAATTCTTTTGCTATTGGATCAAAGCAAACCAAAAAAGAATCCCCGGCGACTTTGCTTCTTTAATAATAAAAAGAAGAAATAAGGAAAAACCTCATCTGCCTTCTTTCGAGATTAACTGAGAGAACACATTACTATTTGCTATATCTGACTGGCTCTGATCACCTGAAGTTCCAGTTTCGTGGCTCACTACACTTGACGGCATCCTTCTGACAACTGGAACTTCAGGGAAGTGTGCCACAGAAGTCCCACTATCCTCATATGGCTCGCGTCTCACCTCCGTCTCCTGGAGCTGTAAGCAATACTCTAAGTTCCACAAAACATCACCAATTGCTGGTCTATCCATCCCATAATCTTTCAAACACTTTTCAACTATATCCCAAAACTTCCTGAGTGAATTTTCATTTATCTTCCCAACAAGCCTTGGGTCAATAATTTTTTCAAGTTGGCCTCGCGTTTGGCATAACAGCGCCCATTCAGCCAAGTTTATTTCTTCCCTTGGGAGAGTTTGATCTATTACAGGCCTTGCAGAGAGCACCTCCAAGAGTGTCACACCAAAAGAATATACATCTGATTTGTCAGTTAGCTTTTGGGTTTTGAAGTATTCTGGGTCAAGGTAGCCAAATGTACCTTTGACAGCTGTGCTGACGTGTGTCTCGCCTATAGAGGCACCCAACTTTGACAGACCGAAATCTGACACCTTTGCCAAAAAACCCTCTCCTAAAAGGATATTGGTGGATTTTACATCTCGATGTATGATGGTTTGGGAGTAGCCAGTATGGAGGTAATGCAAGCCTTTGGCTGCTTCAATGCAAATCTCTAGCCTTTGCTTCCATGATAGTGATGGCAAGTCGGTGCCATATAGATAATTTCTCAATGGACCCTTCTCCATGTATTCGTACACGAGAATCATCTCTGAGCGTTCATCGCAATATCCTATTAGTGACACAAGGTGACGGTGAGGAATCTGAGATAGAACTTCAATCTCAGTCTGGAATTCAGGAAGACCTTGGTTGGACCGGGACGAAGCCCGTTTTACTGCAACTTCAGTTCCATTATTGAGTACACCCTTGTCAGGGGCGAAGCCAGGATTCGGTGGCGAGGGGGGCCGAGGTCAAACTTCGGAGTTGTTCGGTCGACCAATGTGTGACTGAATACATTAAAATTGATAGGAAAAAAAGACATTTTTTATATTATGCATGAAAGTTTAGAGAGATGGAATCTCATTTTTACTAGGCTACTAAATTTACTCAAGAAGTAGAAGGAAAACTATTGAACTTTGTATTAACTAGGGGGAGCCCAATCATAATATTCCCTTTAATATGCAAAAAACAGCGTGGGCCTGGCCCTCTTGGGCCACCGTGCTGGCTCCGCCCCTGACCCTTGTAGACCTCCCCAAACCCACCGACTCCAATTATGTTATTTTTATCAAAATTGTTTTTTGCCATTTTAATATGATTGAAGGAGATAAGCAACCCCAAATCAACTCTAGGCGATGCACCAATGGTTGTTAAGTCAAAGAAGGGTCCTTAGTATAATTAACATCAAAATTTGAGCAATTTCAAAATTGAGCATGTCAAAACAATTTTTCAAAATCAAATTTCAAACAATTTTAGTCCAAGTGACCATGACTTTACACAAACAATTTTCAAAACAATTGACCATCATTAATCATGACTTTCCCCGTTTTTTCTTTAATCCCAATTGGTTTCCAAGTTCCTAAAATTTGCACTAACAATCAAGACACGGGATCACACCCTCCCATCACAAACGTTAGCCCAACAAATTCAATCAAACAAGAGTTAAGACCATTCACCTTTACAATTTAAATTTAAAGATACATTTTGCTCCTGGGGCAAGGAGATTTTTCCCGAGGCGGAGAAGTCAGCCAGATAAAAGCGGATTTAACTTTAGAGGATTTTTCCTCTTTATTTCTTTTCTTTTTCTTTTTTTTTATACCATGAATCTCTTTCTGTTTCTTACCCATGGTTTATGGAGTTCTTTTAATCCGCTAGTACCTATAGCTTCCTACAGTGTCCATGGCACTGCACCACTTTTTAGTTCCCCTTTTTATTTTGTTTTTTATTTTTCTGATTTTTTTTTTAATATTTAATTAAACTTAAAAACAATGTGACATTTCATTAACTCTTGCCATGATCTCTTTTGTTGAATCTCGATTTTGTGTTGCAAGAATCGATCTAAGGGCATTTAGGGTATTCAATTTTAAGCGTGCATGCCAAATAAACCGAAATCTAGAATTTCAATGCAAACTTTAAAATCTTAAAACTCAATTGAACTTAAAGAACTACGAGACAAGTCATGCTCAATGCTTTTCAATTGCTTTTAATCCTTGAGTGCATTAAGTTAGGTCAGATTCAAATTCAGGTTTTCAAATTTCAATTCCAAGTCATACTCATTTCATAATTTGCTCAAATTTCAACCTTAATCATTGTTAATTATCTCCTTAAACTATCTAAATGCAAATTATATGAATTAACCATGCAATATATACAAATCTAAATGAAAAATGCTCAGGCCAAGTTTTCAGGCGACCCCGCCAGGATCCTGGCGGGTCCGCTTGAATTTGTCCCGAGAGTAAATGCAAAAGGGGATTTATTCCTGGCGGGTCGCCAGGATTTCTGGCGGGTCGCCAGAAATGGTCCCGAAAGTTACAATTCTACATGAAAATGATGCAAATTCCTAGATACATGTGTTTTTCCATCAAATTTCTAAATTCCCCTCCCCAAACTTGTTCAATTGCATCCAACAAACACAAACAAACAGAATTTAAAAGAGAAAAACAAAGAAAAGTGAAGGAAACTCACAAATTGGCGTGTCGACCTTCCGGTCATCAAATCTCACTGAGGCGGTGGAGGCGGTGGCTGTCCATAGATCGGGAAGAACCAATCATACATCTCGTTCACCCGTCCACGAGCCACCTCATTCTCTCTTTCGTGTTGGAGGAGGAGGTTGATGTCTCGCCTTGCCTCCGCTTGTTCCCTCTCAATTGCATCGCACTTGTCGCTTATCCTCCTTCCTAGCTCGATCGATTCATTCGAGAGGCGAGCTAGGTTGTTTAAACTAGCACAAAGAGATGCATAGTTGAACTCTTCTTGTGGCGGTGCATAGGAAGATGAACCACCCGCATCAAACTCTCCTTGTGGCATGGCATAGGGCGGCATATGGTACGGTGGCATCCCGTACTGGCCAAACGGCTGCGGCCCTTGCTCTTCTTCTTGCATAGGCTCTTGCGGTGGTGGTTGCATAGGAGCATCAGGTATGTCCGCTCCTTCGTTGGGCTCGGGTAGTAGCCATGTGTATCGGTCCCCAAACCTGAAATCGTCATTGAGTGGCAGTGGCACGGGCTCTCTAACTTCATTCTTCCACGCCCAAGGTCCATCATCCGGACCAACTAAGAACCCAATCTGCCTCAAGTACTTCGCATCCATGAGAGATGGAGCAGTACATTCGGTCAGATCCTCAAGACGTGCCAAAGGGATACCATTCATCTCAGCAAGATAGGTCACATACCCTCCAATGGTAACTTGTCCTTCTCCCTTTCTTCTCAACTTCGCAATCCCTTCCCAGTACTTCATCATCATAACTCCCAAATCCAGCTTGGAGTAATTTGCAACTCCATACAGCATCCGTGTCAATACCATGAATTCTTCTTTCCTAATCTTTGAAGAAGACTCACCTCTTGCAAACAAAGTGTTGCTAAGGGCCCTCTGCATTATCCGAATGACAGGATGCTGGATGAACTTTCCTTTTGGTTGCTCTCCCG
Source organism: Rhynchospora pubera (assembly GCA_028095005.1). Lineage (NCBI taxonomy): Eukaryota > Viridiplantae > Streptophyta > Magnoliopsida > Poales > Cyperaceae > Rhynchospora > Rhynchospora pubera. The sequence continues at coordinate 165,583,234 of CM051461.1, read as the reverse complement.
CCTTGCCCGTGTCTACAGAAATTTGCCCCCAAAGATTGCTTGAGTATTTTCCTTTGTACTCTCCACCGGGCGTGAATCCCATATACTCGCACAATTCCAGGGCATCAGTCTCATAATCGGTATCAAGGAGACGGTACCTCATCACAAACACCTCATCATCTTCTTGAATGGACAAAGAGGCTAGAAACTCAACCGTAAGCCTCTTGTAGGCGGGCCTCTTGATATCCCAGAACTTCCTCATAATCCCCCCTTTTTCAGAAATAGCTAGAAACTGTTCCAAAATCCCTATCTTCTCCAGAATGTCCAGGTCTACGGCTCGGGTGTTCTCAATCCTCTTGCTGCTGAAATATGTTATGACATCGGCCATCTTTTGTGAATCAGCAATGATTGGCCCGACCACATCCTCTTCTTCTTCCATATACTCAGATCCGGACTGAGAAGCGGAGCGGGTCGCGGATTGAGAGGCTTCGGAACTTGATGGTGAAGGGGTAGGATCATGGGTTCTCTTTCGAGAGGAACTAGCACCGGTAACAGCGGAGCGGAGACGCTTCGCCATGCTACCGATGGTAGGGTTCTTGGCACGAGGCATGGCTGAAATTGGCTAGGGTTTAGCTTTCAGGAAGGTTTCTGGCGGGTCGCCTGGTTTCCTGGCGGGTCGCCAGAAATTGTTTGGAAATAAAGGTGGTTCGGGTCAGATCCTGGCGGGTCGCCAGAAACTGGGTTGGTACGGGTTTTGCGGTTTTTCGAGAAATTTGCGGTACCGGAAGGTTTTCGAAAGTTGAACAAGTGAATTTTGAGAGTAGGGAAGGGATTACCTTGGAAAATCGAAGCGAAACGGCGAGGGTTCGAGAGAGAGGAACGGGTTGGTGGTGCCGCGGTGAAATCCAAAGGAGAGGGTCGAAATTGGCGACACGAATGTGTTCTCGGCGGCGAGGAGATGCGAGAGATGGTCTCCGTTCGTCGAGAGGTGGTCGGAGTCGTCGGTTCGGGTGGTGCGCTAGGGCTTTGGCGGGTCCGATCGAGAGAGGGAGAGAAAGAGTCGAAAGAGGGAGAGGGGTCGGGTAGGAAGAGAGAGAGAGGGGTTTAATGGGTTGAGTCAGTTACAAAACGCGTAACGGGTCAAACGGGTCGCAACATGGTCAGTTATTAGGGTTCTTGCCGACATGAGTTCTGGCGGGTCGCCAGGAATCGTCCCGACAGCCTCCATTTTAGCCTCTTTTTCTGGCGGGTCGCCAGAAATCATCCTGAGAGCCATGTTTTCGCCTTTCTCTCTGGCGGGTCGCCTGAAACTCCGGCGGGTCCGCCTGGATGCATTTTTCACCTAAATCAACCACAGAATAAACCATTTAAATCCTAATTTTTTTGTATTTTTCGTATTTTCTAATTTTTTTGTGTTTTCTCAATTTTTCAACGCAAGTAAATAAATTAAAATAAAATAAATCATAAAATTTAAAATAAAATCCTTGGGTTGCCTCCCAAGAAGCGCTCGTTTAAGGTCTCGAGCTCGACCCCTCATTTCTACGTCCCTTCGGGTCTCGGATCAACGAGTGATTTCGAGACCAACTCTTCCATCTCTTGTCCTTGGATGTACAGCTTGAGGCGCTGCCCATTCACAGTGAAATAGCTCCCATCATTTCCCCATAGCTCAACTGCTCCATAAGGATAGACTTTTTTCACTCGAAACGGTCCAGACCATCTTGATTTAAGCTTGCCTGGAAATAGCCTCAACCTTGAATTGAAAAGTAGGACCATGTTTCCCTCCTTGAGCACTCTCCGTTGGATATGTTTATCATGCCACTTCTTCGTTCGCTCTTTGTACAACCGAGCATTCTCATAAGCATCAAAACGGATCTCATCTAACTCGTGCAAATCCAGAATTCGCTTCTCTCCTGCAGCTTGTGCATCCCAATTAATTGTCTTGACTGCCCAATAAGCCTTGTGCTCTAGTTCCACCGGTAAGTGACAAGCCTTTCCATAGATCAACTTGAAAGGACTCATTCCTATTGGAGTTTTGTAAGCAGTTCGATATGCCCAAAGTGCTTCATCTAGCTTCAATGCCCAATCCTTCCTCGTGCTACCCACCGTCTTTTGCAAAATATTCTTGATCTCTCTATTTGACACCTCAACTTGACCACTGGTTTGTGGATGATAAGGTGTAGCAACTTTGTGAGTAACACCATATTTTCTCAAGAGATTATCAAACTGTCGATTTATGAAATGCTTTCCTCCATCGCTTATGACAACTCGTGGAATCCCAAATCGGGGAAAGATCACCTTATTGAAAAGCTTCTTCACCGTGGCTGAGTCGGCATGCTTGCTTGGAATTGCTTCTACCCACTTGGACACATAATCAACGGCTACAAGGATGAATTCATACCCAAGGGATGGCGGAAATGGTCCCATGAAGTCCACTCCCCAAACATCAAATATCTCAACTTCAAGCACCGGATTTTGAGGCATTTGTTGTCTTTGAGAAAAGTTCCCCGCCCTTTGGCATTGATCACACTTGAGAACAAAGGCTCTTGCATCCTTAAAAATCGATGGCCAATAGAAACCGGACTGAAGAACCTTCGAGGCGGTTTTGTCGGTGGAAGCATGTCCTCCATAAGCAGACGAATGGCACTGGTAAAGAATATCTTCAACTTCCTCTAGGGGCACGCATCTTCGAAACATACCATCTACTCCTCTTTTCCACAAGAACGGGTTATCCCAATAGTAATACTTTGAATCGGCTCGGAACTTCTTGAATTGCTGTGTCGAATACCCGTGAGGCTTGATTCCGCTCGCCAGAAAATTCGCGAAATCTGCATACCATGGTACTCTGGCGGGTCCGCTTGGATCCTGGAGGGTCGCCTGGAGGTGAACGCGCCTGGCTGGCCTGTCAGGATGAATCCTGGCGGGTCGCCAGAAATTGTGCCGAGAGCAGCTGCTCGCTTGGTAAATCATCGTTCATGGGCATCAATTGGTCCTCCGTCTTCTCCACTTGAATCCTAGACAAATGATCTGCAACTAGGTTCTCCGTGCCTTTCTTGTCTTTGATTTCTATGTCGAATTCTTGAAGTAAGAGCACCCATCGGATCAAGCGGGGTTTGGTGTCCTTCTTAGTCATGAGATACTTGATGGCAGCATGGTCGGTATAGACAATCACCTTCGATCCAACAAGATATGATCTGAATTTGTCCAATGCATATACTATGGAAAGCAACTCCTTTTCGGTGGTGATATAGTTCACTTGAGCCGCATCTAAGACTTTGCTGGCATAGTATATAACATAAGGTTTCTTGTCACGCCTCTGTCCCAAAACTGCTCCGATTGCATAATCGCTTGCATCGCACATCAACTCAAAAGGTAACGTCCAATCGGGTGGTTGGAGAATGGGTGCTACCACCAAAGCTTCCTTAATCCTGCGAAAGGCATCAACACAATCATTATCAAAATCAAATTCAACATCTTTCATAATGAGATTAGTTAAAGGTTTCGCAATTTTAGAGAAATCTTTAATGAACCGCCGGTAAAAACCGGCATGACCCAAGAAGCTTCGAATGTCTTTAACGCATGTTAGTTGCCTCAATTTCTCAATGACTTCCACTTTCGCCTTGTCAACCGAGATCCCTTGAGACGAAATCACGTGGCCAAGTACCACCCCCTCGCGAACCATGAAGTGACATTTCTCCCAATTCAACACTAGATTCACCTCTTCACACCGTTTCAACACCTTAACCAAATTGGCTAAGCAATGATCGAAGGTTGTACCATAGACCGAAAAATCATCCATGAACACTTCCATGTCTTCTTCAATGAAATCGGAGAATATCGCCATCATAGCTCTTTGGAAAGTGGCTGGGGCGTTACACAACCCAAATGGCATCCTTCGGTATGCGTAGGTACCATATGGGCATGTAAAGGTTGTCTTCTCTTGGTCGCTTGGATGAATGGGGATTTGGAAGAACCCGGAATACCCATCCAAATAGCAAAAATAGGAATGATTGGCTAGTCTCTCCAAGAGTTGATCAACAAATGGAAGGGAAAAGTGGTCTTTTCTCGTGGCGGTGTTGAGCTTTCGATAATCAATGCACATTCTCCAACCCGTGACCACTCGAGTTTGGATTAACTCATTCTTGTCGTTTTTCACCACCGTAGTACCTCCCTTCTTAGGTACCACATGAACCGGACTAACCCACTTAGAGTCGGAAATCGGATAAATGATCCCGGCTTCAAGTAGCTTGAGAACTTCTTTCTTCACCACCTCCTTCAAGGTTGGATTTAATCTTCTTTGATGCTCAATGGTTGGCTTGCAATCATCTTCCATGAGAATCCGGTGAGTACAAATGCTCGGATCTAGGCCCTTCAAATCATCAATCGAGTAACCAATAGCCTTGCGATGAGATCGCAACTCCTTCAAAAGTTTCTCAATTTCTTCGCTGCTTAGATGCGCACTTACTATCACCGGATATGTCTCATCAGGCCCCAGGTACTGGTACTGGAGGTTGGAGGGCAAAGGCTTCAGATTCAACTTTGGTTGTTCAGGGCTGGCTTCCTGGCGGGTCGCCAGGATTTCTGGCGGGTCGCCAGAAACTGTCCTGAGAGCGTCAACTTCCTCTTCAGCGCCTGGTTCTTCCTCCAAACTGGTCAAATAAGCATCCCATTCCTCCTGGTTGTCGATGGGGTAGGTGTAGGCCTTCGTTACCGCCGAATTGAACTCTTCTTGTATCATTTCATCAAGCAAATCCACCATGCAACAAGTATCTACTTGGTTGGGCAGCTTCATTGCTTTTTCTACTTCGAATTCGGCTGTTTCGTCTCCTACCTTCACGAGCATCTTTCCATTTCTACAATTGATAAAAATACCGGCAGTTGCTAGAAATGGTCTACCAAGAATAATAGGTACCTCGGGGTCTTCTTCCATGTCAACAATCACAAAATCGCACGGCACCATAATATCTCCAACTTGAAGTGGCACGTCTTCAACAATTCCCAAGGGCAAACGGGTCGATCGATCTGCAAGTTGCAATGTCATCCGAGTCGTCCTCAATTCTCCCACACCCAGCTTGTTGAAAATAGATTCGGGCATAAGACTCACGCTCGCTCCTAAGTCTAGCAAGGCTCGCTTGATGTTTGCCTCCCCAATCTTGCATGGAATCATGAATCTCCCTGGATCTTTCAACTTCGGGGGAAGTTTCTTGGTTGATACGGATTTGCTCTCATGCGTTACAGCAATGCAAACGTCCTCTAGCTTCTTCTTGTTTGTTAGAATATCTTTTAGGAACTTAGCATAGGAGGGCATTTTGGTCAACATGTCGGTGAAGGGTATGGAGATTTGGATTTGTGACATTATCTCCATGAACTTGCTGTATTCCTTCTCTTTCTTCGCCTTGGCTAGCCTTTGAGGATATGGAACTTCTGGGGCATAGCGGGTCTGAATCGGGGCTTCGGTCTTGCCTTTCTGAGCCTCAGACCCTTTTCTGGCGGGTCCGCCTGAATCCTGGCGGGTCGCCAGAAATTGTCCCGAGGGTTCTGTGTTCTGCACATTTTCCTGGCGGGTCCGCCTGGATCAGTCCTGAGACCGATTCGTCTGGATTCTTGGGCCCATCGTACTCCGTTCCACTCCTTAGTCGATGCGTGACACTCTTGACTTCTCCGTTGGGGTTCACTTCAGGTTGGCTTGGAAACATCCCGGTCTTTGTTAGAGTTCCTTGGCTCTGAGGGTTTGCCAATTTGCTTTGTTGAATGAGGAATTGTAAGGACTCGCGAACTTGCTTCATCTCATCAAAGACCGTATGATTCCACTCCGTTTGATCTGCCATAAACTTGTCCACCAAATTTCTATGTTGCTGATAGTAACTAACTTGATTATTATTACCTGCAGCGTTGTTGTTAGGCTTGTTTTGAGGTGGTGGTTGAGCTTGCCCCCGATTCGCGCACCCGCTTGGATTGCCATAAGACAGCCCAGGATGGTTTCTCTTGTCTCGGTACACGTAGTTCTGAGGGGCGTAAGGCGGAGGTGCCATGATTGCATTAACATCGGCTACGGGCTCGTCTCTTGCTACCAAGTAACATGCCTTTGCTGTATGTCCTTCTTTCTCACAGAATTGACACTTCTGGACTGCCTCCACGGGTTTGGTCTTCATTTCTTTCATCATTGTGGTCAAGGCGTCCAGTTGAGCTTGCAAATGGGTCGATTTGTCTACTGTTAGAGATATGTCCTAGAAGCCAATCATATTTGGCTACTTCTATGGTTTTATGTTATGGATGATTTTATATCATTTGTTCCTTGATTTATGTGTTGACAGTTCATTCAGGTTGAGGATCTGAATTATAGATCACTGTGTTTCATTTAGTAGTAAATGACAACAATAAATCTAAAGCGTCCATAATCTTGATAATTAATAAGGAACATTAATTATCAATAAGATTAGTATGCAAGTTAAGTGTTGATTAAGTTCTATAAATCACATGTTAAGAGTAACCAACTTAATTGCATATGTTTATGTTAATTGAACATAGTACAGGACATGACCCAACGAAATAAATATATGGATTGTGTTTTGGTGTCATTATTTATTTCGTTATGATTTTGATTCTAAGTTTGAGATATTTATCTTTTCCACATGAGGATAGGTTCAATAAATATCGTCTACCGCTGATTCCCGATAAGGGCTGCTATACGGACGTTATTTATGCTCTCTTGAATTGTGCGGGGAAAAGTTAAATAGTCAAGAAAACCGTATGTCCCTCATTAATTCACTTAGTGAGTGACGATATCTGTTTGGGCCCCTTGATGGAGATAGATTGTTTGCTAGCAACTGATACAATTATCTCTAGATCAAGAAACGTATAATCTGCAAGAATGACACATTCCTATCTTGGATTATACGATGATATCGTGAGGCATAGGAATCAAAATAGAGATACATTTTTTATTCTCTTATGCAGGATTGAAATATTGTAGCTGTACACTATTTATGCGAATTGGGAATCATAACGTGTTGCTAGATACCGCTTATGATTATTGGAATTAAATAGCGATTTAACTCCATGTCCAACGTAGCATAAATCCTCAAAGGGTCACACAGAATTGGTGTTTTAACCATGCTTGCATTATTTATTTATTTGCAATAATTGGTATTGCAAAATATGATGAGTTGATTAATTAATTAAATAGCGTTGTAGACCGTTATAATTAATTAAATCAAAGGGATCATATAGAAATAAATTAATGCATTATCTACTCCCTAAATAATTATTATTAAGTTAATAATTATTTATTTCAATACATATGCATTTAATAGGGCTTTAATTAAATAGTTAATTAAAGGCCCAATAGGGAGTCAAATTGGGAGCAACAAGAAGGGCCATTTAATAGTTGATTAAGTGGACCCAAGAGGCAAAGCACATAGCCCATAAAGGGCCCATAATGTGGCCGGCCATGATAGGTGGTAGGTGGGTGGCAAAGTTGTAATTTGATGGTGTGAGGTAGGTAGGGTTTGTGCTCTATATAAAGGGGTATATGGTAGCAAATCCCCCTCTCTCTCTCCCCCCACAAACCCTAGCCGCCCCCCCTTCTCTTGGCCGGCGCCTCCCTTCTCTCCCTCTCCATTAGCTCATGTGTTGAGCCCCCTCTCTTCCTCAAATCAATTTGTTCATTTGCTAGAAGATTGGGAAAGCTAGGGATTAGGCATTTCCTCCAAGTTACTAGCATAACTTGTAGAGGATTTGGTTAATACCAAGTGGACTCGATGTGATTCGACAAGGAGGCGGGAGCTAGACGCGAGCACAACCACCTACAACCTAGCCGGTTCGAGCCTCTTGATTACTACATCAAGAGAGGTATACCTTGAACCTTTCTCTCTTGTGTGAATGACTTAGTGCAAGATCCGTGTTTGTGCATGATTGTTTATGGCTAATTAGGAGTATTTAATCATAAAATTGAAAATTATGCACTCAACTAACAGTGGTATCAGAGCACATGGTCGTACTTAAGCTATTTTGACACTTAATTAAGAGAAATTGGCTAATTAACGGATTAGTAGAGATGATGCGTTTGTTTGCTGTCTGAAAATGGTATTTTCTGTGTTGTTTCGCGTTTTTCGCTTTGATAAGTTCTCTGGAAGTTTTTTCCATCTACATGAAAGTTGTAGATCTGTGGATTGTGATTCTTTTGGCGTTGGATTCACATTTTTCTGAATTAGTATAGATTTACTGTGAATAAAACGGCGACAGTGCGCAGAACCAATTTTTGCTTGCACTGTCCTGTTTGAATGGCTTGAAAGATTTATATTTTGAATATAAGTACCAGTGTTCTATGGCTAGATTTAAAGAGGACTTGAAGCTCTTTCTGAGCATGTAAAATTTGTTGCATGGCTCAGATTAATTTGTGGGTTTTTCAACTATGAAAAGGAAGAACTTGTCAGATCCAGTTTGTTGAGCAAATCGATTTTTCTAATAAACTGTACCAACTGAGAACTCCTTTAAAAATTCTGTTTAAATGGAGTTATTCTATTTTGAGTTAGGATTACAGGAAAATTAATTTCATAATTTTTCGTGGAAATTTGGACCTTCAACTAGGTTAGAACATTTCGATCGACAGTCTGTTCCAGTACAGAATTTGTTGATTGTTTAGTTAGTGACTCGAACTTTTTGAACTAAACTTGGTGGTTTTCTTTTCATGAATAGTTAGCCTATAGACTAAACTAGTTTTTCTATGTATATTGTATATATAAAAACTGTTTAGAAGGTGGTCTTACAGACCAAATGGTTGAGAGGATAATCTGAAAATCTCATAACGGTGTTTCGTGCACTTGTAAGAGATTTGTCATTTTTTATTCTCCCAGATGGTGTAAGATCTCTTCTTGAAATTTTTACTGGTAATCACAACTATGATAAGGAGCTTAAGTAATTTATTTGAGAATTTTTGGAGGCCTAAAACCTTAGCTTTTATTGGATTCCATTAGTTACGTTTTTTAATAAATTACTGTTTTTCTAAATATTCAAACTAGTTGAAATTAATTAGAAAAACTCCTTGTTTGATCTCCTTTCTGTTATGGGATGTTGAAAGAACTTTCTAAATGAATTTAAACAAGTTTTGTTGTTTAAAATTGAGGATTTGTACACGGAATTTACTTATGGCAAACGATACGCAAAGATGCTTGAAAATCGTTAATTGGAAACAAAGTTCTTGTATGTGCTAACTTTGTTTTGTAGGTGGATAGTGGGTTTAGTATGGCTCAAGACTCAATGCCTTGTGGTTGTAATGAATGCATGTGTGAATGTTTGTAATGCGGCCTTTGGTGCCTTTAATTAATTAATTTGTTGATTAATTTTTGATGTAACTTGTGAGGCTTGCATGCCCCTAAGGTTAGGATGGGAATATGATGTTTTCACATGTATTTTGCACCTTTATTTTATATAGGATTTAGATCCTTATAGAATTTAGTGGGAGGGCAAGAATTAGATTAGTTTTGCTCCATGGACGATGTGGCGAAACTAATGCAAGCGGGAGCCATACAAACCCACAACTATGAGATGCTTATGTGATTATTTTTGTTAGGTTAGGTATGGGTGTATGCTTACACGACCACCAAACAAAGTGTCATATGAATTGTTTGTCCCAAACTAAAACGAATAAGTTAAATCGCCCTCCTTCTCTCTATCCCCTTCACGCCGATTGTCACTCATGGCGCGGTCCGCCCAAGCGGACGTCATGATTGCCAATTCGGTAGTCGGGGTGCAAATAGATAAGATTTGCAAGGAGCAAATAGTGAGAAGTGACTTTTCGATGGACCCAACTAGAGTTTGGACATCGGGGCGAAGTTCGCTCATGCGAACCAAGAGTCATGGTAAGATGATTGGTTGGAGAACCTACCTTATCTAATCATTTTGGATGACGTGCCATAGCAGGTCCATTTTGATGAAAATAGGGGTCTTGGAAATCACTATACTTAGGGACTTTAAAAGTGTAGTGAAAGTTTTACTTTTGTTAAAACTAAAAACATAAAACTAATTGACCTCTAATTCGATAATTGTTGTAGATGTCTTCCTCCTCTTTAACGCTTCGTTCTCTTCTTGAGAAAGAGAAACTCGCCTTTAACGGTGCTAATTTCTTGGATTGGCACCGCAACCTAAGGCTTGCCTTTAGGTTTGAAAAAAAGGGAGTACCTCCTCTCCACTCCGATTCCTTCTGCTCCTAAGGACACCGATCCAAAGGATAAGCAAGAGGAATATGAGAAGCACGTCAATGACGACATGGAGATGTCGGTCTTGATGGTTGCGGTCATGGAATCGGAACTCCAAAAGGAGTTCATCGATAGTGGATATGGAGTGTTTGAAATGATCACTCGTCTCAAGAACATGTTCCAAACCAAGGCCCGCACCGAAAGGGCCCGTCTCATCAAGGCCGTCGCCAACACTCGCTTGGCGGAGGGTCATGAAGTCGGGCCACACGTAATGAAGATGGCGGGGTTGTTTCGGCAGCTTGAAAAGCTTGTTACGCCCTTTCCTACGGGTGCGATTCAAGATTTCATTCTCAACTCCCTCCCTCCAAGCTTCACCGGTTTTGTTGTGAACTACCGGATGAATGGCATGGACAAGAGCATGGATGATCTCCAAAACATGCTCGTTGAGACGGAGGATAGTCTCAAGAAGGAGAAGGGCCCAAAGGATGTTCTTGCCGTGAGTGACAAGAGCAAGAAGATCAAGAAGCGAGGCCGTAAAGCCAAGAAGGGCAAAGGCCCGGTGACGCCCCAAGGTTCGGCCAAGGATGCTCCCGTGGGTTCCAAGAAGAAGAAGAACCCGGCTACTCCCGAGACCGTTTGCTACTACTGTAGCAACAAGGGTCATTGGAGGAGAAACTGCCCCAAGTACCTTGCCGACAAGAAGGCGGGAACCGTCCAACCTTCTTCTTCAGGTATATTTGTCATCGAAACCCTTCTCGCTACCTCTAACACCGATTGGGTATTCGATACCGGTTCGTGTGCTCACATTTGTCGAAATGTGCAGGTCCTAAAGAATAGGAGGCGGCTCGAGAAAGGTGAAGTTCAACTCCGCGTCGGGAATGGCACGTGCATCTCCGCTATGGCCATTGGGAGCGTGGATTTAACTTTACCTTCCGGTTTTGTGTTGGAACTAAAGGATGTATTTTTAGTTCCCTCTATCACTCGAAACATTATCTCTATCTCTTGTTTGGACATGGATGGTTTTGATGTTGTAATAAAGAACAAGTTGTTGACCTTGTTTCGAAATGAAGTTCGTTTTTGTGATGCGCATTTATTGAATGGTCTTTATTTGCTTGATTCTAGCGGACTTATCTTGAGTGTTGAGAATGACAATAGGAAACGTAAGATTTCACATGAGAATGCAACTTTGATGTGGCATTGCCGCTTAGGTCATATCAATGAGAAACGCATCAAGAGATTACAAACCGTTGGTCTCTTGGATCAATTCGCTTTCGAGCCAATTGACACATGCGAATCTTGTTTGATGGGAAAGATGACCAAAGCGCCTTTTCCTAACAAAGGAACAAGGGCAAATGACTTATTAGACCTTGTACATACCGATGTATGTGGACCTATGAGCATTTATGCGCGTGGTGGTTATTCATACTTCATCACATTCACCGATGACCATAGTAGATACGGGTATATCTACTTGATGCGTCACAAATCCGAATCCTTTGACAAGTTCAAAGAATTTAAGAATGAAGTTGAGAACCAACTTGGTCGAAAGATCAAGGTCTTACGATCCGATCGAGGTGGTGAGTACTTGAGCCATGAGTTTGGCAACTATCTAAAGGAGTGTGGAATCGTTCCACAACTCACTCCACCCGGAACACCACAATGGAATGGTGTATCCGAAAGGAGGAATCGAACTTTGCTTGACATGGTTCGATCAATGATGAGCCAAGCCGATTTGCCTATGTCCTTTTGGGGATACGCCCTTGAAACCGCAACTTTTACATTAAATCGTGTTCCATCAAAGTCCGTTGAGAAGACGCCCTATGAGCTTTGGTTTAAGAAGAAACCAAGCATGTCGTTTCTCAAGATTTGGGGTTGTGAAGCTTATGTGAAAAGGCTAGTGAGCGATAAGCTTGGACCCAAATCGGACAAATGTCATTTCGTAGGATACCCTAAGGAAACAAAGGGTTACTACTTCTATAACCGCAACGAGAACAAGATAGTTGTTGCTCGTTATGGTGTGTTCTTGGAGAAGGAGTTTCTCTCAAGAAGAAGTAGTGGGAGCAACGTGGTGATTGAAGAAATTCAAGAACCGCAACAACAAAGCATGCCTCAAGTAGGCAATGTGGTTGTTCCCAATGTGGTGCCAAATGAGGTTGCACAAAATGTGGATGCACCGAATGAGATTGTAGCCGAACCCATTCCACAAGTTGTTGTGGAAGAAGAGATTCACGAACAAGCTCCCTCAAATGAAAACTCAAACATATCGCGAGTCGATGATGTTGAGGAAGCACCTTCACTTGAAGTTCAAGAACAAAGTCCACAAACCGTTGTGGAACAAGTTCAAGAACCTCAAACTTCTACCCTACGAAGATCGGCAAGGCCAAGTCGTCCACCTATAAGATATTTAGGTTTGCACGACGTTCTCGTTATGGAGAACGATGAGCCTTTGACCGTTGATGACATGAGAAAGAAACCCGACTCCAAGGAATGGCTAAAAGCCATGGAATCCGAAATGCAATCCATGTATGACAACAAGGTATGGACCTTGGTTGACCTTCCCAACGGAGTAAAACCCGTTGAGAACAAGTGGATCTTTAAGAGAAAGGTCGACATGGATGGCAACTTGACCATTTACAAAGCACGACTTGTAGCGAAAGGTTACAAGCAAATTTATGGTATTGACTATGAAGAAACCTTCTCGCCCGTCGTCATGTTCAAGTCAATTCGGATCATGTTAGCAATTGCCGCATTCTATGATTATGAGATTTGGCAAATGGATGTCAAAACCGCCTTCCTAAATGGAAATTTGGAAGAGGATGTGTATATGACACAACCCGAGTGTTTTGTGGATTCAAAGAATGCTAACAAAGTATGCAAGCTTCAACGATCCATTTATGGATTGAAGCAAGCATCAAGGAGTTGGAACAAGCGCTTTGATGAGGAAGTCAAGAAATTTAACTTCTCTCAAAGTGAAAAGGAACCTTGTGTCTACAAGAGGTTTAGTGGGAGCGTGGTTGTCTTTCTTGTTCTATATGTTGACGATATACTCTTGATTGGGAATGACATTCCCGAATTAAATGCAGTCAAGGATTCATTGAAGAAAGTGTTCTCAATGAAAGACTTGGGCGAAGCCGCCTACATCCTAGGAATCAAGATCTATAGAGATAGATCAAAGAGGATGTTAGGTTTGAGCCAAGATGCATATATTGACAAGGTGTTGCAAAAACACAACATGGCGAATTCCAAGAAGGGATTCTTGCCTATGTCACATGGCATTTATTTGAGCAAGACTCAAGGTCCGACAACGGAGACAGATCGGGAATACATGAAGCGATTCAAGTATCCATCTGTAGTCGGATCGATTATGTATGCCATGCTATGCACTCGCCCCGATGTGGCACATCCGATTAGTGTGACTAGTCGATACCAAGCCAACCCAGGCATGGCACATTGGACCGCAGTCAAGAATATCCTCAAGTATCTCAAGAGAACTAAGGAGAGCATTCTCATATACGGTGGAGACCAAGAGCTCGTTGTAACTGGTTACACCGATGCTAGTTTCCAAACCGATCGAGATGACTCCAAATCACAGTCCGGCTTTGTATTTTTGCTTAATGGTGGTGCCGTAAGTTGGAAGAGTTCCAAGCAAGATACTACGGCCGATTCCGTCACCGAAGCAGAATACTTAGCGGCTGGCGAAGCAGCAAAAGAAGCCGTATGGATCAAGGAGTTCTTGACCGAGCTAGAGGTGGTTCCAAGCATCTCGGGTCCAGTGGATATCTACTGCGACAATACGGGAGCCATAGCTCAGTCCAAGGAGCCTAGGTCTCACCAGAAGACTAGGCACATTCTACGACGATTCCATCTCATCCGTCAGTTGGTCAATGACGGATGGGTTAAGGTCAAGAAGGTGGACGGTGCCGCGAACACAGCGGACCCTCTGACAAAGCCTTTGTCTCGAGCCGCGCATGAGTTGCATGTTGCATCCATGGGAATTAGGCGTATGCCTGATTGGCTTTGAGTTGTATCTTTTATTTAGGCGTTAGTATGAGACATGTATATTTGGATATTACATTGAGTACTATACACTGGCTAGAAGTCACTATTGATTGACTCTATGCCAAGTGGGAGATTGTTAGAGATATGTCCTAGAAGCCAATCATATTTGGCTACTTCTATGGTTTTATGTTATGGATGATTTTATATCATTTGTTCCTTGATTTATGTGTTGACAGTTCATTCAGGTTGAGGATCTGAATTATAGATCACTGTGTTTCATTTAGTAGTAAATGACAACAATAAATCTAAAGCGTCCATAATCTTGATAATTAACAAGGAACATTAATTATCAATAAGATTAGTATGCAAGTTAAGTGTTGATTAAGTTCTATAAATCACAGGTTAAGAGTAACCAACTTAATTGCATATGTTTATGTTAATTGAACATAGTACAGGACATGACCCAACGAAATAAATATATGGATTGTGTTTTGGTGTCATTATTTATTTCGTTATGATTTTGATTCTAAGTTTGAGATATTTATCTTTTCCACATGAGGATAGGTTCAATAAATATCGTCTACCGCTGATTCCCGATAAGGGCTGCTATACGGACGTTATTTATGCTCTCTTGAATTGTGCGGGGAAAAGTTAAATAGTCAAGAAAACTGTATGTCCCTCATTAATTCACTTAGTGAGTGACGATATCTGTTTGGGCCCCTTGATGGAGATAGATTGTTTGCTAGCAACTGATACAATTATCTCTAGATCAAGAAACGTATAATCTGCAAGAATGACACATTCCTATCTTGGATTATACGATGATATCGTGAGGCATAGGAATCAAAATAGAGATACATTTTTTATTCTCTTATGCAGGATTGAAATATTGTAGCTGTACACTATTTATGCGAATTGGGAATCATAACGTGTTGCTAGATACCGCTTATGATTATTGGAATTAAATAGCGATTTAACTCCATGTCCAACGTAGCATAAATCCTCAAAGGGTCACACAGAATTGGTGTTTTAACCATGCTTGCATTATTTATTTATTTGCAATAATTGGTATTGCAAAATATGATGAGTTGATTAATTAATTAAATAGCGTTGTAGACCGTTATAATTAATTAAATCAAAGGGATCATATAGAAATAAATTAATGCATTATCTAATCCCTAAATAATTATTATTAAGTTAATAATTATTTATTTCAACACATATGCATTTAATAGGGCTTTAATTAAATAGTTAATTAAAGGCCCAATAGGGAGTCAAATTGGGAGCAACAAGAAGGGCCATTTAATAGTTGATTAAGTGGACCCAAGAGGCAAAGCACATAGCCCATAAAAGGGCCCATAATGTGGCCGGCCATGATAGGTGGTAGGTGGGTGGCAAAGTTGTAATTTGATGGTGTGAGGTAGGTAGGGTTTGTGCTCTATATAAAGGGGTATATGGTAGCAAATCCCCCTCTCTCTCTCCCCCCACAAACCCTAGCCGCCCCCCCTTCTCTTGGACGGCGCCTCCCTTCTCTCCCTCTCCATTAGCTCATGTGTTGAGCCCCCTCTCTTCCTCAAATCAATTTGTTCATTTGCTAGAAGATTGGGAAAGCTAGGGATTAGGCATTTCCTACAAGTTACTAGCATAACTTGTAGAGGATTTGGTTAATACCAAGTGGACTCGAGGTGATTCGACAAGGAGGCGGGAGCTAGACGCGAGCACAACCACCTACAACCTAGCCGGTTCGAGCCTCTTGATTACTACATCAAGAGAGGTATACCTTGAACCTTTCTCTCTTGTGTGAATGGCTTAGTGCAAGATCCGTGTTTGTGCATGATTGTTTATGGCTAATTAGGAGTATTTAATCATAAAATTGAAAATTATGCACTCAACTAACATCTACTTCTATCATCCCTCCTTTGGAATTCTTCTCTCTCACCGACCAATTGGTTTGAGAGCTCGCCATGCTTTCGATTAGTGCCTTTGCATCCCTACACCCTAGGTCGAGTAGAGACCCACCTGCAGTTGAGTTAACACTTTGACGAGTTTGATGGTTCAAACCGTCATAGAAACTACAAATTAGTCTATCCTGGCCTATATCATGATGAGGACACATTCTCAACAAATCTTTAAAGCGTTCCCAAGCTTCAAACAAATTTTCATCACTTTCCTGTTTAAATCCAATTATCTCCCTCACGATCGATGTGATTTTGATTCTAGGATAGAACCTTTCCAAGAAGGCCTTGGCCAAATCATCCCAACAAGTAAACGGATTACTATTGAAACTATTCAACCAATCCTCCGCTTGGTCTCTAAGAGAAAAAGGGAAAAGAGTTAACCATATTATATCGGGAGCGACTTCTTCGAGGTTGAGAGTGATGCAATTCCGTAGGAATCGCTGCAAATGCTTGTTCGCGTCTTCCGTTGGATTCCCACTAAATTGGTTCTGTTGGATAAGGGCAATGAGAGATGGGTTGAAGAATAGATCGCGAGTCCTTCGAGCTTGGGGAGGGTTGACTCCAAGTCGGACATTGTTTGCGGTTGGGGCTCCGATCTCCTTCAAAGGTCGATTCTCCGCCGCAATCCTTGCCGCTTCCCTAGCATCATCAAGGGCTCGTTGAAGCACAGCTGGATCTACCATCAACGGCCCGTCTCCTTCCGGACCAATAGGTGGGTTCCCGTTCAGGTCTGCCATTGGTTTCGCGTCGTTTGAGTCTTTCGAACCCTCCTCAGGATCTTTTCTGGCGGGTCCGCCTGAATCCTGGCGGGTCGCCTGGATTGGTCCTGGTGGTTGGTTCGTGAATTGAGCTGATGGATTTCGCCTTCCTCGTTGGTAAACCAGCAAGGGAGTCGAAATAGGTGATGAAGTCGAAGTTGTGGCCTCCTTGGCTTCTATTTGTTCTCCCGGAAAACGAACGGTTTGGGAAACAAACGAGGCGGAAGGTCGGGGTGTCTCGTCGCTCTTGGCTTGGCTCCTCGTGTAGTACTTGCACTCGCTTGCGGGTTGATGTTGCTTAGGCTTCTTCTTCCCGGCCAGCGTGTACTCCTACAAACAAGAAACAAGAGAAAAAGACAAAAGATCAATAAAACTTAATTACCTAAACTTAAATCTAGTCACCGTCCCCGGCAACGGCGCCAAATTTGATCGGAGGTAAAACCTAGGTCAAATTAAACCTCAATCTAATCTAATGCAATATAGCTTGAGGATCGAATCCACAGGGACGGTTATTCTAAACTATAGACTTTAAGTAATTTAGTTCGATTGATATAGGGGTAAACAAGTCAAAAAGTTGATTATATAATTAAAGGATCGAATTTAAACTAAAAGAATTGATTCTAAATTCTAATTAATGTCTAAATTACTCTAAATATTAAGGAAAATATCTAAACTCGAATTAAGGACTTAAACTAGGGTCAATTGATCGGGTTCCACTTCCTGGCACTATCCTGGCGGGTCGACAGGATTCCTGGCGGGTCGACAGGATTCCTGGCGGGTCGCCAGAAAAGTACGACAACTCAGTTTAATTAGTTTCTAAGTTCTCTAAGTTCAGATTTTTGGCTTAAACTCTGGTCCAAATACTAACTCTCGTTCTTGATTTGGTATTACTAAGTTTTAACCTCTAAACCTCCCTAAAAACCTAAGTTTCAACTCTCGTTTCTTGGCTTAAGTTTTAGGATTTGCTTTAACTATTCGGTAGGATATCCTAGATCTCTCGATCTTAGGAGGGAATAAACCTCTCGGCTAAGTTCCGGTTTCACCTTTTGGGTATACTAACTATCCTAAGGTTTGGGAATAGAAATTGTTTTGAGATTAGGGTTCTATTTGCTTAATCTACGAGGTCAGGCCTAACCAAGTGAGCAAACCTTCAAATCAATTCAATTCAATTCACAATTTCAGCAAATAAACTCAAGTAAAGCAAAGCAACTTAGAAAAATTAGAAAACTAAATCGAACTTCATTAATCTACCAAGTCATGGTTCCCTACAATTGCCCCTAAACTAAACTACTCACTAAAAGTCATACTAAACATAAAGATAAAAGGTTTCAGCAAACTAAACATCAAAGACAGAAAATAGAGAAAGTTTACAACAAGAACAAACAGCAAACAACTCTCAGCCTGTTTTCTGGCGGGTCGCCAGAGATCCTGGCGGGTCGACAGGAGGCAGCTGGGGGAGACTTCTGCTATCTTCTCTCGAATTCTCTCTCTCTGAGCTGACTTCTTTCTTTCTGGAGCTCTCCCTATGTTTAAATAGCTCTCAAAGGCGGTTCCCATAGGTGGAGATCATGTCTGGCTCGTCCAAGAATAGAGAAAGTGCTCTGCCAGAAATATCTCTCCAAATTGGGCAGGTCGGTTTAAGTCTGGCGGGGTCGACAGGAATCCTGGCGGGTCGCCTGAATTCCTGGCGGGTCGTCTGAAATCCTGGCGGGTCGCCAGAACAGGGGACTTGTCTGGTTTGACCCTGTTCCTTTGCTCCAGTCGCTTGGACCCTGATTTGCTCCGCTTGAACTCTGCCTTGGGCCCAATTTTGCTCCAAATCATCACTGAACCTGAAATTAGACAAGGGCAAATAGCAGTACCATATTTCTAACCTAAATTGCATTAAATCTAACTAAAACACAAGCATTTAATTGAAATTAAGGCCTAAAAGGGTTGAATATTTCGATGTGAAACCCGCCTATCATTAATTAACGTAAAAAAGCAATTAACTTCCATAAAGACAATTTGACCCTGAGACCATTTATTACAATTATATTTTAGAATGTATATCTTCCTATGCTTAATTAATAATTAGGAATAGGCAATTTTATCACATTTTAGAATGTATATCCTCCTATAGGTGCTTGCTTACAGGATGATTAAACTCTTGTTCCTAGCCAGAGCATATATTTTCTAGGAAACCTGTTGCTTTGTACTTTTTATCAACAAATTCATGCAATTTTAAAGAAATTCCAACGATTTATTGTAAGTCGCATACAACCACATTATAAAAACATTACAATACAATATACACTTAATTTAGTAAATTGCATCCCAACAAATTCTTTTGCTATTGCATCAAAGCAAACCAAAAAAGAATTCCCGGCGACTTTGCTTCTTTAATAATAAAAAGAAGAAATAAGGAAAAACCTCATCTGCCTTCTTTCGAGATTAACTGAGAGAACACATTACTATTTGCTATATCTGACTGGCTCTGATCACCTGAAGTTCCAGTTTCGTGGCTCATTACACTTGACGGCATCCTTCTGACATGGAACTTCAGGGAAGTGTGCCACAGAAGTCCCACTATCCTCATATGGCTCGCGTCTCACCTCCGTCTCCTGGAGCTGTAAGCAATACTCTAAGTTCCACAAAACATCACCAATTGCTGGTCTATCCATCCCATAATCTTTCAAACACTTTTCAACTATATCCCAAAACTTCCTGAGTGAATTTTCATTTATCTTCCCAACAAGCCTTGGGTCAATAATTTTTTCAAGTTGGCCTCGCGTTTGGCATAACAGCGCCCATTCAGCCAAGTTTATTTCTTCCCTTGGGAGAGTTTGATCTATTACAGGCCTTGCAGAGAGCACCTCCAAGAGTGTCACACCAAAAGAATATACATCTGATTTGTCAGTTAGCTTTTGGGTTTTGAAGTATTCTGGGTCAAGGTAGCCAAATGTACCTTTGACAGCTGTGCTGACGTGTGTCTCGCCTATAGAGGCACCCAACTTTGACAGACCGAAATCTGACACCTTTGCCAAAAAACCCTCTCCTAAAAGGATATTGGTGGATTTTACATCTCGATGTATGATGGTTTGGGAGTAGCCAGTATGGAGGTAATGCAAGCCTTTGGCTGCTTCAATGCAAATCTCTAGCCTTTGCTTCCATGATAGTGATGGCAAGTCGGTGCCATATAGATAATTTCTCAATGGACCCTTCTCCATGTATTCGTACACGAGAATCATCTCTGAGCGTTCATCGCAATATCCTATTAGTGACACAAGGTGACGGTGACGAATCTGAGATAGAACTTCAATCTCAGTCTGGAATTCAGGAAGACCTTGGTTGGACCGGGACGAAGCCCGTTTTACTGCAACTTCAGTTCCATTATTGAGTACACCCTTGTAGACCTCCCCAAACCCACCGACTCCAATTATGTTATTTTTATCAAAATTGTTTGTTGCCATTTTAATATGATTGAAGGAGATAAGCAACCCCAAATCAACTCTAGGCGATGCACCAATGGTTGTTAAGCCACCTGATTTGCTGGATGTATCAACTGAAGAATTGACAACTCCGGTCATTGGAGACCACATTACTTGTGTCTCCTTCACATCTGATGCAGGCTTTTTCTGTCGTTTCTTGCATAACACAAGGACAAGACAAGACAGTATAAGGGCTAGGACAATGGCACCACCAATTGATGCTCCAAGAATAATAGTTCGAGAATTTTTACTTTGTGAGTTGTTGTTTGTTCCACTGAGACTCAAGTTATGTACCTTCATAATCTCCAATCCATTTAGTAAAGCATTACGTATGCTGCTTCTAGTTCTATCCAGGCTAATTTTTACAGTTATTTTTTGTGTACTGGTAACAGGCGTAATAAAATCTAGATAGAATGGTTCCGAGGCAAAGGTTGTATACGCAGTCGGCTTCAGGCCATTTATAAGTGGCAAATAATCCATGATATAGACTGTAAAAACAAGTCCCGTATCTAGACTATTTGTCTTTGATATAATATCACAAAAATGTAATCGGATAAGATAATGATAACCTGACTTGACTGTAAAACTCCATGTGACATTGATGTTAAAAGCAGAATTGGAATCAAACTGATCAGTAGTGGTGTTTATTATCCGTGCTGTGTTATAAACTGTCTGCGGTGCAATCTCCTCTGAGCTCCCTTCAGGAGGATTATACTTTAGTTGTGTAGACACCGTTTGATTTTGAGAAGCAGCAGAATTAAGGATATAAGGGTCATCAGTAACCCAAGTTCGCCATAGTGTATCATTCTGGGGGATTATCAATGGGCCTGGCATATTTACCCGATACACAGTTTCCAATACCTGTTTGACTAAGTCCCCATTTAATTCGGCGTTGTCAATTGTAAGTGGAACCTGGCCATCAAGAAAATTTGGCGGGGCAGTGAAGGCTTCTATAGCACTTACAAAAGCAAGGGAGTTATTCTGAGCAATGAACTCAACTGCCAAATCACTAGAATCTGTCCAAAGGAAAAACTCCTTGATGGTTGGTGACGAAGTATCAGTGACAGTGAAATTGTCAAGCAATATGTAGCTGTTCAGAGCCTTTACACTGAACTTCGCAGTCGACAGGTTATAGGATTGATTCGAAAAGGGCAGAAAGTGGAGGCGGAGCACGTTGGAAGAGTTGGTGAGCATAGTGAAACTGTACTTGAAATTGGAGGTCGATACACGAGCAGTGGAATATAGAGAGCCCGTGGAGGAATTGTTTGGGTTTGAAAGGAAGAAAGTGTTTTTAGCAGATAGGAGGTTTGAATTATCATCAGCTGTGAAAGTGCGAGGGAAGAAGCCAGAGACGAGAGTATTGGAGGTTGCGCCACAATCTATGTAATGAGACATGTTTGGTGTGAAAGAGGCTGAGAAAGAGAGAATAGAGAGAAAAACAGAGAGGAGGAGAGGAGTTTGACGAAATGAATCCATCGGAGGTAGATTGGTAAGGGATGTTGTGTGTGTATTTGCAATAATAAAGGGTAAAGGTAGATAGTGGAAGGCAGCGAGTGGTGCCAGAAAGAGTTGATTATATTATGCTCTGTTTTTGTTCACGCTAATTGAGTGGGGATAATCGACTCAAAGACAGTGACCTGTTTGTTCCTGCATTGACTGGAAAGTGGGACGGTTGACTACGGTGTGGACTTACTAAACAGGCGCTAGATATTTAAAGAGATTTTGATTACTTTATGGCTGTTGTGTTTCCATGTAATGATGTAAGCGGACATGGGAATATTTATAGGAATTTTCGTTGAAATATAGTTAACGACTATTCAGCATGTGATTCTGAATCTTTGTAACAATCTTTTTTTGTAGAGTTTTTGTAGAGAGTCAGTGAAACGTATGTCCGATTTGTAAAGTTTACTTTTTGTTGTTTAGGGAATAATGAGGTGTCAGGTGTAGGATACCAGGTTTGCTGGCACAGGAATATTCATTTGATTTTGGTACAAGGCTACGTATTGGATGATCTTTGTTACTGGATTATTCTCAGTGAAACTCCAAATGGTGCTTGTCTTTTGAATAAAGAGAGAAATGGTAGGGTGCTTCCTACTTAGTTTACAAAAAAAAAAAAGGGGAAATTCTATATAATATTGAAAAGTATGAAGCAGAGCATCCAAAAATTAAAAACTAAATTGGACCAAGACTCTACTAGTTCGCTACAGAGATAAGCGCATAACAAGTGGCACAGAGGATTCTATTTGCAAGTTGATACCATGTTTAAAAGGATTTAGCATTAACAGCCAAGGGAGGAGTCACGGCTAGGGGTGTCTAACGTTTACAACGGCAACAGAATGAGCCATTCTGTTTGCCGTTTGCCGTTCCGTTTCAGTAAACGGTATGTTATTTCATTCCGTATTCCGTTCCGTTTCAGTAAACGGTATGCCATTTCATTCCGTTATTCGTTTCGGTTGGACGGAATGGGACGGAACAACGTATATTTACATTATAAATAGATGTATTTGTCGAAACGAAAGCGAAATGATTCGTTCCGTTTACCGTTCCGTTTCAACAACGGTATGTTCTATTATTCCGTTTACCGTTCCGTTTCTAGAAACGAAATGCAAATTCGTACCGTTATCGTTGACAGCCATAGTCACGGCAAGTTGGACATAATGGAAAGCTACTGGCACAGTTATCTTTTGAATAATATGACAGGTTTGGACTGGCATAATAATTGGTCATAGAAAACAAAATACATAGATAAAAAGATGTACTTTATGCAATATAAGGAAAAAAGATGTTTGATAACAGAAACGAAGCCATATGAGGTGAGACGCCGATCCAGTAAAAATTTATTGACACAAGGCTTGTTGGAGAGAGATGAGATTTCACTTAGGCTCTTAGAGGTGCTCTCCTGATAAGCGAATCGCATCGACCTATTTTTTCAGTCTTGAGTTGGCACGAGAATTTGAACAAAGTTACTGGATATGAATGAATTTTTTTTTTTTTTGTTGCTTAATCGATTCTGTATATTTTTTTTAGAAGATGATACAAGGCTATTTATAAGAACATATGTGACCGTTGGGAATACTGATGCGTTCTTCCGATTAGAATTGCAAAAAGCAGATTTTTATCGCAAAGGATCTACTCAAAATTATGAAAAAACACCAATGGATTTGCTGGCTTATTTGACAAAAAAAAAAAAAATAGAGTTCATTATGGAAAGACACCAATGGAACCACAAACTTGTTTTGTTTATCATTTCAATTTTTTTTAAATCATCAGTATTTGATTTTTCATTTTGATGAGCCTCAACTTGAGGAATTCATGGAATAATTAATCTAAGTATCCTTTACTAATTTTTATATAAACTGAAATATAGCGTTAATTGACAAACTTTCAGAAATCAGAAACTTTGAATTGACTTGGAATAATTTTCTATTCAATGTTTGGATTCACGGTGAATAGACATGAATAGACATATTCATGAATAAGTTTTGTGAATATACTACATTGAGAATAGGTATATTCATGAATATGGGAAGGGTGTTTGGATGCAAAAAGGAGAATGAAATTGTTTGTTAGCTAATTTTTTAATATTAAATGAAAGTTATGGATTTCTATTCTAGCATTTTGCTAGAATATCTATTCACATGTGAATAGGCATATTCATTCTATTCATGAGTTGTTTGGATCACCACTATTCATATTATTCGTGAATAAACCTATTCACTTGCCATCCAAACGCATTGCCTTGACAATTGTCTCCCATCTCTTTCTTATATTACTCTACTCCTATACAGAAACATAGAAACAAACCTCAATTTACATTCATACTAAAAATAAGCTATTTCCTAAACGACACAGATTGTTTCTAAATCTAGCGCAGTTTGATATCTTCAAATCAGATCTTTACAATATTGCTTGAATTTAGCTAATATGGCTCTGGCGCTGTTAATCAGGCTCGGGAGCTGATTTCCTTGAAGGATACGTATCCTGAGAGGCTGAGAATCTGATGTTTTGAACCGATATCATGACATTAATTAATTCCTTAATTCCTTTCTGATTAAGCTGAGAAACTGAGAAAGTGTAGGCTGGCATTTTCTTCTATGATCGATCATGTTTTTTATCTGAGACTAGCAGCAGTGCCCGCTCAATGTGCGGGCAATTTTTTATTTGATATTTTTCAAAAAATAAAAGACTTTTAATATATACTATTTTTATGTGAAATTTTTTTCGTGAGATACCTTCAGGACTATCAATAAAGAAAAAGAAGAAAATTTTTTACTTAATTCATAATACAATATCAAACAATGAAAACATTGGGATCATAATTTGAAAAAAGTATAAATCAAGGTATAATTAAAACAATTACATTGGACAAATTTTTAAATGAAAAAATATTTGAATTTTTAGCATAGTATATTCAAAACAATTATACAGTACTTTGACCAATATAAGTTTCTTTTAAAAAAATAATATGGAAGAGGCTTGTAAAATAACATATAGATTGAGCTCAAAGAACAAAATTTTCCCTTTTTTAAATTATGAAACCCCTCCGAAATTCAATATCTATTTCATTATTTATTCCATAAATATTTCTCTATTCTGGATACATAAGTTTTCTTGAGAAGAAATATCACATATCTTCATCATTAAAAAAAATTAAAAGACAAGGTTTATTTTGTTTGAAACATATACGACAACAAACTTATCGCAACAAAAATGTAAATCAAATAGCCATGGATATACAAAAACAATAAAGACAAGCGACATGGTTTTGATGCGTGTTCTAAATATTAAAGCTTGCTCAAATAATGAGTAATAATATTAATTAGTTTCATGCAATATTGGCAAACACTCGATTGCTTCCATTTTCGATCTTTTTCTAACAAAAACTTCCTTAAAAATGTGGGAGTAATTCTTTAGTCTTTACTTTTATTTAAAAAATTATTATTATATTTAATATTTAATTCAAATAAAAATAACTTTTGTTTGAAACATATACGACAACAAACTTATCGCAACAAAAATGTAAATCAAATAGCCATGGATATACAAAAACAATAAAGACAAGCGACATGGTTTTGATGCGTGTTCTAAATATTAAAGCTTGCTCAAATAATGAGTAATAATATTAATTTGTTTCATGCAATATTGGCAAACACTCGATTGCTTCCATTTTCGATCTTTTTCTAACAAAAACTTCCTTAAAAATGTGGGGGTAATTCTTTAGTCTTTACTTTTATTTAAAAAGTTATTATTATATTTAATATTTAATTAAAATAAAAATGAACATATGAAAAAGGAAAATAATAATTTGATGAAAAAACATTTCTTAATATTTTACATAAAATTTACAAAAGAAAAGAAAAAAAAAAGACTAAGCAATAAGCATATTTACAAGGCAACTATCAAATAGTTAAGTGAAAATCATCTTCAAAAATGCTGAAGTTCAGATTTTTTACACTAATGTTAAAAAAAAGTGAAAATCACGGCGAGTGAAAAGTTCCTCTAGCTACCTTAATCGTATTATTATAAAACTGAATAGAAATTACAAATACAAGCTTGTAAATTGCACGAAAACAAAACAATAGTCATTTAATGTGAATTATCATCTTATTAGCCACTAATTGCATCTTTTCCTTGCAGTTCTTCTACAATCAAAGACAAATCATCAAGGCCGAAGTAATACAGCTGCTAATAAATCCAGCCGCTAAATCTCAATAAAGCTACAATCTAATTGAAGTATTATTGCAAGAATTTAGATTCAAGCAATTTGAGTAGCCTTTCTGAGATAGTCAGTTGTACAATCATAGCTTAATACATTTAAGAAAAACACTAAAAAATAAAAAAGATCAGGAAGACTTTCAAGCGAACTGGAGTAACAAAAGAATTGCGCTACCTCAGTGAGTAGGAGAAGTGTAAGAATAAAGAGATCAGAAAGAACAGGATTAAAAGAAGGTTTTACAATTCAATCTCCTTCTGGAAGAATAAAAATATTAGCCATTAATTCTATCAAGGAAGAAAAATGAAAGTTGAAAAAAAAAGAATGATCACCTCCGTAAACGTAATGGACGATCTCCTTCTGCTTCTTTGTTTCTAATTCAACAGAGGTTGGAGCAGCCAAGAAAGACTCCATGTGCATTCAGCCAGCGTGCAAGCAACCCAATCACAAAACATAATGACAATCTAAAAAGGGAAAATATCAAATTGAAATAAGTTTGGAGCCAGAGATAGTTTCTATCATTGCAAGCGCCAATCTCTGTGTAGACGGCAATGCATTAATTAGACATCAAGTTTGGTAGAGTAATTTTGAAAAATAGAATACTTCAGCTAACAAATATTCTCCAAAGCTATTGTGAGATATTCTTTCACTGAGCGTAAAATATTCAGTAAAAATGTTGACAAAAGAATTCTTAAAAAAGCTGAATAATATTTAATTAGAAAAGGTGCTTGGTATTATTTGGATGAGACTTACTTGAGAGCAGCCTTGATCTCATCATAGGTAGCTGCATTTTCAAGCCTGACAGTGAGGTCGACTACTGATACATCCACAGTGAGGACACCAAATGCCATGTCTGTCAGCTTACCATTCAAAGGTGGGAGCACCTTTCCCACAGCCTGTATATTTTTCAATTGCGATGTGATTATTTCAGTGAAACTTGAACACGGTAGGAAGAGGCTCAGGTATATCTATTATATTAAAATTTCATTGAGGGTGTTTATTAGTTCCCTTTTTTGTATGCATGTCAGTACCTCGGCAGCCTCAGTGCTGTTGGAGATGATGTTGAAGCTAGCAGCATGGCCACCTCTCCAGTCCTTGTTTGAGGGTCCATCAACAGTCTTCTGGGTGGCTGAAATAATAAAAAATAAAAAAATAAACAAAAATTGCAAAAAAAAAACCCTAAAATTAAGTTATGCTATGAATGAAAAATAGAAAATGAACCCAAAAGTTGTATTGTATTAACCAAGTGAAACATGATTAGCTCATGTAAACCATGAAATTTTTTAAAAAATTCAAATATGAATTATTGACAAAAGTTAATCTGAATTCACTTCATGCTCAACATGATTGATGGAGCTATTCTACTGCTGTTGTACATCAGCTTTAATGCTTTATGATTTGAGAGTTAAGGTATCAACAACTGTTCTATAAGTAAGTATAAATTTGTAAACCCTAATTAGTCAATTTACATCAGTAAATAACAACAACCGTGATATTACTTACCAGTGATTGAGTGTACTATTGTCATCAAACTCTCAATGATGCTAAAATTGATGTTTTCAACCTGGCATGCCATAACATATTTAAAGCTCACTTACATCATCATAATCAATTAAGAGTAACATAAAGAAAATGTCAAAAAAATGTAAAGGCAAATTGCAAGGGGAGAAAGGCAGTTGGTGCAGTTGGCATTGGAGACAATGTTGATGCCAGGCATGTACTCACTGACAACAAACATTGGTGCACTGGTATTACTTTTAGGCCGTTACCAATACCCCAAACTTATATATCTTTCATGTCTACAAGAATCAAAGCAAGCACCCAAACATATCCAAGCATAAACCACACAATCAAATAGATAATCTAAAAAGATAGTGTTTTAGTTGAAACATCAAAACAACAGGTCAAAATAATAGCCTTCGCAACTAAATTGCCTCGATATTCTAGTAAATAAGACGAAATTAACCAATAAATTGTCAGGTAAAGAGAGCAACAAAAGGGGGAAACTCACATGATAGGAATGGGTGCACAATCATCTTTGGATCCAGAAGAGAACTATCTTCTACAAGGTTCTCTGCATAATCCATAAAAAAACTATTAGGATCCCTAGAGCAAATCTTTCTATGTTGATAGTTAGTATCATATTTTTAAATCCAAATGTAACGATATAAAACAACTTTACTGAAATTCTAAGGTTAATGAGATAAAACCAAGCAACTTTATTATAATGTGTATTTATTTTGTTTTTGGTAATCAAATGACTATTATTAATTAATATATAAATAGATTCTTGGTTCCTTTAGAAGTTTGGATACAGTACTGGCATGTTTCTAGGCCTACCAAACAATATAGTAGGGGGTTCTTGTAACAATAAAAATAACATAAAGGAATCAAATTAAAGAGGAATGCATTCCCAAACATTCATGTCATTTCTTATATAATCTTAATTAAACTTGAAAGACATTCTGATATGGTTAAATTTATAAATTGTGCCATGCCATAAGTATATAAGTTTAAAATATATTTTCCATTTCTAGATACATCCAAATTTCCTCAAAATTTGTTGAACGCCTTAATCAGAAAATCAATTAGTTTATCAAGATGAAATTGGCCCAATCATTAAGTGTCAATTACCTGAGAAATTTGAAGCAGATGACGAAAAGCTTCAATTGCAATAGATGATGTGCTAAGAGTAATCAATCTGTAAAAAATTTAATCAAATGTGAAATCAGACCTGAATGTGTGTCTCAAATTAATCATCAAATTTGCACCTCACCAAGACGATAATGACTTTCTTCTGATCTGGACCTTCATTTCTCCTTTGTTGCTCCCGTGCACCTCTCCTCTTTGACACTCGACCAAATGAAAAACAAAGAGGTTGAAACTTGAATGACCCTTCCTTGCTAGAGCTGATGAGCTACTACAGAGTACAAGTGGTTGTACAACCAAGGCTGCGAGGCTATAACAAAAATTGGGTAAAGCATCCTCTCTACTATTTTTCTTTTTGTTCCTTTTTAGTGCTGGACACCGATCAAGCATATGCACTATGCAATTCCCTGAAAAATCACAAAGGAAAGAATTAAATTTTCGAAAGAAACTACAAATCTAAAAATCTAAAAATTAAAATTAAAACATTTTAGTCCTCCAACCATTCATCTATGTTAGGGGTGAAGATTAGAGTCGGGCAAGAGGTGGAGTGTGCTTTGACGCCATAGTAATTAAGCATATAGAAAACTTTCTCTTCTATCCTCTTTCTTTATTTCGGTATACTCGAGATCTGGCAAGCACACCATAAAGAAACATAATTGCGCGAACGAAAGAAAAATTAAGAAAGAACAAGAACGGACGTTGAAAAATAACCTAGTTACGGCGAAAAAAGATCGTAGTCAGTGATGAGTGGATTTTATATGCATATTCAGGTACCATTTTGTCTCCAAACTAAACCAATTGCCTTGAGTTTACATAGTTTAGATTAGTTTAGGTTAGTTTAATTAGAGTTTTGTGTCAAGAATGAGTTACTACCGTAGTTTCTAATTTTATTGCAGATTCTGGACAATAAATGACTTGGATGAATCCATGATGTTGAAGAGCTCGTTCTAAGCTTTCCAACGGATCTTGAATCACCTCAAACGGAGTTCGGATGAAGGAGATATGCCCAAAATACTGACCAGACGCAGTGCTGATATTTTCCTGCGACCCGCTGAAAGTCCCAGCGGCCCGCAGGCCTGGAACTGCCAGATTTAGCAGAATCGCCCGATTTGGCAATTCTATATTTGGATGGCGGTTTTTACCGACTCCAAGTGCATCCAGAGCACGTCTTCAGTTATTTCCAGCGTTTCTAGACGTTCCCAAGGCCTATTTAAGACCTGTTTGAGGGAGAACAAGGGGAGAACAAGAAGGAGGCCAAATCCAAGGTCAATTTAGGGTTAGACATTGAGTTATTTGAGAGTTAGGTCTCAAGTCCAGATCGAGGCAGCGCCAAGCAGGTTGATTGCGACAGCAAGAGACGTGTTTGATAGGAGATTTCGACACACGCAAGAGCAATTGGTTGTAATCTTTCCTTATTCTCATTTTCTCTTGTGTTTGTATGATGTCTTTTAGTTGTTGATTGTTTGTTCTAGGGCTATGGTTGTAAACTCGAATTCTTAGTTGTTGATTGAATGTTTATTGATTTTATTTGATATCTTTGTGTTTTATACCGTGCTTGAATTGCTTGAATTGATTATGCCATGATTGTTTAAGTAGATTTGTTTACACCCGTTAAGTAGAGCTCGCTTAATTGCTAGGTGGTTAAGTCCAAATAAACTTAGATTATTAGGCATGGTTATGATTGACATGAAGGTTGTAAACTGAAAGGTTAAACCAGGACTAGTTAACGAGAGTTAAGTCCTTTCCAAGGGTGAAAACTCAAGGATTTCATAGGTTAGAAAGGTATAAACTTGTAGAAACTAGACCAAGAAACGATAGTTGAAGTATAGATTCTATACGAGGGAAATTGAGTTAATTAATCGATAACCAGACCTAAAACGAGAGTTTGATCTAGGAACCTTAATTAAGCCATTATCCCTACACAATTATCAACTGAATTAAGTCAATTTGCAATCACATCACTAATCCTAGCGGGCCGCTGAGTGAATCAGCGAGGTTGTCTATGCCCGCCAAGTAACCAGCGACCAGTTTAACAGATTAGCGACCTAAGTTCTTTTAGCGGGCCGCTACGAGAGTCAGCGGGCCGCTGGAACTGGGACTAAGAAGAAGTGTTAGCAACCAGAAACCCTAGAATTACGTGACTTGTTGAATCTCTCTTATTAATTCTTGTTTTGACCTTAAACTAGACTTAGGATTTAGACCCACCTGCAACCCTTAATTTACAAAAGAGTTGAACCGTCTAGCTAGTTTAGTAAAGTAAAAGACTAATATTCCAACACCGTCCCTGTGGATTCGACCCTCAAGCTGTTCTACAAACGATTAGATCGGCAGACACGAGGTTTTTATTTTGAGACTTGGTTTCCCATCGATCAAAATTGGCGCCGTTGCCGGGGACGGTTTGCTCGAATATTGGTATTTTGCTTTAGTAATTTAGCATAGACACCCTTGTATCCTTGTATCTTACTTATTTTGTCTTATCTTTTAAAAAAAAAAAACCAAACAAAATTCTATCACCATGTTTCCTTCTTTTCAGGTACGTGAGCAAGAGACGGAGGATAATTGGAAGGAAATCAACCACATGAATAGACAATTTGGACTTAATGCCAACATGAGTGAATTTGATCTCAATTTTGATCGATGGGAAACCAAGTCTCAAAATAAAAACCTCGTGTCTGCCGATCTAATCGTTTGTAGAACAGCTTGAGGGTCGAATCCACAGGGACGGTGTTGGAATATTAGTCTTTTACTTTACTAAACTAGCTAGACGGTTCAACTCTTTTGTAAATTAAGGGTTGCAGGTGGGTCTAAATCCTAAGTCTAGTTTAAGGTCAAAACAAGAATTAATAAGAGAGATTCAACAAGTCACGTAATTCTAGGGTTTCTGGTTGCTAACACTTCTTCTTAGTCCCAGTTCCAGCGGCCCGCTGACTCTCGTAGCGGCCCGCTAAAAGAACTTAGGTCGCTAATCTGTTAAACTGGTCGCTGGTTACTTGGCGGGCATAGACAACCTCGCTGATTCACTCAGCGGCCCGCTAGGATTAGTGATGTGATTGCAAATTGACTTAATTCAGTTGATAATTGTGTAGGGATAATGGCTTAATTAAGGTTCCTAAATCAAACTCTCGTTTTAGGTCTGGTTATCGATTAATTAACTCAATTTCCCTCGTATAGAATCTATACTTCAACTATCGTTTCTTGGTCTAGTTTCTACAAGTTTATACCTTTCTAACCTATGAAATCCTTGAGTTTTCACCCTTGGAAAGGACTTAACTCTCGTTAACTAGTCCTGGTTTAACCTTTCAGTTTACAACCTTCATGTCAATCATAACCATGCCTAATAATCTAAGTTTATTTGGACTTAACCACCTAGCAATTAAGCGAGCTCTACTTAACGGGTGTAAACAAATCTACTTAAACAATCATGGCATAATCAATTCAAGCAATTCAAGCACGGTATAAAACACAAAGATATCAAATAAAATCAATAAACATGCAATCAACAACTAAGAATTCGAGTTTACAACCATAGCCCTAGAACAAACAATCAACAACTAAAAGACATCATACAAACACAAGAGAAAATGAGAATAAGGAAAGATTACAACCAATTGCTCTTGCGTGTGTCGAAATCTCCTATCAAACACGTCTCTTGCTGTCGCAATCAACCTGCTTGGCGCTGCCTCGATCTGGACTTGAGACCTAACTCTCAAATAACTCAATGTCTAACCCTAAATTGACCTTGGATTTGGCCTCCTTCTTGTTCTCCCCTTGTTCTCCCTCAAACAGGTCTTAAATAGGCCTTGGGAACGTCTAGAAACGCTGGAAATAACTGAAGACGTGCTCTGGATGCACTTGGAGTCGGTAAAAACCGCCATCCAAATATAGAATTGCCAAATCGGGCGATTCTGCTAAATCTGGCAGTTCCAGGCCTGCGGGCCGCTGGGACTTTCAGCGGGTCGCAGGAAAATATCAGCACTGCGTCTGGTCAGTATTTTGGGCATATCTCCTTCATCCGAACTCCGTTTGAGGTGATTCAAGATCCGTTGGAAAGCTTAGAACGAGCTCTTCAACATCATGGATTCATCCAAGTCATTTATTGTCCAGAATCTGCAATAAAATTAGAAACTACGGTAGTAACTCATTCTTGACACAAAACTCTAATTAAACTAACCTAAACTAATCTAAACTATGTAAACTATGTAAACTCAAGGCAATTGGTTTAGTTTGGAGACAAAATGGTACCTGAATATGCATATAAAATCCACTCATCAGTCAGAGAGGGAGGCGATTCTTTGAGTCGTGCAAAGGGAGAAGAATAACCTAGTTACGGCGCAGCAGGAGAACAAACCGAGCAGGTCCTCTTTTATTTTTGGTGTTTCGATTAGGGAGCGAGAGAACTGGGCAGCGTGTTAAGGAGAATAAACCTAAAATTGGTTTCTAGCCGCGATGAGAGAGAGGAAGGAGAAGGAATGAGGCGAATAAGGGAAGAACAGAAAGGAGAAAGATATCTCCAGAATGTTTCCATATCAGATCGAGAGAGAGAGAGCAGAGAGAGGAGATCTGATCGATCGTTGGAGAGCGGATGGGATCTCATCTATCATTAGGAGCAGCAAAATAAAAAATAAGTGGTTTTATAGCGAAAAACGTGAATCGAACTCGCGCACCGTAGATATTTATGAAACCAAATAGTCATACCACCAGCGACTTGACTTATTTGTGTATAGAGTCGACTCCTTTGTAGAAATAGCAATCCAAACCGTACATCATATTGATCAATGGTTTATAATGATGCTAACAAAATTGTTTGGACCCCTTTGTGTGAAAAATGCTGACCTTACTAAGGGTGCTTTATAAGTAGTAGAGATTTTATCAGTTTTACCGTATTTCATATATAGAGGCGTTTCATATTTCTGAAAAAGTGCCAAAAACATTTTTTGTTCGAAATTATGAACCATAGAGATCCGAATTGCTCTGAATGCCCGTCTAGGTAAGTAGGGCGTTTGCTTTTGTGTCGGTTCTGCTAATCCTTTTCTTTTCCCTTCTATGGCAAACATAATTAATTAAATTAATTAATAAAAAAAATAAATCTTTATACAATATTAGTGCACATGCAACATGATCAAATTTGAAAAAAATTGATACAAATTTGCAACACAAAATATTGTTCTTGAATAAGAATTGATACAAAAACATACAAATGGAATATTGTGATTTTACCATCTACCCCGTTCAATAATTACAATACCACACTTTAGTCCCCGACATTTTTCTCAATCTCATACCAGCACCTAGAAACACTTTTACATCTGAGGCTTGAGAAAGTTGCAGAATTTAAGTGTCAAGATTTGTTGAGTGCAGCACAGTAATGGAGAGCTCCTAGTCAATTCGCACAAGATTTGTTGAGTCAACCCCGCTTTGTAATTTCTTTAGCTTTTCATCCATTTCTTTGACCTGGTTACAATGCATTTTATCCTATTTATCATCTTCTTTTCCTTTCGAGGTTTTCCAATGTCAATTGAGTACTGAGAAACCAATCACAAATTAATATTTCACTCTTTAATTTAGCCTGTTTAGGATTAATCTCCTCCAAAGTCAATTTTGATTCAGTAATTATAAGTGTCATCGGCAAATATACCATCCCAGCCATCGCTAAATACAAAATGAACATATACAGCAAATAAGGTGAATATAGGCGATCTAAGTGAACACTTACAAACAAATAAGTATTGTCATTACTTGTTCAGGAGTTTACATGCATATTCAACTAATTTTCATTGAACTTATTTGTTTGTATGTGTTCACTTAGATCGTCTATATGTTCACTTTGTTTGCTGTATATGTTCACTTTATATTTAGCGATGGCAGGGATGACAAAACTCCAGATGACAAGTGTTCAATTTCCATTTTGATTGGAGAGTGCAAATCTCTGCATTAAACACATCCATATTCAGAAAATAGTATAAGCAGAAATATTGACAGTACAAGATATTCACCATATCATTTTGGATCTTGAAAATACAAAGGGTAACTACATGAGATAATTCATTTCTTAAACTTGCATAACTGGTTTATGGATTTCAGAGTTCAGTTCACAAATAGTATACATCTCACCTACTTCAATCATATTATGTGAAGGAGATTTGACCATTGTCTTACACATACAAACCTCCCTTCTTGAATCTTGGGTTGCATGGTGCTGATCTCCTTAGTCACAATTTCTACCTGACTATTCTCAACTATTTTGAGGCCCTCATCTCCTCCCCACATCCCCACCAGCCTCTGCACTATCTCGTCTCTTGACAAGGACAACCTCTCACATCCTCCCCAACCCTCACTATCTTTGCTTGCACGGCCTCCGCCCACCGTAAAGCTGCCTCTCCGACCCTCACTAGTTAATTGTCATATGGCAATCTACCAACAACTTGTTTTAAAAAAAAATAAAATTAATAATATGAAGAAACAGTTTGAAGTAGAATTATAAAAAAACTTATTGCGCTCTTCTTTGATTGAAATTATTTCTCTGTAGATGCTCAAAGAACTTCCTGAACATCATTGTATACAGTTCACTAACCTACAAAATTTAAGTGTGTAACTGTTAAATATTAGTAAATAATAATGCACTTTAGTGATGTTAAATTTAATTAAAACTCAATCCAGTTTCCACATCTTACAACTTTCACTGGTACACTGGTGTCAGGTTGTTCTTAACACCTTTGCCATTCTACTCTTGTCAAAAGATCAAGAACAATAAAAGATTAAGCATACTGTGATCAAAGTATCTGGTCAGAGAAGTGAAAGAGGGAAAAAAATAAAAATAGAAATGACGTGAAATACTTTATGCTTTATATCTTTATGCCTTGTGCGTTTAAAATGTAATTTTCTAGACTGATATTCCCAAAATACCCTTGGAGAGCATTGACAGATTAAACACAAAAGAAGACAAGGAACTTTATAAATGCCATTTATTTTCATGATACCAAGCTCCTGACTTTTTTACAGACTTTGATGTAACTTGATGTCTGATTTTGATCCTTTAAAAAATATTGACAATGTAATTCAACTGCCAGAGACCACATTTGAAGAAGAAATGAATTTGAACACGGCTCATGTTGAAGCACATTCAATTTTAAAAAAAAAACTGCTTAACCACAGAGAGAGAGAGATAAAACTTTCATAAGCACATAACCATCATGTACAGCAGCAACCACAGTAGATGCTCCACTACTATTAGAAACAATGGAACAAACTAAAAATTACATACAAGTTACTATCATTAAAAGGACAATAACAATATAACTATATAAACACACCTATCAGCAACCAAGGATGTGAAAGTGGAACAACCAGAAGCAAAAAAAGTCAACACCTGGAAGCCACAAGAAGCATTAGCAACAAAAATAAACCCATTAACTTCCAACTCTACAAACAATCATAGAAATAAAGGATTTGAAGTACATA
Source organism: Rhynchospora pubera (assembly GCA_028095005.1). Classification (NCBI taxonomy): domain Eukaryota; kingdom Viridiplantae; phylum Streptophyta; class Magnoliopsida; order Poales; family Cyperaceae; genus Rhynchospora; species Rhynchospora pubera. Next base: position 165,547,057 of record CM051461.1, on the reverse strand, counting down.
CTGCATTTTTGGCCCCTTAACTTCCAACAGATGTTAACTTAGCTAATGCTAATTGCGAACCAAAATGCTAATGTGGAATAAAATCCTTCATTACATAGTACATACAAATATAGATAGTAAACTAAAAACTATCCTAAATGCATCTCAAACCAAATTTATGTCCAATATGAATTGTAAGTTTGTAACATCTAATTCCGGCCAAAAGTTTTGATATCTCCAATAATAAGTTTTGTAACATCTTATTCTAGCTGGAATATAATTTATCAAAATAAGACAATATTATTTCTTTATTTATTCCAAAAGTAGTGTTAGTACACCCCTGACAAATTTAGAAAGTTGCAAAATAAAATATTCTCCTATACACAAATTTAGACTACTTTATGCATCACCAAATAATGTCAAGTAGCATAGTAGCGTTCAAGCTCTAATAGCTATACTGCCATCTAATTTGATAAAAGTGGAGCTGATTCTTATTCTGCTCCTAATTTTAAAAGAAAAGTTAGAACTAAAATCTAGTATAACCCGGTAATTATATATTTCAGCCCTTCAGACCTAGAAGGGACAACCCACTATGTAATTAGACATAAAATATTGAATACCATTCTTAGCCTTTCAAAATTCAAATCTCAAACCAAATTCACCAAAAATTTCAAAAAAGTACTGACCTGAACCAGTACTACCGCTGGCCTGAGATAGGTGTGGCAGTAATTTGATAAAAAAAAATCAAAAAGCAAACATGCACTCTCTCTAGGTCCACTCATGGCCTCGATCGGAGATGCGAATCTCGATCCCTTCTTATCACAGCATGCATTAGCTTCTCTTATTTTTGCATGTTCTCCAAACTTCAAATATAAAAAGATCAATTAGTGCAATTGAGATCAAAGGTAATGGCTTGACCCCTATTTTTCTTCATAAAAAAAATAGTGCAATTGAGTTATGAAATCCCCAAATACAAAAATCTATCTAATAATTGAAGAAATTGAAGAAAATATCTAAACAAAACAGTGATGATACCTGAACCATGCAGAAGGTAGAAGTTGAATCACTAACCATATAATCCCTCTAGCTGACCATCGTGGCTACGCCAGTTCGTCAGAATCATAAAAAACTATATGCTAGAGAAAAAACATACAAAATCATTAATACTGAAGGACAGGAACAAAATATACAATTATTATTAACAATGCTTTTAAAAGGGGTAAAAAAATCGATGCTATATGTAGCATGTCTATACATACCTTCTTAATCTATTGTTCTTGATCAGAATTATCTACCTTTTGTCAATTTTGGACCTAAGGAGGCAAATTAAAAGACCACAGCAAAAAAGAATAGCAAATCTAATAATGCAATTAATCAGATAATAAATATAAACTCAAAAGTGAAACTAACCAATATTTAGTCACCGTAAGAAAAAACATAGCATCATGCCATCAAGAATTAGTTTGTAGTATTTTGGCAGCTTGTAGCAAAAACAAAGGCACTCTCCACTAGGTTGTAGTCCCTAAGAAAAAGAACAACAAACTTTTTATTTATAATTAATTTCAAAAAAGATATCACAATCATAAAAGAAGGATAACATACTCATATGTGATTCCACAAATAAGTGAGTCACAATCGTGCTTCAGGCATTGAAGAGACTCCAGATTATCAAGACGACAATCCTTTGTAAGCTTGGTTGCCAAAAAATGCTACAATAAAAAATAAAAAATAGAAAAACAAAATAATGAAAATAATTATTTGTATCGTAAAGCAATTGTGCAATATTTTGGGGAGTAATAAGTTGAAAATAAGACACTACCTTTTATTTTATATAATTTATTTACTGGTCAGTATCAACCTGTATCAGCAGCAGCTCATGCTAGATAGCACCAACATTGACAGTATCTTGGTTGCCCTCATCACCAAATTGGTAACACCATGCTTCTTGATCACAAATTGCATTACTCGTTTGTCCATGCTTCTTGATCACACTACAATACTGCAATAATAATAATAATAATAATCTTTTTATCTAAAATTTTTAAAAAATTATCTAAACTGACAATAGTTTTCAGGCTACCTTTCAGCAATTTAGTCTCGTGAAAAACTGTCTTTTTAATTGATCCATCAATTATCAATTATCAATTAGAAAGTATAAATTATCACATATGCATAACAATTCAGAGAAATAGATTTAACAACATTACATACTTGTACAATAAAATCTTACAAACATCATTCTATTCCCTTATATCTCAATTTAAAATCCATAAATGTACAAATCTGACAAGATAGAAAGAAAGAGCAAATACCACAATGTTTAGATAAATAGGCTGACACACTGGAGAAGACATACCCAGACAGCTCCTGACACACTGGAGAAGACATCGCCTACAAACACCAGCTTTCAAAAACAGATACAAAAGCGATGCCGATCTCAGAGCGAAGGAGAGGAGAGCATCAAGGCATACCATCAGAGAAGGAGAGGAGCGGACACCAAGACATCATGCACAGAGGAAAGTCGATCTTGTGCCCTATGTAGAGATGCCCGACTCGATCGACAACATTGTCTTGTCGAAGGAAGAGAAGAGGTGTTGCAAATAAGACACTATACAAGGATAATCTGGTAAATAATCCTGTAGATAATTGGAATATATATATTGTTATTTTAATGAGGGGCGAATGGGCAAGAGAATTTAAATGATTATTTCCTTATTATACCAAGAATCATTTAGGCACAACTAGATTATCTACACGATTATATGATGAATACATGGAAAAACAAGAGTTAGAACACATGCAATATGAAGATAATTAGGTAAAAAAACATTTCGATGAAAATGTATTTTTCTCTATGTTTTCATTTTTATTATAATATATAATATATGGAAGCTTGAATCGACGTTCTAATTATTTATTTTAACGATCATTGTTGAATTTTTAGGACTCACAAAACAAAACCAATTATACTGTCCCATTTGTAAAGAAGGATATTTGCAGAATGTGCATAATAAAATTTGTACATGTTGCAACATGCAAATTGATGTTGGATGTAACGATGTATGTTTTTTCTTTGGGTGAATTTTATAATTTTTTGTTTTGAATGATTTTCTTTATTTAATATTAATATTTATAATTTATAATATATAATATATGAATGTTTTACTTTTTTGTTTAATTAATATCAGATCAACCTTCAATTTTTGCGGGATCGATTAGCAGAAGTGGACAATTCACATTTTTATAGAGGGTGCAAATCAACACCCAAAATCTGTGCGGAAAGTCAATTTGGATCGACCGCATTATTTATCAAGTGCGAAGTATGCTCCATGTATGAATTGATATTTTAATGGAGTCATTATTAGTATTGAAATGTCATCTACGGCTACTTTTGTTTTATGTTAGAATTATAATTATGTAATGAAAAAGAAATATATTTTTATTATTTTTATATTTTAATTTATAAATTATGTGTTGTGCTCATATGGATTTTGACCAGAAAGGTAAATCTTTGTATGGCAAAAAAGGAACAGACTATTCAATCATTGGCTATGTATTGCTATTTAATATAGATTGAATAGTCTCTTCCATTTTTGCCATACAAAGATTTAACTTTATGATCAAAATCCATATGAGCACAAACACAATTTATAACTTACAATATAAAAATAAAAATAAAAATAATAAAAATATATTTCTTCTCCATTACATAATTATAATTATAATTCTAACATTCTATTCTAACATAAAACAAAAGTAGCTGTAGATGACATTCCAATACTAATAATGACTCCATTAAAATATCAATTCATACATGGAGCACAATTCGCACTTGATAAATAATGTGGTTGATCCAAATTGGCTTTCCGCACAGATTTTGGGTGTTGGTTTGCACCCTCTATCAAGATGTGAATTGTCCACTTCTGCTAACTGATCCCGCAAAAATTGAAGGTTGATCTGACATTAATTAAACAAAAAAAGTAAAACATTCATATATTATATATTATAAATATTAATATTAAATATTAAATAAAGAAAATCATTCAAAACAAAAAAATTATAAAATTCATCCAAAGAAAAAATAAAAAACATACATTGTTACATCCAACATCAATTCACATGTTGCAACATGTACAAATTTTATTATGCACATTCTGCAAGTATCATTTTCTTTACAAACGGGACAGTATAATTGGTTTTGTGAGTCCTAAAAATTCAACAATGATCGTTAAAATAAATAATTAGAACATCGATTCAAGCTTCCATATATTATAATATTATAATATAATAAAAATAAAAACATAGAGAAAAATAAATTTTCATCGAAATTGTTTTTACCTGATTATCTTCAGATTGCATGTGTTCTAACGCTTGTTTTCCCATGTATTCATCATAATCCTGTAGATAATCTAGTTGTGCCTTCTCCTCTTGACTCAAGTCCTTGTAATGTACTATCTTCATTTTTGCTCGATGAATTATACTTGGTTCTGGTCAATGAATAAGATGAGAGGATGTATATATAAAATGGGAAGATATAATTGGGAGTAATGCTAGAATCAAACATATAGGACATCAAACACGATCCAAACGTAGCACATTAAAATTTCAAACGGTCGATCCAAACCACTCAATATGATCTCTATATTAAAATATCTTTGATAATAAAATTTTATATTTTTTCATATTTTCTAACTATTTTTTTCGAATTTTCAAACTTGAAGGGTTCAGAACTTTTTAGATTGACGTAGCACATTAAAATTTCAAACGGTCGATCCAAACCGCTCAATATGATCTCTATATTAAAATATCTTTGATAATAAAATTTTATATTTTTTCATATTTTCTAACTATTTTTTTCGAATTTTCAAACTTGAAGGGTTCAGAACTTTTTAGATTGAGCATATTAAAAAATTCCAAAAAAATATTAAAAAAATTGAAAAAATATAAAATTTGGTCTCCATGAAGATTTTATAACACAGAACAATTTGAGCGGTTTGGATCGGCCATTCCAATTTTAAAAATTAAAATTTCATCGCGTTGGACAAGTGTACGTGTCCTATATGTTTGACACTAGCAACTCCCTATAATTGGAATATATATATTGTTATTTTAATGAGGGGCGAATGGGCAAGATAATTTAAATGATTATTTTCTTATTATACCAAGAATCATTTTGTCTGCTATTTTATTGGTGAATATTTATTTCCTTGTTAGTTAGTGGAGTACTCCTAATACGAAATTGTATTTCTTATTCGAATAATAAGGAAATAAAGGCATATAAATAAAGTGAAGAAATCTTTGAATGATGTGTAATACCAGATCTGTTTTTGTATCCAATACAATTAATTCCCGTATCCACCAGCATGGATTATATGGAGCATAAGGAAAGATCTTTGGAGAAAGAAAGAAAATTGAAAATTTCTGGTGCTAGATTTATTATAGTTACCCCTCAGAAGATGACAATTTGTATTTGTAGGTTTTCTCATCTCAATTGATTAACATATCGGCTTTTTCTTTAATGTTACCATTCAGATAATAAAAGCAAATTCGGAAATTAAATCAATTACCCCCTACTATTTCCATATAGACATTTTTGGTGATCAGGCAAAATAATTAGTTATTACTTTTATTCACTGAGATCTCTTAGCTTATATAAAACTTTTTGCTGCATATATAATTTATTTTGAAAACTTGACAGAGGCTATCAAATAGATATTCGTCAATTGCATTTCACCTTGTCCATTGTTGCAACCCGATACACAAAATCGCTCAATATGTTCCTACCATAGGTAATTCTTTCTAAATAGTAACTACATTTATTTGTCAATATACATATCTTAAACTTATGGGTCTTTGTTCCTTGGATGCATTAATTTCAATCTAATAACGAAATAAAAGTTACCTGCCCAGTGTACTCTTTAAAAAGCTTTCATTTCGAGGTCCACTCTATGTTGAAATTACATAGTCTATCTTCAATCTGTCACTGAGAAAGTTGAAAAGAGCAAAAATAATTAGAGGCCATTGAATATTAGAGGCACCATATTGTAGTCACTTACAGCCAGAAGTTTGTAAAGTGAGACATGCTGCCATTATCTTGTCTTATGATGTGAATTCCAATCTATTATATTTAGAACTATAGATATCAATCAAATCGTAAATGAAATAAAACAATTTACCTTTCATCCAGTTCTTTCATAGGTTTCTTCTTAAAATAAAAATCAGGCAATGGTCTAGCTGTAAGCAAAGATTGCGTTCCAAGTCCCTTAGTTCAATTCGAGTCATCTCCTGCGCACATAAACATACTAAATTAGATGTCGCTGCTCCTGACCTGTCGCTGGACCATTAAACATGCTAAAAGAAAATCATACTTGAGGAGATGAAGACCAAACATGAACTGCTCCTGACCTGTCGCTGGACCATTAAACAACGCAATAAAACTGCTGAGACACAACAAATAATTTTGTAGAGAAAAACTTTATTTAGTAGTACCTGACTTCTACCTAACACCAGTACACCCTCCTACCCCATGACACCATCAGCACAACTTAAAGCAGACGTCTACCTACATACTCACCCCTTCTGCAAATATTTCTTCCACACCTATCTAATGCAGCCTAACCCACCTATCAACAACATGAGAAGCAAGAAGTAATCAAGGACGCCATTTGTATCTGGTAGCATCATTTCTTTTTGAGAGGCAACCAATATAACATGCAGCAGACTCGACTACGACATTGTTTCCTTCTCCAATACAGCTCTGGAAAGTGAGGGACTATAGATGTTACGTTTGTCAATACCAGAATCATTACTAAAATGAGTTGCCAAATGGATTTCAGAATGATAAAGACACGCGAAAAAAGTAACACACCTGAGCTAATGTCAACATAGCACGCAACCAATCTTGTATTTATTCTCCAAGTTCATTGAGTCATTCATGCTGTTGAATGAACCAACTATTCACATAATATTCAATGACAGAAAATTATTAGAAGCAAATAATATGGCAGTTTTTTTTTATAGACCATATACCATGAAAGAATTTTCTTTAATTATATCTTAAGGAACTGAAGCGCAGGAATAAATAGCAGGCGATAGCCATGTTGGCATAAAAATTTTCAGTGAGCCGAAGCAAATTGCGTAAGATTATTTATCTCTATAAATGAAGCAAACATAATTCCATAACAGGTTATAACATACCATCATTATCAAGCATCAAAATGTAAATCACGAAGTATGTGACTAATTTGCGAGCTGCACTAATAAGCTACAAATCCTAGGAAGAATGAAAACATGATAAATCAGGCAAAGAGTTATGGAACCTTACAAATCCTGGGAAGTAAAATACAGAAATATACAATTATCTGATACCAAGCTGAACTAATAAGCTAGAAATTGGAAGTATTTTCTAATTGAAGATAACTAATTCTAAAGGGACATGATTAAATAAAAACCTTAATTAAATCTGAGGCCAAACCTGGCAGAAAATCCTTAATTAAATGAAAACGTTCAAAAATGAATTTACATTTACAACCAAATAATGTCTGACCTTATATGAGTTAGCACCCAATTAAACAGTCTAAAATTCATTCGATCACCATCTACTTTCAGCTATAGCATGTTGGTAATAAATAAACCAACACTAAAAAATAATTTACCCAAAAAAATATCTCAGATATAAATGCGTGCATTTTCACACTCAAAATAAATTTCTAATAGGTAACCAAAGGCTGATACAAATACAGAGAAGAAGCCTACGAAAGAATAAATCTAAACAACAGAAAGAACATCTTACCCACAAAAGGAAAGAATAGGAGCGAGACTGATGAAAGCAGCTGACAGCACAAAGCACAACAGCAAATCAAATCCAGAGTCGACACAAAAGATCTGCCACCAAGACTGCACAACAAAGCATGCAGCGAGCAGTAAGCAAAAATAAAGAATAACTAAACGACATGACAAGAAAATACCAGACCACAGCAGAAAGGAGAACAGCAACACGAAAAAAACAGCAGACAGCTCTTGCACTGTAATCACATATAAGAAAGACTGGTTGGTATAAAATCACTATTTATCTGGTCCCTTGTACATTTTCTATTTTCACTGAGCACATTCCTCTCTTCTTGATTTGAGATCAGTTTTTTCTATCAGATTGTGTCGTGATGCACCGAGCAGCAAAGAAAAAACAACATTTATTTCTTAGAATCAACCATAAAGAGGAAAAAGTACAGAACAACAACGATTATGCACCATCTCATATTATCAGCAGGAAAACACAGAATCGCGGACATGGAAAACCGTAACACTCACCTGCATCAACTGTAAACCTAATTGTAAACCTCGAATCATTACCTGTGTAGAGCAGAAGCAACACTGCAGCGGGAAGATCCTGCAATTACGGAAAAAGAACAACAATGAACACCAAAAGATAGTTGAGGAACGGAAAAAGGGTTTTGTAAACTACATCAGATCGCTGAGAAGAGACGGGATGGGATCGATCCAACGGATGGCGCCTGATCCAATACGTGCAGTGCAGATAAGCCGTCGGATCCGACCAAATGCAAATGAAGGGACAGGATGCAAGACTGTTCCAACAACTGTGAAGCTACAGGTTCAAAGCCAGGTCAAAGTGCAGAGATTAATATATTAGGCTCTGGCGCTGTTAATCAGGCTCGGGAGCTGATTTCCTTGAAGGATACGTATCCTGAGAATCTGAAGTTCAGAACCGATATCTTGACATTAATTAATTCTTTAATTCATTTCTAATTAAGCTGAGAAAGTGTAGGCTGGCATTTTCTTTTATGATCGATCATTTTTTTTTATCTGAGATTTTATCAGTTTTTACCATATTTCATAGAGGCGTTTTATATCTCTACTATCCCTACTAATAAAAGCACGGATCGTAGAATTATTATATGTTAGATTTAGCATGTACAAGTGCACAACCGTAAAAAGATTGGTCCTCTTTCTGTAATAGCGTATCAGAAAATCAATAAAATACAATTCATCTTTCTCTCTATTTATCTGTATAACGCTACTGTTTTAGGTTGGATAATAATCGTCATATGAAGTAATAATATATTTTGATTTTTCGTCTAATAAATAAACAAATTAAATAACATATTTAATTGTATCAATGCTAGATTAAATAATACATTTTTATTATCTAATAATATTTTGTTTTTTCATTTACTTGTGAGGGAATGTTAAGCTAGTTTCTGAAAAAGTGGCAAAACCATTTTTTGTTCGAAATTATGAGCCATAGAGATCCGAATTGCTCTGAATGCCCGTCCAGGTAAGTTGGGTGCTTGCTTTTGTATCGGTTCTGCTTTTACTTTTTTTTCACACTTCTATCACAAACATAATTAAATTAATTAAATAAAAAAAATAATTTTTTAGAAGAATCAATTTTTGGTCTAGTGACAAAGAACAATATATCTTGAGTAAAAAATCGCAGGCTGGAGGATCTTTCATAGATGTTTAATTTAAAAATAATTTGGATGGCTAATACATCTAATTTGTCTTAAAAAAAAAGTCTTTACAAAATATTAGTGCACACGCAACATGACCAAATTTAAAAAAAGATAATGCCAACGATAGCAGCGGCACCTAAAACTCAAGTACTCAACTAACAAAATAGGTACGAATGCCACAAAATCCTCGATGCTACTTCTACCGCATTCTCACATTATGCTTTTTCCATTTTATTAAAACAGAGAGAAAGGTTCTGAAATTTGGAGCAGGTATTCAAATTCTCATGGTAATGTAACAATATCAATATTATTCTTGTTATTTAGCTTCTCGCAAAACTTTTATTTTAATATATATAAAGAAGGGAGCCTAACCCTCGTTTTTGCTTCAAAAGAAATGTAACAATACCATAAACATATTTTTCTTCATAAGAGCTGGCATGGACAGAATGAACCTTCACCGAGTCCAACTCAGAAGTCATGAGTCATGAGAAAAGGAACTGCAATTTACAAATCCTTTTTGCTTTTGGATAAAGAAAATATAAAAAGGAATCCACAGAGTGATTTCGATTTCTTAATCATAAAACGAAGAAAGAAGGGAAAAAACCCTCATCGGCGTTCTTTTGAGACTACTGAGAGAACACGATACTATTTTCTATGCCCGATTGAGTTTGATCACCTGAAGTTCCAATTTCGTGGCTCACTACACTTGGCGGAACCCTTCGGACCACTGGCACTGCAGGAAAGTGCGCCATAGAACTCCCGCTATCCTCATATGGCTTGCGTCTCACCTCAGTCTCCTGAAGCTGTAAGCAATACTCCAAGTTCCACAAAACATCTCCAATTGCTGGTCGATCCATCCCGTATTCTTCCAAACACTTCTCAGCTATATCCCAAAATCTCCTAAGTGAATTCTCATTTATCTCACCCACAATCCTAGGGTCAATAATTTTTTCTAGTTGGCCTTGCCTTCGGCATATCAGCGCCCATCTAGCCAAGTTTATTTCTTCCCATTGTAGGGATTGATCTATAACAGGCCTTGCAGACAGCACCTCGAAGAGCATCACGCCAAAGGAATACACATCTGATTTGTCAGTTAGCATTTGGGTCTTGAAGTACTCTGGGTCTAGGTATCCAAATGTACCTTTCACAGCAGTGCTGACGTGTGTCTGGCTTAGGGCACCAAGCTTTGACAGACCGAAATCTGATACCTTTGCCGCAAATCCCTTTCCTAAAAGGATGTTAGTGGATTTTACATCTCGATGTATGATGGTTTGGGAGGAACCAGTATGGAGGTAATGCAAGCCTTTTGCTGCTTCAATGCAAATCTCTAACCTTTGCTTCCATGATAGTGATGGCAAGTTAGTGTCATACAAATAACTTCTCAATGAGCCCTTCTCCATGTATTCATACACAAGAATCATCTCTGAGCGCTCATTGCAATATCCTATTAGTGACACAAGGTGCCGGTGACGAATCAGAGATAGAACTTCAATCTCAGTCTGGAATTCAGGAAGACCTTGTTGTGATCTGGAAGATGCCCGTTTTACTGCAACTTCGGTTCCATTGTTGAGTACACCTTTGTAGACCTTCCCAAACCCACCTACTCCAATTATGTTCTTTTCATCAAAATTGTTTGTCGCCATTTTAATATTAGAAAAGGTGATGGGCAATCCAAAATCAATTCTTGGCGGTGCACCAATGGTTGTTAATGCGCCTGATTCACCTCCAGTCATGGGAGACCACATTACCTGTGTCTTTTTCACATCTAGTACAGGCTTTTGGCTTCGTTTCTTACATGAGATAACAACAAGACAAGACAGTATCAGGGCTATGACAACGACACCGCCAAAAGATGATCCGAGAATAACACCTAGAGAATTATATTTACCAGTTGATGGAATCGGTGCATCACTAAAGCTCGAGTTATTTACTTTCAAAATCTCCAATCCGTTTAGTAAAGCCTTAGATGTGGTATTAATCTTCCTATGCAGGCTGATGCTTACACTTATGTATGGTGCACTGCTAACATGTGTGATAAAATCCATATAGAATGGTTCTGATGCATAGGTTGTATAGTCATTCGGCCTCAGGCCATTTTCAAGTGCTGAATAACTCATGATATATACTACAAAATCTAGCCCTTGATCTAGGCTATTGTTTTTCGATATAATATCACAAAAATGTAATCGGATAAGATAAAGATACCCTGAATCGACATTAAATCTCCATGTAATGTTGATGTTAAAACCAGGATTGGAGTTGAGCTGATCAGTACTGGTGTTTATTATCCGTGCCGTGTTATAAACTGTTGGCGGTGCTATCTCCTCTGAGCTCCCTTCAGGAGGATTATACCTTAGTTGTGTAGACACTGCATAGTTCTCAGCAGCAGCAGAATTAATTATGTAATGGTCATCAGTAACCCAAGTTCGCCATAGTGTATCATTATGGGGGGTGATCAATGGGCCCGGCATGTTTACCCGGTACACAGTTTCTAGTGGCTGCTTGACTAAGTCTCCATTTAATGTTGCGTTGCCAATTAAATATGGAAACCGGCCATCAAGCAACCCTGGTGGGGCAGTGAAAACTTCTATTGCACTTACAAAAACAAGGGAGCTAGTAAAAGGAATGAACTCAACTACCAAATCGCTAGAATCAGTCCAAAGAAAAAACTCTTTGATGGTGGGGTAAACAATTTCAGTAACAGTGAAATTGTCGAGCAATATGTAGTTCAAAGCCCGTACACTGAACTTGGCAGTCCGCAAGGTTGAAAATGGGAGAAAGTGGAGGCGGAGCACGTTGGAAGAGTTGGTGGCCATAGTGAAACTGTACTTAAAACTGGAGACAGATGCACGAGCAGTGGAATATAATAAGCTTGTGGAGTTATTGTTTGGGTTTGAAAGGGGGATACTGTTGTTACCAGATAGGAGATTCGAATAATCATCAGGTACGAAATTGCGAGGTGTGGACTCCTTGGTGAGAGTACTGGAGCTTGCGCCGCAGTCTATGTAGTAAGAGATGTTTGGTGTGAAAGAGGCTGCGAAAGAAAGAGTAGAGAGAAGAAGGGAAAGGAGGAGAGGTAAGGGAGGTTATGTGTGTAGTTACAATAATAATGGGTAAAGGTGGAGAAGGTAAATAGTAGAAGGCAGCGAGTTGTGCAAGAAAGTGTGAATTATAATATGCTCTGTTTTCTAGTTCACGCTTGAGTCGGAAAAGTGACTCAAAGAGAGCGACCTGTTTGTTCCTGTATTGACTAAAAAGTGGGACTTACGAAAACAGGCGCTATATATTTAAAGTGAATTCAATTAATTTACGATTGTTGCTTTTCCATGTAAGAGGACTTGGAATTGTAAGAGGACTTGAAATGTAGTTAGCTACTATTCAACATGTAATTCTGAATTTGTCGTATCAGTGTCTTTGTAGAGAGTCACTGCAACGTGGGTACTGCATATATTGAAAACATGAGGCAGGGTACAATCCAAAATTGAAACTAAATTGAATCAAGATCCTAGTAACTCGCTACAGAGATAAGCACAGAAGAATTTGCACAGAGGATTTTGTCTGCAAGTTGCTATCAGGTCTAAAGTATCTAATTATGAGTAACGGCAAAGAGAGGAGACACGTACGGCAAGTTGGACTTGATTGAATGCTACTAGCACGGTTATTCTTTCTATAATGTGACAGTTTTTGACCAATCTAACAATTGACATCATAGAAAATAATATATTCATCTAGATAAATACTGGTACTTATGACTGATACCATAGATCTAACAATTGGCATCATGAGGCGTTCTTTTCTTGACATTTTGAATAAAACAGAATGATTAGTTACTTCTTTACTTTCCTGTTTATGAAAAGCGGATTTCTCCTCTTGTTTCAAAAAAAAAAAATATATATATATATATATATAATAATAATTATGATGATGATAATACTAATACTAATACTAATACTAATACTAATAATAATAATATAATAATAATAATAATATAATAATAATAATAATAATAATAATAATAATAATAATAATGTACTTATGAAAAGAAAATTGATAACAGAAATATATCTTGGATAACTTGGAATAATAGAACATTAATAATCCCCAATTCTATGGATTTACTAGTACATTTATTAAAAAAAATAATGAATTAATTAGTCGATTTTGTGACATGCAGATGCTTCTCAGTGTGGAGGTACTATCCCCTTCATATTCGAAGATTATGATCTTCAGATGCTTCTCTACCTAGGCTACCATGCAGTGGATATATGCAAGGGTTGTCGTTGTTGTAAAATTTTCTTTTGAAGAGCGAGGGTAGATTACAAACATGTAGATTAATAACATAGTGGCTGGTGCCATTGACGGTACCAGTACTCAAACAAGATTTGTGTGCTAACGAATCGATGGTGGCTTTATACCTACTTATTTCCTTTTGATAATAAAAGGTGTGGGAACTATATACCCTACTTACTTTAAAAAAAAAGAAAAAAAAAACAAAAAGGAGAACAATTAAAATCTGAATTTGACTGGAAAAATTTGTCCAGTTTTTCGGATACTTTGTAACCAGTTAAATTTTTTTTTCTCATGTGTAGATTGTCAAACTGGAGCAACCCAATTTTTCAGCCTTAGTGAGTCTAAATTTGATTGGAGAAATTTGAAAAGAACTTCTAATTGACTACACGCAGCACTAAACATATATATATTAATTAAAACCATTTCGTAAAGGTGTATCAGATTTATGAAAAATGCAGAACTTATCTTTTGTTCCAAATTATGAGACATAAAGTTCCGGACTGTTCAGGATGTTCCTTTTTTTTTTCATTTAGTCCTGCGGATGAATGGTTCACTGACAGAATTAAATTAATTAATGAAAGAAAGATTTTACAACAATTACTGCAAAGTAAAAAAAAAAAATTTGAAAGTAATGCCACCATAGCCAACACAACTAGAAGCAACTAAGAAATTGAGAACACAAGCCTCAAATTCTCAATGCTGCTCTTATCACATTCTCGCTTACAACTGTTGTTAGAAATTTTATGGTAGAGGCTTTATCTGTAGAGACCCTTTTTTTTTATTTGAAGGTTGGTTAAACCAACGATTTTGTTATAAGAAATTTGAAAAGAAATGCTTTCTCTGTGAATCGATATCTTTAGAGAACATTATCTCAGTTTTTTCAATTTTCTTTAAAAAAAAAAGGTTCTGAATTTTGGAACAGGAGTAAAATTCTAATAATTAAGCACTGCTATATTAGTTTTAAACCCGATTGCCTTGATTGAGAGGTGATGTACAAGAGCTTTGTTGTTTCAATCGTTAAAGGAAGAAAACAGAAGGAGCTTTGTGTGGAATTATGTTGGCATCTGACTTGATGTGCAATATTCACACTCAACCCGACTGCCAAATGAAAGCTAAAAGATAAGTCATACAAAACTCAGTTTAGTTTTGTTGATCTGTTTTCATCTGTTACAAGTAGGTCTGAACCGTAATTTTGTCAGATTGAGCTAATATATATTTGCGTTCCATATATTGCAGCAATTAGAAAACTTTTTTATGTACAATGTAATATATTGCTGGCTATCAAACTAAAAAAAGATTCATGATTTAATTCTGATAGTTTCATTCTGGCAAATAGTGAACCTAGCGATTAGCAGGACTCTGTGAAAAAAATATAAATATGAAAGAGCAAAAGACACTGTAACTCTGTAAGTTAAGCATCAAGAAATTAAGGGGTATTAAGTGCCATAAATTATATCATTGGACAAGATTTCGTAATGGCCTTCTATTTTAATGTATGGCCTCAAGGGTGCATCGCAAAAACACCAAAAGAAATTAATATTAATTTTTTGTTAGCCTTTTGAGCCAAAATTTGAGGTAAAGGACTGAGTGCACATTCTACAAACCTGAAAAACAACAATAGAAAGGTGCATACACCATCACTACTTGACCTAATGGACAGTTGGCCACAACAGAAAACTCTGTAAGATTAGTTAATATTCTGGACTACTTTTTAATTTCAACTTTTTCTAGTGCAGAAATAGTTTTTGAGGGTCTAGTGCAGAAATAGTTATAGTATCTGACCGGGTAAAAGCACTAATTCAAACACTTACATTAAATCTAATTATAATCACTCTAGTGAAATACAAGAATAGAAAGAAAGTTTATCAGTGCTAGATCATCTGGTAGTGGTGGTTGGCTATCTTGTGCAAAATAATTGATGCTTCTTCTTGCGCCTCTTGGGTACTCGGTCACAATCGACATTTGCAATATGATACCAACCAAGAGGTAGCACATGTGCTGCTTCTGGCACAGGTCTCAGCCTCTGGACCTTGATTTATTGAAGGTAACAAGAGCTGGAGTATTGTCAGACGAGAGAAGTTGGGATACCAGCACAAAGATACTCTTAGATACTTAAGAGGGTATGTCCAGATCCAGTAGGTCCTAAGATGTTAAAAAAAAAAGTCTGCTACTTCCAAAACATGAATGTAAGGAAGGGGAAAAAAAAACTCATCTGCCTTCATTTGAGAATAATTGAGAGAACACATTAGTACTGGTTATGTCCGACTGGCTCTTGTTAGTAGTACTTCCACTTTCATAGCTTACGCTTGATGGCATCCTTCTAACAATTCGGACCTCTGTGATGTGTGCCACAGAAGTGGCGCTATCCTCATATGGTTCGCTTCTCACCTCCATCTCCTGAAGCTGTAAGCAATACTCCAAGTTCCACAAAACATCTCCCATTGACGGTCGATCTATGCCATATTCTTGCAAACACTTCTCGGCAGTCTCACAAAACTTCCTTAACGATTTCTCATTTATCTCTCTGACTAGCCTTTGGTCAACAATTTTTTCTAGCTGACCTCGTCTTTTCCACATTAGTGCCCATTCAGCTAAGTTTATTTCTTCCCCTGCAAGGGATTGGTCTATCACAGGCCTCGCACAAAGCACTTCCAAGAGCACTACACCGAAGGAATACACATCTGACTTGTCAGTTAACTTTTGGGTCTTCAAGTATTCTGGGTCAAGATACCCAAATGTACCTTTGACATTGGTGCTGAAGTGCGTCTCTCCTAAGGAGTTACCAAATTTTGACAGGCCAAAATCTGACACTTTTGCCGCAAAACCCTCACCTAAAAGAATGTTGGTGGATTTTACATCCCGATGTATGATGGTTTGGGAGAGGCCTGTATGTAGATAGTGCAAGCCCTTGGCAGCATTGATGCAAATTTCCAGCCTTTTCTTCCATGAGAGAGATGGCAAGTCCTTGCCATATAAATAATCTCTCAATGGACCCTTCTCCATGTATTCATACACGAGAATCATCTCAGACCGCTCGTCACAATATCCTATTAGTGATACAAGGTGACGATGGCGAATTTGAGATAGAACCTCAATCTCAGTCTGAAATTCAGGAAGACCTTGCTGAGATCGGTATGTGGCCCGTTTTACCGCAACTTCAGTTCCGTTGGCTAGCACACCCTTGAAAACCTTTCCAAACCCACCCATTCCAATGAAGTTCTTTTCATCAAAATTGTTTGTTGCCATTTTAATTTGCGAAAATGAGATGATCAATCCCAAATCAATTCTAGGTGTGGCACCAATGGTGGTTGTATTACCTGACTTGCTTGGAATATCGCTTGAATAGAGACCTATCGTAGCAGACCAAATTGGTGTCGTCTCTGTTGCTTCAGGTGAAGGTTTTTTGTGACACCACTTACATAAAGCAATTACTAGGCAGGATACTAATGCAGCTAGAAGAACAACACTACCTATAGAGGCTCCAATAATAGCAGCCGATTGCCTCCTCTTCTTGAGACTGTCAAGATTTGAGACTGTCACTTTCATAATCTCCAATCCATTAAGGAAAGCATTATTTATGGTACTGCGTATCCTATCTAGGCCAATGCTTACTGTTATGTTTTGTGAGTTCATAACCTGTGTGCTAAAATCCAGATAGAATGGCTCTGCTACATAGTCTGTGTGCTCAGCAGGTCTCAGATTATTTGGAAGCGCTAAAGAATCCATGATATAAAGTGCAAAAACAAGCCCTTGATCTCTATTAAATGTTGGCGAAATAAAGTCACAAAAATGTAACCGAATAAGATAATAATACCCTGAATCCACCTTAAAGCTCCATGTGACATTGACGTTGAAAGCAGGATTGGAGTCAATTTGATCGATTGAGGTATTTATTACCCGTGCAGTTTTATAAACTGTCTCTGGGGCTATTTCCTCTGATCTCCCTTCTAATTGACTAAATCTTGGTCTTGTAGAGGTGCTATTCTCGTCAGAAACATTAGCCCTGTAGATATAAGGGACATCGGTTACCCAGGTTCGCCATAGCGTATCATTCTCAGGGGTGATCAATGGTCCTGGCATGTTTACCCGGTGTATTGTTTCCAATACCTGTTTGACCACTTGACCATTTAATGCAAGTGAGTTGATGGGAATGGGTTCTGACAAATTAAGCAGCTCTTTTGGGGCGGTGAAGACTTCTATAGCACTTACAAAGGCATAGGATTTGGTCTTAGGAGATAATTCAACTTCCAACTCATCAGAATCTGTCCAAAGAAAGAATTCTTTGATAGTCGGGGAAGATATATTGGTGACAGTGAAATTTTCGAGTAAAATATAGTAGTTCAGAGCATATACATCAAACCGGGCAGTGAAGAGATTATAGGTTTGAGCTGAGAAGGGGAAAAAGTGGAGGCGGAGCACGTTTGAAGACTGGGCAACCATTTTGAATGTATACTTGAATTTTGAGGAGGATACACGGGCAGTGGAATAAAGAGAACTTGTGGAGTTGTTTGAATTTGTAAGAGCCATACTCTCTGATCCTGAGAGGAAACCAGTTTCAGTAGTGAAGTTACGAGCAGGGTAATCACTGGTGATAAACAAGGTGGTTGCACCACAGTCAATGAAATAGGAAACATTAGGTTGGTAATAAGAGGATGCAAAATTGAAAAGGGAAAGGAGGAGAAAACAGAGGATTGATGTTCGGTAGGATGGCTCCATGGGATAACTGGTAGGTGTATATTGTGTTGGGAATAAGGGGATATAGGAGGAGGGAGACAAATAATAGAGAAGCTAGTGGTATCTTAAAGATTGGATTTGTTTTTAAGGTTCTAAAAGTTTGGAGTGTGATATGCGCTGTTGTCGTTCACTCCATTTGAGTGGAAACAACGAGTCAAGAAGGACCTGTTTGTTATTGCATTGACTTGAGATGTTGGATGGTTGACTTGGACTAAGAGTGAACTTTTAATTTAGGCGCTGGACGATTTAGTGCAATCTAATTAATTTATTGCTGTTATAGAACCGTAGGCAACTATAATACTGGAAAATATATAAAAAATTCACTGTAACGTGGGTCGTGCACTCGAATTGCAAGCATGAACCTGAGCTTTCAAGTCTCAAAAAGTAAGAAACTGTATAACTTGGTACAGAGAAGACTACACAATAAATGGCAATTTTTGGCATAGAGAGGATTCTGGCACTAATGAGTCCAAGATGATAGTCAGTTGGTCCAAGTTGTGCAATGACCAGTAATGACAAAGTAATGGAGAAGTCATCACAAATGAATTAAATTAAATGACATCTCTGGCACGGCTGTGCTTTCTGTACGAGGACAGTTTCTGGACAGGATTAATAATTGGCATGGGAAGAAACTAAAATATAGTACAGAAATGCGGTTATACAATAGAACAAATTTGATGAAAGAAACATATATTGCATCAACAAGATATAGTAAACTGACTCTAATTGCGGATACTTAATATACCAGTGAAAAGTATGGTTCTGTACATTAATATCTGATTGCACCCAACGCTCTCTTCGGAAAAAAGTAGTCTTATCCAGCTGGCTGTGGTTAAAACCTCACAGTTAATTACCCTATAATACTATAAATTTGACCCGTATGCAAGCGTACAACCTACGGTAAGAGGAGATTAATAAAGCGTACAACCTTACACTGGTATGAATGCTCGCATCGAGATACACACTGGTACATTAACCGTTCATTAAAACAAAATACTATATAATGCTTACTTGGATCAAAGCAATAAAGTGGAATTTAAATTGAAGGAAAAAAACTAAGGTTGCTACAGTCCTAATCTACAAAATTTTCAGAGGAGACACCATAATTCCTTCCTGAAACTTTCAATTCTTGCACTACTAATTGGTTTATGAATCATGTACTACCAACTCCATGGTTCCCAAATGCTGCTTGAAACTGGTTAAAGTTCTACATATTAACCTAATACCTCAGACTTCGCATCATACAAGTTTTTACTAACCCTCGTAGGAATTAATCAACATGTCCCCTCAAGAATGACCATGCATATCATATTTTTGTTACAATGCCTGAGAGAATATGGTGAATTTTAACGATTCAAATCCTATTTTGTCACTTTTGTGTGAGACATCTAAACCGTAATTCTATAACTGATAGGGATTAGATTGACAGACATTTAATATTTTTATCCTATGTCAAAATTGCTCTACAAACTTTACACTTGAAGACAACTGTAAAACGTTAGCAAAATGTCTTAAAAAATAGAAAATTAAACTTTAATTACTACCATCAGTAAATATAATAACGTGCTTCAGAAACAAACTGGTAGATATCAACAGAATAGATATTGCAGCAGGAACATCTTGACATGTACAATGCAGAGCATCCCCTCCTAATAACTCAAAACTGATGCTCATAGCTTATATAAGTGACAAGCTTCTTCCAATAATATGACTTGAAAAGTCCAAAGAAAAATTAAAATTAGCAACAAAAAACACAATCCATAGAAAAATTTACAAAGAATTTTGTATACACTACAGCAAGTACATAACCACAAAATAGCAAGAAACGTCTTAAACTAGATAATTTTACAAAACTTTATAATAACACCTCCGCCCCTGTCAAGACTACCATTTGGGATGCTTACTTTAAGACCTAAACTTTTTGAAAGCTCGACTCCTTTAAAAAATAAATAAAAAACAAAATTAGGATGAGGCACCTATATCTGACTCATCTCACCTTCTCGGCATACGCTGACTTCTATAGTCAGTACCCTATTTCCCTTCTCTCCGTCCCTAGGTGCAGATAGCACCTTGCAACAATTTTTCCTTGGAGCCTGCACAAATAAGATAAAAAATTAACTAAATTTATTTTGATATTTTAACCAAGGATTATCATTATGACGGATTTTTAATCTTGAAGCTGATCCTTGTCGGGCAATTATCACTTTTGTACTGCCCTGGTAATTGGTATTTAAGTGCTTTGAACAATTTCTCAAGAGTTTTGCAAGGTCATTTAAGCCTATGGATCCTGCTTTTGCATTTATGGACATTTGTATATAGCCCAAAAAAGCAAAAACAGAAGACCTAATACACCATAGTAATAGGCCTCATGGACAAATAGATGCAGAACGGTAATCTGGTGTTGTACTTTCTTCAGAATTGACTTTTGAAACCTTTTGTAACCCCAAAAATTATTGAAATTATATTAAAAAGATATGCCAAAAATATTTCCATTGGACAACCAAGTTAAGTACTACTTGAACACTTAAATTGTATCTAATTCTAATAAAAACCCAAAAGTGAAAGAAAATGGGCAAAAAGGACATAAATGAATCAGTATCAGACGTACCCTGTCCCAGAGCCCTGGATCAGGCTTCTTCAAAACCAAAACCTGGTCGACCATATCAGCAGGGTTGTTGTCCTTCCAACGGCAAGACTGGTGCTTTTCCTTGTGCTTCTTGTATTCTGTCACAATTGCACGCTTAGTTATATTAAGTCGAGTAGCTGAGAGGTAGTAAACGTGTGGTTTCTGGCACGGGTTTCGAGCAACCGGCCTTGTATTAAAAGCATAAGCAGTATAATCGGCACGCCTATACCAATTAAGAAACGTCCTTGTAGGTGTCTCCATTTCCCTCGGTGACATCACCCCTCTTACTATTTGTACAGCAAACCCCCAAGAAACAGACACTGTCCACCGATTGGTCGTGTCATAACAAATGGACTGTTGAATTACCCCTGCCGAGTCAAACCGTACTGGCCCAGCAAACAACTTTTTCACTGCAGCAGCTCGAGTCATAGAAGGAAATATTGGCTGTACCACATCAAGATGATGCAATGACACTAACGGTGCAACAGGATGCGCAGCTAGAAGACCCAAAAGGTCACCGTATACATCATACTGGTGAAAACCGGGGTGGCGAGTGAGTGGCACACCCAGCTCGGCCATGCAGGCTTGAATCCTGTCATCGCTTCCATATAGAGCCGGGTACCGTTTTATGCACCCATCTTGCATTTTTGCTATTGCAGCTGCAAGTGGCCGGCTAATTGCAAAACCGCCGCCGCCATACGCCATGCCATATGAAAAATAAATGTTCTGCAAATGACTTTCGGAATGTGATCCAATATAATATGGTTGTCGATGGTCAAATTTTGAAAGCACTCGCACTAAATTATCAGGAATAAAAACAGTGTCATCATCACCCATTACAAACCATCGCACATCTGGCAGGTCTAGACGGAATGTCTCAGATACAATGCGGGAAATACGAATTGCCGAGCGGCTTCCCTTTTTATGGGTGTAAGGAAACTTGGACGTGTCACCTGATATCTTTAGCGCCGGCAAACCAGTCGAGGTGCTTCGGTACCTAAACTCCTTTACAGGTTTGTCAAGCCATACATAACCGCGCATCTTACCTGGCCGCCACCAGATCTTAATATATTCCCGACGTTTCCCCCATAGAGATGCTGATGCCGCTATACCGAAGACAATGTGTTGGAGCCCGGTGGGGGTGTAATCGGGCGATTTTAAAGAACTTGTACGTCTTGATTTCTCAGGTGTAGAATTGGCCGAAATATTGTCGGAGGAGAGGAGACGAGATATCGGCATGTCATCATCAAGGCCACTTGTAGGGCATGGCGGCAGGCCCCAAGAGAAAAAAACTAGATTGAGGGAATACATAATGTAGAAAACTATGCACACGGGGAGGACAACGGAGAACATGAGCCGAGAGAAAAGCAAAGAGCGGCTGTACGATGAGGAGGGTCTGGAGTTGTGGGGCCAAATGCCCCAAACAAGAGAACCTTTTTTAAAATTCGGGCTCATTTGGTGTACCTCTTTGTCTCCTCCGCCTTTCATCCTTGCCTAATGTAACCTCACTGTTTATTTTTTTCTTCTATATACATACGAAAGATATGATTGTTAACTCAAAGGAATGTGATCCATTGCAATTGTTTGCGCCATTGTTTTTTATTAAGCGAGAAAATGGAGATAGAAGGAAATGAAGAAGGCGGGAAATTAAAAATAGTAAAAATCCTGATATGTGAGCTGGGGACGCAGCTCTGTGCATTTCTCATTAATTTTCTACTAGAGAGATAAGGTCCGTTGGCATTTAAACATGTTTATTTGTTGCGGACTTGCGGTTGAGTTTATTTACTCATGGAAGCACATGGACTTAATGAATGAAAATACAGGAAATTATCGTCCAAATGTGCATGAAATGACCGTCCAATGTATCTTGAAATTTCTTTTTTTTTTTGTAAGAATTTTACTATTAATAATTATTACTAATATAATATAAACGAAATAATCTTGTGGAATAAACTTTGATATGGATTAATTTAATGGGTGTACCGAATTAACCTTGTACATAAATGCTGATGTTCAATATAATAGATAATTGCAATTTTTTAGTTTTGCTGACACTAAGCGAGTTCACAATTTCCGCCTTGATAATTGGTTTCAAAAGATGTAGCCATGAATTGCAGGATACTTTTCCTTTTTTCTTTTACAATAAAATTTATTGATATCTCATCTAAGATTCTGGACGTATTTACGATAATGGAGTCCTGAACTTGCATGTACCAATTTCCAAACTGGTACAGGCTAATTGAACCAGTACAGGTACAACCGTACAGGGGACACATTGCTATAATAGTGTCCTGAACTTGCGAAGATTAAATCATAAATATCTTTTATTTTT
This sequence comes from Rhynchospora pubera, assembly GCA_028095005.1. Taxonomy (NCBI): domain Eukaryota; kingdom Viridiplantae; phylum Streptophyta; class Magnoliopsida; order Poales; family Cyperaceae; genus Rhynchospora; species Rhynchospora pubera. Next base: position 165,523,626 of record CM051461.1, on the reverse strand, counting down.
TTTCAAATAGTTGACAGCAGAGCTTTCAACGGAAAATCATAATTCAGAAATCGAAGCTGATAACTACAATAAGAGCATCAGACAATTAAACAATCAAAATCCATTTTAGACAAGTACGCTCAACTTTCTCTTTCCGAAAATAGAAAACACTCTCTCACCTCCTCATCTGCATGCCCCCTCCCTCCCACCCACACGCCCTCATAATTCCGCCCCTTTTCCCCATACGCCTCTGGCTCTGCCTCTTCTCCCCACACATCCCCTTGTTCCGCCCTTCTCCTCCACGCAACCCCGGTCTCCATCCCGTCTCCCCCACGCGCCCCTTCTCACCCACGCCGCCACGCGCCTCACCTCTCTCCATTTTCTCTGCCCCTCACCTTTCTCGTTCATCTTTTCTTCTTTGACTCACTTCTCCTCTACCCACTTGCCTCACCTTTGTCTATCTCCACACCCTTATAAAGATATTCTCTCATCAAAAGTAAATACTCCCTTAATATAACTAAATAAAATACTCATTTTTGATATAAAAATTATGTGATTTTATAAAATACTCCCTGAGTCTAATTAAAATACTCTCTTGAACATATTATTACACCCTTATAGCTATTTATTTACTCCAAAATAATAGCAGAATCTGATATGAATATTATTTACTCCCTTACATATATTAGGTACTCCCTTATATTAATTATTTATTCTCTTATAGTTATTTAGTTACTCCCAAACAATAGCAAAATCATATATGAATGTTATTTACTCTCTTACATGTATTAGATACTCCCTTGTTTTGACTATTTATTTCCTTATAGTCATTTAGTTACCCCCAAACAATAGCATAATCAGATCTGAATATTATTTACTCACTTAAATGTATTAGATACTCCCTTATACTCATTATTTACTCTATTAGGCTCCGTTTGGATTGCTTAGGAATAAGAGGAATAGCCTATTCCTAGGCGGAAAGTATTGGGAAGTGTGTAATTTTGTGAAGAGTTTGGATTGTTTATAATAAATTTACGCCTACGAAGAAGCTATTCATCCTATTCCCATACGATCCAAACAGAGCCTTATAATTATTTAGTTACTCCCAAACAATAGCAAAATCAGATTTGAATATAATTTACTCTCTTACATGTATTAGATACTATTTTATACTCATTATTTACTCTCTTATAGTTATTTAGTTACTCCCAAACCATGACAAAATCAGATCTGAAAAAATATATGTGAGGAAAATAGAAAGTGGAAGGGTGAGATAAGGGAGAAAGGAAGAGAAGGAATAAGGGAAGGGGCTTAGACAGTGAGGATCGAGATCGCAAGAGGCATGAACGTCGCGTCTTGCCATGGCTGTTGTGAAGCAGCGACCGAGACATAAGAGAACGCGGAGGAGGCGGGTGTCTAGATCGAAGTGAAAGAGAGGTGAGGCAGTGGAGATCTAAATCGACGACTAAGACAGGAGTAAAATTGAAGGTAGTGGAGATCTGAATCAACGATTTATTATTGTGATCGCGTGAGGAGATCGAATAGAGAGAGAGAGAGGAAACCGAGCGAAGAGAAAATAAAAGGAGAGAAGGGTGAGGCGAGGGGAGCGACTCACTGTGATTGCGTGATTGCACGAAATGTTGATTGCCTAGACTAATTCCCATTCATAAATATCTTGTGAAAATAATATTAATAATTAGCAATAGGTCAACAGGCAGGCCCATAAATGGCCATTACAAGAGATTGTTTTGGGCCCGTCTCTTACGACGATGAAATTATTAATGGGTTAAAAACTTAAAATTTCAACCCACCAACAGCACTCGTCACCGACTCGGTCCAGATAGGTCATTCTATTTCGAAAAGAAAATAAAAGCAAATGATAAAAATGTTTTGAACCCATCTGATTGGGAAGACTCTAGAAAAGAGGACTAGAAGCCCAACATTCCATGGAGGGTTTGGAGATGATATGGCACAGATAATTTTCAATTAAATTATGTAGATGATTGGCATTTAATTATTATTTCATTTTTCAATAATTTAAAACTATCATTTCAGTTATCTAATCATTAAACCATTAAAGAATTGGATGGGGAGTCCACTTTAGCATCCATGCGATAATAATATTGATGGTGAGATATATGCAAAATTAGTATTTAGTTATTTAGAGTTGTTATTAAGGTTTTAAAATGCGATTTATGCGGTTTGACGGTTGGGTGCTGATTTATCATTTATTGGTGATAAAACGGTAAAAAAACGGTTTATGCGGTGATAAAACGGATAAAGCGGTAGTGCGGTATGAACCAAAATTAAGATAAAACGGCGATAAAACGGAAAAAACAGAGTTTTTTAAAAGCTTGGTTGTTATATATCTGTTTTCCCTTTATATATAAGTATCTTTTGAAGAAAAATTTAAAATTTTATTTAAGATACTTTTTTATAAAAATATCTGTTATTTATACATTTTTGTGCATTGATAAGTTATTTTAAAGACGTGCTAAAAACATAAAAACTCTCATGCAAAAAAAACAAAAAACACACACACACACAAAAAGAGTTCACTTAGTCTAACAATTTTTGTTGTCTTACGTGCATCATACATGTATCATCGAAATGAAGAGGCATGTAAGCTGTTCGATATCTCATGATAAGTTAGAGAGAGAAGTAAAATGAACAATAGTAGGATTTGGAGATGTGATATAACAAAAGAGTTTGAAATTGATTTTTTTTTTGTATTTTTATAATTTATAATGTCACTCATGACATCTATAAATATCATCTAATTAATTGATACTTGATGCCTTCTAATAGTTGTAGTAGTATCAATATAGTCTGCAATATTTATGTTTCTACATCAAAACATAGGCAGAGCTAGAAAATTTTATGGAGGGGGTTGATTTATAATTTTTTTATTTTTTGCGTTGGAGGGTGGCAAATTTCACTATGTCCATATAAATTTACTAAAATTATCTTAAAAAGTAAGGTCAATTTTACGGGGGGGGGGGGAGCCCATGGTAGCCCCCCTGGCTCCGCCCTTTGCATCAAAAGTAGTTCTAAAAGAAAATAGTTTTGTAAGACTGTCAGAAATATATAAGACATATATTAAGAGAAAGTTTAATATGCACCACAGTGCATAGAGCATAGAATTTGGTTTGTTATGAGATTTCAATATATAGATTAGATTTGTCAATTTATAAAAATATCCTCGAAAAAAATTTTCGTGCATAGAACGCTCTATTCACTATGATCATGTATTAAACTTTCTCCGTATATTAATTTACCTTAGATGAAAATGTTTGTAGTATCAAAATAGTAATCGATACTTTTAAGGATTCTTGGTATATTTTATTTTTCAACGAAATTTACCTTTTCAAGGTAGGTTTGGTTGTGCAACTTTTTGGAAGCAGCACCTTTTCGATTGAGGCGAGCTAGCCGGATTAACTTTTCATAACAAAATTATAGGTATAATCCTACAAGATGTAGATTGACACTCAACACCTAAACAACACCGAGTAAAAAGGTAATTTGCCTTTTATGAATGACAAGGTCCGAAATTGATACTTACTAAACTAACTGCTGAAAATTTATCACAGCAGTACAAAAGAAAATCACATTAAATAAAAGGTGCTTTAAAGTGTTATTTTGAATATGGGTACAAAAGCATATCCTGCAACAAAATAGTTGTTGCATAGGGGATATCCTAATAAGGAAAGTTTTGTAGTTCCTGTGCGCAAAAATATTTTTGAAAGCAAGTTTTCAACAAAAACAGACTAATAAGTACATCTAACTAACAATTGCGTGACCCTACTGGACAACTGGTATGCAGCCGGTGGTGCCTATTTGCTCTCGTAATGTCTCAAAAAATATCCACAAAATTCTTTAGGAAAACGAAAATGATTTGTTTGTTTTTAATTTATTAAGATGGTCGTACACCAAGATGTAGATATTATAATTAAAAATACTTTTTGCAAAATTAAGTTCAAGAAATTAATGGTCCGATTACATGCATGGAACGGGTTGCAAACCTCCAACCAAGTTCATGGACACAATGTGCTAATTTATCTAGCCAATCTAGTTGGACTGATTTTTTCTTCGTCATTTTTTCCTATTTATTTCCGATTAGTATGGTTGGACCGTTGGAAAAGACCCATATTTCTTTGGATATTTGAAAAATTGACCACCAAATATGTAATCTTTTGCCACTTAATAAGAATCCTCACCAACATGATGTAGTTCACATGTCATTGTCACATTGTGTCATCACATCAACAGTTACAGAACAAAGTTGGAGGTAATGTTGACTAATCAAAATGGGAAATGGAAATTTTTTAAGTCGGACTGTTAAAATTAACACCAATAATAAAGACCAATGGGTGGACTGAAACGCGGTAGTACTGTCATCTACAGTACTCCCCATTAGACCGTTCAATCCGCAGCCGAGGTGTGATTGTGGCCATAATAGAAAGTTAGAATTTTTATTTTCTTTTATAAGTAATGACCCGAGATAGAATCGACTCCAACAAAAAGTACGATGTAAATGCAATAAGTTTTTAACCCAAAAATATAAAACTACAAAAATTCTGTTATAGATAAGCCTTTTTAGACCCATTAATTCGAGTTCTAATTAATCGTCATCATAAAAATTAAATGAGAAAAAATTTATCCCCTATATCAGCTAAGCCATATGCAAACACGGAGGGGTTTAATCCGGTGACATCTGTAGTGTCATAAAAGAGTTGCAGGGTGCCCTAAGTGATATGGCTGTCAATGATATACCGTTTCGCCGTTTTTCGTTCCGTTCCAACGGAACGGATAACGGTACAAATTTGCATTTTGTTTCTAGAAGCGGAACGGTAAACGGAACGAATCATTTCGCTTTCGTTTCGACAAATACATCTGTTTTTAGTGTAAATATACGTTGTTCCGTCCCATTCCGTCCAAACGAAACGAATAACGGAATGAAATGACATACCGTTTATTGAAACGGAACGGAATATGGAATGGAATAGCATACCGTTTACTGAAACGAAACGGCAAACGGAATGAACCATTCCGTTGCCGTTATAAGCGTTAGACAGCCCTAATAAGTGATAAGACTCTTGTTTCTTTTCTATTTTGTAAATATCTTTATATTAATAAAAATTATCGCGTGATACTTGCCATGCACTTGACCCTAAAAAAAAATTAGCCCGTATAAAAAAAAACTCATCTACGATAAAGTTTCTCTAAAAAAATATATATGCAATTATGCAGTATTAAGCCAATCATCAACACCTGGCATGCTTAGGCTTATTACCGTACTTATCTAAACTTTCTTTTAATTAGAATAATAAAATTCAAAACCTCACGCAAAAGCCCGTGACGGAAGTCAAATGGAATGTTCACTCGGTCAACGAAACAGAAAACCATGGACCTACTTGGACCTACCACTTATCTCCACGTATTACGTATATGGTGAAGTACTGAATTAGATGTGCCTCTCCAGGTCTTTCAACTGTAATTTCATTTGTCTTGGTGCTACGTGAAATTAGTTAATAAAATAAGTATATTACGAATTATTCCGAGAATTTCTTTAAGAAAAAAAAAATTTAAAAGCGGAAAAAAAAAATCAAAATTTAAAAGTTTTGTATGAATGAATTGGATTTGTCCTGACGTACAAGTTTGGCGGTGCACGCGAACAAGCTGTTCGCGAACAGCAGCAGTTTGCGTGAACCAAACAACAGCTGAACATGTACGAACTACGAAAAGCGGTCTAATTCTTAATTCTCCAAAATTTGAGAACAACGATCTGCCAATCGCGAACTGCAAAACACAATACTTTAATTCTTGTTCGTTGTTGGAGACAACACTTCCAAACACACCTATATGTAATAAATATAAATTTTACAGGAGTATAGTGCCGAGAAAAATATGACCCAATTTGTAAGTCTGCTCAAGTTATTTAGGCTAGATTTTCGAAGTATAAACACTCCAGCTTTCATATATTTATATATTGTAATTCTCAAGATAACTTTTGACTTTTTTTTTCAAAACGCAAGAAAATTTTCCAA